>CM038147.1:358893524-360142247 GCA_021437245.1 Aegilops speltoides | reverse complement strand
TTTCGAGTCCCTTCTCCGTAAAAGCATGGTCGTAACTGATCCGTCCCCTGAGAAACAAAAGAAACGCAGGCGTTTTGGCGAAATATAAATGCGGCAAACCCGCAATCAATGCTGGGCATAAATTGGATTTGCTATTTTCTTCTTTTTGCGGTGAACCGCTTCTGCAACAAACACACCCTTTCTGCTTCGGCTTCCCCCTCTTCTTGGGCTGCATATATACACGCACACACCGCCACGCCGCGAGCATGAACTGAAACGGCAGCACAGACCTTCTCCTCTGCATCCTCACATATAACATAGAGAAAAACAGTTTCTTGCGTCCTCTCTCACCGTCACAAGAAAGAGATGGGTTCAGGTTCAACCACCGTCAGACTCATGGCCTTGGCCTCCGCTCTCGTGCTACTGACGCACTGCACTCACGGTACAATCACTCCTCAATCTCATCTGCATCCTCAAGATTTTCCGAATTCCGTGGCAAAATCTTACTGCAGATGTGCTCCTTCACTGCTTAGTCTGTGATCTATTTATAGTTTTTAACATCGGTCGTTTGTTGTGTGGCAAATTCTTTCAGCGGCAGCGGCACCAAGCTTTCAGCAGAAACAGGTGAGAGGCATTCTCTATCAGCATCTATCTTCTTCAGCTCGAGTTACTCAATTGCTTTGTTGGCTGATCCGCAGGCGGCGGTGGCGAAGACGTGGTGCGTGGCCAAGCCATCGACGGGCGAGGCGGCGCTGAGGGCCAACCTGGAGTTCGCCTGCTCCGAGAGCGACTGCAGCGCGATCCAGGGCACGGGGGGCTGCTCCGCGCTGAACGGCGGCGTGCTGCTGTCGCGGGCGTCCGTGGCCATGAACGCCTACTACCAGGCCAGGGGGAGGAACTCGTGGAACTGCTTCTTCAACGCCACCGGCATCATCAGCATCACCGACCCCAGTAAGCATCGACCGTGCATCTCATCTCATGCCGCCGTTTCTCAAATCTCTCTCTTGTGCTCATCTCACCGCTTCTTTCTTCCCTAATAATTTCCTTCCTTCCTTGCAGGTCTAGGCACTTGCAAGTATGCATGAGCCCAGTCCAGGTGGATCGCTGAAGCCGAGAAAATAAGATGTTTCTAGGATATATGTGTTTGTCCCCTAGAAAGTTTAGTGTGTGTTTTCACCATCAGAACTGCCATTGTGCGAATCAGGCATAGCTTCAGTGTCTGAGTGATCATGAGATGTCCATCCTATGCTTTTTTTCTTTCACAATGAATTATCATCTCAGTTGCCCTAGTGAAGTACCAGACCAATCCACGCGACAGATTCTTCGAAACTATTTCAGGGTATAGGTGTTACAACACTGAACTTTAATAACTCATCCAGCAAGTGCTCATGGAATATCAACGCACACAAGTTAAAACAAGACAACATTACTGTCTACAAATCTAGCTTGGAAGCTGTCAAGACATTAGGAACTACTCCCTCTGTAAACAAATATAAGACATTTTAGAGGCTTGTACAAGACATTATAGAGACTTGTACAAGAGAGAAAACACCAGAATGCTGGAAATTCATGTCTCCACCAACACGGGTTCAGCTACCTGAAATGGCACAAATTTGAATGGGAGTCAACTAAAGCCATACCTTCAATATTTAGGATACACTGCAAAAACTAAAACTTGAATGTAAATTTTACAAAGGGCTCAGCGTTCATTTGGTCCCCACTAAACAGTCCCATGCTATAACTAGTCTATTAATATACTGACCGAGGATACCATCCAAACTTACATGCATAATTGCTAATCTGGCTTCTTCAAATTTATACAGTTGTCTGTAGCTTCATTAAACAACACTTCAACCCGTTGCAATTCCAGTTCTGTGAAAGGAACAAGATATATAATACATCAGCTGTTAATCAGCTATACCAGGATAAGAAGTGCAAATTCAAAATTGTTACCAGCAGCTTCAAGTTGTTTCTGAAGCTCCAATCCCACAACTTCGTTCTCTGCCTGCAAATTTGATTGCAGGATAAAAACAAGGTAAATGTGGATCTTAGACGCACTGGTTAGCCTTTGCCAAGACAGGCCATATAAAATCAATAATTTGCTGATGGGCGATCGGGTACTGAAAAATGGTGGCCATTTTCTGGAACATATCAGGGAGAGCTAATTTTCCCCTAAAACTAAGTACCATGAGACGTTATAAACTTGTAACATCAAGCATCTGCTTTTCTTCGGTTGAACTTTTAGAATCACAAACGTTCATTACTAGTCTTCAGAGATAAAATCTTTCAGGAGGACAGGTCTAACATGAAATGCTACGCACAAGCAGAACAAACAGGAGAAAGCATAACATTTGCAACGATAGTATAATATACTAAAACAGGCTAAACTGCCATTAGCAGATACAATGAGACAGCATCCAAGTGAAAATAGCAGATGTATAGTAGCAAATTACATGGTGCCGTCTTGTAAGTACTTTTCCTATAAATGAGGTGCTGTTGGATCCTTCTTTAGGTTTCTCTTATTATGTTGTGCGTAACAGATGGTTTAGTTTTCAAGTTTTTCATAATAACGAGTGTTAGTGCCCTTTGGTTCAGAAATGCCAGCTGCATAATTCCTTGTGTAACTATTTTGGTAAGTTAGCCTATGTTCACTGATACTACTAATCTGATACTAATACCGTGAAACTGAAACATACCTGAAGTTCTTGAATTCTTTTCAACTGATCCTCTTCAGATGACAGTGGTAATGCAGCAACAAGAGCATCAAACTGCATGGAAGGGACAATGTTTTTTTATTATTATCAGAACAATGTTGAAAGTAGTAACTAGAGGCACATTTCAGCACAAGTTCGGCCTCTTTCGAGATTAGCAAAATTGTGCTTCATGTTTGTGTACAGATGAAATACGGCATGACACTATCACATGATATAATCACAATCACAGAAGGCACAGAAGACAAAGAGAGTATAATTAGCACGATACAACCTGAGAAAGGAGAAGTATGCTGATCATAATGTCCATGTAAGACAAAACATGGGCACTTTCGCTATGGTAGGTGCTCTAGCTGTACGACAGAAATGATAAAACAGACAAAATTTCACTCTACCAGCAATGGTCTTGTAAGCATTACACTTAAAACAAAAGAACAGTAAAAGAAACAGGAGCACAGATCATCTAACAGCTAGGTCAGCTAACCCAGTATATCGATATCACGGACCTAACACAACATGCCCTGCTAGTGATCAGTAACTATCACCTTCATCCTTCTATTAATCACACCATATCCTGGCTTTAATAACGCCGTATTGTCTTATATTGACCAAATTTGGGATTATGGATTGTAACCTGTCAGCTAGTAGCTTTGTCAAAATTTTGAGAGTGAAATTTAGGAGGGAAATTGTTCTAAATTCATTGAGAGAAGAGGCAATATCTGTGTTTGGAATCAAGGTGATGAAACAGTTGCTAATGCTTTGCAGGTTTTGAATCAGGATCATATATAAGTGCTCATTTTATCTAAATAAGTTGTAGGAATTGAGAATTCCTCGAGCAGGTGTCGAAGAGAGAATAAAAGGGGGGAGATGAGAGAGGGCACGGGATGCGCACCTTCTTTGCGGCGAGGACGAGCGCGTGGCTCATGGCCTTGGGTTGCTCGGCGAGGTCGAGAGCCGGCTGGGGCGGTGCTTGCGGTGGCTGCGGCGGTAGAGGTGCCGGCGGCGGCGCGCCGGGCGCGGGCGGGGCCTGGGGCTGGGAGGCGGGGCCGTCGGGGTTAGGGTTCGGGTTGAGCGGGTCGGGGTAGCTGTTGGAGAGGCGGACGGGCGGCGCGTCTCGCTGCAGCGTGCCGAAGGTGTTGACGGCCACCATGGCCATCTCGTTGAGCTGCTCCTGCAGCTGCGAGATGATGTCCATGGCTGATCCCTCTTCTTCCTCCCCTCCCCTGTTTGTTTCTTCCGGGACTGGCTGGAGGTCGAACAAACTCAGGGCTCTTTTTTTTTTTTTTGAGTAACAACAAACTCGAGACCGTCTATGTGGGCTGGGTGGGTTTCTTCTATGTAATCACATTCCAGCCTGGCACGGACGATGCCTCGTGGCCCATCTGCCCGGTAACTTTTTTTTCTTTCGAAAGTCCATTTTTTTCTCCTCGAAAAGGTCTTGTGTATTACTCCAAGATTAATGGTTCTAAAAAAAAGACTCAAAGATTAAGGCTCACAATCTCGTCCAACAATCTTCATGACTTCCGACCAGAGCCTAACCAAACCGTTGTTCGGTTATTCAACCTACCAAAGTTAGCCATGAAGTGACTCAGGGGTATAAGAGTGGCCCTGGCGGCACCCGCTGTGAATCACTTGCACTTTGCTGACGATCTCTTACTTTTGATTGAGGCATCAGAGGAGGGAGCGAGCGAGATTAGCCGAATCCTTCAAGTATATGAAGCGGGGTCGGGGCAAATGGTGAACCGAGACAAGTCTTCTATTATGTTCAGCAAGAATACCAAAAGCACTACGAAGAATGCGGTCATGTAGATCCTCGGTTTGCAACACGAAACATTAAATGGTAAGTATGTAATGGGTTGTTTCCTATCGATGCAAGGCAAAGAAATTATGGTTAGGTCTATGACACAAGCGATACCAGCGTATGCAATGGGTTGTTTTGACCTTACGAAGGGTCTTTGTGAAGAGCTAAGTAACATGATATGCAAATACTGGTGGTCGCAACAACAAGATGAAAAGAAGATGCATTGGGTCGGGTGGGAAAAGATGAAATTACCCAAAGAGGAAGGTGGCCTTGGGTTTAGAGATCTATACTCGTTCAATCTGGTCATGCTAGCTCGACAAGTATGGTGACTCGTACAATCCCCATAGTCCTTGTGTGCACAAGTTATGCAAGCAAGGTACTACCCCGACGGTGACATCCTATCAGATGCTCCCGTGACATAGATGAGCTACACTTGGTGAAGCATTCTCAGGGGTCTGGAAGTTGTCGAGGAAGGTTATATTTGGCGCCTAGGGTCAGGGGAGTATATAAAGATCTGGTCCGACCCTTGGCTCCTAAGACATCAGTCCATGAGACCAATCATGAGGCGGGGTGCAAACTTACTCATGTGGGTCTCCGAGTTGATTGATCCAATTCTAACACACGTGATTGGAAGCTCATCAGGCAAACTTTTTGATGTGGAGCATCCTATGGTCATCCCCATGGACCTACCTACGTCTCCCACGACACCACTTGGACCAATGACAAGGGCTCGAACAAAGGCTATCGAAGATAAGGTGAAGTTGCTCCTCTCTGAACTACCACTTTCTACATATGAGACATGGCTACTACCTCAAGCGGAAACCCTATGTGTGATCAGGTGATGGGAAGAAGGCCACGGATCAGCTATACCCAACGGACTAGGTGGCGAGGACACCAAGTACAAGGAACAAGAAGAAGCGTTGCCAAAAGCCTGCAGCCACTGGACGACCAGTCCGGACCGGACGTCCGACGCCTGGAGACTCCACCAGCCCGAAGAGCCAGCGAGCGAACGCTACAGCGGCCGGACGTCCGACCCCGATCGAACGCCCGACACACCCTAGCGACTAGATGACCGAGTCCCTCTGAACATCCGGTGTCACACAATAGAAGGGAAATTCTCGGAAGTCCAAAACCTTCGGACGATCGACGGCCTCTGGAAATCCGACGCCGCTTGATCAGAGCCAAAACGCCAGACGTCTGACACCTACCGGACGAACGAACCCTCGCGAGTCATCGGACGTTCGGTAGCTGCCGGACGACCGACGCATGTCTGTGCACAGCGTGTTGGGCCGAGGTCCATGTACCCCTTCCCCACTTAGACTATATATGCTCCTCCTCCTCCCTCTTATTAGGGTTAGCATTGGTTTAGCTCATCTGAGAGATAGAGCTTTGCTCATCCATCCATATCTACTCCATCGAGAGAGACCGCGACCTCTACGGAGAAGAACCATCTTGGATTAAAGACCCCTCACAAGAAGACCTTCAAGACCTCCTCACAGAGAAGAACTTGCTACTTGTATCGTCCTTTGTTGATCGTGGATTGTGTATCTCTTTGTGTTTCGAGGATCTAGCACATGTGTAATCAAATCTTGTTGGTTTGAGTGTTTTCTCTCCTTGTGTTTTCCCTTGTGTTCTTTGTGTTCATCATGGGATCCGCTCCAATCGTGAAAGATTGGGCATCTAGGGTTCTACCCTACATCATCTTGGTATCATGAGCCATGTTGATCAGGATTTTGGAGCCCTTCCTCTTTGTTTTCTAGCCTAATTTTGTTGATTTCATCCTAGTTTCAAAAATCCCCACAAAAATAGCCCCCAATTTTTTTTGTGATTTGTTGGTTTTGATGAAGTTTTGTTGGATTTGATCCATGGATTTGCTTTGCCTCGAGTGGATCTAGCTTTTCCCCATCAGTCCCAGATTTCCATCCACAAAATTGCCCAAATTCGACCAATTTTACCACCTCCACCTCGTAAACTTGAGTTCATCCCGTGCCCGAAATCGCCCAGGCACCGGACGTCCAACAGCGACCAGACGTCCGACGAATACCGGTCGTTCGACCACCACCGGACGTCCGACGTTCCCTGACAAACTGAAATTTTGCACGAAAAATTTCAACCATCGCCCACACTTCCGCATTGCCGCTCCACTTCCACTTCCGCATACGCACCCCAACACCACTTTTCGCTGCAACACTCTGATAACCCCAATTCTCAAACCACCACCGCTTTCTGCAACCACCATTGCTTCCCACGCACTCCGACAAATTTTGACACGTTTTGTTCTTTGAGAATTTGAGTTGCGGTTTCCGTTTCCTAACGCGTTTTGGCAACTTACGGACGGTTCGACATCAACATCACCGCCGCTCATCTTCATCACGGACTCGTCATCAACAACGACCACTTCACCATCATCCATCCTTGCTTACAACCGAGTAACCCTCGACAGTAACCTTGACGACACTTTGTGTACTCCTTGCCATTGCATTGATAACCCCATAGCCCATTTTTGCGTACCTTTCCTATCGAGGCTAGCCATTTGAGTATTGCCAGCAATGTTACTTGTGCACATTAGTGATCATTGCATATATCATCATCATGGTGTCCATATCTTGGTATCATCTCTTGTGTCACAAGGTTGTCATAGCATATACACAATTGCTAGCTTGGTTCGTGAAGTTTTGCATAAGTGGCCATCAAAAGAGCTCAAAATAGAAAGAGCCAAACAAGCTTTTAAGCAAAAGAGGAAGATAAGAAAAGAGATTTTAAGCAAGAACCATAGCATCATACTACATTAAGATTGTCATACTTCATCATCTTGGACCATATCATAGGAACATCATACATATAGCATACTTGGGATAGAAGTCGTTGCATTTTTGCTTTGTAGGTTGTGCACAAGTCTCGTATCCGCCTATTGTGCAATCGTGCTAGCGTCTCTCTAGTGTTGTGCAACAAGAGCATTTTCCGTGGATTCCACATTTTGAGCTCATTTTTGGTTGCACGACCCCATTTATCTATTTGTGTGTGTGTTTCCGTGAACTACTTATAGCTATTGGTCTTCTTGTTGCATTTGCAATTTGTGAATCTTTTTCAACATCATTGAGTCTCACTAACAATTGCATAAATTTTGTGCCACCATCATCACCAAGCTCCACCAAAGGCTTTTACTTGTGTAGGTGTGAGAACCAACAAGAATTGGTACCAATTGTGCTATTTCCTTGCTACACATTTGAGTGATCATTGATCCATCTTCAACTTCGGCCAAAGTACATTTGGTATAGTTCTTCTCTTTCTCCCACTCACACATTTTCTTGGAATGATGGATAGGCCAAGTTCATCTACCAACCCACTCTTCCTCGAGCAAGACGACGACCCGAACACCTACGCCACCAAGAACCACCTCTTTGGTGCACAACGAGATTTGCATCAAGAACAAAAAGCATTGAGCGACCGCATCGACAACCTCGCCACCGACTTGCGCCTCTCCGAGCAATGTACAAGAGACTATTTCGACAACAAGCTCAACGAACAAAAACAAGAGAACAATGCAAGAATGGACGAGATTCGTGCTTTGTTGGTCAACCACTCTTCTACCACTTCGTCATATTCAAGACGGAGCCAAACGAGTTGACACTTCGGTGACACCATCTCGTGCTCAAGTACACCAACATCCAACACTCTTAGACGAACCGCGCGCCAAGACCGCCAAGAAAATCGCAATCCTCTACACGACAATGGTCCACAAGAGCAACTTGAAGAAGAATATCGTTTCGTCAAAATCAAGCTACATTCGCGCAAGCACAAGAAAGGCAAACGTCAACGCCAACAAGAGGAAGCACAAGAACAATGACACCAACAAGAGCTAATGCAAGACCGGCAACGCCAACATCAGGATGAGCAAGACGCCATCGCACTACGTCAACAACAAGAATGACGTGAAGCTCAAGCACTTGAGGCGCTACGTGCCCTCCAACATACAAATCATGTTGTTGCCAACCGAAACCACCATACACGTCAAGAAGGAGAAGCACTTCATGACGAAGTTCAAGAAAGAAGATATCAAGCACGAGTGCATCGTCAAGTTCCGCAAGGTCCTCCACAAGATAGACACGAACAACAAGCTACTCTAGAACCACAAGCTCGACAAGAAGCACGAGTTCACCAAGAGCAACAAGACAATGGAAATCGTCCACACCAAGCGCAATTAGAGGGCGACAATCCTCCATCTCAAGGACGTCATCACCCTCAACCCCAACACAATGAAGAACAATGCCATGGAAAGCTCAAGTTCACCATGCCCAAGTTCACCGGAAGCAATGATCCTGAAGAGTACCTTTCATGGGCATTGAAAGTTGACAAGATCTTTCATTTGCACCACTATGAGGAAGAGACGAGGATCGCCATGGCATCCCTTGAATTCCAAGACTATGTCCCCATTTGGTTGGAACAAGTCCTTGAGCACCGAGAGGCAAGAGGTGAATGATACGTCTCCAAGGTATATATAATTTTGTATTGTTCCATGCTGTTATATTATCATTCTTGGATGTTTTAAAATCATTTTATAGTCATTTTATATCATTTTTGGCACTAACCTATTGACATAGTGCCAAGTGCCAGTTGTTGTTTTCTGCATGTTTTTTACATCACAGGAAATCAGTACCAAATGAGGTCCAAACGCAGCGAAACTTTTTGTGGATTTTCTTTGGACCAGAAGACATCCATTGGGCCAAAGAAGTACCGAGGAGGGGGGCCGAGGTGAGCACAAGACGCCTGGGTGCGCCTAGAGGCCCAGGCACGCCCTGGTGGATTGTGCCCTCCTCGGTGGCCTCCCGAACCGCCTCTTTGCTCTGTAAATACCCCAATATTCCAAAAACCCTAGGGGAGTCGACGAAAATCAATTCCAGCCACCGCAAGTTCCAGAAACACCAGATCCAATCTAGACACCATCATGGAGGGGTTCATCATGCCCATTGGTGCCTCTTCGATGATGCGTGAGTAGTTCTTTATAGACCTACGGGTCTGTAGTTAGTAGCTAGATGACTTCCTCTCTCTCTTTTGATTCTCAATACAATGGTCTCTTGGAGATCCATATGATGTAACTCTTTTTGCGGTGTGTTTGTTGGGATCCGATGAACTTTGAGTTTATGATCAGATCTATCTTTTTATCCATTAAAGTTATTTGAGTCTTCTTTGAGTCTCTTATATGCATGATTGCTTATAGCCTCGTGTTTCTTCTCCGACATTTGGGTTTTGTTTAGCCAACCTGATCTATTTATCTTTCAATGGGAAGAGGTGCTTTGTGATGGGCTCAATCTTACGGTGCTTGATCCCAGTGACAGAAGGGGAACCAACACGTATGTATCGTTGCCATTAAGGATAACAAGATGGGGTCTATTTCTACATAAATAGATCTTGTCTACATCATGTCATCATTCTTATTGCATTACTCCGTTTCTCCATGAACTTAATACACTAGATGCATGTTGGATAGCGGTTGATGTGTGGAGTAATAGTAGTAGATGCAAGCAGGAGTCGGTCTACTAATCTTGGACATAATGCCTATATAATGATCATTGACCGGATATCATCATGATTATTTGAAGTTCTATCAATTGCCCAACACTAATTCGTTTACCCATTGTTTGCTATTTTTCTCGAGAGATGCCACTAGTAAAATCTACGGCCCCCGGGTCTCTTCTTTATTATATTTGCCTTTGCAATCTATTTTATTTGCCTTTATTTTCAGATCTATTAAACCAAAAATACAAAAATACCTTGCTTCACTTTATTTTATTTGGCGATCTATCTATCAATTTATTACAATTTTCTCACGTCCTCTTCCCAATTTCTGGCGCCGTTGCCCGAAAGGGATTGACAACCCCTTTAATACGTAGGGTTGCGAGTATTTGTTATTTGTGTGCAGGTGCCGTTCATGTAGTGTTACGTGGTTCTCCTACTGGTTCGCTAACCTTGTTCTCATCACTGAGGGAAATACCTACCGTTGTTGTGTTGCATCATCCCTTCCTATTTGGGGAAATACCAACGTAGTTCAAGCAAACATCAGTGAAGCACCCATCACAACATGGGGCCAAATGAAGGATCTCATGAGAACGCGCTGTCGGTGTCAAAACCGGTGGATCTCGGGTAGGGGGTCCCGAACTGTGCATCTAAGGCTAATGGTAACAGGAGGCAGGGGACACGATGTTTTACCCAGGTTTCGGCCCTCTCGATGGAGGTAATACCCTACTTCCTACTTGATTGATCTTGATGATATGAGTATTACAAGAGTTGATCTACCACAAGATCGTAGAGGCTAAACCCTAGGAGCTAGCCTATGATGATTATGATTGTTGTTGTCCTACGAACTAAACCCTCCGGTTTATATAGACACCGGAGGGGGATAGGGTTACACAGAGTCGGTTACAAAGAAGGAGATCTAACATCCGGATCGCCAAGCTTGTCTTCCACGCAAAGGAGAGTCCCCTCCGGACACGGGACGAAGTCTTGAGTCTTGTATCTTCACGGTCCAACAGTCCGGCCAAAGTATATAGTCCGACTATCTGGATACCCCCTAATCCAGGACTCCCTCAGTAGCCCCTGAACCAGGCTTCAATGACGATGAGTCTGGTGCGTAGATTGTATTCGGCATTGCAAGTCGGGTTTTTCCACCTCTGAATACTCCAAAGTAAACCTCGAACACTTAAATCGTGTCCGGCTCTGGAAGATGATTTTCACATACCACCGTAGAGAGACCGATATTCCACAAATATAATCTGCTGACAACTTTAGATAACGTGACATCACACCATGGTCGAGTCATTATTCAAACCGTTTTCCCACAACCAGCCACCGCACATATTGCAAGGCGGCTTCCTCGGCACATCTTGTGGAGGCAGAGATCATGTCCCCTTATCACGGGATTCTCATCAATACGGGTATGGGTAACCCAACCGTTCTATTAATGTGCCGCTTGGGAAATAAGCGATTTCATCAGGCAAGCGGGGAGGCGCACCGTTTTCGCCACCTCTATAAAGGGATAAGGATCTCCCATTTCTACCCATGCCTTCTTCCTCCTTTGCTCATCCATTCTTGCATCCTCGAGCTCCAGCACCCTAGTTCACGCCTTCTCGCACAGTCAATCACGTCTGGAGCGGGAGGCAAGTGGGTGGCCTCCACCGTCAAGGAGGAGCACATTACGAAGCTCCGGGCATCGGGTACATGGCCGCAGATATCGCGCACCGGCTCCCGGACGCAGGGCAGATTATTCCGACTCTGGGACCCCACGAGAGGGTCGTGTTCCTCGCCCACTTCGTCCGCGGACTGGGATTCCCCCTCCACCCATTTGTCCGCGGGCTCATGTTCTATTACGGGCTGGATTTTCATGATCTGGCCCCTAACTTCATCCTCAATATCTCGGCGTTTATCGTCATGTGCGAGGCCTTTCTTCACATCAGGCCCCACTTTGGCCTGTGGCTAAAGATCTTCAACGTAAAGCCAAAGATAGTGGTCGGCCAGCAGGCAGAGTGCAGTGGCGCCATGGTGGGCAAGATGCCCAACGTCACCTGGCTCGAAGGCTCCTTCGCGGAGACCGTGAAGGGGTGGCAATCGGGGTGGTTCTACATCACCGAGCCGCGCGACGCCAACTGGGTGGCGGCCCGCGATCTCGATCCGCATCCCCAATGCGGCTCACGTCCTGGAAGAGGAAGGGTCTGGCCTGGGGCGCATCCGCGGAGCTGACCGGACTCTAGAACTGCGTCAAAAACATGATAACCAAGAATATCAAGCTGGTCAATGTGGTCCAGGTCATGCTATTTCGCCGGATTCTCCCGTGTCAGAGACGGGCATTAAACCTGTGGGAGTTCGACGCGGCCCAACACTAGACACTGCAAGAGCTCTTTGACACGACGCACAAAGACGCCTGGAAGGTGTTGTTCAAGGCCAGCAAAGTTCCTCCCCCCACCTCTGAGGACCGCGGACTCAGCGCCAGGCGCCAGGCCAATGCGGTAAGCATCCTACATTTCGCAAGATGTGCCTTTCCTCAGTATATTTGTGGGAGAAACTTAGGCCACTGTGCTGATTTTAACAGGAATATGTGGCGACGGCGGAGCGGATCAACTGTCCTGCTCCGTTGCCTGAGGACCCAGCAGACGAACTCCTGGCGGAGATGCTCGCTCCGGCACCCTATGAGGTGCCGGAGAAGAAGGCCAAGAAAAAGGCCATGGGGACCAGAAGAAGCTCCAGGCGCAACGTGGTGCCGGACTCATCGTCCGAAGACACCAGGGCGCACTCCTCCAACGACAACGAGGAGGAGGAGGAGGAGGAAAACCCTCTCCCCGAAAACAAGGGGGGGGAAGAAGAGGAAGGCCACCCCTTCCGGGGAGGCCGAGGGGTCCAAGAAGGGACAGACCCTCCCTCCGGACCACTCCTACTTTTAGTGTGACTTAGCTTCATGGTTTGTTATAACGCCGAACACGCATATGCAGTCCGGCCAGGTCCCATCCCGAGGCATCCTCTTCGGATGGGTCTCTGAGTGATTCGGACATGAATTCTCTCCCGACAGCCACCTTTCCTCGGCCTGCGGATGACACGGAGGTGTGGTCCCAAAGGGTACTAGAGCAGGGGGAGGCGGCTCTGGAGACGCCCCAAGGCAAAATTCCAGACGCCGGGCACATGGGGAGTAAGATCCCCATAGATTATGCTGACAAGAGCCGCAACAAGTTGGGCTCCCAGCCGGACACTGCACCGGAACCTCCAAAGGTTCCGGATTCGGGTAGGCAGCCCCTCGCTAAGGAGGGCAAGCCGGCCGTGATGATGACCTCCGTTGTGCCAGAGGCATCGGATAGTCTGCTGGAAGTGCTTCGCGGTGCTTCCATGGATGAAGAGCACCGTACTCTTATGAGTACGGTGATTCAGAAGGTTCGGTCCGCCAAAAGCGAATTGACCGAAGCTTGCACCAGCCTCCTGACAGGCTTTGAGGTAAGTAATTAAAAGTGTGAGAAATTATCACCCAATAGACAGTAGCCCCTGATACTCTGTTTGGTGTTCGAAAAGAAAAGCCAAACAGAGGGTCAACTTTAAACCGCGGGAATCTAACAGTATGTGCCTATGTGAATAAGCAGGCGGTGCTGCTTGCCGCTGCTGCCCGCACAGCGGAGGTCGCCGGACTCGAACGGGACCTGAAGCAGGCCGAAGAGGAGCTCAGCCTCACGAAGAGGCAGCTCGAAGAGAACAAAGGTGAGTGATACCCCGTTCATGTGTCGTATAGAGGAGAAAAATTGGTGACGCTAACAATGATTTTTTAATAGAGGCCACGACCGAAGTGGCGGCCCTGAGGAAAGCGCTATCCGAGGCCGAAGACAAGGCGGCCATGGAGCGCATTGAGCATGAAAAGCAAGATGCTAGGGTGGGCGAGGTACAGCAAGAGCTCCAGGAGCTCGGCAAGAAGTTCGAGTCCTTGGAGCGTGACTTCAAGACGAAAGAGTCTGAGCTTGCGAAGGCCCCTCTGAGCGCGAAAGACGCCAAGGCCGAAGCCCAAAAGGCCCAACAGGAAATCCATGCGGCCAAGAAGATAGCGGCGGGTAAGGAATTCGTTATGCAAAGCAAGCATGTGGAGGAGACATTTCTTTTACTTACCCGAATTCGGAGCTCTCCACGGGCATTCGCAGATCTGCCATGCAACATATCGGATGCCACGGGGTTCTACAGTGCTGAAGAGGGGATCTCGACGGAGAAGTTGTTCTGGTCCCAGTATGCTGGAGCCGAACACCCAATGCCTCTGAGCGACCAACTGAAGCAGTTGGTTGAACTCCACAGGGCGGCCGAAGTGGCCATGAAGGACTTCATAGTCCGGATGTGGCCTGGTGAGCCCCTGCCCGACAGCTACTTCGGCCTTATAAAGCGGATGGTAAATGCCTGTTCGCGTCTTGAAGTTATGAAGCAATCCGTTTGTATTGAGGGTGCCCGCTGGGCCTTTGCCCGTGCAAAAATGCATTGGACCAAGCTGGATGCAGAGAAGCTGGTGAAGGATGGACCGCCGGAGGGCAAGGCGCATTGCTACCCCGAGAAATATTATGATGGCGTTATGAAAGGCGCTCGTCTCGTGGCCGATGAATGTACCAAGGACACAATCTTTGAGTGAATGGACTCATGTCGTCTTTGTAATATGAAAATGAATTTGTTTGCGCTATATGGCGCTTTGTTGATTTAAAATATTACCTTCTGTGCGGCTGTTTATAAAATTCTGAAAGTAGGCCAGTCGTCGGCTTCCGCCCCCACGTAACTAGTACTGGGGTGTTCGTGGAAAACCCAAACACTCTTTATCCAAATTTTTGGTCCTTGAAGGAGGTGTTTGGCGCAGCGAACAAGGCAATCAGACTATGCGGCTTTATAACTCTCACTTAGCCATAGAAGTCTACAATTTTAAATTTCGGCGAAGCCCCTAGAATTCGGAAAGCTGAATAGGGGCGCTATACACGCCTAAATCGGACAAGGCCGATTCCTCGCCTGAAGCGGAAAAAATCTTTAAGGATTTAAGACCTCTCGAACAGCGACCAGCTCTCGCCGCATCATGACAGTCAGTTTTCGGCTTTCTCTACGGAGGTGCTCGTCCGAAAGAACCGGGACATAATCATAGTAGTTCTCCCTGCGCTACCTTAGCCGATATAACGGAACGTAAGGTACCAAAACAAGGGAGCCGGGCAAACCCAACTATTGACCCAAGACATGATTTGGAGCTGATGCATATAATGCTATAAGTTCGGGGTGCCGCACTGTTGAAAGTGTTCGGACTTATCTTGCCATATTATGGGGCACCGTAAGAAGCCCCTGGCAAACTGAACGTACCAAAGTGTACGGATTCAATATTAAATATGCATTTTTAGGGAAAATGTGAAGATAGGAATAATAAGCGGACGCTATATATTATTTCCCATTGTTAAATAATACGTCCAAGCATATGTGTACAATTAATGCGTTAAGCAGAAGAAAATAGGACTATTTGACATGTCCTATCCAAGGGCGGGCCGCATGTGGGTATGTAAAACAGGTATAATGATCATTGACAGATACCACCTGGGTATTCCTTGTGTGCGCAAAACCTTTTGCCTCCTTGGTTTTCCCTCCTGTGATGAGCCCGATGATCTTGTTCTCTGAGGGGGCTGCCCGAAAGTAGGGTCCTGAAAAAGAAAGAAGGTTATTTAAAGTATGTGGCGGTTGTACCGCACTATGGACCGCGTCACCGTTGCGCCTCCGCCTATGCCCAGGGTATTTTGAGTGCGTAATTGTGTACGCGTGGCACAAATGCAGCCTGATACGTCTCCAACGTATCTATAATTTATGAAGCATTCATGCTATTTTATTATGTGTTTTGAATGTTTACGGGCTTTATTATACACTTTTATATTACTTTTGGGACTAACCTATTAACCGGAGGCCTAGCCCATATTGCTGTTTTATTACTGTTCAAAGATTTCAAGAAAAGGAATATTAAACGGAGTCCAAACGGAATGAAACCTTCGGCAACGTGATTTTTTGGAAGATTATCATCCTGGAGGCTTGGAGATCAAGTCAGAAGATCCTCGAGGAGCCCAGGAGATAGGGGGCGCGCCTCGCCCTACAGGGCGCGGCCCCCTGTCCCGTGGGCCCTTCGAGCACCTCCCGACCGACTTCTTTCGCCTATATATGCCTACGTACCCTAAAACCATCGAATATCAAGATAGATCGGGAGTTCCGCCGCCGCAAGCCTCTGCAGCCACCGAAAACCTCTCAGGAGCCCGTTCCGGCACCCTGCCGGAGGGGGAATCCATCACCGGTGGCCATCTTCATCATCCCGGCGCTCTCCATGACGAGGAGGGAGTAGTTCACCCTCGGGGCTGAGGGTATGTACCAGTAGCTATGTGTTTGATCTCTCTCTCTCTCATGTTCTCTCTTTGGCACGATCTTGATGTATCGCGAGCTTTGCTATTATAGTTGGATCTTATGATGTTTCTCCCCCCCTCTACTCTCTTGTGATGAATTGAGTTTCCCCTCTTGAAGTTATCTTATTGGATTGAGTCTTTACTTTGAGAACAATTGATGTATGTCTTGCCGTGTTTATCTATGGTGACAATGGGATATCACGTGCCTCTTGATGTATGTTTTGGTAACCAACTTGTGGGTTGTAGGATCGTTGAAGGCAAGAGTGTCTAGAGGGGGGGGGGGGTGATTAGACAACTCGACAAGATAAAAGTTTATGCCTTTTGATTAACATAAGTTCATAGCAAGTTCACAATGAAGGTCAAGTCAAGCATCATGCATACAAGTCGAGCAACATACTAAACATGCAATTCTAGAGTATAGGGCAGCGGAAAGTAAATTGCATGAATAGTAAGGGAGAGATTGTGAAGAGCAAACGCAATTGGAGACACGGAGATTTTTCTCGTGGTTCCGATAGGTGGTGCTATCGTCAATCCACGTTGATGGAGACTTCAACCCACGGAGGGTAACGGCTGCATGAGTCCACGGAGGGCTCCACCCACGAAGGGTCCACGAAGAAGCAACCTTGTCTATGCCATCATGGCCTACGCCCACGGAGGACTAGCCTTACTCGGGTAGATCTTCACGAAGTAGGCGATCTCCTTGCCCTTACAAACTCCTTGGTTCAACTCCACATCATGACGGAGGCTCCCAAGCGACACCTAACCAATCTAGGAGGCACCACCCTCCAAAAGGTAATAGATGGGGTTGGTGATGATGAACTTCTTGCTCTTGTGCTTCAAATGATAATCTCCTCAACACTCAACTCTCCTCACTGATTTGGCTGTGGTGGAAGAAGGATTGAGTGGAAAGCAACTTGAGAAGACTAGAAATCAAGTTTCATATGGTGGGAGTGGAGCAACTTGATCTCAACACAAGGGTAGGTAGTTTTCTTCTCGAAATGTAAGGTAGGAGTGGTAGTTCTTTCGATGGCTCTCTCCACGAATGAAGAGGAGGTGGAGGGTATTTATAGCCTCCACACAAAATCCAACTGCTACACACATTTGACCAATCTCGGTCGGACCGAAGTTGACAACTCGGTGGGACCGAAAGTTCAAATCTTGTGAACGTTGGGATTTTCGATGGGACCGAAAATACAATCTCGGTTAGTCCGATTCTTCCAAAGTCTAGGGTTTGCCAATCTCGGTGGGACCGACTTTCTCATCTCGGTGACACCGATTTGAGTACGTATGATTCTGAAGCTTGGCAACACCAATTTCGGTATGACCGAGTTTGGAATCGGAAAATCCGAGATTCTTAGGGTTTGGCTATATGGTGAGGTGGTTCATCTCGGTGTGGTGAGTTTGGAATCGGTGGGACCGAGATTACTTATGAGTTTATGTTGGAATGAAAGATTGCGATAGTTTGAGAGATAAATCACTAAGCACTTAGAGCAACCAGATCATCATCATAACCTCATCCCCTTTTAATAGTATTGGCTTTCCTATGGACTCAATGTGATCTTGGATCACTAAACCAAAAATGGAGTCTTGAGCTTTTGCCAATGTTTTCCTTAGCATTTTGAGGGTCCACCTTTCTAGTCCTTTTGCCATGCCAGAGTGATTGACTTTCCTGAGACATACTTGATAAGAGCATTAGTCCAACCACAAAGTATGTTGTCATTAATTACCAAAACCACCTAGGGAGCAAATGTGCTTTCAATCTCCCCCTTTTTGGTAATTGATGGCAACACACGAAAAAAGATATCAAAGCTATGAAAGAAAGACAGGATTATCATTAAAGCTTTGACAAACATGTAGTACACAAGCTCCCCCTACAAGTGTGCAAGATTTTAGATTTTGGTTTTGGACTACCACAAGCACACATGAGAGAAAAGCAAGATGTGCTGCATGCAGCTTGGCTATATGCATCAGAGCAGATAAGGTAAATGAGATATGATGCATATGTGCATGGTGATTTCTTGCAAACAAGTATTCACAAGCAAGTCACCATCATGCACATCCTGCAAGATACATATACTTACCTTGAAGTTCCTTGGTGATGTACCTGAAGAAATAAACTTGGGAAAACACGGTTAGATAACACAAGAGTAGTTCTTCAACCAACAGCAAGAACATCAAGAGTACCAAGCCAGGGATGACATGTATAAAGAGTGTCTCATGTTGAGTACTAGCTTGAATCAGCCAACATGTCTCCCAAGACTAAAAGATCTTCAATGAGCTCTGAGAGATTTTGCTTTCCATAAAATACCAATTGTATAAGATACCAATTGTAGGATACCAATTGTACTTTTCAGAAGATACCAATGGTGAGAGCAAGAAAAACAAAATCAGAAGAATAATGCCAAGAGAAGGTATTATCACAGTGAAATATATGGCAAAGCTTTGATGTGATCCTCTCCCCCTTAAGGTAAGGATGTTTTTCTTCCTTTAAGATATCTTTTCTCCCCTTATCCTCCAATCTTCCCTTAAGCTCCCCCTAAATCTTCTCCCCCTTTGACATCAAGTGCCGAAAAGGACAGTAAACCAGGAAGGGCAAAAAGATGGAAGGAAAGAAGTGGGTTCATTAAGAATCACAACTGAGCAAATTTAATATGTAACATGTAAATCATTTAGATGAGCTGTAGAAGATGATATCCTAGTGAATGTAAATCGGTGACACCGAATTCATATGGATCGGTGAATCCGAAAGTCAGAGACTTAGGGCAGATCCCTTTTTCGGTCAGACCGAAATGGTTGAATCGGTGACTCCGAGTTTAATTCCAAGGAAATGCAGAAATAATTCAGCTCACTTTGCAATGAATTTGCAATGTGAAATTGATGTTTCAGAAGATTTGCAATGAATTTGTAAATGATTTTCAGGGAATTTATCAGAGCTAAAAAAAATATACACAAGAACAGAAGAAACAGAAATGAAAAAGGTTGCTAGATGAAGTTTTTTTTTTTAAATAAGCAAGGAACCTCAATGAGAGAGCATAACAGAAAACTCCAAAACATATGTACTTCATCTAGATAGGGGTCGGCGACAAAGTCACCTATGTTTGAGTATATTGACTTAGGAGTCAAATGAGAACATTTGATCATAGGTCATACTCATCGTTTAAGCTCAAAATGGGGTTACCATTTTTCGATTAAGCATTTGATGTGATCACATCTTTTGAAGCTGCTTGTACTCATGACTTTGAGCAAAGCTTTTTCAAGATGTGAAAGACATACCTTGGGCTTGTTGTTGCTTGTTCTCATGTAGGTGAACTTGATGTTGATGCTCATAGGATGTGAAGTTGGAGCACCATTTTCAAGTGTGTAGTTCATCTTCCTACATGGGTTAGGCAAGCAAGGAAATACTCAAGAATATCCAATATGACATGAGTGAAGTACTAGAAGTATATGGTGTCAAAAAGGATATGTGAAATTTTGTTCCTTGAACTCAACATCCCAAAGGGCTAGATACTTGGTCAATGACAAGATTACTCATGATTTGAGTGAGTGTGATAAACTTGTAGAATGTAGTCCATCCAAGTACCTGCAAGGAGTTAGATGCAATACAAGGGGGCAAATGTGTCCAAGACATATGATCATCATCATAAGAGAAATATCAAGGATTAGTCAATTAGGCTCATGCCTTGCATGCATCAATGGAGTTTTCACTCCAAGTTTGAAGCATCAATGATGTTCAACTCACTCCTCAAGTGACAAAACACTTTTTCATCAAGTGGTTTTGTGAAGATATCTGCAAGCTGTTTGTCAGTACGAACATGCTTAAGATCAATGTCTCCCTTAGCAATATGATCACGAATAAAATGGTGACGAACTTCAATGTGTTTCGTGCGAGAGTGTTGCACGGGATTGTGTCCAATCTTAATTGCACTCTCGTTGTCACAAAGCAAAGGAACATGTCTCGCATGTATCCCATAGTCCTTAAGCATTTGTTTCATCCATAGCAATCGAAAGCACAACACTAACCAGCAGCAATATATTCTGCTTGCAGAGATAATGATATCGAGTTTTGTTTCTTGGATGACCAAGACACAAGGGATCGACCGAGAAATTGACATGTACCGAAGTTGACTTTCTATCTATCTTGTCTCGGCATAGTCCGAGTCGGAATAGCCAACAAGATCGAAAGAGGCCCTCTTAGGATACCAAATGCCAAAGTTAGGTGTGTGTATCAAATATCTCACAATTCTCTTAACAGCTTTAAGATGACATTCTTTAGGAGCAGCTTGATATCGAGCACACATGCATACACTCAAGATAATATCGGGACGAGAAGCACAGAGATATAGTAGAGAACCAATCATGGATCGGTATACCTTTTGATCAATGTGTTCTCCATCTTTAGTTAAATCATTATGTCCATTAGTAGGCATGGGGTTCTCATACCTTTGCTCTCTTGCATGTTGAACTTCTTGAAGAGATCCTTAGTGTACTTAGTTTGTGAGACAAAAGTACCCTCCTTAGATTGCTTGATTTGCAACCCAAGGAAGAACTTGAGTTCACTCATCATGGACATCTCATACTTCTCTGACATAAGCTTCCCAAACTTCTCACTAAAATCAGGGTTAGTTGATCCAAAGATAATATCATCGACATATATTTGGCACACAAATAGTTCACCGTCAACCCTTTTTGTGAATAACGTTGAGTCAATTTTACCAATCTCAAATCCTTTTTCAAGAAGAAAGCTAGTCAAGCATTTGTACCAAGCTCTAGGGGCTTGTTTAAGACCATAAAGAGCTTTGTGCAATTTATAAACATGATTAGGCTTTTTAGGATTCACAAATCCGGGAGGTTGTTTCACAAAAACTTCCTCCTCAATTTCACCATTTAAGAATGCACTTTTAATGTCCATTTGATAGAGAGTAATGTTATGGTGGTTGGCATAAGCAAGAAGAATGCGAATGGACTCAAGTCTGGCAACGGGGGCATAGGTCTC
The DNA here is from genome assembly GCA_021437245.1 of Aegilops speltoides. Lineage (NCBI taxonomy): Eukaryota > Viridiplantae > Streptophyta > Magnoliopsida > Poales > Poaceae > Aegilops > Aegilops speltoides. The sequence continues at coordinate 360,120,851 of CM038147.1, read as the reverse complement.
ACCATAGTCCATACCTTCGACTTGTGTGTAACCTTGTGCTACGAGACGAGCCTTGTTGCGGATGACTTGTCCATCTTCATCTTGCTTGTTCCGAAACACCCATTTGGTTCCAATGACGTTTTGGTCATCATTGGGCTTTCTACCAAAGACCAAACGTTGTTCCTCTCGGTTGTGCAGCTCTTCATGCATAGCATTCACCCAATCCGGTCTTCAAGCGCTTCTTCTACCTTCATAGGTTCAAGACTTGAAATAAATGAGTAATGCTCACAAAAGTTAGCTAAACGAGTTTTAGAGCGAGTGATTCTCCGAGTCGATGTCATTCATCATTTGTTCCACGGATGGTCTTTCTTGACTCTTTCTCGAACTCGGGATAGCTTTTGTCGTGGTCATGGCTGAGCTTCCTCATCATCCTCATCTTCTTCTTCATCGGTGTTGTTGGTGTTGTCTTGAGGTGGTGGAGAAGGAGGTTGTGGTGGATCTTCTTGTCGCACTTCCTCATCTTGGTGAGTTCCACTTGTGGAAGCTTCCATGTTGCCTTGAGGTTCACCTTGCCGTGAGGTAGGGGGCTCCACATATGTAGATGAGGTACTCTCCTTCACTTCCATGGGACGAATCTTTCCAATGGATAAATCTTGAATGGCTTCCGATGGGTCCTTGTCTCCTACATCAATAGGCATTTGCTCTACTTGCGAGCCATTAGTTTCATCAAACTTCACATCTACCGTCTCTTCAACCTTTCGGGTGAAATTATTATAGACACGGTAGGTGTGAGAGTTTGATCCATATCCGAGGAAAAAGCCTTCATGAGTTTTAGGAGCAAATTTAGACCGACGATGCTTATCAAGAATATAGCATTTTGAACCAAAGACACGAAAATATCCCACTTGGGGTTTGTTACCCGTAAGGAGCTCGTATGAAGTCTTGCCGAGAAGCTTGTGAAGATAAAGTCTGTTGATGGCATGACAAGCTGTCTCAACGGCTTCACCCCAAAAGTGTTTTGGTGTCTTGTATTCATCAAGCATTGTCCTCGCCATCTCAATGAGCGTTCGGTTCTTCCTCTCAACAACCCCGTTTTGTTGAGGTGTGTACGTAGCTGAGAACTCATGTAGAATTCCTTCCTCATCGAGAAAAGAGTCCACATGGGCGTTCTTGAACTCCGTTCCGTTGTCACTCCGAACCTTCTTGATCTTCACCTCAAATTGATTCTGAGCCTTTCTAGCAAAGGTTTTGAAGATTTTCTGAACCTGCGATTTGTCATCAAGTAGAAATACCCACGTAAATCTGGAAAAGTCATCAACAATAACTAGACCAAAGGAGTTACCACCAAGGCTTTTGTAGGCATTGGGACCGAAGAGATCCATATGAAGAAGCTCAAGCGGTCTCCTTGTGGTCATGATATTCTTCACGGGATGACTTCCTCCTACTTGTTTTCCTGCTTGACATGCACTGCAGAGTCTATCTTTGTCAAAGAAAACATCTTTAACACCAAGAATGTGATCTCCTTTGATTAGCTTATCTAAATTTCGCATGCCAACATGTCCAAGCCTTCTATGCCAAAGCCAACCTTTAGCAGATTTAGCAATAAAGCAAGTTCTAGGTTGAGCTTTCTTAGTGAAATCGACAATGTATAGGTCACCTCTACGAATGCCAGTAAATACCATGTTGTGATTGTCACTACGGAAAACTTGGCAATCTACTTTGGTGAATAGCACATTGTATCCAAAGTCAGCTAATCTAGACACGGAAAGTAGATTGTACCCAAGTGATTCAACAAGCATGACATTTTTAATGGAGCTATCATGAGATATGGCCACCTTACCAAGGCCAAGTACCTTACCCTTGGAGTTGTCTCCAAAAGTCACATACTTGCGTGGACCATCGTTCTTTGCAAGCTCTCGAAACATGTCTTCATCTCCGGTCATGTGATCGGTGCATCCACTATCAAGAATCCATTCTTTGCCACCGGATATGTAGTCTCTCATATTTGCCATTAGACTGAGACTCTTCATGATCTTGTCTAGCTCGGTGTCCGAATCGTCATCATGCTCGTGCTCATCATCATATTGACCCATAGATAATTCATCATCAATACCTAGGTCAATTTGACAATGACTTGCATCAGTTTTATCAACGTGATAATAGTCATCGGAATGCAAAACAAGAGCATTTCTTATTCGAACATTGATAAAACCGGGATCACCCTTCTTTTTCATAAGATCACGAAGCTCAAAGAAGCATTTATCAAAGTTAGGATCTTTGGGGCGCAACATATCAAATTCAACTGTCTTGTATAGAATTTCATCAAGACCTCTCAACGAGTAGTCCGGATAAAGTTCTTCCAAGAACTTCCACATGGCATGGGCGCACTCAAAGTTCGTGACAAGCTCAAGCAAGTTATCAGGCAAACCTCTAATGATAAGATTGACAGTTCTAAGGTTGCGAAGCAAATCAAGCTCTTCATCTACAGTAGGGTGCAAGGGGTCAAATGGTGGTACATATGGGGTTTCAACATATTTGCGCAAGTTGTATATCTTAAAGATAGCAAGCATTTCAATCCTCCACGAGTTATAGGACACTCCATCAAGAATAGGCACTCTATGACTAACACTCCCAAACGTAGACACGTCCATCTTCCTCCAATGGTGTGCAAACCAAAGCAATGGAGACCAAGGCTCTGATACCAATTGTAGGATCGTTGAAGGCAAGAGTGTCTAGAGGGGGGTGATTAGACAACTCGACAAGATAAAAGTTTATGCCTTTTGATTAACATAAGTTCATAGCAAGTTCACAATGAAGGTCAAGTCAAGCATCATGCATACAAGTCGAGCAACATACTAAACATGCAATTCTAGAGTATAGGGCAGCGGAAAGTAAATTGCATGAATAGTAAGGGAGAGATTGTGAAGAGCAAACGCAATTGGAGACACGGAGATTTTTCTCGTGGTTCCGATAGGTGGTGCTATCGTCAATCCACGTTGATGGAGACTTCAACCCACGGAGGGTAACGGCCATGCGAGTCCACGGAGGGCTCCACCCACGAAGGGTCCACGAAGAAGCAACCTTGTCTATGCCATCATGGCCTACGCCCACGGAGGACTAGCCTTACTCGGGTAGATCTTCACGAAGTAGGCGATCTCCTTGCCCTTACAAACTCCTTGGTTCAACTCCACATCATGACGGAGGCTCCCAAGCGACACCTAACCAATCTAGGAGGCACCACCCTCCAAAAGGTAATAGATGGGGTTGGTGATGATGAACTCCTTGCTCTTGTGCTTCAAATGATAATCTCCTCAACACTCAACTCTCCTCACCGATTTGGCTGTGGTGGAAGAAGGGATTGAGTGGAAAGCAACTTGAGAAGACTAGAAATCAAGTTTCATATGGTGGGAGTGGAGCAACTTGATCTCAACACAAGGGTAGGTAGTTTTCTTCTCGTAAATGTAAGGTAGGAGTGGTAGTTCTTTCGATGGCTCTCTCCACGAATGAAGAGGAGGTGGAGGGTATTTATAGCCTCCACACAAAATCCAACTGCTACACACATTTGACCAATCTCGGTCGACCGAAGTTGACAACTCGGTGGGACCGAAAGTTCAAATCTTGTGAACGTTGGGATTTTCGTGGGACCGAAAATACAATCTCGGTTAGTCCGATTCTTCCAAAGTCTAGGGTTTGCCAATCTCGGTGGGACCGACTTTCTCATCTCGGTGACACCGATTTGAGTACGTATTCTGAAGCTTGGCAACACCAATTTCGTATGACCGAGTTTGGAATCGGAAAATCCGAGATTCTTAGGGTTTGGCTATATGGTCGAGGTGGTTCATCTCGGTGTGACTGAGTTTGGAATCGGTGGGACCGAGATTACTTATGAGTTTATGTTGGAATGAAAGATTGCTGATAGTTTGAGAGATAAATCACTAAGCACTTAGAGCAACCAGATCATCATCATAACCTCATCCCCTTTTAATAGTATTGGCTTTCCTATGGACTCAATGTGATCTTGGATCACTAAACCAAAAATGGAGTCTTGAGCTTTTGCCAATGTTTTCCTTAGCATTTTGAGGGGTCCACCTTTCTAGTCCTTTTGCCATGCCAGAGTGATTGACTTTCCTGAGACATACTTGATAAGAGCATTAGTCCAACCACAAAGTATGTTGTCATTAATTACCAAAACCACCTAGGGAGCAAATGTGCTTTCATGGGTTCCGCCCATGAACCTATGCATAGGGGTTGGCACACGTTCTTGACTCTTCGGTAGAAACTTTGGGGCACTCTTTGAAGTACTTTGTGTTGGTTGGATGAATCTGAGACTGTGTGATGCATATCGTATAATCATGCCCACGGATACTTGAGGTGACAATGGAGTATCTAGGTGACATTAGGGTTTTGGTTGATTTGTGTCTTAAGGTGTTATTCTAGTACGAACTCTTTAATAGATCGATCCGAAAGAATAACTTTGAGGTGGTTTCGTACTCTACCATAATCTCTACGTTTGTTCTCCGCTATTAGTGGCTTTGGAGTGACTCTTTGTTGCATGTTGAGGGATTGTTATATGATCTATCTATGTTATTATTGTTGAGAGAACTTGCGCTAGTGAAAGTATGAACCCTAGGCCTTGTTTCCTATCATTGCAATACCGTTTACGCTCACTTCTATCATTAGTTACCTTGCTGTTTTTATATTTTCAGATTACAAAAACCTATATCTACTATCCATATTGCACTTGTATCACCATCTCTTCGCCGAACTAGTGCACCTATACAATTTGCCATTGTATTGGCTGTGTTGGGGACACAAGAGACTCTTTGTTATTTGGTTGTAGGGTTGTTTGAGAGAGACCATCTTCATCCTACGCCTCCCACGGATTGATAAACCTTAGGTCATCCACTTGAGGGAAATTTGCTACTGTCCTACAAACCTGTACACTTGCAGGCCCAACAACATCTACAAGAAGAAGGTTGTGTAGTAGACATCACTGCCTGAATGGGGCTAGGGCGGAGGCCAGACTGCTAGTCGCGCTCTTGGCGTGCCTGGATATCCTGTTGCAGGGTACTCTAGACTCGCTTGACTGTGTTCGGGGTTGTTGTCGCCGGATTGGTGGTTTGCCGGAGAAGGCTGCTGAGGGAGTCCTGGACTAGGGGGTGTCCGGACAGCCGGACTATCATTATCCGCCGGACTCCAAGACTACGAAGATAGAAGATTGAAGACTCCGGCTCGTGTCCGGATGGTACTTTCCTTGGCGTGGAAGGCAAGCTTGGCAATACGGATATGTAGATCTCCTACCATTGTAACCGACTCTGTGTAACCCTAGCCTCCTCGGTGTCTATATAAACCGGAGGGCTTTAGTCCGTAGGACAACATACATTACAACAATCATACCATAGGCTAGCTTCTAGGGTTTAGCCTCCTTGATCTCGTGGTAGATCTACTCTTGTACTACCCATATCATCAATATTAATCAAGCGGGACGAGGGTTTTACCTCCATCGAGAGGGCCGAACACAGGTAAAACATCGTGTCCCTCGTCTCCTGTTACCATCCGCCTAGACGCATAGTTCGGGACCCCTACCGAGATCCGCCGGTTTTGACATCGACATTGGTGCTTTCATTGAGAGTTCCTATGTGTCGTCACCGATAGGCTTGATGGCATCTTCGACCAACAACGCTGTCCCGGTGAGACTTTTCTCCCGGACAGATCTTCAGATTCGGCGGCCAGCTGCGCGGTCAATTCACTTGGCCATCCGAGCAGATCGAAGCTACGCCCCTGGCCGTCAGTCGATTCGAAGCTTAAACTTCACGGCCGATGTCGCGGGGACTTGATCTTCGACGGACTCGAGCCACTACCGCAGCCGCCGCACTATGACGATGGGCATGATCTAGCTCGCCGCCGAACAGTGCCTTGGTGGCGCGACACGGATCTGCTTCGCCATTAGCCCGAGCCGATCGCCCAGATCGAGGGCGGTGGATAGACGCCGCCACAGGGGCTTCAACATCCACGGCGATGGAGCCGAACACTCCCGCAAACTTCGTGACTCGAGGCGCCGGACTCCTTGCGGACTCGAACCTCCGCGCCCTACCAATCGATCCGGATTGGGCGCGGTTATGGAATTCACCGCGGACATCTTCCAAGACTACGCCTTTTGGCGATATCTTGAATTCACTAAAGCATCTCTCGTTATCGGGAGAGTCATGGCCGGACTATGGCCAGGATGGTTGGGGTTCGGACGACGAAGAAATTCAGATCCCACCCACCACCCACTTTGTAGCCACTGTCGACGATCTAACCGACATGCTAGACTACGACTCCGAAGACATCGACGCTATGGACGATGATGCCGGAGACGAAGAAAAAACAGAGCTTATACAGCACGACAGGACCACCTCGTCGCATGACATATATATGGTGGACACCCCAAAGGGGAGCGATAACGATGACCAACGGGCCGCGGCAGAAGATGACCCCGCCGATAAACGACCAAAACGACGGCGTAGACGCCGCCCTAAGTCCCGCCTCGACGACAACAACACTCCCAAGGAGCCCGCGATAGGGCAGGGCTCACAATCGGACGACGAACATGAAAATAAGCAACCGTCCGAACATGACGAGTCAGATAATCAATCCAAGCCCGGCGAGAACAACAGCCCGGACGACTGTATGCTGGACACGTCGCCGGAGAGTAAGAACCTCCGGAAAAGACTTGTCAGTACTGCAAGAAGCCTGAAGAAGGAAAAACGGAGGCTCAAAACAGCAGAAGACACACTCAGAATGAGATGGAGCAAAGTGCTCAAAACCGCAGATAAGTACGGCAATGGCCACCAATCAAAGAGCTACCCAAGCGCAAGCTGCTACGAATTGACGAAGAGGCCATAGAGCCTCCACCGTCCAAAAATAAAGGCTGCTGGTTGGATAGACGGCGGATGATGAGCAAAATTATGAAAGTGGCGCCACACATAAATCCACCAACGAACTCGGAAGGATAGATGGCCCAGCCAGTCCATCTACGGCCAAAGGAAAAGGCCCCAAGAAGCAAGGCAACACGTCAAGTGTCCGATAATAGCGGCACACACAAATCTGGGCGCCGACACCCACTATGTTTCACCGATGAGGTCTTTGGACCATGAATTCTCAGCGGGATTTAAGCCCATAAACATAGAGGCCACGATGGAACAATGCACTCGAGTGCGGATAGAAGATTATATACTACATATACACATGGCCAGAGGAGACGATCTCCACGCCATAAAATACCTACCCCTCAAGCTCAAAGGGCCAGCCCGTCATTGGCTTAAAAGCCTCCCAGAAAACACTGTTGGAAGTTGGGAAGAGCTCGAGGACGCGTTTAGAGCAAATTTTCAAGGGACTTATGTCCGTCCTCCGGATGCAGATGATCTAAGTCACATAACTCAACAGCCCGGAGAGTCGGCATGAAATGCAGAACAGGTTCCTTACCAAAAGAACCAGATAGTCGACTGTCCGGACGCCGAAGCCTTAGCAGCTTTCAAGCACAATGTCCGAGACGAATGGCTCGCCAGGCACCTCGGTCAAGAGAAACCGAGGACAATGTCCGCACTAACAAGCCTCATGACCCGCTTCTGTGCGGGAGAGGATAGCTGGTTAGCAAGATGCAGCACCAGCGACCCAAGTACATCCGAGATAAGAGATGGAAACGGAAAATCACGGCGCAGAAAAGAGCAGCGCCGAAATAAAGAGAAAAGCCCAAAGAGCACGGCAGTCAACGCCGGATTCAAAAGCTCATGCCCAATAATAAAACACAGCCTCTAAAGGATGACGGTGATGAATTGTCCAACTTAAACAAGATTTTGGGTCGGATATGTCAAATCCACAAGACCCCTAAGGCACGCAAATCACACCCACGAGGATTGTTGGGTTTTAAACAGTTCGGCCGACTAAATGCGAACACAAGGGGCTCGAGCGTCAGTTAAGAAGATAAACCCCACCAGCAGAGCACGGAAAACAAAAGACTTTCCCACAAGGGGTCAAAGCAATAAACTCACTTCATGTGATAATACGAAAAAATAGTGCGGCACTTTCTAAAAAGAGCAGCGGTCCAACCCAACAGAGACCGTAGAGATTGGATATCAAAACCAATCACTTTCGACCACCGACTACTCGAAGCGTTCAAATGCGGGGACGGACTTCGATATTGAATCCCATAATAGGCGGATTACAATTTACTCATGTCCTAATGGACGGAGGCAGCGACTTAAACTTGTCAGTATTCAAAAACAATCCGTAGGATGGGGTAAACCCTGCTAAAATCCGACACGTACCGCACTTCCTTCAAAGGAGTGACGCCAGCCCTTACGCCAAGTGCACGGGCTCCATATTACTAGAAGTCGTGTTCGGATCGCCGAACAATTTTCGACGAGAAAAATTAATTTTTCACATCGTCCCATTTGAAAGTGAATATCAAGCACTCTTGGGACGAAAGGCTTTTGTCCGCTTCAATGCTATACCACATTACGCGTCTCTTACACTCAAGATGTCCGGTCCACGTGGCGTCATTTCAGTGCGAGGGTCACTTAAAGACCCCAGACTCGGATAGACGAATCCAGCCTCAGCAGGCTAGGGGCTCCCTAGCCGCATACCCCATCACAGGGGGCTGCGCGCACAAAACAACCGCGGGTTCATACACACCCCGCTTTAATTATTTATATTTCTTGTTTTACACATATTTTTCGCACAATTTGTTTTCGAACTAAACGTTCCTCTCTTTTTACAGATGAACAAAGTGCACACCCGTCCAGGATAAACGGCGCAACGGAGACACAGGCGCAGACGTGCAGTAGGGACCCGTTAGAGGATTCTTTTCAGATTAAGACCTGCGTAAACCTTTTTATTGTCTCTTGTTGTTATTCTCCCTTGGTTTCTTCCTATAGCCAAAGCGGAGCCTGATGCTTTGGCATCGGCCGCGTCAGAAGACCATGCCCGTACCTGGACACTAGGGGCTTAGGGCATCGTTCTGCCCATTATTATAAAGACCGAACACCTTAGGGAGTGTTCGGCGCCTCGAGTTAGGCATTATATGCATCAGCCCAATCATGTCTTTGGTCAAATGTTGGGTTTGCTCGGCTCGTGTTTTGCTGCCTTACGTTCAGATCATCGGCTAACGCGGCACCGGAGAACTATGCGATTGTGCCCGGTTAATTGGGCGAGCACCTCAAGAGAGAAAGCGGCGAGTATCATCATGATACAGCGAGAGACCGGTCAACCACTCGATCGACTACCGTAATGTTTAGAATTTCGCTTTGACGAAGGACCGCTTCGGTCAGCACTTACGCACTCGAATTCGAAGATGTGCGGTGCCGCAAGGGGCTATATCGTAGCCCCACCTCGAGCTCCATCGCTAAGTGAAAGTAATAAAGCATTATAGTCCGGATTGCCTAGTTCGCTACGCTACCACCTCCTTAAACAGACCGAGACGCCGGATTAAGTGTGAAAACGCGCTTATTTGCGAACACCCCGCACCTTGTGCGTGGGGGAAGTCAAGAGCGCCATCTTTCAAGTTATACAAAAGTATACATAAACGGCCGACAGAGAAGTTTTACTACTTGGGACGCACAAGTATAAAAAGCGCTTGTAACAAAATCATCGATTTACAAGCTAATGTGTTCATTTGAACGTGACATTTTTCGAAAGCATCGCGACTTTATTACACGAGCGCCACGCATAACTTCCCAGTAGTGCTCGGCAGGAGCCGATTTTCATCCGAACCTGGCGGCGGCAGCGGTGGCATCCATCTCCGGACGATGCGCCTTCACACGGCAAGAGCCATCCGCGCGCCCTCGATGCGAGCCGACCGCTTCATCTCCTTTATATGCGGCACCGCTCCAAGGAATTGCCGCAGAAGTCAAGTAGCTCGTCGCCTTGGACCTCTCCGCCGGATATGGGCCACGATGTCGACCATGGCAAGTCCGGACAATCTGTTTAGCTCGGCCCATTCGGCCAACCGGTCCGTCAACGGAAGTGAGGCGATCCGGACTGTGGAATTGAGACCAATATAGCTCTTCCGTCTTGTGATCCTCCTGGCTCCGGAAGTACTTAACGGCATCAGCCGCACTTGCAGCTAAGTCCATATACGGATCCTCCGGACTCCACAACCGCTCAAATTGAGCATACTTTGCATCCATAAACCGGCGACGAGAGAGAAAAAGGCTTGCCAGCCACGATCTCTCCTACCGGGCGCAGTTCCTCCTTCATAGCCCGCATTGCGAGCGGGCATCCTTGGCTTCGGCGGTGGCCTTCTTCAGGTCTTCCCGCCCGATAAGCGCTCCTTTTCAAGAGCCTCATTGCGATCGGTAGCATCCTTTAATTTCATGGCCAATTCGGCCACCTCCGCCTGCTTAGGCAAAGGCGCAGCCTTTTCGACTTTCAACTCCTCGGCCGCCTCGAGGCAGCCCGTCACTCCTTCGGGCTTGCTCCTTAGCTAGAGCAAGTTCGCCCAAAACTCTCCACAGCAGCAGCACCGTCTGTACGAACAGCATATAATTTATCAGAGGCGGACTTCGACCCCCTTAATAAAGCGACTGCGGAGAACTCTTTTACCTTGCGACTCGTCAAGTCGCCTGTTGACAAGTGCGATGTCCTCATCTGCCAAGTCAAGTTGCCGAGTTAATTCGGCAAACTCACTAGTCCGGCTGGCCCCCAGACTATCCGCCACCTGCATAGGAATGACGAAATTAATTACTTTAGATTTCGATCCTCGGTACGCTGTCATTTCCGACAACCTACTGAGTCTCAGGGGCTACTATCTATACAGGGCGCATTGTTATATGCAAAACTGTTGAAAGACAAAGGGGTGCATCATTCTCGCATACCACAAATCCCGCCAGCGAACTCATGGCGGCATTACGCAATCCGCTTTCGGCGGACGAAATCCTTCCAATCACCATACGCATCAACGCACGGTGATCTTGAAATGGATGCCCTCTCAGCAGACTCTTCATTCTCCCGCGGACACTAGTGGGTGCCGAACTCTCTCAGCCCCTCCGGACTCGGGATACCTCCGTGACGACACCGGGCTCGCTTTGCCTCATCTGGCGGCGCTGCTGGACGGAGGCGTATCGCTCTCCATCATCTCCTAAGAAGGTCCTCAAGATGAACTCATCTCGAGAAGGCTGCAGATCCGAACTGCAATATAAATATTTCGGTTACCCACAGAAGCACAAATGAAGGTATTTCCTTACTAATTAACTTCCTCTTTCATACTCACGGCTCGTTGGAGGGCTGGTCCTTCGGCGATGATTGCGCGCCCGGATTCTCTACGGACGCCGGACCCCCCGGTGAAGATCTCTTCCCACGCTTAGGGGCTTTAGCCTCCGGATCTTCGGAGGCGGTCCTCTTCTCCCCCTGAAGGGAGGGATTCTTGTTTCCCCCCTCTTCAGTCGCCCCTTTGGGCAAAATATTAGCTCCTCTATTTTCCCCGGTGCCCCATTTTGTGGGTGCAACCTCCAACATTCTGACCATCACGGGGTCCAGTGCGGTCTCTGGGAGGGGGGCCGGACATCTTATCAGCCTTGATCGCGCCACCCATTCCTGTAAAGAACAAGGGGTCAGGAGGCGAACTTTAGAAAGGCATATAAGCAGTAATGTCCGGACTCGAGCTATTTACTCGAGTATCAGGCGATCGCGCTTAGGCCTCGTCCTCGGCTGAATCCGGACACGCCACTTGCGGTCCGAAGAACAACTTGTACATCTCCACGGGTGTCGCACCCATAAAGTGTTGGAGAATCTAAGGTCCCTCCAGGATGAACTCCCATAGACGGAGAGGACGGCGTTTGCAGGGCAGAAGATGCCTGATTAGCATCACCTGCATCACTTTGATCAGGTCGATCTCCCTCGCTTGGAGGTCTCGAATCCGGCCCTGCAGTGAGGGCACGTCTTTGGACGGCCCCAGTTGAGCCCTTGGTTGACCCATGACATTAGCTGGCGTGGAGGTCCCGGGCGGAATGAAGGCGGCGGTTTCTACCTGCTGCCCTTCGGAGCGGTGATGTAGAACCACTCCTGCTGCCACAGTCCGAGTTCCTCTTGGAAGGAACCCTCGGGCCACGGGGCATCGGCCTTTTTGCTTATGGTCGCCCGCCAAGACTCCGCTGACGCCCCCCAGTGATCTTCGGCTCCACCTTGAAGGTCTTCAGCCATAGGTCGAAGTGGGGAATGATGCGGAGGAAGGCTTCGCAGACGATAATGAATGCGGAGATGTGGAGGATGGACTCCGGAGCCAAGTCGTGAAAGTCCAGCCCATAGTAGAACAGGAGCCCTCTCACGAAGGGATCCGTCGGGAAGCCTAAACCCCGACGGAGGTGGGATACGAAAACGACGTATTCACTGGGCTCGGGGGCGGGCACGGCCTGCCCTTGGGCAGGCAACCTGTGCGAAACCTCGTAGGCCTGGTACTTGGCTTCACGCAACTTCAGTATGTCCTCCTCCGTCACCGCATCCACCAGCCCTGGAGGTCGGAGCCGGACATGGTTGAGGATCCGAAGCGCTCGAATCTGAGGCTCTGGGTGTTGGAACTGGGAGCGGAGAAGAGATTCGATGCGAGATTGAAGAACAAGGACAGTCCTTGGTCCTCTTATAAAGGGGAAGAAATACCAAGGGCTGTCTCCGTGACCGTTTGGGATTCCCCTTCGATAGAGGAGGTGTGGCGACGGGAACGGTTGGGTTACCCACGCACGTATTGATGAGGATCCCGGAATAAGGGGAACACGATCTCTGCTACGACAAGACGTGCCAGGAAACCGCCGCTAAGCGTCTTTGAGGTGGTATAGTAAAAACGATTCAAACAAGGACTTGGTGGTGGTGTGATGTCACGCCGCATAATACGCCGCCAGATTGAGCTAGTCTATATTTTATTCTCTCTACGATGGAATGTGGAAATTATTTTTGCGAGCCGACACTATCTCGTGTTCATGATCTTCTCTGGATTATTCAAGGAGGAACCCGCCTTTGCAATCTTGAACATTATGCGCGCCGGACTTATCGTCATTGAAGACCGGTTCAGGCTACCGAGGAGTCCTGGACTAGGGGTGTCCGGACAGCCGGACTATCATTATCCGCCGAACTCCAAGACTACGTAAGATAGAAGATTGAAGACTCGGCTCGTGTCCGGATGGTACTTTCCTTGGCGTGGAAGGCAAGCTTGGCAATACGGATATGTAGATCTCCTACCATTGTAACCGACTGTAACCCTAGCCTCCTCCGTGTCTATATAAACCGGAGGGCTTTAGTCCGTGAGGACAACATACATTACAACAATCATACCATAGGCTAGCTTCTAGGTTTAGCCTCCTTGATCTCGTGGTAGATCTACTCTTGTACTACCCATATCATCAATATTAATCAAGCAGACGAGGGTTTTACCTCCATCGAGAGGGCCGAACACAGGTAAAAACATCGTGTCCCTCGTCTCCTGTTACCATCCGCCTAGACGCACAGTTCGGGACCCCCTACCCGAGATCCGCCAGTTTTGACACCGACAGCTGCTTTGTACTTCTGGCGTGAGGGCCGCAGTGTGTTCTTTTGTACGGAGAGAGCGGTCTGTGTTTCCATTGACTATTATAACCCCGCGAGGTCCTGGCATCTTGAGCTTGAGGTATGCATAGTGTGGTACCGCGTTGAATCGGGCGAATGCGGTTCGTCCAAGCAGTGCATGATATCCACTATGGAAAGGACGATATCAAAGATTGACTCCTTGCTTCGGAAGTAATCCGGGGATCCGAAGACCACTTCCAGTGTTATGGAGCCCGTGCAACAGGCCTCTACTCCTGGAATTACACCTTTGAAGGTGGTTTTGGTGGACTTGATCCTTGAAGGATCTATTCCCATTTTGCGCACTGTGTCCTGATAAAGCAGGTTTAGGCTACTGTCACCGTCCATAAGGACTCGCGTGAGGTGGAATCCGTCGATGATTGGGTCAAGGACCAATGCGGCTGAACCACCGTGACGGATGCTGGTAGGGTCATCCCTACGATCAAAGGTGATCAGACAGGCTGACCATGGGTTGAATTTTGGGGCGACTGGCTCCATCGCATAGATGTCCCTTAGTGCCCGCTTTCGTTCCCGTTTGGGAATGTGGGTGACATAGATTGTATTTACCGGTTTCACCTGGGGAGGAAATTTCTTCTGTCCCCCCGTGTTCGGACGCTGGGGCTCCTCGTCATCGTCGATGTGCAGCCCCTTGTCCTTGTTTTCGGCATTTATTTTGTCGGCCTGTTTGAACACCCAGCAATCTTTGTTAGTGTGGTTGGCTGACTTATCAGGGGTGCCGTGAATTTGGCACGAGCGATCAAGTATGCGGTCCAGACTGGACGATCCCTGATTGTTTCTTTTGAACGACTTTTTCCGCCGACCTGATTTTGATCCCATCAACTGGCGCTGACCGTCGTGGTCTTCGTGTTGTCGCCATTGTTCGACGCTTGTGTCTATTGCGCCGTGGCTTGCCGTTACTATCGCGACATCCGAAGCGCCGAGGTTCTAGGCGTGGTGCTACCGCGAGCCAACTAATCGTCCTCGCCCGCAGAAGCGGGTCGTGAGTGTCGTGAGGGCCGCATGGACTTTGGTTTTTCTTGGCCGAGGTGTCGGGCGAGCCACTCATCGCGGATATTATGCTTAAAGGCCGCCAAGGCTTCGGCATCCGGACAGTCGACAATTTGGTTCTTTTTAGTTAGGAACCGAGTCCAGAATTTCTTAGCTGACTCTCCGGGCTGTTGGGTAATGTGACTCAAGTTGTCAGCATCCTGTGGTCGCACATAGGTGCCTTGGAAGTTGTCGAGGAATGCATCCTCCAGGTTTTCCCAACTGCCGATGGAATTTGCCGGCAAGCTATTCAGCCAGTGTCGGCCCGGTCCTTTGAGTTTAAGGGGAAGATACTTGATGGCATGTAGATCGTCACCGCGGGCCATGTGAATGTGGAGAAGGAAATCTTCGATCCATACCGCGGGGTCTATTGTGCCATCGTATGATTCGATGTTTACGGGTTTAAACCCTTCTGGGAATTCGTGATCCATTACTTCGTCAGTGAAGCAGAGGGGGTGTGCGGCGCCTCTATGCCGGGCTATGTTGCTATGCAGTTCAAATACTTCTGGTCGGCTATGTTCGGCCCGGCCGGACTTGTTGATAGTGTATCCGGCGTGACGATCATCGTCGCGTGTTGGGGCATGCCTCCGCGATCCATAGATTGATCTTGGCTGTCCTGCCTTGTTTTCCAGTATGTCTTGCAGGTCCTGCCTATTGCCCCGGGCTATAGTGTATTGGCGTGGGGGTGCGGGCTGGTATTCGGGCTGATGCGCCGTTTTATCCCGGCCACGAGGTGGCCGGTCAGCCTCATCCTATGCTGGTAGTGTGGGCTTTAGGACCTCTTCCTCGAGTTGAGGTAGCAACTTGTGTTTTGGGTAACCTTTGGGGTGGCACTCGAGTCCATATTCCTCGGCTGGCGGGACCTCAGTCCATTAGTCTGTGAGTAGATCTTGATTAGCGTGGAGCTGCTACTGCTTCTTTTTCAGGCTTCTTGCAGTGGCCATAAGCCGACGATTGAAGCGCTCCTGCTCTACGGGATCCTCAGGCACGCCGAATTCATCGTCGCCGAGGCTCACCTCGTCTTCGGAGGGGGGCATGTAGTTGTCCTCCTCCAAGTATCCGTTCATCGCCAGTTCTTCTGGGCTAACCTGCCTGTCTTCTGCTCGCCCGCTCAAGGCGAGGCTGATCGGGATTGTATTCATCTTCGCACCATCGGATTGTTTTCGCCTCTGTGCGGTATTGCTGTGGCGGGCTTGAGCGGCGCCGATGACGCCCATGCTTTGATTTCTTCCTTGAGGGGTTATCCTCCATTGCCTCATCGCCATTGGTTTCTTTGGGAGTGTCCACCATATATATATCATACGAGGAGGTGGCTGTCCAGCGCCCCGTGGGCGGTGGTTCCTATTCTTCTCTCGCATCGTCCTCCACACCGTCGATGTCTTCAGAGTCAAAGTCAAGCACGTTGGTCAAATCATCGACAGTGGCAATGAAGTGGGTGGTGGGTGGGCAACGAATTTCCTCGTCGCCCGCTTCCCACTCGAGCCGGACATAGTTCAGCCAAGAGTCTCCTGACAAAGAGAGACACTTTAATGAATTTAGCATGTCGCCAAAGGCGAGTGCTGGAAGATATCCGCAGCGGTGAACTCTATTACCGGAGCCCAACCAGATTCAGCGGGCTCGAGGGCGCGCAGTCTGGAACCCACACCCGGACACAAGTCCGGGGGTTCAGTGACACAGACTTCCTTGGGTGTGGAGTCCGTGTTCGGCTCTACCGCCGATGAGTGTGCGGCCTCCGGGGCGGGGTCCATCCACCCGTCCTCGGACAACGCTATCTGCCCCGGATTTAGGTCCCGAGCTCTTGAAGGTGCGATATCCCAAGTGTTGTCTAACAGCAGGTCTAAGACCTGCTCGTCAGGATCGTTCGGCGCCTCGGCGAGGGTCCGAATCCGTCAAGATCAAGTCTCAGCGGATATCAGCCGTAGTTCAAGTTTCCGAACGACCGATGACCAGGGCGAGCTGCCGATTCGCTCCGGATGGCTGCTTAATTGGCCCGCAGTGAAGCCGCCAACACGAAGATCTGCCTGTAGAAAAGTCTCACCGACCGCGTTGTTGTTGATGATTGAAGGAGCCATCAAGCCTTGCAGCGACGCATACGAGGAACTCTCAATGAAAGCACCAATGTCGGTGTCAAAACCGCGGATGTCGGGTAGGGGGTCCCAAATGTGCGCCTAAGGCTAATGGTAACAGGAGGCGGGGACACGATGTTTTACCTGTGTTCGGCCCTCTCGATGGAGGTAATACCCTACTTCCTGCTTGATTGATATTGATGATATGCGTATTACAAGAGTTGATCTACCACGAGATCGTAGAGGCTAAACCCTAGGAGCTAGCCTATGATGATTATGATTGTTGTTGTCCTACGGACTAAACCCTCCGGTTTATATAGACACCGGAGGGGGCTAGGGTTATTCAGAGTCGGTTACAAAGAAGGAGATCTAACATCCGAATCGCCAAGATTGTCTTCCACGCAAAGGAGAGTCCCCTCCGGACACGGGACGAAGTCTTGAGTCTTGTATCTTCACGGTCCAACAGTCTGGCCAAAGTATATAGTCCGACTGTCCGGATACCCCCTAATCTAGGACTCCCTCACGCGCTTTGTGCCAACATACTATAATCGTGACCTATTCAAGCGACTACAACTCCTCAAGCAAGGAACAAAGAGGGTTGATGAGTACTACAAGGAAATGGAGATTTCCATGATAAGAGCCAATGTCACGGAAGATGATGAGCAAACTATGGCACGTTTCTTGAATGGACTCAATCATCCTATCAAGAAGATCACTGACTTCCAACCCTACTCCAACGTCATCGAGCTAGAGCACCAAGATACAAAGGCGGAACATCAAGTGCAAGTTGACTTCAAGTATTCCAAGTTCGCTTCCGAGACCTACGGCTCCTCCTACAACCAAGCTTCAATGACTACAATGACTCCTACCTCGACAAAAGCTTCACCAAGCAACGACGGCAAGTCAAGTTACAAGAAAATTATGACATCTTCAAGTCGTCCTCCTACTACAAGCAACTTCAAGCCGAGAGCTTCATCATCATCTACTCCAACCGATGAGACCATCAAGACAAGTTCAATCAAGTTCTTCACATGCGGCGGCCGAGGCCACAAGTCCTTCGAGTGAACCAACAAGCGCACCATGATTCTCAACGATGATGGAACCTATGACTCCATGAGTGAAGAGGAAATGGATGCCCTTGAGCAAGTGGCCATGCACAGGAAAGTGAACGAAGATGAAGATGATCAAGTCTTTTCCGACAAAGATTCGAGCCCCGCTCTTGTTGTCTCCAAGGTCTTGACTCTTCAACATCACCAAGACGAAGACCAAAGATGCCATATCTTCCACACAAAGGTGGGCATCAATGGAAGGTCTATGAAGGTCATCATCGATGGAGGGAGTTGCCATAACTTGGCAAGTGAAGAACTATGCTCCAAGCTCCACTTAGTCAAGATGAAGCATCCCCACCCCTACAAGGTACAATGGCCTAGCGACTCCGGCACTATCCAAGTGGAACATATGGTGCAAGTTTCCTTCAAGATCGGAGCATATGAAGACACTTTGGAGTGTGATGTCATTCTGATGTCTGTTTGCCACCTCCTTCTTGGACGACCATGGCAATTTGACCGAGACATCATCCACAACAGACATACCAATCATTATATCTTCAAGATAAGGGAAAGGAGTATGTGCTACGACCTATGTCACCAAGTCAAGTGATCGCCGACAAGCAAGCCACCCATCGTGGAGAGAATAGTGAGAGAGTGAGCCACCCAAAAGGGAGTGAAAGCCACAAGCCCAAAATGAGTGCCCCCACGATGAGAGACAAGAAAAACTTAGTGCTATTTGCCACCAAAAGTGAGATGAGAGAAGTGTGTGAAAACCCATTGAGTGTTATGCACTATGTCCTTTTGTGCAAGGATGAGTGCTACCTCTTGAGCTTGCGTTGGTTTTTCCCTTGAAGAGGAAAGGGTGATGCAGCAAAGTAGAGTAAGTATTTCCCTCGGTTTGAGAACCGAGTTATCAATCCAGTAGGAGATTACGCACAAGTCACCGAATACCTGCACAAACAATCAACAAACTTGCACCCAACACGATAAAAGGGTTGTCAATCCCTTCACAGTTACTTGCAAAAGTGAGATCTGATAGAGATAGATAAATGGTAAAGTAAATATTTTTGGTATTTTTGGTTTATAGATTGGAAAGAAAAGATTCCAAACTAAAGGAACGGCGACAGAAATTGGAAAGTTGACGGAAAACTAATATGATGTAAAATAGATTCAATAATGGAAAAGAGACCTAGGGGCCATAGGTTTCACTAGTGGCTTCTCTCAAGATAGCAAATATTATGGTGGGTGAACAAATTACTGCCGAGCAATTGATAGAAGAGTGCATAATTATGATGACATCTAAGGCAATGATCATGAATATAGGCATCACGTCCGTGTCAAGTAGACTGACTCCTGCCTACATCTACTACTATTACTCAACACATCGACCGCTATCCAGCATGCATCTAGAGTATTAAGTTCATAAAGAGAGTAACACATTAGGTAAGATGACATGATGTAGAGGAATTAACTCAAGCAATATGATGAAAACCCCATCTTTTTATCCTTGATGGCAACAATACAATACGTGCCTTGCTGCCCCTACTGTCACTGGGAAGGGACACCGCAAGATTGAACCCAAAGCTAAGCACCTCTCCCATTGCAAGAAAAACCAATCTAGTAGGCCAAACTAAACCGATAATTTGAAGAGACTTGCAAAGATAGCAAATCATGCACATAAGAATTCAGAGAAGACTCATATAATATTCATAGATAATCTGATCATGAATCCACAATTCATCGGATCTCGACAAACACACCGCAAAAGAATATTACATCGAATAGATCTCCAAGAACATCAAGGAGAACATGGTACTGAGAATCAAAGAGAGAGAAGAAGCCATCTAGCTACTAGCTATGGACCCATAGTGTCGGCGTCCTGGATTTGGGGGTATCCAGCCCTGCCTGCCTTTGGCCCACCATGTGGCTCCATCGACGTCTTGGTACGGCCCAGCTATAACACCAACACCGCAAGACCCTCGCGAGGGGCCAATCCTCGCGAGGCGGGCAACGCCAAGACCCCCAAAGAAATCGGCCTCCTCAGGAGGGCTCCTGAGGGGCAGAGAGTTCTATGCAGGTTTCCTCACGAGGCTCAGCTAACGTGAGCCATTACGACCAAGGCCAGGAGGGCGCCAGGCGGGTGTAGAGCGCAGGCTTCCTCTTTGGTGCAAGGGTGGCAAGCCACAGGCGTGGAGTCTCGAGGAATCAGCCAAAGGTTTCCATTCCGGTGCAATAAGACCAAGACCGCCAGGACGGCAGGACGGAGGTCATCAACGAGCCCACCACAGCGTCACGACCAGAGGCTTTTCATAGACGAAGACTACTTTTGTCAGGATAGACTCTACTACTTGTCCCCTTTCAAAACCGACCATTGTGGGATCCCTTCCCGCTCATATTTTGGAAGAGGACCAAGGCCACTATAAATAGGACTAGCCACCACCATAGTGGGGGATGGGATCCATTCTCATTCGACCACCACATCGGCTCAAGAACACCTCACCTCCTGAGGCTTGTTCATCCACTGTACTTGTTCATTCGCAGCCTACAGGGCAATTCACCACACCACACTAGATTAGGGTATTACACCACAACGGTGGCCCGAACCAGTATAAACCTTGGTGTCTTTGTGTCTCTTTTAGCTCGTCGCGCTAGGCTTAGGAGGATCGCGAGTAGGCAGGCTGGGCAGGTTGAGATCTCTGCACGCACCCTAGAGTTCGAACCTCTCAAGGGTTGCCGGATCCCTAAATCCGATATTTGCCACGCCAGGTAGGGGTGCGTCGGATCTTCTATTCCGTCGACCAGTCCTCCGCCGCTCCACCGAGCCATGGCCGACACCCCGAGAGCACACGTCGAGCACTGGGTCATCCAGACCTCCTCGGCAGCGCCCTCTGACGAAGAAGATCTCCACTCCGCTTTGCTCGCGGCCCGTGTTCCGCCGGGGGTGGCCGGCCGCAGGGGGGCGCAACCTTCTCCACTGGCGCCACGCCGCCGCCGCGTCGCCACGCGATCTGCAAACTACGCTGCAGCAACCGCTCCGCACTCGTGCAGGGAACAGGCTAACATGCAGGCGGCGGTCATCATGGCCCGAGAGCTCCTGCAGTGCAGGTTGCTAGAGAGCGGCCGTGACGCCCTGCTGGAACGGGTCGCCGAGCTGCTGGACGCAGCGTGCAGGGGGTAGCACCGCTCTGCACCTTGCCCACGTCACAGGCGGTGGTGGGGTGTGCGCTCATCCCCGACACAACCGCGCGCCCCCTCCCAGGGGCCCTAGAGAGCCTCTCGACGCTGACCAGCCTCGTGGAGCAGCCCGCGCCGCCCCGAACGTCCCCCATCGGCACAGGGCTGCTTCAAGGGGCACCACCAGGGGCTGCGCTGGAGTGCCGGCCCCTGGCCAACAGGGACAGAGGACGACAGAAGAAAGTGGGAATGTTAGGCGGCTAGGCGGCGCCCCTGGTGCTAAGAGCCCGGAAGCCTACGTCCCCGTCGCGATGGATCCAAGGCACGCGCTGGGAGAGGGCCCTAGCCGATCCCCCACGCCAGGCTGGGCGCTGGACATACACGAGGCCGAGCTCTCCTTCGAACCACCACCAAGTCATGCCAACGTTTCCAACAACGGCATCCTCTGGGTACAGCTAATGCCACAGGGGCACGCTTACACTAACCATGGATCACAGGTAAACCAGGACGCAGTAGCCACCAGGACCCTCAGGACGGTGGACCCCCTCAGGAGCGCGAAGGACGTTGGGAGAAGCACGGGGGAAGCCCAGCGGCAGGGCCTTCCTCGCGCTGTGCGGAGCAGGGTCCTGCTTGGAGGAAGGTTCCCTGCCGAGGAAGGTGCCGGCGAGCCCATCTCCTCGGCGGGGGGCCTACGGTCGCCGACGATGCCGCCCCCTTGCCCCTTGGTCTTGTCCTGGTTTCCGGTCTCCCCAACGGTGGTCAGGGGTGGTGCACGGCGGGTCCTCGTCGGGTGACATGAAGCAAGGCTCCGGCCTATGAAGGTCTCCCCTCATGACACTCTCACATAATAATGAGTGGGGCTGTACACGCCCCGGAGTCTCCTAAGTGCCGCCCTGGAGCCTCATGGGGGCTCCCACCCACGTCCTAGTGGAAGCACCATGCTCCGCGCTGGCCATCGACACTGTCCCCAATGACTATGCCCAGCCAGTGGAAGCACTTAGCTGCGCTGGTGAGAGGACCGAAGACTGAAGACTGAAGACTAGCTAGGCGCCGGATGCGGCTGTCTGACTTTTGCCTCCTTTTTGTATTTGCTTGCCGACTTTTTGCAGAAGTTCGTGTTTCGTGCGTTTATAAAAATGGGGGGGGGGGAGTTTTTCTCGTTTCGTGTCGCTCTCTCACTTTCAGTTCCTGCATTCTTTTTGGAAGCTCGTGACCGCTACCATGCCCTCAAGTGCCTCGCGAATGGGGGCTGGGTATGGTGTACGCATTGGTACCGATCGCTCCCGCGCACCCACCTCACCATGGTCTGGCAGTTGGCTCCTCACGAGGCACTCTATGGCAGGCCAGCAGGCCCCTCGGGAGGCATAGAACCTCATGAGCTCGCGGCAGGCTCGCCTCAGGAGAAGGAGCGCTGCCAAGATACCAGGCCTCACTCGAGACCCACGAAACCAAAGATAAGTCATAAACAACTACCTCACTCAGCGGCCCGCAGCCCTGCGAGGCCACACTCCGGGTGTTACTTCAAAAACATTTAGCAATCTCACACATCATAAGGGGCGCCCCCTTTTCAAAATGTTCTCACAAGAATGCATTCAAGTTTTCATCTAATAGGTTAAAGCGAAAGAAACACTGGCCTAGCTGGATGCGCCTTCTTCGTCGCCCCCATCCGCGCTGCTTGTGCTGTAGCTGCCATCCTCCTCGTCATCACCACCCGTGCCAGCTTCTTCGGTCGCGAGCATAGCCGTGCCGTCCTCAGGAGTTAGCTCCTTCACCAAGGCGTCCACATGGCCATCCACCCACTTGGCGAGCTTGTCTTGGGTGGCCGCAGGCACGGGGGCTATCACGGTGCTGAAATCGAAGTGGTTAATCAAGATTCAGGAGGTTGCTGAAGATGCATGAGAGTGCACGCCCGAGGAGGCCCCGACTCCTCTCCTCGACAAGCTGGCAGGCTTTTGTAGCCTGATCTTCTAGGCGGGTCATGATATCAGTGAAGAAGCGGAGATGGCTGGCATAGTCGTTCTCGTGTGGGTGAGGAGTGCTCTCTTCACAAATGGCACCCAAGGCATTGTTGGCTCTGACGTGTAGACCTTGGAGCATGGAGTTGTGCTCGCGTTCCAATATCAAGCGGCGGCACTTTTCACTCGAAGCCTTCTTCAGGAGGGAGGCGGTGTCTTCAGCTTGCTTCCGGAGAGAGAATATGTCGGCACGGGCAGAATTCAGGGCAGATTCAGAGGAAGTCGGGGTCCTTGGGCAGCGCTCTCATGCTGCTCCACAGCCTGCAGGTCAGTATTCAGGGCGGAGGTCTGGCCCTCAAGCTCAGCTTTAAGCAGCTCCAGGTCCAGGCGGTGCTTTCCATCCAGCTCAGCACGTGCCTTCACCACCCTCTTCTCCACCTCCACCTGGACCTGAGCTTCTCGGGCGGCGACGGCGTCCTCAGCCACGGCGGCCTGTCGCCCCTCACCTCCAGCCTCTCCAGCGCCAAGCTGTGCTCTACGGTCTCCAGCATCAAGACTTCATGGCGCCTCAGGAGCTCTGCCTCGGCAAGTGCCACCTCGCCTGGTGAGGAGGTCAGCAGGGCACGACGCTCCTCGACTTCGTGCTACAGAGCCGCATTTGAAGACAGAAGATCTCGCTCTCGCTCCTCAGCCGCCTCACGGCGGCGGTTGGCCGCCTCGGCCTCTTCCATGGCACGGGCGCAAGCTTCGCGAGAAGCCGCGAGCGAGGCTGCCGCGCACGCTTCAGCTTCGTCACGCTGAAGCTTCCCAAGGTTGATGGCGACCTTCAGCCGCTGCCACTCATCCTCCAGGCGGCGGTTCTCTACCTCAAGCCTGGTATCGACGGTGGCAAGCTCCCCGCCAAGATGGACCATCGCACGCATCGCTTCACCGAAGAGCCCGAAGCGCACCGCGCTACGCCCGCGAGCGAGCGCGAGCTCATTGCCAAGACCTTCGCCTGCGCCAGAGGCCACTCGGGAGGCGCTGGATGCTCCGCCAGTTGCCGGTCGGGGGCTGGCAGGTGTAGCCTTGCGGCTTGAAGAGGAAGGTTGCCCAGGGGGCACCCCCTGCCGGCAATGACAAGAGGAAGGATCACCGGTGCACCCCCCGTCTCTCTGGCAGAGTTGCGGGGAGAGGGAGCATGGGGCCCGGCTTAGGGGCACCCGCGGCGTCATATTAACTAGAGCTGGTCCCACGCCTTGTGCAGGATCGGGGCGCTGGGGGCTACGCGCATGCGTCAAGCTAGAGTCTTTGGGGGTGCCTGCCTCCCGAGGTTTCGCCTTCGTGGGGACCCTGCAAAACCCCAGCCATGAGAGAACGCGGTGCGTTTGGAGGTCAAGGGCAAAGGTACTTACTCATCGGTAGCCACGTATCGCCTCAGCTTCAGCGGCCGGCGGGTGACGTTGTCACGGCACGGGGACCTCTTCCTCTTCAGGAGCGAGTCGAGGCACAGGCGGCGCCGACCAGACCCCAGTAGGCGATCCTCGGGAGGGGGAGCGCTCGGCGTGGTACAAGGAGCGGGGGTCCCAAGGGCAGGGGCACCCAGCAAGGCCTCCGGGCTCACGGCTCTGGGGTCATTGGTGGGCTCCTCGTCGTCAGCAGCCACTCTGGAGCCACCATCCCTGGCGTGAGAAGCCCCTGCCTCCAGAGCTTGGGGTTGCGCCAGTTCCGCACCAGCTCCCTCCAGGGCCCCAGAAGCCTCGGGATCCTGAGCCTTTATCAGGGTCAGGCCTCCGGAGGAGCTCTCAATAGCTGATGGAGGCGCGCGCCCCTGCCTCCACACTCAGGGTGCATGCGGCAGGGTCGATCACGAGAGGAGCCACGAAGACGGGTTTCTCACGGGGCCCCTAAATGCCCTTGGGAAGCAACCCCCACTCGTCGAACAGAGGCATCTGCCCCGTGAAGGCCGCCTTGTTCGAGCACAGATAGAGAAGGCAACCGCCCCCCGGAAGGTCAGCAGGCTCGGACTCACCGGTCAGGAGCTTGAGTACCATGCCCAAGGTATCAGCAGCAAGCGACAGCTTCTGCAGCCTCATCTGATCCCCGGCGTGTGTGAAGTCCCAAATCGGGCGAGAATGGCACTGGAGGGGAGCAATGCGCCGCTTCACAAATTCCTTCACCACCATTGGCGCCGTCACCTCTTGTTCCTGGAGCCTCGCCAATCTCTTCCAAACGAAAGCAAGACGCCGGTCGGAGAGCTTCTCATGGCACTAGCCGGAGGTAGGCGAGGCTAGCTTCCCAGGAAACGAGAGCAGGGGCTGAACGCGCGGGCGCCCATCAGGAGCTACTGCTTCCGGAATCCTTTCGCGACAGGAGAAGGATTGAAGTTGATCCCCGAACAAGCGGTCGCGGCCACGGCTTAAAGGTCATGCACCTAGAGCGTTGGCGGGCGTCCACCAACCGAAGCAATAAGAAATGGCGAAACAAGGCCACGGAGGGAGTGATGCCCACCATGGCCGCGCAGAGGAAGGCGAAGACGGCGAGGAGGATGACGGAGCGAGGGTCCAGATGCAGCAGATGGATCTGGTAATGCGACATCACGACATTGAAGAAAGGGGAGAAAGGAGGAATCAACCTAGCAAGAAGAGCATGGAGATAGATGGGGATCTCAGTGGCGCTCATCTCTCTAGCTCACCAAGATGCAGGGCGGACAACCGTCGCCCTCCCCTCATTGGAATTGGTAGCGAGCGCATGGCGAACCTTGTATAGCCCCTCCTTATTGATCACCGTCGACTACTCAAGGGCCGGTGGAGGACCGGCCGGTGCGAGCGGCTTCCCCTTCTTCTTCCTCGGCTTGGGAGCCATGGCGAATACCAAGAGAGGACGAGGCGCCGGCACCGGATCTATGGACGCGGCGGCAAGATTGGGAAGGAGGAAACAAGAGCCGAGCATGGTACTCTGCGAAGGGCGAGTTGCACTGACAATGGGCGGCTGCTGGGTCTACCGGATATCAAGGCGGCATGGGGAAGTGGAGACGCCCATGTCCCATCAACCGCCACATGTCTTCAAGGCCGCAGGCTGATAGGGCCCGCGGCGCTCCGCCCTTGCCCTTTGGCTTCGCCTGGAAGCCAAGTCCGAGCATGCCTTGCGACCGGGGGCTACTGTTGGCGTCCTGGATTTGGGGGTATCCAGCCCTGCCTACCTTCGGCCCACCACGTGGCTCCAGCGACGGCTTGGTACGACCCAGCTTCAACACCAACACCGCAAGACCCTCGCGAGGGGCCAAGCCTCGCGAGGCGGGCAACGCCAAGACCCCCGAAGGAATCAGCCTCCTCAGGAGGGCTCCTGAGGGGCGGGGAGTTCTACGCAGGTTACCTCACGAGGCTCAGCTGACGTGAGCCATGACGACAAAGGCCAGGCGGGCGCCAGGCGGGCGCAGAGCGCAGGTTTCCTCTTCGGTGCAAGGGAGGCAAGCCACAGGTGTGGAGTCCCGAGGAATCAGCCAAAGGTTTCCATTCTGGAGCAACCTCTGTTGGAAAAGGCAATGCCTAGGAGGCGTTTAGGCACGCCTAGGCGCTAGGCAATGGCCAAACGCCTTGCCTAGGGCATAAATGGAGGTCTAGGCAGGGCAAGCAAGGAATTGCCTACCCAAGCAAGAAATCATGCCACATACCGCACTGATATGCGATAAACTAATATCAACACCCATATAATAATCACAAATACACTACGAGTAAAAACTATATTACTGCCTAGGCCGTGCCTAGGGTGCTTAGGCACCGCCTAGGCATTAGGCGAAGGCCAACCGCCTCTCTTATGCCTACTGCTTTTTCCAACCTGTGCAGCAAGACCAAGACCGCCAGGACGGCAGGACAGAGGTCATCAATGAGCCCACTGCCGGGTCACGACCAGAGGCTTTTCCCAAGCGAAGAATACTTTTGTCAGGATAGACTGTACTACTTGTCCCCTTTCAAAACCAGCCGTGGGATCCCTTCCCGCTCATATTTTGGAAGAGGACCAAGGCCACTATAAATAGGACTAGCCACCACCATAGTGGGGGATGGGATCCATTCTCATCCGACCACCACATCAGCTCAAGAACACCTCATCCCCTGAGGCTTGTTCATCCACTGTACTTGTTCATCCGCAGCCTACAAGGCAATCCACCACACCACACTAGATTAGGGTATTACACCACAATGGTGGCCCGAACCAGTATAAACCTTTGTGTCTTTGTGTCTCTTTGAGCTTGTCGCGCTATTCTTAGGAGGATCGCGAGTAGGCAGGTTGGGCAGGTTGAGATCTCTGCACGCACCCCAGAGTTTGAACCTCTCAAGGGTTGTCGGATCCCTAAATCCGACACATAGTTCTGAGGTAAACTACTCACACTTCATCGGAAGGGTAATGGTGTTGATGTAGAAGCCCTCCGTGATCAAATCCCCCTCCGGCAGGACGCCGGAAAAGGCCCCTATATAGGATCTCATGGGTACAGAAGTTTGCGGTGGTGGAAAAGTGGTTTCGTGGCTCCCCCTGATATTTTTGGGGTATAAGAGTATATATAAGCAAAGGAACTAGGTCAGGGGAGCTCCGAGGGGGCCATGAGGGGCGCTCCCTACCCCCTGGGCGCGCCCTCCACCCTCGTGGCCGCCTTGTTGCGTCTCCGACTTCATCTCCAAGTCTCCTAGTTTGCTTCTGGTCCAAGAAAGATCATCGCGAAAGTTCCATTCCATTTGGACTCCATTTGGTATTCCTTTTCTGCGAAACTCTAAAACAGGCCAAAAAACAAAAACTGGCAGTAGGCCCGCGGTTCATAGGTTAGTCCCAAAAATAATATAAAATAGCATATTAATGCATATTAAACATCCAAAACAGATAATATAATTGCATGGAACAATAAAAAATTGTAGATACGTTGGAGACGTATCAAGAATCCCCAAGCTTAATTCTTGCTCGTCCTCGAGTAGGTAAATGATAAAAACAGATTTTTTGATGTGGAATGCTACATAACATATTTATCCATGTAATTTTCTTTATTGTGGCATGAATGCTCAGATCCGAAAGATTCAAAACAAAAGTTTAATATTGACATAAAAACAATAATACTTCAAGCATACTAATAAAGCAATCGTGTCTTCTCAAAATAACATGGCTAAAGAAAGCTATCCCTACAAAATCATATAGTCTGGCTATGCTCTATCTTCATCACACAAAATATTTAAATCATGCTCAACCCGATGATAAGCCAAGCAATTGTTTCATACTTTTGATGTTCTCAAACTTTTTCAACCTTCACGCAATACATGAGTGTGAGCCCTGGATATAGAACTATGGGTGGAATAGAATATGGTGGTTGTGGAGAAGACAAAAAAAGGAGAAGATAGTCTCACATCAACTAAGCGTATCAACAAGCTCTGGAGATGCCCATCAATAGATATCAATATGAGTGAGTAGGGATTGCCATGCAACGGATGCACTAGAGCTATAAGTGTATGAAAGCTCAAAAAGAAACTAAGTTGGTGTGCATCCAACTTTCTTGCTCACGAAGACCTAGGGCAATTTGAGGAAGCCCGTCATTGGAATATACAAGCCAAGTTTTATAATTAAAAATTCCCACTAGTATATGAAAGTGACAAAATAGGAGACTCTCTATCATGAAGATCATGGTGCTACTTTGAAGCACAAGTGTGGAAAAAGGATAGTAACATTGCCCCTTCTCCCTTTTTCTCTCATTTTTTCTTTCTTTTTTTCTTCTTCTCTTTTTTCCCTTTTTTTTCTTTTCCCTTTTTTTCTTTTCTCTTTCCTTCTTTCTTTATTTTTCGTCCGGAGTCTCATCCCGACTTGTGGGGGAATCATAGCCTCCATCATCCTTTCCTCACATGGGACAATGCTCTAATAATGAAGATCATCACACTTTTATTTACTTACAACTCAAGAATTACAACTCAATGCTTAGAACAAAATATGACTCTATGTGAATGCCTTCGGCGGTGTACCGGGATGTGCAATGAATCAAGAGTGACATGTATGAAAGAATTATGAAAGGTGGCTATGCCACAAATACAATGTCAACTACACGATCAGGCAAAGCAATATGACAATGATGAAGCGTCTCATAATAAATGGAACGGTGGAAAGTTGCATGGCAGAATGGCTATGGAAATGCCATAATAGGTAGGTATGGCGGCTGATTTGAGGAAGGTATATGGTGGGTGTATGTGTCGGTGTACTAAAGTAGGGGTACCTTAGTACCCCGAACTTGGGCACGGGCAATCGCAGCGCCCCGCAGCAAGGCTTGCCGGGTGTCCGCCAGGATCCTCCACTATTCCCATTACTGCCATTCAAGAACAAAGTATTAACTAAGAAGACAAGACCCCGGCAAGAGGAGCTTCCCGGGAAGGACAAGACCCCGGCAAGAGGAGCTTGCCAGGAAGGACAAGACCCCGGCAAGAGGAGCTTGCCGGGAAGGCCAACCAAGGCACTTCTAGAAACTTGCCGCGACGCCCCGCGCGTCCCGGCAAGGCCCGGCGGGCGGCAAGCTCGCTGGTGCGACAAAACAACGGCATGCAAAGGCGCTTGCGGCAAGGCTGCCACTCTGCACCCAAGCTCCAATAAGATCCAACGACGTGTCACCCCAGACCATCCCAGAGCACGTGGCGAGGTTGCCAGCAGCTATGCAAAGGCGAGGTGGCGAAGCGACAAGGAGGCCATCGTGGCGATCGGTGGCGCCCTAACGGTCGCTTCCTTGCATTGTTAGGCGACCGGACGGGCATTAATGCCCTTGTCCCTACCGTCGAGTTAGGTAGGGGACATCTGCTGGTAGCAGCTTGTACCAACCTGTGTTTTTACCTTTCTATCCCCTCTTTCTACACTGCCACCTGTCGGTGACCCCTTTAGACTATAAAAAGGAGGCCCATGCGCACGTAGAAGGGGTTTGGAATTTCGGTTCCGCAGTTGCTTCGGTTCATCCGACGCATTCGACACCACAGCATACCCACGCTCTCGAGCAAGAACAGAATATAAACACAAAGCAGCAGTAGGAGTTTTATCTCTCCGGAGAGCTCCGAAGCTGGGTAAAAATCCCCCGCACGCTCGACCTCGATCTGCTCTTTGTGCGCCCTCCGCTCCCTTGCCGGACCAGAAGGGGCCCCCTTGCCCCATAGGTGCTCGTGCCCCCCAGCAGCCACGACATCTTTGGCACGCCAGGTAGGGGGGTGTCGAGGTTGTGCGAACCTGATCCGGTCTCCGCGCGCGCTACATCAGCATCTTCATTGACATGCCACCGAAGAAGAAGACTTCGGAGGTGGCCGCTCCGTCTGCGACCGTCCTACCGCCCCCAGAGCAAACGGGCGGTGGGGTGGACGCCGGCGGAGGAGCGGGCGCCGACGGCGGGACTCACGTCGTCACCAGGTCCAAGGACAAGGCCCCGCAAGGTTCAGCGTCTGCACATCCACCGCACCCCTCCTAGGAGGTGCAGGATCGACAACGCCACGGTGCTCCTAGCACCGCATCGCTGGAACAAGGCCAAGCTGGTGGGTCGCGGGACGCCAAGGCCAACGACATCGCCAACACGCCGGCACGAGCGCAAGAGGCGGTCGCCCGGACGAGACGCTGTTCTTCTAACACTATTAGGAGTTTGAGCATGTCCGCACTCGCGCCGCCACCACCGCCACCTAAGACTCCAGAGGAAGCGCCGCCCGAGCCCAGCTGCTCCTAGATTACCTTCAAATACCGACAAGATCGACGATCGGAGGGCCGCCATTTATAGCTTCATTGGCTTCGCCTAACGCCGACAAGCCCCGCAAACGAAAGCACGTCGAAGCCGCGGCAAGACGCCAGCGGAAGCGGTGGCGATAAGACCGCTGGGGGTGCCACCACCGTGCACTCCCCGCCCCTAAGGCCAAGGTCGCCGACTCGCCGGGCCAACCTCGACGCCGACTCCACCGCGTCGTCGGAACCATGAGCTCACCGCGACCAACGCCACGTTCTCCAAGAACAACGACACGAGGACGCTCGTACTCGCATCGAGCGCAGAAGAGAAGCGCGGTGTCAATCCGACCAGCGCGCTGGGCCCACTGTCGATATGCATGCGCCACGGGAACCAAGCGACTTGCCGTACGCGGCAGGTTGCCCTGCGTTCACTCATGAGCTGCGGCAAGTCCAGTGGCCCAGTACCAAGAACTTCAAGCCAGACGTACCCGAGAAGTACGATGGCAGGATACATCTATCGGAGTTCCTCAGCGTCTACACCATCGCGGTGCAGGCTGCCGGGGGACGCGACGAGAAGATCCTCGCCAACTACTTCCCGCTGGTGCTCAAGCCCAATATCAGATCTTGGCTCATGCACTTGCCGGACAACTCCATCTCTTCATGGGCGGACTGTGCCATCGGTTTGTCGGCGCTTTCACGGGCGGCCACAAACCCCATGGTCGAGAGCGATCTTCATTTGCTTGCCCGTAGGAAGGAGAACCCTAGCGCAAGTACATACAGAGATTCAGCCAGTGCGCGCAACATCCCGCACGCCCACCCCGCGCGGTTATTAGTGCGTTCCATCGTAACATGCGAATCGCAGGATGAGGAGGAGATGGCGATGTGCAAGATCAGAGATGTCAGCGAGCTATACGCTCTGGCCGACAAGTGCGCACGGGCTGAGGAGGGGAGGAAAATCCCCGGAGAGAATGCAGGAGCAGAAGGATCTGACAGTGTGGATGCCCTTCCGGCAAGGAAGAACCGGAGGCGGAATAACAGAAAGAGAAAAGCTAAGGATGTGCTAGTCGTCGAGCAGTCCGGCAACGGAAGTGGCGCCGGCAAGGCCAAAGCTGATGACTCCGGTGAGGCTGTGGTGGCTGCCGACAAGCAGGACGGCTCCGGCAAACAATACTGCAAGCGGATGTTGAGCAGATGAATCTGGGATACTGCCTGCAAGAAGGTTGAGCAGATGAAGCCGCTGCCAAGAAAGTCCCCAGGATCAACACAGAAAGTGATGAGGAGCAGTCTGCTCCGACAAGCCCCAGGGTTTGTTTCGTTGAAGCAGACGCTCCCGACAAGCTGTGTCCCGACACGCTTGCCGGGGAGCATCACGCTTCGGCAGGATCCCAGATCCTTGCCGTAGAAGCGGATGTTCCGCAGCAGCATTCGCGCCTTTAGTCCTTGTCGTTGAGCCACAAGCTCCGGCATGGGCACATCAGATCGTCCATTTCCTGCAAAGAGGAGAACTTCCAGGGGAACAAGAAGAAGGGGAAAAAGTAGCCCGACAATCAAGTATGTACCAGTTTGTCGATGACATACTGTACAGAAGAAGATTCAACGGAGTGAAATTGAAGTGCATTTCCCGGGAAGATGGACAGGAGCTGTTGGCGGAGATACATGGAGGCATATGTGGTCACCACATTGGCGCAAGAGCACTTAAGCAAAGCCTTCCGGCAAGGTTTCTTCGCCGACAGCCCTCCAGATGCTGCGCACAGTAACCAAGTGTGAACCGTGCAGTTCCACTCCAAACAGATTCATCAATCAGCTCAAGCTCTCCAAACAATCCCTTTGTCCCGCCATTTTCGGTCAGGGGCTCGACATCCTCGGCCCCTTCCCCGAAAGCTGTCGGGGCTTTGAGTACTTGTACGCTATGATCGATAAGTTCACAAAGTGGCCTGAAGTGGAACGGTGAGGAAGGTGACAGACCGATCAAGATCAAGTTCTTCAGTCAATTGTTTGCCGCTTCGAGTCCCTAACGGATCATCACCGACAACAACACACAATTCACGAGCCGCACCTTCATGCAAGACGTCCAAGATCTTGGCGCCAAGATCTACTTTCGCTTCATTGCTCACCCGAGGAGCAACGGTCAAGCGGAGAGGGCAACGCTGAAGTCTGCGCGGCTCAAGACCGAACTTTCGGCAGGCTGCACAAGTGCGGAAGAAATTGGATCGAGGAGCTGCGGTGGTTCTTTGGTCGATCAGACGACGCCAAATCGAGCCACCGCCGGACACCTTTTGCTCTTGTCTATGGAGCGAAGCAGTTCTCCCCACGGAACTCAGATACGGATCGCCTCGAGTGCTCGCTATGATGAGCTTGAGCAAGAGCAGCTGCGGCAAGATGACGCGCTGCTCCTCGAGGAAGATCGTCTTTAGGCTGCGGTACGAGCTGCTCGTTACCAGCAAGCTTTGCGCCGCTACCATAGCCACAAAGTTAATGCCAGAAGCTTCGAGGAAGGCGACCTTGTTCTTCGGCGCGTTCAATCCGCCAAGAATTCCAACAAGTTGACTTGAAGTGGGAAGGCCCTTATCGGGTGAAACGAGTCACTAGGCCCGCGCTGTCCGCTTTGAGACCGAAGATGGCTTTCCGTGAGTAACTCTGGAACATAGAGCATCTTCGCAAGTTTTACCCATAAAGCGCGATTGCGGACCTGTTCCGGCAACCACCTTTTGTACAAGCCTTGCCGCTGTTGCATGTAACCCTTTGTACAAAGCCGGGCGCAGATCCCATGCATAAATAAAGATTGTATGCTATGCCAAAAGTTGTCAAATTTCATGCTTTTTTTCTTTTCTAGCATGTATACACTGACACTTTGTGCAGCGCCTGCTCCTGGTAAGCAGTAACGAACCTTAAGGTTCTATATCATTATTTTCTCTTCTTTCTTCTCAAAAAGAAGGTTCCTCCACCCACAAGTTCACCGGGGGGAGAGGAGGAGGAAATGAAGGTGTGGACCAGGCGTCGTTCGAAGGAATCTAGCCTTGCCGCGACACAAACGACAGAAAAGCTAAGTTGCCAAAGTTTGAGCACAGTCATTTTTAAATTTCGGCAAGAACAAAGGGAGAAGAAGGGTGGCCTAATCCGCGCGCTCGCTGTCGATCCTCCTGACCTCATTCACCTTGTCCACAATGGGTGCGACAATGGCTTTGAGTTCTTCAAGATCAGCACCCGCCGGCAGCTTCTTGGTGATGCGTGTGAGGTCGACGCCAGGGTTGCGAAAGAGTATCTTCACCAACACCTTCTCCAAGACCTTGGCGCAGATCGCGCGCGACTCGTCGGCCAGTTGCTTTGGGATCCTTTCCCGGAGCTGCTGGAGAGCCGTCACCACACCCTTGAAGAAAAGCGTAAGCTTGGCGCTGGGCTGGAGGTTTTCCTCACTGGAGTACCCGAAGCCCGCCAAGTCCAGCTCCGCCAGCTCCTCGTCGATGGATGCAGCGATGTTGACGAGGCCCTCCGTCCAGAGCTCCACCGTGGTCTTGAAGGTGTTCTGAGTCTCAGCGGCCCTCGTCAGCAGCTCCTCGTTGCCCTTGAGCTCCTTCTTCAAGTCATCCTCTCGCCTCTTGGCGGCGTCCAGTGTCTCCGTCAAGGTGGCCAGGTTCAGCTCCAGATCAGTGCTCGAGTCCTTGGCGGCATTCAGCTCCTTGATCTTGTCGGCAAGTTGAGCCTGCAGATCGCCATGGGCAAGGGCATCCTTCTCGCGCTCGCGCTGGAGTGCGGCAAGCTCTTCGTTCTTCCCTTTTATGCCCGCCTCCAGCTGCGTCACCTTCACCTCTAGCTCCTTCTTGGCGGCCTCAGCAGCCGCAGCGGCATCCTTCGCCTCCTTGAGTGCCCCGCCAAGTGATTGCTCCCGGACCTCGAGCTCCTCCTCGTGGCTGTCCAGACTAGCCTTCTTCTGTGTCAGCTCACCTTCCCGCCTGGACATCTCCTCGGCGGCGAGCCTCTGCTGCTCCTCGGCTTCAGCCTTCTCCAGGCTGAACGCCTCCTTCGCCTCGCCAAGTTGCGCTCTTTCCTCCGCAATGGATCGGAGAGCCTCCTGGTTGCGGTTCCGGAGCTCCTGCGCGTGTTTCTCTATGTCAACTCCCGCCTGCGCGACAAGCGCTTCCCAGGACTCAAGCTTCGCTTGCCGGGCGCGGTAGAGTGACACCAACTTCCGGAACAGCTGCTCCTCCTCAGACTCGCCACTGCTGCTGCCGGGCGCGTCAACCACTGCCAGCCCAGCAGAGGCGAGTACTTCCCCGTCAAACTCCTCTCCTTCAACCGGCGCCAGAGCTCGACGCCTGAGGAAGCTTGATGTACGCCC
Source organism: Aegilops speltoides (assembly GCA_021437245.1). Classification (NCBI taxonomy): domain Eukaryota; kingdom Viridiplantae; phylum Streptophyta; class Magnoliopsida; order Poales; family Poaceae; genus Aegilops; species Aegilops speltoides. The sequence continues at coordinate 360,085,990 of CM038147.1, read as the reverse complement.
CGCCCGGCCTTCAAGTATCGCTGGTGGGGCTCCTCGAGCCCGGCTGCATCACGGCAGAGGGTCGGCGGTCGGCCAGCGCCTTGCGCCCCTGTGCCCTCCGGTCGTCAAGACGATCGCGGATCCTCGCTGCTCTGCACCAGCAGCCTTGGCGGCTTCTTCGTCGGCAGGTTCGTCAGTGCCGGCCTCTTCCTCGTCAGCAGCGGCATCCCAAATGTCGCCGCGTGCGCCTTTCTCGCCGGTGGCCTCAGTCTCCATCGGGTCTGTGAGAGGGGGACCTGAGGACAGAAAGAGGAAGGAAAAGTCAAGCAAATATCCAAAAAAGAAGAAAGAAGATCAAAAGGAGAATCCAAGGGAAGGTTTCCGACAAGGAAGGTTACCTGTGCTGGGCTCTGTGACCATGGGCTCCACCACTGGGGGCTCGCTGGTTCCACCCCTTGCCGGGGATCCCTCCCTTGCCGGGGAGCGCTCCCTTATCAGGGAATCGCCCCTTGGCGGCGTAGTTGAAGCCGACAGCACCTCCGGGGCGGCCTCTGGTTGTTCCTGGTGGGCTTGTTCTGGTCCTACACAAATGAATCAACAATCAAGATGCCAGCAAAAGAAGAAGCACCCATGCGCGCCCCACAACAGGAAGTGAACCAAACACTTACGCTGGGGGCTATGCTGGGGGCTGCTGCGAGGAGAAGGAACCGGATCCGTCAAGGTGGTCTCGGATGTGTCCTCTGCTGTCACTGCAGGATCGTCCTCGACGACAACCACGGGGATCTTGGCCCTCTTCGCCGCTCTCTCGGCTAGAGTCCTGAAAAGGAACAAGATTCAGGGAGAGGCAGATCAGACGCAAGACAAACAACAACAAGGATCAAAGAAAGTCAAGGACCGTGAGGAGAACGTCTTACTCCTCCTCCTCCTCCTCTGCGGCAGGATCAGGCGTAGCGACCCGGGAAGACCCCGCCTCAGTTGCCGGCACAGCCTGGGACCCTCCCGCGGCAACGGTGCTTGCCGCGGTGGAGCGTGTCCCACGGCGCCGCGGCCGCTGGTCGGCCTGCTCCCTTGCCGTATCTCCAACTCGACGGAGGCGCCTTCTCGATTGGAATTGGGGCTGCGCTGGGGGCTCCGCCTGCGGCAAGCTGCTCGATGACGGCTGGCCGCTTGCGCCCTCGGCGGGCTCGCTCGCTTCGGCCCCGGGCTCCCCCTTGCCAGCGACCTCTCCGGCAAGATCTTCCCGATCGGCAAGGCTTGCCGCCTCGGCTGCATCCGCCTCGTCCAGAGTGAAGCCAAACTCGCCCGCGGCAGCGGCTGCCGCCGCCTCTTCGGCCCTGGAGGCGATGTACCGCATCTCGTCATCGGTAGTGGCGCGGGTGAGGAGTTTCTGCTCGTCGGAGTTGACTGCCACCTCCGTCAAGCTATCGAAGAATTGCTGCGCGACATCGGCGGCGGGCTCTATCCAAGTTGTGCTTATCCCGTGCGAGTCGCACTCTGGCATCATTGCGCAGATAGGATCGCGCTGGGAGTTGTTGCACAACGGGATGACGCCCTGCGGCAACCTGAACCACTCAGGATGGTTCGCGTCATGCTTGAACAGCTCCCTCAGCATCCCGTCAAGCTCCAGAACCGTGAAGTTGAAGTTGAGGCCTGGACGCAGCCTGATGATATCCGCCGGGCCGCCAAACAGCCAGGTGGGCCTCCCCCTCTTCTGCAGAGGGGCGATGCAACGACGGAGGAAATCCGCGCCAACCGCCCCTGTTGTGAGCCCGGCATGCCTGAGCCGGAGGATTCGGGTGGTGGCAATCTTCAGCTTGGTGTCGTCCGACGACAGAGCGCTCCAGTTGCCGCCACGCACCACCCGGGTCTTGCGCAGGTTGGTGAACGGCTGCGGATTGGCATCGCAGATCCAGCACCACTCCGCCCTCCACTCATCCCACTTGCTGCGGAGCTCGCCCGTCAAGTACACCTCCTTCATGCCGATCCGGGAGGTCCAGGCGATTCCGACAGCCAGTGGCTCCCCTTTCTCGGCGGGGGGTGAAATAATGACGAAAAAGAGCGACATTCGGGAGGATGCCAACGGTTCTCGCAGAGGTAAAGCGAAACCGCCATTGTCGAACGGCGTTGGGGGTGAAATCAAGAAGATGAAACCCGTAGGTATTCATGATGTCGCAGAGAAAATCGAAAAAGGTGGGCAGAGCCTGCAATAGAAGAACACAGGAAAGAAGTAGTAACCTCTGGGGCACTTTTTCGATTTGGAAGCCTCAATGAAAGCACCGGCGTCGATGGATGCGCCTGCCTCGGTCGACAGAAGAGGTAGAACTCCTCCGCAGCACCTTCGGGTAAGCTCGGGAGAAAAGCGCTGCTTCTTGCGCAGCGCCTCAAGTCAGAAGCGCCGGCCGACTTCGCAGCCTTCGCAGCCTTCCGGTCTTGAGCCATGGCGGAAGTGGTGGGGAAGGCGAGGGCGACGGCGGCGACGACGTCGACGGGCGGCGGAGCGCTGCTCTCTTCGCTTGGGAAGCGCAGGGAGCGCGGAGCTTCGGAGGAAGGAACTGCAAGTGGCGAAGGTGGGGAACGCCTGCTTCTCTCGCTTATAAACGGGGGATGCGAACGTTACGCATTTCCTGGAATTAAGTATTGCCCATGTTCTCTCCCACGGCGCCGTGTTTGACGCGTGCCGTTGCGGGAGGGCGCGGCGGGCACGGAGTCAGATTTTGTGTGGACCCAGGCCGCGTGTGCCCGTGCCCTGTCTTGGGCCTGGCCCAACAGCGCTCGGCACCGTGTGTGGCCCAGGCCCGAGGGCTCCTGTCGGTGTACTAAAGTAGGGGTACCTTAGTACCCCGAACTTCGGCACGGGCAGTCGCAGCGCCCCGCGACAAGGCTTGCCGGGCGTCCGCCAGGATCCTCCATTATTCCTATTACTGCCATTCAAGAACAAAGTATTAACTAAGAAGACAAGACCCCGGCAAGAGGAGCTTGCCGGGAAGGACAAGACCCCGGCAAGAGGAGCTTGCCGGGAAGGACAAGACCCCAGCAAGAGGAGCTTGCCGGGAAGGCCAACCAAGGCACTTCTAGAAACTTGCCGCGACGCCCCGCGCGTCCCGGCAAGGCCCGGCGGGCGGCAAGCTCGCTGGTGCGACAAGACAACGGCCGCGGCAAGGCGCTTGCCGTGGCAAGGCTGCCACTCTGCACCCAAGCTCCAGCGCATCCAACGACGTGTCACCCCAGGACCATCCCAGGAGCACGTGGCGAGGTGTTGTGCAGCTATGTAGTGCGAGGTGGCAAGCGAAGCTGACAAGGAGGCCATCGTGGCGATCGGTGGCGCCCCTAACGGTCGCTTCCTTGCACTGTTGGGGCGACCGGACGGGCATTAAATGGCCTTGTCCCCTGCCGTCAGAGTTAGGTAGGGGACACTGTTGGTAGCAGTTGTACCAACCTGCATTTTTACCTTTCTACCCCCTCTTTCTACGCTGCCACCTGTCGGTGACCCCTTTAGACTATAAAAAGGAGGCCCATGCGCACGTAGAAGGGGTTCGGAATTTCGGTTCCGCAGTTGCTTCGGTTCATCCGACGCATTCGACACCACAGCATACCCACGCTCTCGAGCAAGAATAGAATACAAACACAAAGCAGCAGTAGGAGTTTTATCTCTCCGGAGAGCTCCGAAGCTGGGTAAAAATCCCCCGCGCGCTCAACCTCGATCTGCTCTTTGTGCGCCCTCCGCTCCCTTGCCGGACCAGAAGGGGCCCCCTTGCCCCATAGGTGCTCGTGCCCCCCAGCAGCCACAACAGTATGGTACCGGCAAAAGTTGCGCGGTACTAGAGAGGCTAGCAATGGTGGAAGGGTGAGAGTACGTATAATCCATGGACTCAACATTAGTCATAAAGAACTCACATACTTATTGCAAAAATCTATTAGTTATCAAAATGAGTACTACACGCATGCTCCTAGGGGTATATATTGGTAGGAAAAGACCATCACTCGTCCCCGACCGCCACTCATAAGGAAGAAAATAAAAAATAATTCATGCTCCAACTTCATCACATATCGGTTCACCATACGTGCATGCTACGGGAATCACAAACTTTAACAAAAGTATCTCTAAAATTCACAACTATTCACTAGCATTACTCTAATATCACCATCTTCATATCTCAAAACAATCATAAAGAATCAAACTTCTCATAGTATTCAATGCACTTTATATGAAAGTTTTTATTATATCCCTCTTGGATGCCTATCATATTAGGACTAAATTTATAACCAAAGCAAATTATCATGCTGTTCTAAAAGACTCTCAAAATAATATAAGTGAAGCATGAGAGTTCATCAATTTCTCAAAAATAAAGCAACCTCTGTGCTCTAAAAGGATATAAGTGAAGCACTAAAGCAATATTGCCTAGCTCAAAAGATAAAGTGAAGCACATTGAGTATTCTAATAAATCACGATTCATGTGTGTCTCTCTCGTGTACATCAAGGATGATTATGGTAAACTAAAAAGCAAATACTCAAATCATACAAGACGCTCCAAGCAAAACACATATCATGTGGTGAATAAAAATATAGCCTCAAGTAAAGTTACCGATTGACGAAGACGAAAGAGGGGATGCCTTCCGGGGCATCCCCAAGCTTAGGCTTTTGGTTATCCTTGAATATTACCTTGGGGTGCCTTGGGCATCCCAAAGCTTAGGCTCTTGCTACTCCTTATTCCATAGCCCATCAAATCCTTACCCAAAACTTGAAAACTTCAGAACACAAAACTCAACAGAAAATCTCATGAGCTCGGTTAGTATAAGAAAATAAATCACCACTTTAAGGTACTGTTGCAAACTCATTCTTTATTTATATTGGTGTAATATCTAATGTATTCCAACTTTTCCATGGTTCATACCCCCCGATACTACCCATAGATTCATCAAAATAAGCAAACAACACATAAAAACAGAATCTGTCAAAAACAGAACAGTCTGTAGCCATCTATAACTCTTGAATAAAAATCCTGATAAATTAGGAAAGACCGATAAATTTGTGTACCAATCCAGAGCAAAAATAATCATATCAAAAACATGTTTCTGCGAATTTTTAAAATTATTTTCCTGGGCGCAAAAGTTTCCGATTTTCAGCAGGATTAACACAACTATCACCGTAAGTTATCTTAAAGGTTTAACTTGGCAGAAACACTAATTAAAACATAAAACCAGGTCCAACTAGAGAATAGATGAATTATTTATTGAAAAAGTGGAAGTAAGAATATTGGGTTTTCTGCTAACAAGCACTTTTCTTTAAATCCTTTTAGATAGGCATTGATAATTTTAATGATGCTCACATAAAAGAGAAGAATAGAAGCACAAGGAGAGCATCATAAAACACGTGACAAACATATCTAAGTCTAACATACTTACTATGCATAGGTATTTTATAAGCAAACAAATTATGAAGGCAAGCAAAAACTAGCATATGCAAGGAAGAAGAAAGAGACGATAGCAATCACAACATGAAGAGAGGTAATTTAGTAACATGGAAATTTCTACAACCATATTTTCCTCTCTCATAATAATTACATGTAGGATCATAAGAAAATTCAACAAAATAGCTATCACATAAAATATTCTCAACACGGTCCACATGCATGCAAAGTTGACACTCTTCCAAAATAGTGGGATTAACATTAACTAAAGTCATGACCTCTCCAAACCCACTTTTATCAACAATTTCATAAGATTGAGCGTTCTCCAAATATGTGGGATCTAAAGTTGACACTCTTCCAAACCCACTTTCAATATTATTGTAAACATTATTATCAATCTCATATTCATCATGGAGCTTAAATAAATTTTCAAGATTGTAAGAAGAATCACCCCAATTATGATCATTGCAACAAGTAGTAGACATAGCAAAACTAGCATCCCCAAGATTAGGGTTTTGCATATTTTTAGCACAATTGACATTAATAGAATTTATAATAACATCATTGCAATCATGTTTTTCATCGAAGGAGCTATTGTAAATCACTTTATAATTTCCTTCTTTCAACACTTCATCAAAAAATTTAGATTCATAAATTTCAAGCAAAACCTCATAAAGATAATCTAGTGCACTCAACTCACTAGCAATTGGTTCATCATAATTGGATTTTTAAAAAATATTAGCAAGTGAATGAGGATCCATAAACTTTTAGCAAGCGAAGATGCAAGCAAAAAGAAGGCACATGGTAACACAAGCGAAAAAGATCGAACAGAAGAAGGGCGGACAAAAGGCAAATCTTTTCAAAAATCGTTTTAGAAGTGGGGGAGAGGAAAATGAGATGCAAATGGCAAATAATGTAATGTAAGAGATGAGGGTTTATGATGGGTACTTGTTATGTCTTGGCTTGACGTAGATCTCCCCAGCAACGGCGCCAGAAATTCTTCCTGCTACCTCTTGAGCTTGCGTTGGTTTTTCCCTTGAAGAGCAAAGGGTGATGCAGCATAATAGAGTAAGTATTTCCCTCAGTTTGAGAACCAAGGTATCAATCCAGTAGGAGATTACGCACAAGTCACCAAATACCTGCACAAACAATCAACAATCTTGTACCCAACGCGATAAAGGGGTTGTCAGGGTTACTTGCACAAGTGAGATCTGATAGAGATAGATAAACGGTAAAGTAAATATTTTTGGTTCATAGATTGGAAAGTAAAGATTGCAAATTAAAGGAACGACGACAGAAATTGGCAAGTTGACCGAAAACTAATATGATGTAAAACAGATTCGATAATGGAAAAGAGACCCGGGGGCCATAGGTTTCACTAGTGTCTTCTCTCAAGATAGCAAATATTATGGTGGGTGAAAAAATTACTGCCGAGCAATTGATAGAAGAGCGCATAATTATGATGACATCTAAGGCAATGATCATGAATATAGGCATCACGTCCGTGTCAAGTAGACCAACTCCTGCCTGCATCTACTACTATTACTCCACACACCGACCGCTATCCAGCATGCATCTAGAGTATTAAGTTCATAAAGGACGAAGTAATGCATTAGGTAAGATGACATGATGTAGAGGAATGAACTCAAGCAATATGATGAAAACCCCACCTTTTAATCCTCGATGGCAATAATACAATACGTGCCTTGTTGCCCTACTATCACTGGGAAAGGACACCGCAAGATTGAACCCAAAACTAAGCACTTCTCCCATTGCAAGAAAAACCAATATAGTAGGCCAAACTAAACCGATAATTAAAAGAGACTTGCAAAGATATCAAATCATGCATATAAGAATTGAGAGAAGACTCAAATAATATTCATAGATAATCTGATCATAAATCCACAATTCATCGGATCTCGGCAAACACTCTGCAAAAGAATATTACATCGAATAAATCTCCAAGAACATCGAGGAGAACATGGTATTGAGAATCAAAGAGAGAGAAGAAGCCATATAGCTACTTGCTATGGACCTGTAGGTCCGAGTTAAACTACTCACGCTTCATCAGAAGGGTAATGGTGTTGATGTAGAAGCCCTCTATGATCGAATCCCCCTCCGGCAGGACGTCGGAAAAGGCCCCTAGATGGGATCTCACGGGTACAGAAGGTTGCGGCGGTGGAAAAGTGGTTTCGTGGCTCCCCCTGATGTTTTTGGGGTATAAGAGTATATATAGGCGAAGGAACTAGGTCAGGGGAGCTCTGAGGGGCCCATGAGGCAGGGGCACACCCTACCCCCTGGGCGTGCCCTCCACCCTCGTGGCCGCCTTGTTGCATCTCCGACTTCATCTCCAAGTCTCCTAGTTGGCTTCTGGTCCAAGTAAGATCATCGCAAAAGTTTCATTCCGTTTGGACACCGTTTGGTATTCCTTTATTGCGAAACTCTAAAACAGGCAAAAAACAGAAACTGGCACTCGGCCCTCGGTTAATAGGTTTGTCCTAAAAATAATATAAAATAGCATATTAATACATATTAAACATCCAAAACAGATAATATAATAGCATGGAACAATGAAAAATCATAGATACGTTGGAGATGTATCAATGAGGCACCAAAGACTAACACCTCTCACAATCTACCTTTCCTGTTATCTTCTCTATTGCAGGAATTCCAAGATGCATTCCGCGATGAGATACCTCCGGGTCTACCTCCTCTCCGAGGCATCGAACACCTGCTACCTCTTGAGTACTGTGTTGGTTTTCCCTTGAAGAGGAAAGGGTGATGTAGCAAAGTAGCGTAAGTATTTCCCTCAGTTTTGAGAACCAAGGTATCAATCCAGTAGGAGGCTACACGCACATCCCTCGTACCTACACAAACAAATAAGAACCTTGCAACCAACACGATAAAGGGGTTGTCAATCCCTTCACGGCCACTTGCAAAAGTGAGATATGATAGAGATAATAAGATAAGATAAATATTTTTGGTTTTATGATGTAGATTGGAAAAGTAAAGATTGCAAAATAAGATAGATCGAAAACTTATATGATGGAAAATAGACCCGGGGGCCATAGGTTTCACTAGTGGCTTCTCTCAAGATAGCATAAATATTACGGTGGGTGAACAAATTACTGTCAAGCAATTGATAGAAAAGTGCATAGTTATGAGAATATCTAGGCATGATCATGTATATAGGCATCACGTCTACGACAAGTAGATCGAAATGATTCTGCATCTACTACTATTACTCCACACATCGACCGCTATCCAGCATGCATCTAGAGTATTAAGTTCATAAGAACAGAGTAACGCATTAGGCAAGATGACATGATGTAGAGGGGTAACTCAAGAAATATGATATAAACCCTGTCTTTTTATCCTCGATGGCAACAATACAATACGTGCCTTGTTGCCCCTGCTGTCACTGGAAAAGGACACTGCAAGATTGAACCCAAAGCTAAGCACTTCTCCCATTGCAAGAAAGATCAATCTAGTAGGCCAAACCAAACTGATAATTCGAAGAGACTTGCAAAGATAACCAATCATACATAAAAGAATTCAGAGTAGATTCAAATATTTCTCATAGATAAACTTGATCATAAACCCACAATTCATCGGATCTCGACAAACACACCGCAAAAAGAATTACATCGAATAGATCTCCAAGAAGATCGAGGAGAACTTTGTATTGAGAATCAAAGAGAGAGAAGAAGCCATCTAGCTAATAACTATGGCCCCGAAGGTCTGTGGTAAACTACCCACACTTCATCGGAGAGGCTATGATGTTGATGTAGAAGCCCTCCGTGATTGATTCTCCCTCCGGCGGAGCGCCGGAAAAGGCCCCAAGATGGGATCTCATGGGTACAGAAGGTTGCGGCGGTGGAAATAGGGTTTCGTGGTGCTCCTGGATGTTTTCAGGGTATATGGATATATATTGGCAAAGGAAGTCGGTCAGGGGAGCCACGAGGGGCCCACGAGGGTGGGGGCGCGCCCACCCCCTGGGGCGCGCCTCCCAGCCTCGTGGCTTCCTCGTTTGTTTCTTGACGTCCACTCCAAGTCTCCTGGATTGTCTTTGTTCCAAAAATAACTCTCCCGAAGGTTTCATTCCGTTTGGACTCCGTTTGATATTCCTTTTTTGCGGAACACTGAAATAGGCAAGAAAACAACAATTTGGGCTGGGCCTCCGGTTAATAGGTTAGTCCCAAAAATAATATAAAAGTGCTTATTAAAGCCCATTAAACATCCAAAACAGGTAATATAATAGCATGGAGCAATCAAAAATTATAGATATGTTGGAGATGTATCAAGCATCCCCCAGCTTAATTCCTGCTCGTCCTCGAGTAGGTAAATGATAAAAACAGAATTTTTGATGTGGAATGCTACCTAGCATATTTCTCAATGTAATTTTCTTATTGTGGTATGAATGTTCAGATCCAAATGATTCAAGATAAAAGTTTAGTATTGACATAAAAATAGTAATACTTCAAGCATACTAACAAAGTAATCATGTCTTATCAAAATAACATAGCCAAAGAAAGCTTATCCCTACAAAATCATATAGTTTGGCCATGCTTCATTTTCGCCACACAAAATACTCCCATCATGCACAACCCCGATTTCAGCCAAGCAATTGGTTCATACTTTTTAACACGCTTCAGCTTTTTCAACCCTCACGCAATACATGAGCGTAAGCCATGGATATAGCACTATGGGTGGAATAGAATATGATGATGGAGGTTGTGTGGAGAAGACAAAAAAGGAGAAAGTCTCATATTTACGCGGCTAATCAATGGGCTATGGAGATGCCCATCAATTGACGCCAATGCGAGGAGTAGGGATTACCATGCAACAGATGCACAAAAGCTATAAATGTATGAAAGCTCAACAAAAGAAACTAAGTGGGTGTGCATCGAACTCTCTTTCTCACGAAGACCTAGGGCATTTTGAGGAAGCCCATCATTGGAATATACAAGCCAAGGTCTATAATGAAAAATTCCCACTAGTATATGAAAGTGACAACATAGGAGAGTCTCTATCATGAAGATCATGGTGCTACTTTGAAGCACAAGTGTGTAAAAAGGATAGTAACATTGTCCCTCCTCTCTTTTTCTCTCATTTTTTCTTTTTCCTTTTTTTATTTTTATTTTGGTGGGCTTCTTTGGCCTCTCTTTTTTATTTGGGCTTCTTTGGCCTCTTTTATTTTTCATAAAGTACGGATTCTCATCCCGACTTGTGTGGGAATCATAGTCTCCACCATCCTTTCCTCACTTGGGACAATGCTCTAATAATGAAGATCATCACACTTTTACTTACTTACAACTCAAGAATTACAACTCAATACTTAGAACATAATATGACTCTATGTGAATGCCTCCGGTGGTGTACCGGGATATGCAATGAATCAAGAGCGACATGTATGAAAGAATTATAAAGGTGGCTTTGCCACAAATACGATGTCAACTACATGATCATGCAAAAGCAATATGACAATGATGGAGCGTGTCATAATAAACGGAACGGCAAAAAGTTGCATGGCAATATATCTCGGAATGGCTATGGAAATGCCATAATAGGTAGGTATGGTGGCTGTTTTGAGGAAGATATAAGGAGGTTTATGTGTGATAGAGCATATCGTATCATGGGGTTTGGATGCACCGACGAAGTTTGCACCAACTCTCAAGGTGAGAAAGGGCAATGCACGGTACCGTAGAGGCTAGCAATGATGGAAGGGTAAGAGTGCGTATAATCCATGGAATCACATTAGTCACAAAGAACTCATATACTTATTGCAAAAGTTTATTAGCCCTCGAAGCAAAGTACTACTACGCATGATCCTAGGGGAAGGGTTGGTAGGAGTTAACCATCGCGCGATCCCGACCTCCACTCATAAGGAAGGCAATCAAAAGAACACCCCATGCTTCAAATTTGTCACATAACGTTTACCATATGTGCATGCTACGGGACTTGCCAACTCTAACAAAAGTATTTCTCAATTTCATAATTACCCAACTAGCATGACTCTAACATTACCACCTTTATATCTCAAAACATTTATCAAGTATCAAATTTATCATAGTAATCAATGCACTATATATGATAGTTTTTATTATACCCAACTTGGATGCCCATCATATTAGGACTAATTTTATAACCAAATAAAATTCCATGCTGTTCTAAAAGACTCCTAAAATAATATAAGTGAAGCATGAGAGATCAATAATTCTATAAAATAAAACCACCGCCGTGCTCTAAAAGGATATAAGTGAAGCACTAGAGCAAAATTATCTAGCTCAAAAGATACAAGTGAAGCACATTGAGTACTCTAATAAATTCCGATTCATGTGTGTCTCTCCCAAAAGGTGTGCACAGAAAGGATGATTGTGGTAAACTAAAAAGCAAAGACTCAAACATACAAGACACTCCAAGCAAAACACATATCATGTGGTGAATAAAAATATAGCATCAAGTAAAGTTACTGATGGACGAAGACGAAAGAGGGGATGCCTTCTGGGGCATCCCCAAGATTAGGATTTTGGTTGTCCTTGAATTTTACCTTGGGGTGCCTTGGGAAGAGCTTAGGCTCTTGCCACTCCTTATTCCATAATCCATCAAATCTTTACCCAAACTTGAAAAGTTCACAACACAAAACTCAACAGAAAATCTCATGAGCTCCGTTAGTGCAAGAAAACATACCACCAATTTAAGTTACTATAATGAACTCATTCTTTATTCATATTAGTGTTAAACCTAATTTATTCCAACTTCTCTAGGGTTCATACCCCCTGATACTAGCCATAGATTCATCAAAATAAGCAAACAACACACAAAATACAGAATCTGTCAAAAACAGAACAGTCTGTAGTAATCTGTAACTTTCAAATACTTCTGTAACTCCAAAAATTCTGAAATAAATTGGTGGACGTGATAAATTTGTCTATTAATCATCTGAAAAAAAGAATCAACCTAAAATAACTCTCCAGTAAAAAAATTCAGCTAATCTTGTCAGCGCTAAAGTTTCTGTTTTTTACAGCAAGATCATAAAGACTTCACCCAAGTCTTCCCAAAGGTTCTACTTGGCACAAACACTAATTAAAACATAAAACCACATCTAACCAGAGTCTAGATGAATTATTTATTGAATAACAGCAAGGAAAAATATTGGGTTGTCTCCCAACAAGCGCTTTTCTTTAAAGCCTTTTAGCTAGGCATTGATAATTTTAATGATGCTCACATGAAAGACAAGAATTGAAGCGCAAAGAGAGCATCATGAAACACGTGACAAACACATCTAAGTCTAACATACTTCCTAGGCATAGGCATATTATAAGGAAACAAATTTGCAAGGCAAGCAAAAACTAGCATATGCAAGGAAGAAGAAAGAGACGATAGCAATCTCAACATGACGAGAGGTAATTTAGTAAGATAAAAAATTGTACGACCATATTTTCCTCTCTCATAATAATTACATGTAGTATCATAGGAAAATTCAAAAAAATAGCTATCACATAACATATTCTCAACACGATCCATATGCATGTGAAGTTGACACTCTTCCAAAATAGTGGGATTATCATTAACTAAAGTCATGACCTCTCCAAACCCACTTTTATCAAAAATACCATAAGATTGAACATTCTCCAAATATGTGAGATCTAAAGTTGACACTCTTCCAAACCCACTTTCAATATTATTGCAAACACTATTATCAATCTCATATTCATCATGGGGCTTAAATAAATTTTCAAGATCATAAGAAGAGTCACCCCAATCATGATCATTGCAACAAGTAGTAGACATAGCAAAACTAGCATACCCAACCTTGGGGTTTTGGATATTATATGCACAATTGACATAAAGAGAATTTAAAATAAAATCATTGCAATCATGCTTTTTATTCAAGGAGCTATCATGAATCTCTTCATAAATTTCTTCATCACAATTTTCAGATTCACGAATTTCAAGCAAAACCTCATAAAGATAATCTAGTGCACTCAAATCACTAGGATTTGGTTCATCAGAATTGGATCTCTTAAAAAGATTGGCAAGCGGATGAGGATCCATAGATCTTAGGTTCTCTTTTTAGCAATAAATAAACAACTATTCCAACCAAATGAGCAAACGAGCCAAGTAAGACAACAAAGCAAACGAAAAGACGAACAGAAGAAGGGCGAATAAAACGGCAAGGGTGAAGTGGGGGAGAGGAAAACGAGAGGCAAATGGCAAATAATATAATGCGAGGGATAAGAGTTTGTGATGGGTACTTGGTATGTCTTGACTTGTGCGTAGACCTCCCCGGCAACGGCGCCAGAAATCCTTCTTGCTACCTCTTGAGCACTGCGTTGGTTTTTCCTTGAAGAGCAAAGGGTGATGCAGCAAAGTAGCATAAGTATTTCCCTCAGTTTTGAGAACCAAGGTATCAATCCAGTAGGAGGCTACACGCAAATCCCTCATACCTACACAAACAAATAAGAACCTTGCAACCAACACGATGAAGGGGTTGTCAATCCCTTCACGGCCAATAGCAAAAGTGAGATCTGATAGAGATAATAAGATAAGATAAATATTTTTGGTAAATTTATGATGTAGATTGGAAAGTAAAGATTGCAAAATAAAATAGATCGGAAACTTATATGATGGAAAATAGACCCGAGGGCCATAGGTTTCACTAGTGGCTTCTCTCAAGATAGCATAAGTATTACGGTGGGTGAACAAATTACTGTCGATCAATTGATAGAAAAGTGCATAGTTATGAGAATATCTAGGCATGATCATGTATATAGGCATCACGTCCGTGACAAGTAGATCAAAACGATTCTACATCTACTACTATTACTCCACACATCGACCGCTATCCAGCATGCATCTAGAGTATTAAGTTCATAAGAACAGAGTAACACATTAGGCAAGAGGACATGATGTAGAGGGATAAACTCAAGTAATATAATATAAACCCCATATTTTTATCCTCGATGGCAATGATACAATACGTGCCTTGCTGCCCCTGCTGTCACTAGGAAAGGACACCGCAAGATTGAACCCAAAGCTAAGCACTTCTCCCATTGCAAGAAAGATCAATCTAGTAGGCCAAACCAAACTGATAATTCGAAGAGACTTGCAAAGATAACCAATCACACATAAAAGAATTCAGAGGAGATTCAAATATTTCTCATATATAAACTTGATCATAAACCCACAATTCATTGGATCTCGACAAACACACCGCAAAAAGAATTACATCGAATAGATCTCCAAGAAGATCGAGGAGACCTTTGCATTGAGAATCAAAGAGAGAGAAGAAGCCATCTAGCTAATAACTATGGACCCGAAGGTCTGTGGTAAACTACTCACACTTCATCGGAGAGGCTATGATGTTGATGTAGAAGCCCTCCATGATCGATTCCCCCTCGGGCGGAGCGCCAAAAAAGGCCCCAAGATGGGATCTCAGGTGTACAGAAGGTTGCGGCGGTTGAAATAGGGTTTCGTGGTGCTCCTGGATGTTTTCAGGGTATATGTATATATATAGGAAAAGGAAGTCGGTCAGGGGAGCCACGAGGGGCCCGCGAGGGTGGGGGGGGCGCACCCACCCCCTTGGGTGCGCCTCCCTGCCTCATGGCTTCCTTGTTTGTTTCTTGACGTCCACTCCAAGTCTCCTGGATTGCGTTTGTTCCAAAAATAACTCTCCCGAAGGTTTCATTCCATTTGGACTCCATTTGATATTCCTTTTCTGCGAAACACTGAAATAGGCAAGAAAACAACAATTTGGGCTGGGCCTCCGGTTAATAGGTTAGTCCCAAAAATAATATAAAAGTGCTTGGTAAAGCCCATTAAACATCCAAAACACGTATCAACACCGCATCGACCTCATCCCCGGAGCACCTCTTCTCAACAAGGCACCCTACCGCATCAACCCCGAGGAAAGCAAGGAGATCCAACGGCAAGTACAACAACTCATCTACAACGGACATGTACGAGAAAGTTTGAGCCCTTGTGCCGTCCTGGTAATCCTTGTTCAACGCATGTACTACGGCTGCTAACTGAAAAATCGTGTGTAGCATAATTCAACTCATGGGGTTTAAGCTGTCGTGAGGCATCTGAAACAACTCTCCCCTCCTGCATAAGCATGATACGTCTCCAACGTATCTACTTTTCCAAACATTTTTGCCCTGTTTTTGGACTCTAATTTGCAGGATTTGAATGAAACTAACCCGGACTGATGTTGTTTTCAGCAGAACTGCCATGGTGTTGTTTATTGTGCAGAAAACAAAAGTTCTCGGAATGACCTGAAAATCCACGGAGATAACTTTTGGAAAATATAAAATTACTGGCGAAAGAATCAAGGCCAGGGGGCCCACACCCTGTCCACGAGGGTGGGGGCGCGCCCTCCCCCTGGGCGCGCCCCCCTGTCTCGTGGGCCCCCTGATGCTCCACCGACCTCAACTCCAACTCCATATATTCCGTTTCACGGAGAAAAAAAATCAGAGAGAAAGTTTCATCACGTTTTACGATATGGAGCCGCCGCCAAGCCCTAATCTCACTCGGGAGGGCTGATCCGGAGTCCGTTCGGGGCTCCGGAGAGGGGGATTCGTCGTCGTCATCATCATCAACCATCCTCCATCACCAATTTCATGATGCTCACCGCCGTGCGTGAGTAATTCCATCATAGGCTTGCTGGAGGGTGATGGGTTGGATGAGATTTACCATGTAATCAAGTTAGTTTTGTTAGTGTTCGATCCCTAGTATCCACTATGTTCTGAGATTGATGTTGCTATGACTTTGCTATGCTTAGTGCTTGTCACTAGGGCCCGAGTGCCATGATTTCAGATCTAAACCTATTATGTTTTCATGAATATATGTGAGTTCTTGATCCTATCTTGCAAGTCTATAGTCACCTATTATGTGTTATGATCCGACAACCCCGAAGTGACAATAATCGGGATACTTCTCGGTGATGACCGTAGTTTGAGGAGTTCATGTATTCACTATGTGTTAATGCTTTGTTCCGGTATTCTATTAAAAGGAGGCCTTAATATCCCTTAGTTTCCACTAGGACCCCGCTGCCACAGGAGGGTAGGACAAAAGATGTCATGCAAGTTCTTTTCCATAAGCACGTATGACTATATTTGGAATACATGCCTACATTACATTGATGAACTGGAGCTAGTTCTGTGTCACCCTATGTTATAGCTATTACATGAGGAATCGCATCCGACATAATTATCCATCACTGATCCAATGCCTACGAGCTTTTCACATATTGTGCTTCGCTTATTTACTTTTCCGTTGCTACTGCTACAATCACTACAAAACTGCTATCTTTACTTTTGCCACTGTTACCATTACTATCATACCACTTTGCTACTAAATACTTTGCTGCAGATACTAAGCTATCCAGGTGTGGTAGAATTGACAAATCAACTGCTGATACTTAAGAATATTCTTTGGCTCCCCTTGTGTCGAATCAATAAATTTGGGTTGGATACTCTACCCTCGAAAGCTGTTGCGATCTCCTACACTTGTGGGTTATCAAGACTAATTTCTGGCGCCGTTGCCGGGGAGCATAGCTCTATTCTTTGAGTCACTTGGGATTTATATCTGTTGATCACTATGAGGAACTTGAAAGACGAAAGAACCAAGATTTTTCCCTCAACTACGAGGGAGGTAAGGAAGCGCCATCTAGCTCGCACTAGATTCTCCTTCTGCTTTTGAGTAAGCTTGCGACACCTAACCCTGCAATGGCTTTGAATTTGGATTTGTCGCATGTTATTGATGATGCCACTTCGCTATGCATGATACTTATGATGAAATTACTTCTGTGCGTGATACTACTTTGCCATTAGGTGAATTTCTTGATGAACAACTTGCTAGGGTTAGAGAGAATGAAATTATTAATGATGATATTATTGATGATAGTGATGATGAAAGTTCTCCCCCTGATTATGAATTGCCTGTTGTTCCTGAGGGTTATGTTATGGATGAGGAAGCTGCTAGAGCTATTTTTGCTTGCAAAGATAGATATGATCTTAAGAAGTTATTAGCTAAATGGAAGCAGCAATCCCTTAATGCTAGAATGAAACCTGTCCCCGCTTTTGCTACTTCACCTATCTGTGTTACTGATAAGGATTATGAATTCTATGTTGATCCTGAGATTATTACTTTGGTTGAATCTGATCCTTTTTATGGCCTTGAATCTGAAACTGTTGTGGCACATCTTACCAAGTTAAATGATATAGCCACCCTGTTTACTAATGATGAGAAGTCTCGCTATTATTATATCCTTAAGATATTTCCATTCTCATTAACTGGTGATGCTAAAACTTGGTTTAATTCTCTTGATCCTGGTTGTGTGCGTAGTCCCCAGGATATGATTTATTACTTCTCTGCTAAATATTTTCCTGCTCATAAGAAACAAGCTGCCCTGCGGGAAATATATAATTTTGTGCAAATCGAAGAAGAGAGTCTCCCACAAGCTTGGGGGAGGCTTCTCCGATTACTTAATGCTTTGCCTGATCATCCTCTTAAGAAAAATGAAATACTTGATATATTTTATAATGGACTAACCGATGCTTCCAAGGACTACTTGGATAGTTGTGCTAGTTGTATTTTCAGGGAAAGAACAATCGACCAAGCTAAATTAGTATTGAATAATATTTTGACTAATGAAAATAATTGGACTCTTCCTGAGCCAATTCCCGAGGCAATTCCTGAGCCAATTGAGCCAACTCCTGAGCCTATTCCTAAACCAACTCTGAAGAAGAGGGGTGTTCTATTTCTTAGTCCTGAAGATATGCAAGAGGCAAAGAAATCAATGAAATAAAAAGGTATTAAAGCTGAAGATATTAAGAATTTACCACCTATTGAAGAAATACATGGTCTTAATCTACCGCCAGTTGAAGAAACACATTGTCTTGATAACCCAACACAGGTAGTAAAGGTAAATTATCTCTATAGATATGATAAAGTTGAAATCACGTCTACTAAATTTCATAGCCCATGATTAGATGAATTTGATGACTTTATGGCTAGGCAAGAAAGTTTTAATGCTTATGTTGGTAGAGAATTAAAGAATAATGCTTTCGAAATAGGACGCTTGCGTGATTATATGGATAGAGTTAAAGGTGAACTTAAACTCATTAGCAAATATGCTTCTATGGTTACCACTCAAGCTAAGCAAGTACTTAAAGCTCAAAGTGATTTGCCTGATGAATTAAATAATAAACATGACTTTGCTGTTAGAGTGGCTACTAGAACTGGTAGAATGACTCAGGAACCTTTGTATCCTAAAGGTCACCCTAAGAGAATCGAGCAGGATTCCCAGAGAAATAATTTAGAGGCACCTAGTTCTTCCAAAAAGAAGAAAAAGAAAAGCAATAGGACTTTTCATGCTTCTAGTGAACCTGTTGTAGACACACCTGCGAATCCCAATGATATTTCTATTTCTGATGCTGAAACACAATCAGGTGATGAACATGAACCTAGTGATAATGTTAATGATAATGTTCATGTTGATGCTCAACCTAGCAAAAATAACGATGTAGAGATTGAACCTGCTGTTGATCTTGATAACCCACAATCAAAGAATCAACGTTATGATAAAAGAGACTTTGTTGCTAGGAAGCACGATAAAGAAAGAGAACCATGGGTCCAGACACCCATGCCCTTTCCTCCTAAACTATCCAAGACAAAGGATGATGAGGATTTTGAGCGCTTTGCTGAAATGATTAGACCTATCTTCTTACGTATGCGCTTAACTGATATGCTCAAATTAAATCCTTCTGCTAAGTATATGAAGGATATCATCACAAATAAAAGAAAGATACCAGAAGCTGAAATTTCCACCATGCTTGCCAATTACACGTTTAAAGGTGGAATACCAAAGAAACTTGAGATCCAGGGGTACCGGCTAAACCATGCTCCATTAAAAGAAGCTATGTTAAAACTGCTTTATGTGATCTTGGAGCCGGTGTTAGTGTTATGACTCTCTCTTTATATCGTAGACTTGAATTGAATAAGTTGACACCTACTAAAATATCTTTGCAAATGGCTAACAAATCAACTGCTATACCTGTCAGTATTTGTGAGGATGTGCCTGTTGTGGATGCAAATGTCACTATCTTAACGGACTTTGTTATTCTTGATATTCCCGAGGACGATAGTATGTCAATTATCCTTGGTACACCTTTTTTGAATATTGCAGGGGCTGTTATTGATTGCAACAAAGGCAATGTCACTTTTCATGTTAATGGTAATGAGCATACGGTACACTTTCCGAGGAAACAACCTCAAGTTCATAGCATCAATTCTATTGGAAAAGTTCCAACTATCATTATTGGAGGTTTTGAATTTCCTCTTCCTACTGTCAAGAAAAAGTATGATATTCTTATTGTTGGGGATGTTCATATCCCCGTTGAGGTAACCTAGTGTTATTCGAAATTTCTCCGGTTCCGTGTTATTCGGAATGGGTCTGTTAACAAGACTTGATCAACCTTGTTAGTGGATTCATTTTGATGATCATGAGATGGATGAAACTAGAAGGCACAACCTTCTATACCCTCTTTTTACTTTCTGTTATTTAGGATAAATAAAGCAAAAATAGTATTATTTGTCTGTTTTCTGAATTATCCGTGCAATAAAAAAATATCCTGAAAATAAAAGTGCTCCAAATGCCCTGCAAATTTAGTATGATTTTTTATGAAATATTTGAGGATTTTAGGCACTGAAAACACTGCAGGGGGGCAAGTACCTGGCCACGAGGGTGGAGGGTGCGCCCACACCCCCTGTGCGTGCCCCCTGTCTCGAGGGCCCACGGTGGCCCCTCCACTTATTCCTGCACCCACACACTTCATCTTCTTCCCAAAAAAATCCTCATCTAGCTCAAGCACGAGTTCTAGCTCATTTTGCTGCGATTTTCGATCTCCTTGCTCAAAGCTCCATTCACAAAACTGCTTTGGGAGATTGTTGCTTGGTATGTGACTCCTCCATTGGTCCAATTAGTTTTTGTTTTAGTGCTTTATTCATTGCAAATTTTTGCTGCATAGGTGAGCCTGTTCTTGAGCTTGCATGTCAAATTTATGAGGTTCCAAGTAATTCTAATGCATGATATGGGCTCTAGGCACTTGTAGGAGTAGTTGCTACCAATCTTGTTTAGTTTTATTCACTTTTATTTTGAAGTTACTAAAAATTTCAGAAATTTTTCAGAGAAAGAAATATGTCTAGGAGAATGTACCAAGGTGGTTCCTCAACAAAGAGAGGACCTAGGCATGCTATGCGTGAGCAAGACGATGAACCACCAAGGGATGCCGAAGTGCGAGCTTGTGAGTGGCCATCAGAAGAGTTTATGGTCAATGCATGCATTAAGGATGAATTTGACGCATATGTGTGTAATGCTAATCTTGAGGACTTCTTACAAGATAAGTGTCCTCAGTACTACCAATTGACTGATTCATTTGTGAGAAGATTTGAATATATATCTTTGCGTAATTCTCAGAGTGTCTTGTTTGATATTTATGATCAATCTTATACCATGGACTTAGAAGATTTTACAACTGCTTGCAAACTCCCGCAGTGGGGCAATGTTCATGAACCCCATAGATCTGAATATAAAGAATTTTTTGCTAGTATTACTGTAGGAGAATCTAGGGATATAGCACAATCTACCATAGGGAGCATTCATTTTCCTGCTATACATTATTTTGCTCTCTTCATTGGTAGATGCATTAACGGTAAAGATGAAGCATGTCACATGTGTGTCCCTGATCTTTGTGTCCTCAAGAGTGCTGTGTTAGGTAATAAAGATTACAACTTGGGGGAAATAGTTGCACATAGGTTGCATAATAATGGTAATATCTGGAGATTTATTTGGAGGGACTTATGCAACCCGTGTTGCTAATTATCTTGGTATAGCCCCACGAGAGGAGGATATGGAATTGCTTCCTGCTTATTTAGATTATGACGCGATGGTCAAACATCCTTTTCTTTTGAGGAATGAACAATTCCTCCAGTATCGACTAATCTTTGACAGACGTAGCTCTGTCCATGTTACTCTCCCTTCTCCTTCCCTTTTTGATTACCAGGAAAAATGAAGATATGTTGTTACCAGGTAGGAGGCAGCTGAACACGAGGGGAGAGCGGAGGCGGCTCACCAACGTGCTGCAGCCCAGGATGCATTTGCTGCTGCATCTCAGTATGACCCCAGTTATAACTTCGGATATCAGCCAGGCTATCCTTGGCATTAGACCAACTTAGGCCGAAAGCCTAAGCTTGGGGGAGTATGTATTTCTCACCGACTTTACATTCATGTTCACACAATATTCTAGTTGTCGGTGCTCATACTCTTTCACTGTATTATCCATGCTAGTTTAATTTATTTTTCTAGTTTTCTTCTTGTGTGTTTGTTAAACCTTAAGAAAACCAAAAAATTAGTTATTTTAATTTCCATGCTTGTATTAGTAATTAAAATGAAAACCCAAAAAGATTTATCGTTCTTATTTTACTTATTAGCAGCTTTCCCGTGTAAATAGTTTTATTTCTTTTCTTTCCTTTGGGGGTCGAGAGTAGAAGACCATATTGAAAATGCTTAGTGGCTCTCATATTCATGATTGTTGATTTAACTTAGAGCCCATATTATTTTGTCTTCTCTCTTGAATTGAATGCTTGCAGATTCCAGCTTAGTCCAATGCACGTGCACTATTATTATTATACACACTGTTCGATCGTGCAAGTGAAAGGCAATAATGATGATATATGATGGACTGATTGAGATGAGAGAAGCTGGTATGAACTCGACCTCTTTTGTTTTTTTAAATATGATGAGTTCATCGTTCCTAATTCAGCCTATTATGAAGTAAACATATTTGCAATGACATTTAGAGATTATAGTTGCTTGTGCCATGCTTAAATAGCTATGAGTTATAATGGTCTACCTTGCATGCCAACATGCTATTAAAATGATTATGATGTGGTATGATGGGATGGTATCCTCCTTTGAATGAATTGAGTGACTCGACTTGGCACATGTTCACGCATGTAGTTGAAACAAAATCAACATAGCCTTCATGATATTTATGTTCATGGTGGATTATATCCTACTCATGCTTGTACTTGGTGTAAATTAATTTTAATGCATGTTCATGACTGTTGTCGCTCTCTCAGTTGGTCGCTTCCCTGTCTTTTGCTAGCCTTCACCTGTACTAAGCGGGAATACTGCTTGTGCATCCAAACTCCATGAACCCCAAAGTTATTCCATATGAGTCCACCATACCTTCCTATACGCGGTATCTACCTGCCGTTCCAAGTAAATTTGTATGTGCCAAACTCCAAACCTTCAAATGAAATTCTGTTTTGTATGCTCGAGCAGCTCATGTTTCAACTAGGGATGTTTGTATCTTCCATGCTAGGTGGGTTATTCTCAAGAGGAGTGGACTCCGCTCCTCATTCACGAGAAAATGGCTGGTAACCAGGATGCCCAGTCCCATGATCAAAAAGATCAAAGAAAATCAAAATAATTAAACAAAACTCCCACAGGGCTGTTGTTAGTTGGAGGCACTCGTTGGTTCGAGCATGCCATGGATTGATGCTTGTTGGTGGTGGGGGAGTATAAACTTTTACCATTCTATTTGGGAACCGCCTATAATGTATGTAGCATGGAAGATATCGCCATCTCATAGTTGTTGCGTTGATAGTGAAAGTATGCCGTTCAAAATTTTATTCATCTCTATTTTAAAATCGAGCTCTCTCACCTCTACAAATCCCTGCTTCCCTCTGCGCAAGGCCTATCTATTTACTTTTATGTTGAGTCATCACCTTCTCATTAAAAAGCACCCGCTGGAGAGCACACTGTCATTTTCATTCATTACTATTAGTTTATATTGGGTATGACTTGACTGGATCTCTTTTACCATGAATTACAATGTTTAGTCGGTCCTTGATATTTAAAGGTGCTCTGCATTTATGTTTTGCGGTCTCAGAAAGGGCTAGCGAGATAACATCTTGTTATATCATATTATGATAGTTTTGATAAAGTGTTGTCATCCGAGTTTTATTATTATTGCTCGCTAGCTGATTATGCCATTGATATGAGTAAATGTGAGACCTAAGTGTTATTGTGAGTATGGTTAGTTCATAATCTTTGCTGAAAACTTGAATGCTCGCTTTACATATTTACAACAACAAGAGCAAATAGAGTTTGTAAATTTTTTTCTTTATCACTTTCAATTTATCAACTGAATTGCTTGAGGACAAGCAAAGGTTTAAGCTTGGGGGAGTTTATACGTCTCCAACGTATCTACTTTTCCAAACACTTTTGCCCTTGTTTTGGACTCTAATTTGCATGATTTGAATGAAACTAACCTGGACTGATGCTGTTTTCAGCAGAACTGCCATGGTGTTGTCCATTGTGCAGAAAACAAAAGTTCTCGGAATGACCTGAAAATCCACGGAGATAACTTTTGGAAAATATAAAAAATACTGGCAAAAGAATCAAGGCCAGGGGGCCCACACCCTGTCCATGAGGGTGGGGGGCGCGCCCTCTCCCCCTGGGCGCACCCCTGTCTCGTGGGCCCCCTGATGCTCCACTGACCTCAACTCCAACTCTATATATTCCGTTTCGCGGAGAAGAGAAAGTTTCATCGCGTTTTACGATACGGAGCCGCTGCCAAGCCCTAATCTCTCTCAGGAGGGCTGATCTGGAGTCCGTTCGGGGCTCCGGAGAGGGTTGATTCGTCACCGTCGTCATCATCAACCATCCTCCATCACCAATTTCATGATGCTCACCGCCGTGCGTGAGAAATTCCATCGTAGGCTTGCTAGACGGTGATGGGTTGGATGAGATTTACCATGTAATCAAGTTAGTTTTGTTAGGGTTTGATCCCTAGTATCCACTATGTTCTGAGATTGATGTTGTTATGACTTTGCTATGCTTAATGCTTGTCACTAGGGCCCGAGTGCCATGATTTCAGATCTGAACCTATTATGTTTTCATGAATATATGTGAGTTCTTGATCCTATCTTGCAAGTCTATAGTCACCAATTATGTGTTGTGATCCGACAACCCCGAAGTGACAATAATCGGGATACTTCTCGGTGATGACCGTAGTTTGAGGAGTTCATGTATTCACTATGTGTTAATGCTTTGGTCCGGTACTCTATTAAAAGGAGGCCTTAATATCCCTTAGTTTCCAATAGGAACCCACTGCAACGGGAGGGTAGGACAAAAGATGTCATGCAAGTTCTTTTCCATAAGCACGTATGACTATATTCGGAATACATGCCTACATTACATTGATGAACTGGAGCTAGTTCTGTGTCACCCTATGTTATAGCTATTACATGAGGGATCGCATCCGACATAATTATCCATCACTGATCCAATGCCTACGAGCTTTTTACATATTGTGCTTCGCTTATTTACTTTTCCGTTGCTACTGTTACAATCACTACAAAACTGCTACCTTTACTTTTGCCACTGTTACCATTACTATCATACCACTTTGCTACTAAATACTTTGCTGCAGATACTAAGTTATCCAGGTGTGGTTGAATTGACAACTCAACTGCTAATACTTAAGAATATTCTTTGGCTCCTCTTGTGTCGAATCAATAAATTTGGGTTGAATACTCTACCCTCGAAAGCTGTTGCGGTCCCCTACACTTGTGGGTTATCAGCGGTTACGGCATAGGAGGTGTGTTAATGCAAGAGAAGCGCCCCATAGCTTACTTTAGTGCAATACTTTCCGGAGGGCAACCCAATTACCCCATATATGACAAAGAGCTATATGCTTTAGTTCAAGTCTTGCATGTTTGGGAGCATTATCTCCGCCCTCATGAGTTCATTCTTCACACCGATCATTAAACACTCAAGTATCTTAAGGGTCAAATAAGTTGAACAAGCATCATGCTAAGTGGAGTGAATTCATTGAGTCATTTCCTTATGTCATCAAGTACATCAAAGGTAAGGAAAACGTTGTGGTGGATGCACTTTCCCGTCGATGCATGCTTGTCACTAAACTTGAATTGAATATAATTGGCTTTGAGCACATAGAAGACTTGTATGCACATGATCCTACTTTTGCTATTCCATATGCCAAATGTTTGACGCATACATCTTGGGAATGCTATTACCTCAAGAATGATTATCTTATGAGAGCTAACAAACTATGTATCCTCGAGTCTTCTCTTCGTTTGCTACTTTTGCAAGAGGTTCATGGAGGAGGCCTAAAGGGACACTTTGGACGTGACAAGACATTCGCCACGCTCGCCAAGAACTACTTTTGGCCCAAAATACCACGACGTCTCATGCTTCACCAACCTATGCTCGACATGTCGCAAAGCTAAGTCAAAAGCTCAATCCCATGGTCTCTATATGCCACTTCCAGTTCCGTATCACACATGGGAATATATTAGTATGGGCTTTGTGCTTGGTTTGCCTAGGACTCGAAATGGCAAAGATTTCGTGTTTGTTGTTGTGGACCGATTCTCTAAAATGGCTCATTTCATCTCATGCAACAAGATAGACGATGCTTCCCATGTTGCAAATCTTTTTTGTAGGGAAATCTTGCACCTCCATTGATTGCCAAAGACTACTGTCTCGGACTGCGACGTCAAGTTCTTGAGCTAGTTTTGGAAGACCTTATGCGCCAAGCTCGAAATCAAGCTCTTGTTCTCTTCGTCATACCATCCTCAAACTGACGGACAAACGGAGGTCATGGACCGGACTCTCTCAACTCTACTATGCGTGTTGATCAAGAAGAACATCAAGGAGTGGGAGGAGTGTCTACCCATTGTCTAGTACGCCTACAACCGTGCAAGACATTCGACCACCGACAAGTCCCCCTTTGAGGTTGTCTACGGTTTCAACCCGTTGTCCCCACTGGACATTCTTCCTCTACCACTACAAGAGCGCATCAGCATGGATGCGAGTGTCCAAGTCAATGATGTCTGCTAGAACTACGTCGGTACTTCCCCAAAGAGGAAGGGATGATGCATTATAGCTAATGTCTATTACGCAACTTTATTCTTGTAGACACGTGTTGGGCCTCCAAGCGCAGGTTTTGTTGGACAATAGCAATTTTCCCTCAAGTGGATGACCTAAGGTTTATCAATCCGTGGGAGGCGTAGGATGAAGATATATAGTCTCTCTCAAGCAACCCTGCAATCAAATACAAGAAATCTCTTGTGTCCCCAACACACCCAATACAATAGCAAATTGTATAGGTGCACTAGTTCGGTGAAGAGATGGTGATAAAAGTGTAGTACGGATAGTACGTATGAGTTTTTGTAGTGCAAACAATAAGAAAACAACAAGGTAGTAAATGATAAAACGGAGCACAAACGGTATTGCAATAATAGAAAATGAGGCCTAGGGTGCATACTTTCACTAGTGCAATATCTCAACAATGCTAACATAGTTGGATCATATGATTATCCCTCAAAGTGCAATAAAGAATCACTCCCGAGTTCCTATTAGCGGAGAACATAAGATAGAAATTGTTCGTAGGGTACGAAACCACCTCAAAGCTATTCTTTCTAATCAATCTATCCTAGAGTTCGTACTAAAATAGCAACAAGCTATTCTTTCCGATCAATCTAATCAAGAGTTCATACTAAAATAACACCATATGATACATATCAACCAACTCTAATGTCACCTAGATACCCCAATGTCACCATGAGTATCCGTGAGTTAATTATATGATATGTAACAAACAATTTCAGATTCATCATACTCAATCCACACAAGGAACTACAAGGGGATCCCAAAGTTTCAATCGGAGAAAAGATAATAAAAACGTGCATCAACCCCTATGCATAGATTATCCCAAAGTCACCGCGGGAATCCGCAAGTTGAGTGCCATATCATATATCAAGTGAATCAAAATAATACCCCATTTTCACCACGGGTATTCATATGCAAGACATATATCATGTGTTCTCAGATCTGAACATTCAATCCGACAAGACAAAACTTCAAAGGGTAAAGACTCAATTCATCACAACAAGAGTAGAGAGGGGAGAAACTTCATATGATCCATCTATGTTAACAAAGCCCATGATACATCAAGATTGTGACATCTCAAGGTCACGCGAGAGAGAGAGAGAGAGAGAGATTAAACACATAGCTATACGTACAAACCCTCAACACATGGCCACCAGTGATGATCTCTGAGGGAGTCCTGGATTAGGGGGTGTCCGGACAGCCGGACTATCATCGTCCGCCGGACTCCAAGACTACGAAGATACAAGATTGAAGACTCCGTCCCGTGTCCGGATGGGACTTTCCGTGGCGTGGAAGGCAAGCTTGGCGATACGGATATGTAGATCTCCTACCATTGTAACCGACTCTGTGTAACCCTAGCCATCTTTGGTGTCTATATAAACCGGAGGGCTTTAGTCTGTAGGACATAACCTCCATTACAATCATACCATAGGCTAGCTTCTAGGGTTTAGCCTCCTTGATCTCGTGGTAGATCCAGTCTTGTACTACCCATATAATCAATATTAATCAAGCAGGACATAGGGTTTTACCTCCATCAAGAGGGCCCGAACCTGGGTAAAACATCGTGCCCCTCGTCTCCTGTTACCATCCGCCTAGACGCACAGTTCGGGACCCTCTACCCGAGATCCGCCGGTTTTGACACCGACATTGGTGCTTTCATTGAGAGTTCCTCTGTGCCGTCGCCGATAGGAAGGATGCCTTCACCCGTCTTCAAGGACGGTATTTTCGCCAAAGGGGCCTTGGCCGCCGGCCAAACTATCCGGCTAGGTGGTTTCCTTATGACCGCTTTGTCCGCCATCGCTGACAATGACTTCTCAAGTCGTCAAAAGCAATCTTCACGTCACTCGAATCGGCGAATGGCTGGATCAATAGAGCTCTCGTCGTCAATGAGCTCTTGGATCGCATCGCCGCACAGGAGTCGCCACGGACTACAACCAGATTGGGCTTAAAACCGATCCGAGAGATTAGCTCTCCCTGGTCACCCACCACGTCGCGATGGTAGAGGAACAACGCGGCGACTCTTTTCCTGTATTGAAAACTAGTTATGTCCGGGCTCCCGAACCCTCCATGCCGGATTTCCGCGGAGGGACGGACTTCGATCAAGCACTGAACTTAAAGTCAGGCATTGGACCGGACTCGTTGGACAACATCCAGCAATCCAAGCTTCCAAATTTGGAAACTTCACGGCCTCCAAGCCCTGAGACGGGTAGGGTTCCGGATTTTATTCCACCCACCTGCCCAGACATATGCGATTTATCTCTAATACGGCAAGAGCCCGCTGAAACAGTACATCACTACTGGGCCAGATTCCTCCTGGTTATGGACAGGATAAAGGACTGCCGAGAGGAAAACACAATCTCAATCTTTTGCAATAATTGCACGGACAAGGGAATACTGAACGCCATCAGCCGTCGTGAAATTACATGCTTCGCCGATCTGGCGTCAATAGTACGAAAGTACTGCGCGATGGAGAGTTCCCGGAAAACCGAAAACCAATTTTGGGACAATCCAGCCCCGAATACAACCCTAGTCCGAAACAAAAGGGTGCATCACACTCAGGCCCAGATACAAAAACCAAAAAGCAAAAACCCCATAGAGGGCACGGAACCGTACTGGAGGGATGGCTCAGCGGACCCTGCAAACTTCACAGTACAGAGGGCGCCGTCCCAACACACAGCCTTTGGGCATGTTGGATATTACGGCAGGTGGCCAAAAGTGGCGAGGAGCTTCTAGCCCCGGAAAACCACTCCAACAATACCAGTACGGTGTCAACAGTCTTCGAGACCTTCGCATCAAATAATATGCGGAAACGAACAATCCACGGCCTCGCCGAAGTCTACCAAGTAGCAACAACAAATCCATGGAGCGACACTGCCATCACCTTCAACGCCAGCGACGAACCTAAATTCCGAACAGCTCGCGCACCAGCCGCACTGGTACTTAATCCAATAGTGGACGGCTTTCGACTTACAAAGGTCCTCATGGATGGCGGTAGCGGATTAAACCTCATCTACGAGGAAACTCTTCAAAAAATGGAAATAGACTGGAGCCGTATTGGTAAGTAGCACAACCTTCAGAGGAATAATCCCTAGCAGGAAGCGCTGCTGCCGCAAAATCACACTCGATGTGGTGTTCGGCTCGCCGGACAACTATAGATCCGAAGAAGTCACATCCCAAGTGGCCCCGTTCAACAGCGGATATCACGGTATATTAGGACGAGAGGCATTCACAATTTTTCAAGCAGTACCCCATTACGGGTACATGAAGCTCAAAATGCCTGGGCCCGGTGGAATAATCACTCTCGTTAGTGATCTGGACATAGCACTCCGCGCCGAAAACAAGACAGCCGCATTAGCCCTGGAGGTATTATCCGAAGCCCTAGCGGCAGAAGAACTCACCGCGCTACGCTCTACGGTGAATAGGGACGATGTGATACTCGATAAGAGATCCAAGTCCACCTCCTTTAAACCAGCAGATGAAATAGTAAAATTCCAGGTCCACCCAACGGACCCAACAAAGATGGCCTCCATCGGGCGCAGTTGAACCACGATGTGAGCGCCGATCGCGAGAATTCCTTCGGGAAAATTGGGACATCTTTGCCTGGCACCCCTCGGATATGCCCGGAATCCCACGCAGATTGGCAGAACACAGCCTAAACATCCTAAAAGGATTCAAGCCAGTCAAACAGGCTCTTCGACGATTTTCGAACCCAAAAGACAGGCAATGGGAGAAGAGCTAGCCAAACTATTGGAAGCCGGATTCATCAGAGATATCAAACATCCGGATTGGCTAGCAAATCTGGTAATGGTACCAAAGAAGGACAAATCTTGGTGCCTATGCGTCGATTTTAAAGACCTCAATAAGGCTTGCCCAAAGGACCCTTCCTCCCCCGCATCGACCAAATAATCGATGCTCTTTGCAGGCACGATTCATTGTGCTTCCTTGACGATACTCGCTACCATCAAATCAAGATGGCGGAAGCGGAACCAAGCCGCAACGGCATTCATCACTCCTTATGGACCATTCGCTTCAACACGATGCCCTTCGGACTTAAAAACGCCGGCGCAACATATCGGCGCATGATCCAAACATGTCCGCCACCCGGATCGGCAAAGCAGTAGAGGCATCGTGAGCGGCGTAGTCGTCAAAACCAAACACATCGAAACTTTAGTAGACGACTTGAGGCTCACATTCGACAACCTCAGAGCATATGACATCAAGCTGAATCGGGAAAAATGCGTTTTCGGCGTACCAGCCGGAAAGCTGCTGGGCTTCATTGTATCCGTAGAGGAATTGAAGCAAACCCGGCCAAGATCCGAGCTCTGTCACAGTTGGATATTCCAAAAGACCTCAAACAGATACAAAAATTGACTGGATGCATGGTAGCTTTAAGCCGCTTTATCTCCCGCTTGGGAGAAAAGGCATCGCCCTTTATCGCCTCCTTAGGCGCATCAACACCAGTGGGCGGATGCTGCCACTGCCGGACTCAAAGAAATAAAGGCCATATTGGCAACAAATCCGGTCCTAGCTGCGCCCAACCTAGGCGAACCAATGTTGTTATACATCGCAGCAACACATCAAGTTGTAAGCGCGGTACTCGTCGTCGAACGAGAGACAGAAGGACATAAATTCCCTCTTCAAAAACCAGTGTACTATGTATCCACCGTGTTAACCCCCTGCAAGTCCCGTTACCCGCTGAGGGAGTCCTGGACTAGGGGGTGTCTGGACAGCCGGACTATCATCGTCCGCCGGACTCCAAGACTACGAAGATACAAGATTGAAGACTCCGTCCCGTGTCCGGATGGGACTTTCCTTGGCGTGGAAGGCAAGCTTGGCGATACGGATATGTAGATCTCCTACCATTGTAACCGACTCTGTGTAACCCTAGCCCTCTCCGGTGTCTATATAAATCGGAGGGCTTTAGTCCGTAGGACATAACCTCCATTACAACAATCATACCATAGGCTAGCTTCTAGGGTTTAGCCTCCTTGATCTCATGGTAGATCCACTCTTGTACTACCCATATCATCAATATTAATCAAGCAGGACGTAGGGTTTTACCTCCATCAAGAGGGCCCGAACCTAGGTAAAACATCGTGTCCCTCGTCTCCTGTTACCATCCGCCTAGACGCACAGTTCGGGACCCCCTACCCGAGATCTGCCGGTTTTGACACCGACATTGGTGCTTTCATTGAGAGTTCCTCTGTGCCGTCACCGATAGGCTCGATGGCTTCTTCAATCGACAACGACGCTGTCCAGGGTGAGACTTTTCTCCCCGGACAGATCTTTGTATTCGGCGGCTTTGCACTGCGGGCTAATTCACTTGGCCATCTGGAGCAGATCGAAAGCTTCGCCCCTGGCCGTCAGGTCAGGTTCGGAAGCCTAAACTTTACGGCCGACATCCGCAGGGACTTGATCTTCGACGGGCTCGAGCCACAGCCAAGCGTGCCGCACAGTCACGATGGGCATGATCTAGCTCTGCCGCCGGACAGTGCCTTGGTAGCCGCACACGAATCCACTCCGGCCCTCAGTCCGGAGCCGATCGCCCAAATCGAGGACCGGTGGCTGGACACCGCCTCGAGGGCTGCAACTTCCACGGTGATGGAGCCAAACACTAACCTTGTCCCTTGCGAAGCTCGTGACTCCGAGGTGCCGGACTCCCTGCCGAACTCCGAACCTCCTGCGCCCCTGCCAATCGAATCTGATTAGGCGCCGGTCATGGAATTCACCGCCGCGGACATCTTCCAACACTCGCCCTTTGGCAACATCCTAAATTCGCTAAAACATCTCTCGCTATCCGAAGAGATCTGGCCGGACTATGGCCAGGACAGTTGGGATACGGACGACGAAGAAATTCAAAGCCCACCCACCACCCACTTTGTAGCCACTCTCGACGATCTAACAGACATGCTAGACTACGACTCCGAAGACATCGACGGTATGGACGACGATGCCGAAGACGAACAAGAACCAGCGCCTACAGGGCACTGGAAGACCACCTCGTCATATGACGTATATATGGTGGATACCCCAAAAGGAAGCGACAACGAGGACCAACGGGGCGCGGCAAAGGATAATCCCGCCGATAAACAACCAAAATGGCGACGTAGACGCCACCCCAAGCCCCGCCTCGACAACAACAGCGCTCCTCATGACCCAGCAATAAAGCAGGGCAAACCAGTGGACGACGAACATGCAACCAAGCAACCGTCCGAACAGGACGAATCGGATAATCAATCCAATCCCAGCGAAACCAACAGTCTGGACGACCTCACACCGGACATACTACCGGAGCATAAAAACCTCCACGGAAGACTCGTCGCCACAGCAAGAAGCTTGAAGAAGGAAAAACGGAAGCTCAAAACAGCGGAAGATATACTCAGGATGAGATGGAGCAAAGTGCTTAAAACCGCAGACAAATACAGCAATGGCCACCAATCGAAGAGCTACCCGAAGCGCAAGCTGCTGCCAGAATTTGACGAGGAGGCCATAGAGCCCCCACGTCAAAAAACAAAGAGGCCGTCTGGGCGCATAGACGACCAGATGATAGGCCAAAATCTAAAAGCGGCGCCGCATACAATCCGATTCATGACCCTAGAAAAATAGATGGCCCAGCCAGGTCCATTTACGGGCCAAAGAAGAGGGATCCAGGAAGCAAAACAACACGTCAAGTGTCTGAAGACAGCGGTGCACCCAAATACAGGGGCGCCGCGCACCCACTATGTTTCACCAATGAGGTGCTAGATCATGAATTCCCAGCAGGGTTTAAACCCATAAATATAGACGCTTACGACGGAACAACAGACCCTGGAGTCTGGATAGAGGATTATATACTACACATACATATGGCTAGAGGAGACGATCTCCACGCCATAAAATATTTACCCCTCAAGCTCAAAGGGCCAGCCCGTCATTGGCTCAAAAGCCTCCCGTAAAAACTTGTTGGAAGTTGGGAAGAGCTTGAGGATGTGTTTAGAACAAATTTTCAAGGGACTTATGTCCGCCCTTCGGATCTGAGGCGATCTAAGTAATATAACTCAACAGCCGGAGAGTCGGTAGCAAGGAGTTAGAACAGGTTCCTCACCAAAAAGAACCAAATAGTCGACTGTCCGGACGCTGAAGCCTTAGCAGCTTTTAAACACAACGTCCGAGACGAATGGCTCGCCAGACACCTCGGCCAAGAGAAACCGAGGACAATGTCCGCGCTAACAAGTCTCATGACCCGCTTTTGCGCGGGAGAAGATAGCTGGCTAGCAAGATGCAGCACTAGCGATCCAAGTACATCCGAGATCAGAGATGGAAACGGAAAATCACGGCGCAAAAAAGATCAGCGCCGGAATAAAGAGAAAAGCCCAAAGAACACGGCGGTCAACGCCGGATTCAAAAGCTCGCGGCCAAACAACAAAACACTGCCTCTTACTGACAACATTGATGAGCTATCCAACTTAAACAAAATCTTGGGTCGGATATGTCAAATCCACAGTACCCCCGGAAGGCCTGCAAACCACACCCACCGAGATTGTTGGGTTTTCAAACAGTCCGGCCGATTAAACGCCGAACACAAGGGGCCCGACGCATCAAGCGAGGATGATGATAAACCCCACCAGCAGAGCACCGGAAAACAAAAGACTTTCCCGCAAGAAGTCAAAGCAGTAAACTCACTTCATGTGATAATACGGAAAAATGCGGCACCCGCTAGGACGGGTCCCACACGGTCCACCCCAGCGGAACATCGAGATTGGATGTCAAAACCAATAACTTTTGACCACATGGATTATTCCAGAAGTGTCCGGAATGCAGGATGGACTGCTCTGCCATTGGATCCTATAATCGACGGACTACAATTTACACAAGTCCTGATGGACGGAGGCAGCGATTTAAACCTGCTATATCCAAACACAATCCGCAAGTTGGGGATAGACCTTACTAAAATTCGACATAGTCGCACCTCCTTTAAAGGAGTAACGCCAGGCCCTTACGCCAAGTGCACGGGCTCCTTATTACTAGAAGTTGTGATCGGTTCACCGAACAACTGCCGACGCGAAAACCTAATTTTTCATATCGCCCCATTCAAAAGTGGCTATCAGGCATTATTGGGACGAGAAGCTTTTGTCCGCTTCAACGCCATACCACATTACGCGTCTCTTACACTTAAAATGCCCGGTCCACGTGGCATCATTTCATTGCAAGGGTCATGTAAAGACCCCGGACACGGCTAGACGAGTCCGGCACAAATAAGCTAGGGGCTCCCTAGCCGCACGCCTTCACAAGGGGCTGGCGTATAAGCAACAACGAGCTAATATAGACTCCGCTTTACTTATTAATATTTTTCACATACCTTTTTTATACGATTTCTGTCGAACTAAGTTTCTCTCTTTTACAGATGAACAACGTGCACACCCGTCGAGGATAACGCACAACGGAGACACAAAGCGCAGATGTGCGGTGAGGGACCCGTGGCAAGGATTCTTTTCAGATTAAGACCCTGCGTAAACCTATTTTACTGTCTCTTGTTGCTATAATCCCCTGGCTTCTTATTTTAACCAGAGTGGAGCCTGACGTTTTGGCATCGGCCGCGTCAGAAGACTTTGCCCGTACCTGGACACTAGGGGCTTAGGGTATTGTTCTGCCCATCATCATAAAGACCGAACACCTTAGGGAGTGTTCGGCGTCTTGAGTTAGGCCCTATATGCATCAGCTCCGAATCATGTCTTTGGTCAAATGTTGGGTTTGCCCGGCTCCTGTGTTTTGTTGCCTTACGTTCCGTATCATCGGCTAATGCGGCACCAGGAGAACTACTGCGATTGTGCCCCAGTTCGGTTGGGCGAAGCACCTCAGTAGAGAAAGCCGAAAACTGACTGTCATGATACGGCGAGAGACTGGTCAACCACTCGATCGACCACCGGAATGTTTAGAATTCCCCCGCTTTGACGAAGGACCGTTTCCCGGTCAGGCACACACGCGCCCCGAATTCGAAGAGCATGGTGCCCCCAGGGGCTATATGGTAGCCCCACCCTCGAACTCCAATGGCTAAGTGAAAGTGATAAAGCATCATAGTCCGGATTGCCTCGTTTGCTACGCTACCACCTCCTCGATCGAGACATCGGATTAAGTGTGAAAATGCGCTATTTTTGCGAACACCCCCGCACCTTGTGCGTGGGAGCTAAAGCCGAAGACTGCCATCTTTCAGGTTATACATACGTATACATAAACGGCCGCATAGGAGATATTTCAATACTTGGAACGCACAAGTATAAAAAGCGATTACATCATAACTATTGTTTTACAAAATAAAACGTTCACTTGAACGTGACATTTTTCGAGCACTGCGACTCTATTACACAAGCACCACGCATAACTTCCCCAAAATAGTGCTCGGCGGGTAACCGACTTTCGTCCGAACCCTGGGTTGCAACAGCGGTGGCATCCATCTCCGTCCAATGTGTCTTCACACGGGCAAGGGCCATCTGCGCACCTTCTATGCAGGCCGACCGCTTCATCTCCTTGATATGCGGCACCGCCCCAAGAAATTGTTGCAATAAGCCAAAATAGCTCGTCGCCTTGGGCCTCTCTGGCCAGACATGAGTCACGATATCCGTCATGGCAAGTCCGGACAACCCGTTCAGCTCAGCCCATTCGGCCAACCGATCGGTCAGCGGAAGTGAACGATCCGGACTATGGAATTGAGACCAAAATAGCTCTTCCGTCTTGTGATCCGCCGACTCCGGAAGTGCACTGGCAGCATCCGCCGCACTTGCCGCTAAGTCCATATATGGATCCTCCGGACCCCACAGCTGGCCAAGCTGGGCATAATTGGGATCCGTAAATCGGCAACGCAGCAGAAAAGGCTTGCCAGCCACAATATCCCCGGCTTGACGCAGTTCCTCCTTCATAGCCCGCATTGCAGAATGGGCATCCTTGGCCTCGGCGGTGGCCTTCCCCAGGTCTTCCCGCTCCGATAGGCGCTCCTTTTCAAGAGCCTCATTGCGGTCGGTAGCATCCTTCAATTTTACGGCCAATTTGGCCATCTCTTCCTCGCCGGCGGTGTGCGCCCTTCGACTTCAACTCTTCGCCGCCCTCGAGGCAGCCGCATCACTCCTTTTGGCTTGCTCCTTGGCTTGAGCAAGTTCTGCCCGAAGGCTCTCCACAGCAGCAGCACCATCTGCATCAAGCATAAATATTGTAAGAGGTGAGCTTTAGCTCCCTTAATAGGTGACTGCAGAGAATCAATTTACCTTCCGACTCGTCAAGTCGCTTGTTGACTAGCGCGATGTCAGCATCCGCTACATCGAGTTGCCGCATTAATTCGGCAACTCCATCAGTCCGGCTAGCCCCCGGACTATCCGCCACCTGCATAGGAAAGGCGACACTCAATACCTGCGATTTTGATCCTCGGCACGCTGTCGCTCTGGACAACCTACCGAGTCTCAGGGGCTACTATCTATACAGGGCGCACCTTCATGTGCAAAGCTGTCAAAAAGGTGCGTCGTTTTTACGTACCTCAAACCCCGCCAGCAAACTTCTGACGGCGTTATGCAATCCGCTTTCGGCGGACGAAATCCTTCCTATCACCATGCTCATCAGTGCACGGTGATCTTCTGAGACGGACGCCCTCTCAAGCAGATCCTACAGCTCCCCCGGCCGAACACTAGTCGGCGCCGAATTCTTCGGCTCTACCGGGTTCGGGGATACCCTCCGTGACAACACTTCAGGCTCGTCCGCCCTATCCGACGGCGCAGCGGATGGAGGCGTCTCGCTCTCCATCATCTCCGGACGAAGATCCCCCGAAGACGAGCTCATCTGAGAAGGTCGCAGATCCGAACTACAAGGTAAAAAATTTTGGTTATCCTCAGAAGCATAAATAGGGAGGTTTTCCTATTGATGAACTCCCCTTTTTCTACTCACGGCTCGCTGGAGGGCTGATTCTTTTGAGAAGATTGTACGGCCGGGGTCTCCTCGAATGCAGGACCCTCTGGTGAAGATTTCTTCCCCCGCTTAGAAACTTTGGCCTCCGGGTCTTCAGAGGCGGTCCTCTTCTCCCCCTGGAGGGAGGGATTCTCGATCCCCCCTTCTTCAAGCACCCCCTTGGGCAAGGTGATAGCTCCACTATTTTCTCCTTCGCCTTCTTCTAAAGGCGCGGCCTCCAACATTCTAACCAGCACGGGCTCCGGTGCGGTCTCTGGGAGGGGGGCCGGACACCTTATCAGCTTTGCTTGTGCTACCCACTCCTGTTAAAGGATAAACGGGTTAAAAGGGCGAATTATAGAAAAGCAAACAAACGGTATGTCCGGACAGTGAGCTGCTTACCTGAGTATCCGGGCGATTGCAGCTTAGGCCTGCATCCTCGGTCAATTCCGGACACGCCACCTACGGTCCGAAGAACAACTTGTACATCTCCACGAGTGTCGCACCCATGAAGTGTTGGAGAATCCGTGGTCCCTCCGGATTGAACTCCCATAACCGGAGAGGACGGCGTTTGCAGGGCAGAAGACGCCTGATTAGCATGACCTGCATCACCACAACCAGATCGATCTCCCTCGCTTGGAGGTCTGAACCGGCCGCTGCAGGGCACGTCTTTTGACGGCCCCCAATTGAGCCTTGGTTGACCCACGACATCAACCGTTGTGGAGGTCCCGGCGGAATGAAGGCGGCGGCTTTTGCTGCTGCCCGCCGAGCGGTGATATAAAACCACTCCTGCTGCTACAAGCCGAGCTCCTCTTGGAAGGAGCCCGCGGGCCACGGGCATCGGCCCTCCCGCTTATAGCCGCCCGCCGACTCCGCAGCGCCCCCAATCATCTTGGCTCCACATTGAAGGTCTTGACCCACAGGCCGAAGTGGGGGGTGACGCGGAGGAAGGCTTCGCAGACGACGATAAATGCGGAAATATGGAGGATGGACTCCGGAGCCAAGTCGTGAAAATCCAGCCCGTAGTAGAACATGAGCCCTCTCACGAAGGGATCCGTCGAGAAGCCTAAACCCCGACGGAGGTGGGGTACGAAGACGACATGCTCTCCGGGCTCGGGAGTGGGTATGGCCTGCCCTTGGGCAGGCAACCTGTGCGAAACCTCGTAAGACAGGTACTTGGCCTCATGCAGCTTTAGCACGTCCTCCTCCGTGACGGAGGAGGGCATCCACCGGCCCTGAAGGTCGGAGTCGGAGATTGTTGAAGGTACGAAGCACTCGAATCTGGGGCTCTGGGTGATGGAACTTGGAGCAAGGGAAGGATTCGATGGAAGATTGAAGAAAAGAAATGAGCCTTGGTCCTGTTATAAAGAGGGGGAATACCAAGAGCCATCTCCGTGACCGTTTGGGATTCGCCTTCGATAGAGGAGGCGTGGCGACGGGCACGGTTGGGTTACGCACGACCGTATTGATGAGGATCCCGGAATAAGGGGAACACGATCTCTGCTTCGACAAGACGTGCCAAGCAAACCGCTTCGCTAAACACGCTGAGGCGGTATAATAAAAAAACGATTCAAGTAAAGGCTTGGTAGTGGTGTGACGTCATGCCGCAAAATATGTCAGCATATTGAGCGTGTGTACATTTTATTCTCTCTACGGTGGAATGTGGAATTTATTTTGCAGAGCCGGACACTATCCTGGTGTTCATGATCTTCTCTGGATTATTTAAGGGAGGAACCCGCCTTGCAATGCCGGACATTATGCGCGCCGGACTCATCGTCATTGAAGCCAGGTTCAGGGGATACTGAGGGAGTCCTGGACTAGGGGGTGTCCGGACAGCCGGACTATCATCGTCCGCCGGACTCCAAGACTACAAAGATACAAGATTGAAGACTCCGTCCTGTGTCCGGATGGGACTTTCCTTGGAGTGGAAGGCAAGCTTGGCGATACGGATATGTAGATCTCCTACCATTGTAACCGACTCTGTGTAACCCTAGCCCTCTCCGGTGTCTATATAAACCGGAGGGCTTTAGTCCGTAGGACATAACCTACATTACAACAATCATACCATAGGCTAGCTTCTAGGGTTTAGCCTCCTTGATCTCGTGGTAGATCCAATCTTGTACTACCCATATCATCAATATTAATCAAGCAGGACGTAGGGTTTTACCTCCATCAAGAGGGCCCGAACCTAGGTAAAACATCGTGTCCCTCGTCTCCTGTTACCATCCGCCTAGACGCATAGTTCGGGACCGCCTACCCGAGATCCGCCGGTTTTGACACCGACACCCGCACTATCAAAAGATAGCGTATGCGGTGTTCATGGCATCCCGGAAGCTCCGACACTACTTTCAAGAGTGTTCGATAACAGTGGCCTCCGAAGTACCACTCAATGACATTATAAACAACGCGACGCAACAGGCGGGATTGCAAAATGGGCCATTGAGCTCTTACCATTCGATATAACCTACAAACCTTGGCGAGCTATAAAGTCACAAGTTTTGGCTGACTTTGTCGCCGAGCGGACGGCCGAACTCCCTAAAAGTACGGCGCATACTCCAATGGACTATGCACCGATGGCTCTAAAATGTTGGCGGACTAGGGGCTGGCATCGTATTAGCGTCCCGACCAGGGACACGATCAATCGTACTTCAAATAATGTACACGGACTCCAACAACGCGGCGAATATGAGGCCCTTCTACGGTCTCCGGATGGCAATCTCCATGGGCATTCAACGCCTAGAGGTCTTGAGGATTCAAACCTTGCAATATCCCAAATAAATTGAGACTTTGACTCAAGGATCCGAAAATGGCAGCATATCGCAACGCTGTCTTAAAAATGTCAGCTCGGTTTGAAGGACTTGAATTCCATCACGTGGCGAGATAATAACCAAGCAGGCGTCTTGCACGCATCGGCGCAAAAGCGTGACGCTGTCCCTCAAATATCTTCTGGAGCGGATCTTTAAGCCATCCGTACTATGGGAAGGGGAGTCCGGAAACGACGAACCGGAAACAACCGCGCCAACCGGCGATTCAGCCGATGACATAACACCTTCAGCCCACGACATAATGGCGATAATCGCCCGTGGACAGAACCATTCCTAGCCTACTTGCTTAGGCAGGAACTTCTCAAGACCAAAATGAGGCCCATTGCATAGTCAGCGATCAAAAGCCTACAAGGTCCATGAGGAGAACTTTATAAGAAAAGTACAACCGAGTCCTTCAAAGGTGTATCTCCGAAGAGGAAGGCGAAACCTCTGGCTGAAATTCATGCGGACTAGGCGGACACCACGCAGCAGCCCGTTCCCTTGTAGGAAAGGCATTCCATACAGGATTTTATTGGCCGACGGCCGGGCGGATCTCGGGACTTAGTCCAAAGATCGTCGGTTGTCGCTCTTTGCTAATCGAGCCATATGCCACCCCGCCCTCAAAACTATACCCATTACGCCGTTCGTCATGCAGGGGCTTGACATGGTCGGACCCCTTAAAGGGGGAACCCACAAGCAAAGGTACCTATTGGTCATGGTGGACAAATTCACCAAATGGATAGAGGCCAAACCAGTCAAAACGGCAGAGTCCGGACCAGTAATAGACTTTATATCCGGGGTAGTACACCGTTATGGTGTCCCCCACAGTATCATAACTGATAACAGCACGAACTTCACGGCCGACGAGGTTAAGTCATGGTGCAAAAACATGGGCATTAAGCTCGATTACGCTTCAGTCTACCATCCTCAAACCAACGGTCAAGTGGAACGAGCAAATGGTCTAATAATGAGCGGCATTAAACCCAGACTAGTGCGGTCACTTATGAAATCCGACACGCACTGGGTAGAGGAGTTCGACTCCGTGCTCTGGGGGCTGCGGACAACGCCCAACCGTACTACCGGATTCACACCATTTTTTATGGTATACGGCGCAGAGGCAGTTCTGCCCTGTGACATTATTCATGACTCACCTCGAGTACGCATGTATGAAGAAAGAGAAGCCGAGCTGGATCAGCAGGACAGTTTGGACGCATTGGAGGAAGAACGCGACGTCACCAAGGCTCGTTCCGCATTCTACCAGCGGCAGGCTCGAAGATATCAAAGCAGAGAAGTACGGGCCAAGACTTACAACGTTGGCGCAACTAGTTCTACGCCTGCCGGACAAGAAAAAGGACAAGCTCAAGCCCAAATGGGAGGGCCCCTTCATCATCGATCAAGTCCTGACCGGCGGAGCATACCGTCTACGAAATGGATCGGACAACCGACTCGAGCCGAACCCATGGAACGCAGCCCGCCAACGAAGATTCTATGCCTAGCGCTGGCCTAAGAGTTCGTCCCCTTCCCCCGTCCGAATTTTTATATTTCAGCTGTCTTTTGTTTCTCTTTCTTCTCTTATCCTTTTTCCTTAAAAGCCCTTAAGGGCCATTTTGCGCATTGTTCGCACATACTTGACGTGCCATTCGCACTCATTATACCTGGGGGCTTCCTTTCAAGAAGCTCACTTATAAGGGCTTTATGCCTAGCACATGTGTCAAGCTTCCACATGTACCTTTTAATCACCATTATATGCATCGATATGACTTAAGTTTTAGCCAAGCTGGGTTGCCTGGCTCCTGTGCTTACCCCTACGTTCCCAATTGTTCGGCTAGGAGGTAAAGGGAGCACCTCTGCGATTGTTACTGCCGGGTGAGCCGGATGTGTACCTCAGACTAGGTGAAGCTGAAAGCTAGCGTTCTTAAGGGAATATTCGGTCGGTGGCTTAAAAGATGATTTTTTACCTACTTATTTATCTGCCCCCAGATGTTTTACCTTTTTTGATCCGCACATGCACTTTAGGGCATGCCTCGAGAAAAGGAACCCTTACGGAACTATTCTCCTGGAAGATGTTTCTTACTAACCATGTAATATAACATAACTAGTTGGGCACTTGTCTGATAAAGCACTAATGACCCCTACGCCTGGTCTCCATGCATACCACGGTCGTTTCTTAACCAAGAAGGTATTCGGACACACTCCGGACTCTAGGGTCCCGAGGTTGAAGCGAAAAGGTCGGCAAAGACAAACGATCTACAATCCGCTAGAAGGCATTTCACATGTCATTTTAAAATACATTGTCAAATCTCTTGTTGTATTCCTCCTCAATCCCGTCTAACGAGGTGTCTAACTTACAGTCCCGTTGGGAAAATTTAGCAGCCAACTCTACTTGGTTGTATACTAAACTCACAGGGATCTCCTTCCCATCAGGCCCCACCGGTCCGACCTCGGCCATGTGGTTGGGATCCGCCTTCTTGTACCGCGTCTTCACCATGGCCCAAGCCTCCCTGGCACCTTGGCGGCAGGCCGAAATCTTCCATAAGCAAGCGCTGCAAGACTCCTCAAGCTTCTCCATAAGCTCCCCAAGGCCCTCGGGTAGGGAGAGGGCTGGCCATAAAGCCTGGACGACGCTGCTCATCGCCTGCCGAACTCGTTCGAGCAGTTGCAACAGCTCGGGAAGTTGATCACCCGTTGATACGGGCATCTCCTCTGCAGGGCAACCTGTGATTATACCTACAAGACATATTTTGCCAATTGACTTCCTCGCCGAACTCTTCTTTTCAAAGGAGTTCGCTCAAGCACTTACTATAGAAGTCGCGACGAAGCCGCTGATTCTCCTTAACAGAGCAGGACAGCTCGACCCAAACGCCTTTCAGCTCCTCTCCAAGCTGGGCATGGGCATCTTGGAGTTTGTTCCTTTCCTGCTGCACTCTATTCAGCACCCTCTCGTCAGCCTTCAGCTAGCGCAGCAGTTCCTGCCTGTCTGGATCTTGTCCGACAGCACCTGCAATGTCATTATTAGACTTGCGCGCATGCCGCACAGTGCTTATATTTAAAAGCAAGTGTGTTACCAGGAGGGGCCTCTGTGTTTCCTCCTGCGGCAGCAAGTGCGGCCTCAAGTTGGGCCTTGCACTCTTGCAGCTCCTGAGACAGTCGGGTATTCTTCTTGGTAAGATCCTGCATTTCAAATGATTCTTAAATCAGTTAACATACTACTTTAAATCTCGGGGGCTACTGGCATATATAACTATTAAAATCTCTTACCCGTATGTCTTTTACATACTACTCCGTGGCTCTGGTAAAACCATCTTGAGCAGCACGGAGGTGTGCGTCCCCCGCGTTAAAGGCATTCAACGCCTCAGGGGAGAAGCACGCTTCACGAAATACTGTCCGGCGGCGCCTATGGTTCATGGCGCTCTCCACCTCAGACTTGGTGGCGGACAGTCGGTCGGCATCCTCCGTTGGAGGAGTATCCAGCCCGCGCCTTGCGCTTGCCTCCCCCTCCAAACCAGGTGTTGGAGCCTGGCTGGTTGAGGTCGGATTGGCAACCTCTACGCCCGCAGTCCGGCGGGCGCTTTTTCTCCTACAAAGATCATGAGCATTCAGCGCTTCCTAGGGCGTTGTTCGAATAATTAATCATGAGCTATACCTTTGCGGCGACGTTTCAGTATGCGCCGCGCTCCTCTTTCGCCTGCTGGTCCGGACTGGCCTTTGTTGGTCAGCCGCCGCGGGCTCGGCTTCCCGCCCCGGAGGCGCTTCCTGCAAAACACCATCATATGCGAAGGTCAGATATGAGCAAGGAAGAAACAATGGTGTCGGGGCTTCGGTCACAATCACCTGGGAAGCCGGATATAATCCGGGGTAGTCGGCCGTAATGGCGACTAAGGCATTATCCATGCTGAGCTGGTGGAACACCTCGTCAATTAGCTCCACCTTTATATCCGGATCCTCTTCCGAGGCCGGATCTTGGGATCTCTCTGGATCCTCAGGTTGCGGAGCTGGACTTATCATGTCCCCCACAGTCCGACGCAGTTCCTGCCTCAAAGACATAATATGAGAAGCTTAAACTTTGAAAACATGGGTCGGGCCCTTAAAAGTGTTCGCTTACCTAACTTCGAGGGTTATTCATGGAAAACCCATTCAAGGGGGCCGTCTGTAGG
This sequence comes from Aegilops speltoides, assembly GCA_021437245.1. Classification (NCBI taxonomy): domain Eukaryota; kingdom Viridiplantae; phylum Streptophyta; class Magnoliopsida; order Poales; family Poaceae; genus Aegilops; species Aegilops speltoides. Next base: position 360,041,754 of record CM038147.1, on the reverse strand, counting down.
AAGTCCTCCTTCTCCCCCTTGTACAGGCCGGACAGGATCTGCACCAGATCCTCGGCCGAATCCTATCCTTTGCGGCCGTGACGGGTGGCATCGTCTTCCCCGTTGAAATCCCACATGGGGTGGCCCCTGTACTGCAGTGGCTGCACCCCCCGCGTGATGCATGTTGCCATGACTCCAATCATGGTCAACCCGGAGTGGGCCAGTAATCTTATTCGGCCCATTAGATAATGGACGCTCTTGTCTTCCTCCAGTTGGGGGCTCCGTGGGCGCCAGCTAAGGCGTTTCTTCAGGGGAGCAGTACTAAACTCCGGGAGGCCGATCCGAACAGGGTCCGGCAGCGGAGCGTCCTCTATATAAAACCATTCCGAAGGCCAGTCTTCAGACGCCTTCTTAGGGGTTCCAGACGGATATCCGGTCCCGGCAATGCGCCATATTTTGGTGCCGCCCACTTGATATATGGACCCCTCGTGAGAGCGGGGTACGAGGCAGAACAACCTCTTCCATAGTGCAAAATGGGGCTCAATGCCCAGAAATAGCTCGCAGAGAGCTACGTACCCCGCGATATGCAAGATAGAAGCGGGTGTAAGGTGATGGAGCTGGAGTCCGTAGAACTCCAGGAGCCCCCGGAGAAACGGATGTATAGGAAATCCGAGTAACCCTTATCAGATAGGGGATGAAGCATACCCGCTCCCCTTTGTTGGGGCTTGGGGTAGCCTTCGCTTGCTTTCCAGCTTGATAGGTGGCCAGCCCGGCTCGAACCGGAACCATGAAGGCCGGAGGGAGATATCCCCCCGCCTGGAGCTTCACCTGCTCGTTGTGCGGAACAGAGCACCTCCTCCAATCTCCTGGCAGAGGGCTGGGAGCGCGAGAAGACGAGTCGCGTCGACGGTCCATGATGGAATGGATTCTTGGTCAGAAGCGCTCCGATGAGTATTCACGGAGGGAAGATGGTGTGATTTGATCTGGATTCTTGCCTCTCTTATAGGCAGATTATTTGCACAGTTAGGGGGTAAAACATAAAAGATACCCTGGCTTTTCGCATTCGTGCGACGCGTGGAAGAAGGCCATTATTGGGCGTGGGAGCCAAGAAGCGCAGCATTTATAAGAAAGCCGAACACTGTTCGGCAGGTACATGGAACTTAAAGGGAGAACCCGCCTTGCAACGCCGAAGACTATATACGCGCTGAACTTATCGTCAATGAAGCCTGGTTCGGGGGCTACTGAGGGAGTCCTGGATTAGGGGGTGTCCGGACAGCCGGACTATCATCGTCCGCCGGACTCCAAGACTACGAAGATACAAGATTGAAGACTCCGTCCCGTGTCCGGATGGGACTTTCCTTGGCGTGGAAGGCAAGCTTGGCGATACGGATATGTAGATCTCCTACCATTGTAACCGACTCTTTGTAACCCTAGCCCTCTCCGGTGTCTATATAAACCGGAGGGCTTTAGTCCGTAGGACATAACCTCCATTACAATCATACCATAGGCTAGCTTCTAGGGTTTAGCCTCCTTGATCTCGTGGTAGATCCACTCTTGTACTACCCATATCATCAATATTAATCAAGCAGGACGTAGGGTTTTACCTCCATCAAGAGAGCCTGAACCTGGGTAAAACATCGTGTCCCTCGTCTCCTGTTACCATCCGCCTAGACGCACAGTTCGGAAGCCCCTACCCGAGATCCGCCGGTTTTGACACCGACAATCTCCCCCTCCGGCAGGGTGCTGGAACAGGCTCCTGATTGGTTTTTGGTGGCTACAAAGGCTTGTTGCGGCGGAACTTCCGATCTAGAGTCTCCCCCAGGTTTTTGGAATATTTGGGAATTTATAGGGCGAAGAGGGGGTGCAGGAGGCCACCGAGGTGGGCACAACCCACCAGGCCTAGGCGCGCCCTGGTGGGTTGTGCCCCCCTTGGGGCACCCCCAGGTGCTACTCTGGCCCATTGGTAGTCTTCTGGTCCGTAAAAAATCCACAAAAAACAACACCACGGTAGTTCTGCTGAAAACAGCGTCAGTCTGGGTTAGTTCCATGAAATCATACCAAAACCATATAAAATTATTGTAATCATGGCATGAATACTTCATAAATTATAGATACGTTGGAGACGTATCAGCATCCCCAAGCTTAATTCCTACTCGTCCTCGAGTAGGTAAATGATAAAAGAAATAATTTATGAAGTGTGAATGCTAGGAAACTGCACAAGTTTGATCAATGTCAATTTCAATCACATTTCCTTGCATCATAATAGCAATTCCTTCTTATAAAACTTCTCATGTTATAGTAGCAACCAATTCATATGTTAAGGTTCAAACAATGAATTCTCTTGAAACTCAACAACCTATGTTCTTAATCACCAAGCAATTGTAGTTCAACTTATTCAACAGAGTCTAAGTAAGAGCTCCACATACTCACCCATCATATAGTCTTCTATGATTGCTAACACTCACCGCATACACATGAGAAAAATGTTTCAACAGGACACATAGAAAGATAGGGGCTTATAATTTTGCCTCCCAACGTTTTCACCTCAAGGGTGATGTCAACAATAATAACTCATATTACCCATATCCAACTGGATATATGTGCCTACGTCTTTCCTCACCACATGATGTGCCAAAATAGAAAAATAAAAAGGAATAGAGAGAAATACTTTGACTCTTTGCATGAAAAGTAAATACTGAAAAGTAAAAGATATGCCCTTCGCAGAGGGAAGCAGAGGTTTCCATGCGCTTATTTGTTTGTATGCTCAACCCCTTAGTGCAAAAGAACGTACGTTATGTTGCCCATTGTGTTAGCAACCTTTATTATGCAGTTTGTCGCTTTTATTCTTCGCCATCACAAGTTCATACAATGCTCAATTTTCTCTTACACTAAATGATCTAACACTTTTAGAAGCAATTTTTATTGCCTTATTGCACCGATGACAACTTACTTGAAGGATCTTTCTCAATCCATAGGTAGGTATGGTGGACTCTCAAAACAAGATTTGGGTTTAAGGGTTTTGTTGGGGATATAGCTATTGAGTGTAAACCGGCCAGGAGGGCTCGGTTCACCCTCGACTATGCTGAAGCCCATGGAGATCCAGAAGATGGCGCTTTACTAATTGAAGCTTAGAGGCCCGAAGCCCAAAGGCGGATTAGGGCCCATAATGGTAAACCGCCATGACTATGTAACTTGTAATGTAAGTTAGGAAAGGAGAGACCGAGCCGGACACTTTGTATAAGTCGGCTTCGGGGCTCCGTAGACCGGCCGGGCGTCAACCTGCGTATATAAAGGGATGACCCGGCGGCGGTTCAGGGACAAAAAAACAACAACTCGAGACTCAAGCAAGCATATTTGCTCCCTGGTCATCGAAACCCAATCAATCTCATCACAACTAGACGTAGGCTTTCACCTTCATCGAAGGGGCCGAACTAGTATAAAACTCCCGTGTCCCTTGTCCGGTTTAACCCCTTCAAGCTAACCCGTTGCGATGGCTCCACGACTGAGTCCTTTCATGAGGACATCTGACGTGTTAATTCCATGACAGTTGGCGCCCACCGTGGGGCTATCGCACGATGGTTTCAAGTTCTTGAAGGGCAGCTTTGAAAGACTCAAGGGGTACGTGGTCGGCCGGATGACCAAGAGTCATTGCGGTAAGCTCTACATCAACAACGAATGATGGGGTCCCGAGGCCGGCTCAATCGAGTACGGGTACTGGGTCCCCTTTGGCGGAATTCATGTCTTCATCGGCAAGATCGGCGAACCGGGCCCTGAGCCGGACATCTGCACCGACCTCGTCGAGACGGCTCAGCATGCGAGTCCAGCCCGGGTTAAGCCCGCCATGAAGCGTGCGTTCGTAGGATGTGTCCATGGGATCGGATCTGAACCGGTGTCTGAAGGCGAGACGGCCGTATACTCCGACAACGAATCATCCACTGGCGAAACCGAGTCCTTGTACCAGATTCATAATGGTGTGTTCGAAGGATATTCCGATGGCAACAGTATTCCAGACCTCCTTGAACCGCCAAGTTGGGTTGCTGCTTACATGGCCGGAACACTGCCCACTTTGCAGTCTTCATCAACAGCAGCAATGAATACCGGATCAGCAGCCACGGCAGGAGTCCCGGCTCGCCGACCAGCTCAAGTCCTCTCCGGTTTGATGGCTGCCTGGGCGACTTTGTTAACCACGGCAGTCACCCCGGAGACGCGGGATCAGCACAATGCGGATGTTGCGAAGCCGAAGGACTAGATAACACAGGCTAAGGAGGACCTGGCAACTGAGGATGCTAGGATGGCTAAAGAACAGGCCGCTTTGGACGCCCAGTCACAGCAGATACAGGCGCAGAATTATCAGCTCATGCTGGATCGGACCGCATCAGAGGATGTAATGCGAAGGAAGTATCGGTCTTGTCTACCTCCGGTCTACGAAGGGTTAAATCTCTTTCAAACGCCAGGCGCTGGACCGAGCAATCTGGCAGCTACAAACCGGACTGATGCGCCTAGGACAGTTCCGGATCAACTACGGATAACAGAACCACCACGGCGAACAGATAAGCCACCGCAATACATGTCTACACCGCCGGGTCACTTCTCGAGTCCTCTAGATAACACGATTGCCACAGCATCACGCCTGGCAGCCATTCCGATGGAGGGCGATTCAATAGCAGCAATTGAGACGCGGCGGGCTAGGGACCTTCTTCAAACCGCCGTGGTATAGCAGCAGGCTTATTCTTATAGCCGGGATAGAATTCACTCAACCCCTCATCAGAGCCCAAGCTATAGCAGGCGTATGGATGAACAGGAAGTGTCTAGCAGCGCACGGCATCATAATGCTCAAGATGTGGTGGATCATGGCAGGGCACGAAGGGAGGCCGCTTTGGGTCGTCATCAACCCGCCCCGGTTCAGCCAGCAGCGTCAGTCGACCGAGGCACCGGGCTTGCCTTCAGTTCTTGGGGAGTGCCGTGTCTTATTCCGTTTCTCCGTAATGTGCGTCTGCCCAAAGATTTCAAGGGTCCACGTAAAGTGCCTAATTACATGGCGGATCAGCCGCCGGAGGCATGGGTCGAGAGTTATGAGATGGCAATGGAGATGCTGGATGTAGATGAAGCGGCCTGTGCAAAGTACTTCACGATGATGTTGGAAGGAATGACCCGTACTTGGTTGAAAAATCTACCAGCTAACTCCATTGAGTCATGGGATCAGTTCAAAGCCCGGTTTATAGCCAATTTCAAAGACACGGGCAAACATCCCATGTCCATTGTGGATCTGGATGCTTGTGTTCAAGGGGAGAACGAGTCAACAACCCATTGGGTATGCCGGGTTTCAGAGGTTTTGCACTCGCCTGACCGGATTAACGCCGGCTAGTCGATCATAACAATAGAGCGCAACTGCCGGTTTAAGTCACTGAAGATGAAGTTGGGACGGCTCAAGCGCCATTGCAACGACATGGGAACCCTCATGGCAGCCTTGGTCAAGTATGCCGATTCTGATAATACCAAGGATCCCGATTCTGATGATGAGAACCAGAGAAGGGAAAGAAGAACGGCGGTGCAAAGGGACATCAGCACAACCAGGGAGGCCATGGGAATAACGATAAGCGTAAAGCGGATTCAGACTTTGTGGCTAATGCTAATGTGCAGCGTCGTAAGGGTAAACCGCCCCAGCGTGGCAGCGGAATGAATCTGGAGCGCTTGTTGAATCAGCCCTGCCCAAAGCATGGGACCAAGGAGGCTCCTACAACGCATCTCTGGAAGGATTGTAACATTATGAAGGAGTTCAAAAACTCTGATCTTTTCTGGTATGATCAAGGTCCATCCGGCGGTTCAGGACCAGGTTTCCATGGCGGTGGTGGTTCAAGCTCTGGATTTCAGAATAATCAGGGCAACCAGAACAACCAGGGTGGTAATAACCATCAGAGTAATCAAGGAAATCAGCAGCAGTCGGGTTACTAGAGTCACCCAAAGCAGTTGAATGGTGGACAGTACCATGTGTTCACCACTAGTTTGTGCAAGCGTGATCAGAAGCTTCACAAGAGGGCAGTTAATGCTATTGAACCGGCGGTACCACGTTATCTGCTGTGGTCCGAACAACCTATTGTGTGGAGTAGGGAGGATCATCCGCCCCGGGTTGATAATCCGGGTCAATTGGCTTTGGTAGTAGCACCTCAGGTGGGAAGTTACAAGTTCACCAAGGTACTCATGGATGGAGGAAGCAGTATCAACATTCTGTATTATGAGACCTTCCGTCGCATGGGGTTGACAGACAAAAGTCTTAAACCGTCCAACACTGTTTTTCATGGCGTGGTACCAGGTAAATCGGCATATCATGTAGGTAAGATTGCTTTGGAGGTTGTTTTTGGTAATGAACATGACTCCCGGTCTGAGACATTGACCTTTGAGGTGGTGAGAATCCAGAGCCCGTACCATGCACTGTTTGGGCGACCGGCTTATGCAAAATTCCTGGCGAGACCTTGTTATATTTACTTGCCGCTCAAGATGTCGGGTCATAAAGGGACTATTACGGTTCACGGAAGTCGTAAAATTGCTTTGGACTGCGAGGAAGGTGATGCGGCCTATGCTGAGTCGGTTTGTGCTACAGAGGAGCTAAAGTTCTATAAGGAAAATGTTGATCCGGCAGATATGACCCCTCTGAAGAAGCCCACCACTGAGCATGACCCAACCCTGCATTTCGAACCGGCTGACGAAACTAAGCTTGTTGACTTCGTGCCTGGCGATTCGTCCAAGCAATTCAGCATCAGCACAAATCTGGATCTGAACACGCTCATCGAGTTCATCCGTGAGAACCAGGACATTTTTGCATGGAAGCCTTCTGACATGCCAGGTATACCAAGGGAACTTGCTGAGTACACTCTTAATATTGATCCTAAGTTTAAACCGGTCAAGCAATTTCTTCGTCGCTTTAATGAGGAAAGACGCAAGGCAATTGGTGAAGAGGTAGCCCGACTGTTGGCTGTTGGGTTTATCGTTGAAGTGTTTCATCCTGAATGGCTAGCTAATCCGGTGCTTGTTCTTAAGAAAAACGACACTTGGCGTATGTGTGTGGACTACACGGACTTGAATAAAGCTTTTCCGGCCGATCCCTTTGCTCTCCCGCGTATTTATCAGATCATTGATGCGACGGCGGGTTGTGAGTGCCTGAGTTTTTTGGATGCTTATTCAGGATATCATCAGATCAAGATGGCAGTTAAAGACCAGGAAAACACAGCCTTCATCACTCCTTTTGGAGCCTTCTGCTATGTTTCTATGCCCTTTGGGCTCAAGAGTGCCCAGGCAACTTATCAACGTTGTCTGCAGAATTGTCTTCACACACAAATTGGGCGTAATGTTCATGCCTATGTGGATGACATTGTGGTAAAATCCAGGAAGAAGGAAACACTGATAGATGACCTCAAGGAGACATTTGACAATCTTCGGGTTTACAAAATGATACTTAATCCGAATAAATGTGTTTTTGGTGTTCCGGCCGACAAGCTCTTATGTTTTCTTGTATCCAATAGGGGCATTGAGGCTAATCCGGAAAAAATCAAGGCAATCACATCCCTGGCTAAACCGAAGTGTATCAATGATGTTCAGCGTTTGGCGGGTCGGATTGTAGCCCTTAGCCGGTTTATCAGCCGCTTGGGAGAGAAGGCAATTCCTTTGTATCAGATGTTGAAAAAGACAGACGACTTCGTCTGGAGTGATGCAGCCAATGCGGCTTTTGAGGAGTTGAAGCGTCAGTTGGTTGAACCGCCGGTTCTTGCAGCTCCGGTTGATAATGAGCCCTTGCTGTTATACGTGGCCGCCAATGCCCGAGCGGTCAGTGTCGCAATTGTGGTTGAGTGTAAGGAGGCTGGGAAGGAGTATCCGGTTCAATGACCTGTATACTACATCAGCGAAGTCCTGATCGAGTCAAAACAACGCTATCCACATTGGCAGAAGTTGGTGTATGGAGTTTTTATGGCAAGTCGAAAACTCAAGCAATACTTTCAAGGCCATCCCATCACAGTGGTTAGTTCTGCTCCTTTGGGTGATATAATTCAAAACAGGGAAGCGACTGGCCGGGTTGCAAAGTGGGCAATTGAGCTTGGTCCACAAGGTTTGAAGTATGTGCCTCGAACAACCATCAAATCTCAGGCCCTTGTGGACTTTATCAATGATTGGACCGAGTTGCAAGCACCAGAAGACAAACCGGATAATACATACTGGACTATTCATTTTGATGGATCCAGGCAGTTGGAGGGTTCGGGGGCTGGAGTTGTCCTTACTTCCCCTCAAGGTGATAAAATTTGCTATGTCCTCTGCTTGATGTTTCCCTGTACTAACAATGCAGCTGAGACGAAGCCTTACTCCATGGTCTCCGTGTGGCCAAAGAGATGAACTTAAGTCGAGTTCGTTGTTTCGGAGATTCTGATCTGGTGGCTCGGCAAGTTTCTAGTACTTGGGATTCTAAGGATCCACTCATGGCGGCTTACAGACGTGAGGTGGATATTGTGGCGGGGCACTTCAAAGGGTATCGGGTTGAGCATATTGATCGGCGCAAAAACGAAGCAGTAGACGCTTTGAGCCGGCTTGGATCTCAGTGTAAACCGGTACCTCCTAATACCTTTTTAGATATCTTGCATAACCCGTCTGTTAAGTTGCCTAAAGAAGAGGATTTGGCTGTTCCTGATCCGGAGGCTCAATTGGTGGCTACTTTACAGGTTGTACCGGATTGTACGGTTCCATATCTGGCATATATGAACCGGGGCGAGTTACCAGATGATGAAGTCCTGGCTCGACAGATAATCCGGTGATCCAAGTCCATGGTTATTCACAATGGCGAGTTACACCGCTGTAGCGTTTCAGGCGTATTTCAGCGTTGTGTTTCTCCGGAAGAAGGCCAAGAGATCCTAAGGGAAATTCATGAAGGGGATTGTGGTCATCATGCCGGTTCAAAGTCCCTAGTTGCAAAAGCTTTTCGTCATGGGTTTCTTGGTTGACACTCATGATGATCTGAGAGGATCCGTAAAGCGATGTGATGCTTGTCAAAAAATTTCACACAGAGCTCATGTTCTGGCTCAAGAACTACGAATGATTCCTATCACTTGGCCTTTTGCTACTTGGGGGCTTGATATGGTGGGACCCTTTAAGCGTTCCCAGGATAAGAAGACCCACCTGTTGGTGGCAGTTGATAAATTCACCAAGTGGGTTGAAGCGGAGCCTGTCAGCAAATGTGATGCAGCTACGGCGGTTCAATTTCTCAAAAAGATTATCTTCCGTTTTGGCTTTCCACATAGTATTATCACGGATAATGGTACAAACCTTTCCAAAGGTGAGATGGAGGATTTCTGTCAGAGAGAGCACATCCGGCTTGACTTAGCATCTGTGGCGCACCCTCAATCCAACGGTCAAGCGGAGCGAGCCAATCAAGAAATTTTGAAGGGTCTTAAACCCCAGCTCATGATTCCCTTAAAGCGGACGCCAGGTTGTTGGGTGGAAGAATTACCTTCTGTGTTATGGAGTATTAACACCACCCCCAATCGATCAACAGGTTACACACCTTTCTTTATGGTATACGGGGCAGAGGCAGTCCTACCAAGTGATATTCGTCATGACTCGCCCCGGGTTGCTAATTATGTTGAAGCGGACAACGAGCAAGCACGCCAAGTGGCGATGGACCTGTTAGATGAGAAGCGGGACATGGTTCTGGCTCGATCGGTGGTTTATCAACAAGACCTGCGGCGGTATCACAGCCGTCGGGTTAGGACAAGAACCTTTCAAGAAGGCGACTTGGTGCTCCGGCTCATCCAGGATCAGACCGACATGCACAAGTTATCCCCACCTTGGGAAAGGCCCTTTGTGGTCAGCAAAAATCTGCACAACAGATCATACTACCTCATTGACGTTCGAGACAACTCACGCAATTCTGAGGAGGAGACCCGACGGCCGTGGAACATAGCTCTCCTACGGCCTTACTACACTTGAGCCATAGGCTTTCTTATGTACATATTTCTACAATGTATATATTCTGATCAACAAATAAACCAGCATCCTTGCTATAAGCAGGGCCTCTGCTGTTTTTTCTCATATATCCTTGAGTTACATGGGGGCTTCATCTGACGAAGCGGAGTACTGCCTGTTAAACCGGCTATCACGCCACAACATAGCTTGGGAGCTTCACACCCAAGGGGCCAAAGAGAGTCTGGATGCTATGCACATCTCAAACATAGGCACCCAATGAGCATAGCTCATCACGTTACTTGGGGGATCCTTGTGTCAAATACCAAGGAGTTTGAAAGGACCCTTATAGCTGGGTATCGACCCACGGCTTGGAAGCCTGGTATATTTACCTAAAACCCCGGGTTAACCTGCCTTCATCAAGTAAGACACTCCTATCTAGGTAATCCTGGCATGACCCTCCGAACGTTTGACAGTTACTCTCATTGAGACCCTGCACTTGTCAAAGTTAAAACGGTGATTGGTTAGTTGGAGGTCCATCTTAAAAGGCTTTGCTAACTGGTTCAACTCAGCAGCCTGGCAGCCCATGAAAAGCCTCGAATTTGGGCCTGGCAGCCCTTGAAAAGCCTCGACTACACGGTTTTATTTGCGTTTGTCACTTCTCTTTTGATAAATTTTCTATTAAACCGGTTTCTTTGACCTGGTATGACTTATCAGTCATCTTATTAGCCCGGTGTTCCTTAAACCGGCTTGGTTTTCAACTACATGTTGACAGACCTTATTATCAAACCGGAGTTCGTTAACCCGGCCTAGCTTTGACTACTTGTCGCCAGTTTTGATCATCTGGGGTTTATCATCACCCGGTATGACTTATTATATGCCATCCGTACATGATGGAGTTATATAAGAATTTCAGATTTGGGTTTTCACCCTCGCTACAATCAAAGTTGGTCAACCAACTAAAGTGATATTACATCACATGTATGAGTCATTTCATATTTTTTACGGTTTGATTATCAATCAGGCCTTATCTTGGGCATTATGACCCATCCGGTGATAAACCGCCAGGACAATTTCTTTTTATGTAGACAGGAATTGCATATTATAATACATGAGCCAGCATTGAAATTATCATGGCAGATCACATAAAGTATCTCCTACTACACGATGGTAGCAGATCAAAGTATTTTTTGTTATCCTATTACAAGGCACTTAGCGGCCCAAAATATGGAATTGTTTTAAACCGGACAGTTTCTGACATATCAACCGGATTGCCGAGTCAAGCTTCATCGCCATGTTGATGTGAAGTAGATGGGTCATCTGGCGTCAGTTCAGCCTCCTCCTACCCATCCAATGGCTGGAAGTCAATGGTGGTCCAGTCAATCCGGGTTAAGGCCTGAAAGACAGCCTCTTCACCTATAAGCTCAATCGGATCGACGTCAGGGGCGTAAGTGTGCTTACGGATTGGCGGAATAAGATTTTGCACTTCTGGAATGACAGCCTCAACCCGTTTGTTGTTAGCATCATAGAAGGATCGGTGAACCGTCAAGTTAGCTTCTTCTGCCAACTGACTCGCCAGAGGACGCATCTCCCTCGTCACACGTCTGAGGTCTTCGTTATCAAACACTTCCCCGTTTTCTTGTTCACTGGGGAAGCCCTTGTCTATATCAACCGGATCAAGATCAGCTATCCATGCCTTGGCTCGAAAGTGCCAACAAAGTGCCAGCCCTGGCAGCGGATCGCTTCAACTCTTCTATATGTGATGGCGTCGTAGATAACCTGGCCAGCATGTCCTTGATTAGTGTTGGGGCCGCATTGTCGTAGGAGGATGCGCAGATAACCCGTTGGGCACCGGTATACAACTGTTCAATCATTGTATAGGCGGCCTTTAGTTTCTCCCGCATATCAGAGCCCAAATGGGCAATGCGGCTGCCTGCAGCAGTTTAAGAATTTCATGTTAAACCGGAGAAATTTCAAAGCTACAATTACAAAGCCTTGGCAAAAGATACTTACCAAATATTGCAGAAGTCATGGCATTAACTTGGCGCTTCAATCCACTAAGTTCTTCCGCCACCGGTTTAAGAGCTGTTTAGCATCTTCCGCCCGCTTCAGCAATCCAGCTTTTTCAGTGTCCCAGGTGGCCCTTTCAGACTTGAACCACTCTTTGAGATGCTCCATGGTGGTCAAGGCGGTTTTTAATTCATCTTTTGCCTTGGTGGTTTCTGCTTGCTGGGATTTAAGATTCTCTTGGAGATCCGCAATTTGAGAGACTTGTTGATTTATCTCAGTCTGCAACAGTCAGAAGAGTGTGTCAATATCTTTGAAAGTCCCAAGCATATAACTAGTTATATACTTGGCCCTTGGGGGCTAATGTGGATCATTTTTTTCTTACTAATTGTTGAAGTCCCACGGATTAATACAAGTTTTAATCATAGCACTTGGGGGCTAATGTGTGTTTGATCCAATAATACACAAGGAATCAGCAAAGTACAATGCGGAATATAAAAGTCCCGGTTTGACTTTCTAAAAGACAAACCGGCCCTTGGGGGCTACAATGCAATGAAGGTACAGAGCAAAAGATCAGACAGTTTTCCTCATAGCGCTCCTTCATCAGATTTACCAAACCGGCTTCATAATCCCGGCTGGTGTAAAGCCGGTTCAAGAAGCCGGAGTGATGGTCTTGAGCAGAAAGATCAACATAGGCTGACAAATCAGTTTTTCCCTTCCCCTTGTTCATAGCAGCAAATTCATCCTTGGCAGTGTGCTTTGATAGAGCAACCAGATTACCTAGGGCGGTATATGCAGTGCCAGTCACGACAACATCATCATCTTTGGCAGGGCTTGATGGATTGACATTCTTAACAGGGCTTGGCGCTTTGGCGGCGAGGACTCGTGATCCGTTAAGCGGGCTTGATGGATCGCGATTGAATCCGCTGTTCAACAGTTGGACTTGGAGGGGCATGAGGATGTGATGTATCAACATGTACATCCGGTTCAACTTTTGGTGGGTTAGCATCAGTGCCTGGGTTTTGCGGAGCAGAGCTGTCTATGGCAATCTCAGGATTTTTGCCATCATTCTCTCGGGTCTTCTCCGGATCAACATCATCAGTAGGGTCGCTGGTCTTGGCCTTCTTACTTAATCGGGCCTTGGCACTACAACATCAAAAGTTAGAATAGGATAAACCGACGCATGAAGAAATAAGTTGAGGAATAATGTACTTACCCAGCGACGGTCTTGAGGGGAGGTAGCTGAGTGGTTGATGAAACCGCCAGACGAGTTGGAAGATGCCTTATAATTCGGGTCAGACGGATTGAGTGGGTATCGGAAGAAACCCTTCAAAGGATAAAGTTTTTCAGGAGAACAAGTCACCTCTGGACGATGTTTCTGGGTTGGTGTATCTGCTAGACCGGACGAAGTGATTTGCTGACCACTATGCCGGGTTGTGCGACGCTCTTCAACTTGCTGTGTCTTCAAAGAAAATTTTGGATCCAAATGAGCAAGGGGTGAGATTTTTTTACTTTCCAGACTGTATGGCGAACTCTTTGAACCGGTACAAGATCTGAATCGGAAGAAAGAATGATTACCTCAACATGGTCTGCGTGGCTGGCCTCAGCATCATCCTGGGAATAGTCATTGTCAATAAGATGTACGAAAAAGGAACCAAGTGAGTCAAGTTCTACCTCTGCGTCTGATTCATCATCTTCTGGCGGATCAGAAGACTTGGCGGTTTTCTTCTTGGCAGCTTTTTTAGTGTCCTTGCTCTTTGCACGAGGATCCCAGGCCTATTTAGCCCGTTTCCAGAAGGAGCTGTTGGCCTGTGAAATAAAGACAAGAAAAGGTTAACACATAATTAATGCGGAGGTGAATCAATAAGTATTAGGATGAACTTTACCGCTGGTGGTTTGTTGGAGACGCAAAAAGGTGGCAACCCGGTTTGGCTGCATGCAGAGATCATCTCATCAAGCATTTTCTTCACAGATTCAGTAACTTCAAGATCGGTCACTACTACTTCATGATATCGTTGAGGATCTTTGACATTGCCAGTGTATTCATGCATCAATCCAGGGCGGAGGCTTAAAGGCAAAATGCCCCAAGAAACCCAGCAGCGGACCAGATCAATGCCAATCAAACCGTTGGCCATGAGAGCATGGAGCTTGGCGAGTTGAGGTGCAAAGTTTTTCTGTTCTGCAACGGATAAGCATGAAGGTAAAGGGTGACCGTTGCTAAGCCGGTGAGGGCGGTGACCCGGCAAAGGATTTTCTCCATCAGGGGCAGTGTTCCGGCAATAAAACCAAGTTTGGTTCCAATCTTTAGGATGGCTATGATGTTTTGCATGAGGGAAGTCAACTTCTTTCCTTTTCTGAATTGAAACGCCACCAAGCTCTGTGTTGGTACCGTCTAAGAATTCTGTACGGCGGTTCAGATGAAAGAAATCCTGGAACAACTCCACGGATGGCTCTTCTTGAAGGTACACTTCGCAGAATACTTGAAAGTTGCATATATTTGACACAGAATTCAGTCCAATGTCTTGTGGATGGAGTTGGAAACTAGCGAGGACATCCCGGAAGAATTTTGATCCGGGCGGGCTGAATCCCCGGTCCAAGTGTTGCATAAATACAATCACTTCTCCATCTTTCGGTTCAGGTGGACATTCAGATTCCGGAACTCGCCAATGAAGGACCCTTTTTGAGGCTAAAGCGCCAGTGTTGACGTATCCATTGATTTGTGTCTCCGTGGTCCGGGACGGAACCCAATTGCAAGCTGAGAATTGTTTAGTCATCTTGGAAGGGGAACTGAAAGGAAAAAATAAAGCTGGTTTACAAATTAACGGTTTAAGTGTACTATTCAAGTGTTAAACCAGAGAATTGCCATGCAAGTTCAGTTGGCAGTTTAAAAGAGGGCTAATGATATATGGCGGATTGGTGGTCACAGGTTAAACCGCCCATAGGCGGAAGGGCCAAGATTCAAAAAATCTGCTAAGTGTCACAAAAACAGGTTTCACACAATGATCAAATTTATTCGGATCTACCACGCTTCAGTAAAGAAAAATTACTGCAACTTATAAATGGCGTTGAAGCAGAACAGGCAAGGTTGTGTATTCTACAGAAGAAAGGGAAGATCGGCTAAAATTAAAAAATGGATGCGGAATAACTACCGCACAAGATATACACAGTTATAGGATCAAAGTAACCACGGCAGAAGGAAAAGCTAAGAATTGAGGACGAAGAACGAAGAACTGAATAGATAAACGCATGAACCCTAGCATAGATCTAATGATGCAGGAAGGAGGAAACTCACCGGTGCAGATCTACTACGGAAGGAAGCAGTGAGCTCTGGTCCGTTTCAGGTTGATGCATCAGCCTGTGTTGATGAAGCTTTCAGAGGTCGCGAGCGGCGGCGGAGCTTTGAAACTGGGGCGTCGCGAGGAAGAAGAAGGCACAGAAGGGGAAAACAGAAAAGGGCCCTCAGGCTTTATTTATAGAGGAAAGGATAAATGGCAGGTGCGAGAATCGAGGAGCCTGAAGCGGCAGAGTGGGTGCGCATGTCTCCTTGATTTTGGGACGACCATTAATGAGGGGAATCTTTTAATCTTTTTATACAGATATGATGTCATGATGGACCCTTGCTGTGTCTAAGAAGATGACGTCATAGCGGTTTAACAATATTTACAGGAGAAGACAATATGGTGGTTTACGGAAATGCAGGAAGACGTTTACAAGATATCTTTGAAATATTGAAGGTTGACATGAACAGATTCAAATCAATCTGGGGCCTAATGTTGGGGATATAGCTATTGAGTGTAAACCGGCCAGGAGGGCCCGGTTCACCCTCGACTATGTTGAAGCCCATGGAGATCCAGAAGATGGCGATTTACTAATTGAAGCTTAGAGGCCCGAATCCCAAAGGCGGATTAGGACCCATAATGGTAAACCGCCATGACTATGTAACTTGTAATGTAAGTTAGGAAAGGAGAGACCGAGCCGGACACTTTGTATAAGTTGGCTTCGAGGCTCCATAGACCGGCCGAGCGTCAACCTGTGTATATAAAGGGACGACCCGACGGCGGTTCAGGGACAAAAAAACAACAACTCGAGACTCAGGCAAGCGTATTTGCTCCCTGGTCATCGAAACCCAATCAATCCCATCACAACTAGACGTAGGCTTTTACCTTCATCGAAGGGGCCGAACTAGTATAAAACTCCCATGTCCCTTGTCCGGTTTAACCCCTTCAAGCTAACCCGTTGCGATGGCTCCACGTCTGAGTCCTTTCGTGAGGACATCTGACGTGTTAATTCCACGACAGGTTTTTTGATGCACAAGTAGTATCTCTACTTGGTGCGGAATTTTTGGCTAGCAAAGATAGGGGGCAAGCAGCACATGTTGAAGGATCTATGACAATATAACTTCTATGTGAATATGAACAAACATAAATCATTACATTGTCTTCCTTGTCCAACGTCAACAATTTCGGCTTACAATATTTGATGGGTGCTCACAATCACAAAAGATTTCCAAGATAGTGTACTTGCATGTGAAAGTTCTCTTCCTTATACTAATTATTCGTGAATTGCTTGTATGACCAATATTGTGATTGTCAAGCTTCAAAAGCTTTCACTTTCTAAACCCAATGTGAAGCCACTACTAGGCATGATATGAACATGTAATTTCAACTTCATGATATTCAATTCATTCAACAATTTACTCATAGGATATAAGTGAAGCACAAGAGTAAATGACAAGCTACTCCAAAAAGATATAAGTCAAGATGAAGTGAGTAGTTATGTAAATGGGTAGCTAATTGAGGACTCTCTTTTATATAAAACTTTCAGATCTAAGTATTTTATTAAAATAGAAAGCAAAACAAAATAAAATGACATTCTAAGAATAGCACGCATCATGTGAAGAATAAAAACTTAGGCTCAACCGATACTAACCGATAATTGTTGAAGAAGAAAGGTGGGATGCCTACCGGGGCATCCCCAAGCCTAGATGCTTGAGACTTCTTGAAATATTATCTTGGAGTGCCTTGGGCATCCCCAAGCTTGAGCTTTTGTGTCTCATTAATTCTTTTTATATCACGGTTTCCCTAAATCTAAAAAACTTCATCCACACAAAACTCAACAAGAACTCGTGAGATAAGTTAGTATAAACCAATGCAAAAACTTTATCATTCTCTACTGTAGAAAATCACTAAAATTATTATTCAACATTGCATACTAAATGCCTCTGCATATTTAATACTCCTATCCTCAAATATAATCATTAAACAAGCAAACATATGCAAACAATGCTAACATAACAACAATCTGCCAAAACAGTACAGTTTGTAAAGAATGCAAGAGTATCAATACTTCTTAAACTCCGAAGATTGTTAAAATCTACCAAACTGTAGGGAATTTATCAGAACTTATTTTTCAAAAAGTTTCAACATTTTATCACATCCTGACTTCTCTAGGGAATTTTTGCAACAACGGTAAACTTGTTGTTTTCGGACAGCAACAAGTATACTTGCAAAATAAGCATGGCAAAGGATATCATTGCCACTTTTATTAAAATAAAATATGAAAAACATTATTCTAAATAACATCAAACCAATCCTAACAAAATAAAATGACGCTCCAAATAAAACTCGTATCATGTGACGAATGAGAACATGGCTCCAAATGAGGTTATCAATGGAGACGAAAGAGGGGATGCCTTCTGGGGCATCCCCAAGCATAGTTGCTTGGATATTCCTTGACTATTACCTTTGGGGTGCCTTGGTAATCCCCAAGCTTAGGGTCTTGTCACTCCTTATTCTCCTCGTATCGACATCTCACCCAAAACTTGGAAACTTCAATCACACAAAACTTAACGAAACCTTGTGATTTAGGTTAATATGATAAAGAGCAAACCATTTCACTTTTGGTACTGTCAAAGAAAAGATTCATAATTGTTTCCACACAATGACTACTGTATAATGTCATTTACACAATTTATATTGAGCAATATAAGCCATATAAACTAGTAATCAAGCAAACTATGCATTGAAAACAGAATCTGTCAAAAACAGAACAGTCTGTAGTAATCTGTACTCAAACCATACTTCTGCTACTCCAAAAATTATGAAAAAATTATGAACACGTGAGAAATTTATATATTAATCTTCTGAAAAAATAATCAACTCAAAATCACTCTTCTTTTAAAAATGAAAGCTATTTTCATGAGCGCAAAAGTTTCTGTTTTTCAGCAAGATCAAATCAACCATCACCTAACATGATCCCAAAGGCTTTACTTGGCACTTTATTGAAACAAAAACAATAAAACATGATTACTACAGTAGCCTAATAATGTGAACACACAAAAACAGTAGGTAAAAGTGTTGGGTTGTCTCCCAACAAGCGCTTTTCTTTAATGCCTTTTAGCTAGGCATGATGATTTCAATGATACTCGCATAAAAGATAAAGATTGAAACATAACAAGAGCATCACGAAGCATATGAATAGCACATTTAAGCCTAACCCACTTCCTATGCATGGGGATTTTGTGAGCAAACAATTCATGGGAGCAAGAATCAACTAGCATAGGAAGGTAAAACAAGCATAACTTCAAAACTTCCAACACAAAGGGAGGGAACTTGATATTATTGCAATATGTAACTCATAGTAATTTTTAGTAGCATCATGAATGAATTGAACAATATAACTATCACACAAAGCATTCTTTTCATGATGCACAAGCATAGAAGATTTATTACTCTTTATGGCATACATGTCATCATAATAATCATCATAGATTGCAACATTATTGTCATAGTCAATTGAAGCCCCATCCAAAATGGTGGATTCATCATTAAATAAAGTCATGACCTCCCTGAATCCACTTTCGTCATTTATAATCATCATCAATAGGAGGCATGCAATCAATATAAAAAATTTGCACATCAAATCTTGGGGGACTAAAAATATCATCTTCATCAAACATAGCATCCCCAAGCTTATGGCTTTGCATATCAGTAGCATCATGGATATTCAAAGAATTCATACCAACAACATTAAAATCATGCTCATCATTTATACCAAACATTCTATTGAATTCTTCTTCTATCAATTGAGCACAGCGTAGGATGAAGATAGTCTCTCTCAAGCAACCCTGCAATCAAATACAAGAAATCTCTTGTGTCCCCAACACACCCAATACAATAGCAAATTGTATAGGTGCACTAGTTTGGCGAAGAGATGGTGATAAAAGTGTAGTATGGATAGTAGATACGAGTTTTTGTAGTGCGAACAATAAGAAAACAGCAAGGTAGTGAATGATAAAACGGAGCACAAACGGTATTGCAGTAATGGAAAATGAGGCCTAGGGTGCATACTTTCACTAGTGCAATATCTCAACAATGCTAACATAGTTGGATCATATGATTATCCCTCAAAGTGCAATAAAGAATCACTCCCGAGTTCCTATTAGCGGAGAACAAAAGATAGAAATTGTTTGTAGGGTATGAAACCACCCCAAAGCTATTCTTTCTGATCAATCTATCCTAGAGTTCGTACTAAAATAACAACAAGCTATTCTTTCCCATCGATCTAATCAAGAGTTCATACTAAAATAACACCATATGATACATATCAACCAACTCTAATGTCACCTAGATACCCCAATGTCACCGCGAGTACCCGTGAGTTAATTATACGATATGTATCAAACAATTTCAGATTCATAATACTCAATCCACATAAGGAACTACAAGGGGACCCCAAAGTTTCTATCGAAGAAAATATAATGAAAACGTGCATCAACCCCTATGCATAGATTATCCCAAAGTCATTGCGGGAATCTGCAAGTTGAGTGCCATAACATATATCAAGTGAATCAAAATAATACCGTATTTTCACCACGGGTATTCATATGCAAGACATATATCATGTGTTCTCAAATCTGTTAATTCAATCTAACAAGACAAAACTTCAAAGGGTAAAGACTCAATTCATCACAACAAGAGTAGCGAGGGTAGAAACATCATATGATCCATCTATGTTAACAAAGCCCATGATACATCAAGATTGTGACATCTCAAGATCGTGCGCGTGAGAGAGAGATTAAACACATAGCTACTGGTACAAACCCTCAGCCCCGTGGGTGAACTACTCCCTCCTCATCGTGGTGGTTACTGGGATGTGAAGATAGCCACCAGTGATGATCTCCCCTTCCGGCAGCGTGTCGGAACGGGCTCCCGACTGGTTTTCGGTGGCTATAGAGGCTTGCGGTGGCGGAACTTAGATCTAGGGTCTCCCCCAGGGTTTTTGGAATATTTGGGAATTTATAGGGCGAAGAGGGGGTGCGGGAGGCCACCGAGGTGGGCACAACCCACCGGGGCATGCCTTGGGGCCTAGGCACGCCTTGGTGGGTTGTGCCCCCCTCGTGCTACCCCCAGGTGCTGCTCTGGCCGATTGGTAGTCTTTTGGTCCATAAGAAATCCACAAAAAGTTTCGCGGTGTTTGGAGAACTTTCATATCTGCACAAAAAACAATACCACGGTAGTTCTGCTGAAAACAACGTCAGTCTGATTTAGTTCCATGCAAATCATACCAAAACCATATAAAATTATTGTAAACATGGCATGAATACTTCATAAATTATATATACATTGGAGACGTATCAATAGCGACGGTAGGTATTTCCCTCGCTGATGAGACCAAGGTTATCGAACCAGTAGGAGAACCTCCTAACACCACGTAAACAGCACCTGCACACAAATAACAAATACTCGCAACCCAACGTGTTAAAGGGGTTGTCAATCCCTTTCGTGTATGGTGCCTCAAGTAGGCAAGATAACGTGAGATAGTTGTGGTAGATAGGATAAATAGATCGCAGAATAAATAAATTGCAGCAAGGTATTTTTGTATTTTTGGTTTAATAAATCTGAAAATAAAAGCAAATAAAAATAGATCGCTCAGGCAAATATGATGAGAAGAGACCCGGGGGTCATAGGTCTCACTAGCGGCTTCTCTCGAGAAAAATAGCAAACAGTGGGTAAACGAATTACTATTGGGCAATTGATAGAACTTCAAATACTCATGACGATATCTAGGCAATGATCATTATATAGGCATCACGTCCAAGATTAGTAAACCGACTCCTGCCTGCATCTACTACTATTACTCCACACATCGACCGCTATCCAGCATGCATCTAGTGTATTAAGTTCATGGAAAAATGGAGTAATGCAGTAAGAACGATGACATGATGTAGACAAGATCTATTTATGTAGAAATAGACCCCATCTTGTTATCCTTCATAGCAATGATACATACGTATCGTTTCCCCTTCTGTCACTGAGATCAAGCACCGTAAGAACAAACCCATCACAAAGCACATCTTCACATTGCAAGATAATCATTATGCTAAGCTAACAGATGGGTCTTGTCCATCACATCATTCCACTAATGATGTGATCCCATTATCAAATGACAACTCATGTCCATGTCTAGGAAACTTAACCATCTTTGATTAACGAGCTAGTCTAGTAGAGGCATACTAGGGACATGTTGTTTTGTCTATGTGTATCAGGTTTCCAGTTAATACAATTCTAGCATGAATAATAAACATTTTTCATGAATAAGGAAATATAAAATAACAACTTTATTATTGCCTCTAGGGCATCTTTCCTTCAGTCTCAAAGTTGCACTAGAGTAAATAATCTAGATTACATTGTAATGAATCTAACACCATGGAGTCTTGGTGCTGATCATTTTTTGCTCATGGAAGAGGCTTAGTCAATGGGTCTGCAACATTCAGATCTATATGTATTTTGCAAATCTCTATGTCTCCCTCCTTGACCAATCTTGGATGGAGTTGAAGCGTCTCTTGATGTGTTTGGTCTTTATGTGATATCTGGATTCCTTCGCCAAGGCAATTGCTCCAGTATTGTCACAAAAGTTTTTCATTGGACCCCATGCACTAGGTATTACACCTAGATTGGATATGAACTCCTTCATCCAGACTCCTTCATTTGATGCTTCCAAAGCAGCTATGTACTCCGCTTCACACATAGATCCCACCACGACGCTCTGCTTCGAACTGCACCAACTGAAAGCTCCACCATTCAATAAAAATGCATTTCTGGATTGTGACTTAGAGTCATCCGAATCAGTGTCTAAGCTAGCGTCGACGTAACCATTTACGACAAGCTCTTTGTTACCTCCATAAACGAGAAACATATCCCTAGTCCTTTTCAGGTACTTAAGGATGTTCTTGACCGCTGTCTAGTGATCCACTCCTGGATTACTTTGGTACCTCCCTGCTAAACTTATAGCAAGGCACAAATCGGGTCTAGTACACAGCATAGCATACATGATAGAACCTATGGCTGAAGCATAGGGAATGACTATCATTTTCTCTCTATCTTCTGCAGTGGTTGGGCATTGAGTCTGACTCAACTTCACACCTTGTAACACAGGCAAGAACCCTTTCTTTGACTGATCCATTTTGAACTTCTTCAAAACTTTGTCAAGGTATGTGCTTTGTGAAAGTCCTATCAAGCGTCTTGATCTATCTCTATAGATCTTGATGCCCAATATAAGTAACTTCACCGAGGTCTTTCATTGAAAAACTCTTATCCAAGTATCCTTTTATGCTATTTAGAAATTCTACATCATTTCCAATCAACAATATGTCATCCACATATAAAATTAGAAATGCTATAGAGCTCCCACTCACTTTCTTGTAAATACAGGCTTCTCCAAAAGTATGTATAAAACCATATGTTTTATTCACCTCATCAAAGCGTATATTCCAACTCCGAGATGCTTGCACTAGTCCATAAATATATCATTGGAGCTTGCACACTTTGTTAGCACCTTCAGGATCAACAAAACCTTCTAGTTACATCATATATAACTCTTCTTTAATAAATCCATTAGGGAATGCAGTTTTGACATCTATTTTCCAAATTTCATAATCATAAAAAGCGACAATTGCTAACATGATTCGGACAGACTTACGCATCGCTACGGGTGACAACGTTTCATCGTAGTCAACTCCTTGAACTTGTCGAAAACCCTTTGCAACAAGTCGAGCTTTATAGATAGTAACATTACCATCAGCGTCAGTCTTCTTCTTCAAGATCCATTTATTTTCTATGGGTCGTCTATCATCGGGCGGATCCACCAAACTGCACACTTTGTTCTCATACATGGATCCTATCTCCGATTTCATGGCCTCAAGCCATTTATCGGAATATAGGCTCATCATAGCTTCTTCATAGTTCGTAGGTTCGCCATGGTCAAGTAACATGACTTCCTGAACAGGATTACCGTACCACTCTGGTGCAAACCATGCTCTGCCAGACCTACGAGGTTCTGTAGCAACTTGATCTGTAGCTTCATGATCTTTATCATTAGCTTCCTCTTTAGTTGGCGTAGGCATCACGGGAACTGATTTCTCGGATGAGCTACTTTCCAAATTAAGAGCTGGTACAATTACCTCATCAAGTTCTACTTTCCTCCCACTCACTTCTTTCGAGAGAAACTCCTCCTCTAGAAAGGTTCCATTCTTAGTAACAAAAATCTTGCCTTCGAACTTGTGGTAGAAGGTGTACCCAATTGTTTCCTTAGGGTATCCTATGAAGACACATTTCTCCGATTTGGGTTCGAGCTTATTGGGCTGAAGCCTTTTGACATAAGCATCGCATCCCCAAAATTTAAGAAACGACAGCTTATGTTTGTTGCCAAACCACAGTTCATACGGTGTCGTCTCAACGGACTTTGACGGTGCCCTGTTTAAAGTGAATGTAGCTGTCTCAAATGCATAACCCCAAAACGATAGAGGTAAATCGGGAAGAGACATCATAGATCGCACCATATCCCATAAAGTGCGGTTACGATGTTCGGACACACCATTACACTATGGTGTTCCAGGTGGCGTGAACTGTGAAACTATTCCACATTGTTTTAAATGAAGGCCAAACACGTAACTCAAATAATCTCCTCCACAATCAGATCGTAGAAACTTTATTTTCTTGTTACGATGATTCTCCACATCACTCTAAAATTCTTTGAACTTTTCAAATGTTTCAGACTTGTGTTTGATCAAGTAGATATACCCATATCTGCTCAATCCATCTGTGAAGGTCAGAAAATAACAATACCCGCCACGAGCATCAACACTCACTGGACCGCACACATCGGCATGTATTATTTACAATAAGTCAGTAGCTCATTCCATTGTTCCGGAAAACAGAGTTTTAGTCATCTTTCCCATAAGGCACGGTCCACAAGTATCAAATGATCCATAATCAAGTGATTCGAAAAGTCCATCTTTATGGAGTTTCTTCATGCGCTTTACACCGATATGACCCAAACGGCAGTGCCACAAATAAGTTGCACTATCATTATCAACTTTGCATCTTTTGGCATCAATATTATGAATATGTGTATCATCACGATCAAGATTCAACACAAATAGACCACTCTTCAAGGGTACATGACCATAAAAGATATTACTCATATAAATAGAACAACCATTATTCTCTGATTTAAATGAATAACCGTCTTGCGCTAAACAAGATCCAGATATAATGTTCATGCTCAACACGGGCACCAAATAACAATTATTCAGGTCTTAAACTAATCCCGAAGGTAGATGTAGAGGTAGTGTGCCGATGGCGATCACATCAACCTTGGAACCATTTCCGACGTGCATCGTCACCTTGTCCTTAGCCAATCTTCGTTCATTTTGTAGACCCTGTTTCGAGTTACAAATATGAGCAACGGAACCGGTATCAAATACACAGGCACTACTACGAGAATTAGTAAGGTACACATCAATAACATGTATATCAATATACCTTTGTTCACATTTCCATCCTTCTTATCCACCAAATACTTGGGGCAGTTCCGCTTCCAATGACCAGTCCCTTTGCAGTAGAAGCACTTAGTTTCAGGCTTCGGTCCAACTTTGGGTTTGTTCCCAGGAGTGACAACTTGCTTGTCAGTCTTCTTGGAGTTCCCCTTCTTTTTACCCTTGCCCTTTTTCTTGAAACTAGTGATCTTGTTAACCATCAACACTTGATGCTCCTTCTTTCTTTCTACCTCCGCGGCCTTTAGCATCGTGAAGAGCTCGGGAATAGTCTTTTCCATCCCTTGCATATTGTAGTTCATCACGAAGCCTTTGTAGCTTGGTGGTAGTGATTGAAGAACTCTGTCAATGACACAATCATCTGGAAGATTAAATCCCAGCCGAGTGAAGTGATTATGGTACCTAGATATTCTGAGTATGTGCTCACTAACAGAACTGTTCTCCTCCATCTTGTAGCTATAGAAATTGTTGGAGACTTCATATCTGTCAACTCGGGCATTTGCTTGAAATATTAACTTCAACTCCCGGAACATATCATATGGTCCATGACGTGTAAAACATCTTTGAAGTCTCGATCCTAAGCTGTAAAGCATGGCACACTGAACTAATGAGTAGTCATCAACTCACGACTGCTAGGCATTCACAATGTCTACAGTTCCTGGGGCAGGTGGTACACCTAGCGGGCATCAAGGACATAATTCTTCTGTGCAGCAATGAGTCAAGTTACAGACCCAGTCAGTGTAGTTGCTGCAATCATCTTTCAACTTAGCTTTTCTAGGAATGCATTAAAATTCAAAGGAACGGTAGCACAGGCCATTGATCTACAACATAGGTATGCAGAAAACTAACAGGACTAAGTTCATGATAAATTAATTTCAATCAATCATATAACTTAAGAACTCCCACTTAGATAGACATACCTCTAGTCATCTAAATGATACGTGATCCAAATCAACTAAAACATGTCTGATCATCACGTGAGATGGGGTAGTCTTCAATGGTGAACATCACTATGTTGATCATATCTACCATATAATTCACGTTTGACCTTACGGTCTCCAGTGTTCCGAGGCCATATCTATATATGCTAGGCTCGTCAAGTTTAAACTGAGTATTCTGCATGTGCAAATCTGGCTTGCACCCGTTGTATTTTAACGTAGAGCCTATCACACCTGATCATCACGTGGTGTCTCAGCACGAAGAACTTTCGCAATAGTGCATACTCGGGGAGAACACTTATACCTTGAAATTTTAGTGAGGGATAATCTTATAATGCTACCGCCGTACAAAGCAAAATAAGATGCATAAAAGATAAACATCACATGCAACCAAAATATGTGACATGATATGGCCATCATCATCTTGTGCTTTTGATCTCCATCGTCGAAGCAACGTCATGATCTCCATCGTCACAGGCTTGACACCGTGATCTCCATCGTAGCGTCATGGTCATCTCGCCAACCATTGCTTCTATGACTATCGCTATCTCTTAGAGATAAAGTAAAGCAATTACATAGCGCTTGTATTTCATATAATAAAGCGACAACCATATGGCTCCTGCCAGTTGGCGATAACTTTTACAAAACATGATCATCTCATACAAAAATCTTTATGTCACATCATGTCTTGACCATACCACATCACCACATGCCCTGCAAAAACAAGTTAGACGTCCTCTACTTTGTTTGTTGCAAGTTTTACGTGGCTTCTACGGGCTTCTAGCATGAACAGTACATACCTACGGCACAAAAATCACAATGGTGATTTATCAAGTTTTTTGTTTTAACCTTCACTAGGACCAGCCGCAGTCAAATTTGATTCAACTAAAGTTGGAGGAACAGACACCCGCTAGCCACCTTTATGCAAAACTAGTTACATGTCTGTCAGTAGAACCAGTCTCATGAAGGTGTGTAGGATCGGAAGTATGTCTAGAGGGGGGTGATTAGACTACTTGACCAAATAAAAATCTAGCCTTTTCCCAATTTTAGTTCTTGGCAGATTTTAGCAACTTAGCACAAGTCAAGCAATCAACCTACACATGCAATTCTAAGAGTATAGCAGCGGAATGTAGAACAATTGCATATGAAGGTAAAGGGGAGGAGTTTGAGAAGGCAAACGCAATTGGAGACACAGATGTTTTTGTCGTGGTTCCGATAGGTGGTGCTATCGTACATCCACGTTGATGGAGACTTCAACCCACAAAGGGTAACAGCTGCGCGAGTCCATGGAGGGCTCCACCCATGAAGGGTCCACAAAGAAGCAACCTTGTCTATCCCACCATGGCCGTCGCCCACGAAGGACTTGCCTCACTAGGGTAGATCTTCACGAAGTAGGCGATCTCCTTGCCCTTACAAACACCATTGGTTCAAATCCATAATCTTGTCAGAGGCTCCCAAGTGACACCTAGCCAATCTAGGAGACACCACTCTCTAAGAAGTAACAAATGGTGTGTTGATGATGAACTCCTTGCTCTTGTGCTTCAAATGATAGTCTCCCCAACACTCAACTCTCTCTCATAGGATTTGGATTTGGTGGAAAGAAGATTTGAGTGGAAAGCAACTTGGGGAAGGCTAGAGATCAAGATTCATATGGTAGGAATGGAATATCTTGACCTCAACACAAGTGTAGGTGGTTCTCTCTCAGAAAATGTATGTTGGAAGTGTAGGCATGTTTTGATGGCTCTCTCCATGAATGAAGAGTGGGTGGAGGGGTATATATAGCCTCCACACAAAATCTAACCGTTACACACAACTTACCAATCTCGGTGGGACCAAATCGTGAAACTCGATCGGACCGATTTAGAAAATAATGTGACCGTTAGGATTTTCGGTGGGACCGACATGTCAACTCGGTGGGACCGTTATGGTTAGGATTAGGGCATAACGTAATCTTGGTGAGACCGATTACACAAACTCGGTGGGACCGATTTTGGTAATAAGCTAACCAGAGAGTTGGTCAGGCAAACTCGGTGGGACCGATTCGCTCATCTCGGTGACACCGAAATGTTACGAAAGGGAAACACAGAGTTTGCATTGTAATCTCGGTGGGACCGATCGCTCATCTCGGTGGGACCGATCGCTCATCTCGGTTTGACCGAAACATTACGAAGGGAAATAGAGAGATTACAATCCCATCTCGGTGAGACCGAGATCCCTATCGGTGAGACCGAAAATACTAGGGTTTGTGGCAGTGGCTATGACATCTGAACTCGGTGGCGCCGGATAGGAAGAATCGGTGGGGCTGAGTTTGACTTTTGGTTTGGGTCATGTGTGGATGTGAGAAAGTAGTTGAGGGCTTTGGAGCATATCACTAAGCACTTTGAGCAAGAGCCTCATTAAGCAACACCTCATCCCTCCTTGATAGTACTGGCTTTTCCTATAGACTCAATGTGATCTTGGATCACTGAAATAGAAAATGTAGAGTCTTGTGCTTTGAGCTTGAGCCAATTGCTACTTCTTGAGCTTGCGTTGGTTTTCCTTCAAGAGGAAAGGGTGATGCAGCAATAGTAGCGTAAGTATTTCCCTCAGTTTTTGAGAACCAAGGTATCAATCCAGTAGGAGGCTCCTCAAAAGTCCCACGCACCTACACAAACAAACAAAGAACTCGCAACGAACGCAATAAAGGGGTTGTCAATCCCTTCACGACCACTTGCGAAAGTGAGATCTGATAGAGATAGTATGATAAGATAATTATATTTTTGGTATTTCATAATATAGAAGCAAAAAGTAAAGATGCAAATAAAAGTAGATTGAAAGCTTATATGATAAAAGATAGACCCGGGGGCCATAGGTTTCACTAGTGGCTTCTCTCAAGATAGCATAAGTATTACGGTGGGTGAACAAATTACTGTCGAGCAATTGATAGAGAAGCGAATAATTATGAGATTATCTAGGCATGATCATGTATATAGGCATCACGTCCGTGACAACTAGACCGACTCCTGCCTGCATCTACCACTATTACTCCACACATCGACCGCTATCCAACATGCATCTAGAGTACTAAGTTCATAAGAACAGAGTAATGCATTAAGAAAGATGACATGATGTAGTGGGATAAACTCAAGCAATATGATATAAACCCCATCTTTTTATCCTCGATGGCAACAATACAATATGTGCCTTGCAACCTTTTCTGTCAATTGGTAAGGACACCGCAAGATTGAACCCAAAGCTAAGCACTTCTCCCATGGCAAGAAAGATCAATCTAGTAGGCCAAACCAAACTGATAATTCGAAGAGACTTGCAAAGATAACTCAATCATACATAAAAGAATTCAGAGAAGATTCAAATATTTCTCATAGATAAACTTGATCATAAACGCACAATTCATCGGATCTCGACAAACACACCGCAAAAAGAGTTACATCGAATAGATCTCTACAAGAGAGGGGGAGAACATTGTATTGAGATCCAAAAAGAGAGAAGAAGCCACCTAGCTAATAACTATGGACCCCGAAGGTCTGTGGTAAACTACTCACAACTCATCGGAGGGGCTATGGTGTTGATGTAGAAGCCCTCCGTGGTCGATTCCCCCTCCGGCGGAGCACCGCGAAGGCTCCAAGATGGGATCTCGCGGATACAGAAGGTTACAGCGGTGGAAATTATTTTTCGTTGGCTCCCTGGATGTTATCGGGGTACGTAGGTATATATAGGAGGAAGAAGTACGTCAGTGGTCGCTCGTGGGGCCTAGGAGACAGGGGCGCGCCCAGGAGGGGCGGGCGCGGCCTCCTTTCGCCTGGCCGCCTCGTTTGCTTCTTGACTTGCACTCCAAGTTCTCCGGATCACGTTCGTTCCAAAAATCACGCTCCCGAAGGTTTCATTCTGTTTGGACTCCGTTTGATATTCCTTTTCTCCGAAATACTGAAATAGGCATAAAAACAGCAATACGGGCTGGGCCTCCGGTTAGTAGGTTAGTCCCAAAAATGATATAAATATGTAAAATAAAGCCCATAAACATCCAAAAGGGGTAATATAATAGCATGGAACAATAAAAAATTATAGATACATTGGAGATGTATCAAGCATCCCAAAGCTTAATTCCTGCTCGTCCTCAATGTAATTTTCTTTATTGTGGCATGAATGTTCAGATCCAAATGATTCAAAATAAAAGTTCATATTGATAAAATTAATAGGAACACTTCAGGCATACTAATCAAAGCAATCATGTCTTCTCAAAATAACATGGCTAAAGAAAGTTCATCCCTACAAAATCATATAGTTAGGCTAGGCTTCATTTTCGTCACACAAAGATGTTCCCAAATTCTACACCCCCGATGACAAGCCAAGCAATTGTTTCGTACTTAAATAATCTCAAACTTTTTCAACCTTGACGCAATACATGAGCGTGAGCCATGGATATAGCACTATGGGTGGAATAGAATATGATGATGGGGATTGTGTGGAGAAGACAAAAAAGGAGAAAGTCTCACATTGACGAGGATAATCAACGGGCTATGGAGATGCCCATCAATTGATGTCAACATGAGGAGTAGGGATTGCCATGCAACGGATGCACTAGAGCTATAAATGAATGCTCAACAAAAGAAAACTAGTGGGTGTGCAACCAACTTGCTTGCTCACGAAGACCTAGGGCATTTGAGGAAGCCCATCGTAGGAATATACAAGACAAGTTCTATAATGAAAAATTCCTACTAGTATATGACAATGACAACCTATGAGACTCACTATATGAAAAACATGGTGCTACTTTGAAGCACAATATATGAGACTCAGTACATGAAGGACAAGGTGCTACTTTGAAGCACAAGTGTGGAAAAGGAGATAGTAACATTGCCCCTTCTATTTATTTTCTTTTTTTTCTTTTTTTTTTCTTTTCCTTTTTTTTTCTTTGGCCTTTCCTTTTTTTCTTTTTGGCATTTCTTTTTTTCTTTTTTTCTATTTGGGCAATGCTCTAATAATGATGATCATCACACTTTCATTGATTACAACATATGAATTACAACTCGAAACTAGAACAAGATATGACTCTATATGAATGCCTCCCGCGGTGTACCGGGATGGTGCAATGAATCAAGAGTGACATGTATGAAAAATTATGCATGGTGGATTTGCCACAAATACGATGGCAACTACATGATCATGCAATGGCAATATGACAAAAGTAGTGTATGTCATGATGATGAACGGAACGGTGGAAAGTTGCATGGCAATATATCTCGGAATGGCTATGGAAATGCCATAATAGGTAGGTATGGTGGCTGTTTTTAGGAAGATATAAGGAGGTTTATGTGTGATAGAGCGTATCATATCACGGGGTTTGGACGCACCGGCGAAGTTTGCACCAACTCTCAAGGTGAGAAAGGGCAATGCACGGTACCGAAGAGGCTAGCAATGATGGAAAGGTAAAAGTGCATATAATCCATGGACTCAACATTAATCAAAAGAACTCATATACTTATTGCACAAATTTAGAAGTCATCAATTATCAAGCACTACACGCATGCTCCTAAAGGGATAGATTGGTAGGAAAGGACCATCGCTCGTCCCCGACAGCACTTCATAAGGAAGCACAAGCCAGGTACACTTCATGTTTCAAATTTGTTACACAACTTTAACCGTACGTGCATGCTATGGGACTTGCTAACTTCAACAACAAGCATTCTTTAAATTTATAATCACCCAACTAGCATGACTTTAATATCACTACCTCCATATCTCAAAACAATTATCAAGTATCAAATTGATCATAGCATCCAATTCACTTCCTATGATAGTTTTTATTATACCCAACTTGGATGCCTACCATTCTAGGACCAATTTTATAACCATAGCAAATACCATGCTGTTCTAAAAGACTCTCAAAATAATATAAGTGAAGCATGAGAGACTAGCAATTTCTACAAAATTAAGCCACCGCCGTGCTCTAAAAGATGTAAGTGAAGCACTAGAGCAAAAGCTATCAAGCTCAAAAGATGTAAGTGAAGCACATAGCATATTCTAATAAATTCAAATCAAGTAGGCTCCTCCCAAATGGTGTGTACAGCAAGGATGATTGTGGTAAACTAAAAAGCAAAGACTAATATAATACATGACGCTCCAAGCAAAACACATATCATGTGGCGAATAAAAATATAGCTCCAAGTAAAGTTACCAATGAACGAAGACAAAAGAGGGGATGCCTTCCCATGGCATATCCAAGATTAGGCTTTTGGCTATCCTTGAATATCTTGGGGTGCCTTGGGCATCCCCAAGATTAGGCTCTTGCCACTCCTTATTCCATAGTCCATCAAAGCTTTACCCAAAACTTGAAAACTTCACAACACAAAACTCAACAGGAAATCTTATAAGCTCTGTTAGTGAAAGAAAACAAAACCACCACATAAGGTACTGTAATGAACTCATTCTTTATTTATTTTTGTGTTAAACCTACTGTATTCCAACTTCTCTATGGCTTATAAACTATTTTACTAGCCATAGATGCATCAAAATAAGCAAACAACACACGAAAAACAGAATCTGTCAAAAATAGAACAGTCTGTAGCAATCTGTAACTAACGCAAACTTCTAGAACAATAAAAATCCTACCAAAATAGGAACTCCTGGACAATTTGTCTATTGATCAGCAGCAAAAAGAATCAACGCAAAAGCACGTTCCTGTGATGTAACAAAACTAATTTCGTGCATGCAAAGTTTCTGTTTTTCAGCAGAATCAAATTAACTATCATCATAGGTTATCCTATAGGTTCTACTTGGCACAAACACTAATTAAAACATAAAAACACATCTAAACAGAAGATAGATGCAAAATTTATTACTAAACAGAAGCAAAAAACAAAAAACACAAATAAAATTGGGTTGCCTCCCAACTAGCGCTATCGTTTTAACGCCCCTAGCTAGGCATAAAAGCGAAGATAGATCTAAGTAGTGCCATAATAATAAGATAGATCTTGAAAACTCATCTCATATTCTCTACGTTTAGCAGCAAGTTTTCATTGAGGCAAGCGAAAGTAATCAAAAGGGCTAAATTTAGCAGGACAAAAGTCCTCAAGATCAATCTCAGGAGGAACGGGTTCCTCCTTTGGCCCTTCATAATGCACAACTAATTCATCACTATAAGCATTCTTTTGGCAAAATCTCGTGAGCCTATACTCAAGAGAGTATCCTAGCTCATTATTTCGAAGAGCAAAATCATTATTAAGTTCGGAAATTCTATCAACCAAGACATTGTTAGGAACCTTTTTTCTAGGGTTTTCATTGAAAGCAACATAGTCCGAAGATTGAAAAGGCCTAATTTCCTCTTGATCAAAGAGGACCGCCTCTATGGGTGGACGGCCGGCGTCCACCCTATAGTGCGCAAAGATTTCTTTGGCCTCTCTTATTATAAATCTAAACTCATGAGCCAAAAATATAGTAATAGCGCGCTTAACAGAAGAATGCTCAATATTGGAAAATTCTAGGGAAATTCTTTGTATGCAAGGATGCATATGCATAAATTGTCTTTCAAGTTCAACTACAAGCATAGCGATAGCATCCGCAAGACTACTAGTTCTATGAAGAATAGAACCACCCATGGAAGGTAAAGCACCGGCACAAGTAAAGAAATCTTGAATAACCCCTTTTCCAATAATGTTACCACTACCGATTCGAAACTTTTTAGTATGCAAGATAGGGGGTTCTTCAGCCGGAGCCTCAAAATTTTCCATGTTATCATTATTGTCCATATCAAGGATAATCTCCCCAATTTCAGACATAACAGCAAACAAAATCAAGGAGGAAAAAAGCAAGCGAAAGATAGGAGAAGATTGGGAAAGAGAGGGCGAATAAAACGGCAAGGGTGGAGTGGGGGAGAGGAAAACGAGAGGCAAATGGCAAATAATGTAAATGCGAGGGAGATGAGTTTGTGATGGGTACTTGGTATGTCTTGACTTGAGCAAAGACCTCCCCAGCAACGGCGCCAGAAATCCTTCTTGCTACCTCTTGAGCTTGCATTGGTTTTCCTTGAAGAGTAAAGGGTGATGCAGCAATAGTAGCTTAAGTATTTCCCTCAGTTTTTGAGAACCAAGGTATCAATCCAGTAGGAGGCTCCTCAAAAGTCCCATGCACCTACACAAACAAACAAAGAACTCAACCAACGCAATAAAGGGGTTCTCAGTCCCTTCACGGCCACTTGCGAAAGTATGATCTGATAGAGATAGTATGATAAGATAAATATATTCTTGGTATTTTATAATATAGATGCAAAAAGTAAAGATGTAAACAAAAGTAGATTGAAAGCTTATATGATAAAAGATAGACCCTGGGTCCATAGGTTTCACTAGTGGCTTCTCTCAAGATAGCATAAGTATTACGGTGGGTGAACAAATTACTGTCGAGCAATTGATAGAAAAGCGAATAATTATGAGATTATCTAGGCATGATCATGTATATAGGCATCACGTCCATGACAAGTAGACCGACTCCTGCCTGCATCTACTACTATTACTCCACACATTGACCGCTATCCAACATGCATCTAGAGTATTAAGTTCATAAGAACAGAGTAACGCATTAAGAAAGATGACATGATGTAGAGGGATAAACTCAAGCAATATGGTATAAACCCCATCTTTTTATCCTCGATGGCAACAATACAATACGTGCCTTGCGACCCTTTCTGTCACTTGGTAAGGACACCGCAAGATTGAACCCAAAGCTAAGCACTTCTCCCATGGCAAGAAAGATCAATCTAGTAGGCCAAACCAAATTGATAATTCGAAGAGACTTGCAAAGATAACTCAATCATACATAAAAGAATTCAGAGAAGATTCAAATATTTCTCATAGATAAACTTCATCATAAACCCACAATTCATCGGATCTCGACAAACACACCGCAAAAAGAGTTACATCGAATAGATCTCCACAAGAGAGGGGGAGAACATTGTATTGAGATCCAAAAAGAGAGAAGAAGCCATCTAGCTAATAGCTATGGACCCGAAGGTCTGTGGTAAACTACTCACAACTCATCGGAGGGGCTATTGGTGTTGATGTAGAAGCCCTTCATGATCGATTCCCCCTCCGGCGGAGCACCGGCGAAGGCTCCAAGATGGGATCTCACGGATACAGAAGGTTACGGCGGTGGAGATTGTTTTTTGTTGGCTCCCTAGATGTTTTGGGGGTACGTAGGTATATATAGGAGGAAGAAGTACGTCGGTGGTCGCTCGTGAGGCCCAAGAGATAAGGGGCGCGCCCACGAGGGGCGGGCGCGCCCTCCTATCTCCTGGCCGCCTCGTTTGCTTCTTGACTTGCACTCCAAGTTCTCCGGATCACGTTCGTTCCAAAAATCACGCTCCCGAAGGTTTCATTCCATTTGGACTCAGTTTGATATTCCTTTTCTTCGAAATACTGAAATAGGCAAAAAAAACAGCAATACGGGCTGGGCCTCCGGTTAGTAGGTTAGTCCCAAAAATGATATAAATATGTAAAATAAAGCCCATTGAGGGAGTCCTGGACTAGGGGGTGTCCGGATAGCCGAACTATCATCATTGGCCGGACTCCAAGACTATGAAGATACAAGATTGAAGACTTCGTCCCGTGTCCGGATGGGATTTTCCTTGGCGTGGAAGGCAAGCTTGGCGATACGGATATTTAGATCTCCTACCATTGTAACCGACTTTGTGTAACCTTAACCCTCTCCGGTGTCTATACAAACCGGAGGGTTTTAGTCCGTAGGACGAACAATCATACCATAGGCTAGCTTCTAGGGTTTAGCCTCCTTGATCTCGTGGTAGATCTACTCTTGTACTACCCATATCATCAATATTAATCAAGCAGGAGTAGGGTTTTAACTCCACCGAGAGGGCCCAAACCTGGGTAAAAACATCGTGTCCCTTGTCTCATGTTACCATCCGCCTAGACGCACAGTTCGGGACCCCCTACCCGAGATCCGCCGGTTTTGACAACGACATTGGTGCTTTCATTGAGAGTTCCTTTGTGTCGTCACCTATAGGCTCGATGGCTCCTTCGATCATCAACAACAACGTGGTCCAGGGTGAGACTTTTCTCCCCGGACAGATCTTCGTATTCAACGGCTTTGCACTGCGGGCCAATTCGCTTGACCATCTGGAGCAGATCGAAAGCTACGCCCCTGGCCATCAGGTCAGATTTGGAAGTTTGAACTATATGGCTGACATCCGCGGAGAGTTGATCTTCGACAGATTCGAGCCACAGCCAAGTGCGCCGCACTGTCACGATGGGCATGATTTAGCTCTACTGCCGGACAGTGCCTTGGAGGCCACACAAGAGTCCGCTCCGACCCTTAGCTCGGAGCCGACGGCGCCGATCGAGCATGGGTGGCTGGACACCACCTTGGGGGATGCTACCTCTATGGCGATAGAGCCGAATACCGACCCTGTCCCTTGTGAAGCTCATGACTCCAAGGTGTCGGACTCCTCTCCGGACCCCGAACCTTCAACGCCCCTGCCAATCGAATCCGATTGGGCGCCGATCATGGAGTTCACCGCTGCGGACATCTTTCAGCACTCGCCTTTTGGCGACATCCTGAATTCGCTAAAGTGTCTCTCTTTATCAGGAGAGCCCTGGCCGGATTATGGTCAGAACGGTTGGGATGCGGACGACGAAGAATTTCAAAACCCACCCACCACCCAGTTCGTAGCCACTGTCGATGACTTAACCGACATGCTAGACTTTGACTCCGAAGACATCGACGGTATGGACGACGATGCCGGAGACGACCAAGAACCAGCACCTCTGAGCCTTTGGAAAGCCACCTCGTCATATGACATATACATGGTGGACACCCCAAAGGATGGGAATGGCGGTGGACCAGTGGAGGATGACCCCTCCCAAAAGCAGCCTAAGCGCCGGCGTCAGCGGCGCCGCTCCAAATCCAGCCACAGCGAGAATGGAGTTTCCGGCACCGGTGATAATAACACCCTAGACAGTGCCGAAGACAAACCCCTCCAGCAAGATTCAGCACAGGAGGACAGAGAAGCCAGCCCTCGTGAGAGAGCGGCAGGCGAAGAGGTAGAGGACGATAATTACATGCCTCCCTCCAGAGACGAGGCAAGCCTCGACGACGACGAATTTGTCGTGCCGGAGGATCCCGTAGAACAAGAGCGTTTCAAACGCAGGCTTATTGCCACGGCAAGCAGCCTCAAGAAAAAGCAGCAACAGCTTAGAGCTGACCAAGACTTGCTAGCCGACAGATGGACTGAAGTCCTTGCGGCCGAAGAGTATGAACTCGAACGCCCCTCCAAAAGTTAGCCCAAACGCAAGCTGCTACCCCGATTAGAGGAGGAAGCACATAAACCTACATCACCAGCGCACAATACGGCCGACCGGCCATCTCATGGCCGCGACAGAGAGGCCTCTAGGCCCTCCACTAAAGCCATACCCCGGCGTCGCTCGAAAAGTGCAAAGCCACGAGGGAATGTGCCGGACTTACGAGACATATTGGAGGATAAGGCAAGGCAAACAAGATCGATCTACGGATCGCGTGGGCGCCCTACGATCTGCGATTTAAAACCGTCACGCCGGATACTGACAACCTGGCGGGCGAATACAAGATGACAAAGCTCGTTTGAGCTGCGTCGCGATATAATATCTGAGGCGTCGACACCCACTATGCTTCATGATGAAGTAATGGATCATCAAATCCCGAAGGGTTCAAACCCGTGAACATTGAATCCTATGATGGCACAACAGATCCTGCGGTTTGGATCGAAGACTATCTCCTTCATATCCACATGGCCCGCGGCAATGATCTTCACGCCATCAAATACCTCCCACTCAAGCTTAAAGGACCAGCTCGGCATTGGCTCAACAGCCTGCCAGCAGAATCAATTGGGTGTTGGGAGGACCTGGAAGCCGCATTCCTCGATAACTTCCGGGGCACATATGTGCCACCACCGAGGCGCCGATGACCTAAGACACATAATTCAGCAGCCGGACGAATCGGCGGACAATTACGACACGGTTCTTAACCAAGAAAAATCAAATCGTCGATTGTCCGGATGCAGAGGCCCTTGCAGCCTTCAAACACAACATCCGCGATGAATGGCTTGCCCGCACCTAGGACAGAAAAGCGAAATCAATGGCAGCCCTCACATCGCCCATGACCCGCTTACATGCGGGAGAAGACAGATTAGCTGGCTCGCGGTAACAACCTAACCAAAAACTCGTAGTTCGGATACCAAAGACAGCAATGGCGGTCGCGTTGCAATAAGCACAAACGCCGCGTGCGGCGATAATACCAAGATACTGACGGTGAACACGGATTGAGGCTCTAAACCGGTCGTGGAAAAAGCCATTCAAAAGAACTACTCCAAGCCCGTCCAATTTGGACCGGATACTCGATCGCTCGTGCCAGATACACGGCACCCCCGAAAAGCCGGCTAATCACACCAACAGAGATTGTTGGGTGTTCAAGCAGGCAGGCAAGTTACTCGCCGAAGGCAACAACAAGGGGCTGCATAGCGATGACGAGGAGGAGACACGGCCGCCGAACAATAAAGGACAGAAGGGTTTCCCCCCACAAGTGCGGACGGTGAACATGATATACGCAACCCACATACCCAAAAGGGAGCGAAAGCGTGTGCTCAGGGACGTATACGCGATGGAGCCAGTCGCCCCAAAGTTCAATCTGTGGTCCTCCTACCCGATCACTTTTGATCCAAGGGACCACCCCACCAGTATCCGCCACGGCGGATTCGCCGCATTGGTTTTAGACCCAATCGTCAATGGATTTCACCTCACTAGAGTCCTGATGGACGGCGGCAGCAGCCTGAACCTGCTTTATCAGGATACAGTGCGCAAGATGGGCATAGACCCTCAAGGATTAAACCCACAAAGGCGACCTTCAAAGGCGTCATACCGTGTAGAGGCCAATTATGCGAGCTCGAGTTACACTTGAAGTGGTCTTGGATCCCGGATAACTTCCGAAGTGAGGAGTTAATCTTCGACATAGTCCCGTTCCGCAGCGGCTATCATGCACTGCTCGGACGAACCGCACTTGCAAAGTTCAATGCGGTGCCGCACTACGCATACCTCAAGCTCAAGATGCCAGGCCCTCGAGGAGTCATCACGGTCGACGGAAACACCGAACGCTCTCTCCGAACAGAGGAGCACACAGCGGCTCTCGCGGCGAAAGTACAGAGTAGCCTCCTAAGGCAATTCTCGAGTCCGACCGTTAAGCGACCGGACACCGTCAAGCGTGCCCGGAGTAACCTAAAACAAGACCACCTGGCACGTTCGGAGCACGCGTAGCAATGCAGCCCCAACCCCAGCCCTCGCGAAATCGCGAGACCAGTACCACGCGTACATCACTACGCTCTGGAGATACCATGGGCATAGGGGGAGGGGCGCGACCACGGCATGCCCAGAGTGCGGATCAACCACACCAGGGGCTCCCAAATTTGTCATTCTTTTTTTCTTATTCTCAGGACTCCATTTTTCAGAAGCCCTGTCCGGCAGTGGATCTGCCAAGCTAATGATGCAACAGCCAGGGAAGCAGAAAAGCTAAGACGAGTACCCAGGTGGTCTCCATTACGAGCATTATACCTATTTTACATACCATTCCGCAGCCTACCCCTGGAGGGGGACATGTTAAATAGTCCCACCCCTCGCTTATCGCACTATTTGTATCATTCTGCCTTTATTGCAGTATTTCTCGAATAAACAATGCATCATTTTTTTGCCTATCATCGCATTCCTTTTTATATATGTTCACTTATGACATGTTGCACCTGTACGCTTTGGTACGGCCAAATACACCAGGGGCTTAAGTTCCCTAAAGTATGGTGTGATAAGTCCGAACACTTTCACAAGTGCGGCACCCCAAACTTATAGCATTATATGCATCGGCTCCAAATCATGTCTTGTGTCAATAGTTGGGTTTGCCCGGCTCCCATGTTTTGGTACCTTACGTTCCGTTATATCGGCTAAGGTAGCGCTGGGAGAACCACTGCGATTGTGCCCCAGTTGAGCTGGGTGGAGCACCTCAATGGAGAAAGCTAAAACTGACCGTCATGATAAGGCGAGAGCTGGTCGCTGTTTGAGAGGTCTTTCCGAGTCCCTAAAGACTGATGCCGCTTAGAGCGAGCAGCCGGCTTTGTCCGGCCCCAGGCGTGGATAGCGCCCCAAATTCGGCCTTCCGAATACCAGGGGCTTCGCCGAAATTTAAAATTATAGAATTCTATGGCTAAGTGAGAGTGTTCAAGCATTATAAGTCCTGTTGCCTCGTTCGTTGTGTTGAGCACCTCCCTAGAAGGACCCAAAAATGGGAACAAGAGCGCTCAAGTTTATCCCGAACACCCCAGCACTCGTGGCATGGGGGCCGAAGCCAATGACTTGCCATCTCTCAGATTTGATAAACGGCCGCACAGAAGGTAATATTTTAAATTAACAAGCGTTGCTTAGCGCATATGAACAAAGTTTTCAGCGCATAGGATAACAAAATGCGAGTCTACTCAAAAATTACATCTTTGGAGCACTCACCTGCAATATTGCGGGCACCCTTCAGGACACCCTTGTAATACATCTCGGGCGTGCGATACTCCTTGCCCGGCGGTGGCGCGTCCGTCACAAGCTTCTCGGCGTCCATCTTGCCCCAGTGCACCTTAGCGCGGGCAAGGGCCCGACGGGCACCTTCAATACAGGCGGAGTGCTTGATGACGGCAACCCATGGACAGGCGTCCACCAGCCGCCGCACCAGACCGAAGTAGCTCCCAGGCATGGCTTCCTTGGGCCACAGCCGAACTATGAGGCCCTTCATGGCATGTTCGGCCACCTTGTGGAGCTCGACCAACTGCTTCAGCTGGTCGCTCAGGGCACGGATGTCGGCCTCACCATCTTGAGACCGAACACCTTCTCCATCGAGCTCCCTCCTCGGCTCTGTAGAAGCGCGCAGCATCGGACACTTCACGGGCAGATCTGCGAACGCTCTGGAGAGCTCGAATTTGGGTAAATGGGTAATTCACTTTTACATGCTTGCTTTGCATGAAGAATGCCTTACCTGCCGCTATCTTCTTCACCGCCTCGATTTCCTGGAGGGCCTTTTGGGCCTCAGCCTTAGCGGCTTTGGCACTCTCAAGAGCGGACGCGAGCTCGGACTCTCGAGTCTTTGAGTCATGCTCCAAACTCTCGTGTTTTTCCACGAGAGCCTGGAGCTCTTGCCGCACCTCCGCCACCCGTGCCTCCTACTTCTCTCGCTCGGTGCGTTCCGCGGCCGCATTGCGTTCGGCCGCGGACACCGCCTCCTTCAGGGTCGCCACCTCGTTCGTAGCCCCTGCAATACCCACGTTATTCCTATTATTATTATTATTATTATTATTATTATTTGCAACCAAATCCTTTTTTATAAGGTACAACTTTAACAAGGTGCTACTTACCTTCCTTGTCCTCGAGCTGCTTCTTGGCACGGCCGAGCTCGGTCTCGGACCACTCGAGGCTCTCCTTCAAGGCATTGACCTCTGCAGTCAGTGCGGCAGAGGTCAGCAGCGTAGCCTGCATTCCCATATTGACATATTTGTGTTAGACTCCTGCGTATATCTTTTTAGATCCTCAGTTCGGCTTTTCTTTCCGAACACCGAACTGAGCATCAGGGGCTACTGTCTATGCGGTACTATTTTTGCATATCTTGAAACCCTTACCTCAAAGCCTGTTAGAAGGCTGGTGCAGGCTTCGGTCAGCCCGTTCTTGGCGGACTAAACTTTCTGAATCACCGCACTCATAACAGTGCGGTGTTCCTCTTCGATGGAAGCGCCGTTGAGCGCCTCCAGCAAGTTATCCGGCGCCTCCGGTTGGACAAAGGTCACCGGTGTCGCCGTCTCGCCCTTCTTACGAAGGGGCCGCCCGTCGGACTCCGGAACCACCAAAGGTTCCGGCGCGGAGTCCGGCCCAAAGTCCGGGAGGTTGCCCTGCGGCACCTCCGGGGCCTCCTCCTCCTGGCCGGTCCCCTTCTGGGACCCCGCCTCGGTGTCATCTGCGTCACGAGGGGAGGAGGCGGTCGGAAGTGAAGCGCTATTCACATCCGATGAACCAAAGGACCCGCTCGACGAAGCGGGGAGATCGTCCTTGGGCGGGTTGTATGGTCGTGTTCGGCATTAGTAGACACTATGCGGCGAAAGGGAAAACATAAGTTATTCTGGGATCCGGACACTTACGATCTCGCCAGAGGCTTGGCCCTCGAAGGCCACTCCTCCTCGCCGTCGCCGGCGTTGGTGGAACAGTCCAGAGGAAGGGTCCTTCCCTTCTTGGACCCTTGGGCCTCCCCCGTTGGGGAAGCCTTCCTTTTCTTCTCTCCCTCCGCTGGGGGAGAGGCCTCTTTCTTCTCCTCCTCGTCCTCGTGGGAGGAGTCCGCCTTGGAGTCATCGGACGATGAGTCCGATAACACCTGGCGCTGGAAACTCCTCCGAGTTCCCGTGGCCTTCTTCTTGGCCTTCTTCTTCGGCACCACGTAAGGCGCCGGGACCAGCAGCCCTGTCAAACGGGCATCCGCTGGGTCTTCGGGCAAGGGAGCCGGGCAGTGAACCTGCCCGGACGTCTTCTGCCAAGCCTGTCAAAGGTAATGGGAGTTTTAGATCCCGCATAGAGTACAACTATGGAAAGCAAGTGTCCCGTAAAGGATAGCTTACCTCGTCGGCCTGACGCTGCGAGCTGAATCCGCGATCTTCGGTAGCGGATGGGGGAGCCTCGGCGCCCTTGAACAGCACCCTCCAGGCGTCTTCGTACGTAGTGTCGAAGAGCCTGCTCAAGGTTGGGTGATGTGCCGGATGAAACTCCCACAAATTGAAAGCCCGCTGTTGGCACGGGAGAATCCGGCGGATGAGCATGACCTAGATTACATTGACAAGCTTGAGCTTCTTGTTCACCAGGGTTTGGACGGAGAATTGAAGTCCGGTTAGCTCCTCCGAATCACCCCACGTCAGGCCCTTCTCTTTCCAGGAGGTGAGCCGTGTGGGGATCCCAGATCTGAATTCGGGGGCCGCTGCCCATTTAGGGTCACGCGGCTCGGTGATGTAGAACCACCCCGATTGCCACCCTTTGATGGTTTCCACGAAGGCGCCCTCGAGCCATGTGATGTTGGGCATCTTGCCCACCATGGCGCCTCAAGACTCCGCTTAGCAGCTGCCCACCACCTTGACTTGACATTAAAGTCTTCACCATAAGCGAAGTGGGGCTGGACGAAGGAAGGCGTCGCACATGACGATGAACGCCGAGATGTTGAGGATGAAATTCGGGGCCAGATCATGGAAATCCAGGCCGTAGTAGAACATGAGCCCCCGGACAAATGGTTGGAGTGGGAAGCCCAGTCCGCGGAGGAAATGGGGAAGGAACACCACCCTCTCATGGGGCCTGGGGGTGGGGATGAGCTGCCCCTCGTCGGGGAGTCGGTGCGCGATATCGCTGGACAAGTATCCGGCCTTGCGCAGCCTCTTGATGTACCCCCTCCGTGACGGAGGAGGCCATCCACTTGCCTCCTGCTCCGGAAATTGTTGGAGAAGGTTGAGGTGAGATGTGCGGACTTGGGCGCTGGAGCTCGAGTGCGCTGAGATGGATAAGAAAAGGAGGAAGAAGGCGTAGGTGAAAAGGTGGATTCTTATCCCCCTATATATGAGCGGACGAAACTATGCATCCCCACCGGCCCAGTAAAACTCGCTTATCTCCCAAGCACCGCAATCAATGGCGCGGTTGGGTTACCCACGCCCGTATTGATGAGAATCCTGGAATAAGGGGACACGATCTCTGCTTTGACAGGACGTGCCAAGGAAACCGCTTCACTAAATGCACTGAGGTGGGACAATAAAAACAATTCGAATAAAGGCTTGGCCGTGGTGTAATGTCATGCCGCGAAATACGTCAGCAGATTGAACTTGTGTAGATATTATTCTCTCTATGGTGGTATGTGGAATTTATTTTGCAGAGCCGGACACTATCCTGGTGTTCAAAATCTTCTATGAATTATTCAGAGGAGGAACCCGCCTTGCAATGCCGAAGACAATATGCTACTGGACTCGTCGTCATTGAAGCCTGGTTCGAGGGCTCTTGAGGAGTCTGGACTAGGGGTGTCCGGATAGCGAAATATCATCATTGGCTGGACTCCAAGACTATGAAGATACAAGACTGAAGACTTCGTCCCGTGTCCGGATGGGACTTTCCTTGGCGTGGAAGGCAAGCTTGGCGATACGGATATGTAGATCTCCTACCATTGTAACCGACTTTGTGTAACCTT
Source organism: Aegilops speltoides (assembly GCA_021437245.1). Taxonomy (NCBI): domain Eukaryota; kingdom Viridiplantae; phylum Streptophyta; class Magnoliopsida; order Poales; family Poaceae; genus Aegilops; species Aegilops speltoides. The sequence continues at coordinate 359,997,801 of CM038147.1, read as the reverse complement.
AACCCTCTCCGGTGTCTATATAAACCGGAGGGTTTTAGTCCGTAGGATGAACAATCATACCATAGGCTAGCTTCTAGGGTTTAGCTTCCTTGATCTCGTGGTAGATCTACTCTTGTACTACCCATATCATCAATATTAATCAAGCAGGAGTAGGGTTTTACCTCCACCAAGAGGGCCCAAACCTGGGTAAAAACATCGTGTCCCTTGTCTCCTGTTACCATCCGCCTAGACGCACAGTTCGGGACCCCCTACCCGAGATCCGCCGGTTTTGACACCACCACCCATAAACATCCAAAAGGGGTAATATAATAGCATGGAACAATCAAAAATTATAGATACGTTGGAGACGTATCACCAATCCTTTGTCCTTAGCATTTTAAGGGATCCACTTTTCTCATCCATGCCATGCCAATCATTGAGCTTTCCTGAAATACTTATCTTGAAATAGCATTAGCTCAATGAGCTATATGTTGTTAGGAATTACCAAAACCACCCAGGGATAGTTGCACTTTCAATCTCCCCCTTTTTCGTAATTGATGACAACATATAGATCAAAGCTTTGACAAATGATAATAAGATTGAAAAACATCATCGCTTTGAGAAGTATGTGATAAGCAAGAGCTCCCCCTAAATTTGTGCATTATTTAAAATTTGCTTTGGACTGCAAATGCACAATGAGTTAGGATCATGGGTTACTCTTCCATGTCACATACATCTTGGTGGAGCGCTCAAAATGATAATAATTAAATGCATGCACTTATCACCAAGCAAAGTGAATGATCATATGAGAATATAATAGATAATATCATCCAACAAGCATTAATGTAGCATAGCATATGATCAAGCACATGATCATCCAAGTAACTCACAAAAGGCATAAAGTATCAAGCACACACAGAAATAATGAAGTTCAACCACCAAAAAGACAAGAGAAATCAAAAGCAACACTCTCTCTCGAAGCCTATGAACACTCTCTCTCGAAGCCTATGATCTATACATTTTTCCCCCTTTGGCAACAAGTTACCAAAAAGTTCACAAAAAAGTATAGTGCTTAATGACTCTCAGGCTTGGTCTTCATGAGATGGTGTAGAAATGGCTCCAAGAATGAAAGCTTCTGTTGATGTAGCTGGAGTTGGTGGAGTGGCTGCTGGAGCTGGTGGCACTAAAGCTGTAGCTGGTGCAGATGATGTAGCTCTGGTGTCTGGAACAGGCACTGCAGCAGATCTCTGTCCTCTGGGCACCCTAGCAAAAGCATATGTAGTAGACTTGCCCTTCTCCTCCACATCCTCCTAAAGTTGCTCAACTGCAGTTTGGATCTCAGTAACTTTGACATCAAGAGCATAAAATTTCTTCTCTATGATTCTCTCCAAACTCTCCTGGTTTTGAGTCAGGGTGGCCAAGCCCTTCTCAATCCTCAAGGTGGAGGCAATCAAGTAGCCAAGCTGATCTTGCTTGCTCTTCAGGAAAATCTGAGATGCCTCTTCAGCAGTTGGCATCTTTGTAGCGTTCTCAGCCCTTGCTTTCTCTTTCTTCTCTTGTGCTTGCACAGATGATGGTTCATTTTCATCCATCACAATGGTGTTGTCCTCAAAATCAGGGTAGATGGGCAGGTGCTCCTTGTCCAAAAGATATGTGCCTGTGCACATCTTGGAGTTTATGAGATCCTGAATGTGTGGGGCATATCCACAATATCTCTTCTGATCAGCAGCAGTCCTTTTGATTGTTTCCACAATTAGACTCATGACTTTGAATTTCTGAGGCACATCAAATATATGCAGCAAGTTGATTGCATGGCCTCTGATCATCTTGTGATCACCTGACTTGGGCAGCAAAGTGTGCCTTGAGATCCAGTTGATAGTAGGCAATCCTGACAACAGGTAATGTACAGATCCAAACTTATGTGTCTCTAGTGCAGCATCTGGGATTTCTCTGTACATGTGAGCCATAGAGTTGTGGTCTTTCTTCTTCTTGGCATAGACATCCAAGTCATCCGCATTCTCTTTTGGAGCATTTATCAACTCAGCCCATTCTTCAACTGTGGATTGGTACCTAGTACCCTCAGACATCCAGACTATCTTCCCATCTGGGTAGAAGTGAGCTGTGGAGTAAAACTGCATGATGAGCTCATCATTCCACTTGGTGAGCTTCTGGCCAACAAAGTCATCTACTCCACAGGCATTGAAGCTGTCATACACTCCTGGATAGTGCTCTTCATTCTTCCTAATGTACTCCCAGTCAACCCATCTCATGTCACATACTATGGGCTTCTTGTCAAGCAAAACTGTCTCATAGAAATCTTGTTGTTCCTTAGTGTGGAACCTGTAGTCCACTACAGTTCTTCTTCTGACATCATAGGGATTAGTCTGTCTCCACAGTCTCAGTCATGCATCCTTCCTGAGCTTCATATCCTCTGCAACTGGATGAGCATCATTATGATCAGGAATCTTGGGCTTCAACTTTCTCAAGACAAGTGAATCTTCATCTTCTTCAGCAGCTTCAGGCACTGGGGCCTTGTTCTTCTCTTCAGCTAGAATACTCCTGGTGTTCCTCTTAGGTGTAGACTTGGGCTTAGGAGCAGCAGCCTTGGGAGCATCTTTGGGCTTAGATGGAGCAGCCCCTGATCTTATAGCATCTCCCATCAGCTTCTGAGCTTTAGGTGCTGGTGCAGCAACCTCTTCCTCTTCGTCTTCTTCATCAGAAGAGTGCTTCTCAAATTCTGCCATTGGGTCAACTTTCTTGAAACATCTCCCTCTCTTTCTTTCCTTCTTCTCAGCCACAACTGGTTTTTTGGGTTCAGATCCCAAAGTTACTTGAGTAGAGGCTCTGGCCTTAGACATTGGAATTCTTCTTGCGGGAGCCTTTGTCTTCATTCCTGGCTTTGTAGTAGCAGTTGTGCCATAATCCTTTTTCAGCACCTTCTTCTTAGAAGTGGCCTCATCCTCTACAGCCACATAGTCCTCATCTTCAGAGTCTAAGGTTCTCTTCTTCCTTGCCCTGGTGGCTGCCTTTGGCAAATTGCTGGGGGTGCTCCTGCTGCCATCATCTGAGGTACTGGAGGGACTAGTTGTTAGGGAACGTAGTAATTTCAAAAAAATTCCTACGCACACGCAAGATCATGGTGATGCATAGCAACGAGAGGGGAGAGTGTTGTCTACGTACCCTCGTAGACCGAAGCGGAAGCGTTGACGCAACATAGAGGAAGTAGTCGTACGTCCTCCCGGTCTAACCGATCCAAGCACCGTTACTCCGGCACCTCCGAGTTCTTGACACACGTACAGCTCGATGACGCACCCCGATCTCCGATCCAGCAGAGGCGCGGGGAGGAGTTTCGTCAGCACGACGGCGTGGTGACGATCTTGATGTTCTCCTGTCGCAGGGCTTCGCCTAAGCACCGCTACAATATGACCGAGGTGTAATATCGTGGAGGGGGGCACCGCACACGGCTGAGGAGTGATCTCAATGATCAACTTGTGTCTAGGGTGCCCCCTTGCCCCCGTATATAAAGGAGGGAGGGAGGAGGAGGCCGGCCTAGGGAGGAGGCGCGCCATAGGGGGGGCAATCCTACTCCAAGTAGGTTTGGCCCCCCTTTCCTATTAGGAGTAGGAGAAGGAAGGAAGAGGGGGAGGAGAGAAGGAACGGGGGGCCGGCCCCCCTCCCAATTCGGATTGGGCTTGGGGGGGGCGCTCCCCCTCCCTTGATCCTTCTCCTCCCTTCCACTAAGGCCCAATAAGGCCCATATACTTACCGGGGTTCGGTAACCTCCGGAACTCGGTATATATTCCAATCTCACCGGAACCTTTCCGGTGTCCAAATATATCCATCCAATATATCAATCTTTATGTCTCGACCATTTGAGACTCCTCGTCATGTCCGTGATCACATCCGGGACACCGAACAACCTTGGTACATCAAAATACATAAACTCATAATGAAATCGCATCGAAACCTTAAGCGTGCGGACCCTACGGTTCGAGAACAATGTAGACATGACCGAGACACGTCTCCGGTCAATAACCAATAGCGGGACCTGGATGCCCATATTGGTTCCTACATATTCTATGAAGATCTTTATCAGTCAAACCGCATAACAACATATGTTGTTCCCTTTGTCATCGGTATGTTACTTGCCCGAGATTCGATCGTCGGTATCCAATACCTAGTTCAATCTCATTACCAAGAAGTCTCTTTACTCGTTCCGTAATACATCATCTCGCAACTAACTCATTAGTTGAAATGCTTGCAAGGCTTAAGTGATGTGCATTACCGAGAGGGCCCAGAGATACCTCTCCGACATTCAAGTGACAAATCCTAATCTCAAATCGCCAACTCAACAAGTACCTTCGGAGACACATGAAACACCTTTATAATCACCCGATTCGTTGTGACGTTTGGTAGCACACAAAGTGTTCCTCCGAAAACGGTGTTGCATAATCTCATAGTCATAGGAACATGTATAAGTCATGAAGGAAGCAATAGCAACATACTAAACGATCGGGTGCTAAGCTAACGGAATGGGTCATGTCAATCAGATCATTCAACTAATGATGTGATCTTGTTAATCAAATAACAACTCCTTGTTCATGGTTAGGAAACATAACCATCTCTGATTAACAAGCTAGTCAAGTAGAGGCATACTAGTGACACTCTGTTTGTTTATATATTCACACATGCATTATGTTTCCGGTTAATACAATTCTAGCATGAATAATAAACATTTATCATGATATGAGGAAATAAATAATAACTTTATTATTGCCTCTAGGGCATATTTCCTTCAGTCTCCCACTTGCACTAGAGTCAATAATCTAGATTACACAGTAATGATTCTAACACCCATGGAGTCTTGGTGTTGATCATGTTTTGCTCGTGGAAGAGGCTTAGTCAACGGGTCTGCAACATTCAGATCCGTATGTATCTTGCAAATCTCTATGTCTCCCACCTGGACTAGATCCCGGATGGAGTTGAAGCGTCTCTTGATGTGTTTGGTTCTCTTGTGAAATCTGGATTCCTTCGCTAAGGCAATTGCTCCAGTATTGTCACAAAAGATTTTCATTGGATCCGATGCACTAGGTATGACACCTAGATCGGATATGAACTCCTTCATCCAGACTTCTTCATTGGCTGCTTCCGAAGCAGCTATGTATTCCGCTTCACACGTAGATCCCGCCACGACGCTTTGCTTTGAACTGCACCAACTGACAGCTCCACCGTTTAATGTAAACACGTATCCGTTTTGCGATTTAGAATCGGCCGGATCAGTGTCAAAGCTTGCATCAATGAAACCATTTACGATGAGCTCTTTGTCACCTCCATATACGAGAAACATATCCTTAGTCCTTTTCGGTATTTGGGATGTTCTTGACCGCTGTCCGATGATCCACTCTGGATTACTTTGGTACCTCCTGCTAGACTTATAGCAAGGCACACATCAGTCGGTACACAACATTGCATACATGATAGAGCCTATGGCTGAAGCATAGGAACACTTTTCATTTCTCTCTATCTTCGTAGTGGTCGGGCTTTGAGTCTTACTCAACTTCACACCTTGCAATACAGGCAAGAACCCTTTCTTTGCTTGATCCATTTTAACTTCTTCAAAACTTTGTCAAGGTATGTGCTTTACGAAAGTCCAATTAAGCGTCTTGATCTATCTCTATAGATCTTAATGCCCAATATGTAAGCAGCTTCACCGAGGTCTTTAATTGAAAAACTTTTATTCAAGTATCCCTTTATGCTATCCAGAAATTCTATATCATTTCCAATCAATAATATGTAATCCACATATAATATTAGAAATGCTCTGAGCTCCCACTCACTTTCTTGTAAATCTGAGCTTCTCCAAAAGTCTCAGATAAAACCAAATGCTTTGATCACACTATCAAAACGTTTATTCCAACTCCGAGAGGCTTGCACCAGTCCATAAATGGATCATTGGAGCTTGCACACTTTGTTAGCTCCTTTGGATCGATAAAACCTTCGGTTGCATCATATACAACTCTTCTTCCGTAAATCCATTCAGAATGCAGTTTTACATCCATTTGCCAAATTTCATAATCATAAAATGCGCGATTGCTAACATGATTCGGACAGACTTAAGAATCGCTACTGGTGAGAAGGTCTCATCGTAGTCAACCCCTTGAACTTGTCGAAAACCTTTTGCAACAAGTCGAGCTTTGTAGACGATAACATTACCGTCGTCGGTCTTCTTCTTGAAGATCCATTTATTCTCAATTGCTTGCCGACCATCGGCAAGTCAACCAAAGTCCATACTTTGTTGTCATACATGGATCCCATCTCGATTTCATGGCTTCAAGCCATTTTGCGAATCTGGGCTCACCATCGCTTCTTCATAGTTCATAGGTTCATCATGATCTAGTAGCATGACGCCCGAATAGGATTACCATACCACTCAGTGCGGATCTTACTCGTTCGACCTACAAGGTTCTCAGATTAACTTGATCGAAGTTCTATGATCATCATCATCAACTTCCTCACTAGTCGGTTTTGATGTCACAGAAACTGGTTCCTGTGATGTATTATTTTCCAACAAGGGAGTAGGTACAATTACCTCATCAAGTTCTACTTTCCTCCCACTCACTTCTTTTGAGAGAAACTCCTTCTCTAGAAAGGATCCATTCTTAGCAACGAATGTCTTGCCTTCGGATCTGTGATAGAAGGTGTACCCAACTGTCTCCTTTGGGTATCCTATGAAGACACATTTCTCCGATTTGGGTTCGAGCTTATCAGGTTGAAGTTTTTTCACATAAGCATCGCATCCCCAAACTTTAAGAAACGACAACTTTGGTTTCTTGCCAAACCATAGTTCATAAGGTGTCGTCTCAACGGATTTCGACGGTGCCCTATTAAACGTGAATGTGGCCGTCTCTAAAGCATAACCCCAAAACGATAGCGGTAAATCTGTAAGAGACATCATAGATCGCACCATATCAAGTAAAGTACGATTACGATGTTCGGACACACCATTACGTTGTGGTGTTTCGGGTGGCGTGAGTTGTGAAACTATTCCACATTGTTTTAAGTATAGACCAAACTCGTAACTCAAATATTCTCCTCCACGATCAGATCGTAGAAACTTTATTTTCTTGTTACGATGATTTTCAACTTCACTCTGAAATTCTTTGAACTTTTCAAATGTTTCAGACTTATGCTTCATTAAGTAGATATACCCATATCTGCTTAAATCATCTGTGAAGGTGAGAAAATAACGATATCCGCCACGAGCCTCAACATTCATCGGACCGCATACATCTCAGTATGTATGATTTCCAACAAATCTGTTGCTCTCTCCATAGTACTGGGAGAATGGCGTTTTGTCATCTTGCCCATGAGGCACGGTTCATAAGTACCAAGTGATTCATAATCAAGAGGTTCCAAAAGTCCATCGGTATGGAGTTTCTTCATGCGCTTTACATCGACATGACCTAAACGGCGAGTGCCACAAATAAGTTGCACTATCATTATCAACTCTGCATCTTTTGGCTTCAACACTATGAATATGTGTATCACTACTATCGAGATTCATCAAAATAGACCACTCTTCAAGGGTGCATGACCATAAAAGATATTACTCATATAAATAGAACAACCATTATTCTCGATTTAAATGAATAACCGTCTCGCATCAAACAAGATCCAGATATAATGTTCATGCTCAACGCGGCACCAAATAACAATTATTTAGGCCTAATACTAATCCCGAAGGTAGATGTAGAGGTAGCGTGTCGACCTCGATCACATCGACTTTGGAACCGCTTTCCCACGCGATCGTCACCTCGTCCTTTGCCGGTGTTAAGCAATCCGTAGTCCTGCTTTGAGTTGCAAATATTAGCAATGTAACCAATATCAAATACCCAGTGCTCTGCGAGCTCTAGTAAGGTACACATCAATAACATGTATATCACATATACCTTTGTTCACCTTGCCATCCTTCTTATCCGCCAAATACTTGGGGCAGTTCCGCTTCAAAGTGACGACCGCTTGCGGAGAAGCACTCGATTTCAGGCTTAGGTCCAGACTTGGGTTTCTTCTCTTGAGCAGCAACTTGTTTGCTGTTCTTCTTGAAGTTCCTTCTTCTTCCCTTTGCCCTTTTCTTGAAACTAGTGGTCTTGTTAACCATCAACACTTGATGCTCCTTCTTGATTTCTACCTCGCAGCCTTTAGCATTGTGAAGAGCTCGGGAATCGTCTTATCCATCCCTTGCATATTATAGTTCATCACGAAGCTCTTGTAGCTTGGTGGAAGTGATTGGAGAATTCATCAATGACGCTATCATCCGGAAGAGTAACTCCCGTTGAATCAAGTGATTACAATACCCAGACATCTTGAGTATGTGCTCACTGACAGAACTATTCTCCTCCATCTTGCAGCTATAGAACTTATTGGAGACTTCATATCTCTCAATCCGGGCATTCTTCTAGAATATTAACTTCAACTCCTGGAACATCTCATATGCTCCATGACGTTCAAAACGTCGTTGAAGTCCCGGTTCTAAGCCGTAAAGCATGGCACATTGAACTATCGAGTGGTCATCACTTTGCTCGCCAGACGTTCTTAACGTCGTCGGTTGCATCAGCAGAAGCAGTTCGCACCCAGCGGTGCTTCCAGGGCGTAATTTTTCTATGCAGCAATGAGGATAATCCTCGTTACGGACCCGATCCGCGTAGTTGCTACCATCATCTTTCAACTTAGCTTTCTCAAGGAACGCATTAAAATTCAACGGAACAACAAAGACGGGCCATCTATCTCCAAACAACAAAGACAAGCAAGATACATCAAGGTACTAAGTTCATGATAAATTTTAGTTCAATTAATCATATTACTTAAGAACTCCCACTTAGACAGACATCTCTCTAGTCATCTAAGTGATCACGTGATCCAAATCAACTAAACCATAACCGATCATCACGTGAGATGGAGTAGTTTTCAATGGTGAACATCTTATGTTGATCATATCTACTATATGATTCACGCTCGACCTTTCGGTCTCCGTGTTCCGAGGCCATATCTTCATATGCTAGGCTCGTCAAGTTTAACCTGAGTATTCTGCGTGTGCAAAACTGGCTTGCACCCATTGTAGATGGACGAGAGCTTATCACACCGATCATCACGTGGTGTGCGGGCACGACGAACTTTGGCAACGGTGCATACTCGGGAGAACACTTCTTGATAATTTTAGTGAGAGATCATCTTAAAATGCTACCGTCAATCAAAGCAAGATAAGATGCATAAAGGATTAACATCACATGCAATCAATATAAGTGATATGATATAGCCATCATCATCTTGTGCTTGTGATCTCCATCTCGAAGCACCATCATGATCACCATCGCCACCGTAGCGACACCTTGATCTCCATCGTAGCATCGTTGTCGTTACGCCATCTATTGCTTCTCGACTATCGCTACCGCTTAGTGATAAAGTAAAGCAATTATGTATGCGTTGCATTTCATACAATAAAGCGACAACCATATGGCTCTCGCCATTGCCGATAACCGGTTACAAAACATGATCATCTCATACAATAAAATATAGCATCATGTCTTGGCCATATCACATCACAACATGCCCTGCAAAAACAAGTTAGACGTCCTCTACTTTGTTGTTGCAAGTTTTACGTGGCTGCTACGGGCTTAAGCAAGAACCAATCTCACCTACGCATCAAAACCACAACGATAGTTTGTCAAGTTGATGCTGTTTTAACCTTCGCAAGGACCGGGCGTAGCCACACTCGGTTCAACTAAAGTTGGAGAAACTGACACCCGCTAGTCACTAGTGTGCAAAGCACGGCGGTAAAACCAGTCTCGCGTAAGCGTACGCGTAATGTCGGTCCGGGCCGCTTCATCCAACAATACCGTCGAACCAAAGTATGACATGCTGGTAAGCTGTATGACTTATATCGCCCACAACTCACTTGTGTTCTACTCGTGCATATAACATCAAACCATAAAAAACCTGGCTCTAATGCCACTGTTAGGGAACGTAGTAATTTCAAAAAAATTCCTACGCACACGCAAGATCATGGTGATGCATAGCAACGAGAGGGGAGAGTGTTGTCTACGTACCCTCGTAGACCAAAGCGGAAGCGTTGACGCAACGTAGAGGAAGTAGTCGTACGTCCTCCCGGTCTAACCGATCCAAGCACCGTTACTCCGGCACCTCCGAGTTCTTGACACACGTACAGCTCGATGACGCACCCCGATCTCCGATCCAGCAGAGGCGTGGGGAGGAGTTTCGTCAAGACGACGGCGTGGTGGCGATCTTGATGTTCTCTGTCGCGCAGGCTTCGCCTAAGCACCGCTACAATATGACCGAGGTGTAATATCGTGGAGGGGCACCGCACAGCTAAGGAATGATCTCAATGATCAACTTGTGTCTAGGGTGCCCCTTGCCCCGTATATAAAGGAGGGAGGGAGGAGGAGGCCGGCCTAGGAGGAGGCGCGCCATAGGGGGCAATCCTACTCCAAGTAGGTTTGGCCCCCTTTCCTATTAGGAATAGGAGAAGGAAGGAGAGGGGGAGGAGAGAAGGAAAGGGGGCGGCCCCCTCCCAGTCGGATTGGGCTTGGGGGCGCCCCCCTTGCTCCTTCTCCTCCTTCCACTAAGGCCCAATAAGGCCCATATACTTACCGGGGTTCGGTAACCTCCGGAACTCCGGTATATTTCAATCTCACCGAACCTTTCCGGTGTCCAAATATATCCGTCCAATATATCAATCTTTATGTCTCGACCATTTCGAGACTCCTCGTCATGTCCGTGATCACATCCGGGACTCGAACAACCTTCGTACATCAAAATACATAAACTCATAATGAAACATCGCATCGAAACCTTAAGCGTGCGGACCCTACGGTTCGAGAACAATGTAGACATGACCGAGACACGTCTCGGTCAATAACCAATAGCGGACCTGGATGCCCATATTGGTTCCTACATATTCTACGAAGATCTTTATCGGTCAAACCGCATAACAACATATGTTGTTCCTTTGTCATCGGTATGTTACTTGCCCGAGATTCGATCGTGGGTATCCAATACCTAGTTCAATCTCGTTACGGCAAGTCTCTTTACTCGTTCCGTAATACATCATCTCGCAACTAACTCATTAGTTGAAATGCTTGCAAGGCTTAAGTGATGTGCATTACCGAGAGGGCCGAGAGATACCTCTCCGACATTCGGAGTGAAAAATCCTAATCTTGAAATCGCCAACTCAACAAGTACCTTCGGAGACACCTGTAGAGCACCTTTATAATCACCCGATTCGTTGTGACGTTTGGTAGCACACAAAGTGTTCCTCCGTAAACGGAGTTGTATAATCTCATAGTCATAGGAACATGTATAAGTCATGAAGGAAGCAATAGCAACATACTAAGCGATCGGTGCTAAGCTAACGGAATGGGTCATGTCAATCGAGATCATTCAACTAATGATGTGATCTTGTTAATCAAATAACAACTCCTTGTTCATGGTTAGGAAACATAACCATCTCTGATTAACAAGCTAGTCAAGTAGAGGCATACTAGTGACACTCTGTTTGTTTATATATTCACACATGTATTATGTTTCCGGTTAATACAATTCTAGCATGAATAATAAACATTTATCATGATATGAGAAAATAAATAATAACTTTATTATTGCCTCTAGGGCATATTTCCTTCACTAGTGCCCTCACTCATATGAACTTGCTCCTTAGACTTGTTCTGAATGTCACTCTGATCTGACATGATGCAAACTCTGACAGCAGACCCTGTGAATAGATGTAGATGAGGTAGAGTAGATGAGCATCACAAAGCATAGAGGTTTTTGCAAAAAAAACTGAGTCAAAAACTTAGTTTTAGTTTTCCACAAAAAGCATTTCGGAGCTACCGATTTATAAACTCGGTGATACCGAAGCAGCTTTTGGAACCTAAACTAGTGAACTCAGTCAGACCGAGTCACAGTTTGGTGGCACCAAGACTACTAGGGTTTCACAGAGAGTCAATTTCGGTCACACCGATTTGCAATTCTCGGTCAGACCGAGAATCACATGTGCAATGGCCTGAGCCAAATCGACGAGACCGATTTCTACAACTCGATCGGTCCGAGATGAATTCGGCGGAAACCTAACCCTAAATTTTCAATCGAAAACTAATCTACAGAGTGATTTTGCTGGATAGGAAGATTTCAAACGTGGCAAGATTCATGGCAATGCAATGTGCTAGGAATCAGAGTTAAGAATAGCACAAAGATTCAAATCCATACCCTAATGCGGCGATGGACTTGCTACGGCGACAACGGCGGAGCAGAATCCGGTTGACTGCGGCGGAGACTAGTGGCGGGAGGTCGCTGGTGACGAGGAGGACGATCCGGAGACCTTATGAGGCAGGGCAGGCTGAGCGCGGTGAAGGGTTTCGGAAGATTTTCCAAAATTTGACCCGTGAGTATATATAGCCTGACCCTGTCGGTGTGACCGAGTGGAACAACTCGGTGGCACCGAGATGCATTACTGCAAGCAGTTACTGCAACTCGGTGTGACTGAAAAGTTCAAATCGGTTGCACCGAGATTGAAAACCTAGATCAACTTAGTGATCTCGGTATGACCGAAATGGATGAATCGGTCAGGCCGAAATGCACAAAGAGGTTTTGGAAGTTTAAGTCTATTTCAAATCGGGGACTTCGAGTGCTCCTCACACAGAGTGGTTCGAATCTGACTTGATCAAACTTTGTGATATAGCATGAATAGAGTTTGAGACAAGAAAAGCATAGATAGCTAGTTAAAGTTCTTAGGTATTCTTGTCCATCCACTTGGCAAAAGGAAAGAAACCAAACAATCAAAGCTACAAGTGGATGTCCTCGAATGAGTAAAATATGCAACCAACATGCTCACACAATAAAATGGCAAATGAAATATGTGACAGAGCATGCACACACAATTCTAGCATCTATCAAGCAATTGGCGATGACTAGGTCATCTATATATGAGTATATTGACTTAGGAGTCAAATGAGAACATTTGATCATAGGTCATACTCATCGTTTAAGCACAAGTGGGGTTACCACTTTTACATAAAGCATCGTTATGTTCACACCATTAGAGTTGCTTTAGCTCACTTCTTAGAGTAAAGCTCCCCCTAGATGTGAGATCCCCCATAAGAGGGTTGAACTAACCTCGGGTTTTGTCGATGATGACTTCATGTAGGTGTTGAAGATGTGGATGCTCAATGTTGATGTAGATCATTTGGAGCAATCCATTGGAGTGAGTTGCACTTTCAATACCTACACGGGTTAGTCCCACAAGGAACAAACAAGGATATCCATAGACATAGAGTGATGCACACACACAAGATGATGTCTATGAAAGCGTTAGATTACCTTGTCCCTTGTCTTACCAACAAGAGGGTTTGTGACTCCATGAACTAGTGCAAGATGTGGGAGTTGATTGCACTTGTTCTCACCAAAATGATAAGAGTGAAGTATGTTGGCGGAGTCACCCTCAAGAACTCTCTAGTTCTTCTTGTTCGGGATCCACATCATCTTGATGGGAATCCTTGGAGTTGTAGTCGTACTTGATGAAGTAGAACATGATTTAGTCTTGGGAACCCACTTGACCAAGGCCTTAGGAGCTTCTTCGAATGCATCAATCTCCTCTTGAAGCTTGTCCTTGCCTTTTTGCTTGTGGTCTTGTGGTGGAAGATCATCTTGAGCTTGTGTCCCTTTGAAAGAAGTAGGATCATACTTCTCTTGTTGAGGAACAAACTTCGTCTTGGGGTATTGATCTTCATCCCACTCAACTCCATTGGCATTGAACTTTCGTTCAAAACCAACACCTTGGTTCTTTCGGTGCCTTCCTTGCTTGCGCACAATTTCCTCGAATTGCTTACTCCTGGCAAGGCTCTTGTAAACACCTTTCTCTATAATTCCCTTCAAAAGGCTATTTTCTTGCTCAAGTGTAACTTGGCTAAGAGAATCATTAGTGGAATCAAGAGAACTACTAGAAGCAACAACATTGGATTTAGCATGATTATTGTTACAACTAGAGGAAGAATCTTTCTTGTTCTTGTTACTAGACTTGACTTGAGGCATGTAAGTAGATAAGAGCAAACGCTTGGCAATGTAAGAAGAACTTTTCTTGCGAAGATCATCATTGATTGCTTTTAAAAACTCATGTTCTTGCTCAAGGTTGAGCTTTTCAAAGCGTAACTTCTCATGAGTCCTTAAAAGTTCTCAATGATCTCCTAAGATAGTTTCATGAGCTAACTTAAGAGTGTTTAGTTCTTTAGTTAGGAGCTCAATCTTCTCCTTATCATTGTCATTCGTTTTATCTTGATTAGCATGATTAGTTGATGTTTCATCATAGTATTCATCACTAGAGTTGTCAACAAGTAAATCATCATCACCTAACAAGTCATCCTCATCACTATTGAAATCAACATACTCGGGGTGTGTTACCTTTGGGCCTTTAGCCATGAAGCATCTTCCAAGTCCTTCATTTGGTGAATCAAATATGTCGTAGGAGTTGGTTGACACAAGTGCTAGACTGGCAACACCTTCATCTTGAGTATATTCGGGTCAGAGTGATAGCTTTTCTCAGAGTGATTGTCGGAGTCGAGCCGGATACCCATTCACCAACATGAGCTTGGTGTCTTCGTTTTGTGTAGCTCCTTGATGACTTGTCCTTCCTTTCTGAACCCTTGCTTCTCCGGGATGTTCTTCGATCGTTCATAACGATCATCTCTACTCCTTCTTTCTCTTGATGGTGATTCTTCTCTTCTACTTCTTCTTTTTGGAGAATCTTCTCTTCTTTTGTAGGGTGCCGTACACTCATTGGAATAGTGTCCGGGTCTTCCACAATTGTAGCAATTCGCGCCACGACTAGAAGATCTTTTGTCATTGTAGGACCTTGACTTGGAACTTCTTTCCTTGCTTCTACTCTTGTAGAACTTGTTGAAGTTCTTCACCATTAGGCTCAGTTCTTCATTGAAGGTTTGTTTCTCACTTGATGATGTGGGAGCTTCACATGAGGCTTTGTAAGCACCACTTGACTTGTTGTGGAGCTCCTCCTTATCCTTGAGTGACATCTCATGAGCAACAACTCTTCCAATGACTTCCGTTGGCTTGAGATCTTTGTAATTGGGCATCATTTGGATCAATGTGCACACGGTATCATATTTTACATCCAAGGCTCTTAGGATCTTCTTGGTGATGAATTTTTTGGTTATCTCTTCACTTCCTAAGACGGCAATCTCATTTGTGATGAGACCAAGCCTAGAGTACATTTCAGCGACACCTTCACCATCCTTCATTTTGAACTTGTCAAGCTGACTTTGAAGCACATCCAATTTGGATTCCTTGACGGAGTCGGTACCTTCGTGCATGTCAATCAAAGTATCCCAAATTTCCTTTGCATTCTCAAGACGGCTGATTTTGTTGAATTCTTTGGGGCACAATCCGTTGAAGAGGATATCACAAGCTTGAGCATTGTATTGTAGCATCTTCAACTCTTCCGCGGTAGCTTCACGGTTCGGTTCTCTCCCATCAAAGAATTCACCTTGCAAGCCAATACACACAATAGCCCAAACGGCGGGGTTATGTCCAAGAATATGCATTTTCATCTTATGCTTCCAACTAGCAAAATTAGTACCATCAAAGTAAGGACCTCTACGGTGGTAATTTCCCTCGCTAGACGTCATACTCTCCTAGGTTGTGAAACCAAGGCTATGACTACCAAAAGCTATAGAAATCAAAGCAAATGGATACAAAAGCTCTTATACCACTTGTAGGATCGAAAGTATGTATAGAGGGGGGTGATTAGACTACTTGACCAAATAAAAATCTAGCCTTTTCCCAATTTTAGTTCTTGGCAGATTTTACCAACTTAGCACAAGTCAAGCAACCAACCTACACATGCAATTCTAAGAGTATAGCAGCGGAATGTAAAACAATTGCATATGAAGGTAAAGGGGAGGAGTTTGAGAAGGCAAACGCAATTGGAGACATGGATGTTTTTGTCGTGGTTCCGATAGGTGGTGCTATCGTACATCCACTTTGATGGAGACTTCAACCCACGAAGGGTAACGGCTGCGCGAGTCCATGGAGGGCTCCACCCACGAAGGGTCCATGAAGAAGCAACCTTGTCTATCCCACCATGGTCGTCGCCCACGAAGGACTTGCCGCACTAGGGTAGATCTTCACGAAGTAGGCGATCTCCTTGCCCTTATAAACTCCTTTGGTTCAACTCCACAATCTTGTCGGAGGCTCCCAAGTGACACCTAGCCAATCTAGGAGACACCACTCTCCAAGAAGTAAAAAATGGTGTGTTTATGATGAACTCCTTGCTCTTATCGTTCAAATGATAGTCTCCCCAACACTCAACTCTCTCTCATAGGATTTAGATTTGGTGGAAAGAAGATTTGAGTGGAAAGCAACTTGGGGAAGGCTAGAGATCAAGATTCATATGGTAGGAATGGAATATCTTGACCTCAACACAAGTGTAGGTGGTTCTCTCTCGGAAAATGTATGTTGGAAGTGTAGGCATGTACTGATGGCTCTCTCCACGAATGAAGAGTGGGTGGAGGGGTATATATAGCCTCCACACAAAATCTAACCGTTACACACAACTTACCAATCTCGGTGGGACAGAATCGTGAAACTCGGTCGGACCGATTTAGCAAATAATGTGACCGTTAGGATTTTTGGTGGAACTGACATGTCAACTCGGTGGGACCGATATGGTTAGGTTTAAGGCATAACGTAATCTTGGTGAGACCGATTACTCGGTGGAACCGATTTTTGTAATAAGCTAACCAGAGAGTTGGTCAGGCAAACTCGGTGGGACCGATTCGCTCATCTCGGTGAGACCGAAACATTACGAAAGGGAAATAGAGAGTTTGCATTGCAATCTCGGTGGGACCAATCACTCATCTCGGTTTGACCGAAACATTACGAAGGCAAACAGAGAGATTACAATCCCATCTCGGTGAGACCGAGATCCCTATCGGTGAGACTGAAAAGACTAGGGTTTGTGGCAGTGGCTATGACATGTGAACTCAGTGGCACCGGATAGAAATAATCGGTGGGGCCAAGTTTGACTTTTGGTTTGGGTCATATGTGGATTTGAGAAAGTAGTTGAGGGCTTTGGAGCATATCACTAAGCATTTTGAGCAAGAGCCTCATTAAGCAACACCTCATCCCTCCTTGATAGTATTGGCTTTTCCTATAGACTCAATGTGACCTTGGATCACTAAAATAGAAAATGTAGAGTCTTGTGCTTTGAGCTTGAGCCAATCCTTTTGTCCTTAGCATTTTGAGGGATCCACTTTTCTCATCCATGCCATGCCAATCATTGAGCTTTCCTGAAATACTTATCTTGAAATAGCATTAGCTCAATGAGCTATATGTTGTTAGGAATTACCAAAACCACCCAGGGATAGTTGCACTTTCAAGGTGGTCATGTAAGGTTGGTCCGGGCCGCTTCATCCAACAATACCGCCGGATCAAAATGAGACATTGGTGGTAAGTAGTATGACGATCACCGCCCACAACTCTTTGTGTTCTACTCGTGCATATCATCTACGCATAGACCTAGCTTGGATGCCACTGTTGGGAAACGTAGCATGCAATTTCAAAACAAATCCTACACTAACGGAAGATCTATCTAGGAGATGCATAGAAACGAGAGGGGGAGAGTGTGTCCACGTACCCTCGTAGACCAAAAGCAGAATCATTAACTTAACGCGGTTGATGTAGTCGAACGTCTTCTCGAATCAACCGATCAAGTACCGAACGTACGGCACCTTCGACTTCTGCACACGTTTATCTCGATGACGTCCCTTGAACTCTTGATCCCGCAAAGTGTCGATGGAGTTGATGAGTAACGTCAGCGGCGGGATGACGGTGTTGGTGAAGTGATCCGCGCAGGGCTTTGCCTAAGCACTACAACGATGTGACCGGAGGAGTAAATGATGGAGGGGGGGCACCGCACATGGCTAAACAATTGGTGTGTCCTTGGGGTGCCCCCTGCCCCATATATAAAGGAGGAGGGGAAGCAGGCCAGCCACAAGGGGCGCGCCATGGGGAAAGGAGTCCTACTAGGGCTCCACTCCTAGTAGGATTCGGCCACCCCTTTTATTCCTTGAACCGGAGGGGGAAAAGAAGAAGGGAGAGGGAAGAGGAAAAGGAAAGGGGGACGCCCCCCCTCCCCTAGTCCAATTCGGACTCCCTATGGGAGGGGGGCACGGCCACCCCTTGTGGGCTGCCTCCCCTCTCTCCTATGGCCCATATTGGCCCAACAATTCCCTGGGGGGTTCCGGTAACCTCCCGGTACTCCGAAAAACATCCAAAACTTCCCGAAACCATTCTGCTGTCCGAATGTAACCTTCCAATATATCAATCTTTACCTCTCGACCATTTTGAGACTCCTCGTCATCTCCGTGATCTCATCCGGGACTCCGAACAACCTTCGGTCACCAAAACACATAACTCATATAATACCAATCCTCATCGAACGTTAAGCATGCGGACCCTACTTGTTCGAGAACTAGTAGACATGACCGAGACACCTCTCTAGTTAATAACCAATAGCGGAACCTAGAAGCTCATATTGTTTCCCACATATTCTACGAAGATCTTATCGGTCGAACCGCAATGTCAATATAGTTATTCCATTTGTCATCGGTATGTTACTTGCCCGAGATTTGATCGTCGGTATCTTCATACCTAGTTCAATCTCGTTACCGGCAAGTCTCTTTACTCGTTCTGTAGTGCATCATCCCGCAACTAACTCATTAGTCACATTGCTTGCAAGGCTTCATATGATGTGCATTATCGAGAGGGCCCACAGATACCTCTCCGATACTCGGAGTGACAAATCCTAGTCTCGATCTATGCCAACCCAACAAACACCTTCGGAGACACCTGTAGAGCATCTTTATAATCACCCAATTACGTTGTGATGTTTGATAGCACATAAGGCATTCCTCCGGTGTCAGGAGTTGCATAATCTCATAGTCAGAGGAATATATATTTGACACGAAAAAAGCAGTAGCAATAAAACTGAACGACCATTATGCTAAGCTAACGGATGTGTCTTGTCCATCACATCATTCCACTAATCATGTGATCTCGTTATCAAACAACAACTCATGTTCATGGCTAGGAAACTTAACCATCTTTGATTAACGAGCTAGTCTAGTAGAGGCATACTAGGGACACGTTGTTTTGTCCATGTATTCACACATGTATCGAGTTTCCGGTTAATACAATTCTAGCATGAATAATAAACATTTATCATGAATAAAGAAATATAAAATAACAACTTCATTATTGCCTCTAGGGCATATTTCTTTCATTTATTATTTGACAACAAAAAGTAAATTCATTTTTCATTTTAGGACTGGGCATCCCTAATACCTTTGTTGTACTCTCGTGCAATGACAATTGAATGAACACTCATCGTGAGAATAACACATCTAGCATGGAAAATATTGGCCACCCCTCACCGCCTCGCTAGCGGTAGAGCACACAAAAGAGAAATTTATTTTGAAAAATTAGAGATGACACATGCAAATTTGCTTAGAACAATATGGAAATACCGCATATAGGTAGATATATTGGACTCATATGGCAAAACTAGTTTAAAGGGTTTTGGATGCACAAGTAGTGATCACACTTAATGCAAGATGAAGGCTAGCAAAAAGATTGAGAAGCGACCAACCAAGAAACGAAAAATCTCGTACCCAAGCATTAAGCATAAGTAACACCGAATAATGCACCACAAGTAGGATATAAATTTCATTGCATAAGTATTGACTTTTGTGCTTGCATAGGGAATCACAAACCTTAGCATCAATATTCTTACTAAAGCACAATTACTCATCAACATGACTCACATATCATATCGTCATATCTCAAAACCATTACTAAGAATCAAGTTTATTTTGTCCAATGATCTTCATGAAAGTTTTTATTATATCCTCCTTGGATATATATCACTTTGGGACTATTTTCATATGTTGCTTTTGATAAGCTCAAACAAACTTAAGTGAACATGAGCATAATGTTTCTTTCTCTCAAAATAATCTAAGTGAAGAAAGATAGGATTTCTTAAAAAAATTTACGAACTCCCAAATAAATCTAAGTGAAGCATGAGAGCATTTCTCAAAAAATAACAAAGCACACCATTCTCAAAAAGTTATAAGTGAAGCACTAGAGTAATTCCATGGCTCTAAAAATTTAAGTGAATCATAGGAGCAAGCATAGCATAATTTTTGGCTCTCTCAAAAAGGTGTGTCCGGCAAGGATTCAAGAATTAAAACACAAACCAACACAAGCAAAGACTCGTATCATACAAGGCGCTCTAAGAAAAACTCATAATATGTGACGAAAAAGAATATAGTTCCAAGTAAAATACCGATGGTTGTTAGAAGAAAGAGGGGATGCCACTCGGGGGCATCCCCAAGCTTAGTTGCTTGCTACTTCTTGAATATTATCTTGGTCTGCCTCGGGCATCCCCAAGCTTAGTATTTTGCTAATCCTTATTCCTTCATCCATCTTAAGATCACCCAAAACTTGAAAACTTCAATCACACAAAACTCAACAAAACCTTCGTGAGATCCATTAGTATAAGAAAGCAAACCAGTACTATAAGTATTGTTGCAATCTATTCATATTTTATTTTTGCATTATATCTAATGTATTCCAACTTTTCTATGGCAAAAACTCATCAAAGAAAACCATAGAATCATCAAAACAAGCACACAACGCAAAGAAAACATAACCTGTCAAAAACAAAATAGTCTGTAGCAATCTGACTACTTCGAATACTTCTGTAACTCCAAAAATTCTGAAACATTAGGACGACATGAATAATTTGTTTATTAATCTTCTGCAAAAAGAATCAACTCCAAAGCACTTTTCTGATAAAAATGAAAAATAATTTCGTGAGCGCAAAACTTTTTGTTTTTCAGCAAGATCAAAACTCTCACCCAAATCATCCCAAAGGCCTTGCTTGGCACCAACACTAATTTAGACCACAAAAACACATCTAACCAGAGGCATAATTGCGTATTTTATTGAAAACAGCAAGAAAACCAAAAAGCAAAAAGATACAAGTTGGGTTGCCTCCCAACGAGTGTTGTCGTTTGACGCCCCTAGCTAGGCATAACGAGTAGGATCTAAGTTTTGTCATCCTTAGTTCTAGATCCATAAGATGTCCTCACGATTGATTCATATGGTGGCCTAATTCTTGTTCTAGGTAAGTGTTCCATACCCTTCCTTAGTGTAAATTGAAATTTAATATTGGCTTCTTTCATATCAATCACGGCACCGATAGTACGTAAAAACGGGCCACCAAGTACAATTGGACAAGACGGATTGCAATCAATATCAAGAACAATAAAATCTATGGGCACATAATTCCTATTTGTGAGAATAAGAACATCATTAATTCTTCCCATAGGCTTTTTAATAGTAGAATCCGCCAAGTGCAAATTTAAAGAGCATTCTTCAATATCAGTAAGACCAAGCACATCACATAAAGATTTCGGAATTGTAGTAACACTAGCACCCAAGTCACATAAAGCAAACCACTCATGATTTTTAGGTTCCCATTCATCATGTAATTTTCTAGGAATCGAAACTTCTAATTCCAACTTTTCTTCAAAAGCTTTCATCATATCATCAACAATATGTTTAGTGAAAGCTTTATTTTGTTCATAAGCATGGGGGTGAATTTATCTTGGATTGCAACAAAGAAATACAATCAACCAAAGAGCAATTATCATAATTAAAGTCTTTGTAATCCAAAATAGTGGGCACATCACTAGTTAAAGTCTTGACCTCTTCAAACCCACTTTTATCAATTTTCTCAACAAGATTTTCACCCTCCGAATCATAGGGATGCCTTCTAACTAAAGTTGACTCTTTTCCAGTCCCTTTTTCATCAATCTTAATTTTACTAAACAAAGAATCAATAGAAGAAACACCAATCATTTTAAGATCTTCATCACTTTTATGAAAGTAATCACTAGAAAACGCTCTTTCTAAAAATTCTCTTTTAGCTCTAAGCATAGCGGTTCTTTTTTTACTTTCATCCATAGAAACATAAAGAGCTTTAATTGATTCTTCAACTTTAGGAACAAAATTTTTCATTTTGAGAGTTTCTACATCATGAGGATTCTATCAATACTTCTAGACATATCATCAACTTTATTTAACTTTTCCTCTATCGAAGCATTGAAAGCTTTTTGAGTATTGATAAATTCTTTAATATTATTCTCAAAATCAGAGGTGTTTCTATTATTATTATAAGAGGAATTACCATAATTATTAGAGGAATTACTTGGAAAAGGCCTAGGATTAAAATTACCTCTATAAGCATTCTTATTGAAATTATTTCGCGACATAAAATTCACATCCATGGCATCACTATTTCGCTCAAGCAAAGTAGACAAAGGCACATCATTAAAATCAATAGGAGCACTTTTATTAGCAACCAAATTCATAAGAGCATCAACTTTTTCACTCAAAGAATTAATTTCTTCTACCGAATTGACTTTTTTACTAGTAGGAGCTCTTTCGGTATGCCATTGTGAGTAAATGGCCATAATATTGTCTGACAATTTATTAGCTTCACCCAAAGTAATTTCCATAAAAAGTACCCCCCGTGGCTGAATCTAAAAGATTACGAGAAACAAAATTCAACCCCGCACAAAAATTTTGTAAGATCATCCAAAGATTTAACCCATGAGTTGGGCAATTCCTTAGCATTAATTTCATCCTTTCCCAAGATTGTGCAACATGCTCATGTTCAAATTGCTTGAAATCCATGATCTGGGTTCTAAGGGAAATGATTTTTGGGGGCAGAAAATACTTAGTAATAAAAGCATCCTTGCACTTGTTCCAATACTATTGCAAGGCAAAGAAGAAAACCAAATTTTTGTGCGATCTCGCAAAGAAAACGGAAATAATTCAAACTGCACAACATCATTGTCCACATCTTCTTTTTCTTTTGCATATTGCATAATTCCATGAGTGTGTTAAGATGGGACACGACATCCTCATTAGGAGTATCGGCAAATTGATCTTTCATAACAAGATTCAGCAAAGCAGTATTAATATCACAAGACTCCGCATTAGTGGCGGGAGGAGCAACCAGAGTGCTAATAAAATCATTGTTGTTGGTATTTGAGAAATCACACAACTTGGTGTTCTCTTGAGTCATGATGACTTCACAACAAGATTGCACTAAAAAACAGATCTGACGAGAAAACGGCGAACGGAAAAGAGGGCGAATAAAACAATAAAATTTTTTGAAGTGGGGGAGAGGAAAACGAGAGGCAAATGGCAAATAATGTAAATTGTGAGGAGATGAGATTTGTGATTAGCAACCTGGTTGATGTTGAAGATCCTCCCAGACAACGGCGCCAGAAATTCCTTTTGATGTCTGGTAGAACTACGTCGGTATTTCCCCAAAGAGGAAGGGATGATGCAGTATAGCGATGGTAGGTATTTCCCACAGTGATGAGACCAAGTTTATCAAACCAGTAGGAGAACCTCCTAACACCATGTAAACAACACCTGCACACAAATTGTTGGAGAACGAAGTAATTTCAAAAAAAATCCTACGATCACGCAAGATCTATCTAGGCGATCCATAGCAACGAGAGGGGAGACTGTGTCCACGTACCCTTGTAACCGAAAGCGGAAGCGTTTCAATAATGCGGTTGATGTAGTCGAACGTCTTCGCGATCTAACCGATCCAAGTACCGAACGTATGACACATCCGCGTTCAGCGCATGTTTAGCTCGATGATGTCCCTCATCCTCTTGATCCAGTTGAGGACAAGGGTGAGTTCCGTCAGCACGAAGGCGTGGCGATGGTGATGACGATGCTACCAGCGCAGGGCTTCGCCTAAGCACTACGATGGTATGATCAAGGTGTGTAACGGTGGAGGGGGGCACCGCACACGGTTGGGAGAGAAACTTGTGTTTCTTTGGGGTGCCCCTGCCCACGTATATAAAGGAGGGAGGGAGGCCGACCCCCTAGGGGCGCGCCAAGTGTATGGAGTCCTACTAGGACTTCCAAGTCCTAGTAGGAATCCTTTCCCTTTCAGGAGTAGGAGAGAAGGAAGGAGAGAGGGAGTAGGAAAGGGCAAGGGGGGCGCTGCCCCCTTCCCCTAGTACAATTCGGACCCATGGGGGGCACCTCCCTTTGGCCTGCCTCCTCTATTTCCCGTATGGCCCAATAAGGCCCACTACCTCTCCTAATGAATTCCCGTAACTCCCCGGTACTCCGAAAAATACCCGAATCACTCGGGTAATCACTCGAAAGCTTTCCGATGTCCGAATATAGCCTTCCAATATATCAATATTTATGTCTTGACCATTTCGAGACTCCTCGTCACGTCCGTGATCTCATCTGGGACTCCAAACAAACTTCAGTCATCAAAACACATAACTCATAATATAAATCGTCATCGAACGTTAAGCGTGCGGACCCTACGAGTTGAGAACTATGTAGACATGACCGAGACACATCTCCAGTCAATAACCAATAGCAGAACCTGGATGCTCATATTGGTTCCTACATATTCTACGAAGATCTTTCTCGGTCAAACCGCATAACAACATAAGTTGTTCCCTTTGTTTTCAGTATGTTACTTGCCCGGGATTCGATCGTCAGTATCATCATACCTAGTTCAATCTCATTACCGGCAAGTCTCTTTACTCGTTCCGTAATGCTTCATCCTGCAACTAACTCATTAGTCACATTGTTTGCAAGGCTTATAGTGATGAGCATTACCGAGAGGGCCCAGAGATACCTCTTCGAAACACAGAGTGACAAATCCTAATCTCGATCTATGCCAACCCAACAAATACCTTCAGAGACACCTGTAGAGCATCTTTATAATCAGCCTTTTATTTTGTGACGTTTGATAGCACACAAGGTGTTCCTCCGGTATTCGGGAGTTGCATAATCTCATAGTCCGAGGAACATGTATAAGTCATGAAGAAAGCAGTAGCAATGAAACTGTAACGATCATAATGCTAAGCTAACGGATGGGTCATGTCCATCACACCATTCTCCTAATGATGTGATCCCGTTCATCAAATGACAACACATGTCTATGGTTAGGAAACATAACCATCTTTGATTAACGAGCTAGTCAAGTAGAGGCATACTAGGGACAATATGTTTTGTCTATGTATTCACACATGTCCTAAGTTTTAGGTTAATACAATTCTAGCATGAATAATAAGCATTTATCATGAAATAAGGAAATAAATAATAACTTTATTATTACTTCTAGGGCATATTTCCTTCAGTCTCCCACTTGCACTAGAGTCAATAATCTAGTTCACATCGCCATGTGATTTAACATCAATAGTTCACATTTGTATGTGATTAACACCCATAGTTCAAATCGCCATGTGACCAACAACCAAAGGGTTTACTAGAGTCAATAATCTAGTTCACATTGCTATGTGATTAACACCCAAAGAGTACTAAGGTGTGATCATGTTTTGCTCCTAAGAGAAATTTAGACAACGGGTCTGTCACATTCAGAGCCGTTTGTATTTTGCATATATTCTATGTCTACAATGCTCTGCATAGAGCTACTCTAGCTAATTGATCCCACTTTCAATATGTATCTAGATTGAGACTTAGAGTCATCTGGATCGGTGTAAAAGCTTGTATCGACGTAACTCTTTACGACGAACTCTTTATCACCCCTATCACCGAGAAACATTTCCTTAGTCCTCACTAAGGATAATTTTGACCGTTGTCCAGTGATCTACTCTTAGATCACTTTTGTACCCCCTTTCCAAACTCATGGCAAGGTACACAATAGGTATGGTACACAACACAACATACTTTATAGAACCTATGACTGTGGCATAGGGAATGACTTCCATTCTCTTTCTATCTTCTACCATGGTCGGGCTTTGAGTCTTACTCAACTTTACACCTTGTAATACAGACAAGAACTCCTTCTTTGACTGATCCATTTTGAAATCTTTCAAAAACTTGTCAATGTATGTACTCATTGAAAAATCTTATCAAGCGTCTTGATCTATCTCTATAGATCTTGATGCCCAATATGTAAGCAGCTTCACCGAGGTCTTTCATTGAAAAACTCTTATTCAAGTATCCCTTTATGCTATCCAGAAATTCTATATCATTTCCAATCAACAATATGTCATCCACATATAATATTAGAAATGCTACAGAGCTCTCACTCACTTTCTTGTAAATACAGGCTTCACTGCAAGTATGTACAAAACCATATGCTTTGATCACACTATCAAAGCGTTTATTCCACCTCCGAGAGGCTTGCACCAGTCCATAAATGGATCGATGGAGCTTGCACACTTTGTTAGCACCCTTTGGATCGACAAAACCTTTTGGTTGCATCATATACAACTCTTCTTCCAGAAATCCGTTCTGGAATGCAGTTTTGACATCCATCTGCCTAATTTTATAAAATATGGCAACTGCTAACATGATTCGGACGGATTTAAGCATCGCTACAGTTGACAAAATCTCATTGTAGTCAACACCTTGAACTTGTCGAAAACCTTTTGTGACAAGTCGAGCTTTGTAGATAGTAACACTACTATCAGTGTCCGTCTTCCTGTTGAAGATCCATTTATTTTCTATGGCGTACTGATCATCGAGCAAGTCCACCAAAGTCCACACTTTGTTCTCATACATGGATATCAACTCAGATTTCATGGCCTCAAGCCATTTCACAGAATCTGGGCTCATCATCGCTTCCTCATAGTTCGTAGGTTCATCATGGTCTAATAACATGACTTCCAGAATAGGATCACCGTACCACTCTGGTGCGGATTGTACTCTGGAAGACCTAAGAGGTTCGGTAATAACTTGATCTAAAGTTTCATGATCATCATCATTAGCTTCCTCACTAATTGGTGTAGGAATCACTGGAACTGATTTCTGTGATGAACTACTTTCCAATTTGAGAGAAGGTACAATTACCTCATCAACTTCTACTTTCCTCCCACTCACTTCTTTCGAGAGAAACTCCTTCTCTAGAAAGGATCCATTCTTAGCAATGAATATCTTGCCTTCGGATCTTGTGATAGAAGGCGTACCCAACAGTTTCCTTTGGGTATTCTATGAAGACGCACTTCTCCGATTTGGGTTCGAGCTTATCAGGTTGAAGCGTTTTCACATAAGCATCACAACCCCAAACTTTAAGAAACGACAACTTTGGTTTCTTGCCAAACCACAGTTCATAAGGTGCTGTCTCAACGGATTTTGATGGTGCCCTATTTAAAGTGAATGCAGTTGTCTCCAATGCATAACCCCAAAATGATAGTGGTAAACCGGTAAGAGACATCATAGATCGCACCATATCCAATAAAGTGCGGTTACGACGGTCATACACACCATTACGCTGTGGTGTTCCAGGTGGCGTGAGCTCTGAAACTATTCCACATTTTTTAAAATGAAGGCCAAACTCGTAACTCAAATATTCTCCTCCACGATCAGATCGTAGAAACTTTTATTTTTTTGTTACGATGATTCTCCACTTCACTCTAAAATTCTTTGAACTTTTCAAATGTTTCAGACTTGTGTTTCATTAAGTAGATATACCCATGTCTTCTCAAATCATCTGTGAAGGTCAGAAAATAATGATACCCGCCACGAGCATCAATACTCATTGGAACGCATACATCGGTATGTATTATTTCCAATAAGTCACTATATCGTTCAATTGTTCCGGAGAACGGAGTTTTAGTCATCTTGCCCATAAGGCACAGTTCGCAAGTATCAAATGATTCATAATAAAGTGATTCCAAGAGTCCATCTTTATGGAGTTTCTTCAAGCGCTTTACACTGATATGACCCAAGCGGCAGTGCCACAAATAAGTTGCACTATCATTATCAACTTTGCATCTTTTGGCACCAATATGTGTATCATTACGACCGATATTCAATAAACCATCAACATTGTGTGTATGACCATAGAAGGTTTTATTCATGTAAACAGAATAACAATTATCCTCTGTCTTAAATGAATAACCGTATTGCAATAAACATGATCTAATCGTATTCATGCTCAACGCAAACACCAAATAACATTTATTTAGGTTCAACACTAATCCCGAAAGTATAGGGTGTCGGTGTCAAAACTGGCGGATCTCGGGTAGGGGGTCCCGATCAGTGCGTCTAAGGCTAATGGTAATAGGAGGTAGGGGACACGATGTTTTACCCAGGTTCGGGCCCTCTCTATGGAGGTAATACCCTACTTCCAGCTTGATTGATCTTGATGATATGAGTATTACAAGAGTTGATCTACCACGAGATTGTAGAGGCTAAACCCTATAAGCTAGCCTACGATTATTATTGTCCCCCCTACGGACTAAACCCTCCGGTTTATATAGACATCGGAGGAGGCTAGGGTTACACAGAGTCGGTTACAAAGAAGGAGATCTAACATTCGGATCGCCTAGCTTGTCTTCCACGCAAAGGAGAGTCCCATCCGGACACGGGACGAAGTCTTGAGTCTTGTATCTTCACGGTCCAACAGTTCGGCCAAAGTATATAGTCCGGCTGTCCGGATACCCCCTTATCCAGGACTCCCTCAGTAGCCCCTGAACCAGGCTTCAATGACGATGAGTCCGGCGCGCAGATTGTCTTCGGCATTGCAAGGCAGGTTCCATCTCCGAATACTCCAAAGTAAACCTCGAACACTTAAATCGTGTCCGGCTCTGCAAGACGAGAGAGAACGATATTCCACAAATATAATTTGCTGACAACTTTAGATAATGTGACACCACACCATGGGCGAGTCATTATTCGAACCGTCTTCCCACAACCAGCCACCGCACATATTGCGAGGCGGTTTCCTCGGCACATCTTGTCGAAGCAGAGATCATGTCCCCTTATCACGAGATCCTCATCAATACGGGTACGGGTAACCCAACCGTGCTATTAACGTGGCGCTTGGGAAATAAGCGATTTCATCAGGCAAGCAGGGAGGCGCACCATTTTCGCCACCTCTATAAAGGGATAAGGATCTCCCATTTCTACCCACGCCTTCTTCCTCCTTTGCTCATCCATTCTTGCATCCTCGAGCTCCAGCGCCCTAGTTCACGCCTTCTCCGCACAGTCAATCATGTCCGGAGCAGGAGGCAAGTGGGTGGCCTCCACCGTCAAGGAGGAGCACATTACGAAGCTCCGGGAGGCCGGGTACTTGGCCGCAGATATCGCGCACCGGCTCCCGGACGTAGGGCAGATTATTCCGACTCCGGGACCCCACGAGAGGGTCGTGTTCCTCGCCCACTTCATCCGCGGACTGGGATCCCCCCTCCACCCATTTGTCCGCGGGCTCATGTTCTATTACGGGCTGGATTTTCATGATCTGGCCCCTAACTTCATCCTCAATATCTCGGTGTTTATCATCGTGTGCGAGGCCTTTCTTCGCATCAGGCCCCACTTTTGGCCTGTGGCTAAAGATCTTCAATGTAAAGCCAAAGATAGTGGTCGGCCAGCAGGCAGAGTGCGGTGGCGTCATGGTGGGCAAGATGCCCAACGTCACCTGGCTCGAAGTCTCCTTCGCGGAGACCGTGAAGGGGTGGCAATCGGGGTGGTTCGACATCACCGAGCCGTGAGATGCCAACTGGGTGGCGGGCCCCGAATTCTGATCCGGCATCCCTGTGCGGCTCACTTCCTGAAAGAGGAAGGGCCTGGCCTAGGGCGCATCCGCGGAGCTGACCGGACTCCAGAACTGCGTCAAAAACATGATAACCAAGAATATCAAGCCGGTCAATGTGGTCCAGGTCATGCTATTTCGCCGGATTCTCCCGTGACAGAGATGGGCATTCAACCTGTGGGAGTTAGACGCGGCCCAACACCAGACCCTGCAAGAGCTCTTTGACACGACGCACAAAGATGCCTAGAAGGTGTTGTTCAAGGCCAGCGAAGTTCCTCCCCCCACCTCTGAGGACCACGGACTCAGCGCCCGGCGCAGGCCAATGCGGTAAGCATCCTACATTTCGCAAGATGTGCCTTTCCTCAGTATATTCGTGGGAGAAACTTAAGCCATTGTGCTGATTTTAACAGGAATACGTAGCGACGGCGGAGCGGATCGACTGTCCGGCTCCGTTGCCTAAGGGCCCAGCAAACGAACTCCTAACGGAGATGCTGGCTCCGACACCCTATGAGGTGCTGGAGAAGAAGGCCAAGAAAAAGGCCACAGGGACCAGAAGATGCTCCCGGCGCAACATGGTGCCGGACTGATTGTCCGAAGACACCAGGGCGCACTCCTCCAACGACAACGAGGAGGAGGAGGAGGGAAACCCTCTCCCCGAAAACGAGGGGGGAAGAAGAGGAAGGCCACCCCTTCCGGGGAGGCCGAGGGGTCCAAGAAGGGACGAACCCTCCCTCCGGACCACTCCACAACCCCCGCCTATAGCGAGGAGGAGTGGCTACCCAGGGGCAAGCCCCTGGCGAGATCGTAAGTATCCGCACTCTGTAATACTTTTAGTGCGACTTAGCTTCATAGTTTGTTATAACGCCGAACACGCATATGCAGTCCAGCCAGGTCCCATCCCAAGGCATCCTCTTCGGATGGGTCTCTGAGTGATTCGGCAATGAATTTGCTCCCGACGGCCACCTTTCCTCGGCCTGCAGATGACACGGAGGTGTGGTCCCAAAGGGTACTAGAGCAGGGGAGGCGGCTCTGGAGATGCCCCAAGGCGAAATTCCAGACGCCAGGCACATGGGGAGTAAGATCCCCATAGATTATGCTGACGAGAGCCGCAACAAGTTGGGCTCCCAGCCGGACACTGCACCGGAACCTCCAAAGGTTCCAGATTCGGGTAGGCAGCCCCTAGCTAAGGAGGGCGAGCCGGCCGTGCCGATGACCTCCATTGTGCCAGAGGCATCGGATAGTCTGCTGGAAGTGCTTCACGGTGCTTCCATGGATGAAGAGCACCGTACTCTTATGAGTACGGTGATTCAGAAGGTTCGGTCCGCCAAAAGCGAATTGACCGAAGCTTGCACCAGCCTCCTGACAAGCTTTGAGGTAAGTAATTAAAAGTGTGAGAAATTATCACCCAATAGACAGTATCCCATGATACTCTGTTTGGTGTTCAGAAAGAAAAGCCAAACGGAGGGTCAACTTTAAACCGCAGGAATCTAACAGTATGTGCCTATGTGAATAAGCAGGCGGTGCTGCTTGCCGCTGCTGCCCACACAGCAGAGGTCACTGGACTCGAACGGGGCCTGAAGCAGGCCGAAGAGGAGCTCAGCCTCACGAAGAGGCAGATCGAAGAGAACAAAGGTGAGTGATACCCCGTTCATGTGTCGTATAGAGGAGAAAAAATTGGTGACGCTAACAAAAAGCGTCATGATTTTTTTAATAGGGGCCACGAGCGAAGTGGCGGCCCTGAGGAAAGCTTTATCCGAGGCCGAAGACAAGGCGGCCATGGAGCGCATTGAGCGTGAAAAGCAAGATGCTAGGGTGGGTGAGGTACAGCAAGAGCTCCAGGAGCCCGGCAAGAAGTTCGAGTCCTTGGAGCGTGACTTCAAGACGAAAGAGTCTGAGCTTGTGAAGGCCCTTCTGAGCGCGAAAGACGCCAAGGCCGAAGCCCAAAAGGCCCAACAGGAAATCCAGGCGGCCAAGAAGATAGCGGCGGGTAAGGCATTCATTATGCAAAGCAAGCATGTGGAGGAGACATTTCTTTTACTTACCCGAATTCGGAGCTCTCCAGGGGCATTCGCAGATCTGCCACACAGCATATCGGATACCACGGAGTTCTACCGTGCCGAAGAGGGGAGCTCGACGGAGAAGTTGTTCTGGTCCCAGTATGCTGGAACCGAACACCCAATGCATCTGAGTGACCAACTGAAGCATTGGTTGAACTCCACAGGGCGGCCGAAGTGGCCATGAAGGACTTCATAGTGCGGATGTGGCCTGGTGATCCCCTACCCGACAGCTACTTCGGCCTTATAAAGCAGATGGTAAATGCTTGTCCGTGGTAGTTATCAAGCAATCCATTTGTATTGAGGGTACCCGCCGGGCCTTTGCCCATGCAAAAATGCATTGGGCCAAGCTGGATGCAGAGAAGCTGGTGAAGGATGGACCGTCGGAGGGCAAGGCGCATCACTACCCCGAGAAATATTATGACGGCATTATGAAAGGCGCTCGTCTCATGGTCGATGAATTTACCAAGGACACAATCTTTGAGTGAATGGACTCATGTCGTCTTTGTAATATGAAAACGAATTTGTTTGTGCTATATGGCGCTTTGTTGATTTAAAATATTACCTTCTGTGCGGCTGTTTATAAAATTCTGAAAGTAGGCCACTGTCGGCTTTCGCCTCACGTAACTAGTATCTTTGGGGTGTTAAGGAAAACCCAAACACTTTATCCAAATGTTTGGTCCTTGAAGGAGGTGTTTGGCGCAGCGAACAAGGCAATCGGACTATGCGGCTTTATAACTGTCACTTAGCCATAGAAGTCTACAATTTTAAATTTAGACGAAGCCCCTAGAATTCGGAAAGCCGAATTGGGGCGCTATACATGCCTAAATCGGACAAGGCTGATTCCTCACCTGAAGCGGAAAAAATCTTCAAGGATTTAAGACCTCTCGAACAGCGACCAGCTCTCGCCGCATCATGACAGTCAGTTTTCGGCTTTCTCTACTGAGGTGCTCGTCCAGAAGAACCGAGACACAATCGCAGTAGTTCTCCCTGCACTACCTTAGCCGATATAACGAAACGTAAGGTACCAAAACAAGGGAGCCGGGCAAACCCAACTATTGACCCAAGACATGATTCGGAGCGGATGCATATATTGCTATAAGTTCGGGGTGCCGCACTATTGAAAGTGTTCGGACTTATTTTGTCGTATTATGGGGCACCGTAAGAAGCCCCTAGCAAACTAAACGTACCAAAGTGTACGGATTCAATATTAAATAAACATTTTTAGCGAAAATGTGAAGATAGGAATAATAAGTTGACGCTATATATTATTTCCCAATGTTAAATAATACATCCAAGCGTATGTGTACAATTAATGCATTAAGCAGAAGCAAATAGGACTATTTGACATGTCCTATCCAAGGGCGGGCCACATGTGGGTATGTAAAACAGGTATAACGATCATTGACAGATACCACCTGGGTATTCCTTGTGTGCGCAAAGCCTTTTGCCTCCTTGGTTTTCCCTCCTGTGATAAGCCCGATGATCTGGTTCTCTGAGGGGGCTGCCCAAAAGTAGGGTCCTGGAAAAGAAAGAAGGTTATTTAAAGTATGTGGCGGTTGAACCGCACTGTGGACCGCGTCACTGTTGCGCCTCCGCCTATGCCCATGGTATTTTTGAGTGCGTAATTGTGTACGCGCAACACAAATGCTGCCTGAATGGGGCTAAGGCGGAGGCCGGACTGCTAGTCGCGCTCTTGGCGTGCCTGGCGATCCTGTTGCAGGGTACTCCGGACTCGCTTGACGGTGTTCGGGTTGTTGTCGCCGGATTGGTGGTTTGCCGGAGAAGGCTGCTTTGTACTTCTGCCGCAAGGGCCGTAGTGTGTTCTTCTGTACGGAGAGAGCGGTTTGTGTTTCCATTGACTGTTATAACCCCGTGAGGTCCTGGCATCTTGAGCATGAGGTATGCATAGTGTGGTACCGCGTTGAATCGGGCGAATGCGGTTCGTCCAAGCAGTGCATGATATCCACTACGGAAAGGGACGATATCAAGTATTAACTCCTTGCTTTGGAAGTTATCCGAGGATCCGAAGACCACTTCCAGTGTTATGGAGCCCGTGCAACGGGCCTCTACTCCTGGAATTACACCTTTGAAGGTGGTTTTGGTGGGCTTGATCCTTGAAGGATCTATTCCCATTTTGCGCACTGTGTCCTGATAAAGCAGGTTTAGGCTACTGTCACCGTCCATAAGGACTCGCGTGAGGTGGAATCCGTCGATGATTGGGTCAAGGACCAATGCGGCTAAACCGCCGTGACGGATGCTGGTAGGGTCATCCCTACGATCAAAGGTGATCAGACAGGCTGACCATGGGTTGAATTTTGGGGCGACTGGCTCCATCGCATAGATGTCCCTTAGTGCCTGCTTTTGTTCCCGTTTGGGAATGTGGGTGACATAGATCATATTTACCGGTTTCACCTGGGGAGGAAATTTCTTCTGTCCCCCCGTGTTCGGACGCTGGGGCTCCTCGTCATCGTCGCTGTGCAGCCCCTTGTCCTTGTTTTCGGCATTTATTTTGTCGGCCTGTTTGAACACCCAGCAATCTTTGTTAGTGTGGTTGGCTGACTTATCAGGGGTGCCGTGAATTTGGCACGAGCGATCAAGTATGCGGTCCAGACTGGACGATCCCTGATTGTTTCTTTTGAACGACTTTTTCCGCTGACCTGATTTTGATCCACTGAACCTGGCGTTGACTGCCGTGTCTTCGGTGTTGTCGCCATTGTTCTGACGCTTGTGTCTATTGCGCCGTGGCTTGCCGTTACTATCGCGGACATCTGAAGTGCTGGAGGTTCTAGGCGTGGTGCTACTGCGAGCCAACCAACTGTCCTCGCCCGCGCAGAAGCGGGTCATGAGTGTCGTGAGGGCCGCATGGACTTTGGTTTTTCTTGGCCGAGGTGTCGGGCGAGCCACTCATCGCGGATATTATGCTTAAAGGCCGCCAAGGCTTCGGCATCCGGACAGTCGACAATTTGGTTCTTTTTAGTTAGGAACCGAGTCCAGAATTTCCTGGCTGACTCTCCGGGCTGTTGGGTAATGTGACTCAAGTCGTCAGCATCCGGTGGTCGCACGTAGGTGCCTTGGAAGTTGTCGAGGAACGCATCCTCCAGGTTTTCCCAACTGTTGATGGAATTTTCTGGCAAGCTATTCAGCCAGTGTCGGGCCGGTCCTTTGAGTTTAAGGGGAAGATACTTGATGGCATGTAGATCGTCACTGCGGGCCATGTGAATGTGGAGAAGGAAATCTTCGATCCATACTATGGGGTCTGTTGTGCCATCGTATGATTCGATGTTTACGGTTTTAAACCCTTCTGGGAATTCGTAATCCATTACTTCGTTAGTGAAGCAGAGGGGGTGTGCGGCGCCTCTATGCCGGGCTATGTTGCTATGCAGTTCGAATAAGTCTGGTCGGCTATGTTCGGCCCGGTCGGACTTGTTGATAGTGTATCCGGCGTGACGATCATCGTCACGTGTTGGGGCGCGCCCCCGCAATCCATAGATTGATCTTGGCTGTCTTGCCTTGTTTTCCAGTATGTCTTGCAGGTCCTGCCTATTGCCCCGGGCCGTAGTGTATTGGCATGGGGTGCGGGCTGGTATTCGGGCTGATACGCCGTTTTATCCCGGCCACGAGGTGGCCGGTCAGCCTCGTCCTGTGCTGGTAGTGTGGGCTTTAGGGCCTCCTCCTCGAGTTGAGGTAGCAACTTGTGTTTTGGGTAACCTTTGGGGTGGCGCTCGAGTCCGTATTCCTCGGCTGGTAGGACCTCAGTCCATCTGTCTGTGAACAGATCTTGGTCACTTTGAGCTGCCGCCGCTTTTTTCGAGCTTCTTGCGGTGGCTATAAGCGGCGCTTGAAGCGCCTCGCTCACGGGATCCTCAGCACGCCGACCATCGCCGTCCGAGGCTCACCTCGCCTTCGGAGGGGGGCATGTAGTTGTCCTCCTCCAAGTATCCGTTCGTCGCCTGTTCGTCTGGGCTAACCTGCCCGTCTTCCTGTTCGGCCTGCTCGAAGCCAGGCTGATCGGGATTGTATTCATCTTCGACACCATCCGGATTGTTTTCGTCTCCTGTGCCAGTATTGCTGCGGCGGGGCTTGGAGTGGCGCCGATGACGCCCATGCTTTGATTTCTTCCTTGAGGGGTTATCCTCCATTGCCTCATCGCCATTGGTTTCTTTGGGAGTGTCCACCATATATATATCGTACGAGGAGGTGGCTGTCTAGCGCCCCGTGGGCGGTGGTTCCTGTTCTTCTCCCGGAACGTCTTCCACACCGTCGATGTCTTCAGAGTCGAAGTCAAGCACTTCGGTCAAATCATCGACAGTGGCAATGAAGTGGGTGGTGGGTGGGCAACGAATTTCCTCGTCGCCCGCTTCCCACTCGAGCCAGACATAGTTCGGCCAATAGTCTCCTGACAAAGAGAGAGACTTTAATGAATTTAGCATGTCGCCAAAGGGTGAGTGCTGGAAGATATCCGCAGCGGTGAACTCCATTACCGGAGCCCAACCAGATTCGGCGGGCTCGGGGGCGCGCGGTCTGGAACCCACAGCCAGACACAAGTCCGGGGGTTTAGTGACACAGACTTCCTTGGGGGTGGAGTCCGTGTTCGGCTCTACCGCCGATGAGTGTGCGGCCTCCGGGGTGGGGTCCATCCACCCGTCCTTGGACGACGCGATCTGCCCTGGATTTAGGTCCGGAGCTCTTGCAGGTGCGATATCCCGAGTGTTGTCTGACAGCAGGTCTAAGCCGTGCTCGTCGTGGATCTTTCGGCGCCTTGCGAGGGCCCAAATCCGTCGAAGATCAAGTCTCCGCGATAACGGCCGTAGTTCAAGTTTCGAACCTCGACTCGATGGCTGGGGTGTAGCTATCGATCTGCTCCGGATGGCTGTTTAATTGCCCGCAAAGGCGGCCGCCGAACACGAAGATCTGTCCGGGGAGAAAAGTCTCACCCTAGACCGCGTTGTTGTTGATGATTGAAGGAGCCATCGAGCCTTGCAGCGACGACACAGAGGAACTCTCAATGAAAGCACCAATGTCGGTGTCAAAACTGGCGGATCTCGGGTAGGGGGTCCCGATCTGTGCATCTAAGGCTAATGGTAACAGGAGCCAGGGGACACAATGTTTTACCCACGTTCGGGCCCTCTCTATGGAGGTAATACCCTACTTCCTGCTTGATTGATCTTGATAATATGAGTATTACAAGAGTTGGTCTACCACGAGATCGTAGAGGATAAACCCTAGAAGCTAGCCTACGATTATTATTGTCCCCCCTACGGACTAAACCCTCCGGTTTATATAGACACCGGAGGAGGCTAGGGTTACACAGAGTCAGTTACAAAGAAGGAGATCTAACATCCGGATTGCCTAGCTTATCTTCCACACAAAGAAGAGGCCCATCCGGACACGGGACGAAGTCTTGAGTCTTATATCTTCACGGTCCAACAGTCCGGCCAAAGTATATAGTCCGGCTATCCAGATACCCCCTTATCCAGGACTCCCTCATAGGGGGTGTGCGATTATGATCATATCAATCTTGGAACTACTTCTAGCACACATCATCACTTCACCCTTAACTTGTCTCTGTTTATTCTGTAACTCCTGTTTCGAGTTAGTAATCTTAGCAACCGAACAAGTATCAAATAACCAGGGGTTACTATGAACACTAGTAAAGTACACATCAATAATCTGTATATCAAATATACCTTTGTTCACTTTGCCATCCTACCTATCCACCAAGTATTTGGGGTAGTTCCGCTTCCAATGACCATTTCCTTTGCAGTAAAAGCACTTAGTTTCAGGCTT
Source organism: Aegilops speltoides (assembly GCA_021437245.1). NCBI lineage: Eukaryota > Viridiplantae > Streptophyta > Magnoliopsida > Poales > Poaceae > Aegilops > Aegilops speltoides. The sequence goes on along the minus strand of CM038147.1, from coordinate 359,960,277 downwards.
AGGTTTAGGTTTGGGCTTCTTCACGGGAGTGACAACTTGCTTGCCATTCTATTTGAAGTTCCCTTTCTTTCCTTCGCCCTTTTTCTTGAAACTAGTGGTCTTTTGTCAATCAACACTCGATATTTTTCTTGATTTCTACCTTCATCGATTTCAGCATCACGAAGAGCTTGGGAATCGTTTTAGTCATCCCTTGCATACTATTGTTCATCATGAAGTTCCAGTAACTTGGTGATGGCGACTAGAGAACTCTGTCAATCACTATCTTATTTGGAAGATTAACTCCCACTTGATTCAAATGATTGTAGTACCCAGACATTCTGAGCACATGCTCACTAGCTGAGCAATTCTCCTTCATCTTTTAGGCGAAGTTTTTTTCTGAGGCCTCGTACCTCTCTATATGGGCATGAGTCTGAAATACCAATTTCAGCTCTTGGAACATCTCATATGCTCCGTAGCGTTCAAAACGTTTTTGAAGTCCCGGTTCTAAGCCGTAAGCATGGTGCACTGAACTATCAAGTAGTCATCATATTGAGCTAGCCAAACGTTCATAACGTCTGCATCTGCTCCTGCAATAGGTCTGTCACCTAGCGGTGCATCAAGAACATAATTCTTCTTTGCAGCAATGAGGATGAACTTCAGATTACGGACCCAGTCTGCATCATTGCTACCATCATCTTTCAACTTAGTTTTCTCTAGAAACACATATAAAAATATAGGGAAGCTATAACGCGAGCTATTGATCTACAACATAATTTGTAAAATACTATCAGGACTAAGTTCATGATAAATTAAAGTTCAATTAATCATATTACTTAAGAACTCCCACTTAGATAGACATCCCTCTAGTCATCTAAGTGATCGCGTGATCCAAATCAACTAAACCATGTCCGATCATCACGTGAGATGGAGTAGTTTTCAATGGTGAACATCACTATGTTGATCATATCTACTATATGATTCACATTCGACCTTTCGGTCTCAGTGTTCCAAGGCCATATCTGCATATGCTAGGCTCGTCAAGTTTAACCCGAGCATTCTGCGTGTGCAAAAACTGACTTGCACCCATTGTATGTGAACGTAGAGCTTATCACACCCGATCATCACGTGGTGTCTCGGCATGACGAACTGTAGCAACGGTGCATACTCGGGGAGAACACTTGTACCTTGAAATTTAGTAAGGGATCATCTTATAATGCTATCGCCGTACTAAGCAAAATAAGATGCATAAAAGATAAACATCACATGCAATCAAAATATGTGACATGATATGGCCATCATCATCTTGTGCTCATGATCTCCATCACCGAAGCATCGCCATGATCTCCATCGTCACCGCGCGACACCTTGATCTCCATCATAGCATCATTGTCGTCTCGCCAACTATTGTTACTACGACTATCACTATCGCTTAGTGATAAAGTAAAACAATTACATGGCGATTGCACTGCATACAATAAAGCGACAACCATATGGCTCCTGCCAGTTGTCAATAACTTTGTTACAAAACATGATCATCTCATACAACAATTTATGTCACATCATGCCTTGACCATATCACATCACAGCAAGCCCTGCAAAAACAAGTTAGACGTCCTCTACTTTGTTGTTGCAAATTTTACGTGGCTGCTACGGGCTTCTAGCAATAACCGTTCTTACCTATGCATCAAAACACAAACGATTTTTCATCAAGTGTGTTGTTTTAACCTTTAACAAGGACCGGTCGTAGCCACACTTGATTCAACTAAAGTTGGAGAAAAAGACACCCGCCAACCACCTTTGTGCATAAGCATGTCGGTAGAACCAGTCTCATGAACGCGGTCATGTAATGTCGGTCCGGTCCGCTTCATCCAACAATACCGCCGAATCAAAGTATGACATGCTGGTAAGCAGTATGACTATTATAGCTCACAACTCTTTGTGTACTACTCGTGCATATAACATCTACGCATAAACCTGGCTCAGATGCCACTGTTGGGGAACGCAGTAATTTCAAAAAAAAATCCTACGATCACGCAAGATCTATCTAGGTGATGCATAGAAATGAGAGGGGAGAGCGTGTCCACGTACCCTCGTAGACCGAAAGCAGAAGCGTTTCAATAACACGGTTGATGTAGTCGAACGTCTTCGCGATCCAATCGATCCAAGTACCGAACGTACGGCACCTCCGCGTTCAGCACACATTCAGCTCGATGACGTCCCTCATGCTCTTGATCCAGTTGAGGACGAGGGTGAGTTCCGTCAGCAAGATGGCGTGTCAATGGTGATGATGATGCTACCGGCGTAGGGCTTCTCCTAAACACTATGATGGTATGATCGAGGTTTGTAACTGTGGAGGGGGCACCGCACACGGTTGGGAGAGAAACTTGTGTGTCTTTGGGGTGCCCCCTGCCCACGTATATAAAGGAGGGAGGGAGGGAGGCTGGCGCCCTAGGGGCGCGCCAAGTGTATGGAGTTCTACTAGAACTTCCAAGTCCTAGTAGGAATCATTTCCCTTTTAGGAGTAGGAGAGAAGGAAGAAGAGAGGGAGTAGGAAAGGGCAAGGGGGCGCTTGTCACGCCCAATATGCGACCCTATCCAAAAGGAACTCGAAGGTCCCACCAAGGATAGACCCGCATATTGGAACGCTTTTGCAAGGTGGATATCATTACATCAACATTACATAATAGATGGGGATACATCCGATACATACAATGTCACATAATACAACAATACAACATACAAGAACAACATCCGACTACGGATGAATCATAAACAGAAACTCAAACAATATCCACCCTGCTAGCCCAGGCTGCCGACCTGGAACCTATCCCCTGATCGAAGAAGAAGCAGAAGAACTCAATGCAAGCAAGCATCGCTCTCGCGTCATGATCATCGCATAACCTGTACCTGCAACTGTTGTTTAGTAATCTGTGAGCCACGAGGAATCAGCAATCCCATTACCATGGGTATCAAGACTAGCAAAGCTTAATGGGAAAGGAAGGGGTAAAGTGGTGAGGTTGCAGCAGCGACTAAGCATGATATGGTGGCTAACGTACGCAAATGAGAGCGAGAAGAGAAACAATGGAACGGTCGTGAAGCTAGCAATGATCAAGAGGTGATCCCGAACACCTACTTACGCCAAACATAACACGTAAACCGTGTTCACTTCCGGACTCACGAGAAGAGACCATCACGGCTACACACGCGTTGATGCGTTTTATTTCGGATCTAGTGTCAAGTTATCTACAACCGACATTAACAAATTCCCATCCGCCACATAACCGCGGCACGGCTCTCGAAAGTTTAAACCCCGTAGGGTGTCCCAACTTAGCCCATGACAAGCTCTCGCGATCAACGAAGGAATAGACCTTCTCCCAGGAAGACCCGATCAGTCTCGGAATCCCGGTTTACAAGACATTTCGACAATGGTAAAACAAGACCAACAAGACCGCCCGATGCGCCGACAATCCCGATAGGAGCTGCACATATCTCGTTCTCAGGGCAACACCGGATAAGCTAAGCGTACAGGTACCGACGTAACCCAAGTTGCCAAGGGATGGTCCCGCACGGTGCTCTAGTTTGGACCAACACTTAGACAAGCATTGGCCCGGGGGGCTATAATAAAGATGAGAGAGCGACTCCCAAGGGAAAAGTAGGTGGTGGTGAGGCAAATGGTAAAACCAAGGTTGGGCCTTGCTGGACAAGTTTTATTCAAAGCGAACCGTCGGGGGTCCTATAAATCACCCGACGCGTTAGGAACGCAAAATCCGGGAACATAACACCGGTATGACGGAAACTAGGGCGGCAAGAGTGGAACAAAACACCAGGCATAAGGCCGAGCCTTCCACCCTTTACCAAGTATATAGATGCATTAATAATATAAGAGATATTGTGATATCCCAACCAAAATCCTGTCCACCATGGAGGTATCTTCAACTTCACCTGCAACTAGCAACGCTATAAGAGGGGCTGAGCAAAGCGGTAACATAGCCAAACAACGGTTTGCTAGGAAGGGTGTCAAAGGTTAGAGGTTCATGGCAATTTGGGGAGGCTTGATGAGCAAAAGATAGGTAACGCAGCATAGCGATAGAACGAAGCAACTAGCATAGCAATGATACTAGTGAGATCCAGGGTAGCGGTCATCTTGCCTGAAATCTCGCTAGGAAGAAGAACGAGTCCATGAAGAAGATGAACGGATGAAGCCGAACCAACCGTAGACGAACGAATCCTCACGATCGCAACGAAACAGGAACTAACAAGAAGAAGCACACAACATAGGTAAACACACCACACATGAACAAGGCATGATGCACAACAAGCATGATGCATGAGAAAGCTAGATGAAGCTACTCATGGCAAGAGATGATGCAAACAAGAACAACACATCAAGGCAAGTTTAAATGAGGCCGGAAACACCATATAACAATTCCGGTAAGTCCTCATATGCAAATTTCGAAATTGGTCCAGAACTGAATAAACCTTATGTTCAAGTTGTTAAACAGCAAGTTAAGATGCACCAAGATGAACTACACGAAATTCTAGTCAAGTTACATATAAAGTTCATTAGATTCGGAGCTACGGCCTAGAAGATATGAGCAAATCAAGTTAAGCATGGCATTGATGCAAAATGCATACAAACATCAAGCAAACACATCAAAACGTGGATGCAACATGATAATATGAAGCTACATGCAAAATCACGCAAGTTTCATATAGAACACACTCAAAACGGAGCAACGGTGCAACACATGCACTCTATACAAGTCATAGCAACAATCTGTCCAAAACAGCAACTAGGCCTATTGCAAGCATCAAAACAATACGCTACAGCACCCCAACATAAGAACAAAAGGCATGGGCATGAAGTACTGGTAAAGCATAACAAAACATGAACACTGAGCTATCTCCAGAAACAACTAGAACATGCTCCAAAACACATGGTAAGATTGCAAATAATAACAGTTTCAGACTTTAGGAGAAATAACATCAGGTTGCAATGTTTAGAGCAAGCAAACAACATGTTACAGGAACTTATAATGGCAAACAAAGGCATGGCATGAATCTACTAATTGCATAGATCAAAAGTCCCTTACTGACCATGAGCCAAAAAGGATCAGAAGATAAGATGGCACCCATGTAAACATGGCAAGTTATATTACAGATTCATACATGGCAGGAACAACAATAAGTAGGCATGTTCGTGAGCTCGAACCACTCACCACAGAGCAATACATGGCATGGCAAGGCAACCAACAGTAAGAAGACATGTTTATGAAGCTAAGCATGGCAAGAGCAAAGTCATAGGGTGCATGGAACACTAGCAAAACATATGGGAACAAGTGAACTTAATGTTAACAGGTTGGCAGCAACATTATCAAGCAACTTTGGAGCAAGATATGAACATGATACATTAGGCTATAATTGCAACCAAGGGAATGAATGGATATAGCATGACATGTATATCAAAACATGTTTATAGAACATCTCCAGATTATGCATAGAATGATTAGTAGAAGCATGTTTACATAGCAACAAAATATCTGAGAATCTGTCAGAAAACAAAGAACAAAGAACTACCCTACTTAACAAGCTCGATGCACTCAGCACACAACTCACAAAAATACATGGATGGCACCCCTGGAAAGATGGCATATCATATATCAACATACATGTAGACATCAACCTCATAGGATGCACACATCAATCATGGCAAAAATGATAAATGAGCAAGTTATAACAGTTTCAGCAGGTTAACATCAACATGCACTATTCCAACAGCATTTCGGGCATCAAGATGAACTCAAATGAAAATGATGCAATGGAATGAAATGAAGTACTTGTCGAGACGAACAATTTGACATATTACATGCATAAAACGGAGCTGCGGATGCAGAGATACAACAGGTCAAACATGGCATGATAATGTCAAATCTCAGGGACGGGCGTTTTCAGGAAAAAAAACAGGATGAGCGCTGGATAACTAAAGTTTGCCCGGGGCAGAGGATAAGGGGTTCTCACCTAACGGGCTGAGCCCAAGTTGGCGGGGAGGCTTGGCAAGCTTTGCTGCTGGGCCGACGGCTCGCCAGAAGCCGGGCCGGGGCCACGGGCGCGCTAATACGGGAGGGAGCCGGCGCCGCTGCTGAAGCTCGGAGCTCGTCTTCTGAATCCATGGCCGCCGCCGCTGGCTAAGCACGGAACGGGCGACGAGGGCGCGGCAACGCCGGGACGGTTCGGAGACGGGCGGATCCGGGGCCGGGTCGCCGGATCCGGCCGGAACTGGGCGGCGCTGGACTCCACGCGGCGAGGTCTCATGGCACGGCAGCACCGGGACGGACGATGGCGGATCTGGGCTGGGTGGTCCGGAAGGGTGGAGCACGCCAGCGGGTTCGGTCTGGCGGGGCTCGCTGGGCGGTGTGGGGATTGCTCGGCGACGCTACGGCCGATGCGCGGGCTGGACGGGCGAGGAGCTCCAGACGAGCGAGGCTCGGGCGAAGCATGCCCTGAGCGCGAGGCGGCAGGGCGGTCTGGCTCGGGCGGGCCTCGGACGGGCTTCCCTGCGGCTCGTGGCGACCGCGGTGGGAGCGGGGCAGGGGCGCGTGGCGCGAGGGGAGTGGAGGAGGCTAGCTGGCGGTGACGACGTGTCGCCTTCCAGTTGGTCCGGGGCGCTGGCTGCGGCGGCTGAGGCCAGTGGAGGCGCGGCGGTGGGCTTGGCCGGCTCGGAAAACGAGGCCGAGGTGGGAGGTGGCGGCGGCTGCAGGTTAGGGGAGGGGTTAGGCTAGGCTAGACTAGGGTTTAGTCCGAAAATGGACAAGGGAGGCTCTATATATAGGTAGGAGGGCTGGGTTAGGGTGTTTTGGAGCCCTCCGATCTCGATCGGACGGTTCCGGACGCGAGGGGTGTTAGGCTGGGCCTAGGAGGGATTAGTGGGCTGTGAGAGAGAGGTTTTGGGCTGAGGGGAGAGAAGAGAAATGCAACCCGGCGGAAGTTTCGGAGACCGAAACATCGGACGAAGGTACCGGCAGCGGTACCGCTATGTTTAACGGTTGGGCAGTCAAACGAACTCCGAATGCGACGAAACTTGACAGGTGGCCTGTCTACACTATAATAAGACCGCACGACAAGTTGCAACACATTCCGAGAACATTTTTATGCCACTTATAAAATAATATTTCGGAGGTGCCGCGGGCGCGTGCGAGTGTGTCCGGACTCGGAATGGACAACGGAGAGAACCGACGGAACCCGAACGGATGCAAGTTTTGAAAAACATGCAGATGAAAAGCAGATGATGACATGGCAAAATGCAACACGCAAGCAAATGACATGGCAACGACGGCGAATAATCGCGTATATCTGGCGAACGAATCCGGGCGCATAACACTCCTCCACTAACAAGAGATCTCGTCCCGAGATCTTAGGACCGAGACGGAAAGGAAAAGGGAGTGAGGTGAAACAATAACTCAAGAGGAGAAGCAAAGAATCAAGGGCACTCGAGAATAAGAGAGGGATGGTAAGAATGACGAGAATCGAAAGCTCACGAGATCAGATAGACTAAGAAACGGCTCGTTCTAACCGGAGTGGTTAGAATGAGAAAAGAAACGAATAAGGCTGAAAGGATTTAGGTAGAACTCCGGCTGAAACATGGAGTGATAGAACACGAGCTTGAGAGGATGGAATGATACTTGATGAACTCTTGAAGAATGAATTAAATCATGATAAGCCACTGTGAAGAACTCCGGTGACGAAAAGGATGATGAGATAGAATGTAGGATGAAAGAATAAGATGAGCCTTGCGATGATTTAGATGGAGGTTCCGACGAGATGGCCGAGGAAATTGAACTCTGGAAAAGAAAAGATGAAAAACACTTGGAACTAGAATTTATTCATGAAGAACAAACTCTGAAGGAAGGTATTACTCACTTGGATGAAATAAGAATAAGATTTATTGTATGCTTATCCTTCATCAAATTAAATTGATGACAAGCAATGGATTTTACATATTACTTATTCTTCTTGAAAAAGGATTGAGAAGTGACATATTGCAAACTTGAGAAGGTCTTCATGAACCACCGGTAGGATTGAAACGAACGAATGGATTAATATGATAATCAAAGAAAAAGAATCTTGAATGAACCACCGTTAGAATTTGGAAATGACTCATGAAAGAGAACGAATCACCGGGAAGGATTCGAAGAACAAATATGCAAAGGGGATTTAGATGCAAAAGAAACAAAGAGGTCATGAGATGAAAAGCGAAGAGGTAGAGCTGACGATGAAAAGAATTTGAAAGCGATCTTGGAGAAGGCATGTGACTGATGAAATCCATTCTTATGTCACCTTTGAAAAGACTTATGAATGACTCCGGGGAATTAGAAGAGTCAGGTAAGATCCTGGGAAAAGACCTGTGGGTTAGGGCCCACTAAAAGAAAACACCGTTGGAAAGGATGTTGACCAGATAGATGATGCACCGGAACAATTGAAATATTTAAATGAGGTGACAACCTCGAATTAATTCGAACACAGACGAATCTCCTGAGATGTCTTGGACTCCGGAATGATAAACTGGCGAGAGGCGAACGAGCAGGGAAAACACTTGAGCCGAGGGAAAGAATATAATCAACATCGAAAATTGGAATTGAATCCACCGGAAAAGAAAAGAGATGAAGAATGACAAACGAGACGAGAAATCACCAGTTGAGATAATTAAGGGAAGACCGAAGAGGCTCCACACGAATGAAGGTGATGGTCGAGAGAGAGACAGACTCCGGGAAGAAAAAGGGTGGGAGGGCGGGAAAAACACAGGCAACTGGAAGGGGAATCGACGAATATCTTGAAGAGAAAACACCGGTTGAAATAATTGAGGAAAGAGACAAAGACTTCGCGCGAGTAGGATGGATACTCGATTAGGGACTCCGGTTCCGAGAGGAAGAAGGGTGGGCGGGTGGGAAAAGAAAACAACTGAGGATTGAACTCGGCAAAAAACAAAGAGGTTCGAGTCGACTTGACGAGAGATGCACCGGACAAAAGAGGATGGACAACGAACGAAAACTAACCACGTGATCCTAAAGAAAAATTTGAAGGGGAAGAGGAGTAATTCAAAACACCTACGTCAAGATTCCTTACCAGAGCGATTTAAGGGCTGAGGAGTAAAAAGAATTCCTACTCTCCGATATAACTAGACTCCGAAAGTAGTTTTCTTCTAGACTCAACAACGGCCAAACTACACGATCAATCAAGGGGGGCTCCTAGGGTCGGTCGAGGCTCTGATTACCAACTTGTCACGGGCAATATGCGACCCTATCCAAAAGGAACTCGAAGGTCCCACCAAGGATAGACCCGCATATTGGAACGCTTTTGCAAGGTGGATAGCATTACATCAACATTACATAATAGATGGGGATACATCCGATACATACAATGTCACATGAATACAACAATACAACATACAAGAACAACATCCGACTACGGATGAATCATAAATGTAAACTCAAACAATATCCACCTGCTAGCCCAGTGCCGACCGAACCTATCCCCGATCGAAGAAGAAGCGAAGAAGAACTCAACGCAAGCAAGCATCGCTCTCGCGCCATGATCATCGCATAACCTGTACCGCAATCGTTGTTGTAGTAATCAGGAGCCACGAGGACTCAAAGAATCCCATTACCATGGGTATCAAGACTAGCAAAGCTTAATGGGAAAGGAAGGGGTAAAGTGGTGAGGTTGCAGCAGCGACTAAGCATGATATGGTGGCTAATGTATGCAAATGAGAGCGAGAAGAGAAACAATGGAACGGTCGTGAAGCTAGCAATGATCAAGAGGTGATCCTGAACACCTACTTAGGTCAAACATAACACAGAAACCGTGTTCACTTCCCGAACTCCGCCGAGAAGAGACCATCACGGCTACACACGCGGTTGATGCGTTTTATTTCGGATCTGGTGTCAAGTTATCTACAACCGAACATTAACAAATTCCCATCTGCCACATAACCGCGGGCACGGCTCTCGAAAGTTTAAACCCCGCAGGGTGTCCCAACTTAGCCCATGACAAGCTCTCGCGATCAACGAAGGAATAGACCTTCTCCCAGAAGACCCGATCGCCTCGAATCCCGGTTTACAAGACATTTCGACAATGGTAAAACAAGACCAGCAAGACCGCCCGATGCGCCGACAATCCCGATAGGAGCTGCACATATCTCGTTCTCGTGGCAACACCGGATAAGCTAAGCGACAGTACCGACGTAACCCAAGTTGCCAAGGGATGGTCCCAAGACGGTGCTCTAGTTTGGACCAACACTTAGACAAGCATTGGCCCGGGGCTATAAGAAAGATGACCCGAGAGAGCGACTCCCAAGGGAAAAGTAGGTGGTGGTGAGGCAAATGGTAAAACCAAGGTTGGGCCTCTTTGGACAAGTTTTATTCAAAGCGAACCGTCGGGGGCCCCATAAATCACCCGACCGCGTTAGGAACGCAAAATCCGAGAACATAACACCGGTATGACGGAAACTAGGGCGGCAAGAGTGGAACAAAACACCATGCATAAGGCCGAGCCTTCCACCCTTTACCAAGTATATAGATGCATTAATAATATAAGAGATATTGTGATATCCCAACCAAAATCCTGTCCACCATGGAGAAATCTTCAACTTCACCTGCAACTAGCAACGCTATAAGAGGGGCTGAGCAAAGCGGTAACATAGCCAAACAATGGTTTGCTAGGAAGGGTGTCAAAGGTTAGAGGTTCATGGCAATTTGGGGAGGCTTGATGAGCAAAAGATAGGTAACGCAGCATAGCGATAGAACGAAGCAACTAGCATAGCAATGATAGTGGTGAGATCCAGGGTAGCGGTCATCTTGCCTGAAATCCCGCTAGGAAGAAGAACGAGTCCATGAAGAAGATGAATGGATGAAGCCGAACCAACCGTAGACGAACGAATCCTCACGATCGCAACGAAACAAGAACTAACAAGAAGAAGCACACAACATAGGTAAACACACCACACATGAACAAGGCATGATGCACAACAAGCATGATGAATGAGGAAGCTAGATGAAGCTACTCATGGCAAGAGATGATGCAAACAAGAACAACACATCAAGGCAAGTTTAAATGAGGCCGGAAACACCATATAACAATTCCGGTAAGTCCTCATATGCAAATTTCGAAATTGGTCCAGAACTGAATAAACCTTATGTTCAAGTTGTTAAACAGCAAGTTAAGATGCACCAAGATGAACTACACGAAATTCTAGTCAAGTTACATATAAAGTTCATTAGATTCGGAGCTACGGCCTAGAAGATATGAGCAAATCAAGTTAAGCATGGCATTGATGCAAAATGTATACAAACATCAAGCAAACACCTCAAAACATGGATGCAACATGATAATATGAAGCTACATGCAAAATCATGCAAGTTTCATATAGAACACACTCAAAACGGAGCAACGGTGCAACACATACACTCTATACAAGTCATAGCAACAATCTGTCCAAAACAGCAACTAGGCATATTGCAAGCATCAAAACAATACGCTACAGCACCCCAACATAAGAACAAAAGGCATGGGCATGAAGTACTGGTAAAGCATAACAAAACATGAACACTGAGCTATCTCCAGAAACAACTAGAACATGCTCCAAAACACATGGTAAGATTGCAAATAATAACAGTTTCAGACTTTAGCAGAAATAACATCAGATTGCATGTTTAGAGCAAGCAAACAACATGTTACAGGAACTTATAATGGCAAACAAAGGCATGGCATGAATCTACTAGTTGCATAGATCAAAAGTCCCTTACTGACCATGAGCCAAAAAGGATCAGAAGATAAGATGGCACCCATGTAAACATGGCAAGTTATATTACAGATTCATACATGGCAGGAACAACAATAAGTAGGCATGTTCGTGAGCTCGAACCACTCACCACAGAGCAATACATGGCATGGCAAGGCAACCAACAGTAAGAAGACATGTTTATGAAGCTAAGCATGGCAAGAGCAAAGTCATAGGGTGCATGGAACACTAGCAAAACATATGGGAACAAGTGAACTTAATGTTAACAGGTTGGCAGCAACATTATCAAGCAACTTTGGAGCAAGATATGAACATGATACATTAGGCTATAATTGCAACCAAGGGAATGAATGGATAGAGCATGACATGTATATCAAAACATGTTTATAGAACATCTCCAGATTATGCATAGAATGATTAGTAGAAGCATGTTTACATAGCAACAAAATATACAGAATCTGTCAGGAAAACAGCAACAGCAACTACCCTACTTAACAAGCTCGATGCACTCAGCACACAACTCACAAAAATACATGGATGGCACCCCTGCAAAGATGGCATATCATATATCAACATACATGTAGACATCAACCTCATAGGATGCACACATCAATCATGGCAAAAATGATAAATGAGCAAGTTATAACAGCCAAAGAAAGTTAACATCAACATGCACTATTCCAACAGCATTTCGGGCATCAAGATGAACTCAAATGAAAATGATGCAATGGAATGAAATGAAGTGCTCGTCGAGACGAACAATTTGTCATATTACACGCACGAAACGGAGCAACAGATGCAGAGATACAACAGGTCAAACATGGCATGATAATGTCAAATCTCAGGGACTTGGGCGTTTTCAGGAAAAAAACAGGATGAGCGCTGGATAACTAAAGTGTGCCTGGGGCGGAGGATAAGGGGTTCTCACCTAACGGGCTGAGCCCAAGTTGGCGGGGAGGCTTGGCAAGCCGGGCTACTGGGCCGGGCGGCGACTGGCGAGCTGGCCGGGGCCACGCGGGCGCGCTAATACGGGAGGGAGTCGAGCGCCGCTGAGCATGGAGCTCGTGCGCCTGAATCCATGGCCGCCTGCTCGCTGGCTGAGCACGGGAACGATGACGGAGGGTGTCGTGGATTTGTCACGGCAGATGTCCTAGCATAAGGACTTAGTCGTGGAGCCATCGCAACGGGTTTACTTGCAGGGGTTAAAGCGGACACAAAGACACGGGGGTTTATACTAGTTCGGCCCCTTCGATGAAGGTAAAAGCCTACGCCTAGTTGTGATGGAATTGATGTAGTCTCGATGGCTAGGAGCAAATAAGCTTCGCTTAGGCTCGAGTTGTGGTTGTCCTGAATCGCCGCCGGTCGCCCCTTATATACATGGGTGACGCTTGTCGGTTTAGTGAGAGTCCCAACCGTTCATATTCGTATCCCTGTTGGTATCTCTCTATTCCTAACTTACAATACAAGTTATACATCGGCCGGTTTACGGCTACAAGTTCTAAACCAACCACAGGCCTTGGGCCTTTCCATGATTACACTACTAGCGGAGTTAACCCGGCCCAAGCTTGGCCGGTTTACACCTAGTGGTAATATCCCCAACATTAGGCCCCAGATTGATTTGAACTGGTTCATGTCAATCCTTCAACGAACTTGCATCTTGGACATCTTCTTTGTTTAATAAGCCGCCACGCCGCCATTGCTTCGATCATCGTGGAACCGCATGACATCGTTGCTTCTGGTCATTGTAAACCGGCATGACGTCATCTTGAAATTTATCTCTTATAACGCCTTCTTTAATGACTGTTCCTGGATTCACGCACTTGACCTAGCCTTACTTCCTTATAAATAGGACCGAAGGGTCATTCTATTTTCCCCTTCGCTTCCTCTTCTTCTTCCTCGCGCCGCTGCCTTTGGAGCTCCGTCGTCGTCGTCAACGTCTGCTTCGACCTTGGCCGCTGCCTCAACCTATTCGGATTAGAATACTGTGGTCTTTCTCCGCATCTCCTCCGCTTCCGGTAACTCTCTTACCCTTCTTTAATCTGTTCGTCATTTTAGATCTGTTTCTAGGGTTCAAGCTTCATACCATGTTCTTCGTATGCTTTCACCTTTCTAGCTTTTGAGCCATGCCATGAATCCTGTTCTGTACCAAACGAAGACTCCTGCTTACCAGATCCCGCACCTTCTTATCAGAATCCCATACATCTTCCGCATATATATATCTTATGGTGCATCCCTGTTTCTTCTTTACTTTCGCGACGCTTTTCCTGTTTTCTCAAAAGTCGCGTTTGATCCATAATAAACATGAACTCTTGTGAAACCTGTTTCTGTCCATTTCCTTTAAAGCCAAGATTAGGCGGTTTAACTCACCATAGTATCAAAAATTGCTAAACCGGCATCAACACACCATTAGACCCCGTGTTGAACCGCCAACATATATCTGACATCATATCATCTCAAACTGATTCGTCGGAACCTCCTCCGGTTTATCATAACTTAGATCAATTACTCTGTAATGAGTACCTTCTTAAACCGGATTCTTCTCCTTGTAGACCTCATGATGGCTAAACAGTGTACGAATGCAACTGGGTTCCTTCCGCGCCTCCGAGACACGCTTGAGGAACTGGTATCAATCGGCGCTTTAGATGACCAAAACACAATCCATTGAGGGCTCTCGAGAGGAATGTCCTCCTACCCTCGTGAAGGAGAAGTTGTGGTTTTCGCGGATCACTTGTTCCGGTTTCAAACCGCCCGGTCAAAATTTTATTGGGACGTGATGGCCAATTTCCAACTCCGTCCTCAAGATATCGCCCCAATTTCATTACCAACTCGTGCCATTTTCGCGTTTGTCAAGCATATCTACAAGAGGAACCCTCGTTGAACTGTTCAGGATCTTTTTCCACCTAAACCGCCGCACCGAATTCACCGATGGCCCTAATATCGAATCGGGCGGTATGGCTATCCGAAGAGGAAAGAGATCACTTATCCCCACGCCAAGCTCCACTCCCATCCCAAAGAGTGGAACGCAACTTGGTTCTATCGCAAAGACACTCTCAAGGCGAAAATCCTTTACCCGGTTTTCGCCCAGAGCGGCTCAAGAACACACATCCCTTTCCGCAACGATTGATCGCCAAAGAGAGAAGCAATACGCCCCCAACTATCCAAGCTCCGGCTTTTATGGCCAACGGTTTGACTGGATCGATCCGCACGCTGCTGGTTATCTTGGGGCATATTGCCTCTAA
Organism: Aegilops speltoides; assembly: GCA_021437245.1. Classification (NCBI taxonomy): domain Eukaryota; kingdom Viridiplantae; phylum Streptophyta; class Magnoliopsida; order Poales; family Poaceae; genus Aegilops; species Aegilops speltoides. Next base: position 359,945,265 of record CM038147.1, on the reverse strand, counting down.
GCGGGCGTTCGGCTTGATGTGCCAAGATACCGGCAAATGTCGATGACCCACTCCGACACACCAAACTGGAATTGTCTCAAGATGAAGTCACAGATTCGAGGAGGAAGATGTCGAACGAACGAAGCACCTTTGTGCCCAAACCGCTTGGCCCCTCATCGCACCTTCAACGCACCTCCCGCGTAAGTCTCTCGATCGTGCTATCATTAAATATTACCATTACTTTATACTTCCAATTCTCAATTATTTCCGATCCAGGTGATGATCCGTTTTGGAGCAAGAAACTCTCTCAAGATAAAGCGGACAAGGCCGGGCGGCCAAACCGCCCAAAACAAAAGTTGTCAAGATCCGCCCACAAGAGGAAAACCACGGCTTGCCTCGATCCGCCATCGATGATGATGTGGGTAATCCGAACTTGATTCTCTTGGCTTGTTTTTACACGCCTTATTGATGACGATGCTTGTCGATGACGCATTTGAAGAACGCCTGGATTTGCCGAGGTAACCATTCTCTTCCGATTCAACAAACTTACCTTCACCAAAATTTCACGGCAAACCGAAAGTTAACTTTTCTCACCCTCTTGCTCACTTGGATCCCAAACTTCTTATGAAGACACAAGAGTATGAAGCTCGCCGACAACCCCAAGACAATGATGTAGTTACCTCGCCGGTTTACCAAACAGCCCGCTCGAAAGCGCCGCACCGAGGTTTCCAACCTTTTATTACCTTGAATTCCAAAGCGGTTTATTCTGTCAACCTCTTAATCCGTCCGACTCCGATTATCGTCACCTCTCATTCATCGTCTCGCGAATCGTCACCACACAACCGCCACCACCAAGATAGCCGCGGGTAAGTTAAAATGGCCACATGTTTGTCTATTTCTTCAGAATGTATGCATCTCATTTCGAGTCTTTTGTTTCTTCGTAACCAAACCGAAGCCCAAGAAGAAAGCTCGCTGGAGAAAACAGTCAAGAGGCTGCCGCTTCAGATCATGAACGCACCGGATCTTGAAAATGTTGTTTCAAGATATTCCAACCGATCCTCCGGTTCAAGAAGATGTTATTCCCGAGGAGAGACCTATGGATGTCTCAATGTCTCGCTGATCCACCCGCTAGTAATATCCGGTCCGAAAAGCCTCACAGCACCGCCAAAACCATCGTGTTTACACGATCCGTCGAATCGAAAGATGACGACGTGGTAATTATCGAACAGCCACTCTGAACCGGAAATGCCGCAACTCTAACCCGCACACTATGAAAGAGGACTCTTCCACTTTTAACAAAGGAAAGTGGAATGTAGAGCTGAAACATATGCCGCTATGAGCGCCCAAGACCTTCATTCCGGATATCTGAACCGGCTTTACAAAGAGCCGTGATTATGAAGCGGCTTGGTGAAACTGATGAGAGATAAGTTTGAGGTAACGCCCTTTCCTTATTACCGATATAGTAATCCTTGTAGCCCCTAAGGGCCGGTTTGCAATCTTTGATCAAACCGGCACTTGATAATTTCTTTGATAGACTTTGCGGTCTTCCTCATGACCACGGTACGGTTTAAGTATGCAAACTTAAACCGCACTCCAAAAACTGCTTGTCGACACTTTAGTAGAATCAAATAGCCATTAGCCCCCAAGTGCCGAGTTGAATACGCCGTATTGAACTTGGGACTTTATCATGTATCGAGAGTAGAAAAATGAAGGTACATTAGCCCCAAGTGTCGAGCATATAACTATGTTGTATGGTTGAAACTTGATCTTTAATCGCCGGCCGATCATATGTCAATATGCAGTGAAGTGAAAATCAAGGATGACCGGATTGCCGATTTACGGGCGGCATTGACGAACCAGCAGCCGAGATGCATAAAGCCAAGAAGGAGCTAACCAAGTGCCTCGATCGCCGCAGTAACAAGTAAAGGATAACATGAAGAAAGAACAGCCGTCGGGCCACCGAAAAGGCTAACTTGCTCAAACGGGCCGAGAACGCTGAAGTTGCCCTTAAACCGTGGTGGATGATCCGACACCGTGAAGCGGCAAGTGCACTCTATGACAAGCAGCCATCTTCGTAAGTTCCCCGTGAATAAGTGTAATTTACTTTCCTCGCTGCTCCAAAGATTCCGGTTTAAAACTATCCTCGTTATCAATCGCAGCACACGCGTTGGGCACTTGGGAAATGACGTGCGGAAGAAACCGAAAGCTGTCTACACTTTAGTGGAGCAGTTATATACCGAGCCCAAGCGCCATTACCACAATGTCACATAATAACCCAGCACCGCCCCCGATCCAAGACACCTTGAACCGCTTTCCATCCTTCCTTCCCGGATTGAAGAGGTAAAGAAATCTGCAGACGAACCGGAGCCATCAATGCCTTGATCCGGCGAAAGCCCTGGTGCGATTTTGATCCCGTGGAAGCGCTCGTGGCTATCCTAAAGGTGAAGGAAGACGGCTCGGATTTTAGTGAAGAGGACTTGCGTGCAATAAACCGTGCAGTACGCCCGCTTGCTTGCCAATTGGCGGAAGAAGCCGATTTGGAGCACTACCAAGCCCAATATAATGAGCAAAACAAGCGTATTCCCGCTCCAACCTTTGAGCCAGAAAACTTGATCCCTCCAATCCGTAAGCACACCTACGCTCCTGACATTGAACCGTCGTCTTTGATTCACGAGGAAGCTGTTTTTCAAGCTCTGATGGGCATCGACTGGACTTCTGTGGATTTCCAGCCAATGGGTAGAGAGGAGGATGCTGAAGCGGCGGAGGATGAAGAACAGTCGTGAACCGGTAGCCGGTTTAGAAAACACTGATCCTTTGGGCACTGTGTTGCCTTGTAATAATTTTAGTCAAAACTTTGCTGTCTGGGTATGCCTTCGCGCATCGAGGAAACTTTTGTTTAAGTCATACTCCCTGCAACCAAAAGATTGAACTTCGGCGGCGGTGATACCGCCAGCCGGTTTATGGCATCCAATATAGCTTATGTATTGAAAATCAATTAGTATGTGATACAAATACCTGCCATATCCGGGCATAAAGCTGGCATAGCCAATCTTGAAGCGGAGGCCTTTTTGTTAAAAACCACAACCGTCTGGGAAAACAATAACCCCCACATAGGCGTGCTGAACCAGCACAAGCCCCCATGTTTCTCCATAAGGATGAACCGGAAAAAGGTAAATCGGAAAGAGAAAAACTTCGGTGTAATACCAAACCGTGTACTGTCAGTTTTGCTGCTGACAGCTAAACCGGATAAAAATATTCGTCGAGTTGGAAACGCAACAAAAATCGAATACCAAATATGGCGACAAAGGCAATAACTCTTTGCAAAAGGAAAGCTGCATGAAGCTGGTCAGATGGCATTACCATGGTCAGACGCAACCAAGCCCCCCGAAGGTGTAGCGATGGTGCTAGTCGGCCAGGTCCCCAAAAGACTCGTGGCGAGTACGCCGGCCAAGTGGCGTGACATTGGTTCGGGTTCGACCAAGCCCCCAAGTGGCGCTGGCCCTATTGGCCGACCAAGAGGCGTGACGGTTCAGAGACGTGACCGTGTCCCCAATGATCTAGTGGCTTTCGCTTATCAAGAGGTGTGGCATTGGTTCGGATACGACCAAGCCCCCAAGTGATAAATATAATCACAAGGGTAAACCGAGGCCGCTTTTAAAAATGTAAACACTCCATGTAACCACGCATGAAAAGAAAGACAGAGACCCCGCTTTGGCTGAGGCCCCTGATTTTTATTATATCAAGATAATATATACATTGTTATGCTATGTACATAAACTGAGCCGATGACTCATGTGTAGTAAGGTCGAAGATGAGCTATATTCCACGGCCTGTTGGTCTCCTCCTCTGATGTACGTGAGTCTTTGTGCTCTCGAATATCAACCAGATAGTAGGAACCATTGTACAGATTCTTGCTGACCACAAAGGGTCCTTCCCAAGGCGGGGATAACTTGTGCATATCTGTTCGGTCTTGGATGAGACGCAGCACCAAATCTCCTTCCCGAAGGCTCGTTTTAACCCGCGGCTGTGATAACGACGAAGATCTTGTCGGTAAATCGCCGATCGAGCGGCTACCATATCACGCCTCATCCAAGTGGGTCCAAAGCGCCCCGTCGGCCGCTTCATTGTCCGCTTCAACATAAGCCGCTACACGGGCGAATCGTGCTCGATATCACCGGGGAGAACCGCTTCGCTCCATAAACCATGAAGAAAGGCGATAACCGATGACCGGTTTGGCGAGTATTGATACTCCATAGCACCGATGGGAGCTCTTCAACCCAGACACGGTGTTCGCCGAACGGAACCAAGCCGTGGCTTGATACCTTGCAAGATTTCGATTAGCACTCTCGCCGCCCGCTGATCGGGGTGCGCCACCGATGATACATCAAGTCGGATATGCTCACGCTCACGTAATTCTTTCATAGCTCCCTTGGACAGATTAGTGCCATTGTCAAGAATGATACTATGTGGAAAGCCAAACCGAAAATCACCTTTTGATGAATCGCACCATTGCTGCCGCATCACACTTATCGGCTGTGTTCCGCTTCAACCCACTTGGTGAATTTGTCCACCGCCACCAACAGTGGGTCTTCTTATCTTTGGATCGCTTAAAAGGCCCGACCATATCCAGCCCCCATGTTGCAAATGGCCACGTTATTGGGATCATCCTCAACTCTTGTGCCGTACATGGGCACGCTCGAGAATTTCGACACCCATCACATCGCTTGACCAAGTCCTCCGTGATCAAGATGAGCAGCTAACCAAGAGAATCCATGACGGAATGCCTTTGCCACCAGGGACTTTGAACCGGCATGATGCCCACAATCCCCTTCATGGATTTCTCGTAAAATTTCACAACCTTCCTCAGGAGAAACACAGCGTTGAAATGCCCCTGAAATACTGCGATGATGCAGCTCACCATTAAGAATCGTCATAGACTTTGAGCGCCGGATTATCTGTCTGGCCAGAACCTCATCGTCGGGCAACTCTCCTCTAGTCATATATGCAAGGTAAGGCACCGTCCAATCCGGAATAGCATGTAATGCTGCCACCAGGCCTCCGGTCGAATTGCCAAACCGCTTCACCATGGAGTGAACCGACGGGTTGTGCAAGATGTCGAGGAAGACATTAGGGGAACCGGTTTACGCCGAGAACCCAAACGGCTTAAAGCGCTCGCCGCCGTTCTTCCGGCGATCCACGTGATCCACTTGATATCCCTTGAAGCACCTCGCAATGTTATCCACCTCTCGCCGATATGCAGCCATGAGGGGGTCCTTAGAATCCCAAGTGCCGATACTTGTCAGCGCCACCAGATCCGAAGTCGCCAAGCACTTAACCCGGCTTAAGTTCATCTCCTTAGCCATCCGGAGACCATGGAGCAAGGCTTTGTACTCAGCTGCATTATTAGTACAAGGAACATTAGACGGAGAACGAATAAAACTTATCACCTCGTGGGGAAGTTAACACGACTCCAGCCCCGAGCCTTCCAACCGCCTGGATCCATCAAAGTGGATAGTCCAAAGACGTATGATCCGCTTCTCCTCCGGTGTTTGTAACTCCGTCCTCACCATTAATGAAATCAACAAGTGCTTGTGATTTCACCGCAGCGTGGTGCATACTTGAGCCCATGTGGCCCAAGCTCGATGGCCCACTTTGCAATCCGCCGCCGCTTCCGGTTTTGTATGATATCACCCAAAGGAGCTGAACTAACCATCGTAATAGGATGCCCTTGGAAATCTTTTCAGCTTCCTACCGCCATAAAAACACCATAGACTAGCTTCGCCAATGCGGATATCTCGCTGACTCAATAAGCACCTCATCGATATAATAAACCGCCGTTGAACCGGATATTCTTTTCGCCTCCTTGCGCTTACCACAATGGCTACGCCACCGCTCGTGCATTGGCTGCCACATATAATAACAGCGGTTCCTCGTCGATCGGAGCCGCAAGGACAAAGCGGATTGGCCAATTGCCGCTTTAGGTCTCGAAAGCTTGTCAAGTGGACTCGCATTTAAATGATCTGTCTTCCTCAAGATTCGGTATAAAGGAATAGCCTTCTCCGAGGCGGCCGATAAACCGCTCAATGCCGCAATCCGCCCGCCAAGCGTTGAACATCGTTGATACACTTTGGTTTAGCCAAGGAGGTGATCGCTTAATTTTCTCCGGATTGGCCTCGATTCCCCGTTAGACACCAGAACCCCAATAACTTGCCACCGAACACCAAAAACACACTTGGCCGGATTAAGCATCATCTTATAAACGCTACAGTTGTCGAAGGTCTCCTTCAAATCGTCCACCAGCGTCTCCTTTGTCTTGATTTCACCACAATGTCATCCACATAAGCATGCACATTACGACCGATCTGTGTATGCAAGCAATTCTGTACACACCGCTGATAAGTAGCTTGGGCGCTTTTGAGCCCAAAAGGCATAGATACATAGCGAAGGCTCCAAAGGGAGTTATAAACGCCGCTTTCTCCTGGTCCTTGATCGCCATCTTGATCGATGATATCCGAGTATGCATCCAAAAAGCTTAAACGCCACATCTCCGCCGTGGCATCAATAATCTGATCAATGCGGGGAGAGCAAAGGATCGCCGGACAAGCCTTGTTAAGATCTGTGTAGTCCACACACATACGCCAGTGCCGTTTTCTTAAGGACCAAAGACCGGATTAGCAAGCCACTCGATGAAACACCTCGACAATAAAGCCACCGCCAAGGTTCGCTACTTTTTCTCCAATGGCCTTGCGTCTTTCTTCATTAAACCGGCGGAGGAACTGTTTCACCGGTTTATACTTAGGATCCACATTATGTGTGCTCGGCGAGTTCCTCAGACACCCGCATGTCGATGGCTTCCATGCAAAGATGTCCGGTTCTCACGGATGAACTCGATGCGAGCGCCTTCCTATTTAGGATCCAGTTGGCATCGACAATGAACTGCTTGGACGAATCGCCCGCACAAAGTCAACAAGCTTGGTTTCGCCGCCGATTTGAATTTCAGATCCGATTCATGCTCCGTAGTAGGCTTCTTCAGAGGGTCATATCTGCCGGATCAACATTGTCCTTATAAAATTTCAACTCCTCCGTGGCACGATCGCCTCAGATAAGTCGCATCTCCTTCCTCACATTCCAAAGCGACTCGGCGGCTTCCATGCACCGTTATTGTACCTTTGTAACCCGGCATTTTGAGCTGCAAGTAGATATAACAAGGTCGTGCCATGAACTTAGCATAAGCCCGCCGTCCAAACAAGGCATGGTATGGGCTCCGGATTTTTACCACTTCAAAGTTAGCTTTTCGCATCGAATCATGCTCATCTCCAAAGGCCACATCCGTGGCTATCTTACCAATAGGATAAGCAGATTTGCTCGGTACTACACCATGAAACACCGTATTGACGGTTCGAGATCCTTATCCGTGAGACCCATGCGACGGAAAGTGTCATAGTACAATATATTGATATCGCTTCCTCCATCCATAAGTACCTTAGTAAACTTATAGCCCCAACCCGGGATCTACTACTAAAGCCACCGACCCGGATTATCAACCCGGGGATGGTCCTCTCGCTCCATATGATAGGCTGCTCGACCAACGCAAATACCGTGGCAAGGCCGGTTCAATGTAATTTATCGCCTGCTTGTGAAGCTTCCGATCCCGCTTGTCCAAGCTGGTTGTGAAAACATGATATCGCCCACCATTCAACCGCTTTGGCTGGCTCGATAGCTCGATTGCTGCTGCCGCCTTGGCTACCTTGATTACTCGTTATTGAAATTGCCTCGTTATGTCCTCGAACCGGAAGTCCGCCCCGACCCGCCCATGAAAACCGGATCCGAACCACCACCGATCCCCGATCATATCGGAAAGCATCGAATTCTTGAACTCTTGCATAATAGAACAGTCTTTCCAAAGATGATTCGATGGGTTTTTTTCGTCCGCGCTTGGGACAAGGCTGATTCAACAAGTAATTCAAACGGTTTGCACCAGCATTTGGACCCCGATTCGCTTTGCCTCTGCGCCGCTGGCCTCGTCTGCGCATTAGTGTTGGCTACGAAATCATCGCCTTTGCGCTTGCCCCCGCTTTCCATGACCTGCCGGTTTGAAATGTGCCGCTTGAGTTGCCATTCTTCTTTCCTTCCTCGCTTCGTCATCATCCGCTTCAGATCCTTGGTACCGCTCTGAATCGGCATATTTTACCAAAGCGGTCATGAGGGTTCTCAGATCGCTGCGTAACCGCTTCATACGCCCCAACTTAAGCTTCAGAGGCTCAAACCGCAGTTGCCTTCCAATGTGATGATCGCCGAGTCAAGATTGATCCGGTCCGAGGAGTGCAAAATCTCGAGACACCGGCGTATCCAACGGGTTGTCGACTCTCCTTCTTCTGAACGCAAGCCGCCAGTTCACGATGGACTTGGGCTGCTTACATGTATCCTTGAAATTTGGATAAACCGGGCCCGTGAATCGACCCCACGAAATGATAGAATTGGGCGGCAAGCTTTTCAACTGTGCACGGGCTGTGCCCTCCATCATCATGGTGAAGTACTTTGCACATGCCGCTTCATCAACATCTAGCATCTCCATGGACATCTCATAACTCTCAACCCACGCCTCGGGGATAGATCTGCGGTGTAATTCGCACCTTACGCTGGCCTTTAAAATCCTTAGGCAGACGCACATTGCGCAAAGCGGGACTAAACAGGCACTCCCAAAGCGGAGGTGACTCTGGTCCGTGAAGGAGGTAGGGCGAACCGGCGTAGGTTGACCAAGATCACCTGTCGCTAACTCGCCTCCTCGCGTTCGGCCCGATCTACCACCTCCGAGCATTACGAAGCGCTGCCTATCGGGTTATTGCCTCGGCCGCTTCACGGTCCCGCTACATTTGACAGGCCGGTTCATCCATGCGCGCCAGAGTTCGCTTGACGGGCGAGAGTGAATCCGATCACGGCCGTATGAATATGCCTCTCGTCAGATCGGCGCAGTCCGGAGAATCTCCTTAACCCGCGTGTCTCAACCGCCAGGGGAATCTCCTTCGATCGATCGCCTCAATCGCGGCAAGCAGCCGCAACAAGGTTGTCCATAGGGTTAGAGTAATGGCCCGGGGCGCTCAGACGGCGGAGGAATCATCAGATTCGCCGCGGCGGCTCCGTCAGCGTGGTTGGACTGCCGCTCCGCGCCTCGTGCCTCAATCCGCTTACCTCCTGTGGCTGGGCGGTTATCGGGTCCGCCCGGGTCTGAAGAGGTTTCGGGTCGAGCCTCGATGGCGACGCGATTCGTATTTCCGCTTAACACCTCTCGCGACGCTGCTCGTCGAGCATGAGTTTGTAAGCTTCGCATCCAAAGCGCCCGCTCTGCGCTATGCGCTCCTTCTTCGCCGCTAGATCCGCTTTGGCTTGCGCGACCGCTCTTTCACCTTCGCATTTCGTGTTATGAGCCCCGATCCGCCGGGTTATCCTCCGCCATGAGCGCCGCTAGTGCATCAAACAGTTCGACAAAACTTGAACTGGCGGGCGACCGGGCCTCCTCGCCTCGCTATCGCTGGCTGAACCGGAAAGCATTGCTGCTGCGGTTGAAGAGAGGTTTGCGCCCGAGTACCGCCATGAATACACCGATCCGGTTTAGCTGGCTTTGGGGTCCGAATATCGTCACCATCGAACAGCCCCGATCATACTATCCCGCACCTGGTACAATGACTCGGTCTCTCCCGTGAAGATTCATCGCCGAGTAAACGACGGTCTCGCCACCGTGCTCAACCGCATCATACTCCCTCCATGGGTGACTCGACGAAGACACGCTTCACGGCCGGTTTAGCCCGGGCTGGTTGCGCGCGCTGAGCCGTCTCGACGAGGTCGGTGCAGATATCCGGCTCAGGCCCTCCGATCTTGCCGATGAAGACGTGTATGCCGCCGAAGGGGACCCGGTAACCATACTCGATTGAATCGGCCTCGGGACCCCATCTAGCGTTGTCGATGTAGATCCGGCCGCGACGACTCTTGGTCATCCGGCCCACAACGTAGCCTTCGAGTCCTTTGAGCTTGCCCTCCAAGGTCGTCAAACCATCGTGCGATAGCCCCACGGTGGGCGCCAACTGTCGTGGATTTGTCACGGCAGATGTCCTAGCATAAGGACTTAGTCGTGGAGCCATCGCAACGGGTTTACTTGCAGGGGGTTAAAGCGGACACAAAGACACGGGGGTTTATACTAGTTCGGCCCCTTCGATGAAGGTAAAAGCCTACGTCTAGTTGTGATGGAATTGATGTAGTCTCGATGGCTAGGAGCAAATAAGCTTCGCTTAGGCTCGAGTTGTGGTTGTCTTGAACCGCCGGTCGCCCCTTATATACACGGGTGACGCCTGTCGGTTTAGTGAGTCCCAACCGTTCATATTCGTATCCCGGTTGGTATCTCTATTCCTAACTTACAATACAAGTTATACATCAGGCTGGTTTACGGCTACAAGTTCTAAACTAACTACAGGCCTTGGGCCTTTCCATGATTACACTACTAGCGGAGTTAACCCGGCCCAAGCTTGGCCGGTTTACACCTAGTGGTAATATCCCCAACAGAGGGCGCGGGCAACGCCGGGGATCGGTCGGAGACGGGCGGATCTGGGCGGGTCGCGGATCCGACCGAATCGGGCGGCGCTGACTCAGCGGCGAGGTCTCATGCGCTGGCAAAGACCGGATGGACGACGGCGGATCTGGGCTGGGTGGTCCGGAGGGCGGAGCACGCCAGTGGGTTCGGGTCGGGCGAGGCTCGCCGGCGGTGGGGGCAGCTCGGCGACACGGCCGACGCGGGCTGGACGGGCGAGGAGCTCCAGACGAGCGAGGCTCGGCGAGCACGCCGAGCACGAGGTGGTGGCAGGGCGGTCCGGCTGGGCGGGCCTCGGACGGGCTTCCGTGGGCTCGCTGGCGCGCGGTGGGTGGGCAGCAGGGCGCGTGGCGAGAGGGGAGTGGAGGAGGCTGGTGGCGGTGACGACGTGTCGCCTGGGCTTGGTCCGGGCGCTGCTGGGCGGCCGAGGCCGAGTGGGCGCGCCACTTGGCGGCGGTGGGCTTGGCCGGCTCGGAAAACGAGGCCGAGGTGGGAGGTGGCGGCGGCTGCAGGTTAGGGGAGGGGTTAGGCTAGGCTAGACTAGGGTTTAGTCCGAAAATGGACAAGGGAGGCTCTATATATAGGTAGGAGGGCTGGGTTAGGGTGTTTTGGAGCCCTCCGATCTCGATCGGACGGTTCCGGACGCGAGGGGTGTTAGGCTGGGCCTAGGAGGGATTAGTGGGCTGTGAGAGAGAGGTTTTGGGCTGAGGGGAGAGAAGAGAAATGCAACCCGGCGGCAGTTTCGGAGACCGAAACATCCGACGAAGGTACCGGCAACGGTACCGCTATGTTTAACAGTGAAACGAACTCCGAATGCAACGAAACTTGACAGGCGGCCTGTCTACACTATAATAAGACCGCACGACAAGTTGCAACCCATTCCGAGAACATTTTTATGGCACTTATAAAATAATATTTCGGAGGTGCCGCGGGCGCGTGCGAGTGTGTCCGGACTCGGAACGGACAACGGAGAGAACCGACGGAACCCGAACGGATGCAAGTTTTGAAAAACATGCAGATGAAAAGCAGATGATGACATGGCAAAATGCAACACGCAAGCAAATGACATGGCAACGACGGCGAATAACTGGCAGACATCTGGCGCAATGAATCCGGGCGCAATACGCCCCTTCCTCTAGTCCACCGGACCCATGGCGGGGGCACCTCCCTGGCCTGCCTCCTCTATTTTCCGACGCCCAATAAGGCCCATTACTTCTCCGTGAATTTCGTAACTCCTCGGTACTCAAAAATACCCGAATCACTCGGAACCTTTCCGATGTCCGAATATAGCCTTCCAATATATCGATATTTACGTCTCGACCATTTTGAGACTCCTCGTCACGTCCGTGATCTCATCCAGGACTCCGAACAAACTTCGGTCATCAAAACACATAACTCATAATACAAATCGTCATTGAACGTTAAGCGTGCGGACCCTACGGGTTCAAGAACTATGTAGACATGACCGATACACATCTTCGGTCAGTAACCAATAGCGGAACCTGGATGCTCATATTGGTTCCTACATATTCTACGAAGATCTTTATCGGTCAAACCGCATAACAACATACGTTGTTCCCTTTGTCATCGGTATGTTACTTGCCCGAGATTCGATCGTCAGTATCATCATACCTAGTTCAATCTCGTTACCGGCAAGTCTCTTTACTTGTTCCGTAATGCTTCTTCGCGCAACTAACTCATTAGTCACATTGCTTACAAGGCTTATAGTGATGAGCATTACCGAGAGGGCCTAGAGTACCTCTCCGAAACACCGAGTGACAAATCCTAATCTCGATCTATGCCAACCCAACAAATACCTTCGGAGACACCTATAGAGCATATTTATAATCACCCATTTACGTTGTGACGTTTGATAGCACACAAGGTGTTCCTCCGGTATTCAGGAGTTGCATAATCTTATAGTCTGAGGAACATGTATAGGTCATGAAGAAAGCAGTAGCAATGGAACTGTAACGATCATAATACTAAGCTAACGGATGGGTCATGTACATCACATCATTCTCCTAATGATGTGATCCCATTCATCAAATGACAATACATGTCTATGGTTAGGAAACGTAACCATCTTTGATTAACGAGCTAGTCAAGTAGAGGCATACTAGGGACAATATGTTTTGTCTATGTATTCACACATGTACTAAGTTTCCGGTTAATACAATTCTAGCAAGAATAATAAACATTTATCATGAAATAAGGAAATAAATAATAACTTTATTATTGCCTCTAGGGCATATTTCCTTCACAAATAACAAATACTCGCAACCCAACGTTTTAAAGGGGTTGTCAATCCCTTTCGGGTACAACGCCTCAAGTAGGGAAGATAACATGAGATAGTTGTGGTAGATAGGATAAATAAATCGCGGAATAAATAAATTGCAGCAAGGTATTTTTGTATTTTTGTTTTAATAAATATGAAAATAAAAGCAAATAAAAAGATATCGCTAAGGCAAATATGATGAGAAGAGACCCAAGGGCCGTAGGTTTCACTAGTGGCTTCTCTCGAGAAAAATAGCAAACGGTGGGCAAATGAATTACTGTTGGGCAATTGATAGAACTTCAAATACTCATGAAGATATCCAAGGAATGATCATTATATAGGCATCACGTCCAAGATTAGTAGACCGACTCCTACCTGCATCTACTACTATTACTCCACACATCGACCGCTATCCAGCATGCATCTAGTGTATTAAGTTCATGAAAAATGGAGTAATGCAATAAAAACGATGACATGATGTAGATAAGATCTATTTATGTAGAAATAGACCCCATCTTGTTATCCTTAATAGCAACGATACATACGTGTCGTTTCCCCTTCTGTCTCTGGGATCAAGCACCGTAAGATCGAACCCATCACAAAGCACCTCTTCCCATTGCAAGATAAATAGATCAAGTTGGCCAAACAAAACCCAAATATCGGAGAAGAAATACGAGGATATAATCAATCATGCATATAAGAGATCAAAGAAGACTCAAATAACTTTCATGGACACAAACATATATCTGATCATAAACTCAAAGTTCATCGGATCCCAACAAACACACCGCTAAAAGACTTACATCATATGAATCTCCAAGAGACCATTGCATTGATAATCAAGAGAGAGAGGAAACCATCTAGCTACTAACTACGGACCCGTAGATCTACAAAGAACTACTCACGCATCATCAGAGAGGCACCAATGGACATGATGAACCCCTCCGAGATGGTGTCTAGATTGGATTTGGTAGTTCTGGACTCTGCGGCGGCTGGAATTGATTTTCGTCGACTCCCCCGGGGTTTCTGGAATATTGGGGTATTTATAGAGCAAAGAGGCGGTTGAGGAGGCTAACGAGGAGGGCACAACCCACTGGGGCACGCCTGGGCCCCCAGGCGCGCCCTGGTGGGTTGTGCTCCCCTCAAAGCTCCCCTCGGTGCGTTCCTGGCCCACATGTTGTCTTCTTGCCCAAAAAATCCACAAAAAGTTTCGATGTGTTTGGACTCCGTTTGGTATTGATTTCCTGCGATGTAAAAAACATGCAGAAAACAGCAACTGACAGTGGGCACTATGTCAATAGGTTAGTACCAAAAAATGATATAAAAATACTATAAAATGATTGTAAAACATCCAAGAATGATAATATAATAGCATGGAACAATCAAAAATTATAGATACGTTGGAGACGTATCAGTCAACTACCTCAAGAAGATGCATGAAGATACACGGCACGCCACGAGCGCCAAGTACAACGACTCGCGACCAAGCTCAACATCAACAAGCAACCCACGATATTCGACGCTGGGGATCTCGTGTGGCTACACCTTCGCAAAGACCGCTTCCCCAACGAACTCAAGTCCAAACTCCTACCATGAGCCGACGGACCCTTCAAGGTGCTAGCACGCTACAACAACAATGCATACAAGATCGATCTCCCGCGTGACAAGTACAAAGTGAGCGATGTCTTCAACGTCAAGGATCTCTCTCCCTACCATGGTGATGAGGCTTTCGATCCGAGGTCGGATCTTTCCCAAGGGGGGAGATGATGCGGAGCATCCTATGGTCATCCCCATGGACCTACCTACGTCTCCCACGACACCACTTGGACCAATGACAAGGGCTCAAGCAAAGGCTATTGAAGATAAGGTGAACTCGCTCCTCTTCGAACTACCACTTCCTACACATGAGACATGGCTACTACCTCAAGCGGAAACCCTATGTGTGGTCAAGTGCTTGGAGGAAGGCCACGGATCAGCTACACCCAATGGACTAAGCAGCGAGGACACCAAGTACAAGGAACAAGAAGGAGCATTGCAAAAAGCCTACAGCCACCAGACGACGGTCCGGACCGGACATCCAACGCCTGGAGACTCCACCAGCCCGAAGAGCCATCCAGTGAACGCTACAGCGGCTGGACGTTCGACCCTGACCAGACGACCGACACACCCCAGCGACCGGACGACCGAGTCCCTCCGGACATCCGGTGTCACCCAACGGAAGGGAAATTCTCGGAAGTCCGAAACCTCCGGACGACCGACAGCCTCCGGAAATCCGACGCCGCCTGATCAGAGCCGAAACGCCGGACGTCCGACACATACCGGACGACTGGACCCTCGCGAGTCACCGGACGTTCGGTAGCTGCTGGACGACCGACGCCTGTCTGTGCACAGCGTGTTGGGCCGAGGCCCATGTACCCCTTCGCCCACTTGGACTATATATACTCCTCCTCCTCCCTCTTATTAGGGTTAGCATTGGTTTAGCTCATTTGAGAGATAGAGGTTTGCTCATCCACCGGATGTACTCCACCAAGAGAGACCGCGGCCTCTACGGAGAAGATCCATCTTGGATTCAAGACCCCTCATGGGAAGACCTTCAAGACCTCCTCACGGAGAAGAACTTGCTACTTGTATCGTCCTTTGTTGATCGTGGATCGTATATCTCTTTGTGTTTCGAGGATCTAGCACATGTGTAATCGAATCTTATTGGTTTGAGTGTTTTCTCTCCTCGTGTTCTTTGTGTTCATCGCGGGATCTGCTCCAATCGTGAAATATCGGGGATCTAGGGTTCTACCCTACATCACCTTTCAAGGCGAAGATGCAAATCTTATTCTCTCTATTCCCGTCATTGGGCAGCAAGAGGATTTCGTTGCATGGCACTATGATTCTCGGGGCCTCTTCTCTATGAAATCAACATACCGAGTGCACATTGACATGGTCAGACAACAAAGCAATAGACCATAGGGAGAGGAAAGCGATGGGCTAGACTAGCGTAAGAAGGTTTGGTCTGGTATTTGAAAGACCAACTGCCCGGGCAACGTCCGACACTTTTTGTAGCAATTTGGGCATACCAGTCACCCTTTGCATATGAACATTGAATGAAGAGGTGTCGAGTTGGGTAGGCGTTGTGCGGCATGCAATTGTTTCTTTGAGGATGGTGGCCATTTCTTCTTTCGATGCAAGCTTGCCAAGGCAGTATGGCGCGAAATAGGCCTCGATGTGAACAGATCAAACTTATGGGGGCATCTTCGCCCCTGGAAGTGTTGAAGAAGGTCCTAGCCTTACCAAACACACAGAAGCTTCAGGTCGTCTGTCTTTTGTGGCGCTGGTGGAGAGGAACCGTATAAGACATGGTGAGAGGAAGATGACAACACAAGAATTTGCGAGCCAGGTCACCACTTTGGCAGTTGAATGGTTGCAATTCCATGCACCTCATGCCCGAGTCCCTGCTGTCATTCCATGCGAATGGAAGCCCCCGCCACAAGATTGGGTCATGCTGAATTTCGATGCTTCTTTCATGGTGTCCACGGGATCAGGAGGCTGGGGTGTATTGCCAGGGATGCAACTGGCGACGTCCTATTTGCCGCTGCTGGCATCCTCATGCACCAATCGGCGTCATTGTATGCTAAAGTCGCGGCCTGCATGAAAGCTATTAGTCCGACTGAGGGTTTTGGAATGGGCCGAGTGATCTTCATGACTAATTGCCTTCCACTGGAGCAGGCCATCGAATCAAGTATGATAGATCGAAGCCAGCTCGAGAGCATCTTTCGGGAGTCCAAGTTTCATCTCCAAACAGGATTTATAGAGTACTCCCTTCGTCCCAAAATAAGTGTCTCAACTTTGTACTAGCTCTAATACAAAATTATATTAAAGTTGAGACACTTATTTTAAGACGCAGGGAGTATAAATTAGTTTTGATCGCCATGAATGCAATGTCCCCAACTCATTTGCTAGCTTGTTATGGTTCTTGGTAGGGGTGGACTAACGAGCAGCTCGGCTCGTTAAGCTCGTACTCGTTAAGCTCGCGCTCGTTAAGGCTCGGCTCGTTAAGCTCGTTAAGATTAACGAGCAGAAAACCCTGCTCGGCTCGGCTCGTTTGAAGCTCGTTAAGCTCGTGAGCACTCGCGAGCGCTCGTTAACAGATTATAATGTGTTATAATATACATAATGAATGTTTAGGTATGGTTTTCAAGATAAAATATGAAGACTACAAAAAGAAATGAAATAGTTTGTTGCCTCATATGTTGATTAGATTAAATAGATGGGCCGAGGTGCTACAAAAAGTTTGTCACATAAGATAAAAATATGTATTGTGTTGTAACTAACGAGCTTAACGAGCCTACTCGTGAAACTCGTTACCGCTTCATTTGCTTTCGTTAAAAGCTTAGCGGAAATTAAAATCAATGACGGGCTACGTTCATTAAGAAGTCGTAGCCACGAGCCTTAACGAATGAACTATCGAGCGCTCATTAAGCTCGCGAGCTACGAGCTTTTGGTCCAGCCCTAGTTCTTGGTTGGCTCTGGTGGTGATAGCATATGGATCACTATCCTGCCACCCGTACTTGGTGTTGTGGTCGGCGATATTGCACGGTGTTCCAGGTAAAAGAAGAAGAAGACGACTACGACAATGAAGCAGATTAGGGAGGCACTGTGTCCACCCACCAGATCCTCTCTTTTCGTTTGTACGTGGAGACCCTGTCGCACTCAATCAGAGAGATGGTGTCCGCCGAGTTGGCTCCTTCCGGATGGCGACGTGGCCCGGCAGTGCGGCAGTATATTATCAGCAGCGTGCTGCATCATCCGTCCGGACCAGCTACGCGTCTTGGGTTGATCCTTGACCAGTGAAGGAGGACGTACACGTGCGTTGGTAGCACGGCGTCGTTCCGTTTCGTCTCGCGGTAAGTAGGTGGGTGAAAAGACGCCGCCGACGTTGTTTCGTGCTGCGTGCGTGGGGTGGTGGCATCGGCAAGGCGTCGACCGGAACGACAACGTGCCCGTGTGATATTTGACTAAGCGACGCCGTCATGGAAGCGCAGTTTGCGAGTGCGAGTGGTTGCGAAGCGGAGGTGTGTGATTGCGAGTTTGCGACTGCTGCTCGTGTACAGGTGCTGGGACCTGGGACCGGAAGGGGGTTGATGGGAATGGGTCAATGATCTGCGAAGTTGCTGCACGGGAACGTTTCTTTTCGGGGAAGTTGGGTGAAGAGAATGGTGTGTCATCGGTCCGTACTAGTGAGCAACAGTATATGGCTGGTATCGGTTTTAATTACTTAACCGGTCAATTCT
This sequence comes from Aegilops speltoides, assembly GCA_021437245.1. Classification (NCBI taxonomy): domain Eukaryota; kingdom Viridiplantae; phylum Streptophyta; class Magnoliopsida; order Poales; family Poaceae; genus Aegilops; species Aegilops speltoides. The sequence continues at coordinate 359,927,147 of CM038147.1, read as the reverse complement.
CCAATGTTAATGAACTCAAATGATAAGTGCCATACGTGTGAGACGTTTTTTAAACTAAAGTTGCCATCAAAAAAACTAAACCTGTCAATCAAAAAAATTTAAGTTGCCCCCTCACGACGCCCCCTGCGTCGTCTCTGTGAGGCGACTCGGGCGGACACCCCGCCGGATGCCGCCACAGCCTCTTCACCGGCCAACGCACCTCGCAACTGCCGGCAAAACGACATCGAGCAAAGCCCGTCAACGACTGCGGCGGCGGGATCCATCCCGCAGGCGTGTTCTGGTCCTGCCGCCCCATCCCCTCATCCGCATCGGGGGCCACCAGATCTATCCTCGTTCTTCCTTCTGGCCGCTCCCCCGGGGTCGGCCAACTCCCTCCTTTCAGATCCGGCTGGCGCGCCGCGGCTGCGGGTTTTCGGTGCCCTCTAGTGGCTCTCGTGGCCTGGCCTCGTGGCTGCCTCGGCGGCGGTTCCACCTCACACAGGACCCAGACCCCCCCCCCCCTGCGTCGTCTCTGTGAGGTGACTTGGGCGGGCACCATGCCGGCCACCGCCACAGCCACTCCACCAACCACCGCACCTAGCCGCCGCCGGCAAAATGACGTCGGGCAAAGCCCGTCGACGACTGGTGTGATCCGTCCCCCGCGTGTGTTCTGGTCCTGCCGCCCCCTCCCCTCATCTACATCGGGGCCCACCATATCTGTCCTCGCTCTTCCTTCTAGCCGCTCCCCGGAGGTCGACCGACTCTCTCCTTTCAGATCTGGCCGGCGCACCACGGCTGCGGGCTTCCGGTGCCCTCGGGTGGCTCCTGTGGCCTGGCCTCGTGGCTGCCTCCACGACGGTTCCACCCGCCGTTGGCTGCTGGGCTGGGCGCGGCGCCCCCCTTCTCCACGTTCTTGCGCTGGCTTCCGCCGCCTCCCGCCCTCAAGCTCACGTCATCGTCGACCACCTGTCGCGCGCTCTGCATCCCGCATCCCGCGGATCCAACTGCCTCATCTTCTGCCTCCACCCCCTCCCGCTCATCGTCGTCGTGCTCCTTTGTGTGCTTGCCAAACGAAGATGGTGTCGTGGCTCCTGCATCCTTGGAGCCCTCCACCTTCCAGTTCCCCCAACGGACTGCCGTTGTCTCGTAGCTTTACCTGTTGGGGGCGCCGCACCGGTGGTCCTCACTGGTGGCCTCGGCATCAAGGGTGCCTGCCGACGTCTCTACCAGTCGGATTCACCTGGACCTGGGGCCGTCAATTTTCAGCATTGCCCCGCGCTATTGGCAGCTGCTCTGTGACTCGTCGCGTGGAGGATGTGACCGGGGTTTGGGAGAAATTCATGGTCGGCCAGCTGCTGCTGGTCGAGACAGCGTCAACGGTACCCGTCGTTTCCATCTTGATGGCCTTGTCTTCATCCCCCGGTACCCGTCGTTTCCATCTTGATGGCGTTGTCTTCATCCCCCGGTCTTGTGATGTTTTTGGGTGTGCTCTGTGGAGTTCTATACTTGGTGATGCCCTTCGACTACGCCGGTGGCACACATGTTTCGTGGCGCCGTCTTGGCCTGGCGTGACCGTTCGAATGTACCCCATGACACAGGTGGTGTCGCGACATTGTGCGGTCTTGGTTGCCCGGTGCTTTTCGATTGCATCGACGGTGTAGTGTCATGATTTAGTCTCGGCTCGCTGTTGCAATTCGAGTGCCCGTGGTGCCCCCTGTTATGTTGTGTCCCTCCCCCCTCGCCATGTGTTGTTTGTGTTTTTTTTTTTGCTTTATTCTCCTTCCCCTACCCCCTGTACTTCTGGTTCACTTGAACCCTATCTTGTATTAGGCTGCAAAGCCTATAGGCAAAAAAATGAATACAATTCAGGTGGGAATGATTACAACCCCCCCCCCCCCAGCGTGTTGAAAATGCAAAAAACAATTGCCATCACCGCGTCACTAAACTTAACGTAAAACATGTTCGAAGTAGTCATGTGTTCGTGGCATACACGTCGTACTTATCAAGGTCCATTAATTAATCGGTCAGGTAAATTTGTTGTCACCGCTAAAAAAACAATACATGCATGTCGGTCCTTGGCTCGGAGCAACCCTTGTGTCACGATTATATTAATAACATCACCAACTAGCATTTTCTTTTTTGCAAAAATGATCCAGATCTATTATCAAAGTTCACCAGAGTACACAGCATCTCAAACATAATAAAAATTACATTGAGATTTCAAGACCCCCAAGCAACCACTGTTGCCGTCAAAACGAGCCACCGACGCGCCGTTGTTCCTGCTCCCCTACCAGAGCCTACTTGACCTTGCCGATGACAGCCGAGAAGTCTTCGTGCACTTGACGCTAAGGACTAGCGCGCTGGAGTTGCAATCGTCGCCGTTGAATCCTTGCATAGATCTAAAGCACCTGCCACGAAATCTCGTCACATGACGAGAAACCCCAACCTCAACGCCCCAAGAAGACGACAAGAATCTACGCCGAAGCTCCGGACGAACTTGAGATGGATCGGAGCCCAGAAGACAGACTCGAGGAAGTAATGTCGCTATCCGCCTGAGCATCGCACCTACAAGGACTAAAATATCCTAATCTAAACTACTAACCAGAGCAAAGGCACCAGGATTCCCCTCCCCGCCACAGACCACCGGATCGGTAATCAGAGGGGAGGCAAATCCACTGGCTCGCCGGTGAAATTTGGAGGAAAGAGGTTGCCCTAAACGCCTAGGGTTAGGGAAAAAAGGAAAGGAAGTCTCGTAACTTATTCAATAAAGGGAGACTTGGTGTAGCATCTCTAATAAATTCAAAACGGCAGCACACCAAAAGGAAACAACAGAAAACACTCATAACAAAGGAAATTTGCAGAAAAATACTAACCAAAAACTTCAACCACCACCATCACGGGAGCGTCCACCTGAGAGGAGAAGAAACGGTGTCCTCCAAGCAAAGATCCAAGACAAAACCATAGGTGTTGTGAGCCTATGAACAGGCGCCACCACAACGACGCTGCACTTTCCGATGTGGGTTGTGGCTACAACAAATCTCCACTCCTCTAGGATCTCGAACCATCTTCAGCCGCCGAAGAAACTTTTGGTGTTACTAGAGAGACACGTGCACATCATCTTGCACGCATGCGACTCGAAATCGACGAAGAGTACATAAATCTTGTGAAGTTTTTTCACTAAATAAAATGCGTCCATCAAGATGCTTAAATTAAAATACAAAATATTTAAAAGTAGAAACCAAGTTAGTAGAGTATCTGTAGTACATTAAAATGCCTAGTGGGGATTTACAAGTAACTATTGGAGTTTCCAAATAAAATCCTGGTCAGTGGGATGCAAAGCTGGTTTATCTAAACATTGTGCTTTGTAAAAGTTGTTTATCAACTACAATTAATTTTGGAATTTTGCTAGTAGGCTTTTGGTCCAAAGCCCAACTAAAATTCTGAAATTCTCTTGATCCATTCATGCACACATGTGAGTGGTGTAAGTGAGACTAAAGTTTAGTCCCACGTTGAAAGTTGAAAGGGAGTTGCGTGAGCTCTTCTACCACTTGTATGAGCATGAGAAGAGGAGACCAACACGCGCGCCCTTCCTCCTTACTCGCTGCGGGTTGCGGGATTGAGCCAAGGACAGAGCTATGCACGTTGTTTATATTTTTGCTACTCGGGAAAAATTAATGAGTCATTAATTAATAGTTAACCAACACGTTGTTTCTGATTCTTTTGGATCGTGACTCGGGCGTGGGGTTTACTCCCACGACCTATCCGGCCCGCACTATATAGTCATGCAGACGTCTATCCTAGCCACCGCCACTTCGTATGGTTTCGCACCACCATTCCAGATCATTGCGTCGCCACGCAAGTCTTCTCCATCCCTCCTTCCGGCGTGCACCATGAAAAGGGACAGCAGGCCTCCAAAACCGCGTCACTCGTGATCCTGTACGGGAGAGTGGCGATCAAGTTTTTGTGGAGCGCACTCGCGTGACTGCTGGCAGCGACGACTTCGCCAACGACGACTTCTTCCCTGACCTCGGCAACCTCATCCTCAACGACATGGGCGACAACATCAATGCCGGCGATGTTGCTCCCGCTGCACCGTATGTGATTCTATCCTTCTTGTTCGAGATCGTGGTAGAATTCATGTTTCTAGTATGTGCCCTAGATGTGATCTGTTCATCTACTATGCTAGTTCGCATGATTAGTTTAATCTCTGCTAGTGCTGTCATGATTTATTTTCTGTTTATTCGAATTAAAACTCGTAGTAATTTGCTCATATATTAAAAATTAAGTGTGTAGAAGTGGTATACTTGTATATGATTTTTCAAAGCTTTATGCTTGATTTGATTCTCTGAATAAGGACGATGGCGACCACAATGGTAAGCTATAAACAATTGCTGATGAATATTTAACTTCAAGATCTTAGCCGTTTTGAGTGAGGCATCCCAAATCGCTCATACTTATCCAAAACCTCTCGTATTTATCTTTCTTATTTGAAAAGACATCAATTAAATTAAGAAAAAACATAAGGTTAGCTCCTCCTTGGTTCAACCTCAAGTTTGTTTCTTCTTTCTCTTCTGGTTTTGATTTTCTCTCTTCATCTTTTCCTGAAAACCATTTAACTACCTCATATCTTAATGATTGATGAAATAGAATTCTAATATTTTGGGCAAAACAATAAGTACTTGACAAATACAGTAAATATTTATCAAATAAAATCCTATTTCCTAAAGAATCATACTCCCTCCGATCCAAACTAGTTGTCTCTCAAAGGCTCAAACAGATGTTCTGGCATTGAAATACGTCTAGGTACATCTATTTCAGCGACAATTAATATGGATCAGAAGAAATATTTATATTAATAGATAAAACCGCGGCGTACTAGGCCCATTGCAACACACAAATAATTATCTTCTCTACTATTAAAGGGAAGTTGCTATTTGTACGCCATCAAATATGATTTTGCCCCCCTCTCTTTGGTTCAGAGTAATTAAAATTAAAATTCGTGCTTATTACTGAAAACCATGCTCTACATTAACTCAATAAATTCTTATCAAAACCCTGCCCACATTAAGTCAATCAAATCAAACAAAATCTTACCAAAACCTCAACAAATTAAAACTATCCTTGTTTTCCCCTATCCATATATCCGAATCGACTAAAATCTTACCAAACCTCAACAAAATAAAAAGTACCCTTGTTTTTCTCTATCCATATCCAAATCAACTAAATTCTTACCAAAACTTCAACTAAATCTAAACTATCCTTGTTGTCCCGTCTCATACCCAAATCAATTATAACCGAAAATTAGATTATAATGTTTTTTTTTGCATATAGTCTATGACAATAGTACTACTACTAGTTTTCCAAAAAAAACAATACGAGCAGTACTACGGTGTTTTTTCTAGATAGTAGCAGTACTACTGCGTAATATCCATTTCTAAGTCCAGACTCATTAGCACCTGGTCAAGATATTTTTTTTACAAAAAATACCAAAATAAATAAATTTTTTGATTGATAATTTGGTGCGTGAGGTGCGTTTTAAATTTCAGACCATTTAGACATATGAGTAACTCTCAGCAAAAAGATAAATTGTGTCAAAACAAACATAAACTGTAAAGGTTTTTATGGGTCCTAAATTTGACTTTTTTGCAGAGAGCTACTCAGGTGATCATGATCTGAAATTTGAAACGCTTGTCACGCACCAAATTATCTATCATATAAAAGAAATTTGAATTTTTCAGTATTTATCTTGAATTTTCTCTTCATTGCAGGTGCAGATGAGTTTGGGCATCGAATCACTGCTCTCTACTACTACTACGGCATAGTGGCATAGTATCGGATCACATGAGCAGTGGAGCTTTCCCCGTGTTTTCGTGATCTGCATGAAGTGATGAGATCGCATGCAACATGTGATTGGGATAAACAAGTCAAAGGCTCCACCACGACGAGCGCCTTAATACAACGGTCGGTGGAGGATGGTCCACGTAGGACCAGTGACGTGGACCCGAGCGCGGACACACACATACAGTGCCCTACTACAAGGCGGCTCTGCCACGCGACGAGAGAGGCTGCCGTCCCGACCCGGCTCCCAGATCTTGTGGGGCCTTACCTTGGAAGAAAAGTGATCCTCAAGCGCACCCGGTGCACCAACACCGGCGCCAGCCCTCCGCCCTCCCATAGCCCCCTGCCGGTACGCCAGGCTCACGTGTCCCATCCACCAACCCCGCGGGAAATGTTCCAAGGCGACCGGTTTATATACCCGCCGGGTACACCCTCCTCGTGTTAAGCCACCCACTCTTCATCATTCTTTAATCCCCTCCGATTTCATCCCTGCCTTCTTTCTTCTCTCTGCCACTCGTCGCAGCCAATGGCCGCCTCGGCAATCAGAAACCCTAGCCCAGCCGCCGCCGCCGCCGCGCCCCTGCCCTCCCGCGCGGTGCTGCGGATGGTGACGCCGTCGGTCCGGAGAGGCGCGTCCGTCGTGGCGTCCGCGTCAATGCGGCCGGCCAAGGCGGTCGCGGCCGAGGCGCCCTCCCCCGTCGCCGAGAGGGTGAACGGGGCCGAGGTGGCGGGGGCGGGCATCGCGAGGCCCGACGCGCTCGGTAGGTTCGGCAAGTTCGGGGGCAAGTACGTGCCGGAGACCCTCATGCACGCCCTCACCGAGCTCGAGGCCGCCTTCCACGCGCTCGCCGACGACGAGGACTTCCAGGTAAACGCGAGAGCCCCATGTTCCTGAGGATCTGGTGCATTCATTTTTGTGCGATTCGTGGTATTAGAGCGTCCGCGGCACCATTTCGTAGGCGATATAGGAGATTTGATGGCTCATCTGTAGGAGGATTTTATCCTGCCTGCAGATATGGGGTTTTGCGTGTATTGCCGTTTGATTTTATCATTATCTTTTTAGCTATTATTTGTTGGAGTTTTGCCATGTTTTGGTTGTGGTAGTTGGGAGCGGTCACATCTAAATCGCACAACAGATTGTCCTTTGAAACGGTTGTTCCACTGTATTTGATTGCCAGCAGATTCGGCTTTTATTTAGTCCCTTTCTGGGAGCCGCCTCCACATACTTTGGAAATGTGTGTTTGACTGCATTTGATTGGTAGTTGCGCCGATCAGAGAAGAAGTGCGATCATAGGGCTCTAGATGCTTGCCCTTTGTGTATGGTGTCAGAATCAAAGCTTGGAGAATTTGGATTTAGTCATGTAGTATTGCCCTCTAATCAAGCGAATAAATAAATGCAAGCCATGTTTGGATAGGGAGATTATGGAAAGGCAGGTATTTATAGTTTGACACCACATTTCTTCTATCTGCAGAAAGAACTTGACGGCATCCTCAAGGATTACGTGGGCCGCGAGAGCCCGCTATACTTTGCGGAGCGCTTGACGGAGCACTACAAGCGTGCTGATGGCACTGGCCCACTGATTTACCTCAAGAGGGAGGATCTGAACCACACCGGTGCTCACAAGATCAACAATGCTGTGGCGCAAGCTCTGCTTGCCAAGAAGCTTGGGAAGCAGCGTATTATTGCTGAGACTGGGGCTGGCCAGCATGGGGTTGCCACTGCAACTGTGTGTGCTCGGTTTGGGCTGCAGTGCATCATCTACATGGGTGCACAAGATATGGAGAGGCAGGCGCTTAACGTTTTCAGGATGAAGCTTCTTGGGGCAGAGGTATGTGCGGAGCTTGTATCATCCACATGCCTTATCTCTGGAGAATATGCCTTTGTGTTTCCAATTATCTGTTGCGGCTATTACTTATTTGGCAAATCATAAGCTGTGAGATGTGAAATGCTGCTGGGGAAGAATTCTTGTTAGGCTTGTTAGTTTGTTTCTCATCATGTGTGTGTTTTCGCACAGGTAAGGCCAGTACATTCTGGGACTGCAACGCTGAAGGATGCTACCTCAGAGGCCATCCGTGACTGGGTCACCAACGTAGAGACCACACACTACATTTTGGGCTCAGTTGCGGGTCCACACCCATACCCGATGATGGTGAGGGAGTTCCATAAGGTGATCGGCAAGGAGACCCGTAGACAGGCGATGGACAAGTGGGGTGGCAAGCCTGACGTGCTGGTTGCTTGTGTTGGTGGTGGATCAAATGCCATGGGTCTCTTCCATGAGTTTGTTGATGATCAGGATGTAAGACTGATAGGAGTGGAGGCTGCTGGTCATGGTGTAGACACTGACAAGCACGCTGCAACATTGACGAAGGGGGAAGTCGGAGTTCTCCATGGATCTCTGAGTTATGTATTGCAGGATGCTGATGGACAAGTGATTGAGCCCCACTCCATCAGCGCTGGGTAAGTATTCTGATGTTAAGTTGGAATTTTTCTTTTCTTACGTCAAGTGGGCTTATTATCCATTGTTTCAATTTCATAGGTTGGATTACCCAGGTGTTGGACCTGAGCATAGTTTCTTGAGGGATATTGGACGTGCTGAATATGATAGTGTGACAGATCAGGAGGCATTGGACGGTATGTTTCTCTACCATTTATGTTTCCTTGTCATGCTTGATCACTTGCTCTATTTATCCTGCATACTGGCTGCAGTTGATTTTCATCCAGTTGACTTCTAGTCCATGTACTAAATGCTGATAGTAGTTCTGAGTGACATCCTGAGTGTTTTCATATATCTTCACGTGACAAGTCTGTGGTTTAGGCACTATCGCTGGTCTAGATTTACATGTGAATTTCGATGGTACACAGTAGGCATTACTGAAGGTTAAAACTCTCGAGATAGTAAGTTTCAGTTTACAGCTGCCGAACTTGTTTTATAATATGATGTGGAAAAGTAGACAAGTAAGCAGAAAAAAAATGGTTAGCCAAATGGAAAAAAATTAAGTAAATGCTGGTTGGAAAAGCTGGATTATCTTAATCCACCTCGATACCAAACACTAATCAAGTCATCAGAAAGTGACTGTTTTAAAACGTTCTGAATTGTTAGCTTATAAACCTTCACTGACCAAGTCTGCAACGCAAAATGAATGGCAAACACTAGCTTAGGCATCTGAAAGTGACTGTATTACAGAAAAATAACAGCTGTTGTTTTAAGATGTTCTGAATTGCTAGCTTGTAAACCTTCACTGACTAATTTTAAACACATGGTCAATTGCAATCTTGGATATTGCAATACATAATGAATGTAGGAGAGAAATAACACGTGATTGTTTTGACATGCTGAATCAATGGCATGTATGTGCACGTGGTTCATGTTGCAATCTTTAATACTTCAGCACACAATGAACGTAATACCAACGCATCTTTAAGCGACTGAATTATAGAAAAATAACACATGGTGTTTTTTAACGTGCTGAATCCACTAACTTAACATGCTTGATGTTTCCATCTTGGATATTGGCTGCAAGTAACCACATTATTGAAAAATAAGATGGTGGTAACTTGGCAGCTTCCATTTCCTCACCCGACAGTGTTAAGTAACAGGCTTGAATATTGCAACAAATAATGATGTTATAGTGGGAGTCTGGGATATTGTAGCTTTTAGTATCGTGAACCTAATTGTCTTAAGTCTGCTGGTGATATCCCTTATCGATTGAAAACTGATTCAGTAGCCTAGACAGCCTACCCTGTCATTTATGCTACCTTCAGCATCTAACTCCTTCCTCCGCTTGCAGCTTTCAAGCGCACCTCTCGGCTGGAGGGCATCATCCCTGCCCTGGAGACATCCCACGCGCTGGCTTACCTGGAGAAGCTCTGCCCAACACTGCCGGATGGTGTGAGGGTGGTTCTCAACTGCAGTGGAAGAGGAGACAAGGATGTCCACACAGCCAGCAAGTACCTTGAAGTCTAGAACTCCGGAAAGACTAAACAATGGTGGCTTTCGTATGAGCAGTTTTGAAAGCGAAAAAAGAAAGCAATTGCTTAGTGTTTTTCTTTGGGGTATAATATGTGGGTACAAATAATCCTGGAAGTCGGTTGGTCTATAGCTAATTTAGCTTGGTTTGTTGAATTTTATCTTAATAAAAATATGTTGTATGCTAAACTTGGTAAATAAAGGCTCGTTGTGTGCCGTGCATTACTCTGAATCTGACGTGATCTTTTTGCCTCGTGATGGGTTTGCTGTGTGTTAAGACACACAGAAGATTTGGTTGGATGGCTTTCTTACTTAGCCAGTTGCTGCCCATAATTGCAACCTCACGAACAATTCATGAGATATTTTTACCCTTTTTCTTCTTATTTTGACTCAACAAAGCATTTGAACTGAGATTGCAATCTTCCAGCATTGCCTGCAGTGTCTTTGAAACCTGCCTAGCTTCGGAAGGTTTTTTTAGGCGACATTGCTTCTGAAGGTGATCTTCACTGTTTGGAACACTGAAATTTATATCTCCTCGAAGAATCAGATCGACATGATTTTAAGCGTGTTCATCGCAGGGACAGGGATGTCCATTTTTTTTTCCACTGGCAACTTTTTTCTGCCCGAACTTATTTTGATCTATTCATGAAATGTCATGGCAGTATAAAGAACATCAGAAGTAACAAGAATTACATTCCAATTCGTAGATCATCTAGCGACGACTACAAGCATTAGAGCGAGCTGAAGGCGTGATCTGTTATGTCTGGAAATAATAAATTGCACTATTTTCATAGGAAGTTTGATTCGGCAGTTAGAAAACTGCTAAATTTCCAGTGTTGGCTTCGCCTCAGCTCTCGGCTGGATTTTACCTGGAGCCATACTTGGAAACACCTACAAGTTTAGAGCATCTATAATAGATGAGGTAAAATGCATCATCAAATTACGCTTTGAGTAAAATTTACATCGCTAAAATGTGGTTTTTTAATCACCAAAAACGAAAAAGCCGTTTTGGCTCTCGGCCTTTTTTTAAAAAATAAATAAATCAAAATTCGAAAATTTTGGTTTCAAAAAAATCTGAAATTTTTTGTACAAGTAAACAAGGATGTGTGGCGTATGTGTGTAAAATTTCAGGATGGAAAACATTGAAATGCGAACTGTAAGAAAAGGACATATTCATGGTCCGGGAAGATGAATAGTATCAGGGCTCATTTGGTTTCAGGGTTTCCCCCCGGGATCCCGACCTTTTTCCGGTGCGTGAAAACCACGTGGGATCTCGGCCAGGAGAACCAGCGCCACATTTGGACGACCCGATCCATGGGGCGGCCCACCAACCTCCTCTTTTCCGGGCGAAGTTCCACGCCACGCACTCGTGGCGAATCTCCCGTGCCGCTTCCCTCGACGACGATGCGACTCGCACTGTCTGGCGAAGCTGCGGCTCCTCTCGCTGGACCACCAAATGACCATCCGCAGGAGAACTCCCCGTGGAAGCCCATGTCTTTGTTGAAATTTCCTCTCGGGGTTTACTGCCCTGGGTTGTCCTCCCGTAGCCACCAAACAAAGCCTCATGGGTTAAAAAGCCTCGGATTTGTTATTTTTGTACAACCCTCATTTCAACGTATTTCGTCCTGAAAATTTAAACACTTGTGCACTATGTCCTCATCTATATCTCTATTTTTTTTCAGAATTTTTTGAAATGTAAAAAAATATGAATTTTCATGATTTTTGAATTTTGCATTTGAAATGTAAAATATATCTATATCTCTATATAAAATATGAATGTTAAAAAGCAATTTCCGACCAAAAACCTTCAACTCCAGTAGATGATGTAAAATAAATTACGATTATCTTATTGTGGGTGCCCTATTTTACATAATAGTATGTTGAAGCACTTGGTGATGTAAATTTAGCTTCAGCCCCGTGGTCCCCTGTGTGGTTGCTTGGTGATGTAAAATTTGTTGCATCACTTGGTGGCCTATTTTATATCATGCCCTATCCCCAAGTAAAAAAATAGTTGCATCACCCTCTGGTGATGTACAAAGTGATCACGTCTTGTTTTACATCATCTCTTGGAGAGGTTCTTCATGGCTATCTATTATTTAGCGTCTCTTCTCTTTTTTTTTTTTTTTGAGAAAATTTTGAGCGTCTCTTCATGGCTAGCTAGGCCAACGCTCAGGCCATCTGCAGAGATTTGAGGTGCTTGCAAATGGGCCGTCGTACTCTGGTGTCGTATTTCTTTGTCCTTTCTTGAACTTCCGCTGTTACGAAATCAGTAATTAAAGAGCACTCTTTGCAAAGGTCACTCCATTTTCTCAGGTTACGATAAGTGGCGCATTACATGTCTATCTGAAAGTTCTTTTTTTTTTGTAGATCGTTTATTCAAAATGTTTTATCCCTTAAACCGTGCGTTCAAATCTCGAACCGTCTTCTCCGTTGGATTCCTCGCGTCGAGATCTTCACAGCTAGATCCCATGTTGACAGGTTTTAATGAACTTTTTTCACGAAAAAAAAGAATGAAAAAACAAACCGGGAGCACTTTTTTTCACTTCTTGAAAGAGGCATGGTTGTGTCTCTCCCAAAAGAAAATCCGTGCCTCGCGAGAAGTAAACCCGTGCCTCTCGCGGAAGCAAATCTGTGCCTCCAGAAAAAGTAAACCCGTGCCTCTCGCAAAAAAAAAAGCACATTTTCTCCTGTTTTCGAGAGGCACGACCGTGCCTCTTACGAAAAAGAAAGAGAAAACATGCTCTTTTTGTTTCCGAGAGACATGGTTGTGCCTCTAGGGGAAGAAAAAAAGAAAACGTGTTTTTCCCGTTTCCGAGAGGCACAGCCGTGCCTCTCGCAAAAGGAAAAAAAAAAAAGAAAAACACGTATTTTTATTTTCGAGAGGCATGCTTGTGCCTCTAGCAGACACAATAAACAAAGAAAACGTATTTTTCACGCAATTATTTATATTTTTTTCAAAAGCTAAGAAAGGCCGATGAAAAACCAAAAAGCCAAAAATCTAAAAAACCATTTAAAAAGCCAAAAACACGTGCAAAAAAATATACTCCCTCCATTCCCTTATACAAGGCCACTATGAAAAATACGTTTTGCATCTATACAAGGCCACTAACAGTAACCGAGGCAAAATTTAATGATGTTTTCTCGTACTAGCAATTTGTTTAATACTACCTCCGTCTCGGTGAATAAGTCATTCGCGTAGTTCTAGGTTGACGATTTAACTATCTAAATATGTATTATATGTGACAAAAAATATATATTTAGAAACTACATCCTTGTAGAAATCTAGTGATATACTTTTCATGACATATAACACATATTTAGTTCCTCAAATCGATAGCCTAGAACTACGCGAATGACTTATTCACCTGGACGGAGGTAGTACTTGCATGTATGTAGTCATAATGACACTGTGCTACTTCCTTCTCATTCCTTCCTTGCATGCATGCTAGCGTATTAATGATCCCAGATAACAAGAAGAAAAGTTGGCTTGCAAAATAGTCAGTAAATTTTACCTAGGTACCTGTAATTTGAGTTTGTGGCCTTGTATAACGGAATGGAGGGAGTATCAAAAAACAAAAATTAAAGAGAACACCAGAACGCGACACATGGTGGCAGCCGAGAGCGCGCCCCCAATTGATCCTTGGAGGGCTCCTGAAGGACCACTGATCAGTTAGTTGCTCTTTGCCGCTTCCTTTGCTGGTGGGCCGTGGAGCAGCTTGGGTGGTGGGTGTACCACGGATTTTGCGCCGTGTGTACTCGCTGATCGGTGGCTTTGGTTGTTTGTGTGGTTATAGATGGGAGGGCAAATCCTATTTGACGCCCGCAGCGTCAAAAGGAGGAGCCTTCGCTGAAGCAAGTCGCCACTTGGGCCGGCCAGGTACGGATTTCGTTCGCTATTGTTTTCCCTGTTACTTGCGGTTTTTTTTTTGTTTTTCTTCTATGGTTTTTTTGCTTCGAGTTTTTTCATGGTTTTGGCCGGTTTTCAGTTGTTTTGTTCCGGTTTTTATTTTTCTGTTTTGATTCCTTTTTGTCCTTTCATTTTCTTTCATTTACGTTTCCTTTTTTATTTCCTGTTTCTGTTCTTCTTCTCATTATTGTGTATTTGTATAAAAAGTTCACCGTGTGTTACAAAAAGCTTCAATGTATTAAGAAAATGCTCATCGTACATTATGACATAGTTCACCTTGCACTGTAAAATTGTTCATTGTGTATTACAAAAATGTTCATTGTATATTATTAAATTGTTCAACGTATATTAGAAAATGTTCATTATGTATTACAAAAATGTTCATTATGTATTATTAAATTATTCAATGTATATTAGAAAATGTTCATTGTGTATACAAAAATGGTTCATTGTATATTATGAAATTGTTCAACATATATTTAGAAAATGTTCACTGTGTATTTAAGTTTTGTTCATCATATATTAAAAAATTGTTTAGCTTATACCCATCAAATGTCCATTTTAGTATTTTAAATTTGTTCAGTATTTTTTTACAAAAACGTTCACTGTATTTTAAATTTTCTTCAACGTATATTATAAAAATATTGAACTTTTTTTTAAGGATTTGCCCCTGTACATTCTACTTTAAGATTGGCGCTGCATGTAAAATGGCCTTTGTAGCTAGCTCAGCTGGTTAGCCTCACTTGATTCGAGCACTTGATTCGAGCATGAGGTCGTCGGTTCGATCCCACGCACACGCTTTTTCCTTTTTTTTGTTTTTTCGCTCACAGCCAGATGATTGGGGTTGGGCCGGCCCGTGTTCGCGTCGCTTCAGCGAAGTCGGAACGATCGGACGCACATAGGCGGCGTACAGGCGCTGCCAGATGGGAGCACCTATTTGGCGTGTTGTGAGGGTGCAATTTTCTCATTTCGTTTTTCTATTATTATTTATTTATTTATTTTTTCAATATAATTCAGTATTAAAACGTTCCCATTTTTTCCAAATTTGATTTTTTTCAAAAATAATATAATGTTCGTGGATTAGAAAAATCCAGATTTTGAAAAAATGTTCGCATATTCAAAAAAACATTCACAATTTTGAAAGAAAATTGATGGGGAAATCAAAACGTATTCATTATTTTGAATAAAGATTTTTGAAATTACAAAAATGTTCACAAATTCAAAAACTTTCTATGATTTTTTTAAATGTTTACAGATTCAAAAAATGTTCGTCAAAACAAATAAATGTTCCTAAATTTTCAAAAATTATTTCCCTATTTCCAAAAACTATCTTTGTCAATTTCGAAAATGTTCTTTGATTCGAAAAAAAATTGTTCACAGGTTTCTAGAATATTTTTTGTGCAGGCTCGTCGGCTAGCAATCTTAGGGGTGCATGATGGAGACTCATCGGAAAAATCTGTTTGTTTGTCGTGGTTAGAGGATGGCCGGGGTGGCGCCAACATAGCGGTGGGCGGCGGTTGAGGGGGAGGGCAGGGCCTGCGTCGCTGGTGTGGGCGTCGGGACAGTTAGGCTGGTGGTAGCTGGTAACTTGGAGTAGAAGATGAATAGTACAAAATGTTCAAAGGTAGAAGAAGGCATCTAGCCCGTTGGTTATGCATGGAAGGCTGAAAATGATTTGACTAACCCTAAATTCATTTTCAATTGACTGGTCTCTAGCAAGTCCAGAAGACTCCATCTTAGTGTCTAAATCATTAACAATCACAAACAAAACCTCCTTCTCTTTGTCATACTCACCACTCATATTCTTAGTTAGCCAAACCCCTGAAATAGATCATTTACGACCTTCATAGCTGAAAAAAGAGACAACCGTGTCCCCCTCCTGACCCCATCCTGGCGCCGCCTCCCCGGGAGGCGGGCGGGGCGGCGTGCGACCTCCCTCCCTCCGCCCCTCCTTCTCCTAACCCCCCCTCCCCCGCCGTCGCCAGTGGGCGCCCCTAGATCTGGCCCGGGTGGTGTCGACGGCGGCATGACCTTCTGTACTTGCAGGCCGCTCTCCTTCCCGGGGCAGCGGGCGGCGGCGGTGAGGCTCGGCTTGGTGGCGGCCCGGCGACCTGGAGGCGGTGGTCGGCGACGGGCGAGGTGGCGACGGGGCGGATTGGTGGCTCGCCCCCGGCCTAGATCTGGGTCCTTAGGGCCCCATATTGGTCCTAGCGAATCGGCTCCAGCGCGGCTTCGATGCCTACTGCGTGGTGAGGAGGAGCACCTCGGACAGGGGGCGGCGATGCCGACGACGTGCCTTCTGCAGCACGGCGGCGGGAGCTTTACTGGCATCTCAGGGGCCGACAGAGCTTGTGGGTCCACGGGCATGGTATGCTCCTGTTGTTGCGTCCGGTCGGTAACCATCATTGACGGTGGAGGTTGGGCCCTCCCGCGTGCCGACGGTGATGCTGCCCCTAGTCCCGTCTCCTCTTCTTCGTTGTGCGGGCCCCACTTCACGACGCCGTGGTGAGACGGCGTGGGAAGCTTCAAAACCGTGGTGGCACAAGGTGGTGGACGGTATGGTGGCATGCTCCGTAGCGCCCGAGATGAAGGTTGGGATCAGGAGAAATCTATGTCGGCCTGGCCGACACAGACGCAGTGGCGCCTAAGGGTGCCACCGGACCTTCCTAGAGGGCGTCGGGTGCTACCCTTCCTTTCTCCTCGCCGCGTACCGTGGGAAACTCTTGGCAGCAATGTCGTCAATGTTGCGTTCCTTCTTGGAGGTGTTGATTGGTACCGGCACTTCGAAGTCTAGGAACTTGGTGGGAGATCTTCGGTGGGCGCAGCGGTCGCGAAGCTTCTTCGTTTTTGTTGATCCACCATTGCCAGCATTTGTTCGGTTCTTCGTTTTTGTTGATCCGTTGTTGGCATTTGTTCCTTTTGTAATTTGTCTTTCATTTCCTTTAAGCGTGACTGTGCTACTTCCACTCGAGCATCTATCATTGTTTGTATCGGGTGTTTGCTATCTTAATATAGCGGGACGCAAGTCTATTTCGTAAAAATAAAAAAGACAACCGCCAGACCATGCATCAAAATGATACTCCCTCCGTTCCTAAATATTTGTCTTTCTAGAGATTTCACCAAATGACTACATACGGAGCAAAACGAGTGAATCTACACTCTAAAATATGTCTATATACATCCGTATGTAATGTCCATTTGAAATGCCTAGAAAGACAAATATTTCGGAACGGAGGGAGTATGTTGGTTGTTCCTCTGGTGTTAGATTTCATTTTATCAGAATCAACGGAATAATAAAAATAAAATCAAACAACTCAGCCGCGGACTGGAATGGATGAATGCAAAAAGTAGGTCCAAATTAAACAGTTCCAAACATAATACACAAACTTAGGAAAGTCTAGTTTAAAGAGACAACCCCTCCATGCGGAGATGGATGGAGCACTACACAACAAAACACATGGCAATGTAATTAACGAAACTAAAAGTCTAGCTGATGGCACATTAATCCTGGACGATCATTCTGGAGAGGGACTGGCAACCCAGAGACAGAAAACTAAAAGAGAAGTCAATACCCAAACCAACCGCCCTTGCAAGGTGTTGCCTGCTTGCGTGCTTCTGAATTTGTCATGACATGCAAATGATCATGTAATTAAGAGAAAGGGTTTGTGCTTAGTCTAGTATGAAGCAAACACGAACATGTAAATGTGTAGATGATCTGGGATTGGTTAACTAAGAAACACAACTCAGGGCCTATGACATGTCAATGCGTGCATTTATCTGCAGCCATGATCACAGGACCTAGGTTGTGTTCCTCCATGGTTGGTCCCTTCACCTTGCTCTATATGATGGTGTTGTGTTTGTGGTGGTGGTGATGGTGTTGATTGGATTATGCATGGGAAGAAGAAAGAAAGGGGATTATGCATGGGAAGAAGAGAGAAAAGGGATTATGCATGCAATGCAAACAACACTTGGCAAGGAGAGTCTGCGGTGCGTTCTTGACTTCCCACATTGCTAAACCTCCGGACCGGCTCTTGGTCCCTCTTGATCTCCTGCACAAAACCAAGTAAAAATGGTATCCAATCAGCAATTCCAATATTTTGTATATATCACTTTATGAATGTGTTCTTGGTCTACTACTTACCATTGCGCACGATGATGGATGGCGGTCACCGGGCGGCGGTGCCGGCGTTGTCCCCGGGGCTGACGACGACGGCGGCCTTGATGCGGTCGACGGTGCACGCGATGAGGCTGTTGACGGTGGCGACGGATCCCAGCGAGAGCTTGGCTGTAGGCACGGAGTCGACGAGGATCTGGAAGGCGACGGTGAGGAGCGACCCGCCGGCATCCGGCGCCCCGGCCGGCCCGTCAGGAAGGATGGCGAACCCGGACGGCAGCAGCGCCACGTAGTCCGGGTCCCCGCCGTTGAGCACCACGTTCATGGCCACCACGTCCACCGGCGCGTACACCACGTACGACCCCGTCGCGTCCGTGCAGCATTCCTGCAGGATCAGCATGTTGCTCTGGTTCGAGTTCGCGTTCTGCATGGAGTGGAACACCGTTCATGTCGTTGTCAGCCATGCATGGCAATGAAACAGGAAGGAAGTAGTAATGGAGTAATGTGTAGCATATAGGTACTGACGTTGACGCGGAGGAGGGAGACGGCGTTGCCGTGATGGCTGCCGTTGGCGATGTGGGCCATCTCCTGGACGACGCCGCCGTTGGAGAGGATGTCCCATTCGCTGCGGGTGGAGTCGTCGCGCAGGAAGCCGAAGACGCGGGAGGGTGGGACGGGGAGCCAGAAGGAGGTGGCGGCGTTGAGGATGATACCCGGTGGGCGGCCGGGGTCGTCGACGCTCTTGCGGGTCATCACGCGCACGTCCTCCGCGCCGCTGCCAGAGAGCGTCGTCCACTGGTGCGTCGTCGACGCAGTCACCCCGCCGCAGAAGCTCGCCGTCATCCTCTCCGCCAGCTTCAGCATGCTCCTCCGCCCCTCCGCGGTCGTAATCACGTCGCCGCCTGAGGAGGGCACGGTGGCCATAGCGCTCGCCAGCCGCTCGCACTGCCGCTTCAGCGTCGACGTCCACCGCCGCGCGCCGAATGCCAGCCCAGAGTTCACCAGGGGTCTGTACAGATCGTGCACCATCGCGTCGTCACCGGACTCGACGTGCTCCACCCACGTCACCTTGGAGTAGCCGTTGGGCATCTCCTGGATGAGGCAGCCGGAGGCGCGGCGGCGAAAGTGCCCGCCCACCCGCGCAGCGGAACGGAGGCCGTCGAGGGAGACGTCGACGACGGCCCATGCGCCGCCCGGATGCTGCTTGCAGTAGCGCAGGAACTGGGTGTCCCGCGTCGGCACCAGGGGCGACGGCATCTGAAATTCGGCAGACATGAGCTGCAGCGCGCCGTCGTGATTGCCGGCGACGCCGGTGGAGAGAACATCAAGCGTGGCCGCCCGGGACACGATGCTCGAGAAGAGCGCCGACCACTGCCGCACGTCCATGAGCATCTCAACGAGGCTGACGTGGTTCATGATGACAACATCTGTCTCCCTCGACGCCTCGGACCGGAGCTCCGGCGACTTGGGGCCGAGTGCACCCCGTGGGAAAGCGCGAGCGTACTCCTCCTCGCCGAGCGCCTCCCCGTCGAGGGATGGCACCCAAAGAGGCTCCCCGAGCTGCGCCATCCGGACCAGCTCCTCCATGGCAGCCACGGCCAGCTCGATCACCATCGGCTTATCGAACTCAGCACCGCCAAACATGCCGGGCATGCCCAGGTGATCGAGCGCAGAGCGGCCGGAAGACTGCGGTGGCAGTGGCGGGTAGGCGGCGGAGGCCACAGCCACCCCGGAGCCGGGCTTGCCGCCGACGTACTTGGCGGCGATGGCGGAGATCCTGTCGATCTCGTCGCGGAGGCGCGCGTTCTCGACGCGCAGATGGTGCTCGTCGAAGGACATCTCCCCGATGGCCGCCGGCCCGCCGCAGTTTGGGCACGACGCGTTGGCTAAGGCTTCCTTGTACCTCATGTTCTCCGCCCTCAGCTTCTCGTTCTCCGTCCTGAGTGCCGTGTTCTCCTGCCTCTCGTGCTGCGTCTGCGCGACATGGATGCATGCACGTACGTCAATTACGAGGCACTAACGTATGGTATGGGCTATGGACTATGGAATGGATCATGCATGCATGGATGGACCCTGGACGGATGAAGGTTTTGGTTACGTACCTTGATCTGGGTGCGCTTGTTCTGGAACCAGAACTTGACCTGGAGGGGCTCGAGGGAGAGGCTGCGGCTGAGCTCCTTACGCTGCTTGTCGTCGGGGTGGGGGCACTCCTTGAAGAAGGCCTCAAGCTCCTGGATCTGGTGCTGGGTATGACGGTGGTAACGCTTCTTCTTCCGGGGATGCTGCCCGGCCGGGTCCTCTTGCTCATCGTCCTCCCCGCCACCCCCGCCTTCGCCGTTGAGGTTGTTGTCGCTGCCAGTACCTGACTTGCTCATCTCCAGCTCTTCATTGTTGTTGTTGCTGCTGTTGTTGCCCCCTCCGTGGGGGCCCCGGGCATCGCTCTCGCTCGTGGCCGCCTGCTGGTGGGGGTGATGATGGTGCTGGGGAAGAAGAAGATGGTGATCAACCATCTGGTGTTGCAGCATCGCTGGGAGCTGGTGGTGGTGCATCCCATCCATCAAGTTCTGCATTGCATCAATAATGCCATTTTTAGGTATTCAGTAAAGTGTAGAAAAGCAATAATTAATTCAATGATTTTAATTGTGGGAGGCGATTTTAAAAAATTAACATGCTGCAGCTAGCTAGTCTACTTCATTGCATATCTTCATATTGACCTGCAAATTTGGGTACCGAATTAAAGGCTTGGGAATTGCTTCTGATTTTTTTTTTTTTGAAACGGACGAATTGCTTCTGATTTGAAGCGTACATGAAATGAGGAAATTAAGAGAATCAAGAACGGTATAAATTGCACATGGAGCACCATTGAACACTGACTAGATAACATATTTGATAGGTACAAGATCTGAATTATATGGATGAATTAGAGGCTTGGAAATTGCTCTTTTTTTAATAAAAAAAACTTGCTATATACTGATTTGAAGTGTACATAAAATTGGGAAAACCGAGTTTTTGAAACATGAGAGTTCCGAAACGAGTTAGAGGAGAGATAATAAAACCCAGAAACAAAATATTAATAGCAAACATGGAGTACCAGTGAGTACTGACTAGGAAACACTGTTTGGAAATTTGGTACATTTTGGAAAGCAATAAATACTGGAAAAACATACTATAGAGTGGGCTGGCTGGGATAGTAGTCTACTACTACAACCCAACCCAGCTTGAGAAATAAAGGAGCAAGTTAATGCTCCATGTATCCATCCAAGTGCAGGCACCAACCATAGGCCTGTGTACATGATGTATCTTTCGTTTCGTTTCTCAGGTTAGACATGAAAGCAACAAATTAAGCCTACACGAATCCCTTTTTGGCTTTTGGTATTTAACTCCGAGGAACTTAAATGTTGCACATGTCTCATTTTTTGAAGAGCAGATATACTCCCCCGGCCCGTCAGCACTTGATGAACACAGACATGTGATATGCATGTATGCACTCCGGATTAATGCAGGATTAAGCTATTTTGTACCCCTCAAAAATACTACTAGCAAGTGCGATGAACTGATTAAGTACAGATTTTTTTAGGACGATTAAGTACAGATTTGATTGTGCATGAACAAGAACAATGCGGAGAGGCCGTCCGGCCGGGCGTTACTCTTTATTTCCTGCTTCATGCATAAGCATAACCTCGATGCGGTGCAGCGACAAGGAAAGGAAATGATAAAACTCTTCCATACTAGTCTTATCTAAAATGGAAAGAATTTGATATATATATATATATATATATATATATATATATATGTATATATAGAGGATTAGAGGTGCAGCAGAATTAGTGACCTGGCCGAGGGAGAGCGCGGAGGAGGAGGAGGAGGCGTAGGCGACGCCGGCACCGTTGCTCCGGCCGATCATGTTGCGTCCAGGGATCATCATCCCTTCGGGCATACCACTTCTGATCTCCTTCAGCGACGCGGAAACCCTAGGCAGGAACCCACCCGCACCATGCAACGGCTCGTGCGACTCGCATGCAGCTTCGGATCGAAGCTAGCTAGCTACGCACTTTGTCGATCCGTCGAGCGGTTCCCGAGCTCAGATCTATGTAATACCTCCGCCGCCGCCACGCACGGAGTAAAGCAGCAGCTAGCTACGCGCTCGTCGGTCGATTCACTACCGCGAGCGAGCAGGCCGACGAGGCTCTGGCGGAAGAGATGGATGGATCGGGGAGGAAGGGGAAGCGAGGAAGGCCGGGGAAGGGAGGGGAAGAGAGGATGGATGGAGACGGAGGGGAGGGGAGGGGAGGGGAGAGGGGTTGAGGGTGCGCGTATTGAATGGGCGGAGTTATTGCGGAGAGTAGCTAGCGAGAGGAGGGTGCAATGGCATTCATTGCGGCCATGGCGTGGAGTTATTGCGCAGCATGCCTCTCACTCCTCTCTACCCTTCCCGGCCAGCCCTGTGGGTTAGAGAGAGAAACCCGACTGTAGCGGGAGAGACGGGAGCGATGCGGCGGTACAGATCGTGTGTATGCGTGCGTACGTACGTACGTACTCAGATTTGTGTGTATCCATCCATCATGTTTTACCTCCGTTAAAATGAGATGATGCTTCTCTTTCTTCTTCTTTTCAACGCCAAATCAGTTTTGTTTATAATTAAACTTTGAATACAGGAGGCGGGAGTACGTACTTTTCTACAACAACTACTACTACTTTGTACGCGTAAATTCTTGGGAAGATGAGTACTGTACGCGCTGGGTGGAGCGAGGCGGTCTAGGTCCAGAATTTATTGCGTACATGAACTACACATGCATATGCATGCATGCACACCATCAACCATGAAGTTTAATGGGCCGGGGGGAAACTCGGCCGGTTAATTGGGCTGTGAAGATCCATGAAGTTACATGGGAAGACTTGTTGATCAAGGGCAGGAAAAGGCACAAATGAAGTTCTCATTTGCTGCATAGATAATTTTCGCTTGGTTAATTCAGTTGAATGCATGACTTGTTGATCATACCTGACCACCCGTGGCAATGGGCAATGACACCAAGAGGTACATTACAATATTCATTGCAATAAAACCTACCTAAATGTATTTTTTCTTCTTCTAGGAGTCAACATATGATGTCAGTCGATCGTCTGGTCTTCACAAAAGAATATTTTTTTCTGAACGTACAACTCACTCGAAATGTCTGGCAGTGAGCAAGTTAGTGACGTGTACTTGCTTTCGGCCAGTTCTGAACTTACCTCCATGATTTGGTGTGTTTTGTTTCCAGTATTTTGGTTGTATCTTCCGTAGTCTCCTATGGTTGCTGTATTTTCAACATTTTTTTTTTGCAACAAATAGCTCACTGCAAATGTTTCATACTCCCTCGCTTCGAAAATACTTGTCGGAGAAATGGATGTACCTAGACGTATTTTAGTTCTTAGATACACCCATTTTTTATTCATATCCGTGACAAGTAATTTCGGACGGAGGGAGTATAAAATAAGACTGACTATTTATAGGTTGCGTCAATTCTTTTTTGGGGTAAGTCGATTATATAAACCGTTTGATTAAGACCTGAAGGCTGTCCTTCTTTTTTCTTCCTCCTTCAACTATTACTCCTCCGGTACTTGCTTTCAGCTGCCATGGGTGCCTTGCCACCGCTCGTCGCACCGTCCCGCCTCCAACAAAGATATTGTATAATCCAAACAGGAAACAAATACTAGAAGACAGCGCGGCGAGCCTTCGCCTCGCGTCCTCGAGAGGCAGCGCGGCGAGCCATGTCGTCTTTGTTCTGGCTCAGCACTGGAGCTCTGCCTTGCCTCCTCTCATCTCCCACGAAATCGACTTAGCCCAATTACAAATGCAAGCAAGGTACAAATAGTTGTTGTCTATAAAAAATTGATGTGTGGATTTTTCACAAGTGACTGAATATTTACTGAAATAATATTATAGAAGATACTTCCTCTGTTCCTAAATATAAGACGTTTTTACAGTTTTATTTGAGGGGAGTGCTTCGGTACAACCCACCTTAAAACGTATAGTGGATAGTATGGTAATTTCACATTAGGTATAGGAATACCCACCCGACGCCGTACGTCCGCGCGCGACGGCATACGCCCGCCCGCGTATGCCGCACCCGTCGCAGTACGTACGCCCGCCCGCGTATGCCGCACCCGTCGATGTACGCACGCCCGCCCGCGTACCCGCACCCGTCGCCGTACGTCGCCGTCATACGCCCGCACGTCTCGACGTTGGCGTCTACAGTCGTTCGAGGAAAAAAAAACCTGAACCCTAACGCATCCACGCCGTCTCCACGTCGGCCCCCGTCTGCGTTAAGTCGCCGTCGCCCGGGTCGCCGCCCAAAGAGGCCGCCGCGCGTGCCCCGGCGCCGTTACCGCTGCCGCCGCCCTGCGTGCCCGGCGCCGTTACCATTGTCGCGCTACCGCCTAAGCTCGTTGCCGCTGCCGCGCGTTCCATTCCGTCGCCGGATGGCGCCCACCCACGATCTCGTCGCCGCCTCCTCCTCCGCGAAGACGCTACATCGACCAGCCGTCGTCCTCACGCCGTCGACACTGCCTCCGCCGCCAAAGCAACGTCAGCCGTCATCATAAAAAATGGATCCGGCTGAAATCTCGGCGCCGTGCAAGAGGTTGGTTAGAGACAACATTGTGCTTGATGAAATAATTGTTTTAGGGATGATGTTACACGGTGTTTGATTGATCGTACAATTTTTTTAACTATGTATAGTTAGAGGAGGAGGTGATTATGATGGCAATGATTACGACGAGGACAACGAAACCTAAATCCTTGAATATGGATGAACCTGCTGAGGAGAACTACATGAGTTTGGATGAATCTTATAGTGGCAATGTAAGTGTGATCAAGCTTGATAAAAACAATAAATATGATAGACCGCACGGAAATTTTCATAATTTTTTGCATCATGCAGCGACATGGCGATGATGATGATGATGATATGGATATAGATGATTCATTTGCCCAAAGTGCACTCCGGGTATGTCATAAATAAAATCAGAGAAGAAATGACATAATAACCATATTAGCGCTTACATGTTTTTTTTGCAATGCGCGCAGATGGACGAGGACGGGGACTTTGTGAGGAATATTGTGGACGATGAAAGTGACAAATCGCACGTTGATCCATCTCATGATGACAGCTCCAGCAAAGTAAGTTTTCAAACTTACAGAACTACATTATTACATATCAAAATAATAAGCGGTAGCGTAAATGGTTTAATGCATTAATTTACGAGGAGATGTAGATGGTACAAGCGGGAATGATGAGTATGTTGGTGATGATCTGTTTAATTTTGACATCGGATTTGATGAATATCAACAAGAATCATTGGACATGCATTGGAAGGTCATGAGGAAGGCGTTCAAGTCATTAGGAGAGGCTTACATTTTCTATAACCAGTATGCTTCGAGCGTGGTTTCAGCGAAGAAAGGACTCACTGAAATATTCGAAAGGTCTGAGGAACTAAGCGCTTGAGAAAATGTCGGTGTCAAAGTAGAGCTGGGAAGCGACAGCAAAACTTTGTACAATGGAAGGCGGGACCCGCAGGAGAGAGGGAGACTCGTTGCTTCTGCGATGCGCATATAACTTTGAAACTTGATAAAGAGCGTGGCGTTTGGTATGTCGGCAGTTTCAATGATGATCACGATCCACGTTCTAGCTAGACCGGATGAAGTCACGTTTCTTGGTCTCATAATCGATAAAAGAATATCGAAGCTGAGATCTTAACCATGGCGGTCTGGAATCAGAAACATATGATTTATGATAATCTCGTCGAGAGAGGTATGGGTCATATGCAAAGGCTGGTTTTGGGAGGAAGAAGCTTTATAACATGTGTTATAGAGAAAAATGAAGTTGCTTGCACAAGGTGATCGGAACATCGCCATTGGGATCATGATGACCCGAAAAGAGAGATCCAGATTTCTTCTTTGAGCACACCGTCGATGAGGAAGGAAGGTGAAAAACATATTCGTGTGATTCTCAATCACGTCGAGACTATGTTGACTACGGTGATGTGACAGATCTTGACGGCACATACAGGATGAATAGGTATGGCATGCCATTTATACCTTTTGTCGGTCGAACAACCACCGTTGCACCACGGTTTTGGTTGTGCTCTTGTCTCCGACGAGACGGAGGATACATATGTCCGGCTGCTTGAGACATTTTGAGGGCTCATTGTCGAAGAGGCCCAGTCGAAGAATTCTTGATGGAGATGCAGCTATGATTAATGCCATAAGAAAGGTACTTTCGGAGGTTTGGCATCGTCTTTGCTCGTGGCATATTGAGAAGAACATGCGAAACACCTTCATCATAAGTCTCTAAAGGAGTTCGGTCTCTACTTTATTATGCCACTTCAAAGAAGGTATTTGAGGAGAGATGGGAAGCGTTTTGCGCCAAATGGCGATCGGAGAAAACAAAAACATGGTTACGTCGGATGTACAAGAAGAAAAGGCTTTGGGCTGCATCATATTTGTCGGTGGGTTTTTCTTAGGCATGCGAAGTAACCATCAAGTGAGAGTCTGAATTCATGCCTTCACTTGCATCTAGACTCGGTATGACTATTGTTGATATGATTGTGCACTATGAGAACTGCATAGTTCGTCTTCGTGAAACGAGGCGCATGAGCGATTACACAAACTCACACGCGGTTCGATGCGAGATTGGACGAGTGTAAAGATATTGAGAAATCAGCTGCCCGTGAGTTCATCTGCGGCAAACTTTATATCTTGCGGAAGATATGAAGAAGGCACGGAGCTTGAGGTCCTTGAGAGGCGAGAGGAGCAGACACTCCTGATTCATCTTGACATGGAAGGAAAATAGGGATATCAGATTCACTGTGGAGTACACCCGGGTAACTCCAAAGAAACTGTGAGGTGCAGTTGCAGAAGCATGTATCGCAAAGGACTTCCTTGCAAATATATTCTTCATGTTTTGATTCAGCTACGCTTACGTGAGATACCTAAGTGTTTAGTGCTGCGGAGATTGAGCCAAGTTGCAAGAGGTGGACTTCCCGTGAAGCGCACTAGCGATCAGTTTGCGTGGGGATGGGCAGGTGTAGGTGACAGAGCTAGGTACAGTGAGTTGACCATCTTATCTGCTGAAGCAACTCATAAAGCATGTCATAAACCATTTTGATTCGACAAGTTGAAGGCGGCTCTGAGGGACATAATAGATAATGATTACACCGAGGAGGATGAGCACAGTGCGAGGGTACAGATTTGTGAGCAGCGATGCATTTGAGCCTAATCAAGATCATGGTCTTGTTCGTGATCCCGCTAAAGTTAACACAAAAGGCGCACCAAAACAGAATGTTAAAGGACGCGGCAAGGATGGTCCTGATTTCACTAAAAATGGGCGACCTAAAGCTTTTGATGAGAAAAGCAAACGTCAATGTGAACAGTGCAGTCTTACGGGTCGTTATAAGTCCACGTGCCCTCAAAATCCTAAGTACGATTTTCTTATGTTATTGTAAATCAACCCGAATTTATTTGTTTATTGTGAATTAACACATATCTTACTGTTATGTAGGAACTTTGTTTGAATTGTGGAGTATGGAAGATTGCTATGGATTGATATGGAAGATTGCTTCACCCTTCAATTGGAGACAGTTATTGATGTTTTACATATGTGATCTTTAATAATTGTTGAAATATGTTATATGAACTTATTTTACTTTGTTGATGTCAGACTATTTGCTACGATATACCGACATAAGTAGTAGTTTTGATGAAAGACTATGTAATGTAACAAGGAGTTTTTACTTTGTGTTTATTCATTGTTGGAAATATGCCCTAGAGGCAATAATAAAAGTATTATTATATTTCAATGTTCATGATAATTGTCTTTTGTTCATGCTAGAACTGTATTATCCGGAAATTGTAATACACGTGTGAGCATGAAGACCACAATATGTCCCTAGTGAGCCTCTAGTTGACTAGCCCGTTGTGATCAATAGATAGTCATGGTTTCCTGACTATGGACATTGGATGTCGTTGATAACGGGATCACATCATTAGGAGAATGATGTGATGGACAAGACCCAATCCTAAGCATAGCATAAAAGATCGTATAGTTCGTTTGCTAGAAGCTTTGCCAATGTCAAGTATCTCTTCCTTCGACCATGAGATCGTGTAACTCCGGTTACCGTAGGAGTGCCTTGGGTGTATCAAGCGTCTGGCGTAATCGGGTGACTATAAAGGTGCATTACGGTATCTCGAAAGTATCTGTTGGGTTGACACGGATCGAGGCGGGATTTGTCACTCCGTATGACGGAGAGGTATCTCTGGGCCCACTCGGTAATGCATCATCATAATGAGCTCAAGGTGACCAAGGAGTTGGCCACGGGATCATGCATTACTGATGCGAGTAAAGTGACTTGCGATGCGAGACTGAACAAGGTATTGGGATACCGACGATCGAGTCTCGGGCAAATAACGCACCGATTGACAAAGGAATTGCATCTGGGTTTTTGATCGAATCCTCGACATCGTGGTTCAACCGATGAAATCATCGAGGAGCATGTGGGAGCCAACATGGGTATCCAGATCCCGCTGTTGGTTATTGCCCGAGAGTCGTCTCGGTCATGTCTCAGCATGTCTCCGAACCCGTAGGGTCTACACTTAAGGTTGATGGACGCTAGGGTTAGTAGGAAGTCAAGTATGTGACTATCGAATGTTGTTCGAGTCCGGATGAGATCCGGACGTCACGAGGAGTTCGGAAGGGTGCGGAGGTAAAGAATAATATATAGGAAGTGGTGTTTGACCATCGGGAAAGTTTCGGTCTCCGGTAATGTCTGGGACCACCGGAAGGGTCGAGGTCCACCGGTGGGGCCACCTATCCGGAGGGCCCCATGGGCGAAGTGGGGGGAACCAGCCCATAGTGGGCTGGTGCGCCTCTAGGCCCACCTCGCGCCTAGGGTTGAAACCCTAGGGGGGGCGCCCCCGGCTTGGGGGCACTCCACCCTTGGCCGCCGCCCCGGAGATTGGATCTCCAGGCAGCCACCAGTGCCTATATAAAGGGGGAGGAGGGGGCTGCTGTACCCATCTCCAAGGCGCAGCCCTCCTCTCCCAACACTTCTCCTCCTCCGTAAGAGCTCGTGAAGCCACAGCCAGATCTTGCTTCTCCACCATCACCACGCCGTCGTCTGCCGGTGGAGATGTCTTCCTCAACCTCTCCTTCCTCCTTGCTGGATCAAGGCGGAGGAGACGTCGCTCGTCCCGTCGTGTGTTGAACGCGGAGGTGCTGTCCGTTCAACACTTGGACATCGGTGATCTGAATCACGTTCGAGTACGACTCCATCATCACCTTGCAAGCTTCGCACGCGATCTACAAGTGGTATGTAGATGCAATCTCTCTCCGTTGCTCATTGCTTAGATGAACTCATAGATGGATCTTGGTGAAACCGTAGGAAAAATTTTAATTTTCTGCAGCGTTCCCCAACAAAGTGGCATCATGAGCTAGGTCTATCGTAGTTCTCTAATGCACGAGTAGAACACAATTTGTTGTGGGCGTTGATCTTGTCATCTTACTTGCCTCTACTAGTCTTTTCTTGCTCAGCGGTATTGTGGGATGAAGCGGCCGGACCAACCTTACACGTGCGCTTACGTGAGACCGGTTCCACCGGTGACATGCACTAGTTGCATAAGGTGGCTGGCGGTGTGTGTCCCTCCCACTTTAGTTGGGCGGATTCGATGAACAGGGCCCTTATGAAGGGTAAATAGAAGTTGACAAAATCACGTTGTGGTGTTTTCGTAGGTAAGAAAACGTTCTTGCTAGAACCCAATTGCAGCCACGTAAAAGATGCAACAACAATTAGAGGACGTCTAACTTGTTTTTGCGGCGATTGATCATGTGATGTGATATGGCGAAGTTGTGATGAATGATGAATTGTGATGTATGAGATCATGTTCTTGTAATAGGATTCACGACTTGCATGTCGATGAGTATGACAACCGCAGGAGCCATAGGAGTTGTCTTTATTTTTTGTATGACCTGCGTGTCATTGAAGAACGCCATGTAAACTACTTTACTTCATTACTAAATCGTTAGTCATAGAAGTAGAAGTAATCGTTAGCGTGACAACTTCATGAAGACACGATGATGGAGATCATGATGATGGAGATCATGGTGTCAAGCGGTGACAAGATGATCATGGAGCCGAAGATGGAGATCAATGGAGCTTTATGATATTGGCCATATCATGTCACAACTATATAATTGCATGTGATGTTTATTATGTTTATGCATCTTGTTTACTTAGGACGATGGTAGTAAGTAAGATGATCCTTACAAAATTTCAAGAAGTGTTCTCCCTAAGCGTACCTTTGTTGCTACAGTTAAATCGTTTCTAAGCACCACGTGATGATCGGGTGTGATGGATCCTTACGTTCACATACAACGGGTGTAAGACAGTTTTACACGAAAACACTTATGGTTAACTTGACGAGCCTAGCATGTACAGACATGGCCTCGAACACGGAGACCGAAAGGTCGAACACGAGTCGTATGGAAGATACGATCAACATGAAGATGTTCACCGATGATGACTAGTCCGTCTCACGTGATGATCGGACACGGGCTAGTCGACTCGGATCGTGTAACACTTAGATGACTAGAGGATGTCTAATCTAAGTGGGAGTTCATAATTTTGATTAGAACTTTATTATCATGAACTTAGTCTAAAACCTTTGCAAATATGTCTTGTAGATCAATGGCCAACGCTAATGTCAACATGAACTTCAACGCGTTCCTAGAAAACCAAGCTGAAAGATGATGGCAACAACTATACGGATCGGGTCCGGAACCCGAGATCATCCTCATAGCTGCCAAGAAACAGTATGTCCTAGAAGCACCGTTAGGTGACCCACTGTTCTCCCAAAGACCGCAAGACGATTTGAGCGTTTGGCGGACTCGTTCGATGATTACTCCCTCGTTCAAGGCGGCATGCTCTCTGACTTAGAACCGGGCTCCAAAAGCGTTTTGAGCATCACGGAGCATATGAGATGTTCAAGAGCTGAAACTAATTTTCCAAGCTCATGCCCGGTCGAGAGATATGATGTCTCCGACAAGTTCTCTGATTGTAAGATGGAGGAAAACAGTTACATCGGTGAGCACATCCGAAGATGTGCAGGTTGCACAACCGTATGACCCGGTGAACATTAACCTCCAGATGAGGTGGTCATTGAGAATCCTCGATCGCTTCCACCAAGCTACAAGAGCTTTGTGATGAACTACAACATGCGGGGATGGTGAAGACCATTCTGAAGTGTACTCAACGTCAAGTCGCAGAGGCTGAAATCAAAAGGAACATCAAGTGTTGATGGTCAATAAGACCACTAAGTTCAAGAAGGGCAAGGGAAGAAGAACTTCAAGAAGGACGGCAAAGATGTTGCCGCTACCGAGAAGCCTTGTTGCCGGAAGAAGTCAAAGAATGGACCCAAGCACGAGATCGAGTGCTTTTATTGCAAGGGAAGGGTCCGAAGCGAAACGCCCCAAATACTTAGCGGATAAGAAGGCCGCAACACCAAAGGTATATTTGATATACATGTAATTGATGTGTACCTTACGAAGACTCGTAGTAACTCCCCGGTATTTGATACGGTGCCGTTGCTCATATTTGTAACTCACAGCAGAGCTGCGGAATAAACGGAGGCTGGCGAAGGGCGAGGTGACGATCTTGGCGTCGGGAATGGTTCGAGTCGATGTGATCGCCGTCGACACGCTGCCTCTACATTTACCTACGGATTAGTTTTGAACCTTAATAATTGTTATTTAGTGCCAAGTTTGAGCATGAACATTGTATCCGGATCTCGTTTGATATGAGATGGCTACTCATTTAAGTCTAAGAATAATGGTTGTTCGATTTATATGAGAGATATGTTTTATGGTCATGCTCCGATGGTCAATGGTTTATTCTTAATGAATCTCGGCGTAATATTACACATGTTCATAGTGTGGATGCGAAAAGATGTAAAGTTGATAACGATAGTCCCACATACTTGTGCATCGCCGCCTTGGTCACATTGGTGTCAAGCGCATGAAGAAGCTCCATCTTGATGGACTTTTAGAGTCTCTTGATTATGAATCGTTTGACACATGCGAACCATGCCTCTTAGGCAAAATGACCAAGACTCCGTTCTCGGAACAATGGAGCGAGCAACCAACTTGTTGGAAATCATACATACCGATGTGTGTGGTCCAATGGCGTTGAGGCTCGCGGAGGATATCGTTATGTTCTCACTCTCCGATGACTTGAGTAGATATGGGTATGTCTACTTAATGAAACACAAGTCCGAGACCTTTGAAAAGTTCAAGGAATTTCAGAATGAGGTGGAGAATCAACGTGACCGAAAGATAAAGTTCCTCTGATCGGATCGTGGAGGAGAATACTTAAGTCACGAATTTGGCACACACTTAAAGAAATGTGGAATCGTTTCACAACTCACGCCGCTGGAACACCTCGGTAAACGGTGTGTCCGAGCGTCGAATCGCACTCTATTGGATATGGTGCGGTCTATGATGTCTCTTACCGATTTACCGCTATCATTTTGGGGATACGCTCTAGAGACAGCTACATTCACTTTAAGCAGGGCACCGTCTAAATCCGTTGAGACGACACCGTATGAATTATGGTTTGGGAAGAAACCTAAGCTATCGTTTCGAAAGTTTGGGGATGCGATGCTTATGTCAAGAAACTTCAACTGAAAAGCTCGAACCCAAGTCGGAAAATGCGTATTCATAGGATACCCTAAGGAAGCTGTCGGGTATACCTTCTACTTAAGATCCGAAGGCAAGATCTTTGTTGCTAAGAACGGATGCTTTACGGAGAAAGAGTTTCTCTCGAAAGAAGTAAGTGGGAGGAAAGTAGAACTTCGATGAAGTACTACCTCTCGAGCGGGAAGGTGGTGCGGTAGCAGAGACCGTTCTGTGATGCCCACACCAACCGAAGAGGAAAACAATGATGATGATCAAGGTACTTCGGATCAAGTTGCTCTTGAACTTTGAAGGTCCACGAGGACACGTTCCGCACTGAGTGGTACGGCAACCTGTCTTGGAAATCATGTTGTTAGACAACAATGAACCTTGAACTATGAAGAAGCGATGGCGGGCCCGGATTCCAACAAATGGCTTGAGGCCATGAAATCCGAGATAGAATCCATGTATGAAAACAAAGTATGGACTTTGACAGACTTGCCCGATGATCGGCGAGCGATAGAAAACAAATGGATTTTAAGAAGAAGGCGGACGCGGATGGTAATGTTACCATCTATAAAGGCTTGACTTGTCGCTAAGGGTTATCGACAAGTTCAAGGGATTGACTTCTGACGAGACATTCTCTCCGTGGCGAAGCTTAAGTCCGTCCGAATCATGTTAGCAATTGCCGCATACTATGATTATGAGATATGGCGGATGGGCGTCAAAGCGGCATTCCTTAGCGGACATCTTAAGGAAGAGTGTATATGATGCAGCGGAAGGTTTTGTCGATCCTCGAATGCTAACAAAGTATGCAAGCTCAGCGATCCATTTATGGGCTGGTGCAAGCATCTCGGAGTTGGAACATTCGCTTTGATGAGATGATCAAAGCGTTTGGGTTTATGAGACTTATGGAGAAGCTGCGTTTACAAGAAAGTGAGTGGGAGCTCAGTAGCATTTCTCCTATTATATGTAGATGACATACTCTTGATGGGAAATGATACAAAACTTCGACAACATAAAGGCCTACTTGAATAAGTGTTTTTCAATGAAGGACCTTGGAGAAGCTGCTTATATATTAGGCATCAAGATCTATAGGGATAGATCGAGGCGCCTCATAGGTCTTTCACAAAGCACATACCTTGATAAGATTTTGAAGAGGTTCAAAATGGATCAGTCCAAGAAGGGTTCTTGCCTATGTTACAAGGTGTGAGATTGAGCTCGGCTCGACCACCCACCACGGCAAAAGATAAAGAAGAGATGAGTGTCATCCCTATGCTTCACCATAGGATCTATTATGTATGCCATGTTGTGTACGGACCGATGTAAACCTTGCCGTAAGTTTGGTTGCAAGATACCAAAGTAATCCGGCAAGGTACTTTGGACAACGGTCAAGAATATCTGAAGTACCGAAAAGGACAAAGGACATGTTTTCGTTTATGGAGGAGGCAAAGAGCTCGTCGTAAAGGGTTACGTCGACGCTTAGCTTCGACTCAGATCTGGATGACTCTAAGTCACAAACCGGATCGTGTATATGTTGAATGGTGGAGCGATGGTGGTGCGGTGCAAGCGAGCGTCGTGGCGGGATCTATGTGTGAAGCGGAGTACATGGCAGCCTCGGAGGCAGCGCATGAAGCGATTTGGGTGAAGGAGTTCATCACCGACCTCGAGTCATACCCAATGCGTCGGGGCGATCAAACTCTTCTTCGGACAACTTTGGAGCTATTGCCCTTGCCAAGGAGCCGGGTTTCACAAGAAGACCGAGCACATCAAGCGTCGTTTCAACTCCATCCGTGAAAATGTTCAAGATGGAGACATAGAGATTTGCAAAGTGCACACGGATCTGAATGTCGCAGATCCGTTGACTAAACCTCTCTCGCGTGCAAAACATGATCAACACCAGAACTCTATGGGTGTTCGATTCATCACAATGTAACTAGATTAGTGACTCTAGTGCAAGTGGGAGACTGTTGGAAATATGCCCTAGAGGCAATAATAAAAGTATTATTATATTTCAATGTTCATGATAATTGTCTTTTGTTCATGCTAGAACTGTATTATCCAGAAATTGTAATACACGTGTGAGCACGAAGACCACAATATGTCCCTAGTGAGCCTCTAGTTGACTAGCCCGTTGTGATCAATAGATAGTCATGGTTTCCTGAATATGGACATTGGATGTCGTTGATAACGGGATCACATCATTAGGAGAATGATGTGATGGACAAGACCCAATCCTAAGCATAGCATAAAAGATCGTATAGTTCGTTTGCTAGAAGCTTTGCCAATGTCAAGTATCTCTTCCTTCGACCATGAGATTGTGTAACTCCGGTTACCGTAGGAGTGCCTTGGGTGTATCAAAGCGTCACAGCGAATCGGGTGACTATAAAGGTGCATTACGGTATCTCGAAAGTATCATTGGGTTGACACGGATCGAGGCTGGGATTTGTCACTCCGTATGACGGAGAGGTATCTCTGGGCCCACTCGGTAATGCATCATCATAATGAGCTCAAGGTGACCAAGGAGTTGGCCACAGGATCATGCATTACTGATGCGAGTAAAGTGACTTGCGGTAACGAGACTGAACAAGGTATTGGGATACCGACGATCGAGTCTCGGGCAAATAACGCATCGATTGACAAAGGAATTGCATATGGGGTTTTGATCGAATCCTCGACATCGTGGTTCAACCGATGAAATCATCGAGGAGCATGTAGGAGCCAACATGGGTATCCAGATCCGCTGTTGGTTATTGCCCGAGAGTCGTCTCGATCATGTCGCATGTCTCCCGAACCCGTAGGGTCTACACACTTAAGGTTCGGTGGCGCTAGGGTTAGTAGGAAGTCAAGTATGTGACTACGAATGTTGTTCGAGTCCGGATGAGATCCGGACATCACGAGGAGTTCGGAAGTGTCCGGAGGTAAAGAATAATATATAGGAAGTGGTGTTTGACCATCGGGAAAGTTTGGGGTCTCCGTAATGTCTGGGACCACCGGAAGGGTCCCGGGTCCACCGGTGGGGCCACCTATCCGGAGGGCCCCATGGGCGAAGTGGGAGGTAACCAGCCCATAGTGGGCTGGTGCGCCTCAGGCCCACCCCTGCGCCTAGGGTTGAAACCCTAGGGGTGGGGCGCCCACCGGCTTGGGGGCACTCCACCCCTTGGCCGCCGCCCCGGAGATTGGATCTCGGGGCAGCCACCTGTGGGGCCTATATAAAGGGGGAGGGAGGGGGCTGCTGTACCCATCTCCAAGGCGCAGCCCTCCTCTCCCAACACTTCTCCTCCTCCGTAAGAGCTCGCGAAGCCACCGCTTGAATCTTGCTTCTCCACCATCACCACGCCGTCGTCTTTGCCGGTGGAGCTGTCTTCCTCAACCTCTCCTTCCTCCTTGCTGGATCAAGGCGGAGGAGGCGTCGCTCGTTCGCACGTGTGTTGAGCGCGGAGGTGCTGTCCGTTCAGCACTTGGACATCGGTGATCTGAATCACGTTCGAGTACGACTCCATCATCACCTTGCAAGCTTCCGCACGCGATCTACAAGTGGTATGTAGATGCAATCTCTCTCCCGTTGCTCGTTGCTTAGATGAACTCATAGATGGATCTTGGTGAAACCGTAGGAAAAATTTTAATTTTCTGCAACGTTCCCCAACATTCATGTGCTCATTTTGCAAAGAACTGCCGTCGCTGATAGTGCCGTCGCTGTTGTTTTGACAGTGCCGTCGCTGTTTACTGTTATTTTGTTCTTTGCTGTTTTTTTGCTGTACGGTCGCCGTCGCTTACAGCCCCGTCGTTTTAATTATTTTTTTAAGAAAAGACTGACAAGTGTGCCGGTGGCACTGTCCCACAGCGGTTGCGTCGGGCTGCTGGCGGCCATATGAAGTAGTCAGCTGGTTCGACAGCTCATGTGACGCCGGGTATATAAGCCGGTCGTCGCGCCCTCCGTCGGGCGAGGTGGGACTAAACATTTCCCGTCCCCCCGCGTGGATCTTGGGCCGTCGTCCCGCCGCCTGCTACTTGGGCCGTCTTCACGTCGCGGGCGTATAGTGTTATTTGGCCGGCCCACGCGGTCACGCGCGTCGCTGCAGGCACGGCGGTTGCGGGCAGCCAAGTTTTTAGTCCCACCTCGCCCGACGGAGCGCGCGACGACCGGCTTATATACCCTGCGGCGCATGAGCTGTCGAACGTCTTTGATTAATCTGCTATGCCACCGGTCGTCCGACGCTGCCCTGTTGGACAGTGTCGTCGGTCCTGTCTGACCTCAGACTAGCCGGCGCACTTGTCGGGCAATTTTTTTTAGAATGGACAACTAAGAACGTCGGTATTATAAGCGACGTCGTCTGTGCTCACGTCGGTCGGTGTTACACGCATAATAAATACATGTGCATTTTTATTAACGTTCAGCAGTACAGGAAAATATGGACTGATGTATCCAAACAATTTGACGACCACAAAACTATGAATATGAATATCAAGATTTCAAATTGAAAGACAATGGCTTCAAGACAACATAATAATCCAAATGTCATTCTCGCCTTAATAAATATTCAAAATAGTAGTGTCTTCTTCGACACAAGATATCAAAGTCGAAATAAATGTAAACATTATTTGTGCCTACAAAATTTTCTAGTACAAAAATTTAGCCACATTTATTTCTTCTTTGCAAGCCGGGTAACTTTGTCCTTCACGTCGTTGAGCGTATTTCCCTCCGCAAAAATAAGCTGCGCAATCATTAAGTCCCTCGATTTGTCAATTGACCCCTGTTAGAACTTCATATTAGTACATTTTAAATAGTATTACATTATGAATTTAATTTAATATAAGCATTTGAAATAAAATCAGACCTGAGAAAAATGGCTTGTCCATTTTTCACCGTTCCAATACTGAAAGCACCGAAGAACAAATAGTCCACATGAATTGCTGGTCCATACAAACAATGGTTCATAAGTTCGCATTTCATGTAAGATATTACAACAATATAAAAGTATTTACTCACCCGTCTTCTTGTTGTGGCATCTTATACGTTTTGATAGGCCAGTTAGACACATCCGGATAATTCACAGTACCGCTAGCATTCGCATCACGTATGTCATATCCAAGTTGTTTTCTCTGTTCATATAGATGATAGCACGAAAAGAATTTAACATAGTTCAGTTACTAAATGATAGTTTCAATATGCTCATGTAAATTTATGTCGTACCAGCTCCTCAACTTTTTCTCTAATTTCACTGTCAAGTTTGGGTCCCATCAAAGAATCAAGAATCTGAAACTCTTCCTTGGGGCGATGCATGACAACCGAAACCCAGTGGGTATTTCCCTTATTAAGAGGAATATAAAGCTGCACCACAACGAAAATATGATGCAATCAACACATACCCTCTTATTATTATTTATATCCCATATATGCATACATTAAGGCAGTTGAAATTACCTTATCTTTTTTGAAATACTCATCGGTGCATCTATTCACGGGTCCATTCTTCTTCGCCACAACTTCGTTCTCATTTCTCTCTATCTCGGTGTCCGATCTAATTTCAAGTAACCAATTGACCAGATAGGTCGGCATTATATGACGATCGTCACCAACAACTCCCAACAGATACGACGAATAAGCATTGATAACCTGAAAATAATTTATATGATGTATAACAATTCCAATTTGCATTGAAAGGTAATATAAAGCACAACAATAACTTACATCACCAGTTAGCCATTGATGGTCAAGAATTGTACAAGCCCTCTCTGCACTGAGACCTTCGCGCATGCCATCATTGAATATTTCCTTCTTTCTATGTTTTGCTGACCGCTCATAAGCACGGACAAACTTAACACTAGCTTTAATCACATCGTATTCATCTTGAAAGACTTCTTTCTCGAATAGTTCTGCAATACATGACGGTGATATGTTAAGAAGTCAATGATAAGTACAAGGTTCAGCTAGAAAACAATATGATAAAACTTACTTGCTTTTGCTGTACGTTTTGCACGCTTTGTAGGTATAACTGGAATATAAGGAGACTTTACAAGGTTTGATAGCCTCCGCTTCCGTTTCCCTACACCCTCCTTTTGTACCTCATCTTCTTCAATACAATCTACGGATCCACGTGATGCAATTTCATCTGTTCCTAAAGATGTAACGGATTTCTCGTCAGATACCTCAGGAACTTCGATAGGATCTTCTTTATCACCCTTGAAACTATCCCAATATTCAGGTGTGCAATAATAAGGTGTCTTCTCTTCAGAATCATTAATATCATCTTCATCATCCTCTTGCACATTCTTTTTTCCTGGTGTTCTAAAATTGTCCACATCAGGATTATATACAAATTCTTTACGAGGTTTCCCATCATAGTTTCTACTTTCACTATTTTCACCATACTCATTCTCTTCTTCTTTTTCAATATCACCGGCTTTGTAGAATACAATGCTGTTGTTCATTTTCTCTATGATCCTCTGTGATTAAAAATTAGTTGTAATTAGTTATGTGACACATCAAAAAAACATAGTGAACGGCAAAATCAGAACACTTGTACCTGTGCGCATAGCTCCGGCATACGAAGCATATCCTTACGAATGTGCTTCAGCTCAGTCAAAATCCGATCCATCATAGTGTTCTGGGTAGCTGAAGCCTCAGATGTACTAACTCCTGTTCTCCTTCCAGTAATGTTAGACTTTCTCGTACTGGATATCTTGTTCTTTTCAGCCTGTTCCATTCTAATTTTGTTTAAGCGGTACTCTTCAGTAATGGTGTCATCGATCTACAACATAAAGAATCATACACTCATATTTAATTAATAATAAATTACAGACTTTAAATGGACAAATATGTATGTAATGTATTACCATTCCAACACCACGACCATATTGAAAGTTGTACTTGTCTCTTTTCTCCGCTGCCGCTTCTGTCCAATTCCTCATCAAGGGGCTCAACAGCGCTAAAGGATCATACTGTGGACCGGTGCTTGGCTGCACCTTCTCCCAATATAATTACTACAAAACAAACAAAGAACCATTTAGCATGTGGTACAGTATTACTATATAAAACAACTATTCAATTTAAAAAACAAATCATACCTGCAGAAGTGCAAGGTTGCCACGTGGCCATTCCCTAACACGACCGGGTTGCAAGACCATACCAATCTCCGACAAACAAAGCTACAAAGTGAATGCGTTCCGGTTGAACTTTTTTATCTGCCTGACATCTTGCACTAGTGCATAATAATTCTTCGGAATGTACTCATCAGACACTGGTGCAATTATAGTCCCTAACAGGACGGGAAACGCCATCCGAACAAATTCATCGTCCGCGTTTTTATTTCTCACAATCTTCTCAATAAGATCATCAATCAATATTTTACCATTCTTCTTGTTAACAAAACTAGCTGGAATTTTTTTAATTGCTTTTCCTTGGTCCATACTCAAAAAACTAGAAACGTCAACTCCTTCATTCTTCAAACCAAATATAGCGAACACATCATCAGGCCTCAGTGAAATCAATCCTTTTTTCCGGCTGCCTCTTGCACCATGAATTTTTTACTACTAGGATTGTAACCTTGAATCATAAGCGCAAGCAAATTATCACGCATCTTGACCGAAGGTATTCGTAACATGCCCTCCATCTCCATTTCGTAAAACGTAAATCGCTGACTTGGTGTTAACTTATTAACAAGACTAACCCACTTTTCTACGGAACATGCAATCACACCATCGATGTCCATACTGCATATAATAATATCTATGTGACGTTGCATGCAGCTAATGTGATATATACTATTGAAAATATTGAAAGAAATACCTGCCAGACGGCTAATACAGCGGGCGACGACGGGGCGTTGACGACCGGCGCTGAAGGCGACGGTGACGTCGACTAGTGCGGGGTGACGACGGGCGTTAACGACCGGTGCTGACGGCGACGGTGACGTCGACTAGTGTGAGGTGACGACGGGCGTTGACAACCGGCGCTGACGGCGGGTGCAGACGTCGACTAGTGGGGGTGCGACATGCGTTGACGGCGGCGCGACGCTGTCGGGCGGGGGAACGACAGTGCGGGCGGCGACGGGCGACAGGATCAGATCGGGCGCGTCGTCGGCACGTACGACGCAAATAACTGCATGCGCGACGTGATTGGGCGACGTCCGCGTTGTCGGGAATATTCCCACAGATAGCGACGGCTCTAGCAGAATTTTTTGCTGCATCGGGCCCGCGGCAATTATTACGTGGGCGACGACCCGTCTACTATTTCATTATGGGCGACGGCAAGTTGCCTAGTTTAGTCCCACCTAGGCCGCCGAACGACGCCCTAACCAGCTTATATACAGGCGTCAGTTAACCCATACATGGTCATAATTAATACTGTGAAGTGGCTCTATCTAACTGCTGGGTAGTACAACTGTCCGGGTTGTACTGCCCCAGCAGTTGGGTAAAGTCACATCACAATATTAAATATGTATTTATTTATTTGCATAATTTTGTCATTTATTATATTTTTTTAAACTTTGCACGAAAAACGTACATGTTTGTATTATTATTATTTTTTGAACTTTGCACGCAAAACAAACATTTTTTTCAACGGGCCACAGTGACCATGCAGGCCGCGCATGCCAAAATTTGTCGCGTTCCGATGCTGTATGGATTTTCTATGATTTTTCGCACCGAAAACCCCTAAAACACTGCCCGCACGTGACGCAACTTGCGTTCGTAGTCCGTTTTCGTTCATCTCTGGCGTGCGGTCCCCGGGCAGGCCCCCACACGCGCCGCTGAAAGTTGGGTGCATTCCGGTAAACCGAACTGGCACTTGCTGTGCAACCCAGTGGTTTCGGTATGGGCGGAGGGGACCCTCGGTCGTACTTCTCTCGGTCGCATCCGCCAAAGTCGATCATTTTTTTCCACGGGCCACAGTGACCATGCAGGCCGCGCACGCCAAAATTTGTCGCGTTCCAACGCTGTACGGATTTTCTATGATTTTCGCACCGAAAACCCCTAAAACACTGCCCGCACGTGACGCAACTTGCGTTCGTACTCCGTTTTCATTCATCTCTGGCGTGCGGTCCCCGGGCGGGCCCCCACACGCGCCGCCAAAAGTTGGGTGCATTTCGGCAAACCGAACTGGCACTTGCTGTGCAACCCGGTGGTTTTGGTATGGGCGGAGGGGACCCTCGGTCGTACTTCTCTCGGTCGCATCCGCCAAAGTCGATCATTTTTTTTCCACGGGCCACAGTGACCATGCAGGCCGCGCACGCCAAAATTTGTCGCGTTCCGACGTTGTACGGATTTTCTATGATTTTTCGCACCGAAAACCCCTAAAACACTGCCCGCACGTGACGCAACTTGCGTTCGTACTCCGTTTTCGTTAATCTCTGGCGTGCGGTCCCCAAGGCCCCCACACGCGCCGCCGAAAGTTGGGTGCATTCCGGCAAACCGAACTGGCACTTGCTGTGCAACCCGGTGGTTTCGGTATGGGCAGAGGGGACCCTCGGTTGTACTTCTCTCGGTCGCATCCGCCAAAGTCGATCATTTTTTTTCCACGGGCCATAGTGGCCATGCAGGCCGCGCACGCCAAAATTTGTCGCGTTCCGACACTGTACGGATTTTCTATGATTTTTCGCACCGAAAACCCCTAAAACACTGCCCGCACGTGACGCAACTTGCGTTCGTAGTCCGTTTTCGTTCATATCTGGCGTGCGGTCCCCGGGCGGGCACCCACACGCGCCGCCGAAAGTTGGGTGCATTCCGGCAAACCGAACTGGCACTTGATGCGCAACACGGTGGTTTCGGTATGGGCGGAGGGGACCCTCGGTCGTACTTCTCTCGGTCGCATCCGCCAAAGTCGATCATTTTTATTCCACGGGCCACAGTGACCATGCAGGCCGCGCACGCCAAAAGTTGTCGCGTTCCGGCGCTGTACGGATTTTCTATGATTTTTCGCACCGAAAACCCCTAAAACTCTGCCCGCACGTGACGCAACTTGCGTTCGTAGTCCGTTTTCGTTCATCTATGGCGTGCGGTCCCCGGGCGGGCCCCCACACGCGCCACCGAAAGTTGGGTGCATTCCGGCAAACAGAACTGGCACTTGCTGTGCAACCCGGTGGTTTCGGTATGGGCGGAGGGGACCCTCGATCGTACTTCTCTCGGTCGCATCCGCCAAAGTCGATCATTTTTTTCCATGGGCCACAGTGACCATGCAGGCCGCGCACGCCAAAATTTGTCGCGATCCGACGATGTACGGATTTTTTATGATTTTTCGCACCGAAAACCCCTAGAACACTGCCCGCACATGACGCAACTTAAGTTCGTAGTCCGTTTTCGTTCATCCCTGGCGTGCGGTCCCCGGGCGGGCCCCCACACGCGCCGC
The DNA here is from genome assembly GCA_021437245.1 of Aegilops speltoides. Taxonomy (NCBI): domain Eukaryota; kingdom Viridiplantae; phylum Streptophyta; class Magnoliopsida; order Poales; family Poaceae; genus Aegilops; species Aegilops speltoides. The sequence goes on along the minus strand of CM038147.1, from coordinate 359,884,294 downwards.
CGAAAGTTGGGTGCATTCCGGCAAACGGAACTGGCACTTGCTGTGCAACCCAGTGGTTTCGGTATGGGCGGAGGGGACCCTCGGTCGTACTTCTCTCGGTCGCATCCGCCAAAGTCGATCATTTTTTTCCATGGGCCACAGTGACCATGCAGGCCGCGCACGCCAAAATTTGTCGCGTTCCGACGCTGTACGGATTTTCTATGATTTTTCGCACCGAAAACCCCTAAAACACTGCCCGCACGTGACGCAACTTGCGTTCATAGTCCGTTTTCGTTCATCTCTGGTGTGCGGTCTCCGGGCGGGCCCCCACACGCGCCGCCAAAAGTTGGGTGCATTCCGGCAAACCGAACTGGCACTTGCTGTCCAACCCGGTGGTTTCGGTATGGGCGGAGGGGACCCTCGGTCGTACTTCTCTCGGTCGCATCCGCCAAAGTCGATCATTTTTTTCCACGGGCCACAGTGACCATGCAGGCCGCGCACGCCAAAATTTGTCGCGTTCCGACGCTGTACGAATTTTCTATGATTTTTTGCACCGAAAACCCCTAAAACACTGCCCGCATGTGACGCAACTTGCGTTCGTACTCCGTTTTCGTTCATCTCTGGCGTGCGGTCCCCGGGCGGGCCCCCACACGTGCCGCCGAAAGTTGGGTGCATTCCAGCAAACCGAACTGGCACTTGCTGTGCAACCCGGTGGTTTCGGTATGGGCGGAGGGGACCCTCGGTCGTACTTCTCTCGGTCGCATCCGCCAAAGTCGATCATTTTTTTCCACGGGCCACAGTGACCATGCAGGCCGCGCACGCCAAAAATTGTCGCGTTCCGACGCTGTACGGATTTTCTATGATTTTTCGCACCGAAAACCCCTAAAACACTGCCCGCACGTGACACAACTTTCGTTCGTACTCCGTTTTAGTTCATCTCTGGCGTGCGGTCCCCGGGCAGGCCCCCACACACACCGCCAAAAGTTGGGTGCATTCTGGAAAACCGAACTGGCACTTGCTTTGCAACCCGGTGGTTTCGGTATGGGCGGAGGGGACCCTCGGTCGTACTTCTCTCGGTCGCATCCTCCAAAGTCGATCATTTTTTTCCACGGGCCACAGTGACCATACAGGACGCACACGCCAAAATTTGTCGCGTTCCGACGCTGTACTGATTTTCTATGATTTTTCGCAGCGAAAACCCCTAAAACACTGCCCGCACGTGATGTAACTTGCGTTCGTAGTCCGTTTTCGTTAATATCTGGCATGCGGTCCCCGGGCAGACCCCCACATGCGCCGCCGAAAGTTGGGTGCATTCCAGCAAACCAAACTGGCACTTGCTGTGCAACCCGGTGGTTTCGGTATGGGCGGAGGGGAGCCTCGGTCGTACTTCTCTCGGTCGCATCCACCAAAGTCGATCATTTTTTTCCGCGGGCCACAGTGACCATGCAGGCCGCGCACGCCAAAATTTGTCGTGTTCCGACGCTGTACGGATTTTCTATGATTTTTCGCACCGAAAACCCCTAAAACACTGCCCGCACATGACGCAACTTGCGTTCGTACTCCGTTTTCGTTCATCTCTAGCGTGCGGTCCCCGGGCGGGCCCCCACACGCGTCGCCGAAAGTTGGGTACATTCCGGCAAACCGAACTGCCACTTGCTGTGCAACCCGGTGGTTTCGGTATGGGCGGAGGGGACCCTCGGTCGTACTTCTCTCGGTCGCATCCGCCAAAGTGGATCATTTTTTTCCACGGGCCACAGTGACCATGAAGGCCGCGCACACCAAAATTTGTCGCGTTCTGACGCTGTACGGATTTTCTATGATTTAAGCACCGAAAACCCCTAAAACACTGCCCGCACGTGACGCAACTTGCGTTCGTAGTCCGTTTTCGTTCATCTCTGGCATGCGGTCCCCGGGCAGGCCCCCACACGCCTCGCCGAAAGTTGGGTGTATTCCGGCAAACCGTACTGGCACTTGCTGTGCAACCCGGTGGTTTCGATATGGGCGGAGGGGACCCTCGGTCGTACTTCTGTCGGTCGCATCCGCCAAAGTCGATCATTTTTTTTTCACGGGCCACAGTGACCATGCAGGCCGCGCACGCCAAAATTTGTCGCGTTCCGACGCTGTACGGATTTTCTATGATTTTTCGCACCGAAAACCCCTAAAACACTGCCCGCACGTGACGCAACTTGCGTTTGTAGTCCGTTTTCGTTCATCTCGGCGTGCAGTCCCCGGGCCGGCCCCCACACGCGCCTCCGAAAGTTGGGTGCATTCCGGCAAACCGAACTGGCACTTGCTGTGCAACCCGGTGGTTTCGGTATGGGCGGAGGGGACCCTCGGTCGTACTTCTCTCGGTCGCATCCGCCAAAGTCGATTATTTTTTTTCCACGGGCCACAGTGACCATGCAGGCCGCGCACGCCAAAATTTAACGCGTTCCGATGCTGTGCGGATTTTCTATGATTTTTCGCACCGAAAACCCCTAAAACACTGCCCGCACGTGACGCAACTTGCGTTCGTAGTCCGTTTTCGTTCATCTCGGCGTGCGGTCCGGCGGGCCCCACACGCCTCCGAAGTTGGGTGCATTCCGCAAACCGAATCGGCACTTGCTGTGCAACCCGGTGGTTTCGGTATGGGTGGAGGGGACCCTCGGTCGTACTTCTCTCGGTCGCATCCGCCAAAGTCGATCATTTTTTTTCCATGGGCCACAGTGACCATGCAGGCCGTGCACGCCAAAATTTGTCACGTTCCGACGCTGTATGGATTTTCTATGTTTTTTCGCACCGAAAACCCCTAAAACACTGCCCACACGTGACGCAACTTGCGTTCGTAGTCTGTTTTCGTTCATCTCGGGCGTGCGGTCCCCGGGCGGGTCCCCACACGCGCCTCCGAAAGTTGGGTGCATTCCGGCAAACCGAACTAGCACTTGCTGTGCAACCCGGTGGTTTCGGTATGGGCGGAGGGGACCCTCGGTCGTACTTCTCTCGGTCGCATCCGCCCGAAAATAATAATCCTATAAGACAGGTGTGCAAAGAGCATTTTGTTAACTTCTTTTTTTGGAGTTGATGCTTTGCCTTTCTTATTGTCAGTAGTATCATTTACCAGGGAAAATCTTAAGCGCTGAATAATCTCTATTCGCATGGGCCGTACATTGTTTCCTGATTTGGGAACCTTCTAGAAGGTTGCCCCTGATTTCTGGGCGGGTTTTCTCTATGTCTTTTTTACTTCTGTTTCTTTGGGTCGGTTTTGTTTCGATTTTAAAAGGTTTTACTTACTGAGTTTTAATAATGTTCACTGGACATTAAAAATGTTAATGAAACTAAAAATGTGAGTGCAATTATAAAAAGATGTTCGGACCATTCCACAAATATCCGTGAAATTTATTAAAAAATCATATGTTGAAAAACATGATCATCATTTTCTGAAAAAAGTCATAAATTTTCAAAGTCTAATTTCTAAAAATGTTCTATTCCATATGTGTTTAATATATTGTTTTCTTTCTATTCCATATGGCATATGAGACGCATACATAATCGGTTTTACGGTTAACTGAACAAACCAAACCGACAATTTTTGGTTAAAATGCTTCGGTTTATATTTTTACTTTGATTATTTAGGTTTTTATTTTACAGAAACCGAAATTTAGAAAACCCGAATAAACCGAACCGAACTAACCATATAAACCGAACGCCCACTTAATTAAACATGTCTTAATTAAACATTAGAACATAAAAACTTAATTAAACATGACTTAATTAAACTTAATTAAACATAACTAATTAATCCTAATCTACTACGATGAAAAAAAAACAAATCCTAATCTACTCGTCTTCCTCGGAGTCGGCGAGGTCCACGATCTCCCCCGCGCCAACGTCAGCGTCGTCGTCACCGTCGCCGTCATCGCTGCTATTGCCGCCGTCCTCCTAGTAGCCGTCGTCCCCCTGATCAGGAGCAACCTGCGGCTGCGCCGCTTCGATGGCCGCCGCCGCGTCGAGTGCGGCCTGCAGCTCGGCGGCCTCTCTCGCCTCATGCCGCCGCAGCGCCGCCGCTTCGCCTCGACGCGCACAACGCGATGAGGTAGCGGGCGTCGTCGGTCGCCGTCCTCGCGCGAAGGCGAATCTGCTCCGCGGGATCTCGGCACGGAGGGGAGGCGGGCGGGCGATGGCGGAACCAGACGGCGGGACGAGCTCGAGAGGCGCGCGGCTGCCGGAGGGGGACGGCGGGACAAGCTCGGAGACGGCGCGGCTGCCGGAGGGGGACGGTAGGGCCGGCGCGGGGCGGACGACGAGCCGCCCGGGCCCGACGATGAGCCACCGCTCTGCATCTCCCGACGGGCCTGTGCGACGACGGCCCAGAAATCTTTGCCCTTCCAAAACCTCGTGCGGCCGACGATGTTCCACCGGCCGCCCTCATGCTGGCGGAGCTCGGCCGTCGTCGCGCCGGGCCCCCTCCTCGGGTACCCGTCGGCGGTGATGTGGAACACGCGCGGCAGACGGCAGCCCGGCGGCACCATCAGCCCGGGACGGATGAGCTCGTCCGTCTCCGGCGTGTCCAGGCTCGTCGGCCACGAGCTGCCGCCGCCGCCGCCGTCGGACGCCATGGAGGCCGCCGGGAATGGGAGCTCGTCGCCTGTGGAAGTGCGTCGGTGGGTGGGGTGAGCGGTCGAGGCGCGTCGGTGGGTGGGGTGAGTGGTCGAGTGCGGGAGGCAGACGGGCGACGGGGCGGTGTTTTAAAGGCAGGCGTCGGTGGGTGGAGGCGCTGTCCAGTAGGTGACCGACGCCCCGGCGTAACGCCGGCATTAATGGCGCATCGGGCCGGCCGCCGCGTCGGGAACCGTCTTTGACCGACGCTGAGACGGCACGCAACCGCCCCGTCCATACATGTCGCGTCGTCGTCCTCACACGCCGCGTCATTGTCCCCACATGTCGCGTCGTCTTATTTTATTTTTTTTCGTCCAGCTGACGCCACGTCGCCACGAGTACGTCGCTCGTCATTTTTTCTAGGGTCGTCGTCGTACGTACGCGTCGCGTCGTTTTTTTTCTAGGGTCGTCGTAGTACGTACGCGGACGAACGTGTCTACGGGGTAGGGCGTAGAGCCCCGTCGCGTGGGTACAGCCCGTCGGCGGCGGGCGGTACAACCCTCATGAAGCGGCGACTTTTTATGAGCTGGGACGATCCTACCCTTTTTTATGAAGGGGTACGGAATGATCTCAGTCGTTGTTGTGTTTAGGGGGGTTGTACCGAAGAAGAAGTGTTTATTTGATATATACCCGTCACCACATATGAAGCAGTACTGTACATAAGAAGTCATGTTAATCTTGACACATGTTCTAAATATATGTTGGAGATTGACTTTTGTCTGCACACGTATTCTACCTTTTTTGGCATGCACGCATATTCTATAGCTTCAAATTTGACAAAATTAATTAACAGATGACTGTTAAGGAATACATGACTCGGAAGGTTGGACCATGTTTGATTTGTCTTTTTTGTCACGGCAGATGCCCTTGTGAAAGGACTTAGGTGTGGAGCCATCGCAAAGTAGGTTAGCTCGAAGGGGTTGAACAGGACAAAGGACACAAGGTTTACCCAGGTTTGGCTCCTCAGAATGAGGTAAAAGCCTACTCCTGCTTTTGTTGACTATAGCATAAATATTGATTACAAGGGAACGGAATCACCTCACCTAGCTCTCAATCGATTGTTTCTTAAGTTAACCCGCCGTCGGGTCTTGCTTTTATATACACAGGTCGAGGCCTGGGGCCTATAGGAGTCCAAGCAGGACCACACAATGTGACCAACTCGGTTTCTAAGTCGCCTTGCCTTACTAGGCAAGTTACCATCTGGCGGCGCACACCTCCGGATCTTGGTCCTTCAACAGGCTCGCCTCTTAACCCGTCACTAGTCTTCACGTCTCCTCAGGCCCATCGAAGCCTTTGATTCTTGAGTCGCCAACAATGTAACCCGGCCCCTCCTGGGCGGGTCATACCGCGGGGTTATATCCCCAAATATTAGGCCCCAGATTGGTTTGAACTTGTTCATTTCAATCTTCACTTCTTCCGGTTGGCGAGTCTTCTTTCCAATGCTTAGCTCTCAACAAATCATTGTAACCCGCCATGACGTCATGTGGAATAAATCCAGAAAAAACATATGACATCACAATGGATCTTTTTGCATTATGGTCATCGAAAATTGAGGCGCCTTTGGTGTTGAGATAATCATGACGTCTCGATTTCCGCGCCTGCCATTTTACTGTTCACCATTTCCCTTATAAATAGGCACTGGGGGGGGGGTCCTTTTTCACTTTTACCCCCTTCGCCTCCACTTCTTCTTCCCCGCGACCTCCACCGCACAGAGCTCCACCGCTCCGGCTGTTCCTCACCAGCGGATCCGACAAAGGCTGCTGCATCAACCTGATCAGACCAGATAATGGCGGCGCATCCCCGCTCTTCTTCGGTTTCATCAGGTACTCCTTCTCTTCTGCTTCAGATCCGCATTAGGCCATAGCAGTTCAGGTAATCCATTAGCATGTTCATCATGGTTCCCTCAAGTTCATCCACCTTCTGCTTTAGAAAACTTTATTCAATCCAAAAACAAAGTAAGCGTGGAGCGGTAGCAGTTTTAGCCATTATCTTGCATTTCATGTAGATCCCCTTTCTTCAGAATCCATGCATGACTCGCCACTTTTTTCACTATTGTTCCTTAGGTCTCGGATTCGTTCTTCATTTCTTGAACTGTCGTAGATCCAAAATTTTAGGCACAATCCATGAAACTTGTTTGTTTCATACTTAGCATAATTTCAACCATCATGATTTCATAAACAACTGTCCCGCCATTCTTTGTTCGGGAGGCTTAAATAACAACCTTTGTGACCCGCCAGAACCTGGCCGGCTTAATCATAAATTATGACTCACCAAGAAATCCAAAGTTTTGTATAACCCGCCGATAATACATGCCGGCTTATTCCTCCTCAACGGATCATAATTAGAATAATACTTATTCACAAACTTGATACAACACACTCTAATTTTGATATACATATATCACTAGAGATATATTATGTTTCAATCAGAATATATTTCTTGGGCTGTTTTGGTGAGGTGAGGGAGGGATGAGGTTGGTTTTAAGATACTAATTATGGGTTTTTCTACAAATTGGTGAGAAAAGGCAACAACTTACCTCACATTCGTTAGATGTAGATCTAATGGTCAGAAATGACGGATGGCAGACACACCATCATCACCAACTTAATCTTCTGTAGGAGTACTAGCAAGATGTCCGTGCATTGCACGGAACATCAAGATGCATTTTTTTATAAAACACTTGTTGTGATTGACCCATGCGGGAGTAATCCCATGTGTAAAAACTAATGATATCTTGAGAAATAGGAGATAAGGTGAAGAGGAGTGGGGCGTGGTGGTGATTGGTGGTCGGACTAAGCAGAGGCATGGGGATGGACGACGCCAACAGCGACCACCAGGCCAGTTTGTTCCAGAGGCTTCCTTTTTTAATTGATTGACAATGAGGTTGTTGGAGATAAGGATGAATGAGGGAAGACCCTATCTGCAAATGTGGAGAGAGGTGCGGGAATCTTTCAGTTTAATTTCCATCCGTCAGATATAGATCGAACGGTCTATATTGCAAGATGGCACGTGTACCATCATCACCAACTTGGTTTTATAAGAGAAGAAATATAAGTATGAAGATACAAACGTTTTATCGATACTTGTTTCCGTAAACTAGGATCTACATTCTATTCAACGTCTCAGCATGTGGGGCCTTAGCACAATGACTTCTCGACTGTGTAAAACAAAGGTTTTCCTGTCGTCGATAAGGAGGGGGTGACGGCGGCGTGCTTTCGGCTTGCTCTAGTCCTAGTAGTCATACTAGGTGGTCTAAGCATGTGTATATTTATTCTTTTTCACGTCTCGTGTTCACCGTACTGCCACAACTATTGATGAATAGACGGTAAGTTACTCACGGGGAAACCCTTGTTGAGCGTGTTTGCGAGAGAGAGAGAGAGAGACAGTGTGCGTGTGTGATATGTCTAGAGACCGAGGCAATGATAAGAGATTCTTTGTGTCTATGTGTGTGGAGGATAGAGAGAGACATGTACATGGGGCTTTGTGTTGTGTAACATGGAGACACATATACATAATCAGAGAGTGAGTGCGTGAGATACATATGCGGACATGGGAGAGATGAGGATCCAGATAAATGGGTGTTTGTGCGTGTCTGTGTGTGTTTGTGTGTGCATTTGTGTGTGAGAGGGAGTGTGTGTATATGGAGTAGAGAGACCACTAATGATGTAAACCTGGTATAAGGGAAGGGGGAATTGTGTGACATGTGTAGTAGCGGGATAGTATGGGTGCGGGCGGGGGGAGCAAACTATTTGGAAGAGACATCGAGTGTGTGGGGGAGAGGGGTGAGAGAGAGAGAGAGAGAGAGAGAGAGATAGATAGATAGATAGAGAGAGAGAGAGAGAGAGAGAGAGAGAGAGAGAGGGAGAGAGAGAGAGGGAGAGAGAGGGAGAGAGAGGGAGAGGGAGAGAGGGAGAGAGGGAGAGGGAGGGAGAGAGAGAGAGAGAGAGAGAGAGCTAGCGACGGAGAGAGAGAGAGAGGAAGAGAGGGGGAGAGAGGGGTCGTTTGTGTCCATAAATGGCGTATAGATAGGGAGACAATGTTGATGTTGTTTGAAATTGGCCTATGTACGGAGATGCAAGGGAAGCGAGTCACCGTGTGTGTGATAGGGACTTCATGAGAGATCTAGCATAGATGGTGTAGAGAACAACATGCGAGATTGAGAACGATGATATATTTGGGAGCTATGGAAAGAGTCACGACATATATCTATACATGGAAGGAGCTAGGGCGGGTCCGCATGTGGGAGAGATAGAAAGAGGAGAGTGGTGCACAAGGAGACAAAGTGTGCTTGTTTGTAGTGGGGTTGGTGTGTGAGGTGAGTGTGCGAGAACCACATAACTAGGGAGATAGGCGTTTGGGGGTGACGTTTTGCGTGTATGAGAAAGATACACTCTACATAATGTGTGTGCTTGGGAAAGAGAGATGCCGGGAGACCTAGAGAGTGGGGGAAGAGATGTGTGCATGCCTGAGAGACAAAGTGATAGAGACCTATATTGGGGTCCGGACTTTAGAAGAGAGAGGGTGTTAATGTGCTCGTGTGTTCGTGTTTGGGGAGAGAACGACTTGTGTGTGTGTGTGTGTGGGGGCACGGGGGGGGGGAGGGGGAGGGTTGGCTTCAGATAAAGAGTGAGGTGTCTATATTTGAGGGACTTTAGCGTAATTGACATATATATGGTCGATAGTGTGTGCATTCATGGTTGATCAATTTGTTTCACAGTTTGGACTATGAGATAACGATACTTTTGAACATGCGTGATATACCTTGATGTACCAGAATTACAAACCTAAGATTGGAATTTTGGAATTCGACTCCATCATTAGCTTTTGTAATTCATTTAACGGAAGTACATTTTTTAAGCCGGGATTTCGTGATTTCAAATTCATATATCAAACCTAGAGATATGCGCATACGAGCATGTTCAAACTTTATAATCATCCACTTTATTCATACACATACACGTACACATTTTTGCTTTGGTCATCATATTTAGGATAAACACATTTGGGATTTCATTTGAATTGGACTGTATGATGGTATTTGCTTTTACTAGCTCAATGATCCATATTTGAATTGAATGGACAATCTAAGTTTCGAGTTGGAGACACTGATTTTCAAAACTTGCACTTTTTTTTGCGTGCAAAACAAACAAATTCTTGGCCATGACATCATAGTCGGCCGTACAAGAGCAGAATATAATTTCAGGCGCCAAAAGCTTTCAAACTTCCCGCTCACATCGAAATATCTCGTGCCCGACAGTTTAGCCCTGCGATATTCCTGTTTTACCCCTGCCACATGAACGAGAAAGGGCTGCTTTGGTAACTCCATTGTTTTCCCCTCTTTGCCCCCAACATTCTTCCCAGAGCCCTCCCTTCCTCCCCGACCCCCCATGGCAAGCCGCCGAATCTAGTCCTCCGCCGCAGCGGTGGACCTCACACCCCGCCGGATCTACCTTCCGCACCTTGGAACCCCCAACTGCCAACTCACCACTTCACCGGAGCCGCTTCAGCGACTGGCTTGTCGACCGCTCCAGATCTCCTTGACCGCCATCGTGGTCCACCACACCGAATCTGTTTAACCGGCGCCCTTGTCCACCACAGTGTAGGCCCTTCACTGACTCCCTCGTCCGCCCCATCGCTGGCCCTTCATACAAGCCCTCGTCCGCCGCAACAGATCCGCCTCACCAAAAGCATCAGACACCGCTACCGCCTGCCTTTTCGCCCATCCTTGCACGGACCCTCTCCACGGCGCCATATTCAACTCCACCGGCCCTGCTTTACTGACGCCGCAGCCTCATCAGGTTATTTCGATTTGTACTCCTTCGATTTTTCTCTTCTTTATCATGCAACTATTCACTTATCACAGATGAGCTTTCTTGTATGTCGACAGGCGCCGCAACCAAAGCACTGGAGCCGCTTTAGCGATGGCGACAGCCGGCCCAAACTCAACCGCAACACGAGCACCATCGACGATCCTTAGCTATCAAGTATGACAACGATACCCATACGCCGCCGAGAATCAGGTACTATTATCCAACGGCCGGCGCCTACATTCACTTTCTTAGCATAAGCACCACACCTTTGAATTTCTTTAGGGCATCATTCAATTTTCCATGAGACACGTTATTCTTCTTGCACCTGTAGGGTCATACTTCTGGCAGTGAACATGTTACATGTGCTAAATTTCATACCAGTGCACATATAGTTAATATGCTTTAGTTTTGTCCTAAGTATTACTGTACTTCCTAGATATCACTGCCTACTATTTTACTTCTTGCATGCTATATTTATAATGGTGTTGTTCTAATGCCACATGTTGGTTCCATCAGACTGCTTCATGTTCTCTATGCTTAATTACACATCAGCAAACTAGCATGTGGTTCTGCTGCTTTTTGTTTGTTTTACCCTACATTTTTTTATGCTAGCTATTACTCCCTCCGTTCGAATTACTTGTCGCACGTATGGATGTATCTAGATGTATTTTAATTCTAGATACATCTATTTTAGCGACGAGTAATTTGGAACGGAGGGAGTACATCACTGCTCCGAGCCTCTGTTCATTACTTTTTGTGTGTTCTTGATCTTCCCAAGTTGCATGACTAATTTGATGCTTCTATTAATTATGGAGCTGCCAACCCCATCAAGCAAAATATTTGTTCTTTTGGGGCTGATACCTCGAACAAGCATAAAAATAGAGGGAAGCAGATATATTGTCGTGTATGCACAAACCTTTCTTTCATTATTTTAGATGAACCATTGATGATCAATTCGAACCAGTGCATGCGATTAAAATTAATTTTACCTAAATAGAGGGTGCAGAATAAACTACAACAACTAGATTTGCAACCACGGGATGCTGACGATATCTTCAAAGAACATTGCAACAACAGCGAGGCTTCACAACAACATATGGTAAGCCAGTGTGTTTTAGTACATGTGAAATGTAATGCGAGTGGGCTGCTTTCTTGGCTTGTGCCCTCAACCTGTGATACGTCTCCGTCATATCTATAATTTTTGATTGTTCCATGCCATTATTCTACAACTTTCATATACTTTTGATAACTTTTTATACTATCTTTTGGGACTAACATATTGATCCAGTGCCCAGTGCCAGTTCCTGTTTGTTGCATGTTTTATGTTTCGCAGAAACCCAATATCAGACGGAGTCCAAACGGGATAAAAACGTACGGATAATTATTTTGGAATATTTATGATTTTTGGGAGGAAGAATCAACACGAGACGGTGCCCGAGGGGGCCACGAGGCAGGGGGCACGCCCTGGACCCTCGTGGGCACCCCATAAGGCGGTTGACGCTCTTCTTTTGCCGCAAGAAAGCTAATTTTATGAGCAAAATCTTGGCGAAAGATTCACCCCAATCGGAGTTACGGATCTCCGGATATAAAAGAAACGGTGAAAGGGCAGAATCTGAGAGCGCAGAAACAGAGAGATAGATCCAATCCCGGAGGGGCTCTCGCCCCTCCCATGCCATGGGAGCCAATGACCAGAGGGGAAACCCTTCTTCCATCTAGGGAGAAGGTCAAGGAAGAAGAAGAAGGAGAATGGGGGCTCTCTCCCCCTTGCTTCCGGTGGCACCGGAACGCCGCCGGGGGCCATCATCATCACCGCGATCTTCACCAACACCTCCATCATCTTCACCAACATCTCCATGACCTTCCCACATCTATATTCAGCGGTCCACTCTCCCGCAACCCGCTGTACCCTCTACCTGAACATGGTGCTTTATGCTTCATATTATTATCCAATGATGTGTTGCCATCCTATGATGTCTGAATAGATTTCCGTTGTCCTACCGGTGATTGATGAATTGCTATAATTAGTTTTAGTTGCATGTTTTATTATTGTTGATGTCCTATTATGCCCTCCGTGTCGCGCAAGCGTGAGGAATTCCCGCTGTAGGGTTTGCAATATGTTTATGATTTGCTTATGGTGGGTGGCGTGAGTGACAGAAGCACAAACCCGAGTAAGTAGGTTGTTTGCGTATGGGATAAAGGGGATTTGATACTTTAATGCTATGGTTGGGTTTTACCTTAATGATCTTTAGTAGTTGCGGATGCTTGCTAGAGTTCCAATCATAAGTGCATATGACCCAAGAAGAGAAAGTATGTTAGCGTATGCCTCTCCCTCAAATAGAATTGCAATAGTGATTACCGGTCTAGTAACATAGTCAATTGCTTAGGGACAATATCACAACTCCTACCACCACTTTTCCACACTCGCTATATTTACTTTATTGGTTGTTTATCTAAACAACCCCTAGTTTATATTTACTTCCCCTTTATTATCTTGCAAACCTATCCTATCGCACCTACAAAGTACTTCTAGTTTCATACTTGTTCTAGGTAAAGCGAACACTAAGCGTGCATAGAGTCGTATCAGTGGCAGATAGGACTTGAGAGAATATTTGTTCTACCTTTAGCTCCTCGTTGGGTTCGACACTCTTACTTATCAAAAGAGGCTACAATTATCCCCTACACTTGTGGGTTATCAAGACCTCTTTCTGGCGCCGTTGCCGGGGAGTCATAGCGTGGGGTGAATATTCTCGTGTGTGCTTGTTTGCTTTATCGCTAAGTAATTTTTATTTGTTGTTCTTAGTTGTTTTCTATCTTTAGTTATGGGTAGGAAACACAAAATACCAAAAAAATTAGTTGTACCTACTACACCAATGGTTGAAGAACCACTCAAAATCTATCACACTCGTGAAGCTTTTTACTTGGATCATCTTCGATCCCTTTGTGCTTGTGCTGAAATGCCAACTAGCTTAGTTGCGGGCAAATCTTTAGATGAGCATGCTTGTTATGTGCGACATCGTATATCTTAAAAAGGGAAACTTTTACTGGATCAAATTCATCGTTTGCAATGCTATGCTTGGAATTTATGTGAAATATATGATGTTACTTGTTGTTCTGAAAACCCTAAGAAACACCTTCCCTACCAATGTGAGTTTAGTGATAGTGGAATCGTATCTTCGTATGCTAAGGGTGTTTATAATTACTATGATGTTCAACAAATTGAAGAATTTGTTGCTTTTAAGGGTGCTTATGAAATTGCTTCTTTGATTGAAAAGTATGATGCTACTCTCTACAAATCTGAAAATTTTGCCATACTTAAATATTGTTATGATAATTATGGTTCTAATGCCTATGTTAAACCATATATTGATGACTTCTCCGCTGTCCAAGAAGAGACTAATATTTTGCAGGAAGCTATGGAAGAAGAAATTACTGAAACTGTGAGCTCATTGGATGAAAAGGATGATGAGGAGAGCGAAGAACAAAAGGAGGAATAGCGGATTAGCTACCAGTGCCCACCTTCTAATGAGAGTAACTCTTCAACTCATACATTGTTTAATTCCCCTTCGTGCTTACCGAAGGATGATTGCTATGATGATTGTTATGATCTCGTTGATTCTCTTGAAATATCCCTTGTTGATGATGCTTGCTATGCTTGTGGCCAAGATGCCAATATGAATTATGCTTATGGAGATGAACTTGCTATAGTTCCTTATGTTAAACATGAAATTGTCGCTATTGCACCCACGCATGATAGTCCTATTATCTTTTTGAATTCTCCAAACTACACTATATCGGAGAAGTTTGTGCTTGTTAATGATTATATTGATGGGTTGCCTTTTACCATTGCACATGATAATTTTGAATGTGATATGCATGTGCTTGGTACTCCTACTTGCAATTATTATGAGAGAGGAACTATATCTCCACCTCTCTATGTTTCCAATATGATAAAATTGCAAGAAACTGCTTATACTATGCATTGGCCTTTACTTGGTGTGCATGAATTGTTCTCTTATGACATGCCGATGCATAGGAAGAGAGTTAGACTTTGTTGTTGCATGATATATGTTACTTTGTGCTCACTACTAAATCACAAATCATTGTTAATTAAAATTGGCTTTGATATCCAGGTGGATTCATTACTTGAGCACTATATGCCTAGCTTAATGGCTTTAAAGAAAGCGCTGCCAGGGAGACAACTCGGAAGTTTTAGAGAGTCATTTATTTCTGTTGTGTGCTTTCATATCATTTAAAAACAAAATAAAATAAAGAGGGGAACCCAAATATTTTTCAAAAAGGAAAGTGAAAGTGAGAAAGACAAGCATTGTTGAAGTGGGAGAGCTCCTTGAACTTTGTTCATGCTCACGGAAACTTAGTGAATCTTAATTACAGAAACTTTTCATCAAAAATAATTATCCCCTTGTACAATTCCATTGTATTATAAAAATAATGTGCCAAGGTTTGCCTTTAGAATGTTTACAATGCTTCTTGGTTGGTACGGTGCAGGACAAAAACTTTGGCTGTAGTGCGCGATTTTAAATTTTTTACTGGAAAGTCGAACGGTTCTGATTCTTTTTGCACTGTCTTCCCGTACAAATTTTTTATTTTTCCTAATTTTTGTAGAAATTTGGGGTACCAGAAGTATGTTGAATGTTCAGATTGCTACAGACTGTTCTGTTTTTGATGCATAGTTTGCTTGTTTTGATGAAACTATCAATTTCTATTAGTGGATTAAGCCATGGAAAAGCTATATTACAGTAGACACAATGGAAAAACAAAATATGAATTGGTTTGCAATAGTACTTAGAGTTGTGATTTGCTTTATTATACAAACGGATCTTACCAATTTTCTGTTGAAGTTTTGTGTGGATGAAGTGTTTGATCGAGAAGGTTTCGATATGAGAAAAAGGAAGAGAGGCAAGAGCTCAAGCTTAGGGATGCCCAAGGCACCCCAGGTAAATATTCAAGGAGACTCAAGCGTATAAGCTTGGGGGTGCCCCGGAAGGCATCCCCTCTTTCTTAAACAAGTATCGGTATGTTTTCGGATTCGTTTCATTAATGCGATTTGTGCAAGTCTTGGAGCGTCTTTTGCATTTAGTTTTGATTTTTCTTTTATGCACCATGCTGGTATGAGATAGTCCTTGGTTGATTTATAGAATTCTCATTTCACTTCACTTAAATCTTTTGAGTATGGCTTTATAGAATGCTTCATGTGCTTCACTTATATCATTTGAAGTTTGGATTGCCTGTTTCTCTTCACATAGAAAACCACCATTTGTAGAATGCTCTTTTGCTTCACTTATATTTGTTAGAGCGTGGGCATATCTTTTGTAGAAAGAATTAAACTCTCTTGCCTCACTTATATCTATTTAGAGAAATGACATGAATTGGTCATTCACATGGTTAGTCATAAAATCCTACATAAAACTTGTGGATCATTGAATATGATATGTTTGATTCCTTGCAATAGTTTTGCGATATTGAGATGATAATATGTGGGAGGTACTAGTAGATGGTTGTGTTTAGTAAGGATGTTGGTGTTAAGGTTTGTGATTCCCGAAGCATGCACGTATGGTCTACTAACTATGTAACCAAATTGGCGCGCATTGTATTTTGATTGTTTATCTTTGCGTGAAGGTCGGGGCCGCGTGATGGTTAACTCCTACCAACCTCCCCCCTAGGAGCATGCGTGTAGTACTTTGTTTCAAGGGCTAATAAATTTTTGCAATAAGTATGTGAGTTCTTTATGACTAATGTGAGTCCATGGATTATACGTACTTTTACCTTTCCATCATTGCTAGCCTCTTTGGTACCGTGCATTGCCCTTTCTCACCTTGAGAGTTGGTGCAAACTTCGCCGGTGCATCCAAACCCCGTGATACGATACGCTCTATCACACATAAGCCTCCCTATATCTTCCTCAAAACAGCCACCATACCTACCTATTATGGCATTTCCATAGCCATTCCGAGATATATTGCCATGCAACTTCCATCATCATCATATAGATGACTTGAGCATTCATTGTCATATTGCTTTGCATGATCGTAAGATAGCTAGCATGATGTTTTCATGGCTTGTCCATTTTTTGATATCTTTGCTATGCTAGATCATTGCACATCCCGGTACACCGCTGGAAGCATTCATATAGAGTCATATCTTTGTTCTAGTATCGAGTTGTAATATTGAGTTGTAAGTAAATAAAGTGTGATTATCATCATTATAGAGCAATGCCCCATAAAAAAAATAAAAAATAAAAAAAGGAGAGGCCAAAGAAGCCTAAATAAAAAAGGGGGCCAAAGAAGTCCACCCAAAAAAATAAAAAAAATAAAAAGAAAAGGGGCAATGTTACTATCCTTTTACCACACTTGTGCTTCAGAGTAGCACCATGTTCTTCATATAGAGAGTCTCCTATATTGTCACTTTCATATACTAGTGGGAATTTTCATTATAGAACTTGGCTTGTATATTCCAACGACGGGCTTCCTCAAATGCCCTAGGTCTTCATGAGCAAGCAACTTGGATGCACACCCACTTAGTTTTCAGTTTGAGCTTTCATACACTTATAGATCTAGTGCATCCGTTGCATGGCAGTCCCTACTCCTCGCATTGACATCAATTGATGGGTATCTCCATAGCCCGTTGATTAGCCGTGTCGATGCGAGACTTTCTCCCTTTTTGTCTTCTTCACATAACCTCCACCATCATATTCTATTCCATCCATAGTGTTATATCCATGGCTCACGCTCATGTATTGCGTGAAAGTTGAATTTTTTTGAGAATACTAAAGTATGAAACAATTGCTTGGCTGACACCGAGATAGGCATGAGGGGTACCTTGTGTTAAGAAAAGGGAGCATACAAGACTATAAGATTTTGTAGGGATAACGTTCTGGAAGCATTGATATTTTGAAAGACATGATTGTTTGTTGGGATGCCCTAAGTATTATTGTTTTTATGTCAAATGATAGACTATTGCTTTGAATCACTCGTGTCTTAATATTCATGCCATGATTAGATTACATGATCAAGATTATGCTAGGTAGCATTCCACATAAAAAATTATCTTTTTTATCATTTACCTACTCGAGGACGAGCAGGAATTAAGCTTGGGGATGCTGATACGTCTCCGTCGTATCTATAATTTTTGACTGTTACATGCCATTATTCTACAACTTTCACATACTTTTGGCAACTTTTTATACTATTTTTTGGGACTAACATATTGATCCAGTGCCCAGTGCCAGTTCCTATTTGTTGCATGTTTTATGTTTCGCAGAAACCCAATATTAAACGGAGTCGAAACGGGATAAAAACGGACGGAGAATTATTTTGGAATATTTGTGATTTTTGGGAGGAAGAATCAATGTGAGACGGTGCCCGAGGGGGCCACGAGGCAGGGGGCGTGCCCCAGGGGGGCAGGCGCGCCATGGACCCTCGTGGGCACCCCGTAAGGCGGTTGATGCTCTTCTTTTGCCGCAAGAAAGATAATTTTATGAGAAAATCTAGGCAAAAGATTCACCCCAATCGGAGTTACGGATCTCCAGATATAAAAGAAACGGTGAAAGGGGAGAATCTGAGAGCGCAGAAACAAAGAGAGACAGAGGGATAGATCCAATCTCAGAGGGTCTCTCGCCCTCCCATGCCATGGGAGCCAAGGACCAGAGGGGAAACCCTTCTCCCATCTAGGGAGAAGGTCAAGTATGAAGAAGAAGAAGAAGGGGGGCTCTCTCCCCCTTGCTTCCGGTGGCGCCGGAACGCCACCGGGGGCCATCATCATCACCGCGATCTTCACCAACACCTCCATCATCTCACCAACATCTCCATCACCTTCCCCCATCTATATTCAGCGGTCCACTCTCCTGCAACCCGATGTACCCTCTACTTGAACATGGTGCTTTATGCTTCATATTATTATCCAATGATGTGTTGCCATCCTATGATGTCTGAGTAGAGTTCCGTTGTCCTACCGGTGATTGATGAATTGCTATGATTGGTTTGAATTGCATGTTTTATTATTGGTGTTGTCCTATTGTGCCCTTCGTGTCGTGCAAGCGTGAGGGATTCCCGCTGTAGGGTTTGCAATATGTTTATGATTTGCTTATGGTGGGTGGCGTGAGTGACAGAAGCACAAACCCGAGTAAGTAGGTTGTTTGCGTATGGGATAAAGGGGACTTGATACTTTAATGCTATGGTTGGGTTTTACCTTAATGATCTTTACTAGTTGTGGATGCTTGCTAGAGTTCCAATCATAAGTGCATATGATCCAAGAAGAGAAAGTATGTTAGCTTATGCCTCTCCCTCAAATAGAATTTCAATAGTGATTACCGGTCTAGTAACGTAGTCAATTGCTTAGGGACAATTTCACAACTCTTACCACCACTTTTCCACACTCGCTATATTTACTTTATTGCTTCTTTATCTAAACAGCCCCTAGTTTATATTTACTTGCCCTTTATTATCTTGCAAACCTATCCTATCACACCTACAAAGTACTTCTAGTTTCATACTTGTTCTAGGTAAGCGAACACTAAGCTAGCGTAGAGTCGTATCAGTGGCAGATAGGACTTGAGAGAATATTTGTTCTACCTTTAGCTCCTTGTTGTGTTTGACACTCTTACTTATCAAAAGAGGCTACAATTATCCCATACACTTGTGGGTTATCAACCTGTAATCCTACAGAATTACAAATTCTTTAGTTGTCTGCTTTGCTGTATTGCTTGATTCGAATGCTTGTTTCTTACTTGTTATGCTATACCTGAGTTGGCCAATATGTCAGCAGTGCCTGCTATACTATCGTAACGAAATGCATGCCTAGTTCATTTGAGTCCTTAACTTTTCCTCTGAATTTATCACAAGACTATCTTCGTAGTTTATATGAGGCCACACTGTTAAGTGCTTTCTCATATTAATTCAACTACTTAAATATAGCGGTGGTACACTCCCTTTCAACTAGGGATGTCAACTGGGTCCTGTTTAATCCCGATTAAAGTCGACTAGTGGTATGATAGTTCAAAAGAGTTTTTGTTTTTGAGGAAAATGAACTAGGGAGCTAGCAAAAACTAACTAGATGGGACTGGCGGATGTCATTTATTTGTCACTCACATCCCTAGTTTCATTTTACCATTTTAATCTCTTTTCGGCTAATGCTGCTTGAACCATTTAAATATAGCTTGCCATACTCGGCAATAATTCATATGTCATTTACCATGTAAGCTTACTGCCTGGACCATTCGATAACTATCTCTTACTTATGTCCAGCGGAAACCTTCAGGATGCCGTTCACACTAGGATACAATGTACAACCCCAGAATCTATTTGTGGAAGAAGTGCACCATCCATGTTACCAGATGGTAGCAGTTCAGAGGCAACACCACCGGAGAGCAGTCTGAGCACAGATATTATAGTTCTTGAGGCTGTACTAGAGGCAGAAAGAGATGGTGTGGCTGCCATGAATGAGGTAATCTTGATCTTGAGTCTGGAAATTATGCCATTAGCGGCACACAATATGCAAGCAACCAAAGAACTGGAGGAAGTAAGAATGTTGCATTTGAAGACGGAGGAGGTCCTGTTGTTTCTGCTATCTGAAGCCCAGGGTAATCCCGGTTCTACTTTAGATACCAGTTGAAATTTTCATTAGATTATTGTACTTGCATGTTGTGTCATGTCTCTGAATGGATTATGTTGTAAGACCCTCTATGTTGTCCATGTGTTGTAATGATCCGAATTTTTTAGGCGAGGTAATACTAAGTACTTGTATGATTGACATAAGGTGAACTGTTTTTGTTTGAGCATATTGTATTGGATGAAATAATTGTTTGACTCAAAGTGTATCCAACCTAATAAATTCAAAGATCACGGCATTTCTAAATCATAATCATATATAAAGGTGGAATAAGTCTTTGTTGTAGTTTTGAAGAAATAAATAACAAAATGTAGAATTATCTGTGGATATTCATAATCGAATACAAATTGGATTTGAATTTAGTTGCCAGGGCCGAGGGTAAATGTGAATGCTAATTCTCCCAAGTTTTGAACGAAGCGGCTAAACATCCACTATAATTTGTGTGCTGCCCGAAGCAAGTGTTTGCGAGATGGAAATTATTGTCTACCCCTGACACTTGACATCCTTATCGACCAGATTTACACTGATGTCGATAGGGGTAGACTAGTAACTTCAACCAGATGTGACACGACGGCCTCTGAGCCCATTCAGACACGGTGGGCGCCAAACGTGGGCGGCAAAACACATTTGATTCAAGCTCATAGAAAAGACATGTGTCTCTCCCTCCATTTCCCCATTCATACATGGTGGGCGGCAAAACAAACTCTCCTCGTCCGAAATCGATGTAGGCTAATATTTTAAATAGGGGCAGATGTGTAACTTCCCTCAGATGTGACACAACCACCCTACCTGTCAGCCCCGTTCATACACCGTGGGCGCCAACCATGGGCGGCAAAACACCCTCTCCTCGACCGAAATCGTTATCGGAAAATATTTGGGAGATGCGAGATTACCGTCTTATCCGCAACCAACGTGATGTTGGCGGATAAGTTCGTAACTTTCCCACATTTCAGACAAGCGCATCCCAAAGTTTGAGATCCCCCTCCCCCTCCATTTCCCCATTCATACACCGTCGGCGCCACGACAACCTCCCTATTGCAGCCAGCCTCCTCCGTCCTCCACCCCATCCTCCACCTTGCCGGAGCCGCTGCCCCTACCCCGTTGTCCACTGCAAGAGATGGACGTCTCTCATCCACGGCGTCAGACCAGGATCCTTTCATCGCGTCCTCTCGCTTCATCAGCACCGTCGTCCACCTTGCCGTTGCCGCTCCTACGACCGCCTCGTCCATGGCAACTTGATTTATCCCCCGACCTGGCCGTCTGCCGTCTAAAGTATTCTTCCCCGCCGCCGACAACCATTGCACCCGCAGCACCCTCAATGTATCAGCAGAGGCCTACACGGCATCGCAAGAGAGGTGGTACTCTTCCATATGTGCTTAAGTTATTGATCTCACCCGGGAAATAGATCGTAAGTTGTTTACTATACTTTTCTTGTCCGTACCAAATCGTAGTGGCTAGTTGAAAGCAAACATTGGTTGCGAAGTAGCTTTGTCTGGTTTGCACCTTCAGATCCGCCATGGCACGGTCACTATACTCGTAAAGCTTATGGTTTCCCCCCTTTATATTCTCTACCATCATCGTAGGTGCTTCGAGTCGTGCTAGCACTACTCCTCAAGACCTCAACCCAAAGCTTAAGTGTTGAAATACGAATCTGATATGATGCTCATATCACTAAAATAGAGAACGTTTAATTGGTCACCTAATGTTCCTATATTCGTTTTGAAAAGTATGTGCGCCACCCACTGGTCCAGCTAGTTCCACTTTCCTGATTTTACTGTTGATGCTTAGGGTTTTCCCCTTTTATCTAATCTACTATGATCCACGTAGGTGCTTTATGTCGTACTAGCATTACTCCACCCTTCAAGCTAAACAACACAACACTCAAAATTTCAAAGCTTAGTTGTTCAAATATGATTGTGATATGATACTGATATTAGTTAACAGAAACATTTAATTGGTTAGCTAAAGGTCCCATTTGACTTTCCAAATGCATGTCACAACATATAGAGAGACAGCAGAATTGCATTTCTTTGTCACTTGTTGACTGTACTTTCTTGTCCATACCAAAACTTAGTTGTTATTTCAAAGCAAACATCGGTTGCTAACTACCCTTTGCGCGGTTTGCAGTTTCAGATTTGCCATCCCACTGCCATGGTCAACACTATACTCATCATGCTTACGGTTTTCCCATTTTATGATGACCACGATCAGCCTACGTGGTTCGTGTCGTAATAGCACCGCTCCACCTATCGAGCTAAACAAGCTTAGTTGTACAAATTCAAATATGATATTATGCTGATATTACTAAAATTGAGAGATGTTTAATTGGTCAGCTAAATGTTCCTACTTTAGTTTCAATGCATGTGAGCCACATATGGAGAGACCGGAAGGAATAGTATTTCTCTGTGCACTCTAGTTCATCATGGGTGGCCAGCCGACATTCTATTGAAAGACTTGTAATATCTTCAATCTACTTGCTCTTCTGCTCTTCTTTAAGATGATCCTCTTCTCTTGCGGTCGACTTGTCAGGTCGAGTTGTTCTCCCTTAGTATATTTTGAATCTGTCAGGTCAGGTCGACTTGTTCTTCTTTACTATATGTTGAAGCTGTCATCTGCAAAGTGTCATCACTTCTGGAGCTCTCATATTTTGAGTAGTAGTCCACATTATATTAATGCACACACCAAATTACATCATGCATGGCATCTCTTAGAAGAATTGCAGAGATAGCACAAAGGGGTTTACAAGGAGGCAGTATTGGATTAGAATCACTTCTGCATTACAAAGATAACCTCACTTGTTTTTATGTTTTCATGCATGTCAGATATTGAACATTATCAAAATGAATATGAGAATGGGTGCACGGGAGGAATATTGCGAAACAATCCACAGGCTAAAAAACTTGGCATGGTGGAGGATGGCCTATCTTATTCACCCATCACGGTGCTTGCTCTAACTTGGCAAGGTTGTATTGGTCGCACATATTTTGCATCTGACCTCTTGCACTACTTCTACTTTGTTACACCATCTTCTTGGTTTAAGCATCATATATGAGTACATGCCATACCTATCCATTTTCTGTACCGATTCCATGTGTCGTCATACTATGTTTTTCCAGTCAAATGTTGTTCTTTCGTAATAGATGTCCAAAAGGAAGAGGGTGAGTGCAGATCCTCAAGGAGTGCAAACTAGGTATTTGGAAAAGGTAGTGATACCTGTTAAATCAGATAGATCAGCAGCCACAGAAAACACAAGCCCAACTGTACCACACTTTACCCCTACTCTAGTGGCCAAACCCCTATTAAAACTGCTGAGAGCCCAGCGTCAGGTACTATCTCTGATATCAATTCAAAATTTGAACTCCTAAATTTCTGCATGTGCCTTACCTTCTCTCTTGTATGAAAACTAATTTCAGATGAACCTCCTTGCTCAAAGGATCATACGATCTCACAACAATACTGGGCTCTACATTACTCTTGTCAGTACCTTTTGCCTTGTAATGATGTACTTAATCAATTGCTATTTGATTATGTATCATTAGTATGCACCTAAGCTTCATTATCCTCTATTTATTCCAATATTATTTGATCTATATTTACTCTTTGCAAAATGTAGAATAATGGCAATGCTTATAAAGAATTTTCTTTGGGGAATTTATTGAATTATCCTTCCATCAACATGGAGAAGGGCTTTGTCCAGCCCGTGTTAACATGTCATGTGAGTTCATCCTTCTCAAGCCTTCAAACTTTGTTCTAGTATAGATTTGGATAGGCATCATTTCCTCCACTACTGTTTACTTTGCTGTTTACATCTGATTGGATGTTTGCAACAACTACCAGTTTTAAATTGTAGTTGTAAAAACATGTTCCTTATGCAGGATAGATCCATTTATTTGCTTATATAATTGTGAAACTTGTTATGTGTCTTCTTGTTTCTCTTTTAGAGTCGTATCTCTTATGCCAGGCAGAACTTTAGGGAAGATAGTGAGCCAAACTATCTTGAGGACAGCGAGATGACCCCAAGGTCATGTCTTGAAGAAGATAGTGAGTTGAAGCTACTCACCAGCAGGTGTGAGACAACCTCTGTGTAGTCGCTGCCTCAATCAGTTCGACTTCTTCAGTCTCAAGTTAAAGCGGAAAGGCTTGCTTCATCTCAGCTCTAACTTGAAGTCAAAGATGTAATGAAGATGTCAGAGGACTGCCTTGCGCACTATCGTGCCATACAGCTAGGGATGAAGCATCTATCGTTGACAGAACTGAGGTCTCATCAGCTTGTTTGCTTGCTTGCGGGGCCCATCCTGGCTAGGCCTAGTGCCTTCTGAAGTGCTCTCAGTTTTGTATATTCTTTTGTCAGCGCGTTTATATGCACTGGTGGCAAACTTTGATGCCCAGTGGATGTAATATGTGTAATAGCCGTGATAGCCTAGCGTAAGTTGCTTGCTTATTTATTTCCTTGTTGTCTTGTTTATTTGTTTGCTTGTAGTGAGTGTAGTTCTTTTTCCGCGGTTTGCTAGTGGCCGTAATAACCTATTTTTTAAAACTAGGCCACAATAACCATGGGCTACATATTTACTGTAGTGACACTGGGCCTCCTACGGGCCTAGAAACAATGGGCCTTCTACGGGACGTAGAAACAACGGGCCTTCTACGGGGCGTAGAAACAATGGGCCTTCTATGGGCCATAGACACAATGGGCCTTCTACGGGTCGTATCATCAATGGGACTTATACGGGTCGTATGATCGATTGGCCAAACATGGGCCAATAATAGACCGCATTATGGCTGTAAACGGGCTAGAGTTGGAATCGTCCGTTCATGGGCCGACTATAACTGGCCGTCATTAATAGGTCGTATTTGATGACGCTATGAAAATGACCCAACATATTAACGGGCCACAAATGGGCCGACTGTAACCGTATGCTGAATTTGGCCGACAAGCAGAAAATGACAGTAACGGGCCGTAAGTAACCGAATGCTGGAAATGAGCCCAAGAATAAATGGGCCCTGAGAAGGCCGAAAGATAACATGGGCTGGAAACAGCCCAATGGAATAATGGACCGTTAATGGGTATAAAGTGATACACTGTTCATTACGGGACGGTTTCACCACAGGTCGTTAATGGGCCAAGAGTTACAAAGGGCCTCATATGGGCCGGAAGACGTCATGGGCCATACATGGGCCGGAAGTTAAAACGGGTTGGAATCATATTGGACGGCCCAGATGATGCTACCGGGTCTAATTCGGATAGGTCGTAACGGGCCCTGGGTTAGCGGGCTATAAATGGGCTATATGCGAACATGCTGTTAACAGGCTTTCCGTGGGCCGGCCCGCCACCTTTTGACCAAGTCAAATGGGCCAGCCTTTTCATAGGAATGGGCCTCTATTGGGCCGTGCCACATGTCGATGCATCATAGGCGCCTTCGGTCCAATGAGTGGATGGCATCTATCCCAACGGTGAGCCGACACGTGTTTCCTCCAGCCAATGATGATTTTACACGTGGAAAATCCCCATTGGTCGGGGCTATTAACGGGTTATCGGATCCAAAACCGGACCCGATAGCTTAACGGCGAGCCATTATGATGGATGCCACGTGTCGGTCACCCTTGACGAAAGCACTTCTATGACGCACGATTTATCGTCATGGAAGTGGACACTTCCATGCATAAATTTGGTAATGTCATGGAACACTTCTACGACAGCACATGTATGACTATCTTTATTCTGTCATAAAATCATCATGGATGTACATGCATGACCGAAAACGTGACCTACTGTGACAAACACGTATCATCACGGAAGTGTATTTTTTTGTAGTGCATAGTGATCTTCACCTTTCCTTTTTACACCTTTTCTTTTTGGCAAGCACTATATGTTGGGGAAGATCCATATATATATATATATATATATATATATATATATATATATATATATATATATATATATATATATATATATATATATATATATATATATATATATATATATATATATATATATATATATATATATATATATATATAAAGGTTGGGAGGCGAAGCTATAAGCCCATATCTTTCTCTGTGTCCGACAGAGGCTTTGATCTCATAAGTATCGCGTGAGTGTTAGCAATTGTGAAAGACTAAAAGATGGTTGAGTATGTGAACTTGCTGTACAAAAGCTCTTACATTCACTCTTTACGATATTATGATAAATTGCAATTGCTTTAATGACTGAGATCATAGTTTGTTAGTCTTGAATAAAGTTTTTGATTCCTACTTTACCTTGTGAACGAATTATTACTTTAGCATAAGAAATTATATGACAATATATGTCGTTGTTCTAAAGATGATCATGATCCCCTCATGTCCGTATTTTATTTTATCGACATCTCTATCTCTAAACATGTGTACATGATTATCGATTCCGGTTTCCGCTTGAAGACAAGCGAGGTCTAAGCTTGGGGGAGTTGATACGTCCATTTTGCATCATGCTTTTATATTGATATTTATTGCATTATGGGCTATTATTACACATTATGGTACAATACTTATGCCTTTTCTCCCTTATTTTACAAGGTTTACACAAAGAGGGACAATGCCGACAGCTGGAATTCTGGACTGGAAAGGAGCAAATCTGAGGGACCTATTCTGCACAACTCCAAAAGTCCTGAAAAAATACAGAGAATTATTTTGGAATATATAAATAATATTGGGCAAAGAAAATACCAGAGGGGACCCACGAGGTGTCCACAAGCCTGGGGGCGCGCCCTACCCCCCTGGGCGGGCCCCTAGGGCTTGTGGGCCCCCTGGCAGGCATCCGGTGCCCATCTTCTGCTATATGGAGGGTTTTGACCTGGAAAAAATCAGAATGAAGCTTTCGGGACGAAACGCCGCTGTCTCGAGGCGAAACCTGGGCAGAAGCAATCTAGGGCTCCGGCGGAGCTGTTTTGCCGAGGAAACTTCCCTCCGGGAGGGGGAAACCGAAGCCATTGTCATCACTAATGATCCTCTCATCGAGAGGGGGTCAATCTCCATCAACATCTTCACCAGCACCACCTCCTCTCGAACCCTAGTTCATTTCTTGCATCCGATATTTGTCTTAAAACCTCAAATTGGTACCTGTGGGTTGCTAGTAGTGTTGATTACTCCTTGTAGTTGATGGTAGTTGGTTTATTCGGTGGAACATCATATGTTCAGATCCTTAATGATATTTACTACCCCTGTGAGTATGAACATGAATATGCTTTGTGATTAGTTACGTTTGTTCCTGAGGACATGGGAGAAGTCTTGTTATAAGTAATCATGTGAATTTGGCATTCGTTCGATATTTTAATGAGATGTATGTTGTCTTTCCTCTAGTGGTGTCATGTGAACATCGACTACATGATACTTCACCATGATTTGGGCATAGGGGAAGGCATTGGGAAGTAAAAAGTAGATGATGGGTTGCTAGAGTGACAGAAGCTTAAACCCTAGTTTATGTGTTGCTTCGTAAGGGGCTGATTTGGATCCTGTAAGTGCATCTAGTGCCCTTAGTGATTTTGGTGTATTGAAGACTTATAGGTTAAGGGACTAATGCGTTTGTGAGTGTACAGGTCTATAAGTCTATGAGGAGTTTGATATTTACAGAGAAAGTCGACCCTAAAAATGAAGTTCTTCAATCAAGACTTTGATATTTCAAGACTTTCAAGACTTTGAAAGTGAAGAAATTGGTGTGACCTTGAAGACTTGGTATTCATTTGAGGAACATGAAGCGTGAAGACTTTTGTTTTCGTAGTTTCATTTTCTTTCTTGAGTCATAGGAAACACCGCATCGTTAAAGGGGTCGAGGAAATACTAAGGAAAAATTTCCATGTGATGCTCAACTCAAAATCCTACACCTACCAATCCCTTCGAGTGAAGCCTTTGAAATCTCATACAGTTCACCACTTTCTTTCAAGGATGAGACGAAGTTCTTCCGTCACGATGAATTTGTTCTGACTGAGGAGTTAGGAATTCGCCAGTGCGAATTGCCTACACAGTGAGGAACATGATAGCCCTGAGGAATTTGAGAGTCAAATTTCCGACCATTGCTGTGCTGCGCGCCAGCTGTCCCAAAATATCTTATCCACCTAACGGTCATATCATTGAAGGGCATTTATGTCTTATCATGTCGGGCTGCTCCCTAGGCTATAAATAGCCACCCCTACAACCACTAGCTGGTTGGCTGCTCCGAGAGAACTTGACACTTGTCATTTGAGAGCAACCCATCCTCCGAGGACTTTGAGCGAAAATCATCGAGTGAGGAAAACCCAAAACCAAACCCCTACAAACCCAAAGTGATTGAGCATCACTGAAGAAATTGATCCTGCGTGGATCCGACGCTTGTTACCTTTGAAGACTGTGCTTCTTCCAGACGGTTAGGCGTCATGGTCTAGAGCATCCAAGAGGAATTGTGGATCGCCGAGTGACCAAGTCTGTGAAGGTTTGGAAGTCGCTCAAGACTTACCACGAGTGATTGGACGAGGTCTGCATGTGACCTTAGTTCAAGGAGAATACGGTGAGGACTGGGTGTCCCGAGCTGCGTGCTCGCCGATCGGGTGTCCGGACTGTGTGTCCTCAAGTTTAAATACTCACCGCTTCCAACCAGACGCATAACCGAGACAACAGTTGAACTGGTCTACCAAATCATTGTCTTCACCAACCTAATCGGTTCTATTTCCTCAACCCTTTCATTTCCTCATTATCGTGTTGAGTGTTTGTTCATATCGTGTTTGAAGACTTTGATCAAGACTTTCTCAATTTCCTCAGTTCAATTTCTTCACCTATTTGTCTTCATCTTGTGTTATCCTCGTGATTACGCTTTTCAGACTCGTGCTAGTCTTCATTTCATCATGATGACCATGCTTGTATTCTGTTATGCTTACTTCGAGTACTTATTCCGCTGCTAGTAGTTCTTCGCTAAGGAATTTCCTCACTGACAAATTCCTCAGTGAAGAATTCATAAAAATCGCCTATTCACCCCCCTCTAGTCGATATAACACACTTTCAATTGGTATCGAGCAAGGTACTCCTTGTTCGTGTGATTTTGGTTTAACCGCTGGAGTTTTAGTTATGTCGACCGCATGGTATGAAGAAAGTGACATGCCCTATCTTTGACGGTCATGATTATCCCAAGTGGAAGGCCATGATGAAGAAGCTACTCATGGCAATGAACAATGAGCTGTGGACCGTCACCGAGATTGGTCTTATTGATCTATGCAAGATGGCGGACGCTGATGATATTCGCAAGTACACACCGACTTGACATCTTGGCGAAGGATATCATCTGCTCTCGCCTATCCAGAGATGAATTCAGGCGCATTATGCATCTTTGCAATGCGAAGCTTATCTGGGACCGAATCTCTGATGTCTATGAAGGTCATCGAACCCGTCATGATCCCTGGTTTGAGGACTTCAAGGAATCTCTCAAAACGATGACTTTCGAGCCAGAATCATCATCTTCTGCATCATGTCTCATGGCAAAGGGTGACGAGGTAACCGAATGCTCCTCATCCGAGTTTTGTGACGATGAATCTGATGATGATGGATCTGATGATGATATTGAATCTAGTTATACCAAACTTGTTTGCATTGCCACTAAACAACAAACGGCTTTGGAACAAGTTCAAAACATGCTAGACAAAAGTGATGATATGTTGGGTGAAGAAATGGATCGCACTAAAGCCCTGACTGAAAATCTTCAGAGACTTCAGTCTAGGTTTGATAACCTTCAAAGTCATCATAACACTCTCTTATCTGATCATGAGAAACTTTCTTATGAATTTCTTCAAAGAAAGCAAGATCTTGAGAAGCTAAGAGTGAGTTATGAAGATCTTCAGAAGGAGCGCGATTCATTACTAGCTCAACAAATCAGCGCTTCTCAGGAAGAATTTGTTCCTCCATGCTTAAAGTGCATTGAACGTGAATCGCTAATTCTTCACCGAATGTTCAAATGCTTCAACTATTACAAATTCTTCACCGCCTCTGCTATCACTAATTCCTCATCCGAGGACATTGCTAGTATCACCGACAATGCAGGTTGAAGGAATTGTACATGACAGCATGTACAAAAGCCTCAAAGGGCATCGATTCTTTGTGATGTGCTTAAAAGCAGATCCTCAACAGAAACCCTAGGAAAGAGGGTATTGCCTTTGAGAGGAAACTCAATGCTGATGGAACATATTGAAGCCCGAGAAAAGTACCCCAAAACCTCATGGGTTGCTGCAAAGGGACCTCCAGTTGATCCATCTAACTTATCTAGCTTTACATGTGAATCTCCTCATTCTTCTGATGAGTCATTTGACTCCAACTATAAACTGTTCAAAAATCGAATGGTGAAGTATTTGCTAGATATGTTGGCACTAATCGCAGAATGGTTCTCCTATGAAGAAAATCTGGGTTCCCAAGAAGTGCCTTGAAAGTCTTCGTGAATGTCCTCATGACACCACCTATAAGAAAGAACAGATCAAATTCTTCATATCAAATTCTTCATATGGATCAAATTCACTCAAATGGATCAAAGTCCTCATATGATTATCATCGTGCTAACAACTCTGCTTTCGCAGGTAGAGCTAAGGGCTATGAATATGTGCATTATTCTTCAAACCATTATGTTCATAAGTCCTCAAGAATTTCTCGCTTATTCATATGCTTACCCTAACCCTCTTATGTGAAACGAAATGGTTTGGCCTCTATGCCACCATTCTCGTATGGTGCTCGCAGAGTGATGAACTCTTTGCCACCCCTTCAGATGTGGGTGGTGAAGAAAAGAACTAATCTCTTTTGCAGGTCAGTCTCCAGACGTGCTTTAACGCTCAAGAATTTGTGGGGACCGACAAAATTGCTCGAAAGGACGCAGCGAATCATGATGAAATGAACCTTCATTTCACACGCCCTCATATCGCTATATATGTTTATCGCTTGATGAAATTCATCCGATGAACTTGATATCATATTCTTCATCGATGAAGCATATGAGATTGTAAGTTACACTAATTCATCTCGCAGGATGATCAACCCAAAGCCACCGAATGGGTCCTCGATAGTGGATGTACAAATCACATGACTGGTGACAAGAATCTATTGATGGATGCTCCCTTATCACCGTCACATCTAAAGCATATCATCTTTGCTGACAAAGGCAAAAGTCAGGTATTGGGTCTTGGTAAGGTTGCAATCTCTAAGGATAAACACATGGACAAAGTCATGCTTGTTGAGTCCTTAGGATACAACCTCATGTCAGTCTCAATGCTTTGTGATCTTGATATGGTTGTTGTCTTTGGCAAGTATCGATGTGTTGTGATTATGGAAGCTGACAATTCCAAAGTCTTCGAAGGCTTTAGGAGAGGAGATTTGTATATTGTTGATTTCTCTACAGGACCACAACCAGCCGTGTGTCTACTTGCAAAAGCTTCAGAAGGCTGGCTATGGCATCGATGACTTGGTCACGCAGGCATGAGGAATTTGCACACGCCATGAAGAAGAAGCATGTCATTGGCATTGAGAATGTCAAATTCCTCAAGGATCACTTATGCGAGCTTGTGAAGTGGAAAATGACCAAGGCCAAGCATCCAAAGGAAGACTATCATGACCACTACTCGTCCATTCGAATTGCTTCACATGGACCTCTTCGGACCTAATCATTACTCAGCAGTCACTAATGATGCATCTCTATATGGTTTTGTCATTGTTGATGATTACTCTCGATATACATGGGTACACATTGTTACTTACAAACATGAAGTGCAAGAAGTCTTCAAACGTTTTTCCTCGAGGGCTTCAACCAACTTTGGTGTGAAGATCAAGCACATCAGAAGTGACAATGGAACTGAGTTCAAGAATTCCGGTCTTGATGACTATCTTGATCAACTTGGTATTACTCATGAGTTATCTGCTCCCTATACTCCTCAAAGAAATGGCGCCGTGGAGCGCAAGAACAGAACTCTTGTTGAGATGGCTCACACTATGCTTGATGAATACAAAACGCCTCATCGTTTTTGGATTGATGCAATTGATACTGTGTGCCACATCATCAACAGAGTATATCTTCACAAATTCTTCAAGAAGACGGCCTATGAACTCCTCACTGACAAGAAACCCAATGTGAGTTATTTCAAAGTCTTTGGTGCTAAATGTTGGATTAGAGATCCTCACCACAATTCTAAATTTGCACCGAAAGCACATGAAGGTTTTATGCTTGGTTACGGAAAGGACTCACACACCTACAGAGTCTTCAACATTGTTCTTCACAAGATTGTCGACATCGAGATGTGCGGTTCGATGAAACTAATGGCTCGCAAAGAGAGCACCTACCTTCTATGTTAGATGAACCAGCACCGAGGATTCTATCAAGTTCAAGGCAACCGAGGATGTCATTCCCATCAAGAATCTGTCAAGAATTCATTCCAATTCATGAAGAACATCGAGCTGATGCACCAAGAAAATATTGAGGAAAATGGTGTCAAGAAAATGCTGATCAAACTCCTCAACGACAACCAGCTCATCCTCGCTGCAAAAGAAGTGCAAGTGGAGAAGATCATCGATGACATTAGAGCACTGTGTCCTCTCACACGCCAAAAGCTTCACATTTATCTAACTTTTGTGGGCACTATGCTTTTGTCTCTATCATAGAGCCCACTAAGGTAGATGAAGCATTTTTGGAGCTGGAGTGGATTCAGGCTATGCAAGAAGAATTACATCAGTTCGAGCTCAACAATGTCTGGGAACTGGTCAAACGCCCAGATCCTCGCAAGCATAATATCATTGGCACAAAGTGGATCTACCGCAACAAGCAAGATGAAAATGGCCTTGTGGTGAGGAATAAGGCACGACTGGTAGCTCAAGGCTACACACAGTTCAAGGAATTGATTTTGATGAAACTTTTGCACTGTTGCTAGACTTGAGGCTATTCAGATATTACTTGCTTATGCTAACCATCATGATATCATCTTATATCAAATGGATGTGAAAAGTGCATTCCTCAATGGTAAGCTTGAGGAAGAAGTATATGTTGCTCAACCCCTGTGTTTTGAAGATCCAAAGAATCTCGACAAAGTCTTCAGACTTAATAAGGCCCTCTATGGCCTCAAGCAAGCCCCTCGGCGTGGTATGATACATTGAAGGAATTCTTCGTGAAGAATGGCTTCACACCCGTTCACTCGACCCTACTCTCTTTACTAAATCTTATGATGGTGAACTGTTTGTGTGCCAAATATATGTTGATGATATTATCTTTGGTTGTATCGACCAACGTTATAGTGATGAATTTGCCTATATGATGAGTGAAGAATATCAAATGTCTATGATGGGAGAGTTGAAATTCTTCTTAGGTCTTCAAATTCGCAAACAAGAATGGCATATTCATATCTCAGAGAAATACCTCAAAGATGTATCGAGGAAATTCGCATGCAAGATTGCAAAGGCGCTAAAATTCCTATGCCCACAAATGGCCATCTATGCAATCGATGAAAATGGTATTGACTTCGATCACAAGGTATACCGCCCATGATTGGTTCTTTATTGTACTTATGTGCATCTAGGCCAGATATAATGCTTAGTGTTTGCATGTGTGCCCGATTTCAAGCTGCACCAAGGAATCACACCATAAGGCTGTGAAGCATATTCTTCGATATCTAGCTCACACACCAACACTAGGATTATGGTACCCCAAGGGCTCTACTTTTGATCTCATTGGATATTCTCGACTCGACTATGCTGGTGATCGTGGACCGCAAGTCAACTTCCGCACTTGTCATTTCCTCGACGATCTTTGGTATGTTGGTCCTCGAAGAAACAGAATCTGCGATCACCGCTTCATCGCGAAGCTGAATACATTGCTGCTGGCTCTTGCTGTGCTCAATCGCTTTGGATGAAGCAAACACTCAAGGACTATGGCGTTAACGTGAAGAATGTGCCTCTCCTCTCGCGACAATGAGAGTGCCATCAAGATTGCTCACAACCCAGTTCAGCACTCAAGACAAAGCACATTCAGATTCATCATCATTTTCTTCGTGATCATGTGTTGAAGGGTGACATCTCCATCGAGCACGTGAAGATCAAGAACAGCTAGCTGATATCTTCACTAAGCCCTTGGATGAGAAGAGATTTAGCAAGTTGTGGTGTGAGCTAAATATCTTAGAATCTTTGAATGTTCTTTGAAAAGGACACACATCCTAACACTTATGCAAAATTGATGACTTAGATGTGCAACACATGAAGAAACATTTTCTTCAATCAATGAAGAATAACACTCTAAGTGTGAAGAAATTAATGAAGAATTTGATTCTCGTAACCCCACGACAATTGTACGCGGTGTCTGAAATCATCATTCTTATACGGTGGGTCACGCCACCACAAAAAGTTGAAAATCTTCAATTTGAGTTTTTCCTCAGTTTTGAAATTCTTCAGTTTTTCAAATTCTTCAACTTTTCAAAATCTTCACTGTTTCCTTCGTTTTTGTTCACTATATATATATATATGAGTTTATGTCCTATACAACATTCACTTATGGTTATTTCTTCAAGTTGCATTTTCTGCTAAGTGAATGTGATCGGACCATTCCCCCTCTATGCTATACTTAACCCAATCTATTCACAAATTCTTCATGTGCGTTCTATTTGAAACTCGCTCAAAATCTTCACCGTGTCCTTGTCACTGAAGAAATTGTGAACTAAACTTTAAAACAAATCTTATCCAAATTTTCGGTTTTGTCGCTCAAACCGCTCCGCATCCCACGATGCATTATTCTATTCACCCACGATCGTACATGATCTCCACTACACAAGACGTGGGTGACACATGTCGCGAGAAGGAGAAAGGGCAGGGCATGTTCGTCCCAAATCTTCGGCTAACAGTTTTCACCGTGTCTATAAATACCCTCTCCCTTCCTCACTTCATTTACTCCGCCGAGCTCCTCAAACCCTAGCGCCGCCGCTTACTCCATCGTCGCCGGTGAGGAAGAGCTTCACTGCCTCGACCTCGTCGCCGTCAGACTCACGCCGATCATGAAATCTTCACTCCGCCGCCGAGCTGTCTTCCTCTCGCCAAGTTAGGGCGTGGAGATCTAACCGACAAACTTCACATCTGTTCTTCTCAGTTCATCGTGTTCTTCACTTCGGGTAATTAAAAGTTACTTTTATTACTCACTTTGATTCTCAAACTTTCCTGAAAATCTTCAAAGGTGTTTATTCTTCAAATCTTCACACATATGAACACCTCACACATCATATGATCTTGAACTGCTTTCTAAGCAATCATTTTCTTCAAGATTCCCTAATTGTGTGGATCTTCGATCTGCATAACTCGAACCTAAGACAAGAACGCTTAGTGAAATTCCTCAAGGTTCATCTCGTCAAATTCCTCAAAACTTGTTCTTTTCAAAAACCTTCCGAGAACGCATATGACCTCTCCAAATTCCTCGCACCTATACTGCTCACAGGTACTCATGTCTGCCGCTGAATCACTAGGTTCTCATCAACTTAACTCATTTGCAGCTGCCTCGAAGAAAAATTGCATACTTCTTCGAGAATTCAATTGTTCAAATTCCTCAATCAAGAATATGGCGACGGTAAGAAGCCGCAGAAAGGAGGAAAGAAACCCGAGGTTATGACTGCGCTTGAAATCCCGAGGAAATTTATGCTGACTATTGCACACCGATGAAGCAAAATTTGGCAAAGAAAATAAAAATCAGCGCAAGGTGCGATTCAGAGGATTGAACGGAGATGGGCAAAGGAATGGAGGAATACAGATATGTGACTCCAAAGTACATGAGGAAATTCGCCTCAATCCTCCATGCCCAAGAGCTCCATTGGCACTGCCAAGTAGCTGACCCCACAAGCATCAAACGTGGTGAGGACTTTCTCAAGAATGGGCTAAGCGCCAAGCTAAATTGGCAAGACAAGCCAAGGAGGCAAAGTGAAGAAATTCAATGAGGATTCTCGCCATCGCTATCAGCATCGAGGCCTCGGTCAAACCGAGGAAATCCATGCCAAAGAAGCATGCTCAGAAGCCAAGTGCTTCACCAACAGCGCCTCACGACCAAGTTCTCAAGAATGCCCTCACGGCAAATTCTCACACTGCCATCGCTCCACCAAAGTCCTCAACAGCTCCTTCAAAGTCCTCAGCCCGTGCATCTTGCTACATGTCAAAGGACTGCTGGTTTCTCGATTGCCTCTGGTGTTTCAAAGAAGTTCCTCAGTGCACCAAAAGTCTCATCCGCCCGACTCGTTGAAGACTAAAGCAACAATGGACGAGGTCCTCGCCAAGTCCAAAGAAGAAACATGTCGCATTCCATGTGCCTTCGATGATGAAGCTTCGATGATGAACTTGCGAAATCATCGAGATGACAGTGAAGGCCGCTAGAGCCAAAGGCACATCTGTGCCTCTGCTGTTGGATCCGAGGAAAATTCTCGATTATATTGATCTCTGGCACAAGGATCCAAACACCCCTATGCCTGACTTTCCTCTGACTCCTGGACAAAGTCATATGCTGACCCATTTCATCACTGAAGAGAAATGGAAGTTTGAAAAGGCAAGAGAGATCAAGAAAGCTCAATACAGAAAGGAGAAGTTCCTGAAGAAAAACGTTGTCAGAATGACACCTGAGGAACTTCTCAAGGTCCAGACTGAAATTCAAGACCTCAGCAAAACTTCGATGCTTATTATGCTGATTGGCAAGGAGCCAAGGTCAGATTCGTCAACCTGACGAAGAAGTTCACCAATGTTGCTGCCCCAACACAACAAGAAAATCCTCAGCTGCAGACTCGCCAGCCGCTCGAAGAACATGCCAAGACCGCTGATGATTTTCAGCCTACTCAAGAAAATGCTAGTTCCAGGCTGATGACTCCATTCCAGCCGTTGAAGAAATTGCTGTGGCATCCACTAGTGGTGCGCTCAAGAAATCGAAGACATCGAGCAATCTGATCGGCCATACCGAAGAAAATCAACCAGATTCCTCAGCTCCTCCCGCGCCAACACCAACTCCAATTCTTCCATCCGCATCGATGTGAAGAAGACCAAGGCTGCAGAATGAGCTGCTGTGAAGAAGCGGAAAGCATCAGCTGCGTCAAATTCTTCGGCTGCGAAGAAAATGAAGCCAATGACCAGCTCCTTTGAAAATCCAATTGATGCTGTTCCAATTTCCTCAAGTCCATCAAAGGACCTTGTTCCTTTTGGAGAAGACTATGAGATCCCAAGCGGATCTGATGAAGAAAATCATTCTGCCACTTCGACAAAGCAGCTTGATGAAGAAATTGAAGTGGACACAATCCTTCAACGCCACCATTTCTCACCTATGCCTTAGTTCACAGTCAAGAGGCTGGTGTTGAGGAAATTGAAGATGAAGATGTGGATATAGGATGCACCACACTTGTGATGAATGATGACTTTGGGAAAGTCAAGATCCCAATACTCCTCTCTTCACCCCTATCCAACAGATTCCTCATTCCCTTGCACCAACAATTCAAATGGGCTCAAGAAACTCATCCCACTTCATCTCTGTCCATGAAGAAATTCCAGCCACTAGTGTCGAAGAACTGCCATCGCTGATCCTCGGGTTGCACAAGAAGAGGAACCAGAAATTCCTCACCAAGAACCCGAGCTCGCGATTCCCGAGGTGGTGATGCAACTCATCGACACCCTCCGCCAAAGCCAAAGAATCCGATCTCAAGCAAACAGAAGTTCAAGGCTGAAGACTTCTTGCCGAGCATGTATTCTTCACGACACAATCCCTATGATTCTCGCTCGATAAGGAAGAGGCGCTTCGACTGCTAGTCAAGCCAACTTCTATTCCTTGGTGCTGTTTGACAAAGACAAAATCTTCGATCATGAACATATTCCTCACGTGGACATGGAATCTCGCCATGCTTTGAGCCAGTCCTCGGTGTTATTCACGACGCAGATTACTAAATTTCTGACCGGCATTTGCGATTGGAATGAAGAACTCATTCTTCAATTCTACGCGACTCGCATATCACCGAGACGTCAAGATGTCAACTCATGGGTGTTGGATCGATGACTGAAAACACTCACTACAAGGCACCGCAACTGAATTGCTTTGTGTCCTTCCTCTCAATCCTCCCCATGATGGTGCATGTTGCATCTACAACGACCCGTAACGACAAATCACTATATGCAAGTGCTCATGAAGCCTTTGAAGCCAAGGCAGGCCCAAGAACCAAATTCCTCGTCAAGGAATTACTCTATGTGCCTCGGACTGTCTATCACATTCGACGAAGACAATGAGTCCTATCAAAGGCCACGACTCAAATGATGAAGAAGTCGCTGGCATCATGAAGAATATGCTTTTCAACATCATTCATGGCATTCCGCCAACTTCCATGATTTCTTCATGAGGACTCGCCAATATTGCTATGTCACCATTCGAGTGAAGCCCTATGCACCTTGGATTATGAGATTCATCAGGGCAAGATCTTCACTGAATTACAAAGCTGACACTCTGAACCACGGTAGCTACTTGCCTCCCATTGAAGTCCTCAAACGGACAATTTCATCAGCTGATGATAAAGGCAAGGTAGCTGCTGTGATCGATGAAGGCATTCGTCCATTGGATGGTCAATTTCGCAAGGCTGCATCTTACTCTACCAATGACGACTCTGCCACACATGACTCTGCCGCAAATACCTCACCAAGCAAAATCCTCAAGCCACAAAGACCTGTGGTGATGATCGACCGTGAGTTACTCCTCGCCTTCATCAAGGTTGATCGCAATCACAAATGGGTAAAGTGTCGCTTGGTGCACTTCTTCACAATATGACCTCAACACACAATGCAGTGAAGAAGAACCAATACTACCTTCATGAAACCTTCAACCGCACCTTGGCTGTCCTCACTCATGTCTATAGCGCTGAAGAACTGAAGACTATGGGTCTCAAGGAAGAATTTGACTGGTCTGCACCTCCTCCGAAGAAATTCAAGAGGGTCAAAGTTCCTCCACTGGTGGCCAGCTCTTATTCTTCATCGCGTGATACTGATGAGTATGAAGATTTGGACGACACTATGGCAGGCCCTGCTACAACAAACAACCCCGACAACGCTGACGCTCCTCCATCGACTTGAAATTCTTCAGAGGCGTTAGTCCTCAGTTTCAATCCTTTTGGTCATTTGATGACAAAGGGGGAGAAATCTGAGTTAGTCTTCAAGCGGGTCTATATTAAGGGCATTTTTTAAGTTACAACTCTCGTTCTTCTGAAACTTTTATTTGGATCGAGTTGTAATCTTAAACCCGATGGTGCGCTGATACTTTTGTTGCATTATGCTTTTGATGCTTTCGGCATGCTTATTCCTCGTTAATGACATTGCACGCATGCTGAATCTCATCAGGCACCATATTTCATCATGCATTTCAAATTCTTCATATTATATATCAAATGCATGTATGAATTACAAGATATAGGGGGAGATCTCCATGATTCAACTCTTCAAATGTGCATTGCCTCAAAAGCAAATTCCTCACTATGCACATATTCAGGGGGAGTTCTTCTATATCTTGCAATCAAATTCCTCAATATCAGTATTTACACTTCATACATTTATCCTCGCTGAAAACTTAACCTATATTGTCATCAATCACCAAAAGGGGAGATTGTAAGTGCATCTAGTGCCCTTAGTGATTTTGGTGTATTGAAGACTTATAGGTTAAGGGACTAATGCAATTGTGAGTGTACACAAGTCTATAAGTCTATGAGGAGTTTGATATTTACAGAGAAAGTCGACCCTAAAAATGAAGTTCTTCAATCAAGACTTTGATATTCTGAAGACTTTCTGAAGACTTTGAAAGTGAAGAAATTGGTGTGACCTTGAAGACTTGGTATTCATTTGAGGAACATGAAGCATGAAGATTTTTGTTTTCGTAGTTTCATTTTCTCTTTCTTGAGTCATAGGAAACACCGCATCGTTAAAGGGGTCGAGGAAATACTAAGGAAAATTTTCCATGTGATGCTCAACTCAAAATCCTACACCTACCAATCCCTTCGAGTGAAGCCTTTGAAATCTCATACAGTTCACCACTTTCTTCAAAGGATGAGACGAAGTTCTTCCGTCACGATGAATTTGTTTCGACCGAGGAGTTAGGAATCCGCCAAAGGGAATTGCCTACACAGTGAGGAACATGATAGCCCTGAGGAATTTGAGAGTCAAATTTCCGACCATTGTTGTGCTGCGCGCCAGCTGTCCCAAAATATCTTATCCACCTAACGGTCATATCATTGAAGGGCATTTATGTCTTATCATGTCGGGCTGCTCCCTAGGCTATAAATAGCCGCCCCCTACAACCACTAGCTGGTTGGCTGCTCCGAGAGAACTTGACACTTGTCATTTGAGAGCAACCCATCCTCCGAGGACTTTGAGCGAAAATCATTGAGTGAGGAAAACCCAAAACCAAACCCCTACAAACCCAAAGTGATTGAGCATCACTGAAGAAATTGATCCTGCATGGATCCGACGCTTGTTACCTTTGAAGACTGTGCTTCTTCCAGACGGTTAGGCGTCATGGTCTAGAGCATCCAAGAGGAATTGTGGATCGCCGAGTGACCGAGTCTATGAAGGTTTGGAAGTCGCCTAAAGACTTATCACGAGTGATTGGACGAGGTCTGTGTGACCTTAGTTCAAGGAGAATACGGTGAGGACTGGGTGTCTTGATCTGCATGCTCAGCGACTGGGTGTCCGGGACTGTGTGTCCTCGAGTTTAAATACTCACCGCCCAACTAGACGCATAACCGAGACAAAGCAGTTGGAACTGGTATACCAAATCATTGTCTTCACCAACCTAACTGGTTCTATTTCCTCAACCCTTTCATTTCCTCATTATCGTGTTGAGTGTTTGTTCATATCTGTGTTTGAAGACTTTGATCAAGACTTTCTCAATTTCCTCGTTCAATTTCTTCACTGCTTTGTCTTCATCTTGTGTTATCCTCGTGATTACGCTTTTCAGACTGTGCTTGTCTTCATTTCATCATGATGACCATGCTTGTATTCTGTTATGCTTACTTCTGAGTACTTATTCCGCTGCTAGTAGTTCTTCGCTAAGGAATTTCCTCACCGACAAATTCCTCAGTGAAGAATTCATAAAAATCGCCTATTCACCCCCCTCTAGTCGATATAACGCACTTTCATCTTGTTAACCATCAACACTTGATGCTCCTTCTTGATTTCTACCTCCGTCAATTTCAGCATTGTGAAGAGCTCGGGAATCGTTTTCATCATCCCTTGCATACTATAGGACAAGGAGGACATGGCCAAAAGGAAAGAGAGTGGCGTCCGAAGACGCTGAGGAGGAGGCGCAACTCCGAGGCCGCAAATGGCTGCACAAGGCCTCAGCCGATCCTGTCGGCCAGCAAGCCTCGCCGAAAAAGGTCACGCTCCTCAACAAGTTGGATAGTGACCTTCTAGCTGAGGCGGACAAAACTGACACCTAAGAGGTATATTTTAATAATCTGAATCGACTTGATTGCCTATTCCATTCATAACTTGTGACGCACATCCTCTATTCTCAGTCTGCAGCGCCTCCACATCAGTGACAACATCTCTGAGGAGCTTCCTTCACCTTTCATGGTGGAAAGCGGAACCCCGAAGGATGTCGCGACTTCCCCTGTTCTCGAAGAGCTGGGGGAGGCGACATCAGACCCGACCCCCTTAGTCGAGAAACTGAGGGCCGGTATCAATGTCCGTACAGCCGAGGTTGAGACCTCGGCCACTCAGGACCAAGGGGAAGTAGTCCTCGAGGTCCCTAAGGGCGATCTGGGTCGTGCGGAGCCCGAGGCCGAAGCATCTCTGGAGCTATCGCAGCAGTCGGAGGCCTCTGTCCCCACTACTACCATGGGGGACCCAAGGTGTCTCCACCCGTTCCTCCTGCCCCAGGGCAGGTCTATAAGGGGTGGCCCGAGGAGATGGAGGTGGCTTTAATAGGCTCCTCCATCGCAGAAGAACACCGTGCTCTCATTGCCATTGTGTTGAGCGGCTTCCGGTTCGTAGAGGCCAGAATGCATGAGGTCTTCAAGGGCCTCTTTAGAGGTTTTGAGGTATGTTTTATACATCCCTACCTTTTTGCCGTCTATAGCTTAGTCTAACGCTAGTTCTATCCAGTAGCCCTCTCCGGACATGGATGACAGCAACACTTGTCCGAAGACTAAAAAACTGCAAATAGCACATGTAAATGTGTAGCGAGTATTAGCCCCC
Source organism: Aegilops speltoides (assembly GCA_021437245.1). NCBI lineage: Eukaryota > Viridiplantae > Streptophyta > Magnoliopsida > Poales > Poaceae > Aegilops > Aegilops speltoides. Next base: position 359,842,059 of record CM038147.1, on the reverse strand, counting down.
GAGCCCCAAGTTGGGGGTCAAATTTGATATTTACAAAAGAGAAGATGCAGTAGCCCCCGAGACTCTAGTTGGCTTTGAAAAAGTTGAACAAAGGATCGAAACTATTGTGTGGATGCTAATAATTTAATATATATGCATGCCTCGACTTCGGCTCCGAACTCCATCTCCAAAGAGGTAGCAGAGATGAATCGGAAGCTAAAGCGGTCCGAAGATGACCTCGATCTGTTGTAAAAGCAGGTCGAATGGACCCAAGTTAAGCCGAAAGCTGACGCTTGGCTAAAGTTACCTTGTGTTTGTTTTAGCTTTATTGCTAATGCCGAGCTGTTTTTATGGCAACTGCAATTACGGAGCTTGAAGCCCTGAAGACCGAGCTACAAAAGGCTCGGTGGGAGGCCGAGTAGCAGAAGGCTGCAACTGCGAAGGCTAAGAAGGAGCTGACCGATGAGAAGGCATCCCGTAGCAAGGACCAAGCTCGGGTCCTCGAGATCAAGGAAAGCCTGAAGGGCGTGTACCTAGAACGCGACGCCCTCCAGGAGGAGTAGAAGAAGGTGACCGCCGAGCTCCAGAAGTTGAGCTCGACAAACGCTGAGGCCCAGATCCAGGCCCGGGCAAATCACAAAGTGCTCCATCAAGTGAGGCAGACCGTTGCTAGTAAGCCGTTCTTAATTTAGTGTATTTTTGGGCGCAAGAGGTTCACCAAGCTTAATTAACTCTGGTGATCCGTAGACGCCTTTGTTGATCTGCCTAGGAGTGTTTCCGACGCCGGTCGCTACTTCGGTGCTCAGGAGGGCCATGCCACGGAGAAGGCATTCTGGCAGCAGTTCCAGGCAATGTCGCATCCGCCACTACTGAATCACCAGATGAAGTAGCTAATGGAGTTAAATGACCGGACAAGCCAATTGGTTGGTTGAGGGTAATACTAGGGCTCTTATTATAGATGCTCTAAGGTGCACGTAGAAGCTGTGCGTACGAGTAACATTTTTTGACCAGATCATTTATAGGATTCCAGTCTATTCTAACAGGATGACCGAGGACCTGGTGGTTAACACACGGCCGGCTGTCGTATGCTAAAAAAATCCACCAGGCCGGCTCTATAATCCACTAGTCTCAACTCTCATTTTAGATCTCACACAAACACAAGCGATGATGGATAGAGCGAGGAGCTTCTGTCTACCTGCCCTGTTCCTGTTCTTCTGCTTCTACTTCTGTTCCACTTCATCAATCCATGCCAATTCTGCTGTCTCGCTGCCCATCGACTTCTCGCACCCCACTGCAATCCTCATCTTCCTTGAGCCTGCATCCATCACTACGACTGCGAGTGCGAGACCTGGCAGAAGCAGAGCGAACAACACCGCCTGGGTGTCGTACGCGAAGAGAGTGCCGCTATGGGAAAGCCCCACGGGCGAGATGGTAAGCTTCGCTACCAATTTCTCCTTTCAAATTATTCCGGGCCTGCACAGCCGCAGCTCATCATGTGCCGGCGATGTGACATCCTTCTCTTTCACTCCAATGATGCCCCATGGCCACGGGAAGAACCTCGGCTTCCTCATGTCCCAGAATTCCACCACAGACTGGTACTGGTACACGGGCCACCGCCTTGCCTGCTTCAGCCCGGAGACTGAGGAACGCAGTAGCAAGCTCATCGCCATCGGCGTGAGATCTGAATTTTAGTTGGTTGCCCTTGGGTCTCCGGTAAGGTTGCATATTGCGGTGAATAATCTTCGTTTAAGTAATCTCTGCGTGATCCAAGCTAATCGTCCGTTAGAGGATTCATGGCCATGGAGAAGTAATAAGTTCTTCACGGCACTCGTCTTCTACGAGGTACCACTCGATGTCTACAATACTGAAATATGAGATGGGCCTAGAGCCCATATGACAATTTCAGATTTAATCTCTAAGGGCCATGCAGGTGGCATGACAAGGTGGTGGGAAGTTTAGTCCCACCATGCTAGTGGAAGGAGAGTTGGAGTGGTTTATAAGGGATTCTCTCCCTCATGCTATTGAAGCTTCAGAAGAAAAGAAGCCCTCGTGCACTCCTCCTCCTCCACTCGCCACGCCTCGTCACGACGCGCCGCGCCGCGCCATACTGCGGGTTGCGGGATTGAGCCTAGCCGAGCTCACTCCTATGCGCTCCTTTTTGCCGGTCAGGAACGGAGAGTCTTTGACAAGTAGGGCCACAATCTGAGACGTCGGATCATGGGCTACCGACTTGGACGTGGGTTCAGCCCACGTCTCTCCACGCGCGGCCGCACATATATATGTGGGGCGCTGCCAACCCTAGCCGCCGGAAATAGAACGCATCTCCGCCTCCACACCCATGTCGTTCCTTTGCTGCTGCTGCTTCCGGCAACTCCATCCCGTTCACCGCGTACAGGTTGACGGGAGAGCAGGCCTCCGAAACCCCGCCTCTCCGGATCCTGGACAGGAGAGGGAAAATTAGGTTTTTGGGTACTGACTACACGACTGCTCGCTTCTGTTCATCTATGTCCGCATCACCTTTGTCATCACCATGTCGACCGACGCCGACCGTGCCGCTACTGAGAAGGCCGAGGCCGACAAGAAGGCCGCCGAGGATGCCACGGCTGCTGCCACCGTTACCGCCGCCGCGTGGCCGATTGGAGTGTATACTGAAGGAAATATGCCCTAGAGGCAATAATAAAGTTATTATTCATTTCCTCATATCATGATAAATGTTTATTATTCATGCTATAATTGTATTAACCGGAAACATGATACATGTGTGAATACATAGACAAACTTAATGTCACTAGTATGCCTCTACTTGACTAGCTCATTAATCAAAGATGGTTATGTTTCCTAACCATAGACATGTGTTGTCATTTGATTAACGGGATCACATCATTAGGAGAATGATGTGATTGACTTGACCCATTCCGTTAGCTTAGCACTTGATCGTTTAGTATGTTGCTATTTCTTTCTTCATGACTTATACAAGTTCCTATAACTATGAGATTATGCAACTCCCGTTTATCGAAGGAACACTTTGTGTGCTACCAAACGTTACAACATAACTGGGTGATTATAAAGGAGCTCTACAGGTGTCTCCAAAGGTACATGTTGAGTTGGCGTATTTCGAGATTAGGTTTTGTCACTCCGATTGTCGGAGAGGTATCTCTGGGCCCTCTCGGTAATGCACATCATTATAAGCCTTGCAATCAATGTAGCTAATGAGTTAGTTACGGAATGATGCATTACGTAACGAGTAAAGAGACTTGCCGGTAACGAGATTGAACTAGGTATTGGATACCGACGATCAAATCTTGGGAAAGTAGCATACCAATGACAAAGGGAACAATGTATGTTGTTATGCGGTTTGACCGATAAAGATCTTCGTAGAATATGTAGGAGCCAATATGAGCATCCAGGTTCCGCTATTGGTTATTGACCGGAAACAGTTCTTGGTCATGTCTACATAGTTCTTGAACCCGTAGGGTCCACACGCTTAAGGTTTCAATGATAGTTATATTATGAGTTTATGAGTTTTGATGTACCGAAGTTTGTTCGGAGTCCCGGATGAGATTACGGACATGACGAGGAGTCTCGAAATGGTCGAGACATGAAGATTGATATATTGGAAGCCTGTGTTTGGATATCAGAAGTGTTCCGGGTGAAATCGGGATTTTACTGTAGTTCCGGGAGGTTACCAGAACCCCCAGGGAACATAATGGGCCTTAGTGGGCCTAGGTGGAAGAGAGGAGAGGCGGCTAGGGCTGGGCCGTGCGCCCCTCCCCCAGTCCGAATAGGACAAGGAGAGGGGGGTGGCGCCCCCCCTTCCTTCTTCTCCTCCACTCCTTCCCCCTCCCAAGTCCTAATCCAACTAGGAGGGGAGAGTCCTACTCCCGGTGGGAGTAGGACTCCTCCCGACGCGCCCTCTCCCTTGGCCGGCCGCACCCCCCTTGCTCCTTTATATACGGGGGCAGGGGGGCACCTCTAGACACAACAATTGATCTCTTGATCTATTAGCCGTGTGCGGTGCCCCCTCCACCATAGTCCTCGATAATATTGTAGCGGTGCTTAGGCGAAGCCCTGCGACGGTAGAACATCAAGATCGTCACCATGCCGTCGTGCTGATGGAACTCTTCCCCGACATTCTGCTAGATCGGAGTCCGAGGATCGTCACCGAGCTGAACGTGTGCTAGGACTCGGAGGTGCCGTAGTTTCGGTGCTTGATCGGTCGGGCCATGAAGACGTACGACTACATCAACCGCGTTGTTCTAACGCTTCCGCTTTCGGTCTATGAGGGTACATGGACAACACTCTCCCCTCTCGTTGCTATGCATCACCATGATCTTGCGTGTGCGTAGGAATTTTTTTGAAATTACTACGTTCCCCAACAGTGGCATCCGAGCCTGGTTTTATGCGTAGATGTCATATGTACGAGTAGAGCACAAGTGAGTTGTGGGCGATATAAGTCATACTGATTACCAGCATGTCATACTTTGGTTCAGCGGCATTGTGAGATTAAGCGGCCCGGACCGACATTACGCGTATGCTTATGCGAGACTGGTTTCACCGCTACGAGCACTCGTTGCTTAAAGGTGACCGGCGGGTGTCTGTCTCTCTCACTTTAGTTGAACCGAGTCTGGCTACGCCCGGTCCATGCGAAGGTTAAAACAACACCAACTTGACAAGCTATCATAATGGTTTTGATGCGTAGGTAAGAACGGTTCTTGCTAAAGCCCGTAGCAGCCACGTAAAAATTGCGACAACAAAGTAGAGGACATCTAACTTGTTTTTGCAGGGCATGTTGTGATGTGATATGGTCAAGACGTGATGCTATATTTTATTGTATGAGATGATCATGTTTTGTAACCGAGTTATCGGCAACTGGCAGGAGCCATCTGGTTGTCGCTTTATTGTATGAAATGCAAACGTCCTGTAATTGCTTTACTTTATCACTAAGCGGTAGCGATAGTCGTAGAAGCAATAGATGGCGTAACGACAACGATGCTATGATGGAGATCAAGGTGTCGCACCAGTGACGATGGTGATCATGAAGGTGCTTCGGAGATAGAGATCACAAGCACAAGATGATGATGGCCATATCATATCACTTATATTGATTGCATGTGATGTTTATCCTTTATGCATCTTATCTTGCTTTGATTGACAGTAGCATTTTAAGATGATCTCTCACTAAATTATCAAGAAGTGTTCTCCCTGAGTATGCATCGTTGCGAAAGTTCTTCGTGCTGAGACACCACATGATGATCGGGTGTGATAGGCTCTACGTTCAAATACAACGGGTGCAAAATAGTTGTACACGCGGAATACTCAAAGTTAAACTTGACGAGCCTAGCATATATAGATATGGCCTCGAACACGGAGACCGAAGGTCGAACATGAATCATATAGTAGATATGATCAACATAGTGATGTTCACCATTGAAACTACTCCATCTCACGTGATGATCGGACATGGTTTAGTTGATTTGGATCACGTGATCACTTAGATGACTAGAGAGATGTCTGTCTAAGTGGGAGTTCTTTAGTAATATGATTAATTGAACTTAAATTTATCATGAACTTAGTACCTGATAGTATTTTGCTTGTCTATGTTTGTTGTAGATAGATGGCTCGTGCTGTTGTTCCGTTGAATTTTAATGTGTTCCTTGAGAAAGCGAAGTTGAAAGATGATGGTAGCAATTACACGGACAGGGTCCGTAACCTGAGGATTATCCTCATTGCTGCATAGAATAATTACGTCCTGGAAGCACCGCTGGGTGCCAGGCCTGCTGCAGATGCAACTGACGACGTTAAGAACGTCGGCGCGAGCAAAGTCGATGACTACTCGATAGTTCAAGATGTGCCATGCTTTACGGCTTGGAACCGGTCTTCAACGACGTTTTGAACGTCATGGAGCATATGAGATGTTCCAGGAGTTGAAGTTAATATTTCAAGCAAATGCCCGGATTGAGAGATATGAAGTCTCCAATAAGTTCTATAGCTATAAGATGGAGGAGAATAGTTCTGTCAGTGAACATATACTCAAAATGTCTAGGTATAATAATCACTTGATTCAACTAGGAGTTAATCTTCTTGATGATAGTGTCATTGACAGAATTCTTCAATCATTGCCACCAAGCTACAAGAGCTTCGTGATGAACTATAATATGCAAGGGATGGACAAGACTATTCCCGAGCTCTTCACAATGCTAAAAGCTGCGGAGGTAGAAATCAAAAAGGAGCATCAAGTGTTGATGGTCAATAAGACCACCAGTTTCAAGAAAAAGGGCAAAGGGAAGAAGAAGGGGAACTTCAAGAAGAACGGCAAGCAAGTTGCAGCTCAAGAGAAGAAACCCAAGTCTGGACCTAAGCCTGAGACTGAGTGCTTCTACTGCAAGCAGACTGGACACTGGAAGTGGAACTGCCAAAAGTATTTGGCGGATAAGAAGGATGGCAAAGTGAACAAAGGTATATGTGATATACATGTTATTGGTGTGTACCTTACTAATGCTCGCAGTAGCACCTGGGTATTTGATACTGGTTCTGTTGCTAATATTTGCAACTCAAAACAGGGACTATGGATTAAGCGAAGATTGGCTAAGGATGAGGTGACGATGCACGTGGGAAATGGTTCCAAAGTCGATGTGATCGCGGTCGGCACGCTACCTCTACATCTACCACCGGGATTAGTTTTAGACCTAAATAATTGTTATTTGGTGCCAGCGTTAAGCATGAACATTATATCTAGATCTTGTTTGATGCGAGACGGTTATTCATCTAGATCAGAGAATAATGGTTGTTCTATTTATATGAGTAATATCTTTTATGGTCATGCACCCTTTAAGAGTGGTTTATTTTTATTAAATCTCGATAGTAGTGACACACACATTCATAATGTTGAAGCCAAAAGAGGCAGAGTTGATAATGATAGTAAAACTTATTTGTGGCACTGTCGTTTGGGTCATATTGGTGTAAAGCGCATGAAGAAACTCCATACTGATGGACTTCTAGAATCACTTGATTATGAATCACTTGGTACTTGCGAACCGTGCCTCATGGGCAAGATGACTAAAAACGTCATTCTCCGGAACTATGGAGCGAGCAACTGATTTGTTGAAATCATACATACTGATGTATGTGGTCCAATGAATATTGAGGCTCGCGGCGGGTATCGTTATTTTCTCACCTTCACAGATGATTTGAGCAGATATGGGTATATATACTTGATGAAACACAAGTCTGAAACATTTGAAAAGTTCAAAGTATTTCAGAGTGAAGTGGAAAATCATCGTAACAAGAAAATAAAATTTCTACGATCTGATCATGGAGGAGAATATTTGAGTTGCGAGTTTGGTTTACATTTGAAGCAATGCGGAATAGTTTCGCAACTCACGCCACCTGGAACACCACAACGAAATGGTGTGTCCGAACGTCGTAATCGTACTTTACTAGATATGGTGCGATCTATGATGTCTCTTACTGATTTACCGCTATTGTTTTGGGGTTATGCTTTAGAGACGGCCGCATCCACGTTAAATAGGGCACCATCAAAATCCGTAAAGACAACGCCTTATGAACTGTGGTTTGGCAAGAAACCAAAGTTGTCGTTTCTTCAATTTTGGGGCTGCGATGCTTATGTGAAGAAACTTCAACCAGATAAGCTCGAACCCAAATTGGAGAAATGTGTCTTCATAGGATACCCAAAAGATACTATTGGGTACACCTTCTATCACGGATCTGAGGGCAAGATTTTTGTTGTCGGATCCTTTCTAGAGAAGGAGTTTCTCTTGAAAGAAGTGAGTGGGAGGAAAGTAGAACTTGATGAGGTAATTGTACCTGCTCCCTTATTGGAAAGTAGTTCATCACAAGAACCGGTTCCTGTGACAACTACACCAATCAGTGAGGAAGCTAATGATATTGATCATGAAACTTCAGATCAAGTTACTACCGAACCTCGTAGGTCTACCAAGATCTGCACCAGTGTGGTACGGTAATCCTATTCTGGAAGTCATGTTACTTGACCATGGCGAACCTACGAACTATGAGGAAGCGATGATGAGCCCAGATTCCGCAAAATGGCTTGAGGCCATGAAATCTAAGATGGGATCCATGTATGAAAACAAAGTATGGACTTTGGTTGACTTGCCCAATGATCGGCAAGCCATCGAGAATAAATGGATCTTCAAGAAGAAGACTGACGCTGATGGTAATGTAACTGTCTACAAAGCTCGACTTGTTGCAAAAAGGTTTTCGACAAGTTCAAGCAGTTGACTATGATGAGACTTTCTCACCCGTAGCGATGCTTAAGTCCGTCCGAATCATGTTAGCAATTGCCGCATTTTATGATTATGAAATTTGGCAAATGGATGTCAAAACTGCATTCCTGAATGGATTTCTGGAAGAAGAGTTGTATATGATGCAGCCGGAAGGTTTTGTCGATCCGAAAGGTGCTAACAAAGTGTGCAAGCTCCAGCGATCCATTTATGGACTGGTGCAAGCATCTCGGAGTTGGAATAAACGCTTTGATAGTGTGATCAAAGCATATGGTTTTATCTGAGACTTTTGGAGAAACTCTGTATTTACAAGAAAGTGAGTGGGAGCTCTGTAGCATTTCTAATATTATATGTAGATGACATATTATTAATTGGAAATGATATAGAATTTCTGGATAGCATAAAGGGATACTTGAATAAAAGTTTTTACAATGAAAGACCTCGGTGAAGTTGCTTACATATTGGGCATCAAGATCTATAGAGATAGATCAAGACGCTTAATTGGACTTTCACAAAGCACATACCTTGATAAAGTTTTGAAAAAGTTCAAAATGGATCAAGCAAAGAAAGGGTTCTTGCCTGTATTACAAGGTGTGAAGTTGAGTCAGACTCAATGCCCGACCACAGCAGAAGATAGAGAGAAAATGAAAGATGTTCCCTATGCTTCAGCCATAGGCTCTATCATGTATGCAATGCTATGTACCAGACCTGATGTATGCTTAGCAATAACTTTGTCAAGGAGGTACCAAAGTAATCCGGGAGTGGATCACTGGACAGCGGTCAAGAATATCCTGAAATACCTGAAAAGGACTAAGGATATGTTTCTCATTTATGGAGGTGACAAAGAGCTAGTCGTAAATGGTTACGTCGATGCAAGCTTTGACACTGATCCGGACGATTCTAAATTGCAAAGCGGATACGTGTTTATATTGGACGGTGGAGCTGTCAGTTGGTGCAGTTCTAAACAAAGCCTCGTGGCGGGATCTACATCGAAGCGGAGTACATAGCTGCTTCAAAAGCAGCAAATGAAGGAGTCTGGATGAAAGAGTTCATTTCTGATCTAGGTGTCATACCTAGTGCATCGGGACCAATGAAGATCTTCTGTGACAATACTGGTGCAATTGCCTTGGCAAAGGAATCAAGATTTCACAAGAGGACCAAGCACATCAAGAGACGCTTCAATTCCATCCGGGACCAAGTCCAGGTGGGATACATAGAGATTTGCAAGATACATACGGATCTGGATGTTGCAGACCCGTTGACTAAGCCTCTTCCACAAGCAAAACATGATCAACACCAAGACTCCATGGGTGTTAGAAGCATTACCGTGTAATCTAGATTACTGACTCTAGTGCAAGTGGGAGACTGAAGGAAATATGCCCTAGAGGCAATAATAAAGTTATTATTTATTTCCTCATATCATGATAAATGTTTATTATTCATGCTATAATTGTATTAACCGGAAACATGATACATGTGTGAATACATAGACAAACTTAATGTCACTAGTATGCCTCTACTTGACTAGCTCATTAATCAAAGATGGTTATGTTTCCTAACCATAGACATGTGTTGTCATTTGATTAACGGGATCACATCATTAGGAGAATGATGTGATTGACTTGACCCATTCCGTTAGCTTAGCACTTGATCATTTAGTATGTTGCTATTGCTTTCTTCATGACTTATACAAGTTCCTATAACTATGAGATTATGCAACTCCCGTTTATCGGAGGAACACTTTGTGTGCTACCAAACGTCACAACGTAACTGGGTGATTATAAAGGAGCTCTACAGGTGTCTCCAAAGGTACATGTTGAGTTGGCGTATTTTGAGATTAGGTTTTGTCACTCCGATTGTCGGAGAGGTATCTCTGGGCCCTCTCGGTAATGCACATCACAATAAGCCTTACAAGCAATGTAGCTAATGAGTTAGTTACGGAATGATGCATTACATAACGAGTAAAGAGACTTGCCGGTAACGAGATTGAACTAGGTATTGGATACCGACGATCAAATCTCGGGTAAGTAACATACCAATGACAAAGGGAACAACATATGTTGTTATGCGGTTTGGCCGATAAAGATCTTCATAGAATATGTAGGAGCCAATATGAGCATCCAGGTTCCGCTGTTGGTTATTGACCGGAAACAGTTCTAGGTCATGTCTACATAGTTCTCAAACCCGTAGGGTCCGCACGCTTAAGGCTTCGATGACAGTTATATTATGAGTTTATGAGTTTTGATGTACCGAAGTTTATTTGGAGTCCCGGATGAGATTACGGACATGACGAGGAGTCTCGAAATGGTTGAGACATGAAGATTAATATATTGGAAGCCTATGTTTGGATATCGGAAGTGTTCCGAGTGAAATCGAGATTTTACCGGAGTATCGGGAGGTTACTGGAACCCCCCCGGAACATAACGGGCCTTAGTGGGCCTAGGTGGAAGATAGGAGAGGCGGCTAGGGCTGGGCCGCGCGCCCCTCCCCCCAGTCCGAATAGGACGAGGAGAGGGGGGCGGCGCCCCCCTTCCTTCTTCTCCTCCACTCCTTCCCCCTCCCAAGTCCTAATCCAACTAGGAAAGGGGGGGAGTCCTACTCCCGGTGGGAGTAGGACTCCTCCCGGCGCGCCCTCTCCCTTGGCCAGCCGCACCCCCCTTGCTCCTTTATATATGGGGGCAGGGGGGCACCTCTAGACACAACAATTGATCTCTTGATCTCTTAGCCGTGTGCGGTGCCCCCCTCCACCATAGTGCTCGATAATATTGTAGCGGTGCTTAGGCGAAGCCCTGCGACGGTAGAACATCAAGATCTTCACCACGCCATCGTGCTGACGGAACTCTTCCCCGACATTCTGCTGGATCGGAGTCCGGGGATCGTCATCGAGCTGAACATGTGCTAGAACTTGAGGTGCCGTAGTTTCGATGCTTGATCGGTCGGGCCGTGAAGATGTACGACTACATCAACCACGTTGTTCTAAAGCTTCCGCTTTCGGTCTACGAGGGTACGTGGACAACACTCTCCCCTCTCGTTGCTATGCCTCACCATGATCTTGCGTGTGCATAGGAATTTTTTTGAAATTACTACGTTCCCCAACATATACATCACTGATCCCTCTCGTGTTTCTTTCTGTTGTAGCAGTACTAGCGATACGCATAGATGTTTCTACTATGTGCGTAGTACATGCTCTGTTAGATCGTAATCAGTGTGTTATCAATGCTGTTCATGTCATGCTCATGATTTATTCATGGATTAATTTAATCGAAAAACTCCCTATTTTCTTATCAATCCAAAAACCTAATATATGTAGGAGTTTTTCGAATTCTGGTTTTGTCGTCAAGATTGAAACCGTCCCGTGCTTACGGGACGCATTTTAAGTGTTGGCAGATTAAAACCACCTTATGGCTCACGGCCATGAACGTGTTCTGGGTCGCCGGTGTGAATCCCACAGGAACGATCGCTCCTGACCAGGAGAAGGCGTTCAAGGAGGCCACTGTCGTGTTCCTCGGGGCGGTTCTGACCGCGATTGGAGATAAGCTGGTTGACGCATATTTGCATATGCGGTCTGCCAAGGACTTGTGGGAGGAGCTCGAATCTAAGTTCGGGGCTGCTGATGCAGGGAGCGAGATGTATATTATAGAGCAGTACCACGATTACAAGATGGTTGAAAACCGTCCTGTATTGGAGCAGGCTCATGAGATAATATGCATTATTAAGAAGCTTGAGCTTCTTAAGTGCGAGTAACCGGGCAAGTTTGTCGGGGGCTGCATAATCGCTAAGCTCCCCAATTCCTGGAGGAACTTTGCCACCACTCTAAAACATCAGAGGCGTGAATTCTCTGTGGAGGATGTCATTGGCCATCTGAGTGTTGAGCAGAATTCAAGGGCAAATGACTCGCACGGAAAAGGGGTCGAAGGAACTTCTGTGGCCAATATGGTACATCAGAAGAACTCCAATTCCCACAAGCTCAAGGGAAAGAACGGTGTCCAACAGAATACCGATTTCAAGAAGAAGGGTAAGAAGACCTTCAAGAAGAACAAGAAGGATGAAGGCTGCTTTACTTGTGGTTCAGCTGAACATTGGGCCAACAAGTGCCCAAACAAGTTTAAGAAGTCAGGACAGGACTCCAAGTCCGTCAACATGATTGTGGGCAACAATGAGAATGGTGCATCCGGTACGGTAATTTATTTACTGTTTTTTCAAATGTTTCACCCTCTTGATTGGTGGGTGGATACAGTGTGTTCACGTGTGTCGACATTTCATTGTTCTCTTCTTACCAGGTCACAGGCCACGGGTCCGTATTGATGGAAAATGGCGCGAGTGCTTCTATTCATGGTGTTGGAACGGTCGATCTGAAGTTCACTTCGGGAAGGATCATGCAGCTGAAGAACATGCAGCATGTCCCCGCCATCAAGAAGAACCTCGTTAGTGGCTCCCTTCTATGTAGAGAAGGGTTTAAGTTGGTATTCGAGTCTAATAAATTAGTTGTTACTAAGTATGGACTATTTGTTGGAAAAGGTTATGAGAGCGGAGGGATGTTCCGCCTTTCCCTCGCAGATTTCTGTAATAAAGTCGTGAACCATATTCATTAGAGTGTTAATGAATCTGAAGTTTGGCATTCACGTCTTTGTCACATTAGTTTCGGAGTAATGACGTGGCTAGCAAAGTCGAATTTAATCCCGAGTTTCACTTTAGCCAAAGGTTCTCAGTGCCATTCGTGTGTGCAATCTAAGCAACCTCGCAAGCCTCACAAGGCAGCAGACGAGAGACACTTGGCGCCACTTGAACTCATACATTCTGATCTTTGTGAGATGAATGGTGTGTTGGCTAAAGGCGGAAAGAAATATTTCATGACTTTGATAGATGATTCCACTAGATATTGCTGTTATCTGTTAAATACCAAAGATGAGGCTCTACACTACTTTGAAATCTATAAGGCAGAAGTTGAGAATCAACTCGAAAAGAAAATTAGACGAGTCCGGTCAGATCGTGGTGGAGAGTACTTCTCGAAAGAGTTTGATGCCTTCTGTGCGGAACACGGTATTATTCACGAGAGGACGCCTCCCTACTCACCCCAGCCAAACGGGGTTGCCGAGCGGAAAAACCGTACTCTAACTGATTTGGTTAACGCCATGTTAGATACGACGGGTTTATCCAAGGCATGGTAGGGGGAGGCTATAATGACATCATGTCATGTCCTGAATAAAGTTCCGACAAAGGATAACGAGATCACTCCTTATGAGAAGTGGACCAAGAGAAGGACAACACTCTCGTACTTACCTACTTGGGGCTGCTTGGTGAAAGTTAATGTGTCGATCCCCAAAAAGCGTAAGCTAGGACTAAAGTCTGTGGACTGTGTTAATTTGGGCTACGCTATGAATAGTGTTGGCTATATATTTCTAGTAGTGAAATTTGAGGTACCTGACATGAAGGTCGATACAATTATGGAGTCTAAGGATGCTACATTCTTTGAGGACATTTTCCCCATGAGAGATGTACAAAGCACTTCTAGACAGGAATCTGAGGAGACTCCTGAGCCTGCCATTCCTATGGAATATTATGAACGAACACATGATGAAAATCCTGAGGAGGATGACGAGGAAACCCTTGGTAGGGGAAAGAGACAAAGGACTGCAAAGACCTTTGGTGATGATTTCTTTGTGTCTCTCGTGGATGATACTCCAACTTCTATTTCAGAAGCGTATGCCTCTCCAGAAGCTGACTACTGGAAGGATGCGGTCCGTAGCGAGATGGATTCCATCATGGCTAACGGGACATGGGAGATCACCGAGTGTCCCTATGGTTGCAAACCATTGGGATGTAAGTGGGTGTTCAAAAATAATCTTAGGCCCGATGGAATGATTGAAAAGTACAAGGCTAGGCTTGTGGCCAAGGACTATGACCAGAAAGAAGAGGAAGATTTCTTCGATACTTATTCACATGTGGCTAGACTACCACCATTCGAGTATTACTCTCGTTGGTGGCCTCGCACGGTCTTCTCATCCACCAGATGGATGTTAAGACGGCTTTTCTGAATGGAGAGCTAAACGAGGAAATCTACATGCAATAGCCAGATGGCTTTGTGATAGATGGTCAGGAAAGAAAGGTGTGTAGGTTGCTGAAATCTTTATATGGCCTGAACCAAGCACCTAAGCAATGGCATGATAAGTTTAATACAACTCTGACATCTGTTGGCTTCGTTGTTAATGAAGCTGAGAAATGTGTATGCTATCGCCATGGTGGGGGCGAAGGAGTCATACTGTGCTTGTATGTTGATGACATACTGATATTCGGAACCAACCTCAAAGTCATTGAGGAGGTTAAGTCGTTTCTGTGTCAGAACTTTGAGATGAAGGACCTTGGTGTGGCTGATGTTATCTTGAACATCAAGCTACTGAGAGATAATGAGGGTGGGATCACACTTCTGCAATCCCATCGTGTTGAGAAGGTGTTGAGCCGTTTTGGATATTCAGACTGCAAACCATCTCAAACACCATATGATCCTACTGTGTTGGTTCGAAAGTTCGAAGGCACAGCTAAGGATCAACTGAGATACTCTCAAATCATTGGTTCACTCATGTACCTAGCAAGCACAACGAGGCCTGACATCACGTTTGCTGTGAGCAAACTGAGCCGGTTTGTTTCCAATCCGGGTGATGTACATTGGCATGCTATTAAGAGAGTTATGCGCTATCTGAAAGGTACTATGAACTATGGACTTCACTATACCGGATACCTGTCGGTACTTGAAGCATACAGTGATGCGAATTGGATCTCTAATGCTGATGAGATGAAGGCCACAACTGGGTATATGTTTACTCTTGGAGGTGGCGCTGTTTCCTGGAAGTCTTGCAAGCAAACGATCTTAACGAGACCGACAATGGTAGCAGAATTAACAGCATTAGACACATCTGGTGCCGAAGCAGGATGGCTTCGTGATCTTTTCATGGACTTGACATTGGTTGATAAACCGGTTCCGGCTATCCTTATGAACTGTGACAATCAGACTGTCATCACCAAGGTGAAGAGTTCAAAGGACAACATGAAGTCCAACAAACACATAAGAATGAGATTAAAAGCTGTCAGAAAATTAAGAAACTCCGGAGTGATAGCGTTGGAGTATGTCCATACGGCTAAGAATTCTGCAGATCCCTTTACAAAAGGGCTATCACATGTTGTGATAAATAGTGCATCGAGGGAGATGGGTATGAGACCCACATGAGTTGCCATGGTAGTAACCCAAACTATGTGATCGGAGATCCCGTGAAGTAGGACCTGGGAAAACAAGCCAGTGGTGAACTGAGGAGAGTAACTTTACTAACCCACTCCGTTGGAGATGCAATACTCTCAAAAACTGTATGGAAGGATGACTACTGTCTTAATGTGTTCCAAGGCTTATTTGTATAAGCAAGATGCTATCCTACAGAGCGATCTTTGGAGGAACACACCTATATGATCCCGACTGCTGGTCACAGTCTATGAGATTGGGGTGATCTCTAGCAAGCTCATGAACAGGCCAGGAGTGTGACTAATATGCTCCACCCGAGGGGTCGGCCTTCGCAGCCTCAGACGTGAGACTTGTGGTGAAACTTCTTGACGCCAAACTGACAATTCAAGGCATAGTCCATTGTTCAGTTGTGAAAGAGTGTAACTACTTGGTCTAGGTGGAGCTCAACCCTAATCGGTCTCCACTTAGATGCTGGTATATCAAAACATCGTTTGGAACAAAGGACAAAGTGGGCCCCTGAGATCTGGTGGGGGTTGTTGAAATATGAAATGGGCCTAGAGCCCATATGACAATTTCAGATTTAATCTCTAAGGGCCCATGTAGGTGGCATGACAAGGTGGTGGGAATTTTAGTCCCACCATGCTAGTGGAAGGAGAGTTGGAGTGGTTTATAAGGGATTCTCTCCCTCATGCTATTGGAGCTTGAGAAGAAAAGAAGCCCTCGCGCACTCCTCCTCCTCCACTCGCCTCGCCACGCGACGCGTTGTCACGACACGCCGCGGGTTGTGGGATTGAGTCGAGCCGAGCTCACTCCTATGCGCTTCTTTTTGCCAGTCAGGAACGGGGAGTCTTCGATAGGTAGGGCCACGATCTGAGACGTCGGATCATGGGCTACCGACTTGGACGTGGGTTCAGCCCACGTCTCTCCACGCGTGGCCGCACATATATATGTGGGGCGCTGCCAACCCTAGCCGCCGTGAAATAGAACGCATCTCCGCCTCCATGTCCACGTCATTCCTTTGCTGCTGCTGCCGCCGCCGACTCCATCCCGTTCACCGTGTACACGGTTGACGGGAGAGCAGGCCTCCGAAACCCCGCCTCTCCGGATCCTGTACGGGATAGGGGCGATTAGGTTTTTGGGTACCGACTACATGACTGCTCGCTTATGTTCATCTACGTCCGCATCACCTTTGTCATCACCATGTCGACCGACGCCGACCGTGCCGCTGCTGAAAAGGCCGAGGCCGATAAGAAGGCCACCGAGGATGCCGCGGCTGCTGCCACCGTTACCGCCGCCGCGTGGCCAATTGTAGGGTATACATCGCTGATCCCTCTCGTGTTTCTTTCTGTTGTAGCAGTACTAGCGATATGCGTAGATGTTTCTACTATGTGCGTAGTACATGCTCTGTTAGATCGTAATCAATGTGTTATCAATGTTGTTCATGTCATGTTCATGATTTATTCATGGATTAATTTAATCGAAAAACTGCCTATTTTCTTATCAATCCAAAAACCTAATATGTGTACGAGTTTTTTGAATTCTGGTTTTGCTGCTGCACAGAAACCATCCCCGTTTACGGGGACGTACTTTAAGCGTTGGTAGACTAAAACCACCTTATGGCTCACGGCCATGAACGAATTCTGGGTCGCCGGTGTGACTCCCACAGGAACGATCGCTCCTGAATAGGAGAAGGCGTTCAAGGGGGCCACTATAGTGTTCCTCGGGGCGGTTCTGAGCGTGATTGGTGATAAGCTGGTTGATGCATATTTGCATATCCGGTCTGCCAA
The DNA here is from genome assembly GCA_021437245.1 of Aegilops speltoides. Lineage (NCBI taxonomy): Eukaryota > Viridiplantae > Streptophyta > Magnoliopsida > Poales > Poaceae > Aegilops > Aegilops speltoides. The sequence continues at coordinate 359,824,804 of CM038147.1, read as the reverse complement.
GGACTTGTGGGAGGCGCTCGAATCTAAGTTCAGGGCTACCGATGCAGGGAGTGAGACGTATATTATAGAGCAGTTCCACGATTACAAGATGGTTGACAACCGTCCTGTATTGGAGCAGGCTCATGAGATAATATGCATTGTTAAGGAGCTTGAGCCTCTTAAGTGCGAGTTACCGGGCAAGTTTGTCGCGGGCTGCATAATCGCTAAGCTCCCCAATTCCTGGAGGAACTTTGCCACCACTCTGAAACATCAGAGGCATGAATTCTCTGTGGAGGATGTCATTGGCCATCTGAGTGTTGAGCAGAATTCAAGGGCAAAGGACTCGCACGGAAAAGGGGTCAAACGAACTTCTGTGGCCAATATGGTACATCAGAAGAACTCCAATTCCCACAAGCTCGAGGGAAAGAACGGTTTCCAACAGAATACCGACTTCCAGAAGAAGGGTATGAAGACCTTCAAGAAGAACAAGAAGGATGAGGGATGCTTTACTTGTGGTTCGGCTGAACATTGGGCCAACAAGTGCCCAAACAAGTTTAAGAAGTAAGGACAGGACTCCAAGTCCGTCAACATGATTGTGGGCAACAATGAGAATGGTGCATCTGGGTACAGAAATTTATTTACTGTTTTTTCAGTGTTTCAGCCTACCGATTCGTGGGTGGATACAAGTGCACGTGTTCACGTGTGTGCTGACATTTCATTGTTCTCTTCTTACTAGGTCACAGGCCACAGGTCCGTATTGATGGGGAATGGCGCGAGTGCTTCTGTTCATGGTGTTGGCACGGTCGATCTGAAGTTCACTTCGGGAAGGATTGTGCAGCTGAAGAACGTGCAGCATGTCCCCGCCATCAAGAAGAACCTCGTTAGTGGCTCCCTGCTATGTAGAGAAGGGTTTAAGTTGGTATTCGAGTCTAATAAGTTAGTTGTTACTAAGTATGGACTATTTCTTGGAAAAGGTTATGAGAGCGGAGGGATGTTCCGCCTAGGAGATTTCTGTAATAAAGTCGTGAACCATATTCATTCAAGTGTTAATGAATTTGAAGTTTGGCATTCATGTCTTCGTCACATTAGTTTCAGAGTTATGACACGGCAAGCAAAATTGAATTTAATCCCGAGTTTCACTTTAGCCAAAGGTTCTAAGTGCCATTCGTGTGTGCAATCTAAGCAACCTCGCAAGCCTCACAAGGCAGCAGAGGAGAGACACTTGGCGCCACTTGAACTCATACATTCTGATCTTTGTCAGATGAATGGTGTGTTGACTAAAGGCAGAAAGAAATATTTCATGACTTTGATAGATGATTCCACTAGATATTGCTATGTGTATCTGTTAAATACCAACGATGAGGCTCTACACTACTTTAAAATCTATAACGCAGAAGTTGAGAATCAACTCGAAAGGAAAATTAAACGAGTCCGGTCAGATCGTGGTGGAGAGTACTTCTCGAAATAGTTTGATGCCTTCTGTGTGGAACACCGTATTATTCAGAAGAGGATGCCTCCCTACTCACCCCAGTCAAACGGGGTTGCCGAGAAGAAAAACTGTACGCTAACTGATTTGGTTAACACCATGTTAGATACGTCGGGTTTATCCAAGGCATGGTGGGGGGAGGCTATAATGACATCATGTCATGTCCTGAATAAAGTTCTGACAAAGGATAACGATATCACTCCTTATGATAAGTGGACCAAGAGAAGGACAACACTCTTGTACTTACGTACTTGGGGCTGCTTGGTGAAAGTTAATGTGCTGATCCCCAAAAAGCGTAAGCTTGGACCAAAGACTGTGGACTGTGTTAATTTGGGCTACGCTATGAATTGTGTTGGCTATAGATTTCTAGAAGTGAAATCTGAGGTACCTGACATGAAGGTCGGTACAATTATGGAGTCTAAGGATGCTACATTCTTTGAGGACATTTTCCCCATGAGAGATGTACAAAGCACTTCTAGACAGGAATCTGAGGAGACTCCTGAGCCTGCCATCCCTTGGAATATTATGAACGAACACATGATGAAAATCCTGAGGAGGATGACGAGGAAACCCTTGGTAGGGGCAAGAGACAAAGGACTACAAAGACCTTTGGTGATGATTTCTTCGTGTATCTCGTGGACGAAACTCTTACTTCTATTTCAGAAGTGTATGCCTCTCCAGGAGCTGACTACTGGAAGGATGCGGTCCATGGCGAGATGGATTCCATCATGGATAACGGGACATGGGAGATCGCTGAGCGTCCCTATGGTTGCAAACCATTGGGATGTAAGTGGGTGTTCAAAAAGAAGCTTAGGCCCGATGGAACAATTGAAAAGTACAAGGCTAGGCTTGTGGCCAAGGGCTATGACCAGAAAGAAGAGGAAGATTTCTTCGATACTTATTCACCTATGGCTAGACTGACCACCATTCGACTATTACCCTCATTGACAGCCTCGCACGGTCTTCTCGTCCACCAGATGGATGTTAAGACGACTTTTCTGAATGGAGAGCTAAACGAGGAAATCTACATGCAACAGCCAGATGGCTTTGTGATAGATTGTCAGGAAAGAAAGGTGTGTAGGTTGCTGAAATCTTTATATGGCCTGAAGCAAGCACCTAAGCAATGGCATGATTAGTTTATTACAACTCTGACATCCGTTGGCTTCATTGTTAATGAAGCTGACAAATGTGTATACTATCGCCATGGTGGGGGCTAAGGAGTCATATTGTGCTTGTATGTTGATGACATACTGATATTCGGAACCAACCTCAACGTCATTGAAGAGGTTAAGTCGTTTCTATTTCAGAACTTTGAGATGAAGGACCTTGGTGTGGCTGATGTTATCTTGAACATCAAGCTACTGAAAGATAATGAGGGTGGGATCACACTTCTGCAATCCCATTATGTTGAGAAGGTGTTAAGCCATTTTGGATATTCGGACTGCAAACCATCTCAAACACCATATGATCCTAGTGTGTTGGTCCGAAAGTTTGAAGGCACAGCTAAGGATCAACTGAGATACTCTCAAATCATTGGTTCACTCATGTACCTAGCAAGCGCAACGAGGCCTGACATCGCGTTTGCTGTGAGCAAACTGAGCCAATATGTTTCCAATCCGGGTGATGTACATTGGCATGCTATTGAGAGAGTTATGCGCTATCTGAACGGTACTATGAACTACAAACTTCACTATACCGGATACCCGTCGGTACTTGAAGGGTATAGTGATGCAAATTGGATCTCTGATGTTGATGAGATGAAGGCCACAACTGGGTATATGTTTACTCTTGGAGGTGGCGTTGTTTCCTGGAAGTCTTGCAAGCAAACGATCTTAACGGGATCGACAATGGAAGCAGGATTAACAGCATTAGACACATCTGGTGTCGAAGCAGGATGGCTTCGTGATCTTTTGATGGACTTGCCATTGGTTGATAAACCAGTTCCGGCTATCCTTATGAACTGTGACAATCAGACTGTCATCACCAAGGTGAAGAGTTCGAAGGACAACATGAAGTCCAACAAACACATAAGAATGAGATTAAAAGCTATCAGAAAATTAAGAAACTCTGGAGTGATAGCGTTGGAGTATGTCCATACGGCTAAGAATCTGGCAGATCCCTTTACAAAAGGGCTATCACGTGTTGTGATAGATAGTGCATCGAGGGAGATGGGTATGAAACCCGAATGGCCATAGTAGTAACCCAACCTATGTGATCGGAGATCCCATGAAGTAGGACCTGGCAAAACAAGCCAGTGATGAACTGAGGAGAGTAACTTTACTAACCCACTCTGCTGGAGATGCAATCCTCTCGGAAACTGTATGGAAGGATGACTAATGTCTTAATGTGTTCCAAGGCTTATATGTATAAGCAAGATGCTATCCTACAGAGTGATATTTGGAGGAACACCCTATATGAGCCTTACTGCTGGTCACAGTCTATGAGATTGGGATGATCTCTAGCAAGCTCATGAACAGGCCAGGAGTGTGACTAATATGCTCCACCCGAGGGTCGGCCTTCGGCAGCCTCGTATCAGTGAGACTTGTGGTGAAACTTCTTTACGCCAAACTGACAATTCAAGGCATAGTCCATTGTCCAGTTGTGAAAGAGTGTAACTACTTGGTCTAGGTGGAGCTCAACCTTAATCGGTCTCCACTGAGCTGCAGGTATATCAAAACAGCGTTTGGAACAAAGGACAAAGTGGGCCCATGAGATCTGGTGGGGGATTATTGAAATATGAGATGGTCCTAGAGCCCATATGACAATTTTAGATTTAATCTCTAAGGTCCCATGTAGGTGGCATGACAAAGTGGTGGGAAGTTTAGTCCCACCATGCTAGTGGAAGGAGAGTTGGAGTGGTTTATAAGGGATTCTCTCCCTCATGCTATTGGAGCTTGAGAAGAAAAGAAGCCCTCGCGCACTCCTCCTCCTCCACTCGCCTCGCCACGCCACGCCTCGCCTCGTCACGAGGCACCGGGGGTTGCAGGATTGAGCCGAGCCGAGCTCACTCCTATGCGCTTCTTTTTGCCAGTCTGGAACGGAGAGTCTTTGACAGGTAGGGCCACGATCTGAGACGTCGGATCATGGGCTACCGACTTGGACGTGGGTTCAGCCCACGTCTCTCTACGGGCGGCCGCACATATATATGTGGGGCGCTGCCAACCCTAGCCACCGCGAAATAGAACGCATCTCCGCCTCCACGCCCATGTCGTTCCTTTGCTGCTGCGCCGCCGGCGACACCATCCCGTTCACCGCGTAAACGGTTGATGGGAGAGCAGGCATCCGAAACCCCGCCTCTCCGGATCCTATATGGGAGAGGGGCAATTAGGTTTTTTGGTACCGACTATGCGACTGCTCGCTTCTGTTCATCTACGTCTGCATCACCTTCGTCATCACCATGTCGACCGACGCCGACCGTGCCGCTACTGAGAAGGCTGAGGCCGACAAGAAGGCCGCCGAGGATGCCGCGGCTGCTGCCACCGTTATCGCCGTCGTGTGGTAGATTGGAGGGTATACATCGCTGATCCCTCTTGTGTTTCTTTCTGTTGTAGCAGTACTAGCGATATGCGTAGATGTTTCTACTATGTGCGTACTACATGCTCTGTTAGATCGTAATCAGTGTGTTATTAATGCTGTTCATGTTATGCTCATGATTTATTCATGCATTAACTTAATTGAAAAACTGCCTATTTTCTTATCAATCCAAAAACCTAATATGTGTAGGAGCTTTTCGAATTCTGGTTTTGCGGCTGCACTAAAACCGTCCCCGTTTATGGGGACGTACTTTAAGCGTTGGCAGACTAAAACCACCTTATGGCTCACGGCCATGAACGTGTTCTGGGTCGCCGGTGTGACTCCCATAGGAACGATCGCTCCTGAACAGGAGAAGGCGTTCAAGGAGGCCATTGTCGTGTTCCTCGGGGTGGTTCTGAGCGTGATTGGAGATAAGTTGGTTGATGCATATTTGCATATGCGGTCTGCCAAGGACTTGTGGGAGGCGCTCGAATCTAAGTTCGGGGCTGCCGATGCAGGGAGCGAGATGTATATTATAGAGCAGTTCCACGATTACAAGATGGTTGAAAACCGTCCTGTATTGGAGCAGGCTCATGAGATAATATGCATTGTTAAAGAGCTTGAGCTTCTTAAGTGTGAGTTACCGGGCAAGTTTGTCGCGGGCTGCATAATCGCTAAGCTCCCCAATTCCTGGAGGAACTTTGCCGCCACTCTGAAACATCAGAGGCGTGAATTCTCTGTGGAGGATGTCATTGGCCATCTGAGTGTTGAGCAGAATTCAAGGGCAAAGGACTCAGACGAAAAGGGGTCAAGGAACTTCGTGGCCAATATGGTACATCGAAGAACTCCAATTCCCACAAGCTCAAGGGAAAGAACGGTTTCCAACAGAATACCGACTTCAAGAAGAAGGGTATGAAGACCTTCAAGAAGAACAAGAAGGATGGGGGATGCTTTACTTGTGGTTTGGCTGAACATTGGGCCAACAAGTGCCCAAACAAGTTTAAGAAGTTAGGACAGGACTCCAAGTCCGTCAACATGATTGCGGGCAACAATGAGAATGGTGCATCTGGGTATAGTAATTTATTTACTATTTTTTCAGTGTTTTAGCCTACCGATGGGTGGGTGGATACAGGTGCAGGTGTTCGCATGTGTGCTGACATTTCATTGTTCTCTTCTTACCAGGTCATACGCCACGGGTCCGTATTGATGGGGAATGGCGCGAGTGCTTCTGTTCATGGTGTTGGCATGGTCGATCTGAAGTTCACTTCAGGAAGGATCGTGCAGCTGAAGAACGTGCAGCATGTCCCCGCCATCAAGAAGAACCTCGTTAGTGGCTCCCTGATACGTCTCTAATGTGTCTATAATTTATGAAGCATTCATGCTATTTTATTATCTGTTTTTAATGATTATGGGCTTTATTATGCACTTTTATATTACTTTTGTACTAACCTACTAACCGGAGGCTCAGCCCATATTGCTGTTTTATTGCCTGTTTCAGTATTTCAAAGAAAAGGAATATCAAATGGAGTCCAAACGGAATGAAACCTTCGACAGCGTGATTTTTGGAATGAACGTGACCCAGGAAACTTGGAGTGCAAGCCAGGGGAGCATCAAGGAAGCCGCGAGATAGGGGGAACGCCCACCCCCTGGGCGTGCCCTACCCTCTCGTGGGCCCCTCGAGGCTCCCTCGACCGACTAAGCCTACGTACCCTAAAAACATCGAATATCAAGATAGATCGGGAGTTCCGCCGCCGCAAGCCTTTGTAGCCACCAAAAACCTCTCGGGAGCCCGTTCCGGCACCCTGCCGAGGGGGAACCCATCACCGGTGGCCATCTTCATCATCCCGGCGCTCTCCATGACGAGGAGGGAGTAGTTCAGCCTCGGGGCTGAGGGTATGTACCAGTAGCTATGTGTTTGATCTCTCTCTCTCTTGTGTTCTCCATATGGCACGATCTTGATGTATCGCGAGCTTTGCTATTATAGTTGGATCTTATGATGTTTCTCCCCCTCTACTCTCTTGTAATGGATTGAGTTTTCCCTTTGAAGTTATCTTATCGGATTGAGTCTTTAAGGATTTGAGAACACTTGATGTATATCTTGCCGTGTTTATCTGTGGTGACAATTGGATATGATGTGCCACTTGATGTATGTTTTGGTGATCAACTTGCGGGTTCCGCCCATGAACCTATGCATAGGGGTTGACACACGTTTTCATCTTGACTCTCCGGTAGAAACTTTGGGGCACTCTTTGAAGTACTTTGTGTTGGTTGAATAGATGAATCTGGGATTGTGTGATGCATATCGTATAATCATGCCCACGGATACTTGAGGTGACAATGGAGTATCTAGGTGACATTAGGGTTTTGGTTGATTTGTGTCTTAAGGTGTTATTCTAGTACGAACTCTTGAATAGATTGATCCGAAAGAATAACTTTGAGGTGGTTTCGTACCCTACCATAATCTCTTTGTTTGTTCTCCGCTATTAGTGGCTTTGGAGTGACTCTTTGTTGCATGTTGAGGAATTGTTATATGAACTATCTATGTTATTATATTTTAGAGAACTTGCACTAGTGAAAGTATGAACCCTATGCCTTGTTTCCTATCATTGCAATACCGTTTACGCTCACTTTTATCATTAGTTACCTTGCTGTTTTTATATTTTCAGATTACAAATACTCATATCTATCATCCATATTGCACTTGTATCACCATCTCTTCGCCGAACTAGTGCACCTATACAATTTACAATTGTATTGGGTGTGTTGGGAACACAAGAGACTCTTTGTTATTTGGTTGCAGGGTTGTTTGAGAGAGACCATCTTCATCCTACGCCTCCCACGGATTGATAAACCTTAGGTCATCCACTTGAGGGAAATTTGCTACTGTCCTACAAACTTGTGCACTTGCAGGCCCAACAACGTCTACAAGAAGAAGGTTGCATAGTAGACATCAAGCTCTTTTCTGGCGCCGTTGCCGGGGAGGTGACTGCTTGAAGGTATATCTTTAGATCTTGCAATCGAATCTTTTTGTTTCTTGTTTTATCACTAGTTTAGTTTATTAAAGAAAACTACAAAAAAATGGAGTTAAGTTTGTCTCATACTCTTCGTCTTTTTAATATCTTTCGTGAGTATGATGAAAAGGAAAATTGTGCTCAAGTGCTAGAAGAAGAAATCTATAGAATGTTTGATACTAAATTCTTGAATGATGAGCATGATTGCAATGTTGTTAGTATGAACTCTTTGAATATCCATAGTACTAATGATGATTGCACTAATTATGATGAAAATGTCTCTTATAAGCATGTCGATTTTTGTGGAGATCATTGGGTTTGCATATATACACCAAATAGAGAAGATAGATATTGCAAGAGGCATAAGTATTTAGAAACTAAATTGTTGCAAGAAAGCCTTGATGTTTGTGCTGAAAAATTCAATATTTTTCGCGCTCCTTGTGAACTTTGCAATGAACGTGGTCATTTAAATCTCCAATGCAAATTGTTTCATGACCAAATCGTGTCCAAAAATTGTGATAGCTTGATTACCCTTGGGCATCATAAAGAGCTTAGTCTTCTTTTGGGGTATGAAGAAATGAAACGTATAACTGAGGATATTCCAAAGTTTAATCTTGATAGATTTCTTGATTTTGATCTAGAGAAGATTTATATGTATTGTGCAGTGAATTGCATTGAAAATCCTTATCTTGCCAATTACATAAAGAAAAGAAAGCAAATAGAAGATGATGAGAATACTAATGAAAGGGAAGAGACTTCCCAATATCCTCCTATTATTTCTTATGATGAATCAGGTAACGAGGAGGAGCTTTCTATTCAACCAATCTCATCTATAAGGAGCTCAAAGAAGAAGGTTGAACCCTCACATAATGTGAAAAAGAAAAGGAAAAGAAGGGGCAACAAAGGTAAAAAGGTATCCCTCCCAAATGATGTTGCTCCTACTACTCATTGTGATGATGATAATTGCTATACTATTGGTGCTATCCATACTATTAATGATGAGAGTGATTATGCTTATGATATGAAAAGGCCCAAGCTTGTGGAAGCTATGTTTGATGAGGATGAAATTTTTGAGAATATATTTGCTGAAATTAATGTTTGTCCCAAGCTTGGGGATGCTACATTTAATGAAGATGATATTTTTAGCATCCCAAGTTTTGATATGCAAAGTTGTTATGATGATAGCATGCCTCTTACCTATGATGAATATATTGATGAAAGTGGGTTTGGAAGAGTGTCAACTTTAGGAAGTACTGATCCCACTATTTTGGAGGATGTTGAATCTTATTGTGATGAATATGAAAGTGGATTTGGAAGAGTGTCAACTTTATTTTGTGATTCCACTATCTTGGGAGAGGTTTCAATCGATTATGATGAGAACAAAGTTGCTACTTATGATGATTATTGTGATGAAACTTATGCTATAAAATGTAGTGATGATTATATTTATAAAACTTGTCATGATTATGATTACCCTTTTTCTGAACATTACTCTTTTAATGTGGAAACAATTTTTAGTGTTCAAGTCTTTTATGATACTTCCACTATTCCGAATGAGAAGAATTTTGCTTATGTGGAGAGTAGTAAATTTTCTATGCTTGTAGATCATGAAAAGAATGCTTTAGGTGCTGGATATATTGTTGAATTCATTCATGATGCTACTGAAAATTATTATGAGGGAGGAATATATGCTTGTAGGAATTGCAATAATATCAAGTTTCCTCTCTATGTGTTGAAAATCTTGAAGCTATGCTTGTTTTACCTTCCTATGCTTGTTGATTATTGTTCCCATAATTTGTTTGCTCACAAAATCCCTATGCATAGGAAGTGGGTTATACTTAAATGTACTAGTCATATGCTTCATGATGCTCCCGTTATGTTTCAATTCTTATCTTTTATGTGAGCATCATTGCCATCATCATGCCTAGCTAGAAAGGCATTAAAGAAAAGCGCTTGTTGGGAGACAACCCAATATTTATCCTTACTATTTTTGTGTGTCCACATGATTATGCTACTGTAGTAATCATGTTTTATAGCTTTTGTTTCAATAAAGTGCCAAGTAAGACCTTTAGGATAGTTTACGGTGATAGTTGTGTTGATCCTGCTGAGAATCAGAAACTTTTGCACCCAGTAAATTAGTTTTGTTAATTCACATAAACGTGCTTCTGATCTTATTATTTTTGCTCTGGATTGGTACAAAAATTTCTTAGGACGTCCTGATTTGGTAGAATTGTTGTGGTTCCAGAAGTATACGTTTGATACATATTACTACAGACTGTTCTGTTTTTGACAGATTCTGTTTTCGTGTGTTGTTTGCTTATTTTGATGCATCTGTGAGTAGTATCGGAAGGTATGAACCATAGAGAAGTTATAATCCAGTATATATTAAACCAATATGAATTTAGAATGAGTTCATTACAGTACCTAAGTGGTGGTTTTATTTTCTTATACTAACGGAGCTTACGAGTTTTCTGTTGAGTTTTGTGTTGTGGAGTTTTCAAGTTTTGGGTAAGGATTCGATGGACTATGGAATAAGGAGTGTCAAGATCCTAAGCTTGGGGATGCCCAAGGCACCCCAAGGTAATATTCAAGGACAACCAAGAGCCTAAGCTTGGGGATGCCCCGGATGGCATCCCCTCTTTCGTCTTCGTTCATCGGTGACTTTACTTGGAGCTATATTTTTATTCGCCACATAATATGTGTTTTGCTTGGAGCGTCATTTTATTTTGTTAGTATTTGCTTGCTGTTATTTAAAATAATGTTTTGCATCTATATTTTCAATAAAAATGTCAAGGATAGCCTTTACCATGCTTATTTTGCTAGTATACATGTTGCTGTTTGAAAACAGAAAGTTTACCGCTGTTGCAAAAATTCCCTATAAAAGTCAGAGCATGATATAATGTTGAAACTTTTTGCATAGTAAGCTCTGATAAATCTTCTACAGCACAATATTTTTCTCATAATTTTTGAAGTTAGGGAAGTATTGATACTCTTGCATTCTTTACAGACTGTACTGTTTTGGCAGATTGCTGTTATGTTTGCATTGTTTGCATATGTTTGCTTGTTTAATGATTCTATTTGAGGATAGGAGTATTAAATATGCAGAGGCATTTAGTATGCAATGTTGAATAATAATTTTAGTGATTTTTACAGTAGAAAATGATAAGGTTTTGCGTTGGTTTATACTAACCTATCTCACGAGTTCTTTTTGAGTTTGTTGTTGATGAAGCTTTTGATAAAAAGAGAAACCATGATATGAAAGGAATTAAGGAGACACAAAAGTTCAAGCATCTAAGCTTGGGGATGCCCCGTTAGGCATCCCACCTTTCTTCTTCAACAACTATCGGTTAGTATCGGTTGAACCTAAGTTTTTGCTTCTTCACATAAGTTGTGCTATCCTTGCATTGTCATTTTATTTTGTTTTGCTTGTTGTTTGAATACAATACCAAGATCTGAAATTCTTAAATGAGAGAGAGTCTTCACATAGTTACATAATTATTTAGCTACTCATTGTTCTTCACTTATATCTTTTTGGAGTAGTTTGTCATTTACTCGTGTGCTTCACTTATATCCTATGAGTAAATTGTTGAATGAGTTGATTGTCATAAATTTGAAATTATATATGTTTCATTTGCTTATCCCACGGGGAGTAATGACTTCACATCTAAGAAGTAGAGGTTGTAAATTTATTGAAGTTAGCAAGCATTGTATTGGTCATTTGAACAATTCATGAAAGAATATTGAAGGAAGACAGATTTCACGTATAAATATACTATCCTAGACTTCTTTTATAATTGGGAGCACTCATTAAGTATGACATGCTAAAGAGTTGATGTTGGACAAGGAAGACAACGTAATGGGTTGTGTTTTCGCACATCTCAGTTAAAGTATATTGTCATGGATCATTCAAACATGTTGAGCTTGCCTTTCCCCCTCATGCTAGCCAAAATTCCTTGCACCAAGTATAGATACTACTTGTGCTTCCAATTATCCTTAAACCCAATTTTGCCATGAGAGTCCACCATACCTACCCATGGATTGAGTAAGATCCTTCAAGTAAGTTGTCATCGGTGCAAGCAATAAAAATTGCTCTCTAAATATGTATGATCTTTTGGTGTGAAGAAAATAGCTTTATACGATCTTGTTATGGAAGCAATAAAAGCGACGGACTGCATAATAAAGGTCCATATAGAAATCGCAATATAAAGTGACGTTATTTTGCATTAAGATTTTGTGCATCCACCCAAAAAGCACATGACAACCTTTGCTTCCCTCTGCGAAGGGCCTATCTTTTACTTTATGTCTTTTACTTTATGCAAGAGTCAAGGTGATCTTCACCTTTCCCTTTTTCATTTTATCCTTTGGCAAGCACCTCGTGTTGTAAAGATCTTGATATATATATCCAATTGGATGTAAGTTAGCATGAACTATTATTGTTGACATCACCCAAAGGTGAATACATTGGGAGGCAACACTATAAGCCCCTATCTTTCTCAGTGTCCGATTGAAACTCCATAACCATTAGTATTGCTTGAGTGTTAGCAATTGTAGAAGACTGTATGATAGTTGAGTATGTGGAGTTTGCTATTCCTGAAAATAAGATGAATTGTAATTGTTTGAAGACTAAGAATGAAGTTTGCTAGTTTTCAAGAAAGTTTATGGCCTATGCTTTAACATGTGAATTGCTTGTTACTTGTTCGTGAGAAGTTTTATGAGATGAACTACTGTTATGACATATAATCATGCAAGAAAAGGTGACTGGAATTATCATTGATCAAACTTGCATTAACACTTCATAAATTCTTTCTTTTATCATTTACCTACTCGAGGACGAGTAGGAATTAAGCTTGGGGATGCTGATACGTCTCCAACGTATCTATAATTTATGAAGTATTCATGCTATTTTATTATCTGTTTTGAATGATTACGGGCTTTATTATACACTTTTATATTACTTTTGGGACTAACCTACTAACCGGAGGCCCATCCCATATTGCTGTTTTATTGCCTGTTTTGGTATTTCGAAGCAAAGGAATATCAAACAGAGTCCAAACGGAATGAAACCTTCGGCAGCATGATTTTTGGAACGAATGTGACCCAGGAAACTTGCAGTGCAAGCCAGGAGAGCATCAAGGAAGCCACGAGATAGGGGGGCGCCCACCCCCTGGGCACGCCCTACCCTCTCGTGGGCCCCTCGAGGCTCCCCCGACCGACTTCTTTCGCCTATATAAGCCTACGTACCTAAAAAACATCGAATATCAAGATAGACCGGGAGTTCCGCCGCCGCAAGCCTCTGTAGCCACCAAAAACCTCTCGGGAGCCCGTTCCGGCACCCTACCGGAGGGGGAACCCATCACCAGTGGCCATCTTCATCATCCCGGCGCTCTCCATGACGAGGAGGGAGTAGTTCACCCTCGGGGCTGAGGGTATGTACCAGTAGCTATGTTTTTGATCTCTCTCTCTCTCTCGTGTTCTCTCTATGGCACGATCTTGATGTATCGTGAGCTTTACTATTATAGTTGGATCTTATGATGTTTCTCCCCCTCTACTCTCTTGTAATGGATTGAGTTTTCCCTGTGGTGACTATGGGATATCATGTGCCACTTGATGTATGTTTTGGTGATCAACTTGCGGGTTCTGCCCATGAACCTATGCATAAGGGTTGACACACGTTTTCGTCTTGACTCTCTGGTAGAAACTTTGGGGCACTCTTTGAAGTACTTTGTGTTGGTTGAATAGATGAATCTGAGATTGCGTGATGCATATCGTATGATCATGCCCACGGATACTTGAGGTGACAATGGAGTATCTAGGTGACATTAGGGTTTTGGTTGATTTGTGTCTTAAGGTGTTATTCTAGTACGAACTCTTGAATAGATTGATCCGAAAGAATAACTTTGAGGTGGTTTCGTACCCTACCATAATCTCTTCGTTTCTTCTCCGCTATTAGTGGCTTTGGAGTGACTCTTTGTTGCATGTTGAGGGATTGTTATATGATCTATCTATGTTATTATTGTTGAGAGAACTTGCACTTGTGAAAGTATGAACCCTATGCCTTGTTTCCTATCATTGCAATACCGTTTATGCTCACTTTTATCATTAGTTACCTTGCTGTTTTTATATTTTCAGATTACAAATACTCATATCTACCATCCATATTGCACTTGTATCACCATCTCTTCGCCGAACTAGTGCACCTATACAATTTACCATTGAATTGGGTGTGTTGGGGACACAAGAGACTCTTTGTTATTTGGTTGCAGGGTTGTTTGAGAGAGACCATCTTCATCCTACGCCTCCCACGGATTGATAAACCTTAGGTAATCCACTTGAGGAAAATTTGCTACTTTCCTACAAACCTGTGCACTTGCAGGCCCAACAACGTCTACAAGAAGAAGGTTGCGTAGTAGACATCACTCCCTTCTATGTAGAGAAGGGTTTAAGTTGGTATTTGAGTCTAACAAATTAGTTGTTACTAAGTATGGACTATTTGTTGGAAAAGGTTATGAGAGCGGAGGGATGTTCCGCCTTTCCCTCGCAGATTTCTGTAATAAAGTCGTAACCATATTCATTCGAGTGTTAATGAATCTGAAGTTTGGCATTCATGTCTTTGTCACATTAGTTTCGGAGTTATAACGCGGCTAGCAAAATCGAATTTAATCCCGAGTTTCACTTTAGCCAAAGATTCTAAGTGACATTCGTGTGTGCAATCTAAGCAACCTCGCAAGCCTCACATGGCAGGAGACGAGAGACACTTGGCACCACTTGAACTCATACATTCTGATCTTTGTGAGATGAATGGTGTGTTTACTAAAGGCGGAAAGAAATATTTCATGACTTTGATAGATGATTCCACTAGATATTGCAATGTGTATCTGTTAAATACCAAAGATGAGGCTCTACACTACTTTAACATCTATAAGGCAGAAGTTGAGAATCAACTCGAAAAAAAATTAAACGAGTCCGGTCAGATCATGGTGGAGAGTACTTCTCGAAAGAGTTTGACGCCTTATGTGCGGAACACGGTATTATTCACGAGAGGACGCCTCCCTACTCACCCCAGTCAAACGGGGTTGCCGAGCGGAAAAACCATACTCTAACTGATTTGGTTAACGCCATGTTAGATACGTCGGGTTTATCCAAGGCATGGTGGGGGAGGCTATAATGACATCATGTCATGTCCTGAATAAAGTTCCGACAAAGGATAATGAGATCACTCCTTATGAGAAGTGGACCAAGATAAGGACAACACTCTCATACTTACGTACTTGGGGCTGCTTGGCTAAAGTTAATGTGTCGATCCCCAAAAAGCGTAAGCTGGGACCAAAGACTGTGGACTCTGTTAATTTGGGCTACGCTATGAATAGTGTTGGCTATAGATTTCTAGTAGTGAAATCTGAGGTACCTGACATGAAGGTCGGTACAATTATGGAGTCTAAGGATGCTACATTCTTGGAGGACATTTTCACCTTGAGAGATGTACAAAGCACTTCTAGCTAGACAGGAATCTTAGGAGACTCCTGAACCGGCCATTCCTATGGAATATTATGAATGAACACATGGTGAAAATTCTGAGGAGGATGATGAGGAAACCCTTGGTAGGGGCAAGAGACAAAGGACTGCAAAGATCTTTGGTGATGATTTCTTCATGCATCTGGTGGATGATACTCCTACTTCTATTTCAGAAGCATATGCCTCTCCAGAAGCTGACTACTAGAAGGATGCGGTCCGTAGCGAGATGGATTCCATCATGGCTAATGGGACATGGGAGATCACTGAGCGTCCCTATGGTTGCAAACCATTGGGTTGTAAGTGGGTGTTCAAAAAGAAGCTTAGGCCCGATGGAACGATTGAAAAGTACAAGGCTAGGCTTGTGGCCAAGGGCTATGACCAGAAAGAAGAGGAAGATTTCTTCGATACTTATTCACATATGGCTAGACTGACCACCATTCGAGTATTACTCTCGTTGGCGGCCTCGCACGGTCTTCTCGTCCACTAGATGGATGTTAAGACTGCTTTTCTGAATGGAGAGCTAAACAAGGAAATCTACATGCAACAGCCAGATAGCTTTGTGATAGATGGTCAGGAAAGAAAGGTGTGTAGGTTGCTGAAATCTTTATATGGCCTGAAGCAAGCACCTAAGCAATGGGATGATAAGTTTAATACAACTCTGACATCTGTTGGCTTCATTGTTAATGAAGCTGACAAATGTGTATACTATCGCCATGGTGGGGGCGAAGGAGTCATACTGTGCTTTTATGTTGATGACATACTGATATTCGGAACCAACCTCAAAGTCATTGAGGAGGTTAAGTCGTTTCTGTCTCAGAACTTTGAGATGAAGGACCTTGGTGTGGCTGATGTTATCTTGAACATCAAGCTACTGAGAGATAATGAGGGTGGGATCACACTTCTGCAATCCCATTATGTTGAGAAGTTGTTGAGCCATTTTGGATATTCGGACTGCAAACTATCTCAAACACCATATGATCCTAGTGTGTTGGTCCAAAAGTTCGAAGGCACAGCTAACGATCAACTGAGATACTCTCAAATCATTGGTTCACTCATGTACCTAGCAAGCGCAACGAGGCCTGACATCGCGTTTGCTATGAGCAAACTGAGCCGGTTTATTTCCAATCCGGGTGATGTACATTGGCATGCTATTGACAGAGTCATGCGCTATCTGAAAGGTACTATGAACTGCGGACTTCACTATACCGGATACCCGTCGGTACTTGAAGGGTATAGTGATGCGAATTGGATCTCTGATGCTGATGAGATGAAGGCCACAACTTGGTATATGTTTACTCTTGGAGGTGGCACTGTTTCCTAGAAGTCTTGCAAGCAAACGATCTTACGAGATCGACAATGGAAGCAGAATTAACAACATTAGACACATCTGGTGTCGAAGCAGGATGGCTTCGTGATCTTTTGATGGACTTGCCATCGGTTGATAAACCGGTTCCGTTTATCCTTATGAACTGTGACAATCAGACTGTCATCACCAAGGTGAAGAGTTCAAAGGACAACATGAAGTCCAACAAACACATAAGAATGAGATTAAAAGCTGTTAGAAAATTAAGAAACTCCGGAATGATAGCGTTGGAGTATGTCCATACGGCTAAGAATCTGGCAGATCCCTTTACAAAAGGGCTATCACGTGTTGTGATAGATAGTGCATCGAGGGAGATGGATATGAGACCCACATGAGTTGCCATGGTAGTAACCCAACCTATGCGATCGGAGATCCCATGAAGTAGGACCTGGGAAAACAAGCCAGTGGTGAATTGAGGAGAGTAACTTTACTAGCCCACACCGTTGGAGATGCAATACTCTCGAAAACTGTATGGAAGGATGACTACTGTCTTAATGTGTTCCAAGGCTTATATGTATAAGCAAGATGCTATCCTACAGAGCGATCTTTGGAGGAACACCTATATGAGCCCGACTGCTGGTCACAGTCTATGAGATTGGGGTGATCTTTAGCAAGCTCATGAACAGGCCAGGAGTGTGACTAATATGCTCCACCCGAGGGGTCGGCCTTCGGCAGCCTCGTATCAGTGAGACTTGTGGTGAAACTTCTTGATGCCAAACTGACAATTCAAGGCATAGTCCATTGTTCAGTTGTGAAAGAGTGTAAGTACTTGGTCTAGGTGGAGCTCAACCTTAATCGGTCTCCACTGAGATGCTGGTATATCAAAATAGCGTTTGGAACAAAGGACAAAGTGGGCCCCTGAGATCTGGTGTGGGATTGTTGTAATATGAGATGGGCCTAGAGCCCATATGACAATTTCAGATTTAATCTCTAAGAGCCCATGTAGGTGGCATGACAAGGTGGTGGGAAGTTTAGTCCCACCATGCTAGTGGAAGGAGAGTTGGAGTGGTTTATAAGGGATTCTCTCCCTCATGCTATTGGAGCTTGAGAAGAAAAGAATCCCTCGCGCACTCCTCCTCCTCCGCTCGCCTCGCCATGCCACTCCTCGCGACGACGCGCTTGCGGGATTGAGCCGAGCCGAGCTCACTCCTATGCGCTTCTTTTTGCCAGTCCGGAACAGAGAGTCTTTGACAGGTAGGGCCACGATCTGAGATGTCAGATCATGGGATACTGACTTGGACGTAGGTTAAGCCCACGTCTCTCCACGCGCGTCCGCACATATATATGTGGGGCGCTGCCAACCCTAGCCGCCGCGAAATAGAACGCATCTCCGCCTCCACGCCCATGTCGTTCCTTTGCTGCTGCTGCCGCCGGCGACTCCATCCCGTTCACTGCGTACACGGTTGACGAGAGAGCAGGCCTCCAAAACCCCACCTCTGCGGATCTTGTACGGGAGAGGGGCGATTAGGTTTTTGGGTACCGACTACGCAACTGCTCGCTTCTGTTCATCTACGTCCGCATCATGTTCGTCATCACCATTTCGACCGATGCCTACCGTGCCGCTGCTGAGAAGGCCGAGGCCGACAAGAAGGCCGCCGAGGATGCCGTGGCTGCTGCCACCGTTACCGCCACCGCGTGTCCGATTGGAGGGTATACATCGTTGATCCCTCTCGTGTTTCTTTCTGTTGTAGCAGTACTAGCGATATGCATAGATGTTTCTGCTATGTGGGTAGTACATGCTCTGTTAGATCGTAATCAGTGTGTTATGAATGTTGTTCATGTCATGCTCATGATTTATTCATGGATTAATTTAATCGAAAAACTGCCTATTTTCTTATCAATCTAAAAACCTAATATGTGTAGGAGTTTTTTGAATTCTGGTTTTTCTTTGCCTTTGAAACCGCCCCTCATTTACGGGACGCGTTTTTAGCGTTAGCGACTAAAACCACCTTATGGCTCACGGCCATGAATGTGTTCTGGGTCGCCGGTGTGACTCCCACAGGAATGATCACTCATGAACAGGAGAAGGCGTTCAAGGAGGCCACTATCGTGTTCCTCGGGGCGGTTCTGAGCGTGATTGGAGATAAGCTGGTTGACGCATATTTGCATATGCGGTCTGCTAAGGACTTGTGGGAGGCATTCGAAATTAAGTTCGGGGCTACCGATGCAGGGAGCGAGATGTATATTATAGAGCAGTTCCACGATTACAAGATGGTTGAAAACCATCCTGTATTGGAGCAGGCTCATGAGATAATATTCATTGTTAAGGAGCTTGAGCTTCTTAAGTGTGAGTTACCGGGCAAGTTTGTCGCGGGCTGCATAATCGCTAAGCTCCCCAATTCCTGGATGAACTTTGCCATCACTCTGAAACATCAGAGGTGTGAGTTCTCTGTGGTGGATGTCATTGGCCATCTGAGTGTTGAGTAGAATTCAAGGGCAAAGGACTCGCATGGAAAATGGGTCGAAGGAACTTCTGTGGCCAATATGGGACATTAGAAGAACTCCAATTCCCACAAGCTCAAGGGAAAGAACGGTGTCCAACAGAATACCGACTTTAGGAAGAAGGGTAAGAAGACCTTCAAGAAGAACAAGAAGGATAGGGGCTGCTTTTCTTGTGGTTCGGCTGAACATTGGGCCAACAAGTGCCCAAACAAGTTTAAGAAGCCAGGACAGGACTCCAAGTCCGTCAACATGATTGTGGGCAACAATCAGAATGGTGCATCTGGGTACGGTAATTTATTTACTGTTTTTTCAGTGTTTCGGCCTACCGATTGGTGGGTGCATACAAGTGCAGGTGTTCACGTGTGTGCTGACATTTCATTGTTCTCTTCTTACCAAGTCACAGGCTGCGGGTCCGTATTTATGGGGAATGGCGCGAGTGCTTTTGTTCATGGTGTTGGCACGGTCGATCTGAAGTTTACTTCAGGAAGGATCGTGGAGCTGAAGAACGTGCAGCATGTCCCCGCCATCAAGAAGAACCTCGTTAGTGGCTCCCTTCTATGTAGAGAAGGGTTTTAGTTGGTATTCGAGTCTAATAAATTAGTTGTTACTAAGTATGGACTATTTTTTGGAAAAGGTTATGAGAGCGGAGGGATGTTCCGCCTTTCCCTCGCAGATTTTTGTAATAAAGTCGTGAACCATATTCATTCGAGTGTTAATGAATCTGAAGTTTGGCATTCACGTCTTTGTCACATTAGTTTCGGAGTTATGAAGCCGCTAGAAAAATTGAATTTAATCCAGAGTTTCACTTTAGCCAAACATTCGTGTGTGCAATCTAAGCAACCTCGCAAGCCTCACAAGGTAGCAGAGGAGAGACACTTGGCGCCACTTGAACACATACATTCTGATCTTTGTGAGATGAATGGTGTGTTGATTAAAGGCGGAAAGAAATATGTCATGACTTTGATAGATGATTCCACTAGATATTGCTATGTATATCTATTAAATACCAAAGATGAGGCTCTACACTACTTTAAAATCTATAAGGCGGAAGTTGAGAATTAACTCGAAAGAAAAATTAAACGAGTTCAGTCAGATCGTGGTGGAGAGTACTTCTCGAAAGAGTTTAATGCCTTATGTGCGGAACACAGTATTATTCACGAGAGGACGCCTCCCTACTCACCCCAGTCAAACGGGGTTGCCGAGCGTAAAAACCGTACTCTAACTGATTTGGTTAACGCCATGTTAGATACGTCGGGTTTATCCAAGGCATGGTGGGGGAGGCTATAATGACATCATGTCATGTCCTGAATAAAGTTCTGACAAAGGATAACGAGATCACCCATTATGAGAAGTGGACCAAGAGAAGGACAACACTCTCGTACTTACGTAATTGGGGCTGCTTGGCGAAAGTTACTGTGTCGATCCCCAAAAAGCATTAGCTGGGACCAAAGACTGTGGACTGTGTTAATTTGGGCTATGCTATGAATAGTGTTGGCTATAGATTTCTAGTAGTGAAATCTGAGGTACCTGACATGAAGGTCGGTACAATTATGGAGTCTAAGGATGCTACATTCTTTGAGGACATTTTTCCCATGAGAGATGTACAAAGCACTTCTAGACAGGAATCTGAGGAGACTCCTGAGGCTGCCATTCCTATGGAATATTATGAACGGACACATGATTAAAATCCTTAGGAGGATGACGAGGAAACCCTTGGTAGGGGCAAGAGACAAAGGACTGCAAAGACCTTTGGTGATGATTTCTTCGTGTATCTCGTGGATGATACTCCTACTTCTATTTCAAAAGTGTATGCCTCTCTAGAAGCTAACTATTGGAAGGACGCAGTCCGTAGCGAGATAGATTCCATCATCGCTAACGGGACATGGGAGATCGCTGAGCGTCCCTATGGTTGGAAACCATTGGGATGTAAGTGGGTGTTCAAAAAGAAGCTTAGGCTCGATGGAACGATTGAAAAGTACAAGGCTAGGCTTGTGGCCAAGGGCTATGACCAGAAAGAAGAGGAAGATTTCTTCGATACTTATTCAACTGTGGCTAGACTGACCACCATTCGAATATTACTCTTGTTGGCGGCCTCGCACGGTCTTAACGTCCACCAGATGGATTTTAAAGACGGCTTTTCTGAATGGAGAGCTAAACGAGGAAATCTACATGCAACAGCCAGATGGCTTTGTGATAGATGGTCAGGAAAGAAAGGTGTGTAGGTTGCTGAAATCTTTATATGACCTGAAGCAAGCACCTAAGCAATGGCATGATAAGTTTAATACAACTCTGACATCTGTTGGCTTCGTTGTTAATGAAGCTGAGAAATGTGTATACTATCCCCATGGTGGGGGCGAAGGAGTCATACTGTGCTTGTATGTTGATGACATACTAATATTCGGAACCAACCTCAAAGTCATTGAGGAGGTTAAGTCGTTTCTGTCTCAGAACTTTGAGATGAAGGACCTTGGTGTGGCTGATGTTATCTTGAACATCAAGCTACTGAGAGATAATGAGGGTACGATCACACTTCTGCAATCGCATCGTGTTGAGAAGGTGTTGAGCCGTTTTGGATATTCGGACTGCAAACCATCTGAAACACCATATGATCCTAGTGTGTTGGTCCGAAAGTTCGAAGGCACAGCTAAGGATCAACTGAGACATTCTCAAATCATTGGTTCACTCATGTACCTAGCAAGTTTAACGAGGCTCGACATCGCGTTCTTTGTGAGCAAACCGAGCCGGTTTATTTCAATCCGGTGATGTACATTGTCATACTATTGATGAGTTATGCACTATCCGAAAGGTACTATGAATCTGCGGACTTGAAGATACCGGATACCCATCGGTACTTGAAGGGTATAGTGATGCTAATTGGATCTCGATCTTGATGAGATGAAGGCCACAACTGGGTATATGTTTACTCTTGGAGGTGGCACTGTTTCCTGGAAGTCTTGCAAGAAAACGATCTTAACGATATCGACAATGGAAGCAGAATTAACAACATTAGACACATCTGGTGTCGAAGCAGGATGGCTTCGTGATCTTTTGATGGACTTGCCATCGGTTGATAAACCGGTTCCGTCTATCCTTATGAACTGTGACAATCAGACTGTCATCACCAAGGTGAAGAGTTCAAAGGACAACATGAAGTCCAACAAACACATAAGAATGAAATTAAAAGCTGTCAGAAAATTAAGAAACTCCGGAATGATAGTGTTGGAGTATGTCCATACGGCTAAGAATCTGGCAGATCCCTTTACAAAAGGGCTATCACGTGTTGTGATAGATAGTGCATCGAGGGAGATGGGTATGAGACCCACATGAGTTGCCAGGGTAGTAACCCAACCTATGCGATCGGAGATCCCGTGAAGTAGGACCTAGGAAAACAAGCCAGTGGTGAACTGAGGAGAGTAACTTTACTAGCCCACTCCGTTGGAGATGCAATACTCTCAAAAACTGTATGGAAGGATGACTACTGTCTTAATGTGTTCCAAGGCTTATATGTATAGGCAAGATTCTATCCTACAGAGCGATCTTTGGAGGAACACACCTATATGAGCCCAGCTGCTGGTCACAGTCTATGAGATTGGGGTGATCTCTAGCAAGCTCATGAACAGGCCAGGAGTGTGACTAATATGCTCCACCCGAGGGGTCGGCCTTCAGCAGCCTCATATCAGTGAGACTTGTGGTGAAACTTCTTGACGCCAAACTTAAAATTCAAGGCATAGTCCATTGTTCAGTTGTGAAAGAGTGTAACTACTTGGTTTAGGTGGAGCTCAACCTTAATCGGTCTCCACTGAGATGTTGGTATATCAAAACAGCGTTTGGAACAAAGGACAAAGTGGGCCCTTGAGATCTAGTGGGGGATTGTTGAAATATGAGATGGGCCTAGAGCCCATATGACAATTTCAGATTTAATCTCTAAGGGCCCATGTAGGTGGCATGAGAAGGTGGTGGGAAGTTTAGGCCCACCATGCTAGTGGAAGGAGAGTTGGAGTGGTTTATAAGGGATTCTCTCCCTCATGCTATTGGAGCTTGAGAAGAAAATAAGCCCTCGCACACTCCTCCTCCTCCTCTCGCCTCGCCACACCACGCCTCGTCACGATGGGTTGCGGGATTGAGCCGAGCCGAGCTCACTCCTATGCGCTTCTTTTTGCCGGTCAGGAATGGAGAGTCTTTGAGAGGTAGGGCCACGAGCTGAGACGTCGGATCATGGGCTACCGACTTGGACGTGGGTTCAGCCCACGTCTCTCCACGCGCGGCCGCACATATATATGTGGGGCGCTGCCAACCCTAGCCGCCGCAAAATAGAACGCATCTCCGCCTCCACGCCCACGTTGTTCCTTTGCTGCTGCTGCCGCTGGCGACTCCATCCAGTTCACCGCGTACACGGTTGACAGGAGAGCAGGCCTCTGAAACCCCGCCTCTCCGGATCCTGCACGGGAGAGGGGCGATTAGGTTTTTGGGTACCGACTATGCGACTGCTCTCTTCTGTTCATCTACGTCTGCATCACCTTCGTCATCACCATGTTGACCGACGCCGACCGTGCCGCTGCTGAGAAGGCCGAGGACGACAAGAAGGCCGCCGAGGATGCCGCTGCTGCTGCCACCGTTACCGCCGCCGCGTGGCCGATTGGAGGGCATACATCGCTGATCCCTCTCGTGTTTCTTTCTGTTGTAGCAGTACTAGCGATATGCGTAGATGTTTTTACTATGTGCGTAGTACATGCTCTGTTAGATCGTAATCAGTGTGTTATAAATGTTGTTCATGTCATGCTCATGATTTATTCATGGATTAATTTAATCGAAAAACTGCCTATTTTCTTATCAATCCAAAAACCTAATATGTGTAGGAGTTTTCAAATTCTGGTTTTGCTGCTGCACTGAAACCGTCCCCGTTTATGGGGACGTACTTTAAGCGTTGGCAGACTAAAACCACCTTATGGCTCACGGCCATGAACGTGTTCTGGGTCGCCGGTGTGACTCCCACAGGAACGATCGCTCGTGAACAGGAGAAGGCGTTCAAGGAGGCCACTGTCGTGTTCCTCGGGCGGTTCTGAGCATGATTGGAGATAAGCTGGTTGACGCATATTTGCATATGCGATCTGCCAAGGACTTGTGGGAGGCGGTCGAATCTAAGTTCGGGGCTGCGGATGCAGGGAGCGAGTTGTATATTATAGAGCAGTTCCACGATTACAAGATGGTTGAAAACCGTCGTGTATAGGAGCAGGCTCATGAGATAATATGCATTGTTAAGGAGCTTGAGCTTCTTAAGTGCGAGTTACCGGGCAAGTTTGTCGCGGGCTGCATAATCGCTAAGCTCCCCAATTCCTGGAGGAACTTTGCCACCACTCTGAAACATCAGAGGCGTGAATTCTCTGTGGAGGATGTCATTGCCCATCTGAGTGTTGAGCAGAATTCAAGGGCAAAGGACTCCCACGGAAAAGGTTCCCACAAGCTCAAGGGAAAGAACGGTGTCCAACAGAATACCGACTTAAGGAAGAAGGGTAAGAAGACCTTCAAGAAGAACATGAAGGATGAGGGCTGCTTTACTTGTGGTTCGGCTGAACATTGGGCCAACAAGTGTCCAAACAAGTTTAAGAAGTCGGGACAGGACTCCAAGTCCGTCAACATGATTGTGGGCAATAATGAGAATGGTGCATCTGGGTACGGTAATTTATTTACTGTTTTTTCAGTGTTTCAGCCTACCGATTGGTGGGTGGATACAGGTGCAGGTGTTCATGTGTGTGCTAACATTTCATTGTTCTCTTCTTACTAGGTCACTGGCCACGGGTCCGTATTGATGGGGAATGGCGCGAGTGCTTCTATTCATGGTGTTGGCACGGTCGATCTGAGGTTTACTTCGGGAAGGGTCGTGCAGCTAAAGAACGTGCAACATGTCCCCGCCATCGAGAAGAACCTCATTAGTGGCTCTGTTCTATGTAGAGAAGGGTTTAAGTTGGTATTCGAGTCTAATAAATTAGTTGTTACTAAGTATGGACGATTTGTTGGAAAAGGTTATGAGAGCGGAGGGATGTTCCGCCTTTCCCTCGCAGATTTCTGTAATAAAGTCGTGAACCATATTCATTCGAGTGTTAATGAATCTGAAGTTTGGCATTCACGTCTTTGTCACATTAGTTTCGGAGTTATGACGTGGCTAGCAAAATCGAATTTAATCCCGAGTTTCACTTTAGCCAAAGGTTCCAAGTGCCATTCGTGTGTCCAATCTAAGCAACCTCGCAAGCCTCACGAGGCAGCAGAGGAGATACACTTGGTGCCACTTGAGCTCATACATTCTGATCTTTCTGAGATGAATGGTGTGTTGACTAAAGGCGAAAAGAAATATTCATGACTTTGATATATGATTCCACTAGATATTGCTATGTGTATCTGTTAAATACCAAAGATGAGGCTCTGCACTACTTTAAATTCTATAAGGCAGAAGTTGAGAATCAACTCAAAAAGAAAATTTAACGAGTCTGGTCAGATCGCGGTGGAGAGTACTTCTCGAAAGAGTTTGATGCCTTCTGTGCGGAACACGGTATTATTCACGAGAGGATGCCTCCCTACTCACCCGAGTCAAACGGGGTTGCCGAGCGGGAAAACCGTACTCTAACTAATTTGGTTAACGCCATGTTAGATACGTCGGGTTTATCCAAGGCATGGTCGGGGGAGGCTATAACGACATCATGTCATGTCCTGAGTAAAGTAATGACAAAGGATAATGAGATCACTCCTTATGAGAAGTGGACCTCTCATACTTACGTACTTGGGTCTGCTTGGCGAAAGTTAATGTGTCGATCCCCAAAAAGCATAAGCTGGGACCAAAGATTATGGACTGTGTTAATTTGGACTACGCTATGAATAGTGTTGGCTATAGATTTCTAGTAGTGAAATCTGAGGTACCTGACATGAAGGTCGGAACAATTATGGAGTCTAAGGATGCTACATTCTTTGAGGACATTTTCCCCATGAGAGATGTACAAAGCACTTCTAGACAGGAATCTGAGGAGACTCATGAGCCTGCCATTCCTATGGAATATTATGAACGAACACATGATGAAAATCCTGAGGAGGATGACGAGGAAACCCTTGGTAGGGGCAAGATACAAAGGACTGCAAAGACCTTTGGTGATGATTTCTTTGTGTATCTCGTGGATGATACTCCTACTTCTATTTCAGAAGCATATGCCTCTCTAGAAGCTGACTACTGGAAGGATGCGGTCCGTAGCAAGATGGATTCCGTCATGGCTAATGGGACATGTGAGATCACTGAGATTAAAAGCTGTCAGAAAATTAAGAAACTCCGGAGTGATAGCGGTTGAGTATGTCCATACGGCTAAGAATCTGGCAGATCCCTTTACAAAAGGGCTATCACGTGTTGTGATAGATAGTGCATTGAGGGAGATGGGTATGAGACCCACATGAGTTGTCATGGTAGTAACCCAACCTATGTGATCGGAGATCCCGTGAAGTAGGACCTGGGAAAACAAGCCAGTGGTGAACTGAGGAGAGTAACTTTACTAACCCACTCCGTTGGAGATGCAATACTCTCAGAAACTGTATGAAAGGATGACTATTTTCTTAATGTGTTCCAATGCTTATATGTATAAGAAAGATGCTACCCTACAGAGCGCTCTTTGGAGGAACACACCTATATGAGCCCGACTGCTGGTCACAGTCTATGAGATTGGGGTGATCTCTAGCAAGCTCATGAACAGGCCAGGAGTGTGACTAATATGCTCCACCCGAGGGGTCGGCGTTCGGCAGCCTCGTATCAGTGAGACTTGTGGTGAAACTTCTTAACGCCAAACTGACAATTCAAGGCATAGTCCATTGTTCACTTGTGAAAGAGTGTAACTACCTGGTCTAGGTGGAGCTCAACCATAATCGGTCTCCACTAAGATGCTGGTATATCAAAACAGCGTTTGGAAAACAAAGGACAAAGTGGGCCCCTGAGATCTAGTGGGGGATTGTTGAAATATGAGATGGGCCTAGAGCCCATATGACAATTTCAGATTTAATCTCTAACGGCCCATGTAGGTGGCATGACAAGGTGGTGGGAAGTTTAGTCCCACCATGCTAGTGGAAGGAGAGTTGGAGTGGTTTATAATTGATTCTCTCCCTCATGCTATTAGAGCTTGAGAAGAAAAGAAGCCCTCACGCACTCCTCCTCCTCCGCTCACCTCGCCACGCCACGCCTCGTCACGACGTGCCGCGGGTTGTGGGATTGAGCCGAGCCGTGCTCACTCCTATGCGCTTCTTTTTGCCGGTCAGGAACAGAGAGTCTTTGACAGGTAGGGCCACGATCTGAGACGTCGGATCATGGGCTACCGACTTGGACGTGGGTTCAGCCCACGTCTCTCCACGCGCAGCCGCACATATATATGTGGGGCGCTGCCAACCCTAGCCGCCGCGAAATAGAACGCATCTCCGCCTCCACGCCCATGTCGTTCCTTTGCTGCTGCTACCGCCAGTGACTCCATCCTATTCACCGCGTACATGGTTGACGGGAGAGCAGGCCTCCGAAACCCCACCTCTCTGGATCCTGTACGGGAGAGGGGCGATTAGGTTTTTGGGTACCGACTACGCGACTGCTCGCTTCTGTTCATCTACGTCCGCATCACCTTCGTCATCACCATGTCGACCGACGCCGACCGTGCCGCTGCTGAGAAGGCCGAGGCCGACAAGGTTGCCGCCGAGGATGCCGCGGCTGCTGCCACCGTTACCGCTGCCGCGTGGCCGATTGGAGGGTATACATTGCTGATCCCTCTCGTGTTTCTTTCTGTTGTAGCAGTACTAGCGATATGCGTAGATGTTTCTACTATATGCGTAGTACATGCTCTGTTAGATCGTAATAATGTTGTTCATGTCATGCTCATGATTTATTCATGGATTAATTTAACCGAAAAACTGCCTATTTTCTTATCATACAACACATTGGTGCTCACCGCCGGCACAATCAACAGAGCATCCCGTCGTCATGCACTGAGCATCCCATTGGTTTCTTGATTTTGATCTGTATGTACAGAACTTGGATAGGTTAACAAAACTACAACTTTGAATAGGTACCTAGGCCACAAGCTGATTTCAGGTGATTTGGATGGGCCAACGGGCGCGAGCGCAGGCGACTCCGCGGGCGACCGGGGCGGCGGCCGCCGGGGTGCTGTCCTCGGCAACTGCGCCTCACCCGTGCATTGGCGGCCAGTTCTGGGCGCTGTCCAGATCGGATGAGGATGCGGACAGTGACGGAGATGACCCGGCAGCCTCACTGCCGACGCCGACCCCGTCGGACTTGTTTTGCTAGTTTTTCAGTTCTGGTTATGACGAAGACGAGGTTGCCACGACGGTAGACAAGGTCTTGCCGGTGGACGATCTGGCGAGGGTTGGGCTTCATGCGGGCAAGAGGAAGGAGATAGTCCGTCGCGTTGTTTTTCGGAGAACGGCGGCGACAGCAATCAGGCCATGGAAGGGTCCTCTCCCGAAGGTTAGTCTTCCCAACCTTACTCTTTTTGATTTGATTAGGCTAGATTCATGGATTACAGTTCAGAGGAAAAAGAGACCTGTGCACCGAGCAAGTGATTCCCGGATGCCGGCGACGGCCGCGGCGGCCTTGCCGGCTGGGAAAGCGATCGAGATCTCGATGGTGCGGGTGCACCGTTTGAAATCTCTCCTGGGCCGCAAGCTGGGTGCGCCTGGGGTTGGGCCGGTTCTGAGTGAGCCGGGCCTGCGTGTAGTTGGGCCGGAGTTAGCTGGGTATGAGGCCCAGTCTAACCCGATCACTACTTCGCTTCCTCCTGTCGCCTCATGCACGTTCGATCATCAAGTCTGTCTACCGTCGTTGCGGTCTAGGGTTCCACGACATGGCCGGCCGGGGTTCTGTGATCGTGGTGCATGGCAGGCAAGGCACATCCCCCCACTCCGGGCCATGGCTGGCTAAGGAGCTGTGGCACCTCCTAGCAAGAGTGCCGCCGCGGGTGGTGCTGGCCGTGGAGGGCTAGCGCTGCCGCCGGGAGCTAGTTGCGACGGGAATGGCTCGCCGCCGAGAGCTGGCCGCAGTGGGAACGGACCGCCGCCAAGGACTGTCCGTAGTGGGGTTGCCCCAACACCGGGCGCTGGTGCCGGCAGGGCTGCTCCAGAGGTGATCGGCCCTAGGCCGCTTGTGGCTAGCGGGGTGCCCGGGCTTGGCACGGTTGGCTGCGGTACTGGTCTCCCGGGCGCTCGACCCCCGGCGCCGGTGGTGGTGCCGCAGCCGGTGATGGGCCGGGGTGGTGTGAATCCTCGACCCCCGGTGCCAACCCCGGCCTCGACTGCTGCTGCGGGCAGGGGTGCTCTTGGTCCGAGGCTGCCACCCCTCGCGACTAGCCTGCAGCCTCGACCGGCGACGCCTCAGTCCGGCGCGAGGCCGCCTCACTTTGTTGCCCGGCAGTCGCAAAATCAAGCTGCACCGGTGCTGACGCAGGCACCGTTGCCACAAACTTCGGCTGGTGGAGTTGATACGGGTGTGCCTCGGGGTCAACGGGGAGATGATGGTTATAATGCATATGGAGATGGTCAGCACTGGGGATCCTCGTCCACGGGTGGTGGTCGTGGTTATTCCTGGCAGAGTAATGGTTCGGCTGAGAGGCCTTTCATGGGTCCTACGGGAGGCTTTGTTGAGGGGGCATCTGGTCCGGGAACACCGAGGTGGTTTCCACGGTCATCATGGTGGCCGAGCCGGTCGAGGTGGCCGGTATCCCACGACAGCCTCATCCGACCGTTGTGGTCGAGCAGACGGTCGCTGGCGGGGCTGCCGAGGAGTCTGGGTTGTCCGGTCAGGCTATGGAGGCGGTGACGGCACTCGCTAATGTCGAGGTTCCTGGGAATGTAGGCTTGGGGTCTGTGTCTGTGGAGGCGTCAGACAGGGCTGATTCGGACAGGGCATCCAAGTGGGCGCGCAAGAAGGAAAAAAATGTTATGCTATGGTTGTGGCGAGAAGGGCCATTTTATAGCTGAGTGTTTGGCGGTATTATGCGA
This sequence comes from Aegilops speltoides, assembly GCA_021437245.1. NCBI lineage: Eukaryota > Viridiplantae > Streptophyta > Magnoliopsida > Poales > Poaceae > Aegilops > Aegilops speltoides. The sequence goes on along the minus strand of CM038147.1, from coordinate 359,794,479 downwards.
TACTTGTAGCAAATCAGCCCATGACTCGGGGGAATGTCCGCTTTTGAGGGATCAGGCACCATCTCTTATGATGTATGGAGTGTACTATGCTGAACTCACGTTCTTTGAGTCTCCGTATGAGAGGGAGGCTCCTGATGAGGCTCGGAGTATGACCACTGGGATTGTCAAAGTGACCAGAGGAGAAGTCTCTGAGACCCAGATTGTGCAGCAGCTCCGGGAGCTAGCTCCAGGGGACTACCATTGGGAGCTTGTCAGTCTCGAGGCAAACTTGTTTAGGGTTGAGTTCCCTTCGGTGGAGGATTTGCAGAGGCTGCTGAGTTTTGGGATGTGCAAAGTGCCGGGTACAGATGGCATCCTCGAGTTCCATGAGTGGAAGTTGGTGGAGCCTCAGGGTAAGCCTTTTACCCAGGCTTGGCTGCATTTTTCTGGGGCTCCTTTGAAGCCTATGTAGGATGCTAGGGTTGTTGCTAGCTTGGGCATTATGGTGGGAAAAACTGAGCAAGTGGATATGGCCTTTACTAGAGCTCATGGGGTAGCTCGTCTACTGGTTAGTATTTTGGACATTGAGTTCATGCCTGATGTGGTCAAGTGGTCATATCGAGGCCAGATTTACAACCTTGGGATTGAGTTTGAGGATGAGAGCCTGTTTGCCGAGGCAGCTATCGAGGCTGATGTTGATATGCACGAGGGTGATGACGGCGCGGGAGCTAAGGAGACACCGGTTGCTGATCCTGGACGAGAGTTGTCCAAGGGACAGGGGTCTGTTTCTCAGACGACCGGGGATCGGACGGCTCCACCCTCCTCGGTGCCTATGACCACTCTAAGATTTGGGTCTCTTGAGCCTGCTTCTGCACCTCCGAGACTGTGGAGTGAGCGGGTGGAGTCTATCGAGGCTTTTGAGAACACGTTACCCACTTTGGTTTTTGAGGATGCTACGTGTCCCATCCTTGGGACTTCGCTAATCTCGGTCAGGAGACAGAAGGAGGAGGCTCCTTCCCATGTTGTTGTTACTTCTCAGATAGAGGGTCCGGCCGTGGAGGTTTTTCCCTCAGGAGGGGGTCCGGGGCTGGTGTTCTCGAATCCCTCTTCTTCTGTTGTGAGGACGGAGCTGCAGGTGGTGGTTCCGAGTTATGAAGGGGGCTCGGGGCATGTGGCATCGGCGCCCTTTTATCCTATCGCGCCGGACGAGGTTTCGGTGATGGAGGTTTTATCTTCGAGAGGGGGGTCCGGGTCAGGTGGCCTCGGCACCCTCTTCTCCTCTCGCAAGGACGGAGCTGCAGGCGGCAGTTCCGGTCCCTAGAGAGGGCTCGGGGCAGGTGGCACCTCGGGGCCCTCTTCTCCTTCGGCGCCTAGGGTGACCGGCCCTCCGTTGGCACCGGTGAGCACCTTCTGCTGGCGGGCTGGGGTGGGTGGGGAGCTAGGGCAGGCGGCCCATGTTCCCCCATCAACCAGCTCGGTGCCGTCTACCTACCGTGGGGACCGGCTGAGTGTTCGGGGTGAGGCAGGAGGCCCCTCCTCGGGAAGCAGCACTCGGGAGGAGGTGATAGCGTTTGGCAGGATTCTGGACCCGGTTTCTGAGGGGCGACGGTTGAGCTACCGTCTTCAGGACCATCCGGTGGTGGACGATATACAGCAGCAGTGCGCCATGAGGGCGGCCAAGCTTCGTGACGTTGAGGTCACTACTGGTATGTCAGTTAATACCTCTAATTCCATCTTGCATTTTTCGAACAATGAGATTGTTGATAATGCAAACCAATTAGGAATTTCACTAGGTAGTAATGATGGTGAAATTTCAAATTCCTTTAATGATATACTGGATTTAGAGGCCGAGAGGGCCTTAGAAATGATTCTAACTTAGCAGCGGTCAAACCCATGAATGATTCCAATATTGATGCTTTGGGGGTCAGGGTGCTGGATAATTTTTGTGCGGATCTTGCTAATCCCCTCCCTGAGCCTGAGGAGGAGGATGAGAGTTTTGAGAATGTTGTAGTAAGACCTCCTGAGCCTGGTTGTGAGGACCGGCTAGAGAGTAAGATCAGTCCTAAACGCAAATGGAAGCGGAAGATCTACCCGACATCCTCAGTGAGTAGGAGTGCTAGGATCCGCACGGCTAAAAAATTCCATGACGAGATATGAAAGGAATCTTTTGGAATAGCAGAGGTCTCAAAGACTTGGCTAAAAGAAGGTTTCTTGCAGAAGCGTCTATCGAGCATAGGTTGGACTCTATAGCTTTGTCGGAAACTGGTAGAGATAATTTCTCACCACAATTTCTCAATACTTTATCGGGTGGTATTGATTTCGAATGGCATTGTCTGCCACCGCGAGGAAGATCGGGTGGGATCTTACTCCGTGTTAGATGCGATTCTCTCGAAGTCCAAAGTGTGGTCATGGGAGATTTTGCTGTTAAGTTTAGGGTGCGGTCGAAGGCTGATGGGTTTAATTGGGCTCTGGTGGCGGTTTATGGTGCCGCACAGCCAGAATTCAAACCGGATTTCTTGTCTGATCTAGTTAGGATTTGCGGCTCTGAGCAGCTCCCAATCCTGGTGGGGGGGATTTTAACATCATTAGGAGGCGTGATGAGAAGAATAATGATAACTTTGACGGCAGATGGTCGTTCATGTTTAACACTATCATTGAAAGCTTGGATCTGAGAGAGATTGAGCTTTCGGGTAGGAAGTTCACCTGGGCTAACGCGATGCCAAATCCAATGTTTGAAAAGTTGGATCGTGTACTGGCAAGTGTTGAATGGGAACAGAAGATTCCCTTTGTAACAGTTCAGGCACTCTCTCGTGGTATTTTTGACCACACGCCGTTATTTCTTGACTCTGGTGAGGCCTCCCACCTGGGTAACAAAAACTTATTCTCGTTCGAGCTTGCTTGGTTTGAAAGAGAAGGCTTCCTTGATCTCGTAGCCAGAGAGTGGGCTAAGGATGCAGGAGGTAGGACTGCGCTTGAGCGCTGGCAGAATAAGATTAGGCACCTGAGAAGTTTCCTACGTGGGTGGGCTAAGCATCTTGGCAGGATTTATAAGATTGAAAAGGAACGTCTCCTTACCCTTATTCAGTCCTTAGATGTAAAAGCAGAAACCACGGTTCTGCCAGCCGCAGAGCTTCGTGCCAAGATTGACGCAGAGATGAGGCTGAAAGAACTTCTTCGTGAAGAAGAATTGAAGTGGGCTCTACGGGCCAAGGTCCGAAGAGTTATCCAGGGGGACGCAAACACTCAATTCTTCCACATGATCGCCAATGGCAAACACAGGAAGAAGAGGATCTTTCAGCTTGAACAAGATGAAGGAACGATTATTGGCCAGGAGAACGTAAAATTATACATTACTGAGTATTACAAGCAGTTGTTTGGACCCCCAGAGGATAACTGTGTGTGTTTGGGTGAGTCTAGGGTTGAGGATGTGCCTCAACTTACTGATGTTGAGAATGATATTTTAGCCGCTCCTTTTTCTAAAAAGGAGGTGTTCGAGGCCATATCGCAAATGAAAAATAATAGGGCTCCCGGCCCGGACGGATTCCCGACTGAGTTTTATAAGAAGTGCTGGCATATTATTAAAGGGGACCTATTGCCAATGTTCCATGATTTGTTCTCGGGACAGCTTCAACTCTTTCAGCTAAATTTTGGTATGATAACCCTGCTTCCTAAGAAAACAGAGGCTGTGAGAACCAAGCAATTCAGACCCATCTATCTTCTCAATGTTAGTTTCAAAAAATTTACCAAGGTCGGGACGATTAGGCTCACACAGATTGCGCATGCTGTGGTGCAGCCTACTCAAACTGCTTTCATGCCGGACAGGAACATCCTAGAAGGGGTTGTGGTCCTTCATGAAATGCTTGTAAGTGCATCTAGTGCCCCTTAGTGATTTTGGTGTATTGAAGACTTATAGGTTAAGGGACTAATGTGTTTGTGAGTGTACACAGGTCTATAAGTCTATGAGGAGTTTGATATTTACAGAGAAAGTCGACCCTAAAATGAAGTTCTTATTTGAAGACTTTGATATTTCGAAGACTTTCTAAAGACTTTGAAAGTGAAGAAATTGGTGTGACCTTGAAGACTTGGTATTCATTTGTGGAACATGAAGCGTGAAGACTTTTGTTTTCATAGTTTCATTTTCTCTTTCTTGAGTCATAGGAAACACCGTCTTTGTTAAAGGGGTCGAGGAAATACTAAGGAAAAATTTCCATGTGATGCTCAACTCAAAATCCTACACCTACCAATCCTTGAGTGAAGCCTTTGGAAATCTCACAGTTCAGTCACTTTCTTGATGGAGAGACAAAGTTCTTTTGGTCGTTGATGAATTTATTTCGATCGAGGAGTTAGGAATTCATGATCTTGAATTGCCTACACGATGAGGAACATGATAGCCCCGAGGAATTTGAGAGTCAAATTTCCGACCGTTGTTGTGATGCGCGCCAGCTGTCCCAAAATATCTTATCCACCTAACGGTCATATCATTGAAGGGCATTTATGTCTTATCATGTCGGGCTGCTCCCTAGGCTATAAATAGCCGCCCCCTACAACCACTAGCTGGTTGGCTGCTCCGAAGAACTTGACACTTGTCATTTGAGAGCAACCCATCCTCCGGGACTTTGAGCGAAAATCATCGAGTGAGGAAAACCCAAAACCAAACCCTACAAACCCAAAGTGATTGAGCATCATGAAGAAATTGATCATGTGTGGATCCGGCGCTTGTTACCTTTGAAGGCTGTGCTTCTTCCAGACGGTTAGGCGTCATGGTCTAGAGCATCCAAGAGGAATTGTGGATCGCCGAGTGACCAAGTCTGTGGAAGGTTTGGAAGTCGCTGAAGACTTACCACGAGTGATTGGACGAGTCTGTGTGACCTTAGTTCAAGGAGAATACGGTGTGGACTGGGTGTCTGAGCTGCGTGCTTTCACGATCGGGTGTCCGGACTGTGTGTCCTCGAGTTTAAATACTCAGCCGCTCCAACCCGACGCATAACCGAGACAGCGGTTGGAACTGGTCTACCAAATCATTGTCTTCACCAACCTAATCGGTTCTATTTCCTCAACCCTTTCATTTCTTCATTCTTGTGTTGAGTGTTTGTTCATATCTGTGTTTGAAGACTTGTTGAAGACTTTCTCAATTTCCTCGAGATCAATTTCTTGATCTATTTGTCTTCACCTTGTGTTATCCTGTGATTACGCTTTCTGTACTCAGTGCTTGTCTTCATTTCATCTTGATGACCATGCTTGTATTCTGTTATGCTTACTTCAGAGTACTTATTCCGCTGCTAGTAGTTCTTCGCCAAGGAATTTCCTCACCGGCAAATTCCTCAGTGAAGAATTCATAAAAATCGCCTATTCACCCCCCCTCTAGTCGATATAACGCACTTTCAATTGGTATCAGAGCAAGGTACTCCCTTTTTCTGTGTGATTTTGGTTTAACCACCTGGAGTTTTAGTTATGTCGACCGCAGGTATGATCAAAGTCTCGACTGGGTGTCCTACCTTTGATGGGACGGACTACCCCTACTAAAAAACAAGATGCGAATGCATCTTGAGGCAATTGACAACGATCTCTGGTATGTTGTGAAAAATGGTGTTCCCTCTGTCTCACCCTCATTGAACGCTACCGCTGTGAAGAGATTCAAGCAACTCGATTCTCAAGCGAAGAATATCATATGTGGCCATCTGAGTAAAGGACAGTATGGAAGAGTGAGTGCTTTGGAAACTTCTAAGCTTATCTGGGATAGGCTGTCCAAAGTGAATGAAGGAGTCTCAACTCAGCGTGACTCTCGAGTTGATGTTCTTTGGAATCTCTTCAACCGCTTCAAAAGACTCGACAATGAAAATGTCCAACAAACCTTTGATCGCCTCACTGACATCTCAAATGAGCTTCAAGCCCTCGGTGCCACTGACATCACCGACCATGAGGTGGTGAAGAAACTGTTGAGATCGCTTGATTCCTCATTTGATACTCTGGGACTGATGATCCAAGAACGGGCTGACTACAAGTCTCTTGATCCTGCCGATATCCTCGAAAGGCTAAATACTCACGAGTTCCAGCTTCTTTGAAAAGAGAGATCTCTATGGTTCGAGCTATGGCAAAACCACGTGCCACGAAGGCCAAGGTTGTGTCTGAGTCTGAATGTGAGGATTCGGGTAGTAGCCTTGGTGATCCTGAAGAATTGAGCCAGGAGCTAGCACTGCTCGTGAAGAAATTCCAGAAGTTCTCAAGACGTGGTCGCTTTGGAAAATCCTCAAGAAGCAGTGATTCCTCATCAAGTGACTATAAGAGAAGGTTGTGCCACAAATGCAAGAAACCTGCTCACTATATTCAAGATTATCCTCAGTGGGAAAAGGAATTGAAGAAGAAGAAATACAAGGATTACAGTTCTAATGATGCGAAGAAGAAGAAGAAATCGTTAAAATCTTCGTCATCAAAATCCTCGAACTCTTCATCTCACAAGAAGAGCAGCTCCAAGAAGGCTCGGGCATTCATTGGCAAGGAAATGGACTCTGAAGCTGAATCTGAGGAACATGAGGAAGAGGAGGCGTCTGAAGAATCCGAATCTGGTGTGGCGAGTCCGCCTTCGCTACTACTTTCGTTAGCAAGTCCATCTTCAACATCAAGAAATCAACCCCACCGACAAGCCCGATGAAGATAATGATGACTACGCCCCACCTATTGCTTCATGGCGAAAGGTGCAAAGGTACTCAAATACACCTCCTCTGAATCTAGTGAAAATGAATCAAGAGGATCTCAAGCCCAACTACTCTAAACTTGCTAAGATTGTCAGTAAAACAACAAAGGGCTTTTGAAAAGGTTCAAAACATGCTAGACAAAAGTGATGATATGTTGGGTGAATAAATGGATCGCGACTAAAGCCACGATTGAAAATCTTGAGAGACTTGAGTCTAGGTTTGATAACCTTCAAAGTCATCATAACACTCTCTTATCTGATCATGAGATACTTTCTTATGAATTTCTTCAAAGAAAGCAAGATCTTGAGAAGCTAAGAGTGAGTTATGAAGATCTTCAGAAGGAGCGCGACTCATTACTAGCTCAACAAATCAGCGCTTCTTAGGAAGAATTTGTTCCTCCATGCTTAAAGTGCATTGAACGTGAATCTGCTAATTCTTCACCTGAATGTTCAAATGCTTCAACTGTTACAAATTCTTCACCTGCCTCTGCTATCATTAATTCCTCATCGAGGACATTGCTAGTATCCTTGACGATGCAATTTGAAGGAATTGTACATGACGAGCACGTACAAAAAGCCTCAAAGGGCATCAGACTCTTTGTGATGTGCTTAAAAGCAGATCCTCAATGAAACCCTAGGAAAGAGGGTATCGCCTTTGAGAGGAAGCTTAATGCTGATGGAACATATTGGAAGCCTGAGCAGTACCCCAAAACCTCATGGGTTGTGTGACGCCCGGATAATTAAGCCACAGTAACCCTCCGCTAATGATGCCACGTCACCTCGATTTCTGTTACTAATCTCACATTAGTTCAAAACCAATTCGAATTCAAATTCAAAATCGAGTCGACAATAAAAGTTTTAAAAATTTAAACAAAAATGTTCGGTGGACGCCAAATATTACAAAGGTAATTATGGTGCAGCAAAACCCTTTTTATAAAATGCCTAATTACTTTTAGATGAATTTAAACAGAAAAGAAATAATAAAAGAAAAAAAAAGGAAAAACAAAACAGAAAAACTAAAACCTAAGACTATCAAAAAAAGGAGAAACCCCCCTGGGCCGTGGCCCAACTGGGCCTCAACCCACCGTCCACCAGCCCAACCGGCCGCGCCCACCCCACTCCCTTATCCTCACACTCACTCCCGAACCCTAGCCCGCTCCCACTCGCCCGCGTCTCCCTCTCGTTCCCTCCCACTCTCTCGTTGGATCTGGATCGGGAGGCCCGATCCGTCCCGACACCACTGCCGGATCGAACCCTACCGCCCGCCGCCCGAGCTTCCCGCGGTGCCTCCTCTCCGACCTCGTCGCCCGCTTCTTCGTCCTCCTCCTCGAAGGCCCCTCTCTCTCCCAAGCGCGCGTGGCGCCCCCTTCCCTCCTACCCATGTCGCGTCGTGACTCGCGCTCTGCGCTTTGTCGTAGCCACACGGGACCCCGCGCCCCGAGGTTAACATGGATCACAAGGCGTGCCCAAGGCCAATCGCGCCGCTGCAGCGTCGTCGTTCTCGCCACCTCGGCTACTCCCATCGCCGTCATATGCACGCGGCTGCGCCGTCCGGACCTCCCTCTCGCTACACCCGTGGTCGCCGCCAGACCATCCAGCGGCTCCCTGCGCCACGTCCTGCGCAGCCACCTCCACCCCTCGCGGCCAGGTTTTGCAGAGTCCGTAATCCGGCCACTTGCCGTGTTGCCGTTCAGCCAGCCTCGTTGCGGCCTCTTGCGTCGCTCGGCGACGCGCCCATCTATGACGCTTCGGCCCTCGTCTGGCGGCATCGCTAAGCGCCCATGACGTGTAATCGCTGAGCGCCCGCGCCGCTAAGCCCCCTGTGACAATGACAGATGGGGCCCACGCCCCTAGAATGTTTTTTTAAAAGGAATTAAAATTAATAAAAATATAAATAAATAAAAATATCAATCAATTAATTAATTAACTAAATAATTAACTTAAGTAATCCTGTTTAAATTAACTAATTAAGATTAATTAACCTAATAACTAGTTAACCTAATTAACCAATGTTGGTTAGCTAAACAATCCCTGACAGGTGGGACCCACCTGTCCGATTGACCAGTCAATGGTTAGAGTTGACTGCTGATGTCATGCTGACATCATAAATCCATTTTCGAATTAAATTAAATAATTAATTAAATTCTAGAAATTAATGAAATCTTTAGAAACTCATATCTTTTAAACCGTAACTCGGATTAAATTATTTTCAACATGAAAGTTGCTCAGAACGACGTGACGAATCCGGATATGCAGTCCGTTCGTCCGCCACACATCCCTAACCTATCAAACTCGCAACTTTCCCCCTCCGGATCACCTGTCCGAAAACGCGAAACACCGGGATACTTTCCGGATGTTTCCCCCTTCACCGGTATCACCTACTACGCGTTAGGGCACACGAACACAGCGTATTGTCTTGTTACGCTTTGTGATGCTTTGATTGCTCTGTTATTTATTGTGTTCCCTCTCCATTACTTCTTTCGGTAGACCCGAGGATGCGGCGACCCCCGATTCGACTACGGTGTTGGTGACTCGTCCTTCTTGCGAGAGCAACCAGGCAAGCCCCCCTTGATCACGGATATCGCCTACTCTTCTCTATCTTGCTTGCATTAGAGTAGTGTAGCATATTCTTGTTCGATTACTCCTATTACATTGCATAGCTTTGTCATTGTTGCTTTCTGATCATTGATACCTTACCCGCAATCCTAAATGCTTAGTATAGGATGCTAGTTTATCATCATTAGCCCTACATTCTTGTCGATCGCCTTGCTATACTATCGGGCCGTGATCACTTGGGAGGTGATCACGGGTATATACTATACATACATACTATCTGAGATGGTGACTAAAGTCGGGTCCGTCGAAGAGTACCCATGAGTGATTCCGCAGTTGGGGCTGAAAGGACCTTTGTCCCAACGGCCCTCTGTGTGGATCTTTGTGGCGGAGCGACAGGGCAGGTTGAGACCACCTAGGCGAGAGGTGGGCCTGGCCTTGGTCGGCGTCCGCGATTGCTTCATAATACCACGCTTAACGAGATCTTGGTATTTGATCTGAGTCTGGCCATTTGGTCTATACGCACTAACCATCTACGTGGGAGTAGTTATGGGTATCCCGGCGTCGTGGTATCAGCCGAAGCCTTCGTGACGTCAGCGACTGAGTGGCGCGCTGGATTGGACTGGAACGCCACTAGGCTAGGTCTGCTTCGGCAGCGTTCGCAATGTCGTGAGGTGTGCTCAGGCGATGGGCCCAGACCCTGCGGCGCTTAGGTTTAGACCGGCGTCTTGACCTCTCTGTTGTGCCTAGGTGGGGCTGCGACGTGTTGATCTTAGGGCGGGCATGACCCAGAAAGTGTGTCCGGCCAAATGGGATCGGCGTGTTGGGTTATGTGGTGCACCCACAGAGGAAGTTTATCTATTGAATAGCCGTGTCCCTCGGTAAAGGGCGACCGAGTTGTACCGTGACCTTATGACAACTAGAACCGGATACTTAATAAAACACACCCTTCCAAGTTCCACGAGACAACCCGGTGATCGCTTTTCACAGGCGGCGAGGAGAGGATCGCGGGTAGGATTATGCTATGCGATGCTCTTGGAGATGCTACTTGGAGATGCTTCTTGGAGATGCTACTTGGCGATGCTACTTGGAGGACTTGATCTACTCTCTTCTACATGTTGCAAGGCGGAGGCTGCCAGATCGTAGTCTTGACGGGATTAGCTATCCCCTCTTATTACGGCATTACGATTCGGTCCATCGATATGGCCCTTTACACATATACCCATGCATATGTAGTCTAGCTCCTTGCTTGCGAGTACTTTGGATGAGTACTCACGGTTGCTTTCTCCCCCTTTTCCCCCTTTCCTTTCTTTACGGTTGTCGCAACGGATCTTTGGAATCGAGAGCGAGCGCCACCGTCGATGATTTACTATTGACCGGAGGTGCCTACTATCGTGCAGCCCAGCTGAGACGGCGACCGAGAGTAGTTAGGAGGATCGAGCGGGAGGCCTGCGCCTCTTCGATCTGTATCGGTTTGTGCTAGCCATCTTATGGCAACTTGTTTAACTTATATGCGTACTCGGATATTGTTGCTTCCGTGACTTCGTCTATGATCGAGCACTTGTATTCGAGCCCTCGAGGCCCCTCGGCTTGTAATATGATGCTTGTATGACTTATTTATGTTTTTAGAGTTGTGTTGTGATATCTTCCGTGAGTCCACGATCTTGATCGCATACGTTTGCGTGCATGATTAGTGTACGATTGAAACGGGGGCGTCACAAGCTGGTATCAGAGCCGACTGCCTGTAGGAATCCCCCTTCCACACTCCTTGGCCGAAGTCGAGTCTAGACGTTGCAAAAACTTTTACTAACATGGCTGTGTGTCTTACGGGCACACGTCGCCATTTGGGTGGTATTAGGATCTTTTATTCCTTGATCTTTACTCTGGGACTCTGAGCTCTCTTCTATTCGGGTTAAATGATTTTGCTAAAAACAAAACTAACTTTAGGTTCTCGCAAGTACTTTCTCCCGGAGAGCCCCTTGTTACCGATGACCGCCTGTTGCACCAGAAGATTTCGAAGATACTCTCCGATTTTCTCTCGAGACCTTGTGCCCGTTCTTTTGCAATTCCCTTCCACCGAAATATCTCTATGGATAAATACTTACACATGTCGTGCTTACTTTTATTCCCAGTCGATCTTGTTATTACAAGATACCTCGAAATTCTCTCTAATGTTCCGAGAATACTTTGTGCCTACTGCCTTGCAGTTCTTTGCTACACGAATACCATTACGGATAATTTCTCGCACTTACCGAGTATCCACTCATCCCCAGTGGATTCATGTATGTCACCAATCCTCGAAATATCATTCGATCTTCCCAAAATCTTGAGCATCCTATTGCTCTCGAAATTCTTGATTGCTTGCATTATGGTTAATCCCATAAGTCTAGTAATCTTGTTGACATCCATTGTCATTGTCATTTTGAGTCCGTTGATTCAATATGTTGCGAATGCACGCAATCATCAGTTGATCCTTATAAAGTATCTTTCCGCTCGGGCGTCTTTCGAACATGAGCTGGTTCTCGCCAATCAGTTGCCATCAATTGTACCCTAAGTCTATTCAACTTATCCATCCTTGATCGAGTGTTTGCTCCTCGATCCTTTATTTGAAAATCATAATTCCTTTGTTATTTAAATGTTGAATTATTCAGATGTTCTATAAACCGATGCATTTGCATTATTTCTTCCTTTGATTGGGTATCGATACTCACATCAACTCCATTTTGGATCGCCATATCCCTTTGTTGGATTATTATCCGGCGGTGTCCTTCATAATTAATCACCTTGTGAGTTCTTTCTTGATACATAATGCCTTTGGTAAATTGTATCCTCTCCTTTTGCCAACCATGCTCTGCCTCATCAGCGTGCTGACGTCCCACCACCTCGTCTTCAAGCTCTGCCTCCGGCGCCTCCGTCTCCGCCAAGCTCCTGGCCGGCCCCGGAAGTTCTCTTGGTGTCTTCGCGCCCGTAGCTCTCCTAGGCTCCCTTTTGCCCTTCCGGCAAGCTTCTCTTGCCGGGTCCTCCTGACCTAACTCTTGAGCAGAGAAAGCAGGGAGAGGAATTACGGGCATCTTATCTTCTAATTTGTAAGCCCTTGGGCCTTAGTTGTATTTAAAATATGTAATCCTCTCTATCATGTTTTTCATCCTCTATGGACTTGTACTAAACTAGGATGTTTTTAATGAAAAGAGGGGCGCTTGTCGGACCGAGTCTTTTACTTGACTTCGTGCCTTGTATGTTCCCATCCCACGCTCTCGGGGAGCTTGCGGCGTGAACACGCTTCTTGAGTCACGGGACATCAAGCAGCCCATTGGCGGTGTTGCTTCCGCAAGCAACCTTGCGGGCCAGATTCAAAGACTTGTGTTTGTTGAGCGGACTCGGAAACAAACCAAAAGGGCATAAGCGGGCCACGACACGCTCCTCAGCGCACGGGTTTTACAAGACACGCTCGTTCAAGGACACAGCCCGCTTTCCCGGTCCATGAGAGGATGCATGACGAGGATGAAAAACTTATCGATTCCGCAGCTTTTGGTGCTATTATCCCGCGGGAAGGAATCTTGGCTTTCGCAGCCCGGCAACTCTGGCTCCGCCAAAATCCAGTCTTTGGTGTGCTCTTGGTTTCTCCTTGTTGTTGTAATTTCAGCCATGAAAACAGCTGAGATAGGTCTGCAACAGTTTCATTATTTACATGTATATGTATATAAATCTTTTTCATGCGATTTTGAATACGATGCCGTGCCTTGCCCTTCGTATGTTTATACTCTCGCTTCTAGGGAACTTGCGGCAAGGGCCCTGCCGCCATGGCTGAGTCTTGAACTTCAAGCAGCCCGCTGGCCAAGGTCTTACCGGCAAGCAACCTTGCATGACTAGTCATAACGCACTTAGCTTGTTGAGCGGACTCGAAAACGAAACAAGGCGCGACACTTGTCGCAGCTCACTTAAATCGTTGGCGTGCTCGAAAACAAGATAAAGTGCGGCTATCCACGGGTAGGTTCCTCCAGCGCACAAGTTTCTCATACGAAGGGCATCTTCTGGCGAGGGCTTGCTCGTTACACCCTCTACTTTACACCCTTTGTGTGCTTTTACCCTCGCTTCTAGGGAACTTGCGGCAAGGGGCCCTTGCTTGCGAAATCTTGAGTCTTGAACTTCGAAGCAGACTGCTGGCCAAGGTCTTACCGGCAAGCAACCTTGCATGACTAGTCGCAGCAGCTTAGCTTGCTCGGCGGACTCGAAAAGCGAAACAAAGGCGCGACACTTGTCGCAGCTCACTTAAATCGTTGGCGTGCTCGAAAACAAGATAAGGGTGCGGCTATCCATGAGTAGGTTCCTCCGCGCCACACGTAGTATTGCGTACAAAGGGCCAGCACGAGAACATAACATAAAAAGCATGGAACTAAGGAGTGCTCGCACAAAAGCTCGGACAACTTAGCTTTTCTATTTCCAACAATCCGTCGAGGCCGTACTCCTCCCGATCCTTCCCCTTGTATATTCTCGTCCTTACGCTTTAGAGCCCACCGGTATAAACGCGCTTGCTGGCGCGCAGGGCATCAATGACCGTGGCGGTGCAGCCCCGGCGGAAGAACTTGTCGGGCTGGTTGCGGCGTGCTTTTATCGTCGAGTGGACTCAAGAACGAACCGGCGCAACCCAACCACGATTCGACCCTTTCGCGTCGAGGTCCCTCATACAGGTATGGATTCTCGGGGTACAACTCAAAGTTCGAACTTGGCAATTTTCTTTGCCCTCTTGGCGGTGGACGGTCGGCGGGGCTCGATGGCGCGTCCTCGGCGGCGTTGGCGCTCGGGGAGACGCGCTGCGGAGTGAGCACCGAGCTGCCGTCCTTGCCGAGCTTGATCTTTGGCTGGTCTGTCTTTGTTTCCTCGCACTTGCCGGTGGAGCTCGATGGCGCGTCCTCGGCGGCGCAGCGCTCGGGAGATCGCTGCGGGCGAGCACGAGCTGTCCTTGCGGACGGCCTTCTTCTTCCCCGGGAGCTTCAGCCGGCAAGTAGCTTCGCGCTCTGCGCAGCAGCTGCTTCCGGTATATCTTGTCGTATGAACAAGCGCATCCTTCTTGTCGCCGGTCGTTGAGGACTGGCGTTGATCCCAACGAGTCCGCGGATCCGGCGCGCCGTGGAGCCGTCGTCGGCGTTATTCGGCGAGCGGCGTCTTTTGCTTCTGCGGGGAGTGCGGTGGTTGCACCCGGCGGTCTTGTCGCCGTCGACCTTCGTTTTCTCAGCTTGCCGCGGCAGCGAGTCACGGCTGCTTTGTGAAGGGTCGTTGTTGGCGGCGATCGAGCTCTGGATGGTAGCCCTCGGTCTTGACCTTGTCCGCGCGCTGGAGAAGTCGAGGAGCGATTCGCCCTTGCGAGCGCTTCTGCGAGTGGAGGCGAAGCGGCGGCGCAAGGCGGGATATGCCGGACTCTAACGGCGTTAGAAGGAGCAGGTCCTGCCCGGCGCCTTCGCTGCTTGTGTCGGACGGTGGTCGGAGCATCCTTGAGCCTCGGTGTGTCCTTGCCCGAGAAGCGGATACCACCTCCGTGGTATGGCGCTGCTGGGTTGTCGTGTCTTTGAGATGGACGCTTGGGACATGCACGGAGACCGGCGCGGTCATCCGTCTTGTCCTTGATGCAGTGGCGCCCTTGAGTGTCCTCGCGGCGACCACCCTTCCGACAGCGTTCCTCCGCCCACCGTTGGCTCGGTGGCGGCGGATGAAACAGCAGAGCAGACTGCAACCTCGAAGCCTTCGCTTGGGCCATGTCAGCGCCCTTGTTTCGTTTTGAGTCCGCTCAGCAAGCTAAGTGCGTTGCGACTAGCAGCAACAAGGTTGCTTGCGGTAAGACCTTGGCGTGAGCTGCTTGAGTTCGACACTCGGCGCTTCGCAAGGGCCCTTGCCGCAAGTTCCTAAGCGTGAAGTATAAACATACGAAGGGCAAGGCACGGCATCGTATTCGAAGTCGCACTGAGAAAAGATTTATATACATATACATGTAAATAATGAAAGCTATTGCAGACCTATCTCAGCTGTTTTCATGGCTGAAATTACAGCAACAAGGAGAAACGAGAAGAGCACACCGGCACTGGATTTTGGCGGAGCGAGTTGCGGGGGCTGCGAGTGTAAGATTCCTTCGGCGGGATAATAGCACCCAGCTGCGGAATCGGATAAGTTTTTCATCCCTCGTCATGCATCCTCTCATGGACTGGGGAATGCGAGGCGCGCCCTTGAACGAGCGTCCCTTGTATGAAAAACCCGTGCGCAGAGGAGCCGAGTCGCGGATAAGTTGCGCCCTTGATTTGTTTTCGAGTCCGCTCAACAATACAAGTCTTGAATTGAGCCCGGCCGACAAGGTTTCTTGCGGAAAGCAACACCGCCGGTGGGTTGCCGATGTTCCGCACTCAGCAAGTGTGCTTGCGCCGGCAAGTTCCCTCATAGCGTAGGGTGAAAACATACAAGGCACAGAATCAAGTAAAGGATATAACCCGGCAAGCATTCCCCTTTTTCATTAAAAAACATCCTAGTTTGGTACAAGTCCATAGAGGATGAAAAACATGAAAGAGAGGATTACAAGTTTTAAATGCAACTAAGGCCCAAGGGCTTACAAATTAAAAGATTAGATGCCCGTAATCCCTCTCTTGTTTCTCTGTTCGGGAGGTAGGTCAAAGAGGCCCGACAGAGAAGCTTGCGGGGAGGGCAAAGGCGCCTAGGAGGCTACAGGCGCCAGAAGACCCAAGAGAACTTCCGGGGCGGCCGGGAGCTTGGCGGAGGCAGGCGCCGGAGGCGAGCTTGAAGGCGAGGTGGTGGGACCTCGGCCTGCTGACGAGGCTCCTCGCCTCGTACTCGACTTGGCGGCCTTGCCGCCACCCTCTTCCTCTTCCGCAGCCTCCCTCGCCCGGCCGCCCAAGGAGGCGGCCCGGGGAGTTCGAAGGCGGCGACCCGGATGATGGGGTCGCCGGTGGCCTGTGGCAAGACATCCGGCGCCTAGTCGGACCCGCCATCCTCGTCGTCGTCGGCTGTCGCTCCCCTCCTCGTCACTCTCGCTCGAGGAGGGACCTTCGCTGCTCGGAGGAGCTGTCCACCTGACATCTCGCCCGGTCCTGGAATCCCGAAGACCTTGGCGGCGAGAAGGTCGCCCTCCATTAACTTGAAATGGAGGTAAACCCCGCCGTCAAGCTATGGATCTGGCGACGTCTTCCACCCTCGATCGAAGTACATCACGCCGGGGCTGGGGACACGACACTCACTCGAGTGCCGCTGATCCTGACCCCTCATCGCAACTCCATCACCTCGGGCGGATCCGGTTCCATCAAGCTCATGAGCAGGGCCGGCAGCCGGGGCGGCGACGAGGCGCTCGGCGCAGCTTGATGAAGAACTCCCAGGGATCGTCTCCAGTATGGACCGCCTCGAGGAAAGGAGCCACCGGAGGAGACGGGAGAGGCACGTCGCCACGACCGCCTCTCCCCCGGCCGCCTCGACCACGCCCTCGGCCTCGTCCGCGGCCTCGCCCCCTCCCTCTCCCCTTGTGGCGGCTCCGCCCCGCGGGTCTTGAGATAGGGAGAAGTCGCTGCTACGAGGCGACCCTCGCTGCCACCGTTAAAGAAATAGGTTTCCTCCTTCCATGGCGAGAAAGAAGAGCAGGCTGAAGGCGAAGGGAGAAGAAAAAGTGTGAGATCATTGTGCTCCCCTTCCGCCCCTTTTAAAAGGCGAGGTGGGGCTCAACCGCCTGCCCGCCAATCGGGAGCGAGGAGGCGAGAGGCGAGGCCGACTCGCCATCTCCGCCCGTGGCTCGGCCTCCCACCTTCGCCGCCCGACCCCCATGCATGAGGGCAGCGTGGGCGGGCCGGGCGGCGGGTGAAGTGACCTCGCCCTACACCACGATCACGGGGTGGATGCCCTAAAGACCGCCGCGCCGCCCGTCTCCCACGACGCCGCAATCAGCGTGCCGTTCTGAGGGATCTGGCGGATCTGCGGAAGTGGATTCGCGCGCCGTGGGCGCGTGTGCCCGTGCCTTGTTTTGGGCCTGGCCTTGGCGCTTCGGCACCGTGTGTGCCCGAGCCGGGGCTCTGTCGGTGTACTAAGGTAGGGCTACCTCAGTACCCCAACTTGTGCATGGGCAGTTGCAGCTTCCCGCGGCAGGGTTTTCCACGTGCTCGCCGAAGACCCTCCTGCTCCATGTCAAGCCATTCAAAAACAAAGTATACAAGACAGAAGATCGAGACCCCGGCAAGAGGAGCTTGCCGGGAAGGCCGTTCCAGGCTCAAGGTTACATCACTCACGCAAGGCCCTGGCAAGAAGAGCTCGCCAGGAAGACTAGAAGATTACATCATAGAAGACACACCTCGGCGCTATATGCGTCCGGCGAGGCCCGGGGGCGACAAGTTCTGAGCAGGCAAGCTCCGGGTCCGGCAAGGTCAAGACCCCGGCAAGGTGCTTGCCGGGAGAATTCTGTTGTGTGCCGCGCTCGACTCATCAGCCCAGCGCCGCATACAGGGCCTTTCGAGAGCAGCGTGGCGGATGGCTGTGCAACTGGGGACACAGTGGCACTTCGCGGTGGTGGATCCATCGCCGTGGCGACGGAGACGCAAGAGGCGGGGAGCTTTTGGGGTCGACGGCGGGCATTAAATGCCCTTGTCCCCCCTTGTCAAAGTAGGTGGCGACCCTTTGTTCACGCCTTTGTAGCTTCCTTTGTTCCGCACTATTCAACTACCACCTCTTTTACATTTTTACCCCTTTCTCCTACGTTGACACCTGTCGGTGACCCCTTGCATTATAAAAGGAGGCCCATGCACAACGTGGAGGGGGTTAGGTTCGGTTCGGTTGGGTTAGGTTCGGTTCGGCTCGAAACCTAGACAACTCTCACGCTCGGTGTAGCTGCTACTGTAGATCTTCAACCTCCCGAGCTCAATACAAACCAAGGCAGGAGTAGGGTTTCTGGCGTCCATCGCGCCCGAACACAGGTAAAACTGCCCGCGTGCTCGCCACGATCTGCTCTTCGTGCTCCCTCCGCCCTCGTACCGCACAGACAAAGGGGCTCCGGTCCCATAGGTGTTCGTGGCGGACAGTTTCCCCCGACACATTTCTTTGACTTGATTTCATCGCCGATCGATTACACCTTCATGAAATCTCTCGACAATTGTGTCGGATCACCTTCAACATTTTGACTTCTTTCGAGATGTTAACTGTATTCATGATGGGAAATACCATCCTTGCCCTCGATGATTTGTGTTATCATCGGCCACTTTATTGCCTTCCTTCCAACACAAACTTGATTGTGTTTTGTGTTCTGTGAGTGCCTTGCTATCCAACATTGTTCTTCTTTACCTTGGAATATTACCACCTTTTATGACAAGATGTAGTGGGAAATTTCACTACCTCTTGAGAACTCTTAATACAAGTGATACTTCTCACCATCACCATTCTTTCTTGGTCCCGTGTTGATTCTAACGGGATACCAACACGTGAACCATCTTTGCTTGGATTACGTACTTCTAGCAACCCTATTGCTTTGAAGATTAATGGTCGACATTTCATTCTTAGACCATTGGTTATCGAATCACCATTCTAACATTGATCTTGCTACCTAAGCCCATATTTCGGGTGCACTTTCAACCAGTGATTAATTGTGTATGTTTCCCTCGAGCAAACAACATTAAATCATTTGAATTGACAAGTGTCATCTTCTTGTTCACATTATTGTGGAAATCCATCCGTTTGAAATTCTCGATGAATTGTCGCTGAGCTCATCAGCCACCTCCTCATCCCCTCCATGGTTTAATGATGAACTATTGTTTCAGGAACTCGCTTCCATAGTTCAATTCCCGAGAATATTACAATGTCATCTCGACAATTTGTGTTGCACCTTTTCTTCTTAGGTATCCTAAGTCTGAGGTATCCTGACACCAATCAGATCTGAATCTCGGTCAGATATGATGGTTGGAACATGTTTCCAAGAGTTATAACATTGGTCTTTTATGACCCGAGAAGGTGATATTATTCACAGCACACTGGCGAAGGACCTAGTGTTATAGTTTCCTTTTAACAAGGTTAACCCTTTTCCATGAGGGAATTGAATGCCTTGTTTAATAAGTTTATCTGATGGATCGTTTGTGTATCAAAGTCGACCTTTGCTTGAAGACCATGTCAATGCTATCTCAAAGCATATACGTGGTACTCGATTTTCAACAAGAACATTTGAAGCCCAATGCTAAATGTTTCTGCTCAATTATCCAAACACCGTTGTATGGGTAATGTCATGAAATTTCTCTCCCTTACCTCGGGGTTTTCTACATTATATCACTGTCGAAATCATGCTCCGCTTGTCCTTGGGAAGGATATACCCTTGTAAAATGTGTGTAAACACATTTCCCCTTTCATTGTTTTGTTTAACCTCTCTTGTCGCTGACTTAACTAAGCGGAGATAATTCCTGCTTAGGTAGGCACCTTCTTTTGTACCACTCATGCAGAAGATCCTGTTACTATTGTTGGTGACATTACGGTAACCACCGGCGGGTGATAACTTTGCCAATTGGTTACGCCCCATTCAACAAGCAGGAAAATTGCTCTTCGTTCCCGTCCTTGGTACCAAGATTTTTGCGGCATACTTGACAAACTATTCGTTGACATGCCTCCTGTCGGCGGCTGTGCAAGATGTCACCACCCTTCCTACTTTCAACCCACATGGTGGGACCATAACCTGAGATCCTTTGGATCGAAACGACTCTCTGTACATCCTCTATTCCCAAGGTTGTTCCTCGTGGCGTGGCCTCATATGTAATTCATGAGCCACCTTGGTCTGATATCGGACACAATACTTATTCCGTTGTTTTGACCCTTTCACGCCCTATAACGGGCATCGAGCGATTGCTGTCGCTCAAACTTCGGGATACCTCCTTACTTTGCTCTCGATATTTTCTTAAGTTTCGATTAGAGAGTTACTTTCCGCCACCTTCCTTGATGTTGTCGACCCGATAGTCGACCTTGCGAGGTCCGTTCTCCCGAGAATGCCCACCCTTTATTCTTTCATAAGTCGATGGAGTTCTTGAAGAAAATCTGTGACTTCATCATGATGACTGAAGCGAGAAGGCGAAGACATCAATGTAATAGGTCGACCTCTTGAGAAGAGCAACCAAAAGCGAGAAGATTCGTTAGGATTTCGTAACGGACCTTTCCCCTAGTCCCCCTCTTAAATCTCGGGGCGAGATTTCTTGTAGTGGAGGAGAATTGTGGCCTTGGGATAATTAAGCCACGGTAACCCTCGCTAATGATGCCACGTCACCTCGATTTACATTACTAATCTCACGTTAGTTCAAAACCAATTAATTCAAATTCAAAATCGAGTCGACAATAAAAGTTTTCAAATTTTAAACAAAAATGTTAAATTGGGCGCCAAATATTACAAAGGTAATTATGGTGTAGCAAACCCCTTTTTATAAAATGCCTAATTACTTTTAGATGAATTTAAACAGAAAAGAAATAATAAAAGAAAAAAAAAGGAAAAACAAAACAGAAAAACTAAAACCTAAGACTATCAAAAAGGAGAAACCCCACAGGCGTGGCCCAGCTGAGCCTCGACCCACCGATCCCACAGCCCAACCGGCGCGCCCCACCCCACTCCCTTATCCTCCACTCACTCCCCGAACCCTAGCCCGCTCCCCACTCGCCCCACGTCTCCCTCTCGTTCCCTACATCTCTCGTTGGATCTGGATCGGGAGGCCCGATCCGTCCCGACACACATTGCCGGATCGAACCCTACGCCGCCGCCGCCGGGCTTCCCCCGGGACTGCCTCCTCCTCCTCACGAGTCGCCTTCTCTCGACCTCGTCGCCCGCTTCTTCGTCCTCCTCCCGAGGCCTCCTCTCCCCTGGCGCGCGTGGCGCCCCTTCCCTCCTACCCCGCGGTGCGTCGTGCGCTCGCTCTGCGCCTTGTCGTAGCCACACGGGACCCGCGCCCATAGGGTTAACATGGATTGCGTGCTGTGCGCCAGCTGCCGCGCCGGTCGCGTCGTCGTTCTCGCCACCTCGGCTCTCCCATCGCCGTCATGCCGCCCGGCTGCGCCCGTCCGGACCTCCCTCTTGCTACACCCGTGGTCATTGCCGCCTTTGTCCAGCGGCTCCCCTGGCACTTACATCCTGCGCCACCTCCACCCCCTCGCGCTTGGCCCATTGTCCTCTTCGTAGTCCGGCACTTTCGGCGTGCTTGCGATGCCGTTCGGCCAACCTCGTCGCGGCCGGTGTCGTCGCTCGGCGAGCGGCGCCCATCTGCGACGCTTCGGCCCTCGTCTGGCGAGGCGTCGCTAAGCGCCGCATGACTGTAACCGCTAAGCGCCCGCCCCGCTAAACCCTACTGTGACAATGACGAGATGGGGCCCACGCCCCTAGAATGTTTTTTAAAAGGAATTAAAATTAATAAAAAATATAAATAAATAAAAATATCTATCAATTAATTAATTAACTAAATAATTAACTTAAGTAATCTGTTTAAATTAACTAATTAAGATTAATTAACCTAATAACTAGTTAACCTAATTAACCCTTTGTTGGTTAGCTAAACAATCCCTGACAGGTGGGACCCACCTGTCCGGTTGACCAGTCAATGGTTAGAGTTGACTGCTGATGTCATGATGACATCATAAATCCATTTTCGAATTAAATTAAATAATTAATTAAATTCTAGAAATTAATGAAATCTTTAGAAACTCATATCTTTTAATAGTAACTTTCGGATTAAATTATTTTCAACATGAAAGTTGCTCGAGCGGCGTGGCGAATCCGGATATGCAGTCCGTTAAATCAGCCACACATCCTAACCTATCGAACTGCAACTTTCCCCTCCGGATCACACAATAAAAGCGAAACAAGGGATACTTTCCGAATGTTTCCCCTTCACCGGTATCACCTACTACGCGTTAGGGCACACGAACACAGCGTATTGTCTAGTTATACTTTGTGATGCTTTGATTGCTCTGTTATTTATTGTGTTCCCTCTCGTTACTTCTTTCCAGATAGACCAAGAGGCTATGGCGACCCCGGTTCGACTACGGTGTTGGTGACTCGTCCTTCTTGCAGAGCAACCAGGCAAGCCCCCCTTGATCACGGATATCGCCTACTCTTCTCTATCTGCTTGCATTAGAGTAGTGTAGCATATTCTTATTGATTACTCCTATTACATTGCATAGCCTTTGTCATTGTTACTCTGATCATTGATACCTTACCCGCAATCCTAAATGCTTAGTATAGGATGCTAGTTTATCATCATTAGCCCTACATTCTTGTCGATCGCCTTGCTATACTATCGGGCCGTGATCACTTGGGAGGTGATCACGGGTATATCTATACATACATACTATCTGAGATGGTGACTAAAGTCGGGTCCGCTCGAAGAGTACCCATAGTGATTCACAGTTGGGGGCTGAAAGGACCTTTGTCCCAGCGGCCCTCTGTGTGGATCTTTGTGGCGGGCGGCAGGCGAGTTGAGACCACCTAGGCGAGAGGTGGGCTGGCCTTGGTCGGCGTCGCGATAGCTTCATAATAACACGCTAACGAGATCTTGGTATTTGATCGAGTCGGCCATTTGGTCTACTCGCACTAACCATCTCGTGGGAGTAGTTATGGGTATCCGGCGTCGTGGTATCGGCCGAAGCCTTGTGCGTCGGCGGCCGGAAGTGGCGCGCACGGATTGGGCTGGGGCAGCCACTAGGCTAGATGCGCTTCGGCAGCGTTCTGCGAGCGAGGTGTGCTCAGGCGATGGGCCCGGACCCTGCGGCGCTTAGGTTTAGACGGCGTCTTGACCTCTTTGTTGTGCCTAGGTGGGGCTGCGGCGTGTTGATCTTCGAGGCGGGCATGACCCAGGAAAGTGTGTCGGCCAAATGGGATCGGCGTGTTAGGTTCGTGGTGCACCCTGCAGTGATTAATCTATTGAATAGCCGTGTCCCTCGGTAAAGGGCGACCGGAGTTGTACCGTGACCTTATGACAACTAGAACCGGATACTTAATAAAACACACCCTTCCAAGTTCCACGAGACAACCCGGTGATCGCTTTTCCGCGAGGCGGCGAGGAGAGGATCTCCGGGTAGGATTATGCTATGCGATGCTCTGGAGATGCTTCTTGGAGATGCTACTTGGCGATGCTACTTGGAGGACTTGAGTCTACTCTCTTCTACATGTTGCAAGATGGAGGCTGCGAGCGTAGTCTTGACGAGGATTAGCTATCCCCTCTTATTACGGCATTGCGATTCGGTCCAGCGATATGGCCCTTTACACATATACCCATGCATATGTAGTCTAGCTCCTTGCTTGCGAGTACTTTGGATGAGTACTCACGGTTGCTTTCTCCCCCTTTTCCCCCTTTCCTTTCTTTACGGTTGTCGCAACAGATCTTTGGAATCGAGGCGAGCGCCACCGTCGATGGCGACTCTTGCCGGAGGTGCCTACTATCTGATGCAGCCGCGGGCGGCGACCGGGAGTAGTTAGGAGGATCGAGGCGGGAGGCATCGCCTCTTCGTCTGTATCGGTTTGTGCTAGCCATCTTATGGCAACTTGTTTAACTTATATGCGTACTCGGATATTGTTGCTTCCGTGACTTCGTCTATGATCGAGCACTTGTATTCGAGCCCTCGAGGCCCTGGCTTGTAATATGATGCTTGTATGACTTATTTATGTTTTAGAGTTGTGTTGTGATATCTTCCGTGAGTCCACGATCTTGATCGTTTGCGTTTGCGTGCATGATTAGTGTCTGATTGAAGCGAGGCGTCACGAGAATTCTTTGCAAAGGACCTCCGGTTGATCCATCTAACTTATACGGCTTTACATGTGAATCTCCTCATTCTTACGATGAGTCATTTGACTCCAACTATAAACTGTTCAAAAATCAGAATGGTGAAGTATTTGCTAGATATGTTGGCACTAACTGCAGGAACGGTTCTCCTATGAAGAAAATATGGGTTCCCAAGAAGTGCCTTGATAGTCTTCAGGTGAATGTCCTCATGACACCCCCTATGAAGAACAGGAACCCCAGATCAAATCCTTCACGTGGATCAAATTCCTCAAATGGATCAAAGTCCTCACATGATTATCATCGTGCTAATAACTCTGTTTCGCAGGGTAGAGCTAAGGGCTATGAATATGTGCATTATTCTTCAAACCATTATGTTCATAAGTCCTCGAAGAATTTCTCTTCTTATTCATATGCTTACCCTAACCCCTCTTATGTGAAGCGAAATGGTTTGGCCTCTATGCCACCATTCTCGTATGGTGCTCATGAGTGATAAACTCTTTGCCACCCCTTGAGATGTGGGTGGTGAAGAAAAAGAACTAATCTCTTCAGCGAGGTCAGGTCTCGAGGCGTGCTTTAACGTCTGAAAAATTTCTTGAGGGCGACAAAATTGCACGAAAGGGCCTTGGCGAATCATGATGAAATGAACCTTCATTTCACACGCCCTCATCTTGCTATATCATTTCTTGATTGATGAAATTCATCGATGAACTTGATATCATATTCTTCACAAATGAAGCATATGAGATCGTAAGCTACACTAATTCATCTGCGGGATGATCAACCCAAAAGCTCTTGAGTGGGTCCTCGATAGTGGATGTCGAATCACATATTTGGTGACAAGAATCTATTGATGGATGCTCCCTTATCACCGTCACATCTGAAGCATATCATCTTCTTGACAAAGGAAAAAGTCAGTATTGGGTCTTGGTAAGGTTGCAACCTCTAAGGATAAACACATGGACAAAGTCATGCTTGTTGAGTCCATAGGATACAACCTCATGTCGATCTCAATGCTTTGTGATCTTGATATGGTTGTTGTCTTTGGCAAATATCATTGTGTTGTGATTATGGAAGGTGACAATTCCAAAGTCTTCAAAGGCTTTAGGAGAGGAGATTTGTATATTGTTGATTTCTCTCTGGGACCACAGCCAGCCGTGTGTCTACTTGCAAAAGCTTGAAGGCTGGCTATGGCATCGATGACTTAGTCACGCAGGCATGAGGAATTTACTGCGCTTGTGAAGAAGAAGCATGTCATTGCCATTGAGAATGTCAAATTCCTCAAGGATCACTTATCACGAACTGTGAAGCTGGAAAAATGACCAAGGCCAGCATCCGGTGAAGACTATCATGACCACTACTCGTCCATTGAATTGCTTCACATGGACCTCTTGGACCTAATCATTACTCGGCGGTCACTAATGATGCATCTCTATATGGTTTTGTCATTGTTGATGATTACTCTCGATATACATGGGTACACATTGTTGCTTACAAACATGAAGTGCGGGAAGTCTTCAAGCGTTTTTCCTCGAGGGCTTCAACCAACTTTGGTGTGAAGATCAAGTACATCGAAGTGACAATGGAACCGAGTTCAAGAATTCGGTCTTGATGACTATCTTGATGAACTTGGTATTACTCATGAGTTATCGCTCCCTATACTCCTCGGCAAAATGGCGTCGTGGGCGCAAAACAGAACTCTTGTTGAGATGGCTCGCACTATGCTTGATGAATACAAAAGCGCCTCATCGTTTTGGATTGATGCAATTGATCTGCGTGCCACATCATCAGCAGTATATCTTCACAAATTCTTCAAGAAGATGGCCTATGAACTCCTCAGCGACAAGAAACCCAATGTGAGTTATTTCAAAGTCTTGATTGCTAAATGTTGGATTAGAGATCCTCACCACAATTCTAAATTTGCAAAGCACATGAAGGTTTATGCTTGGTTACGGAAAGGACTCACACACCTCTGAGTCTTCAACATTGTTCTTCACAAGATTGTTGACCTTTGTAGATGTGCGGATTCGATGAAACTAATGGCTGTAAAGAGCACCTACCTACGTGTTAGATGAACCAGCACACGAGGATTCTATCAAGTTCAAGGCAGCGAGGATGTCATTCCCTCTTGAAGAATCTTTGAAGAATTCATTCGATTCATGAAGAGCGTCGGTGATGCACAGAAGAAAATCTTTGAGGAAAATGGTCTTTGAAGAAAATCTGATCAAACTCCTCGGCGACAACCAGCTCATCCTCGCGTTGCAAAAGAAGTGCAAGTGGAGAAGATCATCGATGACATTAGAGCACCGGGTCCTCTCACACGCTCAAAAGCTTCACATTTATCTAACTTTTGTGGGCACTATGCTTTTGTCTCTATCAGAGCCCACTAAGGTAGATGAAGCATTTTGGGCGGAGTGGATTCGGCTATGCAAGAAGAATTACATCGATTCGAGCTCAACAATGTGCAGGAGCTGGTCAACGTCCGAGATCTCGCAAGCATAATATCATTGACACAAAGTGGATCTACATGACAAGCAAGATGAAAATGGCCTTGTGGTAAGGAATAAAGCCTGTTGGTAGCTCAAGGCTACACACAGGTTGAAGGAATTGCTTTCGATGACACTTTTGCACCTGTTGCTAGACTTGAGGCTATTCTCATATTACTTGCTTATGCTAACCATCATGATATCATCTTATATCAAATGGATGTGAAAAGTGCATTCCTCAATGGTAAGCTTGAGGAAGAAGTATATGTTGCTCAACCCCCAGGTTTTGAAGATCCAAAGAATCCTAACAAAGTCTTCAGACTTAATAAGGCCCTCTATGGCCTCAAGCAAGCCCCTCGGGCGTGGTATGATACATTGAAGGAATTCTTCGTGAAGAATGGCTTCACACCCGGTTCACTCGACCCTACTCTCTTTACTAAAACTTATGATGGTGAACTGTTTGTGTGCCAAATATATGTTGATGATATTATCTTTGGTTGTACTGACCAACGTTATAGTGATGAATTTGCCTATATGATGAGTGAAGAATATCAAATGTCTATGATGGGGAGTTGAAATTCTTCTTAGGTCTTCAAATTCGTCAACAACGCAATGGTATATTCATATCTCAGGAGAAATACCTCAAAGATGTACTAAGGAAATTTGGCATGCAAGATTGCAAAGGCATCAAAATTCCTATGCCCACAAATGGCCATCTATGCACTGATGAAAATGTTATTGACTTCGATCACAAGGTATACCGCTCCATGATTGGTTCTTTACTGTACTTATGTGCATCTAGGCCAGATATAGTGCTTAGTGTTTGCATGTGTGCCCGATTTCAAGCTGCACCGAAGGAATCACACCATAAGGCTGTGAAGCATATCCTTCGATATCTAGCTCACACACCAACACTAGGATTATGGTACCCCAAGGGCTCGATTTTGATCTCATTGGATATTCGACTCGACTATCTTTGGTGATCGTGTGGACCGCAAGTCAACCATCACTTGTCATTTCCTCGGACGATCTTTGGTGCTGTTGGTCCTCGAAGAAAGCGAGCTGCGTATCCTTGTCTCTGCGGAAGCTGAATACATTACTCTGGCTCTTGTTGTGCTCAAGCGCTTTGGATGAAGCAAACACTCAAGGACTATGGCGTCAGCGTGAAGAATGTGCCTCTCCTCTGCGACAATGAGAGTGCCATCAAGATTGCTCACAACCCAGTTCGGCACTTTCGAAGACAAAGCACATTCAGATTCGTCATCATTTTCTTCGTGATCATGTGTTGAAGGCGACATCTCCATCGAGCACGTGAAGACTGAAGAACAGCTAGCTGATATCTTCACTAAGCCCTTGCATGAGAAGAGATTTAGCAAGTTGCGGTGTGAGCTAAATATCTTAGAATCTTCGCATGTTCTTTGAAAAGGACACACACCCCGACACTTATGCAAAATTGATGACTTAGATGTGCAACACATGAAAAGCGTTTTCTTCAATCAATGAAGAATAACACTCTAAGTGTGTAGAAATTAATGAAGAATTTGATTCTCGAACCCTCGACAATTATGCAGCGATTATGCGAAATCATCATTCTTATCTGATGGGTCACGCCACCACAAAAGTTGAACATCTTCAATTTGAGTTTTTCCTCAGTTTGGAATTCTTTAGTTTTTCAAATTCTTCAACTTTGCAAAATCTTCACAGTTTTCGTTGTTTTTCTTCATTGGCTATTGTCGGTGTACTAAAGTAGAGGTACCTTAGTACCCGAACTTGTCTATGAGCGATCCTTGGCGCCATTGCAACAAGGCTTGCAGGCGGCGCCAAGATCCTCCGTCATTCCCATTACCGCCATTCAAGAACAAAGTATTAACTAAGAAGACAAGGCCCCGGCAAGAGGAGCTTGCCGGGAAGGACAAGACCCCGGCAAGAGGAGCTTGCCGGGAAGGACAAAGACCGGCAAGAGGAGCTTGCGGGAGAATAACAAGGCACGCCGAGAAAAACTTGCGCGGCGCCCCATGCGTCCGGCAAAACGCAGCAGCGGCAAGCTTCTTTGGTAGCGACAAGACAACGGCATGGCAAAGCGCTTGCAGCGGCAAAGGCTACCACTCTGCGCCCAAGCTCCAGCGCATCAAAGGCGTGTCACCCGGGACCATCGAAGCGCGTGGCGGTATTTGTGCAGCTATGCGGTCTTGGTGTAGCGAAGTGACAAGGAGGCCATCGTGGCGTCGGTGGGCCCCTAACGGTCGTTTCCTTGCCTTTGTAAAGGCATTGGGCCGGGCATTAAATGCCCTTGTCCCTTGCCGTCGAGTTAGGTAGGGGACCTTTGTTGGACCTTGTTGTACCAACCTGCATTTTTACCTTTCTACCCCTCTTTCTGCGCTGCCACCTATCGGTGACCCCTTTAGACTATAAAAAGGAGGCCCATGCGCACGTAGAAGAGGTTCGATTCGGTTCAGAATTTTGGTTCCGCAGTTCCGCCGTTGGTTGGGTTCATTCGACCCATTCAACACCACAGCATACCCACAAGCAAGAACAAATAAAAACACAAAGCAGCAGTAGGAGTTTTATCTCTCCCGAGAGCTCCGAAGCTGGGTAAAAATCCCCCGCGTGCTCGACCTCGATCTGCTCTTCGTGCGACCCTCCGCTCCCTTGCCGGACCAGAAGGGGCCCCCTTGCCCCATAGGTGCTCGTGCTCCCTCAGAACAGCCACGACATCTTTGGTGCGCTAGGTAGGGGGCGTCGAGGTTGTGCGAACCTGATCCGGTCTCTGCGCGCGCTACATCAGCATCTTCATCGACATGCCACCGAAGAAGAAGACTTGAGGTGGCGCTCCGTCTGCTTGTTGTCCTGCCACCCAGAGCAAGCAGCGGTGGGGCGGGCGCCCGGCGGAGGCGAGGCGTCGTGGCGGGACTCACGTCGTCACGAGGTCAAGGACAAGGCCCGCAAGCTTGCGTGCGGATACCCACCACACCCCTCTCGGGAGGTGCGGGATCGACAACGCCACGGTGCTTACGGTGCCGTGCTCGCGTTGGAACAAAGGCCAAGCTGGTGGGTCGCGGGGCGCTCAGCGCCAACGTCTGGCGTCAACGCGCGCTGGCAGCAGCGGTGCGGTCGCTGGCGAACGTTGCTCCTTCTAACACCGTTAGGAGTTTGAGCATGTCCGCACCTCGCGCCGCTCACCACCGCCACCCAAGACTCTAGAGAGCGGCGGCGAGCCCGGCTGCTCCTGAACTACCCTCGGCGCCGGACAAGATCGGCGACTAGAGGCAACCATTTATAGCCTCATTGGCCGCCAGCGCCGACAAGCCCGGCAAGCGAGCACGTCGAAGCGGCGGGCGCTTCGGCGGAAGCGGTGGCGACAAGACGGCTGAGGTGCCACCACCAAGCACTCCCGCCCGAAGGCCAAAGGTCGCCCGACTTCGCCGGGCCAACCTCGGCGTCGACTCCACGCGTCGTCGGACCCGCGAGCTTCGCTGCGACCAACGCCCGTTCTCCAAACGGCGACGAAAACGCCCGTACTCGCGCCGAGCAGCGAAGAAGCGGCGTCAATCGACCAGCCTTGGGGCCTTTGTCGATATGCATGCGCCCGAGAGAACGAGGCGACTTGCCGTCTGCAGCAGGTTGCCCTGCGTTCACCGTGAGCTGCGGCAAGTCCGGTGGTGATACCAGAACTTCAAGCGAGCGTGCCGAAATGCGATGGCAGGATACATCCGTCGGAGTTCCTCGGCGTCTACACCATCGCGGTCACGGGCTGCGGGGGCGGCGAGAAGATCCTCGCCAACTACTTCCCGTTGGTGCTCAAGCCTTGTCGAGATCTTAGCTCATGCACTTGCGGATGGCTCCATCTCTTCGTGGGCGGACTGTGCCACCGGTTTGTCGGCGCCTTCACGGCGCCCCAACCCATGGCGAGAGAGCAATCTTCATTGCTTTCGCCCGAAGGAAGGAGAACCCCTGCGCAAGTACATCGAAGATTCAGCCAAGTGCGGCGCAACATCGAGCGTCCACCCTGCGCGGTTATCGGTCGTTCCATCGAGCGTGCGTAACGCAGAGATGAGAGAGATGGCGATGTGCAAGATCGAAGATGTCGTGAGCTATCGCTCTGGCGACACAAGTCGCCGCGAAATTTGAGGAGGAGGAGAATCCCGAAGAAATCACGAAGCGAAGGATCGGCGGTGAGGGCGCCGCCCGGCAAGAAGAACCGGGCGGAACAACGAAGAAAGGCTAAGGATGTACTAGTTGTTGAGAGTCCGCCAGCGGCCCGGTTCAAACAAGGCCAAAAGCTGGCGACTCGGCGAGCTGTGGTGGCGCCGACAAGCGGGCAGCTCCGACAGCGATCTTGCAAGATCCATCGCCGCGAAGGGCCATGACCTCCAAGCATGCAGAAGGTTGAACAAATGGCGAGCTCTGACTGAATATGGCGTCGCGACAAGGAAAGGCCGGGAAGGTGGCGGAGGATCCGGCAAGCTTCCGCGCGGGGGGGGCGCGCGGCAAGGCCAAGCCGCCGCAAGAACAGAACCTCCCGTGGCGCGACAAGGCGAAGCGAAGAGGAAGATGATGAGATGGAGGAAGAGCGAGACCGGCGACCAAGAGTTTGAAGCGGCGGAGGTCTTGTGCGTTGGTGGCGGTGCTTCTCTGCACCTCGCACCGCCAACTCAAGCGGTGGGTGCGGGAGGTAAATCTGCGAGAACCATCGGTCGAGCGCGCAAGCCTGAAGTGGTCCAGCCGCCCATCGTCTTTGATGTTGAGATCACCTGATCGCATCACTACGGTCGGTGCTTGCGATGTTGGTTTAGCCAACCATTCGCAACCTCAAGGTCACGAAGATGTTGGTTGTGGCGGGGCGGCTGAATCGATCTCTTCCGTGGTGCTCAAAGCTCGGATCCCGACAATGAGCTCGAAGAGGCTGGTACCTTTCAAGGAATCAACCGGAAGGAGCAAGCGAAGGGAAGATCACCTGCCCGGTAACTTTTGGCGGTGAGCTGAACCGGAGACGAGAGAGTCACGTTCGGCGTTGCTGATTTCCCATTGCCTACAATGGGATACTTGGCCGTCAGGCTTGCCAAGTTCATGGCAGCCTCTCCTCGCCTACAATGTGCTCAAGATGCAGGTCCGATAAGTGTTATTTACATCGCGGCGGCGGGAAGGATGCACTTATCTGTGCCGACAAGATCTACCGGGAAGCGGCAGCCACGATGAGAACACAAACCACTTGCGCTGAAGCTCCGGGCGGAAGAAGAAGAAGGTCAGAGTCCGGCAAGAGTAGCTCGATGCCCACTCGGCAAGCGCACCTCTTGGTCTTTGCGCCGTCGAGGGCGCACCATCGAGCTCCCGGCAAGTGCAAGAAGGCAAAACAGCTTCACGAGACCAAGAAAGTGGCTGCCAAGGAGGGCGGCCTTTGGTGGTACCTTCACCATCGGTGCCACGCTTGATCCTAAATAGGAAAGTCGCTCATTTCTTTCCTCAGGCGAATGTAGATGTGTTTGCATGGCAACCATCGACATCCCGGTGTTCCCAGGGAAGTAATTGAGCACCACCTTGCCGTCTGCCCTCACGCGGCCCGTCAGCGAGTCGGGAAACAAGCGATGGGCGTCAAGAGTTCATTGCGAGAGGAGATCAAGAAGTTGGAAGCGGCGAGGCCTGGTTAGAGTACTCCACCCAGCGTGGTTAGCCAATCCGGTTATAAATGCGCCAAAGCGAGCGGGAAGTGGAGAGCTTTGTATTGACTTCAGCGATGTTAATAAAGCTTGTCCCAGGATCCATTTCCCTTGCGGCGCATTGACCAGATTGTCTACTCCACGGCGGGATGTGATCGCTTTCATTCCTTGATGCATACTCGGCATATCATCAGATCTTCATGGCGAGAAGAGGATGAGGAAAACGCATTCATTACTCCATGTAGCGCGTCTTTGCTTTATGCGGATGCCTTTCGGACTAAGAATGTCGGTTCAACATTTGCAAGTAGTCAATCATGCTTTTGAGCCACATTGCTGCGAAATGTAGAAGCTTACATGGATGACATAGTGGTCAGAAGCGACGAACAACTTTGATCCAAGATTTGGGCGAGACTTTTGCAAATCTGCGCCAAGGTCAATCTCAAGTTGAACCCAGAAGTGCGTGTTTGGAGTTCCTTCCGGCAAGCTTCTCGGGTTCTTAATAATCAGCGAAGTTGAAACCAACCCGACAAGATCAAGGCCATCGAGCAGTTGAAGCCCGAAGCGTCAAGGATGTGCGGAGGCTTGCGGCTGTGTTCTGCTCTCGATGGGTTCATCTCTAAAATCTGCTGGCCAGCGCCTGCCGTTTTCAAAATTTTGAAAAAGCAGGTCAATGAAATGGACTCGAAGCGGAGGCTGCGCTACGAGGACTTGAAGAGATACCTATCCTCACTCCAACACTTGTCGCGCCTAAGCCACAAGAAGTTGCTACTATATCTGGCGGACCAATCAAGTGGTTAGTGTTGCGTTAGTTGCGGAGAGGAGGCGGATGATGAGCTAACAACGCGGCAAGCGAATCCAGCGACAAGCGAGGCTTCCCGACAAGCTCTGGCTCCGGCAAGGATGGATCTGTCTGATTCTTGGGAAGAAAGCGAAGAAGATGGTGCGGCGCCAGTTTACTTTGTCGGTTCCCTTCTACGGAGCTAGATCAAGGTACTATGGTGTGCGAAGTTGCTTTTCGGCCTTCTCATGGCCTCGAGGAAGCTGCGCCATTACTTTCAAGCACATGAGATCCACGGTGGTCACTCGCTTTCCGTTGAAGAGGATATTGCAGAATCCGAAGCAGGCGGGATTGTCAGTGGGCCTTTGGAATTATCAACTTTGGCCTCAAGTTTGAAAGTACTTCAACTATCGAGCCGAGCATTGGCAGAATTCATTGCGAGTGGGCCTTGACACGATGAAGAAACTTGGAGAAAGAGCCTCCCGTCAAGAAGCGAGCAAGGAATGGATCATGTACTTTGATGGTGCCTTCTCGCTGCAAAACCTTTGAATGTGAGGCGTACTTCTTATCGCACCCCGGAGATACCTCAAATCGTGATCCAAATGCACTTTCCCAAGGGCAAGCAACAAACAATCTGCGAGTATGAAGGCTTGCTTGCGGACCGAGATCATGGCGAACTTGGGATCAAGAAGCTTATTGTCGGGGTGATTCACAGCTTGTCATCCGCCAAGTTAACAAAGATTATCGAGTCCGTTGATGGAAGCTTACATTGATGAAGTGAGAAAGCTGGAAGAGCATTTTGGCGGCTTCTTGATGGAACATGTTCAAGAGCTCGAGAATGACATTGCGGATGGCTGTCAAAATGTCTTTGCCTCAAGTTACAATGGAACCAGGAATTTTGTGCTCAAGCTGACTCAACCATCTGTAACACCATCAAGCTGGACGAGCAAGAAAGAAAAGATGGTCATTGGCGACTACTTTCGGCGAGAACTCCCGGAGCCGCCGCCAAGAAGGTCCCAGGATCAACACGAAAGTCTTGAGGAAGCGATGCTGCTCCGGCAAGCCCTAAGGTTTGTTCGTTGAAGCGAGCGCTCCCGACAAGCTATGTCGACACGCTTGCGGGAGCATCAGCTCGACAGGGTCCCGATTCTTGCCGTAAAGCGGATGTTCCCAGCAGCATTGCGCCTTTAGTCCTTGTTGTCGAGCATAGCTCCAACATGGGCCTGCAGATAGTCCATTTCCTTGAACGGAGAACTTCAGGAGCAAGAAGCGGCGGAGAGAGTAGCCCGGCAATCAAGTATGTACCAGTTTGTTGATGACATCTTTGTGCTGAGAAGAAGATTCAGCGAGTGAAATTGAAGTGCATTTCTCGGGAAGATGGGCGAGGGCTGTTGGCGGAGATACATGGAGGCATATGTGGTCACCACATTGGCGCAAAACACTGCCGGCAAAGCCTTCGGCAAGGTTTCTTCTGGCAGCAGACCCTCGAGGATGCTGTTGCACAAGTAACCAAGTGTGAAGTGTGCGGTTCCACTCAAGCAGATTCCTCAACCAGCTCAAGCTCTCCAAACAATCCCTTTATCTGGCCATTTTTGGTGCAGGGGCTCGACATTCTCGGCCCCTCTCCCTAAATATCTGGATCGCCTTGAGTGCTCGCTTATGATGAGCTAGAGCAAAGCAGGCTGCTGACAAGGCGGCGCTGCTCCTCGAGGTAGATCGTCTTGATTGCTTCTGCTGATGCAGGCTGCTCGCTACCGACAAGCTTTGTGCCGCTACCATAGCATGAAGTTGGCCTTGAAGCTTCAAGAGAGAGAGGATGAAGGTGTGGACGGCGTCGTTCGAAGAAATACAACCTCGCCCGGGACACGAGGAAGACGAGAAAAGCTAAGTTGCCAAAGTTTGAGCATGATCAAATTTTAAGTTTTAAGTTATACTCCTTGAAAGCTTTGTGCCTTGTATGGAAAACCTGTGCGGCGGAGGAATCGACTGCGTGGCTAAGTTGCGCCCTTGATTTGTTTTGAGTCCGCTCAACAATACAAGCGGCTGCAACTAGCCCGACAAGGTTTCTTGCGGGAGGCAGCACATGGCCAGGCTGCTGATGTTCGCTTTTCGACAAGTGTGCTTGCTTGCGGCAAGTTCCCTCAAAGCGTGGGGTAAAAACATACAAGGGATGTAACGGAGTAAAGGATATAACATAGCAAGCGTTGCCCGGGACAAAGTTATATTACGAAAGTAACTTGTTGCGGCACTGACTAGGTTGTTCTCATAACTAAAATAACAGCGACAAGGAAAGAGAAGAAAGGTGCACCGGCACCTGGGTCCCGGCAAGCCAGAGTTGCTGGGGGCTGCGAGTGCTAAGATTCATCCCCGGCAAGCCAGAGTTGCCGGGGGCTGCAATATCAGATAAGTTTTTCATCCCTCATCATGCATCCTCTTATGGACTGGGGAACGCGAAGTTATATTCCTTGAACGACCGTGCCTTGTATGGAAAACCTGTGCGCGGAGGAACCGGCTCGTGGCTGAGTTGCGCCCTTACTTTGTTTCAAGTCCAACAATGAAAGTGAGCTGCAACTAGTCCCGACAAGGTTTCTTCTTGGAGCAACATCGCCATGACGAGCTGCTTGATGTTCGCTTTTCGACAAGCGTGTTAAGCGCCAAGCAAGTTCCCTAAAAGCCTAGGGTAAAAACATACAAGGGATGGAATCAAGTAAAGGATATAACATAGCAAGCTTCCCCTTTTCATTAAAAAACATCCCACTCGGGTACAGTCCATAAAGGATGAAAAACATGAAAGAGAGGATTACAAGTTTTAAATGCAGCTAAGGCCCGAGGGCTTACAAATTAAAAAGATAAGATGCCCGTAATCCCTTTCCTGTCCCCCTTTTCAGGAGGTAGGTCAAGGAGGCGAAAAGGGCAAAAGAGGCGCCTAGGTGAGCTACGGGTGCTAGAAGACACCAAGAGAACATCCCGGGGACCGTCCGAAGGCTGGATGGTGATGGCGGCGCCGAGCGAGCTTGAAGGCAGGCGGCGGGGCGTCGGCATCTTTGTCGAGGCACCACGCCCTCGTGCTCCGACAGCGGCCTTGCCGCCAGCTCTCTTCCTCCTCCGCAGCCTCCCTCGCCCGGCCGCCCAAGGAGGCGACCCGGGGAGTTCAAAGGGCGGCGACCGGATGATGGGGTCGCCCGGTGGCGCATGAGGTGGCGCCCGGCGCCTGGTCAGACCCGCCACCTCGTCGTCCTGTCGCTCTCCTCCTCGTCACTCTCGCTCGAGTCTTAGCTATCGGAGGAGCTGTCACGACATCTCGCCGGGTGTCGGAGTCCCGAACACCTTGTGGAGAGAGAGTCGCCCTCCATTAACTTTATGGGGCAAGGGGCCCTTACGGTCCGGCAAGGGCGGCGGAGGTCGCCTGAAGAGCAGATCGAGGTCGAGCAGCGGGATTTTTACCCATCTTGGAGCTCTCCGGAGAGATAAAACTCCTCTGCTGCTTTGTGTTTTATTTGTTCTTGCTTGTGGGTATCTTTGTGGTGTTGAATGGGTCGAATAGACCCAACCAGCGGGAGCTACGGAACAAAATTCGAACGAATCGAACCTCTTCTCGTGCGCATGGGCCTCCTTTTATAGTCTAAAGGGGTCACCGGCAGTGCAGCAGTGAAAGAGGGTAGAAAGGTAAAAGCAGGTTGGTACAGCGGTGTCCAACAGTGTCCCCTACCTAACTCGGCGGGGGGACAAGGGCATTTAATGCCGTCCGGTCGCCCTCTGATTGCAAGAAGCGACCGTTAGGGGTGCCACCGATCGCCACGATGGCCTCCTTGTCGACTTAAACGCCACCTCGCACCGCGCATAGCTGCCTGGCGCCTCGCCACGTGCTCTGGGATGGTCTGGGTGACACGTCTTTGGATCTTGTTGGAGCTTGGGCGAGTGGCAGCCTTGCCATGACAAGCGCCTTGCGTTGCCCTTGACCGTTGTTTTTGTCAGCGCGGCAAGCTTGCGCTTCGCCGTGCCTTGCCGGAGACGGCGTGGGCGTCGCGGCAAGTTTTCTGAAGTGCCTTGGTTGGCCTTCCGGCAAGCTCCTCTTGCGGGGTCTTTATCCTTCGGCAAGCTCCTCTTGCGGGGTCTTATCCTTCGGCAAGCTCCTCTTGCCGGGGCCTTGTCTTCTAAGTTAATACTTTGTTCTTGAATGGCGGTAATGGGAATGACGGAGGATCTTGGCGGGCGCCCGGCAAGCCTTGCCCTTGAGGTCTTGCTGTTGCCCGTGCACAAGTTCGAGTACTAAGGTACCCCTACTTTAATCCGGCAGAGCCCCGAACTGGGGCCCTACGGTGCCGGCGCTGTTGGGCGAGGCCCAAAAGCAGTCTGCAGGGGCCTTGGCCTGGGTTCAAACCAAATCTGCTCCGTATCCACGCGGCCTCCGTAGCAACGCAGCGTCGATCCGCGGCGTCGTGGGAGGCGTGGGTGGCGTCTTGCCAATTTCGAGCATCCACCCCGTGGTCACAGGCGAGGCGAGTCACCTCACCAGCCTCGGTCCTGCATCCCGCATGCAGCTCCCATGCATTTGGGGTCGCGGACGGTGGAAGGTGGAAGCCGAGCCGTCCGCAGGCGGAGGGCGGGTCGGCCCGACTCCTGCTCTTCCGTGCTTTGATTGGCTGGCCAGGCGGCCGAGCCCCCACCTCGCTCCTTTAAGAAGGGCGAGAGGGGCTGGCCCGCACTTTCTCATCTTCTCCTTTCTTCAGCTTTTGTTCCCCTTTCTCCTCTCATTTGCCATGGAGGGAGGGAACCCCGGCCCTTCATCGGTGGCGGCGAGGGTCGCTGCCAGGCAGCGCGCCCTCCTATCCACGCTTCATGGTGTAGAGCCAGCCACAAGGGAAGAGGAGGCGAGTCGTGGGCAGTCGGCGCTCGAGGGCAGGCGGTCGTGGGCGCGCCATCTCCGCCTCCGCCCGGCTGTTCCTCTTCCGTGGCGGTCCACAGGGGCGACCCTTGCGAGTTCTTCGTCCAAGCTCTTGCGGGCACCTCGTCGTCGCCTCGGCTTCCGGCTCTGTTTTCTGCCGCGATGGAGCGGACCACCCGAGGCGCTGAGATTGCACATGAGGGTTGTGCGATCAGCGGCACACGAGTCAGCGTTGTGTCCCCAGCCCCTAATGTGATGTATCTTGATCGAAGGTGGAAGACGTTCGCCCGTATCCACAGCCTGACGGCGGGGTTTACCCTCCAGCTATATATATATATGAGTTTATGTCCTCTACAACATTCACTTGTAGCTATTTCTTCAAGTTACTTTTTCTGCTAAGTGAATGTGATCGGACCCTTCCCCCTCTATGCTATACTCAACCCAATCTATTCACAAATTCTTCATGTGCGTTCTATTTGAAACTTCGTTCAAAATCTTCTTGTGTCCTTTTCATTTGAAGAAATTGCGAGCGAAACTTTAAAACAAATCTTATCCAAATTTTCGGTTTTGCCGCTCAAACCGTTCCGCATCCCACAATGCATTATTCTATTCACCCATGATCGTACATGATCTCAACTACGATGCGTGGGTGACACATGTCGCGAGAAGGAGAAAGGGCGAGAACACGTTAGTCCCAAATCTTGAGCGAACAGTTTTTACCGTGTCTATAAATACCCTCTCCCTTCCTCACTTCATTTACTCGGTCGATCGCTACTCTCTCACTCGAGCTCCTCAAACCCTAAGCGCGCCGCTTCTCCATCGTCGCCGGTGAGGAAGAGCTTGCTGCCTCGACCTCGTCGCCCGTCGTACTCACGCCGACCACGGAAATCTTCACTCCGCCGCTTGCCGTAGCTGTCTTCCTCTGCCAAGTTAGGCGTGGGAGATCTAACTGACGAACCTCACATCTGTTCTTCTCGGTTAAATCGTGTTCTTCACTTGGGTAATTAAAAGTTACTTTTATTACTCACTTTGATTCTCAAACTGTCCTAAAATCTGCAAAGGTGTTTATTCTTCAAATCTTCACACATATGAACACCTCACACATCATATGATCTTGAACTGTTTCTCTAAGCAATCATTTTCTTCAAGATTCCCTAATTGTGTGGATCTTGATCTGTACAACTCTGGAACCTAAGACAAGAGCGCTTAGTGAAATTCCTCAAGGTTCATCTGGTCAAATTCCTCAAAACTTGTTCTTTTGAAAAACCTTACGAGCGCATATGACCTCTCCAAATTCCTCGCACCTATACTCTGTTCACGGTACTCATGTCTGCTTTGAATCACTAGGTTCTCATCAACTTAACTCATTTGCAGCGTTCCTCGAAGAAACACTGCATACTTCTTGAGAGAATTCGATTGTTCAAATTCCTCAATGAAGAATATGGCGAATGATGAAGCCCTTGAAAGGAGGAAAGAAACACGAGGTTATATTGCGTTTGAAATCCGAGAAATTTATCTTGACTATTGCACACGATGAAGCAAAATTTGGCAAAGAAAACAAAAATCAGCGCAAGGTCTTATCTGAGAGATTGAGCGGAGATGGGCAAGGGAATGGAGGAATCTGAGATATGTGACTCCAAAGTACATGAGAAATTAGCCCTCAATCCTCCATGCCCAAGAGCTCCATTGGCTTTGGCCAAGAAGCGACCCACCAGCATCAAGCGTGGTGAGGACTTTCTGAAGAATGGGCTAAGCGCCAAGCTAAATTAGTAAGACAAGCCAAGGAGGCGGTGAAGAAATTAAATGAGGATTACGCCACTTCTCACTCTCTGAGGCCTCGGTCGAGCCGAGAAATCCATGCCAAAGAAGCTTTGCTCGTAAGCCAAGTGCTTCACCAGAGTGCCCTCACGGCCAAGTTCCTCGGCAATGCCCTCACGGCAAATTCCTCCTGCCTCTTGCTCCACCAAAGTCCTCGGCAGCTCCTTCAAAGTCCTCGGCTCCTGTGCATCTAGCTACATGTCAAAGGACTGCTGGTTTCTCGATTGCCTCTGGTGTTTCAGAGACAGACAAGTGAAGGCCGCTAGAGCCAAAGGCACATATGTGCCACTGCTTTTGGATCCGAGGAAGATCCTCGACTACATTGACCTCTGGCACAAGGATCCTAACACCCCTATGCCTGATTTTCATCGACCTCTAGTCAAAGTCACATCTTGACCCATTTCATCCTTTGTGGAGAAATGGAAGTTTGAAAAGGCAAGAGAGATCAAGAAAGCTCAATACGAGAAAGGGCTCACGAAGAATAACGTTGTCGAATGACACGAGGAACTTCTCGGGCTCGGTCTGAAATTCAAGCCCTCGGCAAAGACTTTGATGCCTACTATGCTGATTGGCAAGGAGCTAAAGTGAGATTCGTCAATCGGCGAAGAAATTCACAAATGTTGCAGCCCCATCGCAACAAGAAAATCTTGAGCTGCAGACTCTGCTCAGCCTCTTTGAAGAACATACCGGACCGCTGATGACTTTCAACTTCTTTGAAGAAAATGCTAGTTCAGGGCTGGTGAAGAAATTCCAGCGGCGAAGAAATTGCCGGGGCATCCACTAGTGGTGCGCTGAAGAAAGCGAAGAGATCGAACAAGCGCATCGATTCGCTGAAAAAAATGAACGATTCCTCGGCTCCTCCGCGCCTACACCAACTCCAATTCTTCCATCGCATCGATGTGAAGAAAACCACGGCTCTTGAGCGAGCTACGATGAAAAAAGGAAGGCATCAGCTGCGTCAAATTCTTGACTGCGAAGAAGATGAAGCCAATGACCAGCTCACTCGAAAATCCAATTGATGCTATTCCGATTTCCTCCATGCCATCAACGGACCTTGTTCCTTTTGGAGAAGACTATGAGATCCCAAGCGGATCTGATGAAGAAAATCATTATGATGCTTCGTCAGAGCAGATTGATGAAGAAATTAAAGTGGATGAAACCCCTTGGCCTTTGTCATCTCCTCACCTATGCCTCAGTTCACAGCTAAAGAGGCTGGTGTTGAGAAATTGAATATGAAGATGTGGATATAGGATGCACCACACCTGTGATGAATGATGACTTTTGGGAAAGTCAGCATCCCAATACTCCTCTCTTCACCCCTATCCAACAGATTCCTCAGTCCCCTGCACCAACAGTTCAAATGGGCTCTGAAGAAACTCAACCCCTCCCTCTGTGCATGAAGACATTCCAGCCGCTAGTGCTTAGAGCACCTCTGCTGATCCTCAGGTTGCACAAGAAGAGGAACCAGAAATTCCTCAGCCTGAAGAACCTGAGCTCGCGATTCCTGAGGTGGTGATGCAACTCACTGACACCCCTCTGCCAAAGCCAAAGAATCCGTTCTCAAGCAAACAAAAGTTCAAGGCTGAAGACTTCTTTGCGGAGCATGTATTCTTCACTAACTACAACCCCTATGACTCTGCTCGCATAAGGAAGAGGCGTTTCTGGACTG
This sequence comes from Aegilops speltoides, assembly GCA_021437245.1. Taxonomy (NCBI): domain Eukaryota; kingdom Viridiplantae; phylum Streptophyta; class Magnoliopsida; order Poales; family Poaceae; genus Aegilops; species Aegilops speltoides. The sequence continues at coordinate 359,753,207 of CM038147.1, read as the reverse complement.
CTAGTCAGGCCAACTTCTATTCCTCTGTGCTGTTTGACAAAGACAAAATCTTGATCATGCACATATTCCTCACGTGGACATGGAATCTCTGCCATGCTTGAGCGATCCTCGGTGTTCTTCATGATGCGAGATTACTAAATTTCTGCACGGACATTTGTGATTGGAATGAAGAACTCATTCTTGATTCTCTGCGACCTTTGCATATCCTTTGGAGATCTTTGAAGATGTCAACTCATGGGTGTTGGATGGATGATGAAAACACTCACTACAAGGCACGGCAATTGAATTGCCGTGTCCTTCCTCTCAATCCTCCCCATGGCGATTGCGTTGCACCTCTGGTGACCCTGATGACAAATCACTATATGCAAGTGCTCATGAAGCCTTTGAAGCTGGGCGGGCCCCACGAACCAAATTCCTCGTCAAGGAATTACTTCATGTGCCTCGGTTGTCTATCGCATTACAGCGAAGACAATGAGTCCTATCAAAGGCCACGACTCAAATGATGAAGAAGTCGTTGGCATCATGAAGAATATGCTTTTCAACATCATTCATGGCGTTCCGTCAACTTCCATGATTTCTTCATGAGGACTCGGGCAATATTGCTATATCACCATTATTTGAAGCCCTATCGCCTTGGATTATGAGATTCATCGAGGCAAAATCTTCCTTTGAATTACAAAGCGACACTCTGAACCACGGTAGCTACTTGCCTCCCATTGAAGTCCTCAAGCGAAGCAGTTTCATCGGTGATGATAAAGGCAAAGGCATTCTTGTGATCGATGAAAGCATTCGTCCATTGGATGGTCAATTTAGCAAGGCTGCATCTTACTCTACCAATGGCGACTCGCACACATGACTCTGCCGCAAATACCTCAGCCAAGCAAAATCCTCAAGCCCACGGCACCGGGGTGATGGTGACCGTGAGTTACTCCTCGGTCTTCATCGGAAGGTTGATCGCAATCACAAATGGGTAAAGCGTCGGTTTGGTGCACTTCTTCACAATATGACCTCAACACACAATGCGGTGAAGAAGAACCAATACTACCTTCATGAAACCTTCAACCCGCTTTGGGCTGTCCTCACTCATGTCTATAGTATTGAAGAAGCGAAGACTATGGGTCTCAAGGAAGAATTTGGTAGTCTGCGCCTCCTCCAAAAGAAACTCAAGAGGTCAAAGTTCCTCCCTGGTGGCCAGCTCTTATTCTTCATCGCGTGACTTGATGAGAATGAAGATTTGGGCGACAACTGCGGCAGGCCCTGCTACAACAAACAACCCCGACAACGATGGCGCTCCTCCATCGACTTGAAATTCTTCAGGGGCGTTAGTCCTCAGTTTCAATCCTTTTGGTCATTTGATGACAAAGGGGGAGAAATCTGAGTTAGTCTTCAAGCGGGTCTATATTAACGGCATTTTTTAAGTTACAACTCTCATTCTTCTGAAACTTTTATTTGGATCGAGTTGTAATCTTAAACCCGATGGTCTTGTTGATACTTTTGTTGCATTATGCTTTGCATGCTTATTCCTCGTTAATGACATTGCCGCATCTTTGAATCTCATCGAGCACCATATTTCATCATGCATTTCAAATTCTTCATATTATATATCAAATGCGTGTATGAATTACAAGATATAGGGGAGATCTCCATGATTCAACTCTTCAAATGTGCATTGCCTCAAGCGCAAATTCCACACTATGCACATCTTTGGGGAGTTCTTCTATATCTTGCTATCAAATTCCTCAATATCGTATTTACACTTCATACATTTATCCCCGCTGAAAACTTAACCTATATTGTCATCAATCACCAAAAAGGGGGAGATTGTAAGTGCATCTAGTGCCCCTTAGAGATTTTGGTGTATTGAAGACTTATATGTTAAGGGACTAATGCATTTGTGAGTGTACACAGGTCTATAAGTCTATGAGGAGTTTGATATTTCTGAGAGAAAGTCGACCCTAAAAATGAAGTTCTTATTGAAGACTTTGATATTACGAAGACTTTCTAAAGACTTTGAAAGTGAAGAAATTGGTGTGACCTTGAAGACTTGGTATTCATTTGTGGAACATGAAGCGTGAAGACTTTTGTTTTCGTAGTTTCATTTTCTCTTTCTTGAGTCATAGGAAACACCATTTGTTAAAGGGGTCGAGGAAATACTAAGGAAAAATTTCCATGTGATGCTCAACTCAAAATCCTACACCTACCAATCCTTGAGTGAAGCCTTTGCAAATCTCATACTGATTCGATCACTTTCTTGATGTGAGAGGCGAAGTTCTTCTTGTCATTGATGAATTTATTCGACTTAGGAGTTAGGAATTCGCCGGTCTGAATTGCCTACGATGAGAACATGATAGTACGAGGAATTTGAGAGTCAAATTTCCGACCGTTCTTTGTCTTCTTGGCCATGCTGTCCCAAAATATCTTATCCACCTAACGGTCATATCATTGAAGGGCATTTATGTCTTATCATGTCGGGCTGCTCCTAGACTATAAATAGCCGCCCCCTACAACCACTAGCTGGTTGGCTGCTCGAAGAACTTGACACTTGTCGTTTGAGAGAAACCCATCCTCAGGGACTTTGGCGAAAATCATCAGTGAGGAAAACCCAAAACCAAACCCTACAAACCCAAAGTGATTGAGCATCATTGAAGAAATTGATCTGCGTGGATCCGGCGCTTATTACCTTTGAAGACTGTGCTTCTTCCGATTGTTAGGCATCATGGTCTAGAGCATCCAAGAGGAATTGTGGATCGCCGAGTGACCAAGTCTGTGAAGGTTTGGAAATCGCCTAAAGACTTACCACAGTGATTGGGCGAGTGCATGTGACCTTAGTTCAAGGAGAATACTGGTGAGGACTGGGTGTCTGAGCTGCGTGCTCGCCGGCCGGGTGTCCGGGCTGTGTGTCCTCGAGTTTAAATACTCGGCCGCTCAACAGACGTACAAGCGAGACAGCAGTTGGAACTGGTCTACCAAATCATTGTCTTCACCAACCTAACGGTTCTATTTCCTCAACCCTTTCATTTCCTCATTCTTGTGTTGAGTGTTTGTTCATATCTGTGTTTGAAGACTTGTTGAAGACTTTCTCAATTTCCTCGGATCAATTTCTTGATCTGTTTGTCTTCACCTTTTGTTATCCTATGACTCGCTTTACGTACTCGGTGCTTGTCTTCATTTCATCTTGATGACCATGCTTGTATACTGTTATGCTTACTTCGAGTACTTATTCGCTGCTAGTAGTTCTTAGCCAAGGAATTTCCTCACGGCAAATTCCTCGGTGAAGAATTCATAAAATCGCCTATTCACCCCCCTCTAGTCGATATAACGCACTTTCAATGCTCCATGAGATTCACACAAAAAAACTTTATGGAGTTGTTTTCAAGGTGGATTTCGAGAAGGCGTACGATAAATTCAAATGGTCGTTCCTTCAGCAGGCCTTATGCATGAAGGGTTTTGATGAAGCTTGGCAACGCCAGGTACAATCTTTCACGCAAAAAGGGAGTGTTGGAATTAAAGTGAATGACGATATAGGTCATTATTTCCAGACACACAAGGACCTGAGACAAGGTGATCCCATGTCTCCTATCTTGTTCAACATTGTGGTTGATATGTTGGCGATCCTGATAGGTAGGGCAAAGGAGGCCGGTCAGGTGGGTGGCTTGGTGCCTCATCTAGTTGATGGTGGTGTGTTCATCCTGCAGTACGCTGATGATACAATCATCTTTATGGAGCACGACTTGGCAAAAGCAAGAAATATGAAGTTGGTGTTATGCTTATTTGAACAATTGACTGGATTGAAGATTAACTTTCATAAAAGCGAGTTGTTCTGCTCTGGTAGAGCCAAGGAGGAACAAGAGGCTTATAGGCAATTGTTTGGATGTGGATTGGGGGCTTTACCTTTTACGTACCTAGCTATACCCATTCACCATCGTAAGCTAACAAACAGAGAGTGGAAGTGCATCGAGGATCGGTTTGAGAAGAAACTGAGTTGGAAAGGAAAACTCATGTCATATGGAGGCCGATTGATTCTTATTAATTCGATGCTCACGAGTATGCCTATGTTTCTCTTATCCTTCTTTGAATTCTCAGTTGGGGTTAGGAAAAGACTGGACTTCTATCGATCCCGATTCTTCTGGCAGAGTGATGAACTAAAGAGAAAATACCGAGTCGCCAAATGGGATATTATCTGTCGACCAAAGGACCAGGGGGGCCTTGGTATTGAGAATCTTGAAGTCAAGAACAGATGTCTTCTCAGTAAGTGGCTGTATAAGTTGTCAGTTGAGACTGAGGCCACGTGGGAACAGATTCTCCGTAGTAAGTATCTGCAGTCCAAGACTTTGTCCCAGGTGACAGTGAGACCAATTGACTCGCCGTTCTGGAAGGGGCTTATGAGAGTCAAAGCTGCCTTCTTTAATAGAACAAAGTTTGTTGTCGGTAATGGCAACACCACTCGCTTCTGGGAGGATACGTGGCTTGGTGAAACGCCGTTGGCGCTCCAGTATCCGTCCTTGTATCATATTGTGCAGCGTTGTGTGTTATGCCCGTATAGTTACGCTACAGTAACCCTCTGCTAATGATGCCACGTCACCACGATCACTGTTGTTAATCTTGCGATGATTCAAATCCCGTTCAAATTTCAAATTTAAAATAAAGGCAAACAATGAAATCTTCAAATATTAAAACTAAATGTTCGGGTGAGCCAAATAATGCATAAGTAGTAATGGTGGAGAAACGAACTTGTTATAAAAGGTTTTAATGCACTTAGGTAGTTAAAATAGTAGTTAAAACAATTACATAAATACATATTGGATTTTATTAAATATTAAAGTATTTTGTTTTGGGTTAATAATTACTATGGCGATAGTATAATTATAAATGCAAGTTTAGATACTAGTGATAATCTTTATAAAAGCGAAACTATGAAACTAAAAGTTAATAGAAAAGAATAATGACTAAAGAGAAAAGAACAAATCAGAAAAAAAACAAGAATAAAACAAAGAACCCCCCACATTGGGCCTCGGCCCAGTGGCCATGGGCTAGCCAGGTGGCCCAGGCGCCCATAACCCCCCCACTCCCGTGACCTAGATCGGTCCACCCTCCCCCCGCCTCGCTCCTCCTCTCCCCCCGTCTGGATCGAGATCGAGGCGGCCGTGCCGACCCGTCGGCGCGCGTCGCCATCCCGTCGCACCTCGCCACCCGTCGTCGCCGGTGCTCCCGTCGCCCGCATCTTAAATCGCCTCCCATTTGGACTACATCGCCCCTCGCCTTGCTTGCTGAAGGCCTCCCCATGTTGGACCACCCGCCGTCGCTACTCGTCGTCCTCGCCGGATCTCCCTAGTCGGACTTCCCCGAACTCCGTCGAGCCCACTTGCCGGACCCTACTCCCGCGGTGAGAACCCCCGCGCCCCTTCTCTCTCCCTCGCCCGGCGCGTCCCTCTGGCCTCGCGGCGCCGCACCACGCTGGTCGCCCGTGCCGCGCCAACCTGCTCTGCGCCCTCCTTTGCCGTCCCGATCGCGTTCACGCTCACCGCGCAGCAACGCGCGAATCCGCACGCGCCGCGCCCGGCCACCGTCGCCGTTGGTCACTGCGCCCGGCCCCATGGCGCCCCTGTTCCCCCGCTCCGCCCTGTGCGTCGTCTCCGGCCACCACCCACGGCCTCGGCAAGCCCCGACCCTCCTCTTGTCGTCTTTGCCTCGGCTCGCCGCCCCCAACCAGCGCTCTTGGCCAGCGCATGCCTACCCTCTCGTCGACGCCTTGGCTCCGCCACTCCGGCCGCCCGCTGGCGACTCCCCAACGGCGACTGCTGCTTGCTGGATCGAGGCTCGACCGCTAATCTAGGCGCCGTAGCCCGCACTCAGCATGCAGCGCCAAGACCGTTAAGGCCCGGGCCAGCGACATGGGGCCCCACCCCACAGAACGTTTTTTTAAAGAAAAAGAGTATTAAAAATAAAATTAATAGATAAAATAAAAATGTTTTAATAAAATTAATTATTAATTAATTAATTATCTAATGAATTAATTAAGTTAATTAATCCTACTTAATTAGTAATTAACCTGTTAGTCTAACTAAGCAGTAGTTAGTTAACCTAACCCTAATTAATAAAACAGAGTATGACATGCGGGACCCACACGTCAGGTTGACCAGTCAACCCTGTTGACTGCTGACGTCAGCATGACATCATGCTGATGTCATAAATACATTTTCGAATTAAATTAAATAATAAATTAAATTCCAGAAATTGTTAAAATCTTTAGAAAATCATATCTTTTAATCCGTAACTTTCGGATTAAATTATATTCAACATGAAAGTTGCTCGAGCAGCGAGGCGGATCCGGATCATAACCCGTTCATCCGCCATGCGTCCCTAGCATAGTGAACCTGCAACATTTCACCTCCGGTTCATCTGTCGAAAACACGAGAACAGGGATACTTTCCGGATGTTTCCCCCCTTCACGGTATCACCTCATACAGCGTTAGAACACGTCTAGCTCGCTTGTTGTCTGTTATGCACTTGCTTGCTATATATTTCTTGTTTCTCCCCTCTTCTCTCCGGTGAGACCCGTGGCGATCTTTGATGCCCTGTGGTCGACTCGTCATGGCGACCCCTCCTTCTTATCGAGCAACCAGGCAAGCCCCCTTGATCACCGGATATCGCCTATTCTCCTCTATCTGCTTGCATTAGAGTAGTGTAGCATATTCTTGCTACCGTTAATCCTATTACGGTGGGCTGGCCTGTTCGGCGTTCGCGGATACTTAACACATAACGAGATCGGGTATTTGATGCGAGTGCGGCCATTTGGTCTATCGCACTAACCATCTCTGGCGGGAGTAGTTATGGGTATCCGGCGTCGTGGTATCGGCCAAGCCTTCTTGACATCGGCGACGGCGGCGCGCGGTTGGACTGCGTTAACGCAACTTCCTTTGTAATGGAGGTTGCTAGGTGCGCTCACCGACAGCGTCGCATAGCGTGCGGTGTGCAATGGGCGATGGGCCCGGACCCTGGCGCATAGGATTTAGACCGGCGTGTTGACTCTCTGTTGTGCCTAGGTGGGGCTGCGGCGTGTTGATCTTCGAGGCGGGCATGACCCGAGAAAAGTGTGTCGGCCAAATGGGATCGGCGTGTTGTGTTATGTGGTGCACCCTGCAGTGAGTTAATCTATTCGAATAGCCGTGTCCCTCGGTAAAAGGATGACCCGGAGTTGTACCTTGACCTTATGACAACTAGAATCGGATACTTAATAAAACACACCCAGACAAGTTCCACAGACAACCCGGTGATCGCTTTTCCACATGGCAACGAGGAGAGGATCGCCGGGTAGGATTATGCTATGCGATGCTACTTGGAGATGCTACTTGGAGATGCTACTTGGCGATGCTACTTGGAGGACTTCAATCTACTCTCTTCTACATGCTGCAAGACGAAGGCTGCCAGAAGCGTAGTCTTCGATAGGACTAGCTATCCCCTCTTATTACGGCATTCTGCGATTCGGTCCACTAATATGGCCTCCTTACACATATACCCATGCATATGTAGTGTAGTTCCTTGCTTGCGAGTACTTTGGATGAGTACTCACGGTTGCTTTCTCCCCCCTTTTTCCCCCTTTCCCTTCTACCTGGTTGGCGCAACCAGATGCTGGAGCCCAGGAGCCAGACGCCACCGTCGACGACGACTACTACACTGGAGGTGCCTACTACTACGTGCAGGCTGCTGACGACGACCAGGAGTAGTTTAGGAGGATCGAGGCGGGAGGCTGCGCCTCTTCGATCTGTATCCTAGATTGTGCTAGCCTTCTTAAGGCAAACTTGTTTAACTTATATGCGTACTCAGATATTGTTGCTTCCGTGACTTCGTCTATGATCGAGCACTTGTATTCGAGCCCTCGAGGCCCATGGCTTGTATTATGATGCTTGTATGACTTATTTATGTTTTTAGAGTTGTGTTGTGATATCTTCCGTGAGTCCACGATCTTGATCGCATACGTTTGCGTGCATGATTAGTGTCTGATTGAATCGAGGCGTCACAAGTTAATATCGAGCCATTGCTGTAGGAATCCCCTTCCACACTCCTTGGCCAAAGTCGAGTCTAGATGTTGCAAAAACTTTTACTAACATGGCTGTGTGTCTTACGGGCTGCGTCGCCATTGGGTGGTAGTAGGATCTTTTATTCCTCAACCTATACTCTGGGACTCTGACATCTCTTCTATTCGGGTTAAACGATTTTATTAACTCGGACTCTAGGTTCTCGATAATACTTTCTCCCGGAGAGCCCCTTCAGTCCAGATGATCGCCGGCTGCACCAGAAGATTTCGGAGATACTCTCCGATTTTCTCTCGAGACCTTGTGCCCGTTGCTTTTGCAATTCCCTTCCACCGAAATATCCCTATGGATAAATACTTACACCTGTCGTGCTTACTTTTATTCCCAGACGATCTTTTTATTACAAGATACCCTGAGAATATTTTGTGCCTACTGCCTTGCAGTTCTTTGCCACGTGAATACCCCTAAGAAAAATTTCTCGCACTTTCCGAGTATCCGCTCATCCCAGTTGTTCAGATGTTTCACAAATGTCTTTGAAATACTATTCGATCTTCCGTAAATCTTGAGCATCCTATTGCTCTTGAAATTCTTGATTGCTTGCATTATGGTTAATCCCATAAGTCTAGTTATCTTGTTGACATCCATTGTCATTGTCATTTTGAGTCCGTTGATTCAATTTGTTGCGAATGCATGGAATCCTCAAACAGATCCCAGAATTCATCCTTCCGGCTCAGACGTCGTTTTAATCATGAGTTGGTTCTCGCCAATTAAATTGTCGTCGATTGTGCCCTTAAGTCTATTGAACTTATCCATCTTTGATCAGAGCATCTACTTCTGATCCTTCACTTTGTAAATCATAATTCCTTAGCAATTGAGCTCTAAGTTATTCAGTTGTTTCTATAATCCAATGTAATTGCCTTGCTTCTTCCTCTGGTTGTGTGCCGATACTCACCCCAGATCCTTTGTTGGATTTTATCCGACAATGTCCTTCATATTCAATAACCTTGAGCCTTTCCTAGGATGTATACCGCCTTTGGTAAATTGTATCCCCTGCTTTGTCAACCATGCTCTCCTATCGAGCTTGTGTTATTTACTCCTGAAGTTTGTGGTATATGTTCCTAAGAGGCCCGATGGGTTGGACATATGCCTTCTCTAAACTGTGTGAACCCGGAAACTACTACGGGTCATACTCTACTAGTGTTATGGCAGATAAAATTTCAACACACAATTTCGTTGAAGGCAAGAAGAGAATGGAAGGTTATACATTGAAGAAGTGGGAGTCGACCTTGAACTTGTGTTCATGCCCATGGACACGATGTAGATCCTATCATGGAAGCTTCTTGTAATAATAACTATTGCCTTGATATAATATCATCTGGTATCTGTGAATTGATCCTTTGCAATCATGGTTCCGACCATATTTTCTACTTGATCCCATTTCTCAAGCAAGTGAAAACACTTGTCTTCTGCGGATCAATACCTCTCCATAACCCCTATGTCAATCTTCCTTGAGCAATACCCTCCGATATCTCGAGAATATCAACAATGTGTTGCTTCCTATGAGTCTTCATCTATTATTGCTTCTCACCGATTTCAGATTTCCCGGGTTACGAGTTATTTCACTCGAGAACACCGGTAAGTGAATCGATTCCGCGCCGATTCAATAACTCTAAGTAATTTTCATTGCTTACGAGTTTAATAATCCTTCAAGTCATTCCTAGCCTGATTTTCTATATCATTGTGCTAATTTTTAAGCGTACTACGGGTCCTTCTTCTCGGAGCACAAATTTCGACAGTGAGCTAATCTTACAATCGATCTTCCTCGTCATATCGTTTGTCCTTGAACAGCAAGCTTGATTTCGAGTTTGTGTCGTACCCATGGTCCCAATGACTTTTGGCTTCATCATTTCCGTTGACTTGATGTCATCACCGATCGATTACATCTTCTCGAAACCTCTCAACAAATGTGTCGTGATCATCATCAACATTACGAGGTCTTCCAAGATATCTATCGAATTCTTGATGAGAAATAGCATCCTTTGCCCTCGATGGTTTGGGTTATCATCCACAACATTATTGCATTCCTCCAACACAAAAATTGTTCTGTTTTGTGTTGTACCTTGAGTTCCTTGTTATCCAACTTATGTTATGATTCTACCGCGGAGTATTACCATCTTTGATGTCAAGAATGTTGTGAGGATTGCTCCACCTCTTAAGAATTCTTGCTATAGTGATACTTCTCATAATCACCATTCTTTCTTGGTCCTCGCGTTGATCCCAACCGGGGTACCAACAAGTGAACGGTGTTGTTTGGATTCTGCCTATTTAGCAACCCTATTGCTTTGAAGTTAATGGTCGATAGTTCATTCTTAGACTATTGGTTCTGGAATCACCATTTTAACATTGATCATGCTACCTAACCCCATATTTCGGGTGCACCTTTCAACCATTGTTTAATTGTGCATGCTTCCTCGAGCATACCTCATTATGTCATCTGATCTGACAAATGTTATCTCCTTATTCACATAGTTGTGGAAATCCATCCTTTTGGAAATCTTGAGGACTTGTCGCTGAGTCCATCAGCCACCTCCTCGTCCTCTCCTTGGTTAAATGATGAACTCTTGTTTTGGTACTCGCTTCCATTGTACATTTCTCGAGAATCTTACAGTGTCGTCTCATCATTTGTGTTGCACCTTTTCTTCTCGGGCATCCTAAGTCAGAGGTATCCTGACACCAATCGGATCTGAACCTTGGTCAGATATGATGGTTGGGACATTTCCAAGAGTTATAACATTGGTCTTTTATGACCCGGTAAGGTGATGTCATGCCTAGCACACCTGGTTGGAGGACCTATTGCAAGACTTATTCTATGAGTTGTTCCTGATGGATCCTTTGTGTATCCAAAGTTTGACCTTTGCTTGAAGAACATGTCAGTGCTATCTTGAAGCATGTCTATGGTACTCCGATTTTCAATAAGAACATTTGAAGCACCATGCTAAATGTTCTTGTTGAAATTACCCAAACACCGTTGTATGGGTAATGTCATGAAATTTCTCTCCTCTTATCAAAAGGGTTTTCTACTTTCTATCCTGTCTTGGATATCATGCTCTATTTGTCCTTGGGAAGGATATATCGCTGAAACATGTGTTTAACCACATTTTCCTTTCCATTGTTCTGTTTAATCTGATGATCACCTTTTCCTTTCCGTTGTTTTGTTTAACCTCTCTGGTGAGCTATATGATCTAAGCAGTAATATTCTGCTGCTTATGTAAACACCTTGGTGTACAACTTTGTTAGTAAGACCATGTTTCTATTGTTGATGACATTCTGGTACCCACCGATGGACGAGAACTTTGCCTAATGGTCTGTCTCATTCAACGAGCAGGAAGATGGTTCTCTTCGTCCCTCGCTCTTGGTACCGATGTTGTTGCCGACATAACCGACAGACTATCCTCTGACATGCCTTGCTTACATGATCGTGCAAGATGTCACCGACCTTCCTACTTTTAGACCACATGGTGGGCCCATAACCCACAGGTCCCAAGATCGAAACCCGACTCTCATGTACACCCTGTTTCCAAAGAAATTCCTCACGCTTGGTATGTAATTCACGAGCCGCCTTCCGTGTAATCCGCAGTTCTGGTATTAAACACAATACTTAATTCCGTTGCTTTGAACCCCTTTCACACTCTGTATCAGGCAACGAACGATTGCCTGCCAGCTCGAAACTTCCCATAATACCTCCTTACTTTGCTCTCGATATTTTCAGAGGTTTCAATTCGAGAGTTACTTTCCGCCTCCTTCCCCGATGTTATCTACCAGATAGTCAACCTTGCCGAGGTCCATTTTTCCGGAATGCTCCCCCTTTATTCTTTCGTAAGTGCGATAAAGACCCTCAAGAAAGGATGCCGACTTCATCATGATGCATTGGAATAAAGAATTGAAGACATCAACGAAAGGGATTAACTTCTTCGAGAAGAGCAGCCAAGACCGAGAAGACTCGTTAGGTTTTTCACTACCAGCACCTTCCCCCCCTTTACTTCCCTCTTAAATCTCGGGACGAGATTTCTTGTAGTGGAGGAGAATTGTGACGCCCGGATAGTTACGCTACAGTAACCCTCTGCTAATGATGCCACGTCACCACGATCACTGTTGTTAATCTTGCGATGATTCAAATCCCGTTCAAATTTCAAATTTAAAATAAAGGCAAACAATGAAATCTTCAAATATTAAAACTAAATGTTCGGGTGAGCCAAATAATGCATAAGTAGTAATGGTGGAGAAACGAACTTGTTATAAAAGGTTTAAATGCACTTAGGTAATTAAAACAGTAGTTAAAACAATTACATAAATACATATTGGATTTTATTAAATATTAAAGTATTTTGTTTTGGGTTAATAATTACTATGGCAGTAGTATAAAATGCAAGTTTAGATACTAGTGATAATCTTTATAAAACAGAAACTATGAGGAAACTAAAAGTTAATAGAAAAGAATAATGACTAAAGAGAAAAGAACAAATCAGAAAAAAAACAAGAATAAAACAAAGAACCCCCGCTAGGCCTCGGCCCAATTGGCCATTGGGCTAGCAGACCGCCAGAGGCGCCCATAACCCCCCCCCGTGACCTAGATCGGTCCACCCCCCCCCACGCCTCGCTCCTCCTCTCCCCACCCCGTCTGGATCGAGATCGGGGCAACCGTGCCCCCGACCCCGTCGGCGCACGTCGCCATCCCCGTCGCACCTCGCCACCCCGTCGTCGCCGGTGCTCCCCGTCGCCCGCCTCTTCGTCTGCCTCCCCGCTGGACTACATCGCCCCTCGCCGCTGCCCGAAGGCCTCCCCATCGCTGGACCACCCGCCGTCGCTACTCGTCGTCCTCGCCGGATCTCCCTCGTCGGACTTCCCCGAACTCCGTCGAGCCCGCTGCCCGGACCCTACTCCCCGCAGTGAGCACCCCCGCGCCCCTTCTCTCTCCCTCGCCCGGCCGCGTCCCCGCCTGGCCTCACGGCGCCGCACCACGCCGGTCGCCCCGTGCCCTCGCCAACCCCGCTCTGCGCCCTCCCACCGTCCCGATCGCGTTCGCGCTCACGCTTGGCAACCGCGCCCGAATCCACGCGCCGCGCCCGGCCACCGTCGGCGTTGGTCGCTGCGCCCGGCCCCATGGCGCCCTGTTCCCCAGCTCCGCCACATGCGTCGTCTCCGCCACCACCCACGGCCTCGGCAAGCCCGACCACTGCTCTTGTCGTCTTGCTGGCAGCTCGCCGCCCCAACGCGCTCTTGGCTGCTTGCGGCCAACCCCTCTCCGTCGACGCCCGGCTCCGGCCACTCCGGCCGCCGTGACGGCGACTCTCTGTTGGATCAGGGCTCGACCGCTAGCAGGCGCCCGTAGCCCCACCATGGCATGCAAGACTTGCGTTAAGGCCCCGGCCATCGACATGGGGGCCCCACCCCACAGAACATTTTTAAAAGAAAAAGAGTATTAAAAATAAAATTAATAGATAAAATAAAATCGATTTAATAAAATTAATTATTAATTAATTAATTATCTAATGAATTAATTAAGTTAATTAATCCTACTTAATTAGTAATTAACCTGTTAGTCTAACTAAGCAGTAGTTAGTTAACCTAACCTAATTAATTAAGCAGTATGACATGCGGGACCCACACGTCGGGTTGACGATCAACCACTGATTGCTGACGTCGACATGACATCATCTTGATGTCATAAATACATTTTCGAATTAAATTAAATAATAAATTAAATTCCAGAAATTATTAAAATCTTTAGAAAATCATCTTTTAATCCATAACTCGGATTAAATTATTTTCAACATGAAAGTTGCTCGAGCGGCGAGGCGGATTCGGATCGCAACCCGTTCATCCGCCACGCGTCCCTAGCATAGTGAACCGCAACATTTCACCTCCGGTTCATCGTAAGAAAACCACGAACACCGGGATACTTTCCGGATGTTTCCCCTTCACCGGTATCACCTCATACAGCGTTAGAACACGTCTAGCTCGCTTGTTGTCTGTTATGCACTTGCTTGCTATATATTTCTTGTTTCTCCCCTCTTCTCTCCGGTAGACCCCGTGATGATGTTGATGCCCCGTGGTCGACTCGCCACGCGGCGACCCCTCCTTCTTGTCTCGAGCACCAGGCAAGCCCCCCCCTTGATCACCAGATATCGCCTATTCTCCTCTATCTGCTTGCATTAGAGTAGTGTAGCATGTTACTACTTTTCGTTAATCCTATTACGATGCATAGCGACATTGTTGCTACATCTGTTGATACCTTACCTGCAATCCTAAATACTTAGTATAGGATGCTAGTTTATCATCATTGGCCCTACATTCTTGTCGATCGCCTTGCTATACTATCGGGCTGTGATCACTTGGGAGGTGATCACGGGTATATACTATACATACATACATCTGCATCTGAGATGGTGACTAAAGTCGGGTCATTTCGATGAGTACCATAAGTGATTCGATGAAATTTGAAAGGACATGTGGCTCCATCCGGTAGAGGTGGGCACGGGTTCTGACGGCCCCGATTGTTACTTTGTGGCGGGCGACAAGGCAGTTGAGACCACCTAGGAGGCAGTGGGCTGGCCTGCTCGGCGTTCGCGGATACTAAACACGCTTAACGAGATCGGGTATTTGATCGAGTCGGCCATTTGGTCTATCGCACTAACCATCTCGCGGGAGTAGTTATGGGTATCCGGCGTCGTGGTATCGGCCGAAGCCTTCTTGGCGTCGGCGGCGAGGCCGCGCCGGGTTGGGCTGCGTTAACGCAACTTCCTTTGTAATGGAGGTTGCTAGGTGCGCTCACCGGACGCGTCACGCAGCGTGCATGTGTGCAATGGGCGATGGGCCCGGACCCTGGCGCATAGGATTTAGACCGGCGTGTTGACCTCTCTGTTGTGCCTAGGTGGGGCTGCGGCGTGTTGATCTTCGGGCGGGCATGACCGAGAAAAGTGTGTCGGCCAAATGGGATCGGCGTGTTGGGTTATGTGGTGCACCCTGCAGGAAGTTAATCTATTGAATAGCCGTGTCCCTCGGTAAAAGGGCGACCGGAGTTGTACCTTGACCTTATGACAACTAGAACCGGATACTTAATAAAACACACCGGACAAGTTCCACGAACAACCCGGTGATCGCTTTTCCACGAGCGGCGAGGAGAGGATCGCCGGGTAGGATTATGCTATGCGATGCTACTTGGAGATGCTACTTGGAGATGCTACTTGGCGATGCTACTTGGAGGACTTCAATCTACTCTCTTCTACATCTTTGCAAGGCGAAGGCTGCGAAGCATAGTCTTCGATAGGACTAGCTATCCCCTCTTATTCGGCATTTGCGATTCGGTCCATCGATATGGCCTCCTTACACATATACCCATGCATATGTAGTGTAGTTCCTTGCTTGCAGTACTTTGGATGAGTACTCAAGGTTGCTTTCTCCCCTTTTCCCCCTTTCCTTTCTACGGTTGGCGCAACGGATGCTGAAACCCAGGCAGGCGCTACCGTCGGCGGCGACTACTACTGGAGGTGCCTACTACTACGTGCGAGGCTGCGGCGGCGGACGAGGAGTAGTTTAGGAGGATCGAGGCGGGGCGTCGCCTCTTTCGATCTGTATCCCAGATTGTGCTAGCCTTCTTAAGGCAAACTTGTTTAACTTATGTCTGTACTCAGATATTGTTGCTTCCGCTGACTCGTCTATGATCGAGCACTTGTATTCGAGCCCTCGAGGCCCACGGCTTGTATTATGATGCTTGTATGACTTATTTATGTTTTTAGAGTTGTGTTGTGATATCTTCCCGTGAGTCCCTGATCTTGATCGTACACGTTTGCGTGCATGATTAGTGTACGATTGAATCGGGGGCGTCACATTGTGATTCTCTTGTTGCAATGATTATGCGGTCCATTCCCCTTAATATTCAGTTTCGGAGGGTGCTTGTTGACGACCGGTGGAAAGCATGGCTACATTTGGTGAGTAGACTGATGGAGATTCAGCTAGCTCATCAGCCGGATCAGTTGTGTTGGAAGCTTACTAGGTCTGGAGAGTTCACAGTCAAGTCGGTGTATATCGATGTCATTAAGTCTAGTGTTATTTCTAGTTCCAAACATGTTTGGAAAGTCAAAGTTCCTTTGAAGATTAAAGTGTTTATGTGGTTTGTGCATAAAGAAGTAATTTAATAAAGAATAATTTGGTTAAGCGCAACTGGACAGGATCTACTAGGTGTAGTTTTTGTGATCGGGACGAGACTATCAATCACCTCTTCTTTGATTGCCCGTTGGCGAGTGTTTTGTGGCACACCGTGCAAATTGCCTTTAACATTACTCCTCCGAATTCGGTCAGACGTTATTTGGAACGTGGCTTGTTGGGATAGAGTCCGAAACAGCTAGACACATTCGTGTAGGAGTATGCGCGTTGTTATGTGAAATTTGGAAGTGCAGATATGATTTGGCTTTTAACAGAACAACAACTATTCATTTTTTGCAGGTTTTATTCCGAGCTACTGCGTTGATCCGTATGTGGTCCTTACTCACTCCGACGGAGGCCAGGGAGCGTTTGGTTACCGGATCTGTCCAGTAGGAGATGGTAGCGCGGGATATCTTCAACCGGTTTGGATGGCGGTCATGTAATAGGATAGGCGATTAGTTTACCTTTCTTTTGTTATGCCAGCCGGTTGTGGCTTTTGGGCCTTTTGTTCTTTGCGTTGTGGCTATATGTGAGTTTGCCCTTTTTTATTTGTTTCAAGACTTTAAGACCTTATTGAACCTCTTTTATCAATAAATGTGACCGTATGCATCGTTTTGATACAGAGGCCGGGGAGCCCCCTTTTCAAAAAAATCGGCGTGAGATCTACGAAGGGCACGGGGACGAGTTTTTTGCCAAGCAAGAACCTATCGTCTGCTCTTCTACCCCGTGTTTCCTACCTTGCTCCTCACGCTGCTGAATTATCCTTCAATTGCAGCAGATCCTATCACCACCGTGATAAGTTCCTTGGGATTAACACCACCGAATTATGCGATCCTGTCTTTTTTTTGTTCTTACAAGAATCCTGTCTTTTTTTTTGTTCTTACAAGAACAGCAAAAATCATTTGCTTTCTCTGCTGGTTCATTGGGAGGTGTGGGATTTCACAACCTCACAGGTTGCAGAATCACACGAGGAGCTTCATTTTACTTACTACTTCCCTGTTCCTAAATATTTGTCTTTCTAGAGATTTCAACAAATGACTACATACGGAGCAAAATGAGTGAATCTACACTGTAAAATATGTCTATATACATCCGTATGTGATAGTCCACTTCAAACCACTTGAAAGACAAATATTTAGAAACGGAGGGAGTAGATGGTATCACACGTACCACACGACGAAGTGGAAGAGTACCCAGTCGACAGCATTATCACAGGCTCCCCTACGAACTTAGGGTGCGTAGATTGTTGTCCGGTACATATGGCCGGAGAGCGACGAGGAAACTGCACGTTGCAGCCTGCGGGAAGGCCGTATCGTCGTGGTTGGAGCAAGCAGCTGTTGCGGCTTCGGCCTTGACAGGGTTGATCGGCGTCGTGGCAGCCGTGCTGCTCTGCTGCATGCGTCGCAAGAGGCCGCGGCAGAGCACTGCTAGGTCTGTCGAACTGGAAGACGTCGAGCACATGATAAGAGAACCTAAGCTGAGGCGAGCATTGGGACCTAGGGAGTTCAGGTACAGCGAGCTCGCCGCCGTGGCAGACAACTTCGCAGAGGATAGGAAGGTTGGGAGAGGGGGATTCGGTCCGGTGTACAGAGGCTACTTGACTGGTCACGACCGTCATGTGGCCATCAAGATGCTCTCAGAGGATCAATCTGTGCAGGGCCTGAAGGAGCTTCAGGCAGAGGTCACTGTAATGAGCCAGCTGAGGCACCGCAACATCGTCCACCTTGTCGGCTGGTGCGGTCGCCGGAGAGAACTGGCGCTTGTCTACGAGCTCATGCCCGGAGGTAGCCTCGACACGCACCTCTACAATCCTGACCGGACAATAACTTGGTCTAAGAGGTAAATAATTCTTTTCTTTTGTAACGAAGAGTCACTTGGCTTAGTCAGTTAGCGGCAATACTACACGTACAGGTTTTCACAGGAGTTTACAGGATTGATTTGATGTGACAGTTTTTTATTGGGTGTAAGGGGAGGACACGGGCCCACTCCCATGAAAATCAGGGGGGTGGTTATTATGTTTGGAAGGAGTCTGTAAAAGCCTTGTACGTGTAGCATTTTTGGTACCTGCAACATGGACATCGACCAACCTTAACTTTCGAGGTAAGACTAGCTGACCAAAAATAATGCTACACGTAAAAGGCTTTACAGGCTTTTACAGACTCCTTTCAAACATAATAACCATCTCCCTGATTTTTATGGGGATGGGCCTATGTCCTCCCCTTACACCCAATAAAAAACTGCCACATCAAATTAATCCTGTAAAAACATGTATGTGTAGCATTGTCGCAGTTAGTCTCACCTCAAAAGTTAGAGAGAATTCCTTATTTGGCCCTTTCTTAAAATTTGCTTCCCTTTTTGGCCCAAAAAACTTGTTTCTTCCCTTTTTGACACTTAAACTTTATTTTGTTCCTTACGTGACATTTCCGTCAGTTTTGGCTAGTAACGGTGTTAAGTCTGACCTAAAAAGACCATTTTACCCCTTGTGTAGTATGTGACCAGATTATTTACATGCAAACACAGAGGTAACGTGATATATATTTTGTCATGGTTGAATAAACAAACAAAAAAATAGTACCAGATGTCTAAATACAAAAAAATGTTGCATGGGACTAATCATAATTACTACATTAGGAGCAGACCAATGACGACCCATTCAGCCTCTACTGTAGCGTATAAATTTGTACAGATTAATGTTAAGGGTGATAAATTAGACCGCGGCATGTCAACAAGTGATATCCCTTAGCTGTGTTCGCACCTCGATTGTGGCACACGCTCATGCCATTTTGTTACAGATTGACTGGCTACAATTTGCAAGAAGCCAAGAGCACAAGCTTCTGATTCTACAGGAGTCGTTTCAAAAAATGTCTTCATCAAGTCTAAATAATCATCTAAACTACCCACACACACACGAATCAGTGAGTCACTACCTGCCGAGATTGAATTGATCCAGCTACTCCGATGGCGTACGCACGTGAGGTGCCGGCTAGACTAGCGTGCACTGTTCCAACATGCAAAATCTATAAGCTAGCTAGCTTCCTTGCTTCTTGTGCTAGCTTTGCACGTACTCGTGTGATTAGCGCGTCCGCATATATAATACGTCGGACACGTCCGATGCAATATCTATGCAGTATATTTTTTCGATTTAAGGATAAAGAAAATGGCGATATGGCCACCGGGACGGCGCCGACACGGCGACGCGTCGGGGACACGGGAAGCCCAGTACTTTTTTTTTGAGGGACGGGAAGCCCAGTACTTGGTGCCGTGCTGCGTCTGTGATGCCTGTGTGTGCTTGCTGGGTATGTGTGCATCCTTGTTGTGTAGGAGTACTCGTGTGTGTGTGTGTGTGTGTGTGTGTGTGTGTGCTGCCGGCTGCTGCTGGGCGCTGGCGTGGCCCTCCTGGATACACGCTACGCCAGGCTCTTCCGGATGAAGGTGCAACACTTTCGTCCATTCATGTTCACGCCATTTTTCTTCCTTTTTTGCTAACATACTACCATCAAGGGCAAAGCAGTCTTTGTACGTGTCAGTTAACACCGTTGGATGGAAAAATGGATGGAAGTGTCACGTAAGGAACAAAATGAAGTTTAAGTATCAAAAAGGGAAGAAACAAGTTTTTTGGGCCAAAAAGGGAAGCAAATTTTAAGAAAAGGCCAAATAAGGAATTCTCTCCAAAAGTTAAGGTTGGTCGATGTCCACGCTGCAGGTACAAGATCGCGCTGGGGCTGGGCTCCGCGTTGCGGTACCTCCACACGGAGTGCGAGCAGTGCGTGGTGCTCGACGCGTCGCGCAACGCCAAGCTCGGCGACTTCGGGCTGGCGAGGCTCGTCGACCATGGCGCTGAGCCGCAGACGACGCAGGTCGTGGCAGGCACCGTCGGGTACATTGACCCGGAGTTCGTCAACGGCCGCAGGCCGAGCGCTGAGTCCGACGTGTACAGCTTCGGCGTCGTGCTCCTCGAGATCGCCTGCGGCAGGCGGCCGGCGTCGAGGGGGCCAGGCCACGCCTCGGCGGCGCTGCTGGCGTCGGTCCGGGAGATGTACTGCCCGAACCAGATCCTTGACGCGGCGGACAGTAGGCTCGACGGCGTCTTCGACGGGCTGCACATGGAGCGTCTGCTCGTGACAGGGCTTTGGTGCGCGCACCACGATCCGGCGCGGCGGCCGTCGGTGACGCAGGCTGTCGATGTGCTACGATCTGAGGACGCCAGGTTGCCGGTGCTTGAAGCGGTGCGTGGTTCTGGGGAGATTCACTTGTTATGGTGATCTGCCCGCCGAGGACTCTGCGTATTTGCATGAATCAACTGAAACTGCGTACCTTAGTGTTACCGAGGACTGAGCTTATTTATTCCTGGCAGATATGCGAACATATGAGCAGCGTATTTTCAGCGCTACGCGTGTTGATTGATTATAGATATTTCCTAGTTGTTGCAGTGATTTTGAGTATGCATTTGCAGCTCTGGCTTTTATTTGACGATGCACATGTGGATGTGGTCATAATTTTTTTAAACACACTACACACGCGTGTACTCACATATACACACATACATTCAACCATACGAACGCGCACACCCTACCGTCATGAGTACCTCCGATATACCATCGAAGTCGTCACAAACGACTTTATAGCCGACAAGAACTTATCCTTCGACTGAAGCACATCGTCGGAAGGCCTAAAATAAATCCAGGAAAATGCGACCATGTGTGACAAGTTTAGAATTTGAATCCTAATGAATTGGTTTCACCACAAGGAACCTAACCATCTGAACTATACTCAGTTTGAATGTTGACATAATTAATGATCCATCTATTCATCCATCACTAATCAGTGCATATAAATGTTGTCGTGTCTCCCTCAGTAGGGCCCTTCATATTTTTTATACTACTATCTCCTTCCGAATTTATAGGTCTCCCATATTTTGGGTCAAACTTTGACCATTCATTTGAGTAACAAAATATAAAATGTATTTTATAAAAGATATATTGTTGGATTTGCATTCATAAAAAGTTTCCAACGATATATTTTATAAAAAAATGATTCATATCTGGAAACATGTTAAATATACATAAAAAGCGTTT
The DNA here is from genome assembly GCA_021437245.1 of Aegilops speltoides. Taxonomy (NCBI): domain Eukaryota; kingdom Viridiplantae; phylum Streptophyta; class Magnoliopsida; order Poales; family Poaceae; genus Aegilops; species Aegilops speltoides. The sequence goes on along the minus strand of CM038147.1, from coordinate 359,731,897 downwards.
CAGATGCATAGAAAAATGTATAATCTTAAGAAAAGATGTATACGTGCGTTAGAAAAATAGACCAACGTGTATTTGAAAAAGTGTTCAAAATATATATTTAAAATATGTACACCATACATTCGAAAAATGTTAGACATGTATAAAAGAAAGTTCCACGTATACACTAAAATGTACATTCTGTAATGAAAAATAGATATGAGTTTGTTGAAAACAAAGTAAAAAAGCTAAGAAAACCGATGAAAGAACACCAAAACAAAAAACAAAACCATGAGGAAAAATCTGAAAAACTGAAGCAATACCGCGGAAAACCAGTGACAAAAAAAGGAAAAGATAAATTAAAGAAAAACCAGTGAAGGAACAAAAAAACCCGAAACAAAATCAAAGATGAACACATCGATAACCGAAGAAAACTGAAGAAAAGCCGGTTAAGAAACAAAGAAAACATAAAACCAAACAAACCTGTGAAAAAACTTTACAAACAGCACAAAATGAGTGAACCAATCTGTAGTTGGATGGTTAGGAGGACAACGGTATCCCCAGCCCACCAAGTTTCAAGTTCTAGTGCTTGCATTTTTCTGGATTTATTTCAGGATTTCCGGTGACACACTTTTAGTGAAAGGAGACGTTCTCATCGATTACGAGGCGTCTGTGGTGATTTTGTCAATCTCAAGATGATATGTCGAGTGAGTCTCTCGAAGGTGCTCATAGGGGTAGGATATGTATGTGTGTCCGTAGGGATGAATGACTGCGTATGTATCATGTTCTAGAAAAACAGCAGAAAAAAAAAGAATCAACTCAAACGAGCTACAGTGTTGGAACCCGCCCATTATCCAAGCATCAGAGGCGAGAGGTTCTTAGGAATCCGGGAGAAAAATAGCGCTGGCACCACTTTCCATGAGCCATATACTAGCAAAAAGGTTCGTCGTTGCACCGGGATAATAAAATAGTGTCTTCAAACCAAGTTCCAAATATTCACTTTACATGTATATACACGTATTTGAATATTTGTGCACCAACCGACGCGCATGCGGACGTAAGACACGTGCATTCTAACATGTCCACAATGGACCGATATTGGACTTGACCCATGATGCATGTATTATTTTTAGTACATCTATGATGCGTGTATGAGAAGGAAAAGAAAATATCAGTCTCACGATGGATGAAAACTGGAGGGCCCTATGAGGTACGAATGATTCAGAAGAACGGTCATCTTTTTTCACTTTTACGGATGCTTGAGGTTGGTAATTTACTTTAATTTTAGGAGCAATTTTGACAACAGATGGAAAATTCGGAGAAACAATTAACGAAGAGTTTTTTCACTTACGGGTGGCAGAGTGAGTTGATTTTTTTTATGAAGGCTAGCTTTATTGAAAATAATATCGCCTTGAAGATGTATGAGTGCTTTCTTGGCATCTGACATTGCATAATCAAACAACGCATACCTTTGTAAATTCTCTTAGGGAGATAAAGTATAATTTGCAAGTTGCAACATTGGTCCCAAAATACATGGTGTTCACACATATCTATTTTATATAGTTTGTGATCAACCAAAATGTTCAGAATTTTTGAAAGCACCATCAATGATCTCTATTTATATGGAGATAAGTTATGAAAAAATGACATTCAACAACTTTAAACCTAACTCTCGCTAGATGTAAGGGCATGAAAACACGGTCTCAGACCTATATGATGAATGTTACCTTTGCTGTTTTTTGTGTGTGTCTCATCTTATACTACCATCAACCACTATAAGTATATGCGTTAAGCGTGTCATAATCTCAATATGACCGTTCTTTCAATGTCATAATCTCAGTATTGCTTTAGGACTATTGTTACACTTCACGATATCCTAAGATCTGGAAAACATGATCACCAACAACACTTGAGCTAGTTTTAGAGGCAAGAGTGAGAACATTTATTTTATTCGTTTATCATTTCACACGTGTATATGAGTTTTCCACTGGATCACATATTCCAAAATCATAGCAGTTATAGCATGGAATATAAACCCTTAATTATGAATATGAAAAATATAATAATACAATATTATTGACTCTAGAGCATAATTCTAACAGGCAGAGCATGTGTGATTTCACCATCTATCACAGACGAGGTTATACAGAAAGCTGTGTGTGATGTAGTCTACCAACACAAACGTTTGTTCCATTATTACTGTGTGGGATGGAAAGATGATCTCACAAGGCTTGTCCAAATCGTCTGTTAGCTCTCCTGATCGCACACGAGCATATGGGTTAAGCGTGTGTGACCGGAGAAGCTATCGCAGACATTTTCTGGGTCGTGTGGGATGGACCCATCGCACACACAGACAAGGCGACAGTTTAAAACTCTATCACGGAAAAAGGGTGAAACCGTTTGTATAGGACGTCGCTGCACCAGTGGATACCCCCTAGTCAAAAGTTGATTCTTAAACGTCAAAAAAATTTATACTCCCCATATACATAAGAAAAAGACCAAGGTGCGAAGTAGGGCTTTTACCCACGTTGGGGGCCCAAACCAGGTAGATCATGTAAGCCCTTTTATTTGTGTTCTAGATCCACTTAAACCTGGGGTAACGTTCCCCTTACTACGAATCCGCGTACTCGTTTTAGTGGTGTTGTTAGGACCCAATGAAAAATCCCTCAACAACTAGCACCGACTGTGGGATTCTAACAATATCAGATCAGATTTATGTCTTCATTTTTCATTTTCATCACCAGATAATGAGTCACTAAGAACAATGGCACATTCACTACTGGAATTAGCTTATTTGCCGTCTGCTGGCTGACGGCAAAGAAGGTCTTTGCCGTCAGCCACAAGAAAACGGACGGCAAAGAGGCAGCGGACGGCAACGGAAGGCTTTGCCATCAGCATATCTTTGTCGTTCGCTAGCGGACGACAAAGCTTGCTGACGGCAAAGAGGGTGGGTGGCGGGCTTACGAGGGTGCCCTAACGGCCATTTTCTTTGCCCTCCGCTGGCTGACGGCAAAACTTCTTTGCCGTCCGCCAGCAGTCGGCAAAGAAAATGGCCGTTAGGTCGTCCGTTTCCCCCCGACCTCACCCTACTAGGTACGCTCTTCGCCGTCTGCTAGCAGACGGCAAAGAACCGTGACCTACTAAAAAGGGTCGGGCCGCGCCCGCGCCCCCACGCCCCTCTCACTCTCTCTCTTGATCTCCTCCTCCTTCACACCCGGTCGCCGCCCTCGACCGCCGCTCCACCCCGTAGCCCTCGACTGCCCCGCCGCCACGCCGCCCGCCCCATCGCCCCACCACCCCGCCACGCCACGCCCTTGCCTGCTTGCTTGCCGCCCTCCCCTCCCGCCCAAGACCACCCCTGTCGGCTTGCCTGCGTGGCGCCCTTCGCCGCCCCTAGCGCCCGCCACCTCCTCCACCACCGCCGAGGCAAGGTGATTTTTTTTACTGTTTTTTGTGTTTAGATTTAATTAGGTTATAGTGGTAGGATTAGGTTACTGCCAGATTTAGGTTTAGATAATTATAAGAAGAAAAAAATTGAAAAAAAAGACGAAGTAGAAGAAGAGGGAAAAGAGAAAAAGGAAGAGGGTTGCCAAGGGGATAGATGGTGGAGCCAGTGGGTCCCGCCGGTCCCGACGCCCATGCCGAGAACCCCCGGTCCGAGTGCTGACCCCGTCGACCGTGTGTCGCCATACCTGAGGAAAAAAGAGAAAGAAGAAGATGATGAAGAAAAAGACACCCCGACCCACACCCCGTACACCCCGACACTACATCCACGTCCCACAAGTGACGCCGACGTCCAGCGTCCCAAAGCAACTGTTCTCGGCGTCGATGGCGGTCGAACACCATTGCGAATTAGGGGGTTCCTTGGTGTCGATGGTACCCTAAATAGCAAGTATCGTCAGTGCGAGGTACATGTGGCCTACGGTGTCGAATACTACATCCACGTCCCACAAGTGACACGGGGGTCCTGCGTCCAGCAGCAACAGTTCTCGGTGTCGATGGCGGTCGAACACCATTGCGAATTTGTCTGGCAGCCTCAGAGATGACGATTGAAAGCTAAATGTTGAAACTTGAAACACCCAAACTAACTCAAGTCGGTTTGGTTGTTTGAAATTTCAAAACTTGGCTTTAATCCTCATCGCAGAGGCTACCAGACAAATTCGCCAAGGTGTTCGACCGTCATCAGCCACCAGAACTATTGTTGCGGGACGCCGGGCGCCGGCTTCACTTGTGGGATGTGGATCTAGTGTTCAACGCCGGCCACCTCATGTACCTTGCACCGATGGTAGTTGCTATTTAGTTTACCCGAGGATGAGCGGGTTAGAGGGTTCCTCGGTGCCGATGGTACCGTAAATAGCAAGTATCATCAGTGCGAGGTACATGTGGTCGTCGGTGTCGAATACTTGCTATGTTACTCATCTTTCGATTTAAATATGCAGTTATTTCGTCGCTGCAAGGGTATAGTGTTCGATGAGATCCGCCCCTGCGTTCGTTGGTGAGCACAAATGACATCTCCTCCTCCCCCCTTCATTTGCTCTGTTCCGGTCTTCGTGCCGATGAAACTTGCTAGCTATAGGTGTCAATCATCAGTATGCGTAACCACTATGCATCTCCTGTTCGAAAGGGTTACATCTATAAATATGCATGCATTTGCATATTTATAATCGTGATTCTTCGAATTGTCCAACGTTATCCATGGACAGCCCGAGTATGTGTAGGTTGGGTTCGTTTTCCCATATGCTCAGCTCTGGATGCGATGCAGAATTTTGTCAGTTCCTCCCTATTGTTCTCCGGGTACACATCCTCTCTGCTTATTGTCGAGACGTGTATCAGAAGAACAACGGGGAGGTGCTGCCAAAATTTTGCGTCGGATCTAGAGTAGAGCATGGGAAAACGAACCCGATCTACACATACTCGGGTGGGATTAGGACCTATCCTTACCTATTAGCGTGTACGTTGCATGGACGTAATAAAATTGACAAACTCCATTAACTGATGGATATGGTTTGCTTAATTATGTATATATTTCTTGTGTGTTCAGTAGGAAGTCAATATGAGTGATCATGCATGGATGTACACCGGTTACACTAGTCAGTATGTTTGGACCGAGGAATGGTTAACAAAAACTAAGGGGTTTGTTAGAGCCGCATTTGCAAATGGCCAGAAATTAAGCTGGTGCCCCTTTGTCCGGTGCGACAACTATAATCAGAGGGACGAGCTTCAAATGAGTAAACACCTGCAGAAGTTTGGTTTTACGCCTGGTTACATGGTCTAGACATTACATGGTGAGTCTTCCCAACGTGCCAGAGCCGAGGTGGTTCGTCGTCGCATCGACGAGCATGGTACCGGGACCGCAGACATGGTGCAAGACTTTGACGATGCTCAGGACTTGGTGTTGGGGAACGTAGTAATTTCAAAAAAATTCCTACGTACACACAAGATCATGGTGATGCATAGCAACGAGAGGGGAGAGTGTTGTCTACGTACCCTCGTGACCGAAGCGAAGCGATCACAAGTAGGAAGTAGTCGACGTTCTCCTCGCGATCCGACCGATCCCGGCGCCGTTACTCCGGCGCCCGAGTTCTTGACACACGTACAGCTCGATGGCGCTCCTCGGGCTCCAATCCAAGAGAGCCGGGAGGAGAGTTCCGTCAAGACGACGGCGTGGTGGCGATCTTGATGTTCTACCGCAGCAGGCTTCGCCTAAGCTTTGCTGACGATATGACCGAGGTGGAATATAGTGGAGGGGGCACCGCACACAGCTAAGGAGCGATCTCAAGGATCAACTTGTGTGTCTATGGGGTGCCCCTGCCCCGTATATAAAGGAGGGAGGGAGGAGGAGGCCGGCCCTCTCTATGGCGCGCCATGGGGAGTCCTACTCCCAGGAGTAGGATTCCCCCTTCCTAGTCCAACTAGTAGTCCTTCCATGTATTAGGAGTAGGAGAGAAGGAAAGGGAAAGAGAAGGAGAAGGAAGGAAGGGTGCGCCTCCCTAGTCCAATTCGAACTAGACCAAGGGAGGGCGGCCACCCTTTTGACCCTTTTCTCCTTTCCCGTATGGCCCATTAAGGCCCAATACGAATTCCCGTAACTCTCCGGTACTCGAAAAATACCGAATCACTCGGAACCTTTCCGAACTCGAATATAGTCGTCCAATATATCGATCTTTACGTCTCGACCATTTCGAGACTCCTCGTCATGTCCCCGATCTCATCCGGGACTCCGAACTCCTTCGGTACATCAAAATACACAAACTCATAATATAACCGTCATCGAAACCTTAAGCGTGCGGACCCTACGGTTCGAGAATAATGTAGACATGACCGAGACACGTCTCCGGTCAATAACCAATAGCGGGACCTGGATGCCCATATTGGCTCCTACATATTCTACGAAGATCTTTATCGGTCAGACCGCATAACAACATACGTTGTTCCTTTGTCATCGGTATGTTACTTGCCCGAGATTCGATCGTTGGTATCAATACCTAGTTCAATCTCGTTACGCAAGTCTCTTTACTCGTTCCGTAATACATCATCTCACAGCTAACTCATTAGTTGTAATGCTTGCAAGGCTTAAGTGATGTGTATTACCGAGAGGGCCAGAGATACCTCTCCGACAATCGGAGTGACAAAACCTAATCTCGAAATCGCCAACCCAACATCGCCTTTGGAGACACCTGTAGTACTCCTTTATAATCACCCGATTCACGTTGTGACGTTTGGTAGTACCAAAGTGTTCCTCCGGTAAGCAGGAGTTGCATAATCTCATAGTTATAGGAACATGTATAAGTCATGGATAAAAGCAAGTAGCAACATACTAAGCGATCGTGTGCTAAGCTAATGGAATGGGTCATGTCAATCAGATCATTCAACTAATGATGTGACCTTGTTAATCAAATAACAACTCTTTGTTCATGGTTAGGAAACATAACCATCTTTGATTAACAAGCTAGTCAAGTAGAGGCATACTAGTGACACTCTGTTTGTCTATATATTCACACATGTATTATGTTTCCGGTTAATACAACTCTAGCATGAATAATAAACATTTATCATGATATAAGGAAATAAATAATAACTTTATTATTGCCTCTAGGGCATATTTCCTTCAGTCTCCCACTTGCACTAGAATCAATAATCTAGATCACATCACCATGTGATTAACATCGATAATTCACATCATCATGTGATTAACATCCATAGTTCACATCGCCATGTGACCAACACCCAAAGGGTTTACTAGATTCAGTAATCTAGTTCACATTGCTATGTGATTAACACACAAAGAGTACTAAGGTGTGATCATGTTTTGCTTGTGAGATAATTTTAGTCAACGGGTCTGTCATATTCAGATCCGTAAGTATTTTGCAATTTTTCTATGTCTACAATGCTCTGCACGAAGCTACTCTAGCTAATTGCTCCCACTTTCAATATGTATCTAGATTGAGACTTAGAGTCATCGGATCGGTGTCAAAACTTGCATCGGCGTAACCCTTTACGACGAACCTTTTGTCACTTCCATAAGCGAGAAACATATCCTTATTCCACTAAGGATAATTTTGACCGCTGTCGATGATCTACTCCTAGATCACTATTGTACTCCTTGCCAAACTCGGTGCAGGGTATACAATAGATCTGGTACACAGCATGGCATACTTTATAGAACCTATGGCCAAGGCATAGGAATGACTTTCATTCTCTTTCTATCTTCTGCCGTGGTCGGGTTTTGAGTCTTACTCAATTTCACACCTTGTAACATAGGCAAGAACTCTTTCTTTGACTGTTCCATTTTGAACTACTTCAAAATCTTGTCAAGGTATGTACTCATTGAAAAAACTTATCAAGCATCTTGATCTATCTCTATAGATCTTGATGCTCAATATGTAAGCACTTCACCGAGGTCTTTCTTTGAAAAACTTCTTTCAAACACTCCTTTATGCTTTGCAGAATAATTCTACATTATTTCCGATCTACAATATGTCATTCACATATACTTATCAGAAATGATGTAGTGCTCCCACTCACTTTCTAGTAAATACAGGCTTCACCATAAGTGCAGATAAAACTATATGCTTTGATCAACTCATCAAAGCGTATATTCCAACTCGAGATGCTTGCACCAGTCCATAGATGGATCATTGGAGCTTGCCCACTTTGTTAGCTCCTTTGGATCGAAAAACCTTCGGTTGCATCATATACAACTTTTCCTCCGTAAAACCATTCAGAATGCAGTTTTACATCCATTTGCCAAATTTCATAAATTGTGGCAATTGCTAACATGATTCGGACAGACTTAAGCATCGCTACTGCTTGAGAAAATCTCATTGTAGTCAACATCTTGAACTTTATCGAAAACCTTTTGCAACAAGTCGAGCTTTGTAGATAGTAACACTACTATCAACGTCCGTCTTCCTCTTGAAGATCCATTTATTTTCTATGGTTTGCCGATCATCGGCAAATCCATCAAAGTCCATACTTTGTTCTTATACATGGATCATATCTCGATTTCATGGCCTCAAACCATTTTGCGGAATCTGGGCTCATCATCGCTTCCTCATAGTTCGTAGGTTTGTCATGGTCAAGTAACACGACCTCCGAACAGGATTACCGTACCACTCAGTGCGGATCTCACTCTTTTACCTACGAGGTTCGGTAGTAACTTGATCTGAAGTTTTATGATCATCATCATTAACTTCCTCACTAATTGGTGTAGGTGTCACAGAACCAATTTCGTGATGAACTACTTTCCAATAAGGGAGCTAGTCTTGTTACCTCATCAAGTTCTACTTTCCTCCCACTTTCGAGAGAAACTCCTTCTCTAGAAAGGATCCATTCTTAGCAACGAATGTCTTGCCTTCGGATCTGTGATAGAAGGTGTACCCAACTGTCTCCTTTGGGTATCCTATGAAGACACATTTCTCCGATTTGGGTTTGAGCTTATCAGGATGAAACTTTTTCACATAAGCATCGCAGCCCCAAACTTTAAGAAACGACAACTTTGGTTTCTTGCTAAACCACAGTTCATATAGTGTCGTCTCAACGGATTTAGATGGTGCCCTATTTAACGTGAATGCAGTTGTCTCTAATGCATGATCCCAAAACGACATTGGTAAATCGGTAAGAAACATCATAGATTGTACTATATCCAATAAAGTATGGTTATGACGTTCGGACACACCATTATGATCTGGTGTTCCAGGTGGCATGAATTTGTGAAACTATTCCACATTGTTTTAATTGAAGACCAAACTCGTAACTCAAATATTTGTCCCATGATCAAATCGTAGAAACCTTATTTTCTTGTCATGATGATTTTCCACTTCACTCTGAAATTCTTTGAATCCTTTCAACTATTTCAGACTTATGTTTCATCAAGTAGATATACCCATATCTGCTCAAATCATCTGTGAAGGTCGAAAATAACGATACCCGCCATGAGCCTTAACACTCATTGGATCGCATACATCAAGATGTATTATTTCCAATAAGTCGGTTGCTCGCTCCATTGTTCGGAGAACGGAGTCTTAGTCATCTTGCCCATGAGGCATGGTTCGCAAGCATCAAGTGATTCATAATCAAGTGATTCTAAAATCCCATCAAGCATGGAGTTTCTTCATGCGCTTTACACCAATATGACATAAGCGGCGGTGCCACAAATAAGTTGCACTATCATTATTAACTTTGCATATTTTGGTTTCAATATTATGAATATGTGTATCACTACGATCGAGATCCAATGAACCATTTTCATTGGGTGTGTAACCATATAAGGTTTTATTCATGTAAGCGAACAACAGTTTATTCTCTTACTTAAATGAATAACCGTATTGCAATAAACACGATCAAATCATATTCATGCTCAACGCAAACACCAAATAACATTTATTTAGGTTCAACACTAATCCCGAAAGTATAGGGAGTGTGCGATGATGATCATATCAATCTTGAAACTACTTTCAACACACATCGTCACTTCACCCTTAACTAGTTTACATTTTATTACGCAACTCCGTTTGAGTTACTACTCTTAGCAACCGAACCAGTACCAAATACCGAAGGGTTGCTATAAACACTAGTAAAGTACACATCAATAACATGTATATCAAATATACCTTTGTTCACTTTGCCATCCTTCTTATCCACCAAATATTGAGGGCATTTCCGCTTCGGTGACCATTTCTTTGCGATTGTAAGCACTCGGTTTCAGGCTTTGGAGCTTCTTGGCGGGAGTGACAACTTGCTTGTCTTTCCACTTGAAGTTCCCTTTCTTTCCCTTTGCCCTTTTCTTGAAACTAGTGGTCTTGTCAATCATCAACACTTGATGCTCTTTCTTGATTTCTACATTAAATCGATTTCAACATCACGAAGAACTCGGGAATCATTTTCATCATCCCTTGCATACTATAGTTCATCACGAAGTTCTACTAACTTGGTGATGGTGACTAGAGAATTCATCAATCACTATCTTATCGGAAGATTAACTCCCACTTGATTCAAGCGATTGTAGTACCCGAATATCGAGCACATGCTCACTAGTTGAGCGATTCTCCTCCATATTTTAGCTATAGAACTTGTTGGAGACTTCATATCTCTTAACTCGGTATTTCTTGAAATATTAACTTCAACTCTGGAACATCTCATATGGTCCATGATGTTCAAAACATCTTTGAAGTCCCGATTCTAAGCCATAAAGCATGGTGCACAAAACTATCAAGTAGTCATCATATTGAGCTAGCCAAAGCGTTCATAACGTGCGCATACGCTCTCCCGCATAGGTCCGTCACCTAGCGGTGCATTAAGGACATAATTCTTACATGCAGCATTGAGGATAAACCTCGGATCGCGGATCCAATCCGCATCATTGCTACTAACATTTTTCAACACAATTTCTCTAGGAACATATGAAAATAAACATATGAAAGCAACAACGCGAGCTATTGATCTATAACATAATTTGCAAAATACTACCGGGACTAAGTTCATGATAAATTTAAGTTCAATTAATCATATTACTTAAGAACTCCCACTTAGACAGACATCTCTCTAGTCATCTAAGTGATCACGTGATCCAAATCAACTAAACCATAACCGATCATCACGTGAGATGGAGTAGTTTTCAATGGTGAACATCTTATGTTGATCATATCTACTATATGATTCACGCTCGACCTTTCGGTCTCCGTGTTCCGAGGCCATATCTGCATATGCTAGGCTCGTCAAGTATAACTGAGTATTCTGCGTGTGCAAAACTGGCTTGCACCGTTGTAGATGGACGAGAGCTTATCACACCCGATCATCACGTGGTGTGCGGGCACGACGAACTTTGGCAACGGTGCATACTCAGGGAGAACACTTCTTGATAATTTTAGTGAGAGATCATCTTAAAATGCTACCGTCAATCAAAGCAAGAATAATATGTATAATAGATAAACATCATATGCAATCAAAATATGTGACATGATATGGCCATGATCATCTTGCGCCTTTGATCTCCATCTCCAAAGTACTGTTATGATCTCTATCGTCACCGGCACGACACCATGATCTTCATCATCTTGATCTATATCAATGTGTCATCACATGGTCGTCTCACCAACTATTGCTCTTGCAACTATTGCTATCGCATAGCGATAAAGTAAAGCAATTATTTAGCACTTGCATCTTATGCAACAAAGAGACAACCATAGAGCTTCTGCCAGTCGCCGATAACTTCAACAGAACATGATCATCTCATACAACAACTTATATCTCATCACGTTTTGTCCATATCACATCACAACATGCCCTGCAAAAACAAGTTAGACGTCCTCTACTTTGTTGTTGCAAATTTTACGTGGCTGCTACGGGCTTAGCAAGAACCGTTCTCACCTACGCATCAAAACCACAACGATAGTTTGTCAAATAGACTCCGTTTTAACCTTCGCAAGGACCGGGCGTAGTCACACTCGGTTCAACTAAAGTGAGAGAGACAGACACCCGCCAGTCACCTTTAAGCACGAGTGCTCGTAACGGTGAAACCAGTCTCGCGTAAGCGTACGCATAATGTCGGTCCAGGCCGCTTCATCTCATAATACTGCTGAACCAAAATATGACATGCTGGTAGGCAGTATGACTTGTATCGCCCACAACTCACTTGTGTTCTACTCGTGCAAAACATCAAACCATAAAAACCTAGGCTCGGATGCCTTTGTTGGGGAACGTAGTAATTTCAAAAAATTTCCTACGTACACACAAGATCATGGTGATGCATAGCAACGAGAGGGAGAGTGTTGTACGTACCCTCGTGACCCGGCGGAAGCGATCTGGCGTAGAGGAAGTAGTCGACGTTCTCCTCGCGATCCGACCGATCGGCGCCGTTACTCCGGCGCCCGAGTTCTTGACACACGACAGCTCGATGGCGCTCCTCGGGCTCCAATCCAGAGAGCCGGGAGGAGAGTTCCACAAGACGACGGCGTGGTGGCGATCTTGATATTCTACCGGCGCAGGGCTTCGCCTAAGCTTTGCGACGATATGACCGAGGTGGAATATAGTGGAGGGGGGCACCGCACACGGCTAAGGAACGATCTCAAGGATCAACTTGTGTGTCTATGGGGTGCCCCCCTGCCCCCGTATATAAAGGAGGGAGGGAGGAGGAGGCCGGCCCTCTCTATGGCGCGCCATGGGGAGTTCTACTCCCACCGGGAGTAGGATTCCCCCTTTCCTAGTCCAACTAGTAGTCCTTCCATGTATTAGGAGTAGGAGAGAAGGAAAGGGAAAAGAGAAGGAGAAGGAAGGAAGGGTGCGCCTCCCTAGTCCAATTCGGACTAGACCAAGGGAGGCGGCCACCTTTTGGCCCTTTTTCTCCTTTCCCGTATGGCCCATTAAGGCCCAATACGAATTCCGTAACTCTCCCGGTACTCGAAAAATACCGAATCACTCGGAACCTTTCCGAACTCGAATATAGTCGTCCAATATATCGATCTTTACGTCTCGACCATTTCGAGACTCCTCGTCATGTCCCCGATCTCATCCGGGACTCGAACTCCTTCGGTACATCAAAATACACAAACTCATAATATAACCGTCATCGAAACCTTAAGCGTGCGGACCCTACGGTTCGAGAATAATGTAGACATGACCGAGACACGTCTCGGTCAATAACCAATAGCGGGACCTGGATGCCCATATTGGCTCCTACATATTCTACGAAGATCTTTATCGGTCGGACCGCATAACAACATCGTTGTTCCTTTGTCATCGGTATGTTACTTGCCCGAGATTCGATCGTCGGTATCCAATACCTAGTTCAATCTCGTTACGGCAAGTCTCTTTACTCGTTCGTAATACATCATCTCACAGCTAACTCATTAGTTGTAATGCTTGCAAGGCTTAAGTGATGTGTATTACCGAGAGGGCCCAGAGATACCTCTCCGACAATCGGAGTGACAAAACCTAATCTCGAAATCGCCAACCCAACATCCGCCTTTGGAGACACTGTAGTACTCCTTTATAATCACCCGATTACGTTGTGACGTTTGGTAGTACCAAAGTGTTCCTCCGTAAGCGGAGTTGCATAATCTCATAGTTATAGGAACATGTATAAGTCATGGATAAAAGCAGTAGCAACATACTAAACGATCGTGTGCTAAGCTAATGGAATGGGTCATGTCAATCAGATGATTCAACTAATGATGTGACCTTGTTAATCAAATAACAACTCTTTGTTCATGGTTAGGAAACATAACCATCTTTGATTAACAAGCTAGTCAAGTAGAGGCATACTAGTGACACTCTGTTTGTCTATATATTCACACATGTATTATGTTTCCGGTTAATACAACTCTAGCATGAATAATAAACATTTATCATGATATAATGAAATAAATAATAACTTTATTATTGCCTCTAGGGCATATTTCCTTCACTTGGACGAGGAGATGGAGGAATCTGCAAAGGCCTTCACTGAAATGTTGGAGTCCTCAAACCGTCCTCTCCACGAGCACTGCTCGAGCTTTGTCGGTGGATGCCATCTCACAAATAATGGCTTTGAAGGCTCAATTCAACTTGGGCAGAGAATGCTACGACGCGATGATGACAGTATTCAGACGATTTCTACCCAAAGGCCATGTGCTACCTCCAAACCTGTACCAGCCAGACAAAATCCTCCGTGCTCTTAAGATGCCCATGCCTGTGAGAAAGGATGTGTCTTATTTAGGCTTCAGTATGAGGACTTGAACTATTGTCCCATTTGCAATTCTTCCAGGTATGTTGTGGTAGACAACGGTATGGGTGAGAAGATGCAGACCAAAATACCCGTTAATGTTCTTCGATATATTCCAATTGTACCAAGACTTCAAAGTCTTTTCATGGTCGAAGAGACGGCCAAACAGATGACATGGCACAAAACGGGCAAAAGAACCGAACTAGATGCAGATGGGAATGTGATGATGGTGCACACATCGGATGGTGAAGCGTGGAAGCGCTTCGATGCATTACATAAGGAAAAAAGGGCAGATCCAAGGCATCCTTGAGTCGCCGTCAGCACAGATGGGTTCAGTGTGTTTGGTTAGATTGTAGCCCCATACAGTTGTTGGCCCGTGTTTGTCATTCCACTCAATCTCCCCCCGGGTAGATTATGCAAAGAAAGAACATTTTCCTGACGTTGATAATTCCAGGGCCCAACTATCCGGGGAAGAATATGAATGTGTACATGCAGCTGCTTAAGGACGAATTGCAAGAAGCTTGGGATAATGGGTTCAAGACATGCGACGCCTTTATCAAAGAGAACTTCATAATGCGTGCCTGGTACATGTACTCGACGCATGGCTTGCCGGCGTATGCGCTATTCGTTGGCTAGTGTGTGCATGGAAGGTTCTCGTGCCCCACATGCAAGGGTGCTCTTGAGTTTCGTTGGCTGACGGCAGGGCACAAGTATAGTTGCTTCGACTTGCATAAACAGTTTCTAGATCCTCGTCATAAGTTCAGGAAAGACAAGAAGAACTTCATGAAAGGTAGAGTTGTCGAACACTCTACACCACCTGCGTTGACAGGCCAACAGACCCTAAATCAGTTAAGCGCTCTCGAGCCAGATCCAGAGTGTCGGTGTCAAAACCGGCGGATCTCGGGTAGGGGGTCCCAAACTGTGCGCCTAGGCGGATGGTAACAGGAGACAAGGGACACGATGTTTTTACCTAGGTTCGGGCCCTCTCGATGGAGGTAAAACCCTACTCCTGCTTGATTGATATTGATGATATGGGTAGTACAAGAGTAGATCTACCACGAGATCAAGGAGGCTAAACCCTAGAAGCTAGCCTATGGTATGATTGTTGTTCGTCCTACGGACTAAAACCCTCCGGTTTATATAGACACCGGAGAGGGCTAGTGTTACACAGAGTCGGTTACAATGGTAGGAGATCTACATATCCGTATTGCCAAGCTTGCCTTCCACGCCAAGGAAAGTCCCATCCGGACATGGGACAAAGTCTTCAATCTTGTATCTTCATAGTCTTGGAGTTCGGCCAATGATGATAGTTCGGCTATCCGGACACCCCCTAGTCCAGGACTCCCTCAGTAGCCCCTGAACCAGGCTTCAATGACGACGAGTCCGGCGTGCATATTGTCTTCGGCATTGCAAGGCGGGTTCCTCCTCCGAATAATTTATAGAAGATTTGTGAACACTAGGATAGTGTCCGGCTCTGCAAAATAAATTCCACGTACCACCGTAGAGAGAATAATATACACACAAGTTCAATCTGCTGACGTATTTTGTGGCGTGACGTCACACCACGGCCAGGCCTTTATTTGAATCGTTTTTATTATTCCACCTCAACGCGTTTAGCGAAGCGGTTTCCTTGGCACGTCTTGTCGAAGCAGAGATCGTGTCCCCTTATTACGGGATTCTCATCAATACGGAAGTGGGTAACCCAACCGCGCCATTGATTGCGGCGCTTGGGAGATAAGCGAGTTTTACCGGGCTGGTGGGGGCGCATAGTTTCGTCCGCCCATATATAAAGGGATATGGATCCACCTTTTTACCTACGCCTTCTTCCTCCTTAGCTTATACATCTCCGCGCACTCGAGCTCCAGCGCCCAAGTCCGCACATCTCACCTCGACCTTCTCCAACCATGTCCGGAGCGGGAGGCAAGTGGATGGCCTCCTCCGTTACGGAGGGGCACATCAAGAAGCTGCGCAAGGCCAGATATTTGTCCAGCGATATCGCGCACCGGCTCCCCGACGAGGGGCAGCTCATCCCCACCCCCGGGCCCCGTGAGAGGGTGGTATTCCTTCCCCATTTCCTCCGCGGACTGGGCTTCTCACTCCACCCCTTTGTCCGGGGGCTCATGTTCTACTATGGCCTGGATTTCCATGATCTGGCCCCAAATTTTATCCTCAACATCTCGGCGTTTATCGTCATGTGCGAGGCCTTCCTCTACATCCAGCCCCACTACGGCTTATGGCTAAAGACCTTTAATGTCAAGCCGAAGGTTGTGAGGGACAGCCAAGCGGAGTGCGGAGGCGCCATGGTGGGCAAGATGCCCAACGTCACCTGGCTCGAGGGCGCCTTCGTGGAAACCATCAAAGGGTGGCAATCCGGGTGGTTCTACATCACCAAACCGCGTGACCCCGTATGGGTAGCGGCCCCCGAATTCAGATCTGGCATCCCCACGCGGCTCACCTCCTGGAAAGAGAAGGGCCTGCGGTGGGGAGATTCGGAAGAGCTGACCGGACTCCAATCCTGTCTCCAAACCCTGGTGAACAAGAAGCTCAAGCTTGTCAACGTAATCCAGGTCATGCTCATCCGCGGATTATCCCCGCCAACAGCGGGACTTCAACTTGTGGGAGTTCGATCCGGCCTGACACAGACTTTGAGTGGGCTCTTGACACTACGCACGAAGAGGCACGGAGGGTGCTTGTTCAAGGGTGCAGAAGGCTCCGCATCCGCCATCAAGATCGCGGATTCAGCTCGCAGCGTCCGGCTGGCGAGGTAAGCTATGTTATCCTTTATGGGACACTTGCTTTTCATAGTTTGACTCTATGCGGGATCTAAACTCCCAATACCTTTAACAGGCCTGGCAGAAGACATCTGGACAGGTTAACTGTCCGGCTCCCCTTCCAGAAGACCCAGTGGATGCCCCTTTGACAGGGCTGCTGGTCCCGGCGCCTTACGTGGTGTCGGAGAAGAAGGCCAAGAAGAAGGCCACGGGAGCCCGGAGGAGTTCCCAGCGTCGGGTGTTATCGGATTCATCGTCCGATGACTCCGAGGCGGACTCCTCCCACGAGGACGAGGAGGAGAAGAAAGAGGCCTCTCCCCCAGCGGGGGGAGAGAAGAAGAGGAAGTCCTCCCCAGTGGGGGAGGTCGAAGGGTCCAAGAAGGGAAGGACCCTTCCCCCGGACTGTTCCACCAACGCTGACGACGGCGACGAGGAGTGGCCCTCAAGGGCCAAGCCCCTGGCGAGATCGTAAGTGTTCGGACCCCTGAATAACTCATAATTTTTCTTTTTGTCGCATTGCGTCTTCTAACGCCGCATACAACCCTGTAGTCCGCCCAAGGATGATCTCCCCGCTTCGTCGAGCGGGTCCTTGGGTTCGTCGGATGTGAATAGCGCTTCACTTCTGACCGCCTCCTCCCCCCGTGATGCCGACGATGCCGAGGTGGGATCCCATAAGGGGACCCACCGGGGGGAGGAGGCCCTGGAGGTGCCGCAGGGCAACCTCCCAGACTTTGGACCGGACTCCGCACCGGAACCTTCAGTGGTTCCGGAGTCCGGTGGGCAGCCCCTTCGTAAGAAGGGCAAGACTGTGACGTCGGCGGCCTCCGTCCAACCGGAGGCGCCGGATAACTTGCTGGAGGTGCTCAACGGCGCTTCCATTGACGAGGAACACCGCACTTTCATGAGTGCGGTGATTGAAAGGTTCGGCCGCCAAAGGCGGGCTGACCAAGCTTCTGCAGACCTTCTAACAGGCTTTGAGGTAAGAATTTTTAAGATACGTAAGATAGTACCGTATAGACAGTAGCCCCTGATGCTCGGTTCGGTGTTCGGAAAGAAAAGAAGAACTGAGGATCTAAAAAGATATACGCAGGAGTCTAACAAAAAAATGTCAATATGGGAATGCAAGCTGCGCTACTGACCTCTGCCGCACTGACTGCAGAGGTCAATTCCTTGAAGCAAAGCCTCGAGCGGTCCGAGATCAAGCTCAGCCGTGCCAAGAAGCAGCTCGAGGACAAGGAAGGTAAGTAACACCTTATTAGAGTTGTACCTTATAGAAAAGGATTTGGTTGCAAGAAAAAATGACAAGAATAACGTGGGTACTCCAGGGGCTACGAACGAGGTGACGACCCTGAAGGAGGCGGTGTCCTCGGCCGAATGCAATGCGGCCGCGGAACGCGTCGAGCGAGAGAAATAGGAGGCGCGGGTGGCGGAGGTACGGCAAGAGCTCCAAGCTCTTGTGGAAAAGCACGAGAGTTTGGAGCGTGACTCGAAGACTCGAGAGTCCGAGCTTGCGTCGGCTCTTGAGAGTGCCAAAGCCACTAAGGCCGAAGCCCAAAAGGCCCTCCAGGAGATCGAGGCAGTAAAGAAGATAGCGGCGGGTAAGGCATTCTTCATGCAAAGCAAGCATGCAAAAGTGAATTACCTGTTACTTACCGGAATTCGGAGCTCTCCAGGAGCATTCGCAGATCTGCCCCATAGCGTGTCCGATGCAGCCGCGTTCTACAGAGCCGAGGAGGGGAGCTCGACGGAGAAGGTGTTCTGGTCTCAGTATGATGAGGTCGGACATCCTGTGCCCCTGAGCGACCAGCTAAAGCAGCTGGTCGAGCTCCACAAGGTGGCCGAACAGGCCATGAAGGGCCTCATAGTTCGGCTATGGCCCAAAGAAGCCATGCCTAGGAGATACTTCGGTCTGGTGCGGCGGCTGGTGGACGCCTGTCCGTGGATCGACGTCATCAAGCATTCCGCCTGCATTGAAGGTGCCCGTCGGGCCCTCGCCCGCGCTAAGGTGCACTAGGGCAGGATGGACGCCGAGAAGCTTGTGACGGACGCGCCACCGCCAGGCAAGGAGTATCGCACGCCCGAGATGTATTATAAGGGTGTCCTGAAGGGTGCCCGCATTATTGCGGGTGAATGCTCCAAAGATGTAATTTTTTAGTAGACTCGCATTTTGTTATCCTGTGCACTGAAAACTTTTTTCATATGCGCTAAGCAACGCTTGTTAATTTAAAATATTACCTTCTGTGCGGCCGTTTATCAAATCGAGAGATGGCAAGTCGTTGGCTTCAGCCCCCATGCCATGAGTCTTTGGGGTGTTGGGATAAACTTGAGCGCTCTTGTTCCCATTTTGGGTCCTTCTAGGAGGCGCTCAACACAATGACGAGGCAACCGGACTTATAATGCTTGAACACTCTCACTTAGCCATAGAATTCTATAATTTTAAATTTCGTGAAGCCCCTAGTGTTCGAAGGCGAATTGGGCGCTATCCACGCTGGGCGGACAAAGCCAGTTCTTTGCTCTAAGCGGCATAAGTCTTTAGGGACTCAAAAACCTCTCGAACAGCGACGGCTCTCGCCTTATCATGACGATCATTTTAGCTTTCTCCTTTGAGGTGCTCACCCAGCTCAAGCTGGGCACAATCGCGATGGTTCTCCCAGCCTACCTTAGCGATATAACGGAACGTAAGGTACCAAAACATGGGAGCAGGCAAACCCAACTATTGACCCAAGACATGATTCGGAGCCGATGCATATAACGCTATAAGTTCGGGGTGCCGCACTTGTGAAATTGTTCGGACTTATCACACCATAATATGGGGAACTTAAGCCCCTGGTGTATTTAGCCGTGCCAAAAGTGTACGGATGCAACATGTCATAAGTGAACATATGTGTAAGAAAAGAATGCAATTATAGGCAAAAAGCGATGCATTGTTTATTAAAAATACTGCCATGAATGTAGAACGATACAAATAGTGCGATAAGCCAGGGGTGGGCTGCGGAATGATGTATAAAACAGGTATAATGCTCGTAATGGAGACCACCTGGGTGCTCTTCGTAGCTTTTCTGCTTCCCTGGCTGTTGTATCGTGAGTTGGTGGTCTCTTCACGGACAGGCTTCGTAAAGCGGAGTCTGAGGAAAAAGGTAAAAGAAAGATGATGACCCATTTGGGAGCCCCTGGTGTGGTTGAGCCGCACTCTGGGCCTACCGTGGTCGTGCCCTCCCCTTTGCCCATGGTATTTCCAGAGCATAGTGATGTCTGCGAGTCTTGGTTTTGCAATTTTGCGAGGGCTGGGGTTGGGGCCGCATTACTCTGGCGATGCTCGGGCGTGCGCTGTGGTCTTGTTGTAGGTTACTCAGTAGCGCAGCGGTGTCCGGCCGCTTAGCGCCGGACTCGAGAATTGCCTTAAGAGGCTACTCTGAACCTCCGCCGCGAGGGCATTGTATGCTCCTCCGTTCGAGAGAGTGTTGGTGTTTCCGTTGACCGTAATGACTGCTCGAGGGCTGGCATCTTGAGCTTGAGGTATGCGTAGTCGGCAACGCATTGAATTTTGCAAGCGCGTTCGTCCAAAGCAATTGCATGATAGCCGCCGCGAGCGGGACTATGTCGAAGATTAACTCCTCGCTTTGGAAGTTATCCGGGATCCGAAGACCACTTCAAGTGTGGTGAGCACTGCACAATTGGCCTCTACACCTGGTATGACGCCTTTGAAGGTCGTCTTTGTGGGTTTAATCCTTGAGGGTCTATGCCCATCTTGCGACCGTATCCGATAAAGCAGGTTCAAGTTGCTGCCGCCATCCATCGGGACTCTAGTGAGGTGAAACCCATCGGCGATTGGGTCTAAAACCAATGCGGCGAATCCGCCATGGCGGATGCTAGTGGGATGGTCCCTTCGATCAAAAGTGATCGGGCAAGAGGACCACGGATTGAACTTTGGGGCGGCGGCTCCATTGCGATATCGTCCTCGGCGACGCTTCCGCTCTCTTTTGGGTATGTGGGTTGCGTATATCATGTTCACCGTCCGTGCTGTGGGGAAACCTTACATCCTCTATTGTTCGGCGGCCGGGTCTCTTCCTCGTCGTCGCTATGCAACCCCTTGTCATTGTTTTCGGCAATTAACTTGCCTGCCTGCTTGAATACCCAACAATCCCTGTTGGTGTGATTAGCTGGCTTTTCGGGGGTGCCGTGTATCTGGCACGAGCGATCGAGTATCCGGTCCAAATTGGACGGACCCGGAGTGGTTCTTTTGAATGGCTTTTTCTGCTGACCGGGTTTGGAGCCTCTGAATCCGGCGTTGACTGCCGTATCTTCAGTATGATCGCCGTTAATGCGGCGCTTGTGCTTATTGCGACGCGACCTGCTATTGCTGTCCTTGATACCCGGACTACCAGATTTTTTGGTGAGGTTGTTACTGCGGGCTAGCCAGCTGTCCTCTCTCGCACAGAAGCGGGTCATGAGTGATGTGAGGGCTGCCATGGATTTCGGCTTTTCCTGTCCTAGGTGCCGGGCAAGCCACTCGTCGCGGATATTATGTTTGAAGGCTGCAAGGGCCTCTGCATCCAGACAGTCGACGATTTGATTTTTCTTGGTTAAGAATCGAGTCAGAATTGTCCGGCCGACTCGTCTGCTGCTGAATTATGTGGCTTAGGTCATCGCGTCTGGTGGTCGCACATATGTGCCCTGGAAGTTATCAAGGAATGCGGCTTCCAGGTCCTCCCAGCACCCAATTGATTCTGTTGGCAAGCTGTTAAGCCAATGTCGAGTTGGGCCTTTAAGCTTGAGTGGGAGGTATTTGATGGCGTGAAGATCATCCCCGCGGGCCATGTGGATATGAAGGAGATAGTCTTCGATCCAAACCGCGGGGTCTATTGTGCCATCGTAGGATTCAATGTTTACGGGTTTGAACCCTTCGGGGATTTGATGATCCATTACTTCGTCTGTGAAGCATAGTGGGTGTGCGGCGCCTCTGTATTGGGCTATATCACGATGTAGCTCAACGAGCTTTGTCTACTGTGTTCGGCCCGGCCGGAATTGCTGTATCCGGCGCGACGGTTGTCGTTGCATATCATGGGGCGCCCACGCGATCCGTAGATCGATCTTGATTGTCTTGCCTTATCCTCTAGTATGTCTCGCAAGTCCGGTGCATTCCCCCGTGGCTTTGTACTTTTTGAGCGATGCCGGGGTACGGATTTAGTGGAAGGCCTAGAGGCCTCTCTGTCGTGGCCACGAGGTGGCCGGTCGGCCGTATTGTGCGCTGGTGATGTAGGTTTATATGCTTCCTCCTCTAATCGGGGTAGCAGCTTGCGTTTGGGGTAGCTTTTGGAGGGGCGTTCGAGTTCGTACTCTTCGGCCGCGAGGACTTCAGTCCATCTGTCAGCTAGCAAATCTTGATCAGCTCTAAGCTGTTGCTGCTTTTTCTTGAGGCTGCTTGTTGTGTCCATGAGCCTGTGTTTAAAACGCTCTTATTCGACGGGATCCTCAGGCACGACGAATTCGTCGTCGTCGAGGCTTGCCTCGTCTCCGGAGGGAGGCATATATTTGTCGTCCTCTACCTCTTTGTCTGCCGCTCTCTCATGAGGGCTGGCTTCTCCATCCTCCTGTGCTGAATCTTGCTAGAGGGTATTGTCTTCGGCACTGTCCGGGGTGTTATTATCTCCAGTGCCGGAATCTCCATTCTTGCTGTGGCAGGATTTTGAAGCGGCGCCACGACGCTTGGCGCTTGGGCTGTTTTTGGAGGGGTCATCCTCCGTTGTTCCATCGCCATTCCCATCCTTTGGGATGTCCACCATGTATATGTCGTATGACGAGGTGGCTTTCCAGTGCCCTGTAGGCACTGGTTCTTGTTCCTCTCCGGCATCGTCGTCCATACCGTCGATGTCTTCGGAGTCGAAGTCTAGCATGTCGGTTAAGTCGTCGACAGTGGCTACGAAGTGGGTGGTGGGTGGGATTTGAATTTCTTCGTCGTCCGCATCCCAACCGTCCTAGCAATAATCCGGCCAGGACTCTCCTGATAAAGAGAGATACTTCAGCGAGTTTAGGATGTCGCCAAAGGGCGAGTGCTGAAAGATGTCCGCAGCGGTGAACTCCGTGATCGGCGCCCAATCGGATTCGATTGGAAGGGGCATGGGAGGTTCGGAGTCCGGCGAGGAGTCCGACACCTCGGTCACGAGCTTCACAAGGGACAGGGTCAGTATTCGGCTCCATCGCCATAGAGGTAGCAGCCCCCGAGGCGGTGTCTAGCCACCCATCCTCGATCGGCGCAGTCAGCTCTGAGTTAAGGGTCGGAGCGGACTCTCGTGCGGCATCCAGGGCACTGTCAGGCAGTAGAGCTAAATCATGGCCATCGCGACAGTGCGGCGCGCTCGGCTATGGCTCGAATCCGTCGAAGATCAAGTCTCCGCGGACGTCGGCTGTATAGTTCAGACTTCCAAATCTGACCTAATGGCCAGGGGCGTAGCTTTCGATCTGCTCCAGATGGCTAAGCGAATTGGCCCGCAGTGCAAAGCCGCCGAACACGAAGATCTGTCCGGGGAGAAAAGTCTCACCCTGGACCGCATCGTTGTTGACGATCGAAGGAGCCATCGGGCCTATGAGCGACGACACAGAGGAACTCTCAATGAAAGCACCAATGTCGGTGTCAAAACCGGCGGATCTCGGGTAGGGGATCCCGAACTGTGCGTCTAGGCGAATGGTAACAGGAGACAAGGGACACGATGTTTTTACCCAGGTCCGGGCCCTCTCGATGGAGGTAAAACCCTACTCCTGCTTGATTGATATTGATGATATGGGTAGTACAAGAGTAGATCTACCACGAGATCAAGGAGGCTAAACCCTAGAAGCTAGCCTATGGTATGATTGTTGTTCGTCCTATGGACTAAAACCCTCTGGTTTATATAGACACCGAAGAGGGCTAGGGTTACACAGAGTCGGTTACAATGGTAGGAGATCTACATATCCGTATTGCCAAGCTTGCCTTCCACGCCAAGGAAAGTCCCATCCGGACACGGGACAAAGTCTTCAATCTTGTATCTTCATAGTCTTGGAGTCCGACCAATGATGATAGTTCGGCTATCCGGACACCCCCTAGTCCAGGACTCCCTCACAGAGCATCCAGGGTATTTCAAGGGGTTTAATAAGGAACACGCCTGGACTCACAAGACATGCTTTTGGGATCTGCCTTACTTCAAAGACCTCCTTTGCCCACACAACATCAACGTGATGCACACTGAAAAGAATATCACCGAAGCCATTTTTGGTACATTATTCAGCATAGAGGGGAAATTAAACGATAATACTAAGGCTAGAGATGGTCAAGAGGAGCTCTGTGATAGACCATCACAAAACATGCAAGAACCGAAAGGAAAGCGGAACTGGAAGAAGCCAGAGGCATGGTTCAATCTTGGAAGACCAGCTATGAAGGAAATTATTTTGTGGGTAAAATGCAGTTGATGTTCCCCGATGGGTATGCAGCAAATCTAAAGAGGGGAGCGAGTCTTGATAAGTTGAAAATATTTGATCTAAAAAGTCATGATTTGCACATATGGATTGAGCGGATAATGCCGGTGATGTTGTGTGGCTTCATCCCTGAGGATGAATGGCTAGTACTAGCAGAGCTGAGCTATTTCTTCCATGTTCTTTGTGCGAAAGAACTATCGCCTGGCCTCCTAGAAGAAATGGAATAGTTGGCCCCGGAGTTGATCTGCAAGTTAGAGATGATCTTTTCGCCAAGCTTCTTTAATCCAATGCAACACTTGATTTTGCATCTCCCGACCGAGGCACGATTGGGGGGGGGGGGCGTGCAAAATTGTTGGTGCTACTCAACTGAGAGGATGCAAAAGACGCTTTGAGAAAAATGTAAAAATAAACATAGAATAGAAGCATCGATGTCAAGGCATTCATCACTGAGGAGGCGTCAAACTTCGTGACATCACACTACGAAGCCAAAAATTGTCATTTGCATAATCCGAAGCCTCAGAACAATGCCGACGAGCCTAAAAAGGGTCAATCCAACCTCATCCTACTCAAAGGGAATCTCGCACCATCCAGTGCTTGGAAACCAGTATCGTTGGATGTTGAAGAATGGCGGACCATTTCGCTGTATCTCTTTAACAACCTAACAGAAGTGCGGTCGTACATGGAGTAAGATCTTGTTACATTGTTTTGCAACTTCTAATTTCTTTGAACTGCTCTTATTCCTGAATATTTGATGCAGTCGATACGTCACCATATTCTCGTATGGAGCGGTAATCCAAAAGGATTCCGTCAAAGAGTATGAGCTTCTGGCAAAGCAAGGAGGCGAATATCCCGGTTTCATCTCTTGGTTAAAAAAAGGTAATTTCCATTAGACCCTTTCATTTCTTTGGCTAATTTGCGACTAATGCAACAATCCTTTCATATTAAACTTGTAGGCTAATTCAGAGATTATGGATGCCGAATTGACACAAGTAGATAATGGTTTTGACTATAAGGTCCATTCATTTGACATTTACGACATCAACGGGTATCGCTTTTGTACCTATGGCAAAGAGCTATCTATGGCCAACCGAAAGTCTACAAATTGTTGTGTCTCTGCTATCGGTGAAGGACGTGTCGAGTATTATGGAAGAGCTGAAGCAATTTATGAACTTCAATTCTATGGTGAAAACCCACCAAACGTCCTAGTCTTCATATGTTATTGGTTCCAACCCAGGGAGACTAGAAGGACTCATGAACATATAGGGCTAGTCGAAATCAAACAAAGCACCCATTTGGATGTTCCCGATGTCTATATTACGGCTCAACAGGCAACCCAAGTTTTCTATCTATCGTGGGCCTGTCAAAGTGATCCAAATCTCAGTGGTTGGGATGTCGTTTGTGAAGTGCCGCCATGTGTTAGACCACCTCCCCCCAATGAAGAGGGTTATGAACGTCACATTAACCAAGACACATATGACGAAGGAGAATTCTTCCAAGAAACATGTCTTGCCAAAAATCATTTCAAGAAACGCTCTACTCCACCCCAGAACATTGAAGTAGACAACGATAGTGAATCCGACCCTGAGCCGAAATAAGAAGAGCCGGAAGAAGAAGAAGTTACTGCTGCAAATGACCTGTCAATGCTTGAATGATTACGTAAAGGTGGCCTTCCACATGATGATGCATTTATTAATGACGATGATGATGAAGGAAATATTCCCTAGAGGCAATAATAAAGTTATTATTTATTTCCTCATATCATGATAAATGTTTATTATTCATGCTAGAATTGTATTAACCGGAAACATAATACATGTGTGAATACATAGACAAACACAACGTCACTAGTATGCCTCTACTTGACTAGCTTATTAATCAAAAATGGTTATGTTTCCTAACCATAGACATGTGCTGTCATTTGATTAATGGGATCACATCATTAGGAGAATGATGTGATTGACATGACCCATTCCGTTAGCCTAGCACTTGATCGTTTAGTATATTGCTATTGCTTTCTTCATGACTTATACATGTTCCCGTAACTATGAGATTATGCAACTCCGCCATCGGAGGAACACTTTTGGTGCTACCAAACGCCACAACGAATCGGGTGATTATAAAGGAGTACTACAGGTGTCTCCAAAGGTACATGTTGGGTTGGCGTATTTCGAGATTAGGTTTTGTCACTCCGATTGTTGGAGAGGTATCTCTGGGCCCTCTCGGTAATGCACATCACTATAAGTCTTGCAAGCAATGTAGCTAATGAGTTAGTTACGGAATGATGCATTACGTAACGAGTAAAGAGACTTGCCGGTAACGAGATTGAACTAGGTATTGGATACCGACGATCAAATCTCGGGCAAGTAACATACCGATGACAAAAGGAACAACATATGTTGTTATGCGGTTTGACCGATAAAGATCTTCGTAGAATATGTAGGAGCCAATATGGGCATCCAGGTTCCGCTAATGGTTATTGACCGAGAATAGTTCTAGGTCATGTCTACATAGTTCTCGAACCCGCAGGGTCCGCACGCTTAACGTTACGATGACAGTTTTATTATGAGTTTATAAGTTTTGATGTCTTTGAAGTTTGTTGAGTCCGGATGTGATCACGGACATGACGAGGAGTCTCGAAATGGTTGAGACATAAATATTGATATATTGGAAGCCTATGTTTGGACATCGGAATAGTTTGGGTGAAATCGATTTTTAGGAACAGGGGGTTACTGGAACCCTCCCGGGGTTAATGGGCCTTAGTGGGCCATGAGGGAGAAGAGGAGGGCCGGCCGGGGCAGGCGCGTGCCCCCCCCCTAGTCCGAATAGGACAAGGAAGGGGCGCCCCTTTCCTCTTTCCTCCCCCAAGTCCTAATCCAACTAGGAAGGGAGAGTCCTACTCCCCCGGGAGTAGGACTCCTCGGCAGCGCCTCCTCCTAGGGCGGCCGCACACCCCCCTTGCTCCTTTATATCTGAGGCGGGCAGGGGGTGTAGGGGAACGAGTAATTTCAAAATTTCCTACGCACATGCAAGATCATGGTGATGATATAGCAACGAGAGGAGAGTGTTGTCCACGCCCTCGTGAGACCGTAAGTGAGCGTTATGACAACGCTGTTGATGTAGTCGACGTCTTCACGATTCGACCGATCCAAGCACCGAACGCACGGCACCTCCGAGTTACGCACACGTTCAGCTCGATGGCGATCTCCGGCCTCCGATCCAGGTGAGCTCGGAGATGAGTTCGTCAAGCCGACGGCGTGGTGGCGATGATGATGTTTTACCGTAGCGAGCCGCCTAAACTCGCGACGATATGACCGAGGTGGAATATGGTGAAAGGGGCACCGACACGGCTAAGGAACGATCCGTAGATCAACTTGTGTGTCTATGGGGTGCCCCTGCCTTGATATAAAGGAGGGAGGGAGAAGGAGGCCGGCCCTAGGAGGGCGCGCCATGGGGAGTCCTACTCCCAGGGAGTAGGATTCCCCTTCCTAGTCCAACTAGGAGTCCTTCCATGTAGTAGGAGTAGGAGACAAGGAAGGGGAAGAGAGAAGGGAAGGAAGGAGGGGTGCGGCCTCCCTAGTCAATTCGGACCAGGGCAGGGGCGCGGCCTGCCCTAGGCAGCCCTCTCTCTTTCCCTTGAGGCCCAATAAGGCCCAATACTTCTCCCGGCGAATTCCGTAACTCTCCGGTACTCGAAAATACGCGAATCACTCGGAACCTTTCGAACTCCAAATATAGTCGTCCAATATATCGATCTTTACGTCTCGACCATTTCGAGACTCCTCGTCATGTCCCGATATCATCCGGGACTCGAACTCCTTGGTACATCAAAACTCATAAACTCATAATATAAGCATCATCGAAACCTTAAGCGTGCGGACCCTACGGGTTCGAGAACTATGTAGACATGACCTAGAACTATTCTCGGTCAATAACCAATAGCGGGACCTGGATGCCCATATTGGCTCCTACATATTCTACGAAGATCTTTATCGGTCAAACCGCATAACAACATACGTTGTTCCCTTTGTCATCGGTATGTTACTTGCCCGAGATTCGATCTCGGTATCCAATACCTAGTTCAATCTCGTCACCGGCAAGTCTCTTGACTCGTTCTGTAATGCATCATCCCGTAACCAACTCATTGGTCACATTGCTTGCAAGGCTTATAATGATGTGCATTATCGAGAGGGCCCAGAGATACCTCTCCGACAATCGGAGTGATAAAACCTAATCTCGAAATACGCCAACTCAACATGTACCTTCGGAGACACCTGTAGTACTCCTTTATAATCACCCAGTTACGTTGTGATGTTTGGTAGTACCCAAAGTGTTCCTCCGGTAAACGGGAGTTGCATAATCTCATAGTTACAGGAACATGTATAAGTCATGAAGAAAGCAATAGCAACATACTAAACGATCAAGTGCTAAGCTAACGGAATGGGTCAAGTCAATCACATCATTCTCCTAATGATGTGATCCCGTTAATCAAATGACAACTCTTTTGTCCATGGCTAGGAAACATAACCATCTCTGATAAACGAGCTAGTCAAGTAGAGGCATACTAGTGACACTATGTTTGTCTATGTATTCACACATGTATTATGTTTCCGGTTAATACAATTCTAGCATGAATAATAAACATTTATCATGAAATAAGGAAATAAATAATAACTTTATTATTGCCTCTAGGGCATATTTCCTTGATCTCCCACTTGCACTAGAGTCAATAATCTAGTTCACATCACCATGTGATTTAACATCAATATTCATATCGTATATGATTAACACCCATAGTTCACATCTTCATGTGACCAACACTCAAAGGGTTTACTAGAGTCAATAATCTAGTTCACATCGCTATGTGATTAACACCCAAAGAGTACTAAGGTGTGATCATGTTTTGCTCGTGAGAGAAGCTTAGTCAACGTGTACATCACATTCAGAGCCGTATGTATTTTGCAAATATTTTATGTCCACAATGCTCGCACGGAGCTACTCTAGCTAATTGCTCCCACTTTCAATATGTATCCAGGTTGAGACTTAGAGTCATCGGATCGGTGTAAAAGCTTGCATCGATGTAACTTTTACAACAAACTCTTTTATCACCTCCATAATCGAGAAACATCTCCTTAGTCCTTACTAAGGATATTCTTGACCAATGTCCAAATGATCTACTCCTAGATCACTATTGTACTCCTTGCCAAATTCAGAGCAAGGTATACAATAGGTCTGGTACATAGCATAGCATACTTTATAGAACCTATGAATGAGGCATAGGGAATGACTTTTCATTCTCTTTCTATTTTCTGTTGTGGTTGGGATTTGAGTCTTACTCAATTTCATACCTTTGCAACACAGGCAAGAACTCTTTCTTTGACTGTTCCATTTTGAACTATTTCAAAATCTTGCCAAGGTATGTACTCATTGAAAATCTTATCAAGCGTCTTGATCTATCTCAATAGATCTTGATGCTCAATATGTAAGTAGCTTCTACTGAGGTCTTTTATTTTTAAAGAACTCCTTTAAAACACTCCTTTATGCTTTGCAGAAAAATTCTACATCATTTCTGATCAACAATATGTCACTCACATATACTAATCGTAAAGGTCTGTAGTGCTCCCACTCACTTTATTGTAAATACAGCTTCATCGTAAGTCCAGATAAAACTATATGCTTTGATCAACTTATCAAAGTGTATATTCCAACTCCGAGATGCTTGCACCAGTCCATAGATGGATCGCTAGAGCTTGCACATTTTGTTAGCACCTTAAGGATTGACAAAACCTTCTGGTTGCATCATATACAACTCTTCTTTAATAAATCCATTAAGGAATAAAGTTTTGACATCCATTTGCCAGATTTCATAAAATGTGGCAATTGCTAACATGATTCAGACAGACTTAAGCATCGATACGAGTGAGAAAATCTCATCGTATTCAACACCTTGAACTTGTTGAAAACCTTTCGCAACAAGTCGAGCTTGGTAGATAGTAATACTACTATCAGTGTTCGTCTTCCTCTTGAAGATCCATTTATTTAACATGGCTTGCTGATCATCGAGCAAGTTAATCAAAGTCCATACTTTGTTCTCATACATGGATCATATCTCAGATTTTATGGCCTCGAGCCATTTCGCGGAATCTGGGCTCATCATCGCTTCCTCATAGTCCGTAGGTTCATCATGGTCTAGTAACATGACTTCCAGAACATGATTACTACACCACTCAGTGCGGATCTTACTCGAAGACCTACGAGGTTCTCAGTAGTAACTTGATCCAAGTTTCATGATCAATATCATTAGCTTCCTCACTAATTGGTGTATTTGTCATAGGAACTGATTTCTGTGATGAACTACTTTCCAATAAGGGAACATGTACAGTTACCTCATCAAGTTCTACTTTCCTCCCACTCACTTCTTTCGAGAGAAACTCCTTCTCTAGAAAGGATCCATTTTTAGCAACGAATATCTTGCCTTCGGATCTGTGATAGAAGGTGTACCCAACTATTTCCTTTGGGTATTCTATGAAGACGCACTTCTCCGATTTGGGTTCGAGCTTATCAGGATGAAACTTTTTCACATAAGCATCGCAGCCCCAAACTTTAAGAAACGACAACTTGGGTTTCTTGCTAAACCACAGTTCATATGTTGTCGTCTCAACGGATTTAGATGGTGCCCTTTTAATGTGAATGCAGCTGTCTCTAATGCATAACCCCAAAATAATATTGGTAAATCAGTAAGAGACATCATAGATCGCACCATATCCAATAAAGTGCGGTTATGACGTTCGGACACACCATAACGTTGTGGTGTTCCAGGTGGCGTGAGCTGTGAAACTATTCCACATTGTTTTAATTGAAGACCAAACTCGTAACTCAAATATTCGTCTCCACGATCAGATCACGGAAACTTTATTTTCTTGTTACGATGATTTTTCCACTTCACTCTGAAATTCTTTGAACCTTTCAACTATTTCAGATTTATGTTTCATCAAGTAGATATACCCATATCTGCTCAAATCATCTTGTGAAGGTCAGAAAATAACGATACTTGCCACGAGCATCAACACTCATTGGATCACATACATCGGTATGTATTATTTCCAATAAGTCGGTAGCTTGTTCCATTGTTCCGAGAACGGAGTTTTAGTCATCTTGCCCAAAAGGCACGGTTCGCAAGCATCAAATGATTCATAACCAAGTGATTCCAAAATCCATCTTTATGGAGTTTCTTCATGCGCTTTACACCGATATGACCCAAGCGGCGATTGCCACAAATAAGTTGCACTATCATTATTAACTTTCATCTTTTGGCATCAATATTATGAATATGTGTATCACTACGATCGAGATCCAACAAACTATGTTCATTGGGTGTATGACCATCGAAGGTCTTATTCATGTAAACAGAATAACAATTTATTCTCTAACTTTAAATGAATAATTGTATCGCAATAAACATGATCAAATCATATTCATGCTCAACGCAAACGCCAAATAACATTTATTTAGGTTTAACACTAATCCCGAAAGTATAGGGAGTGTGCGATGATGATCATATCAATCTTGGAACTACTTCCAACACTCATCGTCACTTCCCCTTCAACTAGTCTCTGTTTATTCTGTAACTCCTGTTTCGAGTTACTAATCTTAGCAACCGAACAAGTATCAAATACTCAGGGGCTACTATAAACACTAGTAAGGCACACATCAACCTGTATATCAAAATATACACTTGTTCACTTTGCCATCCTTCTTACCCACCAAATATTTAGGGTATTTCCGCTTCGAGTGACCATTTCCTTTGCAGTGTAAACACTCAGTTTCAGGCTTTGGTCCAGCTTTGGTCTTCTTCACGGGAGTGACAACTTGCTTGTCTTTCCACTTGAAGTTCCCTTTCTTTCCCTTTGCCCTTTTCTTGAAACTAGTGGTCTTGTCAATTATCAACACTTGATGCTCTTTCTTGATTTCTACCTTCGTCGATTTCAACATCACGAAGAGCTCGGGAATCGTTTTCATCATCCCTTGCATACTATAGTTCATCACGAAGTTCTACTAACTTGGTGATGGTGACTAGAGAATTCATCAATCACTATCTTATCCGGAAGATTAACTCCCACTTGATTCAAGCGATTGAAGTACCTGGACAATCGAGCACATGCTCACTAGTTGAGCGATTCTCCTCCATCTTTTAGCTATAGAACTTGTTGGAGACTTCATATCTCTCAACTCGGGTATTTGCTTAAAATATTAACTTCAACTTCTGGAACATCTTATATGGTCCATGACGTTCAAAAACGCCTTTGAAGTCCCGATTCTAAGCCTTAAGTATGGCACATTAAACTATCAAGTAGTCATCATATTGAGCTAGCCAAACGTTCATAACGTTTGCATCTGCTCCTGCAATAGGTCTGTCACCTAGCGGTGCATTAAGGACATAATTTTTCTGTGCAGCAATGAGGATAAACCTCAGATCACGGATCCAATCCGCATCAGTGCTACTAACATTTTTCAACACAATTTTCTCTAGGAACATATCAAAATAAACATACGAAAGCAACAACGCGAGCTATTGATCTACAACATAATTTGCAAAATACTACCAGGACTAAGTTCATGATAAATTAAAGTTCAATTAATCATATTACTTAAGAACTCCCACTTAGATAGACATCGCTCTAATCTTCTAAGTGATCACGTGATCCAAATCAACTAAACCATGTCCGATCATCACGTGAGATGGAGTAGTTTCAATGGTGAACATCACTATGTTGATCATATCTACTATATGATTCACGTTCGACCTTTTGGTCTCCGTGTTCGAGGCCATATCTGTATATGCTAGGCTCGTCAAGTATAACTTTGAGTATTCGCGTGTGCAACTGTTTTGCACCCGTTGTATTTGAACGTAGAGCCTATCACACCCGATCATCACGTGGTGTCTCAGCACGAAGAACTTTCGCAACGGTGAATACTCAGGGAGAACACTTCTTGATAATTAGTGAGAGATCATCTTAAAATGCTACCGTTAATCAAAGCAAGATAAGATGCATAAAGGATAAACATCACATGCAATCAATATAAGTGATATGATATGGCCATCATCATCTTGTGCTTGTGATCTCCATCTTCGAAGCACCGTCGTGATCACCATCGTCACCGGCGCGACACCTTGATCTCCATCGTAGCATCGTTGTCGTTTACGCCATCTATTGCTTCTACGACTATCGCTACAGCTTAGTGATAAAGTAAAGCAATTACAGGGCGTTTGCATTTCATACAATAAAGCGACAACCATATGGCTCCTGCCGATTGCCGATAACGGTTACAAAACATGATCATCTCATACAATAAAATATAGCATCATGTCTTGACCATATCACATCACAACATGCCCTGCAAAAACAAGTTAGACGTCCTCTACTTTGTTGTTGCAAATTTTACGTGGCTGCTACGGGCTTAGCAAGAACCGTTCTTACCTACGCATCAAACCACAATGATAGTTTGTCAAATAGACTCCGTTTTAACCTTCACAAGGACCGGACGTAGCCATACTCGGTTCAACTAAAGTTGAGGCGGCACCGCTAGCCACCGTGTGCAAAGCACGTCGGTAGAACCAGTCTCGCGAAGCGCACGCGTAATGTCGGTCGGCCGCTTCATCCAACAATACCGCTGAACCAAAGTATGACATGCTGGTAGGCAGATGACTTATATCGTCCACAACTCACTTGTGTTCTACTCGTGCATATAACATCAACGCATAAAACCCGGCTCGATGCCTTTGTAGGGGAACGTAATTTCAAAAATTTCCCACGCACATGCAAGATCATGGTGATGATATAGCAACGAGAGGGAGAGTGTTGTCCACGTACCCTCGTAGACCGTAAGCGGAAGCGTTATGACAACGCGGTTGATGTAGTCGTACGTCTTCACGATCCGACCGATCCAAGCACCGAACGTACGGCACCTCCGAGTTCTGCACACGTTCAGCTCGATGACGATCTCCGGCCTCCGATCCAGCTGAGCTCCGGAGATGAGTTCGTCGACGACGGCGTGGTGACGATGATGATGTTTTATCGTAGCAGGCTTCGCCTAAACTCCATGACGATATGACCGAGGTGGAATATGGTGGAAGGGGGCACCGCACACGGCTAAGGAACGATCCGTAGATCAACTTGTGTGTCTATGGGGTGCCCCTGCCCCCGTATATAAAGGAGGGAGGGAGGAGGAGGCCGGCCCTAGGAGGGGCGCGCCATGGGGAGTCCTACTCCCACCGGGAGTAGGATTCCCCCTTTCCTAGTCCAACTAGGAGTCCTTCCATGTAGTAGGAGTAGGAGACAAGGAAGGGAAGAGAGAAGGAAGGAAGGAGGGGTGCGGCCCTCCCTAGTCAATTCGGACCAGGCCAGGGGGCACACGGCCTGCCCTAGGCAGCCCTCTCTCTTTCCCGCAGGCCCAATAAGGCCCAATACTTCTCCCGGCGAATTTCCGTAACTCTCGGTACTCGAAAAATACCGAATCACTCGGAACCTTTCCGAACTCCGAATATAGTCGTCCAATATATCGATCTTTACGTCTCGACCATTTCGAGACTCCTTGTCATGTCCCCGATCTCATCCGGACTCGAACTCCTTGGTACATCAAAACTCATAAACTCATAATATAAGCATCATCGAAACCTTAAGCGTGCGGACCCTACGGGTTCGAGAACTATGTAGACATGACCTAGAACTATTCTCGGTCAATAACCAATAGCGGGACCTGGATGCCCATATTGGCTCCTACATATTCTACGAAGATCTTTATCGGTCAAACCGCATAACAACATACGTTGTTCCCTTTGTCATCGGTATGTTACTTGCCCGAGATTCGATCGTCGGTATCCAATACCTAGTTCAATATCGTCACCGGCAAGTCTCTTTACTCGTTCTGTAATGCATCATCCCGTAACCAACTCATTGGTCACATTGCTTGCAAGGCTTATAATGATGTGCATTACCGAGAGGGCCCGAGATACCTCTCGACAATCGGAGTGACAAAACCTAATCTCAAATCGCCAACTCAACATGTACCTTCGGAGACACCTGTAGTACTCCTTTATAATCACCCGAGAACGTTGTGACGTTTGGTAGTACCAAAGTGTTCCTCCGTAAACGGAGTTGCATAATCTCATAGTTCCGTGAACATGTATAAGTCATGAGGAAAGCAATAGCAACATACTAAACGATCAAGTGCTAAGCTAACGGAATGGGTCAATTCAATCACATCATTCTCCTAATGATGTGATCCCGTTAATCAAATGACAACTCTTTTGTCCATGGCTAGGAAACATAACCATCTCTGATAAACGAGCTAGTCAAGTAGAGGCATACTAGTGACACTATGTTTGTTTATGTATTCACACATGTATTATGTTTCCGGTTAATACAATTCTAGCATGAATAATAAACATTTATCATGAAATAAGGAAATAAATAATAACTTTATTATTGCCTCTAGGGCATATTTCCTTCAGGGGGCACCCTAGAACACACAAGTTGATCTACGGATCGTTCCTTAGCCGTGTGCGGTGCCCCACTCCACCATATTCCGCCTCGCTCATATCGTCGCGGAGTTTAGGCGAAGCCCTGCGCCGGTAGAACATCATCATCGTCACCACACCGTCGTGCTGATGGAACTCATCCCCGACGCTTTGCTGGATCGGAGCCCGAGGATCGCCATCGAAATGAGCGTGTCTTTGAACTCGGAGGTGCCGTACGTTCGGTACTTGGATCGGTCGGATCGTGAAGACGTACGACTACATCAACCGCATTGTCATAACGCTTCCGCTTACGGTCTACGAGGGTACGTGGACAATACTCTCCCCTCTCGTTGCTATGCCATCACCATGATCTTGCGTGTGCGTAGGATTTTTTTGAAATTACTACGTTCCCCAACAGATGAGCACGTCATTACCGATAGTGATGATGATGATGCATTTATTAATGATGATGATGAGCACGTCATTATCGACAGTGATTATTAGGTATTCAAATTTTATGTTTTACTTTGTATGATTTATATAGTTGGTATGTATAATTTTCTTACTTTGTATGATTGTTTCTTATACATAGTGCCATGGTCTTGATGTCCGTCGGCCCTCGCCTGCTTTATGATTCGGATGTGGTAAATTCTCTTTCATAACTATTTGTTGCATTTCGCATTTATGACAATTATGGCCATCAAGTTGACATAGAGATATTTTAATCTAGGAGGTATGTGAACCGGAATTTGAAACCGACCCTCTTGTCAAGAAGTTAAATTTAGTTGAAAAATAAAATGAGAATTTGAAAGAAAAAATTAAAAGAATTGAAGAAGAGAAGATGACATAGGAGTTGTATGTTGCCGATGTCATCGATGATCACAAGATGAAGATGAATGCAATGCGCTTGAAGATGGATGCAATGCGCCTGAAGCTTAAGAAGATTAGAAAATATGCCATCAATAATGAGGCTTGGTATCATTATGCAGTTGGATCAATTGTTACCTTGGTTGCAATCTTCATCATATTTGTTGTGATGAGGGTATGTTTTCTCTAATGTTTTGCTTTACAAATGGATACTTAGCTTATTTTCCTCCTAAATGGCATAATTACCTAAGTTAGATAAAAAAATGAGCTATACTTAGCTTATTTAGTTCATTTATGACATACTTAGCATACTTAGGTCAAAAATGGCATGATAATCTTTGTTACCTCCAAAATGATATAGACTTAGCTTATTTTCCTCAAAAATTACATAATAACCTTACTAAGCTCCAAAATGACCTATTTACCTAGCTTAGCTCCAAAATGACCTACACTTAGCATTTTACCTAGCTTAGCAATAAAATGGCATTTTTACTTACCTTAGTTAGAAGAAGAAGAAGATAAAGAAGAGGAGAGGAGAAAAAGAAAGAGAAGGAAAAATCTTCTTCTTCTTCTTCTTCTTCTTCTTCTTATTCTAACTAGACTTCTTCTTCTTCTAACTTTCATCTTTCCCAATTTGCAGATTTGCTTTACATGAGGAAGGCTTGGATTCATGGAGTGTACTATTCTTCTGGTGCTTTCTTGTTGTTTATGAAAACTTGTTTGGATATGTATGTCTATCTGGATATGTTGTTGGAAACTTGTTTGTGGTTATGTATATATGGATATGTTGGACTTTGTTGAATTATGTTGTTGGATTTGATGAAATATGTTATTGGACATGATGTTGGATATGTATGCATGTATATCTGTGTTTGAAACCATGTCTAATTAATTGGATTAAAATAAAAATAGGGGATGTATAACCTCTTTGCCGTCCGCTAGCCGACGGCAAATAGCTTTGCCGTCCGCTAGCAGACGACAAAGAGGACACATGGCCGTCACTTGTGCAAATTGGGAACACTGGCTGCCTATTTGGTCATTTTGCCGTCTGCAAGCGGACGACAAAGTGACCAAATAGGCCTGGCAAACAGGGCCATCTATGTCGTCTACTGGCAGACAACATAGATGGCCACATGTCAGCTTCCCAGTGCTGCCCTAGCTAAGCTCTTTGCCATCTGTCAGCGAACGACAAAGAGCGCCGTTAACCCCCTAATGGCTCTCATCCCACATTGCTGCCGTCGTTGCCGTGTGCTGGCCTCGGATGGCGGACGACACAATCCTTTTGTCCATTTTTGCGAAGCGGACGGCAAAGAAGGCCTTTGCTGGCATGTGTTCAGCCGGACTATTTGCCGTCCGCTGGCTGACGGCAAAGTGCCTTTGCCGTCCGCCATGGCGGACGACAAAGAAGCTGATTCCAGTAGTGATTGCTAGGTCACCAAGGAGACGAGCCATGGGTCACACCAGGCAAAGACGTGCTCGATGCTCTTTTTGTTTGGCAGAAATCCAGACTCGGGGAAGGGGTACCGCGATTCACGTGCCCTATGCTAAACGGTTTGATAACTTGTGCAGGAGTAGAAAGCCTCCGAGATCCATGAAGGGAGGATGTTACAACCAATGAAGATTTCTAGGGTAAATCAGAATATCTGGCTTGGAAG
This sequence comes from Aegilops speltoides, assembly GCA_021437245.1. Classification (NCBI taxonomy): domain Eukaryota; kingdom Viridiplantae; phylum Streptophyta; class Magnoliopsida; order Poales; family Poaceae; genus Aegilops; species Aegilops speltoides. The sequence goes on along the minus strand of CM038147.1, from coordinate 359,693,464 downwards.
TTTATCAATAGTTTGGAAAAGGGAGGTCTAAAGCAGGATTTGCGCTACCACAAAGCCATACAAAAATCAATTATGTTAATAATAGTACATTGTATACTATATACATAAACTACAAATACAAAAAGTATCAAATAATTTCAATATAGGGACTAGATGCACGCCAGAGTTTAACGAGTATTTTTGGAGATCTAGCTACTCGAGTAATCCTTATAAAAGTAGGGTAGTGCAATCAATGGGAGTGCGGCGTTTCGGTGCTCGGGTGCATCTGCACCCGTTCAACAAAAAAATCATAAAAAATTCAAAAAAATTCAAAAAATTCCGAAAAAAATTGAGGTGGTGGACAATTTGATGCGTGAGGTGCGCCCCAATTTTCAAAACATTTGGACTTATGTGCAGCTCTCAGAAAAAAAGACAAATCAGACCAAAATAGTATATGAACAGTACACATTTTTACAGACCTCCGATTTGTCTTTTTTGCTGAGAGCTGCACATAAGTCCAAATATTTTGAAAATTGGGGCACACCTCACGCATCAAATTGTCCACCACCCCAATTTTTTTTGGAATTTTTTGAATTTTTTTAATATTTATTTTGATTTTTTTGGTGAGCGCAGGTGCAGATAAGCTCGGGCTCAGATTTGGATTTTCGAATCAATGGGAGTTTAATCTAGTTTTTATTTACCGAAATGACCTTCATAGATGATGAAAAATCTATGGGTTCATTCCACGGACATTCTATGAGGTGTCGGGCCCAAGTAACGGGTAGGCCCATGAACACATATTTTCATCAGCTAGTTTTGAAACCCTAAATTTCAATTATATAAACCCGAACATACACCAGAACATACAATTCATTCCATCCGCCGCCGCCGCCAACATCCTTCACTCCTGGTATCCATTATCTTCCTCGTGTTCCTCTTCTCCAGTTGTCTTGTTGTTATCGCACCTCAACACTTACCCGGTTTCATTGGACAGTGACATCTCATTGCCTTATTCAATTTTGACCATCTTTTCTTTGTGGTTACAGCCGCACATGTGGATCCGAGACTCCCCGAAAGAAAAATCGACGCTTTCTTCCATATCCGGCAAAGCACATAAAACATACAGTACATGTTTTAGTGTCGTTGTCTAGACTACTATCTAGAAAACCCCACACAAGTACACCTTAGGCATCTTACCAAGGACCCTTACTCCAACTACTTGCTACGGCATGAGCACCCCGAACGATGAGACGCCGCTGATGGGGTCTAATGGCAAGATGCAGTATAAATCGCGTCGCAAATAGTAAGTGGTACATGGAAAATATTGTTACTCCAAACCTTTTTTTCTTACTAAATCAAAGTAAATTTTATTTTTAGATCTATGTTATATAGTTCCTTTGGTCCTCGCTCTAGTTATGGTATGTGTTTTATTGTTATTGACAATACAAATAGTTTTAGTTTGTCAGGTTATTTTCAAAACACATATTTTTTACTTTAGTATGAATGATTTTCCTCATAGCAGGAAATTTGATTACACAACTTTTTAAATGAAGTTGAATCTATCAACTTGTTGTACAATTGTTCTTGCATTGTGGTAGCTCTCTTAGTTCGCGCGAAACTTAAAGTGTTTCTTGAACCTTAAAAGTAGAAGGTTCAAGAAACACTTTAAGTTTCAAATCCAGTTGTAATTAAATGTTTGCTGTATTGATATACTCGTGTCCCTATTTGCAATTTGAAAACCCATATCCAGCCATGTCCCAACAACCCAATTACTGTAGTACTCCCTCCGTCCCAAAATACTTGTCGGAGAAATGGATAAAAATAAATGTATCTACAACTAAAATACATCTAGATACATCCATTTGTCCGACAAGTATTTCGGGACGGAGGGAGTACTACATTACAGGTTTGCCAAAAAAGTGAAAGATGTAAATCCAAGTGTAAACTGCAGGTGCCCGATAATTGCTTTTGTTGATACATCAAAGTTTTGTATCCACTTGATTCTTTTCTAATTTGATTTTCGTATAAGAAGAAAATGTAAATCTGATTTCCACGCGGTGCTTAAACCCCAAATCTCTCAACTCTGAAGCGCGACAACGCTTGGGGTCGACACGCGCCGGAGGTCACAGCGCCGCCCCATCACACCCGCCGAAGCCGAAGCCCGCGCCGCCGCCGCCTCTGCAGACGCCGCCGCTTCCTACAAGGCGTGGGCCGAGAGGAATAGGGGGAAGGGGAAGGGGAAGGCGGCGGCGGCGGAGGAGAAGGAGGCGCCAGAGCCCAAACCTCTCCCGGCGCGCATGGCGAGGCTGGGCCCGGGGCAGGGGTTAGGGTGCGAGGCGGCGGTGGGGTCGCTGGCGCCCAGCCGGAGCCGGGAGTACAAGCTCTGCAGCAAGCACACCGAGGGCAAGCGCCCGCTCTACGCCATCGGCTTCAACTTCATCGACGCCCGCTACTACGACGTCTTCGCCACCGTCGGCGGCAATCGTGTAAGCCTTCTGTGGTCGCCCGCCCGCTCGATCTTTGCTCTGTCTTTAGATTTGGGAATGTTCTTAATTGTGAGTGGTTGAGTGGGAGAGCTGGGGTTCCGGTGCGCGGGGGCTCCATAGGAGGATCCGACCTTCGTAGAGGGATTCCGAGAGTCCCAAATTTTCCACAAAATGGAGAGGGCGACCGCTGGCCAAATCTCACCGTCGAGGCCAAGGGGTGAAGGAACCTCCCAAATAAGGTCGATGGAGCTGCAAGCTTGGCTTTTGGTTCGGAAAATTTGGACCTTCGATTGGGAAAACAGGGTGCTGTTTGCCACAAGTTTTGATATATCTGATAACAACTCGCATATTCGATGGAACTTTTGATCAATATCACAGTAGTTTTCTTTTCCATAGGCATCTGATCGTAGTTTCATTCGATTAATTGTTACTTCTGGTGTGCTCCTGTCCACAAGTTGGCTCTGCTGATCTTGCAGGTGACGACGTACCGTGGCCTCCCCGACGGTAACTTGGCTGTTCTGCAAGCATACATTGATGCGGACGTAAGCTCCATTACAATCTTTAGAATCTTCAGTTTCTTATATTAGTTGTACTTTCTCTGAGGCTGATGAGGTCTGCATCTTATCTCAGGATGCTCAATCATTCTACACTCTGAGCTGGGCTTGTGACCTTGACGGCACACCGCTGCTAGTGGCAGCAGGAAGCAATGCGGTCATTCGGGTCATCAACTGTGCCACCGAGAAGTTGTTTAAGGTATAATAGTGCCAGAGTTTTCTACTTTCTTATTGTGGCCAACATGGATGAAGTTTCACTTGCATCAATCTACTATTCAGCTGCTTATTTGATGTCCTTTCTGAAAACAGTTACTTATTTGATAATTGTTGGTTTCTCTGTATTGTCCATTCGAGATGATGATTTGGACTTCTAGGAAAAGTTGTGTTTCTGCTATACAGTAGTTTATTTTTCTCCAAAAGATATTGTAGATGTCAAATACTTTAGTACGAACCTAGCAGATCTATTCTTCTGAGGTAGTCATGAAATTGGGCATATATATGACGATTCAATATCCTAAACTAATGATTACGAACGTGGAGTAAGTTTCTTATTTCGTCTTACAAATCATGCAGAGTTTTCTTGGCCATGGTGATTCAATAAATGAGATAAGAACTCAACCATTGAAGCCTTCGCTCTTCATTTCTGCAAGCAAGGTTGGCAGATAACCTGGTGTGATGCTGGATATACCTATGCCCTTTACCTTTCTGATGCAGTTTACATGGCCTTATATAGGACGAGTCTGTTAGGCTATGGAATGTCCATACAGGTATCTGCATCTTGATTTTTGCTGGAGGAGGAGGTCACCGTAATGAAGTATTGAGTGTTGTAAGTTACACCTACCTCCTAGTGACATTGTTTTATATTACCACTCACTTCACTGCCCAAAGATATGTTTGGATTGTGGCCAAAAGCTACCCTACCAATATTTTGTTCATAATCAAAACTTGGTCTTTGTTAGGATCATGGCCAATTTTCTGGCATGTCAATGCTTGTTTGGCCACCCTAGTTCAGTTTTCTTACCAATGTTGGCCAAATCATGGACTAGCAAAATCTTCACCAAAATTATAGCTAGCCAAATGTTTGGCTAGCTTGGGCTAAATCCGAACACACTCTAAATATAGCTGTCTGCCAGCTACTGGCATTATTGAGTGGATCATTTTAGTTAGTATACTGAAAAATAAAACATGTCATCTCGGCACTAACTGTCCTTTCGTTCATACTTCCGTTATATTAGGACTTCCACCCTTCTGATATCTACCGAATTGCCAGTTGTGGCATGGATAATACTGTTAAAATCTGGTCAATGAAAGGTTAGCAAACCATTTCATCAATCTTGCTTCCTATTTACATTTTATTACTGCTGATCACTGACATGGTTTGTTAATGTTGTCATAGAATTTTGGCCATACGTGGAGAAATCCTTTACATGGACTGACCTTCCATCAAAATTTCCAACAAAATTTGTCCAATTTCCGGTATGTTAAGTATCTCTCATCTTTGAACCTGTTCTTATGCAAACTTTTAGTATTGACCAAACGGTATTGACCCTCTCAGCATTGTGCTGATCTATCCCCTTTCAGCTTATGACTTCCGTGGTGCATTCTAACTATGTTGACTGTACTAGGTGGCTTGGTGACTTCATCCTGTCGAAGGTAAATTGCTTATTTTTGTAGGAGAGACGAATTAGTGTGAACACAATCTTAGAATGCTTACTGGTGCAAAATTTCAGATTATACCTGAAACCTGTAATATCATACTTTACAGTCTTTTTTTATATCAAAGATTAGTGTTGCCACCTGCCACCTGTTTTTCAATGCTTATTTAATTATTTCCTGAAGTATGAGAACATCTGATCTGCTTCGCCGTGAACTTGCAGAGTGTTGACAATGAAATTGTTCTGTGGGAGCCAAAAATAAAAGAGCAGGGTCCTGGCGAGGTGATGCAGTTTTACTTTGAAAGAACCATAGGGCTTAACACATTATACTTTTGTACTGATCCAACTTAGTTCTGGTTGTGCTCCTTTGTTTATAAAAATGAGGCCGGCCATACTATGTGCCTTCATCTGAAGTGATTCTTCATTCCATATGCAGGGTAGCATTGATGTTCTTCAGAAGTACCCTGTGCCCGATTGTGACATTTGGTTTATCAAATTCTCATGTGATTTTCACTTCAATCAATTAGCAATAGGTAACACTTTATATTGAAATTATTATCTGCGGACATATTTCTGTATTGTACTTATGTGATTGTCAACAAGTTTCTGAGGATGGCTGTACTTATACACGTGAAAAACTGATATTTGTAGAAAACATGCTCGTGGCTAATCGTTTGCTCGTAAACGAACTCATCTACATGCACCTGATCAGGGTTAGATTAAATTCAAAAAGTACAACTCTTGTGGTTAATCGTTTGCTTGTAAACAGGCAACCGCGAAGGCAAAATCTACGTGTGGGAAGTGCAGGCGAGCCCTCCTGTGCTAATTACCCGGTAAGTTTGACCGAGCAAGTTCAGCTATTCCCAATTTCTCCTCCTGTGCATGTGGTGGTGGTGCTAGCTACTAACTTGTATGTTCGTGCATGTACACACTGATAATTTCCAGGCTGAGTAGTCCGCAATGCAAAATGCCAATAAGGCAGACTGCAGTGTCGTTTGATGGAAGGTACATCACCATATTCCGTTTGCTACCTCTGATTCAGTAGTACCTCTCTAGCATTTATTTTTCCTGTACTTTTATGGATATAGCTTCTCATGTGTGCTATGTGCATCCATCATAGTTTTTCTTCTTTCAAGTCTGGTTTTGGTTTTGGCGCATAAGAATTGTGTGTCACTCTTCTTCTTTTCTTCCATTCTTCAGCACGATCCTTGCCTGCGGCGAGGATGGCAGCATATACCGCTGGGACGAAGTGGAACATCAAGCTGCGAAAAATTGAAGCAACCGAAAACCACCATGGCAATGCCAGCCAGTTTGAGCTTGACTTGGGTAGTTGTTGTGTTGCTTACTTAGTGGGTTGTACCCATTACTTAGTCGAGAAGCTGGGGTGAATGAGCTTATAATTTTGTAAGCTAGGATGTTGTTGATTCGATGATTTGCTGGATGTTTCCGTTTATTAGGTTGGCTGTATCATGTACCGAATGTAGGAGTTAAACTTAAATCCTCGTTCCTACTAGTTTGTTCTGTATCAATCGTGGGAGATTCATTCACTCATGGGTTTCTTTTCAAATGTTTCCTCGACCTCAAGTCTCTCTAGGCTCTTGCTACGAGCTTCGTCTGAAGCTAGTGGCTGGGTGAAGACAAAGAGGAGGAGGGTCTGACGACACGGGTGGCCGTTTGGCGCCAAAATGTGCCGCGGTCGGGTGGTCGTGATCGCGGGCCGGGAAAGAAATCGTCCTCTTCCTCGCAGCCATTGTCGACCAAGTCACATGATATCTCTGAATGAAAAGTTTTTTTTTGACGGTGTTTCTGAATAAAAAGTTGAACTCGAAGGAACTTGGCTTGTGGGGACGTCTCGTCGATAGATTTCTTCTAGTAAAAAATTCTCACGCTGGTTTCTTTCCTCCCACCAAAAACCGATCCGGTTGAAAAAAGGAAACAGCACCCTCCGTACCCTCGTTGTTTCATGGTCGTCTCGCTAGGTTTCTCACACCCCGAGTTCTCATCCTCGCTGCCACCGATTCTCGCTGCCAAGACCCGCTAACTAGCCTCCTCGGCGCTCCCTTCGCCTTCTTCCCAGCACCACCCTCCACCCCGCCGCCACATCTCCTTCGCCGCCGCTCCGTCCTCCCGCCGGCTTCACCTCTCCGTCCTTCCTCCGGCGCCGCGGGCGCGCGGCTCTCCATCGTCGTCCCTCGCTGCCGTGCCTCCCCCCTGCATCTCCGTCGCTGCCTTGGTGAACTGCACGTGGGAACGAGAGGAATGGCGGGTCGCGGGGCCACGACGCGTTACCTCACCGCCGCTGGTAATTTTGCATCTTCGCTTACTGATGAATATATTGTTGCTGTGAAATACTACTAATTGTTCGGTTGCATGCTACTTGATAGCTGTGCGTGCATTTGGATGTTTAGCAACAAGCAAACCTTGCCGGCTGAACTTATTCACCATGAGTTTCCTTTTATCTTGATGATGTATAGCACGAATTCTTGCGGTTGCAAGCCAAGTTTATCGTTGGGCAAAATGCCCACATTCCTAGATAGGCCCATTAGGATGCCGCCGCTCAAGATTTTTGAGACATGAATGCTGCCGGCGCTACTCCTTCATAGCCTTTTCATTTTGTTTTCACTATATCTTCGTTGTTCAGGGTATATTTATATCCAATTCCTCGATGTTCGTGCTTGGTAGGTTTATGGTGTTGGTTACCATAATTTATGGAAATCGGTATCGAAAGGTGTCATTCTGCCGAATATTAAAATTATTCATGGGTACTTACCTTACTGGAAAAATGATGTACTGCTGGACAACTGTACAAGTATGTAGCTGTTCGTTTTCTCAACCCATAAACGATCCGTTCTTTTATCTTCATAACTTATCATCAAGAATTGGACATATGATACTTGAATGACTCAAGTGCCCTGCATTATGTGTTGTCCCCCTTCGTCAGAGAAGCGTCTTTCTGTTTCTTATTTGGATGATATGCAGAAGTATTTAACCTGCGTTTTTTTACCCATAACTTGATTGTGTTAATTAATAGGAAACTACATGAAACTTTATGTGGATTTGATTTGGATTTTCTGTACATACCCGAGTTTAGGTTCATACTTTCATAGTGAGCTAAACGGTATTACTTTTAATCATCAGTAACTTGATAATTTTTGACATAAAAACACATGTTAACGTAGTTATCTAAACTAATTATTTTGCTTTTGTATAACCTTACAAGTGGATACACACATTTCTCATGGCACCAGCGGCCAACTGGGATAACAAACTAACTAGTGCATAAAAATCTGAAGAGGCACGAGGAAAAGTGAGTCACCTATGAGATATGCACAACAGCCCAAGCCTCAGGCAGAAAAGTATCCCCCCTCCAAACTTTTATAGGAAAAGGGAAGTTCTTATACTGGATACCGGCGATCATCTGATCTCATTATCTTATATACTGCCCGAAACTCATTGGGAAGCTCATGCGAAATATGACTTTAGACAGTCTGTGTACATGGTCAGCAAGCCACCTATGGGATCACTGTTTCCTGCACCATTATATTTTCTTCTTATTGATATATGAACGGCACATCTCTTTTTGTGTTGGATATCTTTACTGGTGTAATGCACCTGACCTGTAAGCATTAGGATTCATACATTGTCTTCCTTTTGCTGGTTTTTAGCGAAGGTGTATTCATGTGAGCTGATGGAATACCTTCCTTTTCTTGCCTTCAACTGTCTGATGCATATTGCTTATGTTTTTTCAGTCATCAATTTACCTTTCCCCACAAAAACAAATGGACCTTTGCCATTTCTTTTGCAGATAATGGTGATGAGCTCAACAGCAGCATCGTTGTTGGTAAATACCATCGGCACTTACAGTCTACTCCACCTACAAAGAGCTATGGCAAGGTGCACACTTCAGTGTCCTCAGTCCTAAATTTCTATGTTACTATACTTTTGTGGTGACTATTTACAAATGTTTTGACAACTTTCCTGGTTATACATAGGGCACTGGAGCAGCATTCGCTAAAGAGCTAGGCTATTTTAACACAGGCAAACATGTTTCCCAAATGAAAGATCGGAAAAGAGCAACAAACCCCGTGAATCATCAACCAAAAAGGCGTACAGTTTGTCAAAATATTTCTGAGGAGAAACATTCAGATATGGATGATAGTAAGTTAGATTTGAAGTTCTGTACAGGAAGTCAACAGGAAAAAAACTTTGTTGAGACAAAGGACCTGTCCCATAAACTTCAGACAGAAGATCTTACTTTTGGGAGTTCGACCAAGAGGTAATCACTCCTGTTTGCTGACCCAGGTCATCTGTTGTTTACCTTTAGAAGTTTTATGAACTATGTTATCTCTTCTCTAGCATTTCGTCGGTTTTGCTTACGCATCCGAGACTTTTCACTTTGTTGTACGACATTTACGCCTTTTTATGTCATTTTGATTGTGTGCAAATCCATTTATTGATTATTTCTCCTATTGCCACTCTGTCAGCTACATTGCATTCCATCTATAAATAATATGAATATAAACTTGAACTGCAGCGATGGCAGTGGTAAACGTGTTTGAAACCACTATTGCTTGTGCCGTGCTTCCGGTCTACCATTGGTACCCCACATCACATTATCTTTCTCTGATAAATTTACTGATGTGCAGATGGTACCATTCCAAGAATCAGACCTACCAATATGAGAGGTTAAATACAGGAAACGAGAATAAGGTGAATACGCTGACAACTGTTTCGCGCCTTTCTTTGATAGTTCTGTGGTATTATTTTTTCCATTCACTCCTTGTGAAATGAAATCTATTATTTGAACTAAAATTCATATCCGCATCTAGCATTATATTTATTATGGTGTAACATTATTGGTACAAATGCAAAAGTTGTTTCTATTATTTCATCGAGCACTATGTTTTCTGAATATATTTTTCTTAGCATAAACAACAGAGAAGCCCTATACTTTGAACAATAAATGTTTTGGGTTAAAACCTATATCCGCCAAATACAAATAATGGTCATGCAATCATATAAGGTGTTTGGATTTTATTTACCGAGAAGATCGTCATTGCTGTGTATGTACTTCCATCATTTATTTCATTGATATTAGCTGCAAATGTTAGACATGAATTAAGATTTCTACATATGTATTCCAATGATGTTTTTATCATTTTCAGGAATTAGTTTTCTTCAGTGACGAAGATACAAAACCCGCTAAATCTGTTGATGTCAAGGTGGCTAATAAACGGCAAATTGGTAACACATTAAGTAATAATATTCTTGCCTACTAACATTTCATCACTATATGTTGTAAAATAGTGACCAATTATAAAATGTAGTACAAATTTGCATTGTTGGATAGATAGGTATTACAGGGGTCGGTAGGTATTATGTGAGAGAAGGGGGGGGGGTCACTAGCAATGAAGAGTTTGTAAAATGTGTCTAAGCGATGGTAACAACAGTAATGCTAGAAAATTGGCGGATTAGGGCATGTACAAAGGTGGCATATGGATATAGATGCCCCACGACAAAAAGTAGTTTGAGGCATCTATATTGATTTTTTCTCCCCCAATGCAAGCTACTACTAGTGGGCCTCATCAAAGAATAGAAAATGATTCTCGCTACACATGTATCCATACTCTCTACTTCAACTTTTCTACTTTATGCACCAGACCACACTTTTTATCTCCAAGCACCCGCCTCCTGCAGAGGATCCCGCTTCCCCATCTGAATCTATTTTTCCTGTCATCCGATCCTACATGGCATGTGAGGCATCACCCGGAGGTTATGCATTGGCAATGCCCTTAAGAGGATGAAAGTGGAGGGAAAGGAAAGGTAGGGAAAAGATGATGCTTTGTCTGGCAAGAGGAGGATAATTAAGTGCATCTTTAGCAGATCCCGCAAACCGGGCCATCCGGCAAAATAAACACCGGTTTGCGGGACGGAGGGGGTTTGCCCGACCCGAATAAATCCCCCAATTTTGGCCATCCTGGAAAATTTTTGTGGGATCCCGAATCCACGATCTCATTTCCTAAATATCTACGGGATTTTGATCAATTTTGCCGGCTCTTTCCTTTTGGCGCGAACGCATTTCCGCCCGCTTCCGATCGCGCCTCCACTCCCCGCTGCCGCCGCACATCCCTGTCCGTTCTTGCTACCCCGGTTGCCTCGCGCCACCAGAAAGTTTCGCCACCCCACGCCACATCCATTGCACCAAGTTTCGACGCGGGGGAGGGGGGGGGGGGGCTGCCCATTTGTGTCCAGGGCTCGTGGCCGCTGCCGGCGCCATGGATCCCGCCTCGGTGCTTGGCGCACGACCTTGTAGTTGGTGGATCCGGTTGGTCGCCAGTGAGCCTCGTAATCGGTGGGGCTCGCTCGCGCGCGTACGAGGAAGGCGGCGGCGGGGCTTTGCTTCTGTTGGCGAGGAGAAGAAAGGGGCGGTGCAGCGCTGCTTTGCTTAGGCCGGCTTCGGGCGAGGTATGTCCAAGACCCGCGGGTTTGTGCTCGATTTGGCTCGGAGTAGGTTTAGGTGAAATTCAGGGGCGTTTCATGTGCATTTTATAGATGGATTGGAGTTCGTCCTCGTCGTCTTCGTCCGATGATTCGAACAATGTGGTGTTGTAATAATTATTCAAATTTGAACATTTGTTGTAACGAAGACGATTGTTGTATTGTGAATTGCTTTTCGGACCATTCATATTTATATTATGATTCCATTCAGTTTTCTTTGTTGAAGTCTCTAATTTACGAAGCTTTGCAAAAATTGCGGTATCGCGAGCCCTCCGGCGCGGACATATCACGTAAACGCGTCCCGCAAACATTTGTGGGACGGTTTACGGGGTCTGTTCCTCCGAAGGGTTCGCGGTACCGTAAACAAGTTTTGCTAGGGATAGAGAATTGTTATTGCTCATTATATTGACGACCCTCCCCAATAACCCTAGATGACCCTTGCCGCCGACGCTGCCTCCCTCTCCCTTGAGTGGTCTCTGCCGTCTCCCTTGAGCGGTCTCTACCGTCACGATGTCTTTATTGGTAGTGTGCTTTCTATGCTGTCTGCGGGGTTGTTAGAGAAAACAAGAGGCAAACATTTTAAAATGATAATGGTGGAGTGTGTTCTTCTGAACCATAAAAGATATACGTTTGATTTCTACAAACTATGTGTATTTGCTTCTTCTTTTGCACCTTGTATATTTTTCATTAGCATAAATTTATCAATGTTGCATACTGATGCCAGGGATGTTACAACAAATGATTCTAAGCAGGGCAAGGAGAAGGTGACTATAAAAAAAGAACAAGGAGAAGGTGGTCTCGAAAAAGAAGAAGCTAGAGAACACTGAGCTTTATTATCGAATTTACATAACATAGAGGAAGGTGAAGAAGCAAGACCTTAAGATGTTATACTTGGTTAATTTTTACCATAAGCAACAAATATTTGAAACAGACGTTGTGACCAGAATTACGACAACATCGGTGTTCATCTTGTTAAACATGAATAGACCAATGTGTGGTAATTGAATTACATATAATTTTTAAGTTTAAACGGCATGAATACTTGGATTGACTAGGAAAATCAGTCAGCTCACATGTGGTTGCTTGGCTAGCTGCGTGCGCGCGCAGTGGAGGGACCGAGCTGGCACTGCTACTCCGGCATGACGTGGCCGGACTTCCGCAAGGGCGGGTGCAAGCGTGGCGATGCTTACGAATTCACCCATGGGGTCTTCGTGTTGAGTGTTGGCTCCATTCGGGGTCAAATTTCGTTTTTGACCCTTTTTTTTTAGTTTTCTCGGGTCTGACCTCTGTCTGCAATTTTTTTTTTGATAACCTCGGGCGGTAGCTTTTGACATCCTACCGCCGCCCTAGCTGGCGGTAGGGGTGGTTGATAGCCGTTTAGCCGTTAACGACTGCTTGTGGGGCAAAGGAACCTACCGCCAACGTCTTCGGCGGTAGGTCTGTACGCCCAATCGCCAGGGTCCCTAGCAGTAGGGTCGCTTGGAGGATAAGGTGGTGGGGCCCACGCACCACCCATCTCCCCCAATCATCTTCTTCCCCCTGAGCTCAAGCCCTTTTCCCCTTTTCTCCCCACCAAAGCACCCACTAGATCCACCTCCATTGCTTGAGATTTGTCCGGTGGATCCGGGGCATTTGCATCACCCAAGGTATCTCTCCCACTCCCCCTTCTTTTGGTTGGTTGGAATCACCTAATTTGGTTGGAATCAACTAGTTTGGCAAACCATAGTTATTGCTCAAGTTCTTGCATTTGTGCATTTATGATGCATTTATGGTGCATTTATGTTTTGTTTAAGTATTGTGTGTCAATCATTGTTGTGAGAAGTTAGATTTTGTGTAAGGGTTAGTGATTTAGTTAGGGAAGGGTTAGGGTTAGGGTTTGGGTTAATGCTATGATTAAGGTATACAATGTCTTTGATCGAAAGTATGCATATTGTAGATAGTTCATCCATATGAAATGGTCGGCTCATGGATGACTCAATTTGTTTTCCATTGTTTTTAGATGGATAAACTAGTGAATGTGCATTATTTAGACAAGGCGACATTTATGAATGGAAATGCCGATGAAGGGCCATGGTTTTTGACACAGGCCCAAGCTATGATGATATTGCAGTGAAAGTGAGAAGCGTCTTAAATTGGATTAACCCAAGTGATGAGGTGAAGCTTATTGGGAGGTATGATGTGGGAGTGTGAATAAAGTCCCGATTAAAGAGTATGCCCATCACCTCTCAATTGCATTGGAATGTGTATAACGTTGCGTTTGGATGTCTGTATTGGAGGACTCCGTATTGAATTGGTTTCAATACAAATTCAGTGGAAACTGTAATGGACATGAATACGATTTCACTTGTTTGGATGCTCATGGTATTGACCCATGGAATCCCAGTGAGGTTTCAATACCAAATCTTGTTTGGATGACAAACTATGGAATTGCATAGTGCCTTGTTCTATATGGATCAAATCATTTTTTTACAATATGTGACTATAATCAACGTCCTTGTTGCTCTCGCTGTATAGTAAGACGGGTAGTCAATGATCATCTTATCTCACTGGCTCTTGCTGACAACATGCTCCTGATGGCCTCCCTCTCTTCTTCTGAAAATCAATCAGCCAAAGCAGAGACATAAATTCCACACTGTGCACATAATTAAGAATCAATCCACCCATAAAAAATTAACAATCAATCCTCTTTTTACTAATCTCATTTAGCAATATGCGAAGGGAAACTAAATTTCATCTGATTGGATGATTATATGTAGACAAATTTCCTGCAGTGTCATAAGAGAGCAAGCACCTTGAAATCTGTTCATGCAGTTGACAGAATATGGCCGCGTAGTGTGCATTTGACTACCAACTGATGAACTAGCGAACTAGTGATGACTAAAGAGATTGCCGGATTGAAAGGAGGTGAGCAGTAATGCAATCTTTTGGCAACTCGTAACCAGCAGAAAAGAAGAAACAATCAAGGATGTAACGGCGAGAGATCGGAAGGTTACCAGTGCGAGCAGGTGGAGATGGAGCGGCGATGGCGGGATCGGCAGCGCCGCCGCCGGCGTCGGCAATGGCTTGCGAGGCCTAACGGATGGCCACTTCAACTCCACGCCTAGATCTAAGTCGAAGGGGGAGATGAGGCATCCATTAGAGGAGGGGAATGAGCTGAGGTCACGGGGATTCAGGTGCCGGAGGGCCGCGCGAGGACTGGGGGCCGCCGTCGGGGGGCTTCTCTGGGCGCCGCCGTCGGGGGGCTTCTCTAGGCGCCGACGTCGGGGGTCCTTCCCCGGGCGCCGCTCCTCTCAGGTCGCGCGGGGGCAGCTGTGTCCTTGGTCGAGGCAGGGGAAAAAAGAAATATTGAATCGTTTTTTGCGGGATGGACGTTTCCAACCAAATCGGAGGGGCAGAGCTCGGAAACTTGGGAGGGCTCAGCGCGTGTAAGCGATTTCGGCGCTTTGTTTGTTTTATTTCAGACCGCTGTTTCCGTGTGCATGCCAAACAGCTGAATTGGAAATTTGGGAATACCAAATCCAATTCGGGGCCTCATTACAGACATCCAAACGCAGTGTAAGGATAAAGTTGAGGAATCACAAGACAAGTCACTTGAGTTATTTGCCACAAAGGTTGAAGTTTCTCGGCTACTACTCGACTTGAACCGGAATGTATCCTCCCCAATACATGATGGTGTCGAGGTGTATGTCCACAATGCTTCTAGCCAACCACCAAGTAGCCAACCAAATGAAGAGGACATCAATGTTGGAGCCATAGTAGTTCGCGGTGATGCTATTGATGATGTTGAAGATGATGCCATTGCTCATGTTGATGAATATGCCATTGCTCATGTTGATGAAGATGCTATTGCTCAAGATGATGTGTATGCGGAAGGAGAAGCGATCCATTACAATCCCATTGGTGACTTGGATGTCATTTTGTACCAACAAGACATGGACCGTAACCTCCCTTATAGCCGTATGTGTGGGTATGAGTCAGATGACGAGGGTGAGCCGGAAGAATTGGACGAGGATGAATTCACCGCGCAAGAAAATCAAGTCTACAAGAAGGTCAATGGCAAGGAAAGAGGACCCTCATTGTTTCATGATCTTAGTCTTGACGACAGGGCCGTTGTTGATGGTGGCATGAGGTTGGGCTTGGTCGAACCATCAACTTGCCCGACGATGGGTGATCCAAGGCCACCAGATGAGGACGAGAATTCTCATTTGAAGAAAGGGGTCACGTTTGGTTGTTTGCAAGAGTTCAAGATATGGTTGAGTGACTATGCCATTCGGAACCATAGGTCGTACGTTGTTGGTCATTCCAACCAAAATGTGCGCTACACCATCAAATGTGACAAAGAAGGTTGCCCATGGAAGGTCCGTGGAAGAAAGATTAATGTAAACCAGGCAATGGGAGTTGAAGAGTTGTGTGGCCACCCACGAGTGCATACCGCCGGACAAAGTGGACCAAAGCAAGGGACACCATCAACTCATGTTCGAGTATCTAGGCTACAAATTGTTGAATGAGATATCCCACGATCCACCGTGAAGGTGAAGTTCCTCATTAGTTCGGTCTTTGAACGATTAGGGTACGAGGTCAAGTATGGAAAGGTGTGGATGGACAAGGGAAACGCTATAAGGATGTTGCATGGCGATTATGCCGCCGCGTACAATATCCTTCCAAGACTGTTGGAAGCCATTGCTCATCGGAACCCGGGCATGCGCCATAGGGTTGAGTCAATTGAGGGAGTGTTCCATTGTGCTTTTTGGAGCTTTGGGCAATGCAGCGAGGCATTTAGGCAATTTCGCCCCATCTTATCAATTGATGGCACGTTCTTGACCGACAAGTACAAGGGCACGTTGATGGTTGCAATGGCCCACTCATCCAATGAGAATGTGTTGCTGGTGGCATTTGCGTTGGTGCCTTCCGAGCACAATGACAACTGGGAGTAGTCTATGGATCATGTGATGACGAAGGTGATTGGCCCCAAAAGAGAGGTGTGCATCATATCAGATCGCCATCATGGGATTCTAAAAGCAATAGAAGTTGACATTCCAGGCTATCCGAAGCTCCAGCACCGTTGGTGCATGAGGCACTTCGTGAATTTTTTTTACCGAGCATGCAAGAGTAAGGATTTTTTCAAGGATCTTACCCATGTTTGCATGGCATTCAACTCCGACAAATTCCAAATCCGCTATGATTAACTATTCAAGGTGTTGGAGAAGAACAAAGGAGGGAGAGAATTCTTGACAAGGCATCTTCCGGAGAAGCATAAGTGGTCACGTGCTCATGACGAAGGAGGTTTGAGATACGGAGACATGAAAAGTAACATGGTGGAATGCTTCAACAGTGTGCTCAAGGGTGTTCGTTCCTTGCTGGTGACTGCAATAGTGAAATATACTTTCTTCAAGATCAACGAGTATTTTCTGAGGCATTCCGAAGTCACCGCCAATTGGATAGGTGAAAAGATGAAGTTTCCCTTCAAAGTTCAGGATTGGTTGAAGCACCAAGCGTGCGAAGTCCTCACGTCAACCAACCATTAGTTTCAGTGAAAAAGAAATGACCTACCAAATCAATGAGCCGAGTGGCACAACAAGGGACGGCATGACGTACGGTGGGGTAGAGTATAAGGTGCACCTCAAGAACCGGTGGTGTTAGTGTGAGAGACCTCACAAGTATCATTAGCCTTGCTCGCATGTGATGACCGCGACAAGGGCGAGAAAATTGAACGTATCCGATGGTACCACCGTGCGGTTGCATGAGTTCACATTGGAACAAACGAGCTTGACATGGGTGCCTCGGTTCCATTCCATCCTCGATCAGTCACAGTGGCCTGAGTGTGATGGGCCACACATCGTTCCCGATCCTGAACTTATGGTGCCTACAAAGGGAAGAAGAAGAAAGATGTGGGGACCCCGACTCATAAGTCGTGATCACCGAATGCACGTGTACAGTGATCCCAGAGATCAATGCTCACTGAACACACAGAAGCTGAATAACAAGAGTCTTACATCCATACATACCGTTTTACACAAGTAGGACCATTATGGTCATGTCTTGAGTATAACATCGCAGCGGAAATCTTCGTCGATAACTTGGACCCATGCCATCTGCCTTAACCCTACAGGCATTCTGACTGGGAAGTGTCCTAGCTCGCATGTTCGTCACCGAAGTGTTCTTCATCACATCCTGTTCTTCCATGCCAGGTTAATTAAATAACCAGTGGCAAGCCAATGAGTACTTTGAATGTACTCGCAAGCAACCCATGTTTTGGTTCAAGGTACAACAATGCATGACATAGGTAAATTTTGCATAAAGCTAGTTTTGAGTGCAATGACATGTTCAACATCCTATAAAGCATGTATCAAGAGAATTCAAGTAACCATGAGGACAGGTTACAGATATCAACATAAACAGAGTGGGCACCAACCCATCTCAATCGTGTCAAGTCCTCTTGACTTGACCCAAGTCATTTCCATCATCACTCACGCTGGTTTTGAAAACAAGTGGACGTAGCCCAAGAGCGGTTACCCAACTGTCCATGACTGTGGACA
The DNA here is from genome assembly GCA_021437245.1 of Aegilops speltoides. Taxonomy (NCBI): domain Eukaryota; kingdom Viridiplantae; phylum Streptophyta; class Magnoliopsida; order Poales; family Poaceae; genus Aegilops; species Aegilops speltoides. The sequence goes on along the minus strand of CM038147.1, from coordinate 359,675,756 downwards.
CGGCTATTCGAATAGTTTTACACTCTGCAGAGGTTGCACACTTTACCCACTAGATCCGGGGAACTTCCGTGTCATCCACGGCCCGCGGTACCTCAAGTACCCGGGGTAAGCACCCGATCACTACCTTTCCCTAGATGACACTAACATGGAGTCCACTCGATTGGCAGTAACCCCCGTGCCCAACATTTCAAATAACATTTTCATGGAGGCTTGCTCCCATTTTCATCACATACCACTGGCATGGGGTACCAACGGTGTGTCCGGTGCCCCATAAAGATGGTCATGGCCGCCCTACCTGGCACGACCCCATCCCAAGAGAGAGCACCAACTCTCCCCCGTCACTAGTAATGCGGGCTCCAAGCTAGTATCGGTCTAGGTACTCAATAATGCCCTTTCCCATATAAGGGTAGAGTGGTTGCACATGTAAGGTTGGAATAACGGTCGCAACTCCGACCAATCCGTTTTGAAAACAACACACACTTTGCTTGGCACACCACTTCGCCATCAAGTGGTCACCCATCTCATCATCTCCCTCGGGCATAAGTGGCACCCGACGGGGTTTTCGAAAAGACTTTGAAAATATTTTGTCTCCATCACCATGCATATCCCCGTCCCTTTTTGCGTAGCACTACTTAGCATCCTATCTACTCCCACCGGCATAACCCTCATAAGAAGGTAGGGCCATGCACAATGCAAGTATCAACGAGAAAATAACGGGGGCAACCAACCCACGTGGTTCACCCTCCCATCATGATTCCGATGCAACAAGAATAAGAGCTATATATGACATGCATGTAAAGGGATTTCATAGTCATGGTCAAAGGGCTGCTTGCCTGGTTCATCAGAGTCTTGAAATCTTCTGGTCCTTCTCCAAGTACTCCGTCTACTTCGCCAACTAACGTCGGAAATAAACACAATAAGCAACACAACAAGGCAAGAATAAATGTGCTCTAAAAATGTGAAGTTGACTTTTATTGGATACCTCTGGTCATATGAGGAATGACCAAAGTGATTTCATTGGAAGTGGATCAATGGACATCTCCGAACATTTCAATATGATGGAATCAAGAGATTTATGGATTTTCTAGAAGTGTACAGAAATATTATTTTGAAAAATGAGCAAAGGCACCAATTTAACAAAGGATGATTTTAGAAGCATCTAGGAATTGGTTTCACTGGATTTGGAGTTCAAATGAATTTCCTATGAATTTGCAAAGCTGATAAATATGAAGAAATGGCTCAATAATTTATGTGGTACAGAAAGTATCAACAAAAATGTTCATAAACTAGGTTATGAGCTTAGATTCATCTAGGAATTGGAATCATGGCATTTGGATCAATATTGTGCTCTCTGTGATTTTCTAAAGTTTATCACAGAAATAGGAAAAACAAGATTTGATAAATGTTTGTGAAGAAAAAGTTTCTGGAAAAAATGTGCAAGTTGCACCATGAGACAGATCATGATTTTATGAGCTACTAGAAATTAGAATCATCAAATTTGGACTTGATTTGATCTGTTTATGGATTTTTGAAGTCTACTGGGAAAAAGAAAAAGAAAATGGGGGCTTTACCCTTATCATGTGCGCAAGGCGCGAGATAGGCAACGGGCCGGCCCAGCTACTCGGCCACGTGCACGCTGTCGACGCAGGAGGCGCATTCACAGGAGTACGCCTTCCCCGCGAGCGGCGGCGACAGCGAGCCCGCTTCCACTTAATGAATGGGGCCCACCGTCGCCGTCTCACTCGTTGGCCGACTGACACGCGGGGCCCGCTGGCAGGCTCGTCCCCAACCTCCCCCACGGGCGCGACGGGAGACAGGGGAGGCGTTCGACGGTGACTGCCGGCGCTACCGGCCACCGCTTTCGGTGATCTAGCCACCGGCGTGCTCGGGGAAGCGTGCGATCCGGATGCCACACCACGGGCGCCGATTTCCTCGGGGAGCGGGCCTTCGCCACGACGGAGGTGGCATCGGCCATTGCCGGCCTGAGCGCAGGGCGCCCCGGGAAGAGTGGAGGCGATGGGGGCTTTGTGATGGTGGTGAGAATCTTGGAGTGGGTAGGGAGAAGAGAGAGGGGCTGGCGCCGAATCCGAAGCGGCGGTCGGCGGCGGCTCTCCGGCCATGGGAGGTGCTGGAGAGCACGAGAAGGAGGGGGAGGCTGTCCAGGAGGTGCACGGGAGAGAAAGGGGTCTAACAGAGGCGAGAGAGAGCTCGGGGGTGCCTTTAAATAAGCGAACGACGGGGTGCCGTGGACTCGTGCGCCGGCGAGCTCCTAGCCGTTGCTGGAGGCCACGGGGGCTCGTGTGAGCGTGTCTGGGGCGTTCGTGGGGTTGTTCTAGGGCGAGAGGAGGGAAGAGAACGAGCGGGGAAGTGTCAGGGCGTCGCGTGTGTGAGCTCGTCCATTGGAGCTCTCGGCGCCGGTGTCTGATAGCGGAGGCGCGTGAGGAGGAGAGAGAGAGGGGACAGGCGTGGTGTGTTGCGGACGCCGAGGCGCGTCGACTGGCGCGCTTGGGCGACCCAAGGTGGACGGGAGTGCGGTGGCAGGGCTCGACCGCTATTGTAGCGTGCTCCTGAGCAGGCTTTTGGCCGGCATGAGCGCGTTTTGCGCGCTCTGCCGTGTCCACTTGCGTCTGGAGTGTGCTGGGTGATGGGCTAAGGCCTGTGGTGACGTTGGAGAGCCAGCAAAGTCAAAGAAAGAGAGAGGGAGAGCAGACAGAGAGGGAAAGTTGCTGGACAAGGATGAAAAATGAGGTTCTCACCCCCAAAATATTTGAGCTGAAGCCATCCAACCTTTTACCAGTGGTAGAGGGGTTCTAGGACATGATGTGGTAGGAATTGTGGCTCAAGGAGAATTCATCTGGTGCCCCAAATGTTGATCACAAAATTGTGGCAGAAGGTGTTTGATGGTGGTTTGGTCAAGCAAATGGATCTCACTTGACATGAGAATCAACAGGTCCAAATGGTATATGTAATTGAGTATGATCACCAACTTTGATCTCATTTGAAGAAAGTTGTCAATGTAACTTTGGCAAACCCTAGAAATTAGCAGAAATGAACTTGTGTAGATTTAGTTGAGCAAATCACTTCTCCTTGATGCTCCACTTGGTGTAGTGTCATCATTTGAGGATTTGAACATGTACACAAAAATTGAGATCAAAAGGAGAAAGTTTCCAATGTAGAGTTGTCCAAATTTGGTTCTGGACAGGAATGGTTTTGGGGCACTTTGATCAAGTTAACTTGTTCTCCAACTTGTGCCATTTGGTCTAGATTAATTATTAGACCATTTTAGCATGTTCACAAGGTTTGAGAACATTTGGACATGTTTGGCAATGTAACGTTGCTCAAACTTCAAAATGGACAGAAGTGGTTTTGAGGGGATTTGATGATGTTATCTTGTTCTCCAAGACTTGAGACTTGGCAAGATCACCAAATATGTCATATGTGACATGATAGAATTTTCTTGGAATTTGTGGAGAATATTTCCTTTGTAAATATTTCAAAAGCTTGAAATATCCAGAAAGGATTTTTGAGGGGTTTGACCAATATTTTGAACATGACCATGTGTTGAAACTCTTATATATGGAAAATATATGTCCATTGAGTTTCCCTAATTTTTGTCAAATATTTTTGAAACAATAAAATAATTTTTCCTTATTAAAGACCATTTCTGGCCTTAAGAAAAAGCTTTGAAATAAAATAGGAAAATAACATTTAAAATTATATTTTTGTGGTTTTTGGGCATCCTATATCTAGTAGGAGTCAAATATATTTTTGGAAACATTTTTACTGCCCTTAACTAAGTACTTGCGGTGCAAACCTCAATTCAGGGGTTTTTGAAAAACTAATTTCTGAAAATACTTTTTGGCCAAATTATTTTTGTAAGAAAATACTATATTGCTCTATACACATGGCATGATCATTGGGAAAAGGTTTTGGATCAAGGAGATGAAGTATAGGAGTTGGAGGATTTATTTGATTCTTAGAGCACTTGCAAGCAGCAGACAAACATTCAATCAAAGCAAAGGCAAAACACTCAAAAGTTTTTGTCAAACCACATTTTAGCATGATTTAGTGACTTAAGTGTTGTGACATGAAAATCAGGGTGTGACAAAAGAAGAGGTGTAGGAGTGACATGGATGATCTAGCTAGATACACCGGAATGAAACAATTTGGTAGCGGCCATTTCATGGAAGCACCAGAAATCAATAGTTGTGGTCAATGTGACAAGCCGGGACACAATGTTAAGAAATGCACCAAAAGGAGTGGTGGCCGTAGAGGACGGATGACTCTTAGAGATAGTGGACGAGGAGGCACTATTGGTGCGTGCGGAGGAAGGTCGAGTCTTGGAGGAGCCGACGGTGGTGGTCATGGTTCCCGTGCTCGTAGGACACGAAGGACTGATAGAAGGAGGCCTATTGACATTTTGTTTAACATGCATGGTTGAAATAATATGAATGGTGACTGTTTTTTAGACATTTTGTTTATTGTTTTTCTCGCTTCTATACATGCTTATTTACTTTACTAATAATCAATTTTTTCTTCATAGGCATGGCTTCATCCGGTTCCATGACGAGGCCCACGTGTGCTAACCGGGAGGACATGTCGGACAAGTGGGGAGACGCCAAGTTGGACAAGTTGAAGGAAAAATATATGAAAACTCCATCACGCTGGTGTGGAGATGTTTGCAAAGTGAAGGTATCCACCGACCGGAAGAAGTCATGGACAGAAGGAAGAAGGTTTTTTGTTTGTCCCAACTATGCACATGATCGTCCTCGTCCAACTCATGCCTATGATGTATTGCCGGTATGTTGTGCAAGTTCAAAGATTATTCTCAAGGTTGCTTCAACTTGAACCTATATCACTAATAACCAAATTTCTTTTTCCTATATAGTCGCCGCCTCCACTTTGTAAGTACTTCACACGGATAGATCAAGATGTGCCAGAAGATGTTAAAAAGGATCAACATCGAGATTGTCTTAGGAAGCAACGGTTGTTTCAAGAAGCATTTGAGAGAGCCTTGGATGAAGAGCGTCGTCAGAAGGAGAAGATGGAGTGAAAGAAGCGTGAGGAGAAGAGGGCACGCAAAGAGAAAGGTTGCTCGTCAAGAGGAGAGGTCAAGAAAGCTTGCAAGGGCTCGTGAAGCCCAAGAGGAGGATGAGGTGTGCGATAAGAAAGGAAAATGGCCTTGTGTGACCCAATAAGGCTCTGTCATGCAAGATGACATGAACTATGCCTTCGATTTGAGAATTCTTGTCATGAACTATGTATTTGATTTGAAAACTTGTCACGAACTTTGTCTTCGATTCGAAACTTGTCGTGAATTATGTACTTAAATTTGCAAATCGGGAACTATGTCTGAGCCTTAATTTTTCCATGACTGTGTATTAGATTTGTTTTGCTGTGATTATTTGTTGTTGACGATGTTACTATAGAACAAAAAATAGGGGAAGCTCTATTTCCCAAACCTACCACCAGGGGGTATGGCGGTAGGGTAAATAACCCTACCGCCAGGGCCCTTGGCAGTAGGGCAGTGCGCCTTGCAGTGTGCGTTCAATGACGTAAACGGCCCTGGTTTTTGCGGTAGGGTTAACTACCGTACCGCCAAGGGGCCCGGCGGTAGGGTAGTACAATTCTGTAACGAAAACAAGCTGGGGTTTTGCGGTAGGGTTAGCTACCCTACCATCAAGGGCCCTAGCGATAGGTTAGCTTACTTATGTAACGAAAATAAGGTTGCATTTTGCGGTAGGGTTTGCTACCCTACCGTGGGGTGCCTTGGCGGTAGGGTAGCAGCATATTCTGTAACCAAAATGAGCTTGGTTTCTGCGGTAGGTTTAGCTACCCTACCAGCGGGGGGCCTGGCGATCGGGTAGCAATTACCCTACTTTTACAAGTACAAATCCATTAAATCATTACATCACCAAACTCCGACATGTTTAAATACCAAAGACATTCATAAATAACATCACATCATTACATCAACAAACTCCGACATGTTGAAATACCAAAGACATGCATAAATTGTTGGGGAACGTAGTAATAATTCAAAATATTTCCTACTGAAAGTGCGTTATATCGACTAGAGGGGGGGTGAATAGGCGATTTTTATGAAATTCTTCACTGAGGAATTTGCCGGTGAGGAAATTCCTTAGCGAAGAACTATTTGCAGCGGAATAAGTACTCAGAGGTAAACGTAACAGATTACACACATAGTCAAGATGATGAAATGAAGACTAGAACAGAGTCTGAGAAGCGTAAACACAGGATAACAAGATGAAGACAAACAGATCAAGAATTTGGGCGAGGAATTTGTGAAAGTCTTCATCAAAGTCTTCAAGCACGATATGAACAACATACAACATGAATGAGGAAATGAATGAGTTGAGGAAATAGAACCATCAGTTGGTGAAGACAATGATTTGGTAAACCGGTTCAATCATTGTCTCGGTTATACGTCTGGTTGGAGCGGTGAGTATTTAAACTCGAGGACACACAGTCCGGACACCCGATCTCGAGCCGCAACTCAGACACCCATCCTCACCGTATTCTCCTTGAACTAAGACCACGCAGCCTCGCCCAATCACTCGTGGTAAGTCTTGGTGACTTCCAAAGCTTCACAGACTTGGTCACTCGGTGATCCACAATTCCTCTTGGATGCTCTAGACCTTGACGCCTAACCGTCTGGAAGAAGCGATCTTCAAAGGTAACAAGCGCCGATCCACGCAGATCAATTTCTTCATGATGCTCAATCACTTGGGGTTTTTGTGGGTTTGGTTTTGGGATTTTCCTCACTTGATGATTTTCGCCAAAGTCCCGGAGGATGGGTTGCTCTCAAATGACAAGTGTCAAGTTCTCTCGAGCAGCCAACCAACTAGTGGTTGTAGGGGAGGCTATTTATAGCCTAGGAGCAGCCCGACATGATAAGACATAAATGCCCTTCAATGATATGACCGTTAGGTGGATAAGATATTTTGGTCCGCGGTAAAGATAGCAACGGTCGGAAATTTGACTTTCAAAGTCCTCGGGGCTATCATGTTCCTCATGTAGGCAATTCAGACTGGCGAATTCCTAACTCCTCGATCGAGCAAAGTCATCAATGACTGTAAGAACTGCGTCTCATCAAGATTTTGACCGAATCGTATGAGATTTCCAATGGCTTCACTCAAGGGATTGGTAGGTGTAGGATTTTGAGTTGAGCATCACATGGAAATTTTTCCTTAGTATTTCCTCGACCCCTTTAACAAAGACGGTGTTTCCTATGACTCAAGAAAGAGAAAATGAAACTACGAAAACAAAAGTCTTCACGCTTCATATTCCTCGAATGAATATCAAGTCTTCATGGTCACACCAATTTCTTTACTTTCAAAGTCTTGAGAAAGTCTTCGAATATCAAAGTCTTGATCGAAGAACTTCATTTTAGGGTCGACTTTCTCTGTAAATATCAAACTCCTCATAGACTTATAGACCTGTGTACACTCACAAGCAAGATCGATTATTTAACCTATAAGTCTTCAATACACCAAAATCACTAAGGGCACTAGATGCACTTACAATCTCCCCTTTTGGTGATTGATGACAACATAGGTTAAGTTTTCAACGGGATAAACATATGAAGTGTAAATACTGATATTGAGGAATTTGATTGCAAGATATAGAAGAACTCCCCCGAATATGTGCATAATGAGGAATTTGCTTTTGAGGCAATGCACATTTGAAGATTTGAATCATGGAGATCTCCCCTATATCTTGTAATTCATACACGCATTTGATATATATACTATGAAGAATTTGAAATGCATGATGAAATATGGTGCTGATGAGATTCAAGATGCATGCAATAGTATTGACTAGGAATGAGCATGCGAATATCACATCAAAAATATCGAGCTCAAATATCACATTTGAGCTTAGTGCTTCAAAACATCGAGCATAACACGATCAAAATCGAGCATCGAAGCACGATCAAGAGTATCGAGCACAGTGCAAAGTCAAGACAATGCACGATCAAAAGTATCGTGGCACCATCGGATTTAAGATTACAACTTGATCCAATAAAAGTTTGGAAGAACGAGAGTTGTAACTTAATAAAACGCCCATAGTATAAACCCGCTTGAAGACTAACTCAGATTTCTCCCCTTTGTCATCAAATGACCAAAAGGATTGAAACCGAGGACTAACGCTCAAGATTTTCAAGTTGATGGAGGAGCGCCGGCGTTGTCGGGTTGGATGTTGAAGTAGGGCTGCCGCAGATGTCGCCCAAATCTTCATATTCATCGGTTTAGCGATGAAGAATAAGAACCGCCACCAAATCGGGAACTTTGACTCTTTTGAATTTCTTGGAGGTGGTGCAGACCAGTCATAAGCTTCCCAAGACCCATAGTCTTCAATTCTTCCGGAATAGACATGATTGAGAACAGCCCAGTGCGGTTGAGGGTTTCATGAAGGTAGTCTTGGTTTTCTTCACCGCATTGCGTTGAGGTCATGTTGTGAAGAATTGCAGCAAATTGGCGCTTCACCCATTTCTCGATTGCGATCAACCTTCCGATGAAGACCGAGGAGTAACTCACGATCATCATCACCACAGGTGCGATTGCTTGAGGCTGTTTCTTGGTTGAGGTATTTGCGGCAAGATCATGCATTGCGTAATCGTCATTGGTGGAGTAAGATGCAGCCTTGCGAAATTGACCATCCAATGGACGAGTGCCTTCATCAATTACAGCTGCTGCCTTGCCCTTGTCATCGATGATGAAATTGGTCGCTTGAGGACTTCAATGGGCGGCGAGGAAGCTGCCATGGTTCGAGTGTCGACCTTGTAGTTCGGTGAAGATCTTGCCCTTATGAATCTCATGATCCAAGGCGATATGGCTTCAGCTCAAAAGGTGACATTGCAACGTTGGCCAGAGTCCTCATGAAGAAATCATGGAAGTTGACAGGAACGCCATGAATGATATTGAAAAGCAAGTTCTTCATGATGCCAATGACATCTTCTTCATTTGAGTCGTGGCCTTTGATTGGACTCATTGTCTTCGTCAAGATTCTATACGATCCGAGGCACATACTGCAAATCCTTGACGAGGAATTTGGTTCGAGGGGCTTGTCACGGCTTCAATGGCTTCATAAGCACTTGCATAAAGTGATCGAGACAGTTCACGGTCATTGTAGAGGCAACGAAAGCGATTCATGGGGAGGATCAAGAGGAAGGACACTAAGCAATTCATTCTTTGGTGCCTTGTAGTGAGTATTTTCAGTCATCCAATCCAGAACCCATGAGTTGATGTCTTCAAAGATCTCCGGTGATGTGCAGGTGGCATAGAATCAAGAATGAGTTCTTCATTCCACCACATATATCAGTGCAGAAATTCAGCAGCCCTGCATCGTGAAGAACACGGAGTACTGGCTCGAAGCACGGTAGTGATTCCATATCCACATGAGGAATATGCTCATGGTCGAAAATCTTGTCCTTGTGAAATAGCACTGAGGAATAGAAATTTGCTTGTGTTGGAGTCCAGAAGCGTCTTTTCCTCATTCGAGCAGAGTCATAAGGATTGTAAGCAGTGAAGAACACATGCTCAAAAAAGAAATCTTCAGCCTTGAACTTTTGCTTGCTCGAAAACGGATTCTTTGGCTTGGGCAGAGGAATATCTGTGATTTGCAGCACAACCTCAGGAATCGCGATCTCAGGTTCTTCAGGCTGAGGAATATCTGTTTCCTCTCCTTGTGCAATTTGAGGATCAGCAGTGGGTTCTTCAGCGCTGGCTGGAATCTCTTCGTTAACAGACGATGTGGGATGAGTTTCTTCAGAGCCCATTTGAACAGTTGTAGCCGGGGACTAAGGAACTTGTTGAAGCGGTGTGAAGAGAGGAGTATTGGGGTGCTTGACTTTCCCAAAAGTCATCGCTCATTACAGGTGTAGTGCACCCAATATCCACGTCTTCATCTTCTTTTCAATTTCCTCAACACCGCCTCTCACCGTGAACCGAGGCACGGGTGAGGAAGTAACAGGAGTTGAAGGGAAAGCTTCCACTTCAATTTCTTCATCAAGCTGTTCTGAAGTAGCAACAGATTGATTTTCTTCATCTGATCCGCTTGGGATCGTGTAATATTCTCCAAAGGGAACAATTTCTTTGGATGACATGGAGGAGATGGGAATGGCATCGATAGGATTTTCAATGGAGCTGGTCATTGGCTTCATTTTCTTCGCAGCCGAAGAATTTGACGCAGCTGATGCCTTCCTTTTCTTCACTGCAGCTCGCTCAGAGCCTTTGTCTTCTTCACTTCATAGGCGTAAGGAAGAATTGGAGATGGTGTTGGTGTAGGAGGAGCCGAGGATTGTGGTACAGTTTCTTGGAATGGCTAGTGCAGTTGCCTATTTCCTTCAGATTCTTCAAGCACACCACTAGTGGATGCCACGGGAATTTCTTCAAGAATGGAATGGAGTCATCAGCCACCGAACTTGTGTTTTCATCAGTAGCTGAAAGTCATCAGCGATCTTGGCATGTTCTTCAGCGAGCTGAGTAGATTCTTCACCGAGGATTTTCTTGTTGCGATGGAGCTGCAGCAGTTGACATTTTCTTTGTCGAGTGAAGAATCTCACTTTGGCTCCTTGCCGGTCAAGATTGTAAGCATCAAAATCCTTCTTTGAGTGCTTGATTTTGATTGAGCTTTAAGAAGTTCTTCAGAGTCAAGTTGATGATGTTTTTCCTCGAAGCTTTCTCCTTCGGCTTTTGCTCTCTTCAATTCACGAGCCTTTTCAAATTTCCATTTCTCTTCAGAGATGAAATGGTTCAGCATATGACTTTGACCAGGAGTTAGTGGCAGATCCGGAAGAGGAGTGTGTGGATCCCGATGCCACAGTCAATGAAGTCAAGGATCTTCTTGGATCCAAAAGCGAGGCACACTTGTTCTTTTGGCTCTAGCGGCCTTGGTCATCTGTCTCGATGATTTCTTCAAGTTCTTCATCGAGGCTTCATCATCGAGGGAACGTTGAATGCAACTGTTTCTTCTTTGGACTTGGCCGAGGACCGCGCCATTTGTTGCTTTGTCTTCAGCAGAGTGGGGCCTGTTGAGGACATTGGTGCAGCTGAGGAACTTGCTGAGACACCAGAAGCAATGGAGAAACCTTGAGTCCTTTGACAAGTAGCAAGATGCACAGGTGTTGAGTACTTGGAGGGAGCTGCTGAGGATTTTGAATGAGCAGCAGCAGTCTGAGGAATTTGCCGTGAGGGCGCGACTGAGGAACTGGGCCATGAGGGCGCTGACGGTGAAGCACTTGGCTTGCGTGCAGGCTTCTTTGGCATTGATTTCCTCGGCTTGACGGAGGGCTCAGCAGTAGCAGCAGCAGTATCCTCATTGAATTTCCTCACAGCCTCCTTGGCCTGTCTTGCCAATTTGGCTTGGCGCCTGGACCATTCTTCAGGAAAGTCTTCACCACGCTTGATGCTGGTGGGATCAGCGACTTGGCCATGTGCCAGAGGAGCTCTTGGGCATGGAGGATTTAAAGCGAATTTCCTCATGTACTTGGGAGTGACATAGCGGTATTCTCTCCATTCTCGTGCCCATCTCCTTTCTATCCTTTGTATGCGCACTTTGCGCTGGTTCTTGGTTTCCTTGCCAAACTTGGATTCATCAGGTGTGCAGTAGTCTTTGTATATTTCCTCAGGAATTTCAAAGCAGTCATGACTTTCGGTTTCTTTCCTCCTTCTGCGGTCTCTTGCCTTCGCCATTTTCTTGGTGAGGAATTTGAACAATAGAGCACTCAAGAAGTATGCAGTTTTTCTTCGAGGAACGCTGCAAATGAGTTAAGTTGATGAGAACCTAGTGATTCAAAGCGGACATGAGTACTGTGAACAGAGTGTAGGTGCGAGGAATTTGGAGAGGTCATATGTTCTCGTAAGATTTTTCAAAAGAAGCAAGTTTTGAGGAATTTGACCAGTTGAGCCTTGAGGAATTTCACTAAGCGTTTGTCTTAGGTTCAGAGTTGTGCAGATTGAAAATCCGCACAATTGAGGAATCTTGAAGAAATGAATGCTTAGGGAGAGAAGTCAAGAACATACAGTGTGTGAGGTGTTCATATGTGAAGATTTTGAAGAGTAAAAACACCTTTGAAGATTTTCAGAAAGATTTGAGAATCAACGCGAGTAATAAAAGTGACTTTTAATTACCCGAACTGAAGAACACGACGAACAGAGATGAACTGTAGAGAAGTTCGTCACGTTAGATCTCCCACGCCCTAACTTGGCAGAGGGAGACAGCTACGGCGGCGGCGGAGTGAGGATTTCCGTCACCGGCGCGAGTACGACGGTGATGAGGTCGAGGAAGTGAAGCTTTTCCTCACCGGCGGCGATGGAGTAGCGGCGGCGCTAGGGTTTGAGGAGAGCTCGAGCGAGAGACAGTGATCGAGCGGAGTAAATGAAGTGAGGAGGGTAAAGGGATATTTATAGCCACGGTGAAAAAACTGTTCGCCCGAAGATTTTGGACGAACATGCCCCTGCCCTTTCTCCTTCACGCGATGTGTGTCACCCACGTACTGTGCAGATGAGATCGTGTAAGATCATGGGTGATTAAACTAATACATCATGGGATGCGGAACGGTTTGAGCGGTAAAACCGAAAACTTGGATAAGATTTGTTTAAAAGTTTCATTCGCAATTTCTTCAGCTGTCAAGGACCAGTGAAGACGTTGAACGAGTTTCAATCAGAACGCACATGAAGAATTTGTGAATAGATTGGATTGAGTATAGCATAGAGGGAAGGGTCCGATCACATTCACTTAGCGTAAATCGCAACTTGAAGAATTAGCAATAAGTGAATGTTTGTAGAGGACATAAACTCATATATATATATAGCCAATGAAGAAAGACGACGGAAATATGAAGATTTTGCAAAGTTGAAGAATTTGAAAAGCGAGGAATTTCAAAAATGAGGAAAAACTCAAATTGAAGATTTTCAACTTTTGTGGTGGCGTAGCCATCAGATAAGAATGATGATTTCGGACATCGCATAGAATTGTCGAGGGTTTCGAGAATCAAATTCTTCATTGATTTCTTCACACTTAGAGTGTTATTCTTCATTGATTGAGGAACAACGTTTCTTCATGTGTTGCACATCTAAGTCATCAATTATGCATAAGGGTTAGGATGTGTGTCCTTTTCAAAGAACATTCAAGATTCTAAGATATTTAGCTCACACCGCAACTTGCTAAATCTCTTCTCATCCAAGGGCTTAGTGAAGATATCAGCTAGCTGTTCTTGATCTTCACATGCTCGATGGAGATATCGCCTTCAACACATGATCACGAAGAAAATGATGACGAATCTGGATGTGCTTAGTCTTCGAGTGCTGAACTGGTTGTGAGCAATCTTGATGGCACTCTCGTTGTCGCAGAGGAGAGGCACATTCTTCACGCTGACGCCATAGTCCTTGAGGGTTTGCTTCATCCAAAGCAATTGAGCACAAGATGACCCAGCAACAATGTATTCAGCTTCAGCGAGAGAAGCGGTGATACAGATTCTGCTTTCTTCGAGGACCAACGGACCAAATATCGTCCGAGGAAATGACAAGTGCCGATGTTGACTTGCGGTCCACACGATCACCAAAGATAGTCGAGTCGAATATCCAATGAGATCAAAAGCAGAGCCCTTGGGGTACCATAATCCTAGTGTTGGTGTGTGAGCTAGATATCAAGAATATGCTTCACAGCCTTATGGTGTGATTCCTTGGTGCAGCTTGAAATCGGGCACACATGCAAACACTAAGCATTATATCCGCCTAGATGCACATAAGTACAATAAAGAACCAATCATGGAGCGGTATACCTTGTGATCAAGTCAATACCATTTTCATCGATTGCATAGATGGCCATTTGTGGGCATAGGAATTTTGACGCCTTTGCAATCTTGCATGCCGAATTTCCTCAAGACATCTTTGAGGTATTTCTCCGAGATATGAATATGCCATTCTTATTTGGTGATTTAATTTGAAGACCTAAGAAGAATTTCAACTCTCCCATCATAGACATTTGATATTCTTCACTCATCATATAGGCAAATTCATCACTATATCGTTGGTTAGTACAGCCAAAGATAATATCATCAACATATATTTGGCACACAAACAGTTCACCATCATATGATTTAGTAAATAGAGTAGGGTCGAGTGAACGGGTGTGAAGCCATTCTTCACGAAGAATTCCTTGATGTGTCATACCACGCCCGAGGGGCTTGCTTGAGGCCATAGAGGGCCTTATTTAGTCTCAAGACTTTGTCGATTCTTGGGATCTTCAAAACACGGGGTTGAGCAACATATACTTCTTCCTCAAGCTTACCATTGAGGAATGCACTTTTCACATCCATTTGATATAAGATGATATCATGATGGTTAGCATAGGCAAGTAAAATGCGAATAGCTTCAAGTCTAGCAACAGTGCAAAAGTTTCATCGAAATCAATTCCTTCAACTCGTGTGTAGCCTTGAGCTACTAGTCGTGCCTTATTCCTCACCACAAGGCCATTTTCATCTTGCTTGTTGCGGTAGATCCACTTTGTGCCAATGATATTATGCTTGCGAGGATCCAGGCGATTTACCAATTCCTGACATTGTTTAGCTCGAATCGATGTAATTCTTCTTGCATAGCCTGAATCCACTCCGGCCCGAAATGCTTCATCTACCTTAGTGGGCTCTGAGATAGAGACAAAAGCATAGTGCCCACAAAAGTTAGATAAGTGTGAGGCTTTTGAGCGGGTGAGAGGACCTGGTGCGCTGATGTCATCGATGATCTTCTCTACTTGCACTTATTTTGCAACGCGTGGATGAGTTGGTTGTCGCTGAGGATTTTGATCAGTATTTTCTTCAAAGACCATTTTCCTCATCATGTTCTTCAGTGCATCACTCGACATTCTTCACTTAACAGGAATGAATTCTTCACAGATTCTTCAAGAGGAATGACATCCTCGGCTGTTTTGAGCTTGATAGCATCCTCGGTGCTGGTTCATCTAACATGAAGGTAGGTGCTCTCTTTGCAGCCATTAGTTTCATCGAACCGCACATCTACAAAGGTCAACAATCTTGTGAAGAACAATGTTGAAGACTCAGAGGTGTGGGAGTCCTTCCGTAACCAAGCATAAAACCTTCATGTGCTTTGGTGCAAATTTAGAGTTGTGGTGAGGATCTCTAATCCAACATTTAGCACCAAAGACTTTGAAATAACTCACATTGGGTTTCTTGTCGTTGAGGAGTTCATAGGCGTCTTCTTGAAGAATTTGTGAAGATATACTCTGTTGATGATGTGGCGAGCAAGATCAATTGCATCAATCCAAAACGCTGAGGCGTTTTGTATTCATCAAGCATAGTGCGAGCCATCTCAACAAGAGTTCTATTCTTGCGCTCCACAACGCCATTCTGCTGAGGAGTATAAGGAGCAGATAATTCATGAGCAATACCAAGTTCATCAAGATAGGCATCAAGACCAGAATTCTTGAACTCGGCCCATTGTCACTTCGATATGCTTGATCTTCACACCAAAGTTGGTTGAAGCCCTCGAGGAAAATCGCTTGAAGACTTCCCGCACTTCATGTTTGTAAGTAACAATGTGTACCCATGTATATCGAGAATAATCATCAACAATGACAAAACCATATAGAGATGCATCATTAGTGACCGCTGAATAATGATTAGGTCCGAAGAGGTCCATGTGAAGCAATTGAATGGACGGTAGTGGTCATGATAGTCTTATTTGGATGCTTGGCCTTGGTCATTTTTCCGCTTCACATGCTCCGTATAAGTGATCCTTGAGGAATTTGACATTCTCAATGCCAATGACATGCTTCTTCTTCGCAAGCGTGTTCAAATTCCTCATGCCTGCATGACCAAGTCGTCGATGCCATAGCCAGCCTTCTGAAGCTTTTGCAAGTAGACAAATGGCTGCTTGTGGTCCTGTAGAGAAATCAACAATATACAGATCTCCTCTCCTAAAGCCTTCGAAGACTTTGGAATTGTCAGCTTCCATAATCACAACACAGCAATATTTGCCTAAGACAACAACCATATCAAGATCACAAAGCATTGAGACTGACATGAGATTGTATCCTAAGGATTCAACAAGCATGACTTTGTCCATGTGCTTATCCTTAGAGATAACAACCTTACCAAGACCCAATACCTGACTTTTGCCTTTGTCAGCAAATATGATATGCTTCAGTGGTGACGGTGATAAAGGAGCATCCATCAATAGATTCTTGTCACCAGTCATGTGATTTGTACATCCACTATCGAGGACCCATTCAGTAGTTTTGGGTTGATCATCCTGCAGATGAATTAGTGTAACTTACAATCTCATATGCTTCATTAGTGAAGAATATGATATCAAGTTCATCAGATGAATTTCATCAAGCCGTAAACATATATAGCAGTATGAGGACGTGTGAAATGAAAGTTCATTTCATCATGATTCGCTGCGCCCTTTCAGCATTTTGTCGTGTCCCCAAAGAAATTCTTCAGACGCTTGAGCATGTCGGAGGCCCTGACCCTCGCAGAAGAGATTAGTTCTTTTCTTCACCACCCACATCCGGAGGGTGGCAAAGAGTTCATCATCCTGCGAGCACCATGTGAGAAAGGTGGCAAAGATGCCAAACCATTTCGCTTAGCATAGGAGGGGTTAGGGTAAGCATATGAATAAGCAGAGTAATTCTTCGAGGACTTATGAACATAATGGTTTGAAGAATAATGCACATATTCATAGCCCTTAGCTTTGCCCTGCGAGACAGATTTGTTAGCATGGTGATAATCATATGAGGACTTTGATCCAGTTGAGGAATTTGATCCTCGTGAAGAATTTGGTCCATATGAAGAATTTGATCTGGGGTTCCGTTTCTTCACAGGTGGTGTCATGAGGACATTCACCTGAAGACTTTCAACACAGCTTTTGGGAACCCAGATTTTCTTCATAGGGGAACCGTTCCTGCAGTTAGTGCCAACATATCTAGCAAATACTTCACCATTCTGATTTTTGAACAGTTTATAGTTGAGTCAAATGACTCATCGGAAGAATGAGGAGATTCACATGTAAAGCAGATAAGTTAGATGGATCAATCGAGGTCCCTTTGCAAAGAACCCATGAGATTTTGGGATACCGCCAGCTTCCATTATGTTCCATCGGCATTGATTTCCTCTCAAAGGCAATACCCTCTTTCCTAGGGTTTCTGTTGAGGATCTTCTTTTTGAGCACATCACAAAGTGTCCAATGCCCTTTGAGGCTTTTGTACATGCCTGTCATATACAATTCCTTCAGCCCTGCATTGTCAGTGATACTAGCAAAGTCCTCAGATGAGGAATTAGTGATAGCAGAGGCAGATGAAGAATTTGTAACATTTGAAGCATTTGAACATTCAGGTGAAGAATTAGCGATTCACGCTCAATGCACTTTAAGCATGGAGGAACAAATTCTTCACGAGAAGCGCTGATTTGTTGAGCTAGTAATGAATCGCGCTCCTTTCAAGATCTTCATAACATACTCTTAGCTTTTCAAGATCGCCTTTCTTTGAATAGCTTCAAGAGAAAGCTTCTCATGATTAGTCAAGAGGGTGTTATGCTGATCTTGAAGGACGTCAAGCTTGGAGTGAATTCTTCAAGACATTCACCCAAGGCTTTTGATCGATCCATTTCTTGCGCAACAAATTATCACTTCTTTCTAGCATATCTTGAGTTTGTTCCAAAACCGTTTGTTGTTTAGTGGCAACACAAATGAGTTTGGTATAGCAGATTCAATGTCATCATCGATTCATCATTATCGATTCATCGTTATCGATTCATCATCACAAGACTCGGATGAGGAGCATTCGTTACCTCAAAGCACCATTTGCCATAAGACAAGGTGCGACGATGATGATTCGGCTCGAAAGTCATCGCTTTGAGAGATTCCTTGAAGTCCTCAAACGGGATCATGACACGCTCGATGACCTTCATAAACATCGAGATTCGGTCCCGTATGAGCTTTGAATTGCCCGGATGCATAATTCGCTGAATTGGTCTCGGATAGGCGGAGCAGATGATATCCTTCGCTATGAGATCAAGTCGAGTGTACTTGCGAATATCATCAGATTCGCCATCTTGCATAGATCAGTAAGACCAATCTCAGTGACGGTCCACAGCTCACTGTTCTTTGCCATGATGCGCTTCTTCATCATGGCCTTCCACTTGGGATAGTCATGACCGTCAAAGATAGGGCATGTCACTTTTTTCATACCTGCGGTCGACATAACTAGAAGTCCAGGTGGTTAAACCAAAATCACACAGAACAAGGGAGTACCTTGCTCTGATACCAATTGAAAGTGCGTTATATCGACTAGAGGGGGGGTGAATAGGCGATTTTTATGAAATTCTTCACTGAGGAATTTGCGGTGAGGAAATTCCTTAGCGAAGAACTATTCTTGCGGAATAAGTACTCAGAGGTAAACGTAACAGATTACACACATAGTCAAGATAATGAAATGAAGACTAGAACAGAGTACAGAAGCGTAAAACACAGATAACAAGATGAAGACAAGCGATCAAGAATTTGGGCGAGGAATTTGTGAAAGTCTTCACCAAAGTCTTCAAGCACAGATATGAACAACATACAACATGTAATGAGGAAATGAATGAGTTGAGGAAATAGAACCGGTCGATTGGTGAAGACAATGATTTGGTAAACCAGTTCAAGCTCTTTGCCTCGGTTATACGTCTGGTTGGAGCGGCCGAGTATTTAAACTCGAGGACACAGATCCGGACACCCGATCTCGAGCCGCAACTCAGACACCCATCCTCACCGTATTCTCCTTGAACTAAGACCACGCAGCCTCGCCCAATCACTCGTGGTAAGTCTTGGTGACTTCCAAACCTTCACAGACTTGGTCACTCGGCAATCCACAATTCCTCTTGGATGCTCTAGACCTTGACGCCTAACCGTCTGGAAGAAGCATAGTCTTCAAAGGTAACAAGCGCCGGATCCACGCAGATCAATTTCTTGATGATGCTCAATCACTTGGGGTTTTTGTGGGTTTGGTTTTGGGATTTTCCTCACTTGATGATTTTCGCCAAAGTCCTCGGAGGATGGGTTGCTCTCAAATGACAAGTGTCAAGTTCTCTCGAGCAGCCAACCAACTAGTGGTTGTAGGGGCGGCTATTTATAGCCTAGGAGCAGCCCGCATGATAAGACATAAATGCCCTTCAATGATATGACCGTTAGGTGGATAAGATATTTTGGTCCGCTGGCGCACAGCACAGCAACGGTCGGAAATTTGACTTTCAAAGTCCTCAGGGCTATCATGTTCCTCACTGTGTAGGCAATTCAGACCGGCGAATTCCTAACTCTCGCCGAAAGAAGTCATCGATGACTGTAAGAACTGCGTCTCATCCATCAAGATTTTGATCGAATCAGTATGAGATTTCCAATGGCTTCACTCAAGGGATTGGTAGGTGTAGGATTTTGAGTTGAGCATCACATGGAAATTTTTCCTTAGTATTTCTCGACCCCTTTAACGAAGACGGTGTTTCCTATGACTCAAGAAAGAGAAAATGAAACTACGAAAACAAAAGTCTTCACGCTTCATATTCCTCGAATGAATATCAAGTCTTCATGGTCACACCAATTTCTTTACTTTCAAAGTCTTCTAAAGTCTTCGAATATCAAAGTCTTGATCGAAGAACTTCATTTTTAGGGTCGACTTTCGTGTAAATATCAAACTCCTCATAGACTTATAGACCTGTGTGCACTCACAAACGCATCAGTTACTTAACCTATAAGTCTTCAATACACCAAAATCACTAAGGGGCACTAGATGCACTTACACCTACATGTCACCAAGATCAATCTAGGAAATGCTAGCAACGAGAGAGAGGGGGTGCATTTTCATACCCTTGAAGATCGCTAAGCGGAAGCGTTATAAGAACGCGGTAGATGGAGTCGTACTCGCGGCGATTCAAATCTCGGAAGATCCGATCCAAGCGCCAAACGGATGGCGCCTCCGTGTTCAACACACATACAACTCGGGGACGTATCCTCCTTATTGATCCATCAAGGGGAGAGGATAAGTTGAGGGAGAATTCCGGCAGCACGACGGCGTGGTGGTGGAGCTCGTGGTTCTCCGGCAGAGCTTCGCTACGCTCAACGGAGGAGGAGGAGGAGTTGGAGGGAAGGGTTGCGCCAGGGGCAAGGGGTTCAGCTCCCATGTGCCTCCCCACTATATATAGGGGTGGAGGGGGCTAGTTTCTTGCTCTCCAAGTCCATTGGGACGTTGGCAAAGGTGGGAGGAAAGAAATCCCATCCTTTCCCTTCCCCACCGATTGTTATCCCCCCTTTTAGGGATCTTGATCTTATCCCTTCGGGATATGATCTTATTCCTTCTAATGGGGGATCTTCGTGCGCCTTGACCAGGGGTGTGGGGCCTTACCCCACTACCCATGTTCATGTGGGTTCCCCCATGCAGGTCGGCCCCACTCCAGAACCTTCTAGAACCTTCCCGGTACAATACCGAAAAATCCCGAACATTTTCCGGTGGCCAAAATAGGACTTCCCATATATAAATCTTAACCTCCGGACCATTTCAAAACTCCTCGTGATGTCCAGGATCTCATTCGAAACTCCGAAAAACTTTTGGTAACCACATACAATTCCCATTACAACTCTAGCGTCATCGAACCTTAAGTGTGTAGACCCTACGGGTTCGGGAACCATGGAGACATGACCGAGATGCCTCTCTGGCCAATAACCAATAGCGGGATCTGGATACCCATATTGGCTCCCACATGTTCCAATATGATCTCATTGGATGAACCACGATGTCGGGGATTCAATCAATCCCGTATACAATTCCCTTTGTCCATCGGTATGTTACTTGCCCGAGATTCGATCGTCGGTATCCCTATACCTTGTTCAATCTCGTTACCGGCAAGTCTCTTTACTCATTCCGTAACGCATGATCCCGTGGCTAACTCATTAGTCACATTGATCTTGTTATGATGATGCATTACCGAGTGGGCCCAGAGATACCTCTCCGCCATACGGGGTGACAAATCCCAGTCTCGATTCGTGCCAACCCAACAGACACTTTCGGAGATACCTGTAGTGCACCTTTATAGCCACCTAGTTACGTTGTGACGTTTGATACACCCAAAGCATTCCTACGGTATCCGGGAGTTGCACAATCTGATGGTCTAAGGAAATGATACTTGACATTAGAAAAGCTCTAGCAAACGAACTATGCGATCTTGTGCTATGCTTAGGATTGGGTCTTGTCCATCACATAATTCTCCTAATGATGTGATCCCGTTATCAATGACATCCAATGTTCATGGTCAGGAAACCACAACCATCTATTGATCAAGGAGCTAGTCAACTATAGGCTCACTAGGGACATATTGTGGTCTATGTATTCACACATGTATTACGGTTTCCGATTAATACAATTATAGCATGAACAATAGACAATTATCATGAACAAGGAAATATAATAATAAACATTTTATTATTGCCTCTAGGGCATATTTCCAGCAGTCTCCCACTTGCACTAGAGTCAATAATCTAGTTACATTGTGTTGAATCAAACACCCATAGTGTCCTAGTGCTGATCATGTTTTGCTCGTGGAAGAGGTTTAGTCAACGGGTCTGCAATATTCAGATCTGTATGTACTTTGCAAATCTCTAGGTCATATTGTAGATGCTGCTTCCATGCTCCACTTGGAGCTATCCCAAATGGTTGCTCCACTATATGTATCCGATTTGCTACTCAGAGTCATCCGGATAGGTGTTAAAGCTTGCATCAACGTAACCCTTTACGCCGAACTCTTTACCACCTCCATAACCGAGAAACATTTCCTTATTGCTCTAAGGACAATTTTGACCGCTGTCCAATGGTCCACTCCTGGATCACTCCTGTACCCCCTCTCCAGACATGTGGCAAGGCACATATCAGGTGCGGTACACAGCATGGCGTATCGTATAGAGCCTATGGCTAAGGCATAAGGGACGACCTTCGTCCTTTCTCTTGCTTCTTCCGTGGTCAAGCTTTAAGTCTTAACTTCACACCTTACAACTCAAGCAAGAACTCCTTCTTTGACTGATCCATTTTGAACTCCTTCAAAAACATGTCATTGTATGTGCTGTGTGAAAGTCTTATCAGGCATCTTGATCTATCTCTATAGATCTTGATACCCAATATGTAAGCATTTTTACCCAGGTCTTCCTTGAAAAAACTCCATTCAAACAACCCTTTATGCTTTCCAGAAATTCTACATCATTTCCGATCGACAATATGTCATGCACATATATTTATGAGAAATGTTGTAGTGCTCCCACTCACTTTCTTGTAAATACAAGTTTCTTGCAAACTTTGTATAAACCCAAAAGCTTTGATCACCTCATCAAATCTTATGTTCCAACTCCGAGATGCTTGCTCCAGTCCATAGAAGGATCGCTGGAGCTTGCATAACTTTTAGCATCCTTAGGATCGACAAAACCTTCTGGTTGTATCACACACAACCTTTCCTCACGGAAACTGTCAAGGAAACTTTGTTTTGACATCCATCTGCCAGATTTTGTAAATGAAAATGCAGCAAGTGCTCACATAATTCTAACAGACTTCAGCTTTGCTATGATTGCAAGAGTCTCATCACAGTCAACTCCTTGAACTTGTCGGAAACTTCTTTGAGACAAGTCGACCTTCATAAATGGCGACATTACCATCAGCATCTGTCTTCTTCTTAAAGACCATTTATTCTCAATGGCTTGCCGATCATCGGGCAAGTCCACCAAAGTCCATACTTTGTTCTCATACATGGATCCTATCTCGGATTTCATGGCTCCTAGCCATTTGTTGGAATCCGGGCCCACCATCGCTTCTCCATAGCTCGTTGGTTCACCGTTGTCCAACAACATGACCTTTAAGGTAGGGTTACCACTCAGAACTTGTACGCACCCTTGTCGACCTACGAGGTTCGATAGTAACTTGATTAGCTTTCTCTTCAACCGACGTAGGTGCCACAAAAACATCTTTCTGTGCCGCGTTGAAGTAAAGGTTCAACAACCTCATCAAGTTCTATCTTCCTCCCACTCAATTCTTTCGAGAGAAACTCTTTCTTGAGAAAGGACCTGCTCTTAGTGACAAACACTTTGCCCTCAGATCTGAGATAGAAGGTATACCCAATCATCTCCTTTGGGTATTCTATGAAGACACAATTATCCGCTTTGGGTTCAAGCTTTTCTGGCTGAAGCCTATCGATATAAGCATCGCAACCCCAAACTTAAGAAAATACAACTTAGGTTTCTTGCCAAACCATATTTCATATGATGTAGTCTCCACGGACTTAGATGGTGCCCTATTTAAAGTGAATGTAGTTGTCTCTAATGCATAACCCCAAAATTATAGCGGTAGATCAGTAAGAGACATCATAGATTGCACCATATCCAATAGAGTGCGATTACGATGTTCGGACACACCATTACGCTATGGTGTTCCAGGTCGCATCAACTGTGAAACGATTCCACCTTGTCTTAAGTGATTGCCAAACTCATAACTCAGATATTCTCCCCTTGATCATATCGTAGGAACTTGATCTTCTTGTTACGATGATCCTCAACTTCACTCTGAAATTTCTTGAACTTTTCAAACATTTCAGACTTATGCTTCATTAAGTAAACATGCCCATGTCTACTCAATTCATCGGTGAAGGTGAGAAAATAACGATATCCACTGCACGTGTCAACACTCATCGGACCGCACACATCAACATGTATGATTTCCAACAAGTCACTTGCCCGTTCTATTGTTCCAACAAATGGGGTTTTAGTCATCTTGCCAACGAGGCATGGTTCGCATGTGTCAAGTGATTCAAAATCAAGTGACTCCAAAAGTCCATCGGCATGGAGGTTCTTCATGCGCTTTACACCAGTATGACCTAAGCGGCAGTGCCACAAGAAAGTGGTACTATCATTATCAACTCTACATCTTTGGCATCAATGTTGTGAACATGTGTATCACTACGACTAAGATTCAATAAACCATTCACATTGGGTGCATGACCATAGAAAGTGTTATTCATGTAAACAGAATAACCATTATTCTCTGACGTAAATGAATAACCGTATTGCAATAAACATGATCTAATCATGTTCATGCTCAACGTAGACACTAATGCAAACAACATTTATCTAGGTTCAACACTAACCCCGAAGGTAGAGAGAGCGTGCGATGGTGATCACATCAACCTTAGAAACACTTCCAACACACATCGTCAGCTCGCCCTTAGCTAGTCTCCGTTTACTCCATAGCTTTTGTTTCGAGTTACCAACATTAGCAACTGAACCGGTATCTAATACCCAGGTGCTACTAGGAGTACTAGTAAGGTACACATCAGTAACACATATATCAAATATACTTTTGTTGAAGTTGCCAGCCTTCTTATCTACCAAGTATTTGAGGCAGTTCCGCTACCAGTGACCGTTCCCCTAATAGAAGCACTTTGTCTCGGGTTTGGGTTCTTGGGATTCTTCACTGGAGTGGCAACTGGCTTGCCATTCATGAAGTTTCCCTTCTTGCCCTTGCCCTTCTTAAAACTAGTGGTCTTGTTAACCATCAACCCTTGATGATCCTTCTTGATTTCTACCTTCACGGCCTTAAGCACGACGAACAGCTTCGGGATCATCTTCCCTTGCATGTTATAGTTCATCACGAAGCTCTAGTAGCTTGGTGATAGTGACTGGAGGACTCTGTCAATCACTCTCTTATCTGGAAGATTAACTCCCATTTGATTCAAGCGATTGAAGTACCAAGACATTCTGAGCACATGCTCACTGGCTGAGCTATTCTCATCCATCTTGTAGGCAAAGATCTTGTCAAAGGTCTCAAACCTCTCAACACTGGCACGAGCCTGAAATACCAATTTCAGCTCTTGGAACATCTCATATGTTCCAGGCATTCAAAAACGCCTTTGGAGCCCCGATTCTAAGCCATAAAGTATGGCGCACTAAACTATCAAGAAGTCATCAGAACGTGTCTGTCAGATGTTCACAACATCCACAGACAACGCTAGAGGGGTTGGCACATGGAGCTGTGCATCAAGGACACAAGCCTTTTGTGTAGCAGTGAGGACAATCCTCAGACTACGGCCCTAGTCCGCACAATTGCTCACAATATCTTTCAACTTAGTCTCTCTCTAGGAACGTATTAAAACAGGGAGCTAAAGCGCGAGCTATTGATCTACAACATAATTTGCAAGGACAATTTAGACTATGTTCATGATAATTAAGTTCATCTAATCAAATTATTTAATGAACTCCCACTCAGATAGACATCCCTCTAGTCATCTAAGTGATACATGATCGGAATCGACTAGGCCATGTCCGATCATCACGTGAGACGGACTAGTCATCAACGGTGAACATCTCCATGTTGATTGCATCTACCATACGACTCATGTTCGACCATTCGGTCTCTCGTGTTCCGAGGCCATGTCTGTATGTGCTAGGCTTGTCAAGTCAACCTAAGTGTTTCACATGTGTAAATCTGGCTTACACCCGTTGTATGCGAACGTTAGAATCTATCACACCCAATCATCACGTGGTGCTTCAAAACAACGAACCTTCGCAACGGTGCACATTTAGGGGGAACACATTTCTTGAAATTTTAGTGAGAGATCATCTTATTTATGCTACCGTCGTTCTAAGCAAATAAGATGTAAACATGACAAACATCACATGCAAATCATAAAGTGACATGGTATGGCCAATATCATCTTGCGCTTTTGATCTCCATCTTCGAGGCGCGACATGATCACCATTGTCACCGGCATGACACCATGATCTCCATCATGATGATCCCCATCATCATGATCCCCATCATCGTGTCTTCATGAAGTTGTCTTGCCAACTATTAATTCTACTACTATGGCTAACAATTAGCAATAAAGTAAAGTAATTACATGGCGTTTATATTGACTCACAGGTCATACAGTAAATTAAGACAACTCCTATGGCTCCTGCCGGTTGTCATACTCATCGGCATGCAAGTCGTGATTCCTATTATGAGAACATGATCAATCTCATACATCACATATATAATTCATCACATCCTTTTGGCCATATCACATCACATAGCATACCCTGGAAAAACAAGTTAGACGTCCTCTAATTGTTGTTGCATGTTTTACGTGGCCGCTGTGGGTTTCTAGCAAGAATGTTTCTTACCTACACAAAAGCCACAACGGTGATATGTCAATTGCTATTTACCCTTCATAAGGACCCTCTTCATCAAATCCGATCCGTCTAAAGTGGGAGAGACAGACACCCGCTAGCCACCTTATGCAACAACTGCATGTCAGTCAGTGGAATCTGTCTCATGCAAGCGTACGTGTAAGGTCGGTCCGGACCGCTTCATCCCACAATGCCGCCGAATCAACATAAGACTAGTAACGGTAAGAAAATTGACCAAATCCTCACCCACAACTACTTGTGTTCTACTCGTGCATAGAATCTATGCATAGACCTAGCTCTGATACCACTATTGGGGAACGTAGTAGTAATTCAAAAAATTGCCTATGTGTCACCAAGATCAATCTAGGAGATGCTAGCAGCAAGAGAGAGGAGTGCATCTTCATACCCTTGAAGATCGCTAAGCAGAAGGGTTACAAGAACGCGGTTGATGGAGTCGTACTCGCGGTGATTCAAATCGCGGAAGATCAGATCCAAGCGCCTAACGGACGGAGCCTCCGCGTTCAATAAACATACAACCCCACGACGTCTCCTCCTTCTTGATCCAGTAAGGGGAGAGGAGAAGTTGAGGGAGAACTTAGGCAACACGACGGCGTGGTGGTGGAGCTCGTGGTCCTCCGGCAGAGCTTCGCTATGCTCAACGGAGGAGGAGGAGGAGTTGGAGGGGAGGGCTGCGCCAGGGGCAAAGGGTCCAGCTCCCATGCGCCTCCCCACTATATATAGGGGTGAAGGGGGCTGGTTTCTTGCCCTCCAGGTCCATTGGGGCATTGGCAAAGGTGGGAGGAAAGAAATCCCATCCTTTCCCTTCCCCACCGATTGCTATCCCCCCTTTTTAGGGATCTTGATCTTATCCCTTCGGGATATGATATTATTCCTTCTAGGGGGGATCTTGGTGCGCCTTGACCAGGGGTGGGGGGCCTTGCCCCACTACCCACGTTCATGTGGGTCCCCCATGCAGGTGAGCCCCACTCTGGAACCTTCTAGAACCTTTCCGGTACAATACCAAAAAATCCTGAACATTTTCCGATGGCCAAAATAGGACTTCCCATATAAAAATATTTACCTCCGGACCATTCCGGAACTCCTCGTGACGTCTGGGATCTAATCCGAGACTCCGAACAACTTTCGGTAAGCACACACAATTCCCATTACAACTCTAGCGTCACCGAACCTTAAGTGTGTAGACAACTTTCGGTAAGCACACACATTTCGGTAAGCAAACAAACTACGCGGTCTTGTGCTATGCTTAGGATTGGGTCTTGTCCATCACAGAGTTCTCCTAATGATGTGATCCCGTTATCAATGACATCCAATGTCCATGGTCAGGAAACCACAACCATCTATTGATCAAGGAGCTAGTCAACTAGAGGCTCACTAGGGACATATTGTGGTCTATGTATTCACACATGTATTACTGTTTCCGGTTAATACAATTATAGCATGAACAATAGAAAATTATCATGAGCAAGGAAAATATAATAATAAACATTTTATTATTTCCTCTAGGGAATATTTCCAACATAAATAACATCATATCATTACATCAAGTTCCATCTACCAAATTTAAATGACTTAGAGCACTCGTCCAAGTGGCAAATATCCAAATGACAAGTGTTCTACACCGAAAAGGAGCCCCTAATAAGCCGGAAAGTAGTTCCTAATCACCTTAAAACGTTGACTTGTGCATCACGCTCTTGGATTGGCTTCGATCGATACTCGGCCGAACCCGCCCAATGAATCATCGAACCCTTTTCCTCGCGGAACGAGGCCAATCGAGAACGACGGGTTGGATTCTCCGACATTCCTTGATCGATTACCCATCCAATGATCTGACCGGGCTTTGCATGTCCAGCTCGCTGAATTCATCAATGCTTACGGAGAACGCTATCTCCATTGCCAAAGTGTATCTACAGTCATCTTCCTTCTCTCGCAACTCATGAACTAGCTTATCTTTTTCTTTCTCGAGCTCTTCAGGGAACTTACATAACACATACTTTTTAAAATCCCGCATAGCTGCATTTGCCTCTTCACAACTATTAATCCATTTTTGAAGCTCCATCATCATCCGGCGGCGTTGTTGTCCTCCACACTTCTCATATGCTATCTGCACCGGGGACTTGTTTCCCATGCTACATGACATGGAACAAAGCAAAACTCAAATCAAATGATATAAGACATACACAAAACATAGATTATTTACAAATTACCTAAGACATGAAGTTCTCACAGGTTCAAATGACATAGGGTACATAACATAAGGACGAGTTCAAATGACATAGCTTACATAACATAATTACAACTTCAAACGACATAGGTTACATAAGAAAGCAAATGGTAAGGTGTACATGCCATTATAGTCCAAATGACACTACGACATCATGTAGTTCAACCCCCTTTATTCGTCCATCAACGCGACGTCTTTGTCATGCGATCCCGGGTTGCAACAAATGACATCATTTCTTTCACGGACCAAGCCTAACGAGAAGCCCGACTAGCTATCAGCGATGATGGTTGCCTAACTACCTAGTCAATGATCCGGCCAGGGTTTTTCAAGTCCATCTCATGCACTTCATCCCTTGTTCCGCACAATGCAATTTGACTTGCAAGAGCACGTCTATGAAATTTATCTTCCTTCTTTAGCTTGCTTATGTTTTTCTCTTTAGCTTCGTACACCTTCTCATTGTCCTCGCACTTAGACACAAGTACTTTGAAAAGTCTCTACAAGCCGCATTCAACGCATTGATGACTTCGAACCACGGCTTCATCTTTTCCTCAATAACTGCACGTTCATGCTTCGCCGCTGCCTCCGCAAAAGTCTCAAAAAAGATGACCGATCCCATCCTACAAGTCGAGGGTAATTATAACGGTCATCCAAGGCAAAAACATAACCTCATTTACTACCACTAATCCTAGGACTAGATCGAGTTACAATTCGAGGGGTAACTACTATAACAGTCATCATAGGCATATACTTATCCGTAACCCTAATCATAACCCTAACCATGACCACAAAAGCCTAAATGGTAGCTCTTAGTACCCCCAACAATGCTAGTCACACAATACATAGTCAAAGCTCAAACATTACCCTAAATGCATCATATACATTGATTTCACCACAACAAAATCATGAACTAGGGTTTGCAACAAAGTGAGCTAAAAACATGATTCCAACCAACCAAAATTAGGGGGAGCGAGGGAGGTACCTTGGGTGACGAAAGTGCTCCAGATCCACCGGACAAATCTAAAGCAAATGGGTGAGATTTGAGAGGGTTTGTGTGAGGAGAAGAGGGGAGAAGAGGACTTGAGCTCGAAAGAGGGAGAATGGGGAATGGGGGTGAATGAGTGGGTGGGGGAGCACATCCCCCACCCCACAACCCTATCCAGAGGCCTACCACCAAGGTCCATGGTGGTAGGTTATGCCACCCTACCGCCGAGGGGCCTAGCGGCAGGGGCCTTTGCCAGCTAGGCCGAAGCAAACGGGTTAACTATAGCCGAAAGGCTTACTACCGGAGGCTCTAGCGGTAGCTGTTGGGTAACGTAGTAATTTCAAAATTTTCCTACGCATACGCAAGATCATGGTGATGATATAGCAACGCGGGGAGAGTGTTGTCTACATACCCTTGTAGACCGAAGCGGAAGCGTTGACGCAACGTAGAGGAAGTAGTCGTACGTCCTCCCGGTCCGACCGATCCAAGCACCGTTACTCCGGCACCTCCGAGTTCTTGACACGCAGACAGCTCGATGACGCACCTCGATCTCCAATCCAAGAGAGGCCCGAGGGGAGTTCCACAAGACGACGGCGTGGTGACGATATTGATGTTCTCTGTCGCAGGCTTCGCCTAAGCACCGCTACAATATGATCGAGGTGTAATATCGTGGAGGGGCTCCGACTGCTAAGGAACGATCAATGATCAACTTGTGTGTACTAGGGTGCCCCCTACCCCGTGATATAAAGGAGGGAGGAAGGAGGTGGCCGGCCCAAGGGGGGCGCCATGAGGAGGGGAAACCTACTCCAAGTAGGTTTCCTCTTTCCTTATCTTATTTGGAGGGGGAAGGAAGGAGTACTAGTATTAGGAAGTAGTACTAGTAGTAGGAAGGAAGAGAGGGGAAGGAGAAAGGAAAGGGGGGGCGGCCCCCCTCCCCAATTCGGATTGGGCTTGGGGGGGGGCGCCTCCCTTGCTCCTTCTCTTCCTCCTACATGGGCCCAATAAGGCCCATATACCTCCCGGGGTTCCAGAACCTCCGGAGCTCCAAACTTCTCCGAACCTTTCCTGTCCAAATATATCCGTCCAATATATCAATCTTTATGTCTCAACCATTTAGAGACTCCTCGTCATGTCCGTGATCATATCCGGACTCAACAAACTTCGTACATCAAAATACATAAACTCATAATATAACCATCATCGAAACCTTAAGCGTGCGGACCCTACGGTTCGAGAATAATGCGACATGACCGAGACATGTCTCGGTCAATAACCAATAGCGGGACCTGGATGCCCATATTGGTTCCTACATATTCTATGAAGATCTTTATCGGTCAAACCGCATAACAACATACTTTGTTCCTTTGTCATCGGTATGTTACTTGCCCGAGATTCGATCGTCGGTATCCAATACCTAGTTCAATCTCGTTACGCAAGTCTCTTTACTCGCTCAGAATACGTCATCTCATAACTAACTCATTAGTTATATGCTTGCAAGGCTTAAGTGATGAGTATTACCGAGAGGGCCCAGAGATACCTCTCCGACAATCGGAGTGACAAATCCTAATCTCAATTATGCCAACTCAACATGAACCGGAAACACCGTAGAGCACCTTTATAATCACCCGATTCGTTAGACGCCGGTAGCACACAAAGTGTTCTTCCGTACACGGAGTTGCACAATCTCATAGTTGCAGGAACTTTGTATAAGTCATGAAGAAAGCAATAGCAGTATACTAAACGATCAAGTGCTAGGCTAACAAAATGGGTCATGTCAATCAAATCATTCTTCTAATGATGTGATCCCACTAATCAAATGACAACACATGTCTATGGTCAAGAAACATGACCATCTTTGATTAATGAGCTAGTCAAGTAGAGGCATACTAGTGACTATATGTTTGTCTATGTATTCACACATGTATCATGTTTCCGGTTAATACAATTCTAGCATGAATAATAAACATTTATCATGATATGAGGAAATAAATAATAACTTTATTATTGCCTCTAGGGCATATTTCCTTCATTCTCCCACTTGCACTAGAGTCAATAATCTAGATTACATAGTAATGATTCTAACACCCATGGAGTCTTGGTGCTGATCATGTTTTGCTCGTGAGAGAGGCTTAGTCAACGGCGCAACATTCAGATCCGTATGTATCTTGCAAATCTCTATGTCTCCCACTTGGACTTGGTCCCGAATGGAACTGAAGCGTCTCTTGATGTGCTTGGTCCTCTTGTGAAATCTGGATTCCTTTGCCAAGGCAATTGCACCAAGATTGTCACAGAAGATCTTCATTGGTCCCGATGCACTAGGTATGACACCTAGATCGGAAATGAACTCCTTCATCCGACTCCTTCATTTGCTGCTTGAAGCAGCTATGTACTCCGCTTCACATGTAGATCCGCCACGGCGCTTTGTTTAGAACTGCACCAACTTACAGCTCCGCCGCTTAATAAAAACACGATCCGGTTTGCGATTTAGAATCGTCCGGATCAAGTGTCAAAGCTTGCATCGACGTAACCATTTACGACTAGCTCTTTGTCACCTCCATATACGAGAAACATATCCTTAGTCCTTTTCGTATTTCAGATGTTCTTGACCGCTGTCCGATGATCCACTCTGGATTACTTTGGTACCTTCTGCTAAGCTTATTGCTAAGCATACGTCGTGTCTGGTACACAAGATTGCATACATGATAGAGCCTATGGCTGAAGCATAGGAACATTTTTCATTTTCTCTCTATCTTCTGCTGTGGTGGGGCATTGAGTTCGACTCAATTTCACACCTTGTAGCAAGAATCCTTTCTTTGCTCGATCCATATTGAACTTTTTCAATATTTTGTCAAGGTATGTGCTTTGTGAAAGTCCTATTAAGCGCCTTGATCTATCTCTATAGATCTTGATGCCTAATATGTAAGCAGCTTCTCCGAGGTCTTTCATCGAAAAACTTTTATTCAAGTATCCCTTTATGCTATCCAGAAATTCTATATCATTTCCAATTAATAATATGTCATCAACATATAAAACTAGAAATGCTACTGAGCTCCCACTCACTTTCTTGTAAATACAAAGCTTCTCCAAAAGTCTCAGATAAAACCATATGCTTTGATCACACTATCAAAATGTTTATTCCAGCTTCGAGATGCTTGCACCAGTCCATAAATGGAACGTTGGAGCTTGCACACTTTGTCAAGACCTTTTGGATCAACAAAACCTTCGGCTGCATCATATACAACTCTTCTTCTAAAAATCCATTCAAGAATGCGTCTTGACATCCATTTGCCAAATTTCATAATCATGAAATGCAGCAATAGCCAACATGATTCGGACAGACTTAAGCATCGCCACGGTGAGAAAGTCTCATCGTAGTCAACCCCTTGAACTTGTCGAAAACGTTTCGCAACAAGTCGAGCTTTATAGACGAGAATATTACCATCAGCGTCGGTCTTCTTCTTAAAGATCCATTTATTCTCAATGGCTTGCCGATCATCGGGCAAGTCAACCAAAGTCCATACTTTGTTTTCATACATGGATCCTATCTCAGATTTCATGGCCTCCAGCCATTTTGCGGAATCTGGGCTCATCATCGCTTCCTCATAGTTCGAGGTTCATCATGGTCAAGTAACATGACTTCGAACAGGATTACCATACCACTGTGCGGATCTTACTCTGGTAGACCCACGAGGTTCAGCAGAAACTTGATCAAGTTTCATGATCAATATCATTAGCTTCCTCACTAGTTGGTGTAGTTGTCACGGAACCGGTTCTCGTGATGAACTGCCTTCCAACAAAGGAGTAGATACTGCTTATCTCATCAAGTTCTACTTTCCTCCCACTCACTTCTTTCGAGAGAAATTCTTTTCTAGAAAGGATCCATTCTTAGCAACAAATGTTTTGCCTTCGGATCTGTGATAGAAGGTGTACCCAACAGTTTCCTTTGGGTATCCTATGAAGACACATTTCTCGATTTGGGTTCGAGCTTATCTGGTTGAAGTTTCTTCACATAAGCATCGCAGCCCCAAATTTTAAGAAACGACAACTTTGGTTTCTTGCCAAACCATAGTTCATAAGGCGTCGTCTCAACGGATTTTGATGGTGCCCTATTTAACGTGAATGCGGCCGTCTCTAAAGCATAACCCCAAAACGATAGCGGTAAATCGGTAAGAGACATCATAGATCGCACCATATCAAGTAAAGTACGATTACGACGTTCGGACACACCATAATGTTGTAGTGTTCCAGGTGGCGTGAACTGTGAAACTATTCCACATTTGTTTTATATGAAGGCCAAACTCGTAACTCAAATATTCTCCTCCACGATCAGATCGTAGAAACTTTATTTTCTTGTTACGATGATTTTCTACTTCACTCTGAAATTCTTTGAACTTTTCAAATGTTTCAGACTTGTGCTTCATTAAGTAGATATATCCATATCTGCTCAAATCATCTGTGAAGGTGAGAAAATAACGATATCCGCCACGAGCCTCAACATTCATCGGGCCACATACATCTGTATGTATGATTTCCAACAAATCTGTTGCTCTCTTCATAGTACCGGAGAACGGCGTTTTAGTCATCTTGCCCATGAGGCACAGTTCGCAAGTACCAAGTGATTCATAATCAAGTGATTCCAGAAGTCCATCAGTATGGAGTTTCTTCATGCGTTTTACACCGATATGACCTAAACGGCAGTGCCACAAATAAGTTGCACTATCATTATCAACTCTGCATCTTTTGGCTTCTACATTATGAATATGTGTATCACTACTATCGAGATTCAATAAAAATAGACCACTCTTCAAGGGTGCATGACCATAAAAGATATTACTCATATAAATAGAACAACCATTATTCTCTCGATTTAAATGAATAACCGTCTCGCATCAAACAAGATCCAGATATAATGTTCATGCTCAACGCAGCACCAAATAACAATTATTTAGGTCTAAAACTAATCCCGATGGTAGATGTAGAGGTAGCGTGTCGACGGCGATCACATCGACTTTGGAACCGTTTCCCACGCGCATCGTCACCTCGCCCTTGGCGCTGCTCGCTTATTCCAGTAGTCCTGCTTCGAGTTGCAAATATTAGCAATGTAACCAAGATCAAATACCAGTGCTACTACGAGCTCTAGTTAGGTACACATCAATAACATGTATATCACATATACCTTTGTTCACTTTGCCATCCTTCTTATCCGCCAAATACTTGGGGCAGTTCCGCTTCAAAGGACGATCGCTGCTTGCAGAGAAGCACTCGATTTGAGCTTAGGTCCAGACTTGGGTTTCTTCTCTTGAGCAGCAACTTGCTTGCCGTTCTTTTGAAGTTCCCTTCTTATTCCTTTGCCCTTTTCTTGAAACTAGTGGTCTTGTTGACCATCAACACTTGATGCTCCTTCTTGATTTCTACCTCCGCTGCTTTCAAAGATCGCGAAGAGCTCGAATAGTTTTGTTCATCCCTTGCATATTATAGTTCATCACAAAGCTCTTGTAGCTTGGTGGCGATGATCAAGAATTTCATCAATGACACTATCATCGTGAAGATTAACTCCCGGTTGAATCAAGTGATTGTTATACCCGCACATTTCGAGTATATGTTCACCGTGTAACTATTCTCCTCCATCTTGCAGCTATAGAACTTATTGGAGACTTCATATCTCTCAATCCGGGCATTTGCTTGAAATATTAACTTCAACTCCTAGAACATCTCATATGCTCCATGACGCTCAAAACGTCGTTGAAGTCCCGGTTCTAAGCCGTAAAGCATGGCACATCGAACTATAGAGTAGTCATCAGCTTTGCTCGCCAGACGTTCTTAACGCCGTCGGCCAGCATCAAGAAGCAGTTCGGCACCCAGCGGTGCTTCCAGACGTAACTATTTTGTGCAGCAATGAGGATAATCCTCGTGTTACGGACCCGATCCGTAATTGCTACCATCATCTTTCAACTTTGCTTTCTCAAGGAACGCATTAAAATTCAACGGAACAACAAAGACGAGCCATCTATCTACAAACAAACATAGACAAGCAAGATACTATCGGTACTAAGTTCATGATAAATTTAAGTTCAATTAATCATATTACTTAAGAACTCCCACTTAGACAGACATCTCTCTAGTCATCTAAGTGATTACGTGATCCAAATCAACTAAACCATAACCGATCATCACGTGAGTAGTTTTCAATGGTGAACATCACTATGTTGATCATATCTACTATATGATTCACGCCGACCTTTCGGTCTCCGTGTTCCGAGGCCATATCTGCATATGCTAGGCTCGTCAAGTTTAACTCGAGTATTCTGCGTGTGCAAAACTGGCTTGCACCCGTTGTAGATGGACGAGAGCTTATCACACCCGATCATCACGTGGTGTCTCGCACGATTTAACTTTGGCAACGGTGCATACTCGTGGAGAACACTACTTGATAATTTTAGTGAGAGATCATCTTAAAATGCTACCGTCAATCAAAGCAAGATAAGATGCATAAAGGATAAACATCACATGCAATCAATATAAGTGATATGATATGGCCATCATCATCTTGTGCTTGTGATCTCCATCTTCAAGCACCGTCGTGATCACCATCGCCACCGCGCGACACCTTGATCTCCATCGTAGCATCGTTGTCGTTCGCCATCTATTGCTTCTCGACTATCGCTACCGCTTAGTGATAAAGTAAAGCAATTATGTATGCGTTGCATTTCATACAATAAAGCGACAACCATATGGCTCTCGCCATTGTCGATAACCGGTTACAAAACATGATCATCTCATACAATAAAATATAGCATCACGTCTTGACCATATCACATCACAACATGCCTGCAAAAACAAGTTAGACGTCCTCTACTTTGTTGTTGCAAATTTTACGTGGCTGCTACGGGCTTAAGCAAGAACCAATCTCACCTACGCATCAAAACCACAACGATAGTTTGTCAAGTTGATGTTGTTTTAACCTTCGCAAGGACCGGGCGTAGCCACACTCGGTTCAACTAAAGTTGGAGAAACAGACACCGCTAGTCACCTGTGTGCAAAGCACGGCGGTAAAACCAGTCTCGCGTAAGCGTACGCGTAATGTCGGTCCGGGCCGCTTCATCCAACAATACCGCTGAACCAAAGTATGACATCTTTGGTAAGCGGTATGACTTATATCGCCCACAACTCACTTGTGTTCTACTCGTGCAAATAACATCAAACCATAAAACCTAGGCTCGATGCCTTTGTTGGGTAACGTAGTAATTTCAAAATTTTCCACGCGACACGCAAGATCATGGTGATGATATAGCAACGAGGGGAGAGTGTTGTCTCACGTACCCTCGATACCAAGCGGAGCGCTGACGCAACATAGAGGAAGTAGTCGACGTCCTCCGGTCCGACCAATCCAAGCACCGTTACTCGGCACCTCCGAGTTCTTGACACGCAGACAGCTCGATGACGCACCTCGATCTCCAATCCAAGAGAGGCCCGAGGGGAGTTACGTCAAGACGACGGCGTGGTGACGATATTGATGTTCTCCTATCGCAGGCTTCGCCTAAGCACCGCTACAATATGATCGAGGTGTAATATCGTGGAGGGGGCACCGCACACGGCTAAGGAACGATCAATGATCAACTTGTGTGTCCTAGGGTGCCCCCTACCCCAGATATAAAGGAGGGAGGGAGGAGGTGGCCGCCCAAGGGGGCGCCATGAGGAGGGGGAAACCTACTCCAAGTAGGTTTCCTCTCTTTCCTTATCTTATTTGGAGGGGAAGGAAGGAGTACTAGTATTAGGAAGTAGTACTAGTAGTAGGAAGGAAGAGAGGGGAAGGAGAAAGGAAGGGGCGGCCCCTCCCCAGTCGGATTGGGCTTGGGCGCGCCTCCCTTGCTCCTTCTCTCTTCCTCCTACATGGGCCCAATAAGGCCCATATACCTCCCGGGGTTCAGTAACCTCCTGAGCTCCAAACTTCTCGAGAACCTTTCCGGTGTCCAAATATATCCGTCCAATATATAAATCTTTATGTCTCGACCATTTCGAGACTCCTCGTCATGTCCGTGATCATATCCGGACTCGAACAAACTTCGTACATCAAAATACATAAACTCATAATATAAGCGTCATCGAAACCTTAAGCGTGCGGACCCTACGGTTCGAGAATAATGCAGACATGACCGAGACATGTCTCTGGTCAATAACCAATAGCGGGACCTGGATGCCCATATTGGTTCCTACATATTCTACGAAGATCTTTATCGGTCAAACCGCATAACAACATACTTTGTTCCCTTTGTCATCGGTATGTTACTTGCCCGAGATTCGATCGTCGGTATCCAATACCTAGTTCCATCTCGTTACCGGCAAGTCTCTTTACTCGCTCAGAATACGTCATCTCATAACTAACTCATTAGTTATATGCTTGCAAGGCTTAAGTGATGAGTATTACCGAGAGGGCCAGAGATACCTCTCCGACAATCGGAGTGACAAATCCTAATCTCAAATTATGCCAACTCAACATGAACCTTGGAAACACCAGAGAGCACCTTTATAATCACCCGATTCGCCAGACGTTTGGTAGCACACAAAGTGTTCTTCCGGTACACGGAGTTGCACAATCTCATAGTTGCAGGAACTTTGTATAAGTCATGAAGAAAGCAATAGCAAGATACTAAACGATCAAGTGCTAGGCTAACAAAATGGGTCATGTCAATCGATCATTCTTCTAATGATGTGATCCCACTAATCAAATGACAACACATGTCTATGGTCAGGAAACATGACCATCTTTGATTAATGAGCTAGTCAAGTAGAGGCATACTAGTGACTATATGTTTGTCTATGTATTCACACATGTATCATGTTTCCGGTTAATACAATTCTAGCATGAATAATAAACATTTATCATGATATGAGGAAATAAATAATAACTTTATTATTGCCTCTAGGGCATATTTCCTTCAGTAGCCTGTGTTGAGCTACCGCCGAGGCCTATGGCGGTAGCTAGAAGGGTCAAATCCCGAAAATTTTCCAGAAGGGGGTCAAATCCGGGAAAACTAGACGAAAAGGGTCAAAACACGAAATTTGGCCCCATTCAACGTGCTACTACCGGAGGCAGCCATGCAAGGACGACACTAATCGTCGTGTCTGATTCTTTGCGTACACACCGGACCAGCTCCTCGCCCAGTCTCAGGCCAACTCCAATGTGCCGATTCATATGGTCCGCTTGTGTTCGTCAGGTCCAATGGACAAAAAAATACGGCTCAATGCGTCGACACAAAAGGACGAATGTTCCTTAAGACTCATTTCTGGTCTGGGTTGGGTTTTTGTCTACACGGACACACAGCGGACACCCACGACATCCTCTTCATGTCCTTCTCTGGCCTGTCCGCCTGTCGCACACCAATGCACCACTCTCTCCCAAAACCCTCCCACCCTCGCACTATAGCTGACGCGCCCAACCCCGCCCTCACCCCCATCCGGGCCGATACCATCGCCGTTGGCACCGAAGAGGTCGAAGAAGGTGCGCACCGTGGAAGAGACTGCCGCCGAGACGGCGAAGAGGGCTGGACGGAGAAGGAAGGAAAATGCAGAAAAAGAAGCCGCCGCCGCCCTAGTTGCAGTCGCTCAGCCCAGGCTGCCGCTGCGGAAAGCGATGCCCTCATCGCCAAGGCCGCACAACAGTCCTTCCTCATGTTGGGGAACGTAGTAATTTCAAAAAATTTCCTACGCACACGCAAGATCATGATGATGCATAGCAACGAGAGGGGAGAGTGTTGTCTACGTACTCTCGTAGACCGAAGCGGAAGCGTTGACGCAACGTAGAGGAAGTAGTCGTACGTCCTCCCGGTTCAACCGATCCAAGCACCGTTACTCCGGCACCTCCGAGTTCTTGACACACGTACAGCTCGATGACGCAACCCCGATCTCCGATCCAGCAGAGGCGGGGAGGAGTTTCACAAGACGACGGCGTGGTGACGATCTTGATGTTCTCTGTCGCAGGCTTCGCTTAAGCTCCGCTACAATATGACCGAGGTGTAATATCATGGAGGGGGGCACCGCACACGGCTAAGGAACGATCTCAATGATCAACTTGTGTGTCATGGGGTGCCCCTGCCCTCAGATATAAAGGATCAAGGGAGGGCCGCCAAGGAGAGGAGGCGCTGCCTAGGGGGCAATCCTACTCAAGTAGGATTCCCCTCTTTCCAAGTCCTACTAGGAGAAGGGAAGGAAGGGAGGAGAAGGAGAAGGAAGGAGAGGGAGGAGAAGAAGGAAGGGGCGGCCCCTAGTCCAATTCGGTTTGGGCTAGGGGGGCCGCGCGCCCTTCCTACTCTCTTCCACCACTTGGCCCATTAGGCCCAATGCTTCTTCCTCGTATTCCAGTAACTCCCCGGTACCCCCGAAAATACCCGAATCACTCGGAACCTTTCCGAACTCCGAATATAGTCGTCCAATATATCGATCTTTACGTCTCGACCATTTCGAGACTCCTCGTCATGTCCCCGATCTCATCCGGGACTCCGAACTCCTTCGGTACATCAAAACTCATAAACTCATAATATAACTGTCATCGAAACCTTAAGCGTGCGGACCCTACGGTTCGAGAACAATGTAGACATGACCGAGACATGTCTCCGGTCAATAACCAATAGCGGGACCTGGATGCCCATATTGGTTCCTACATATTCTACGAAGATCTTTATCGGTCAAACCGCATAACAACATACTTTGTTCCCTTTGTCATCGGTATGTTTACTTGCCCGAGATTTGATCGTCGGTATCCAATACCTAGTTCAATCTCGTTACCGACAAGTCTCTTTACTCGCTCTGTAATACGTCATCTCATAACTAACTCATTAGTTACATGCTTGCAAGGCTTAGGTGATGAGTATTACCGAGAGGGCCCAGAGATACCTCTCCGACAATCAGAGTGACAAATCCTAATCTCGAATTATGCCAACTCAACATGTACCTTCGGAAACACCTGTAGAGCACCTTTATAATCACCCGATTCGTTAGACGTTTGGTAGCACACAAAGTGTTCTTCCGTAAACGGAGTTGCACAATCTCATTGTTGCAGGAACTTTGTATCACCATGAAGAAAGCAATAGCAAGATACTAAACGATCAAGTGCTAGGCTAATAGAATGGGTCATGTCAATAACATCATTCTTCTAATGATGTGATCCCACTAATCAAATGACAACACATGTCTATGGTCAGGAAACATAACCATCTTTGATTAATGAGCTAGTCAAGTAGTCAAGTAGAGGCATACTAGTGACTATAGTTTTGTCTATTTATTCACACATGTATTATGTTTCCGGTTAATACAATTCTAGCATGAATAATAAACATTTATCATGATATGAGGAAATAAATAATAACTTTATTATTGCCTCTAGGGCATATTTCCTTCAGTCTCCCACTTGCACTAGAGTTAATAATCTAGTTCACATCGCCATGTGATTTAACACCAATATTCATATCTGTATATGATTAACACCCATAGTTCACATCATCATGTGACCAACATCCAAAGGGTTTACTAGAGTTAATAATCTAGTTCACATCGCTATGTGATTAACACCCAAAGATTACTAAGGTGTGATCATGTTTTGCTCGTGAGAGAAGCTTAGTCAACGGGTCTGTCATATTCAGAGCCGTATGTATTTTGCAAATATTCTGTGTCTATAATACTCTGCACGGAGCTACTCTAGCTAATTACTCCCACTTTCAATATGTATCCAGATTGGGACTTAGAGTCATCTGGATCGGTGTAAAAGATTGCACCAATGTAACTCTTTACGACGGGCTCTTTTATTACCTCCATAATCGAGAAATATTTCCTTAGTTCTCACTAAGGATAATTTTGACCAATGTCCAGTGATCTACTCCTAGATCACTATTGTACTCCCTTGCCAAACCAGGGCAGAGTATACAATAGGTCTGGTCCATAGCATGGCATACTTTGTAGAACCTATGACTGAGGCATAGGGAATGACTTTCATTCTCTTTTCTATGTTCTGCCTTGGTCGGGATTCGAGTCTTACTCAATTTCACACCTTTGCAACACAGGCAAGAACTCTTTCTTTGACTGTTCCATTTTGAACTATTTCAAAATCTTGTCAAGGTATGTACTTATTGAAAAACTTATCAAGCGTCTTGATCTATCTCAATAGATCTTGATGCTCAATATGTAAGTAGCTTTACTGAAGTCTTTCTTTTAAAGAACTCCTTCAAAACACTCCTTTATGCTTTGTAGAATAATTCTACATTATTTCCGATCAACAATATGTCATTCACATATACTTAGCAGAAATGTTGTAGTGCTCCCACTCACTTTCTTGTAAATACAGGCCTTTCCAAAAGTCTGTATTAAATCATATGCTTTGATCAACTCATCAAAGCGTATATTCCAACTCCGAGATGCTTGCACCAGTCGATTGATGGATTGCTGGAGCTTGCACACTTTGTTAGCATCTTTAGGATTGACAAAAACTTTCTGGTTGCATCATATGCAACTCTTCTTTAATAAATCCATTAAGGAATGCAGTTTTGACATCCATTTGCCAGATTTCATAAAATGTGGCAATTGCTAACATGATTCGGACAGACTTAAGCATTGATACGGGTGAGAAAATCTCATCGTATTCAACCCCTTGAACTCGTTGAAAACCTTTTGCAACAAGTCGAGCTTAATGGATAGTAACACTACTATCAGTGTCCGTCTTCCTCTTGAAGATCCATTTATTTAACATGGCTTGCTGATCATCGAGCAAGTCAATCAAAGTCCATACTTTGTTCTCATACATGGATCATATCTCAGATTTTATGGCCTCAAGCCATTTCGTGGAATCTGGGCTCATCATCGCTTCCTCATAGTTCGTAGGTTCATCATGGTATAGTAACATGAATTCCAGAACAGGATTACCGTACCACTCAGTGCGGACTGTACTTTGGAAGACCTACGAGGTTACAGAATAACTTGATCTCAAGTTTCATGATCATCATCATTAGCTTCCTCACTAATTGGTGTAGGAATCACTGGAACTGATTTCTGTGATGAACTACTTTCCAATTCGGGAGAAGGTACAAATTACCTTATCAAGCTCTACTTTCCTCCCACTCACTTTTTTCGAGAGAAACTCCTTCTCTAGAAAGGATCCATTGTTAGCAACGAATGATTTGCCTTTGGATCTGTGATAGAAGGTGTACCCAATAGTTACCTTTGGGTATTCTATGAAGACGCACTTCTCCGATTTTGATTTGAGCTTATCAGGATGAAACTTTTTCACATAAGCGTCGTAGCCCCAAACTTTAAGAAACGACAACTTGGGTTTCTTGCTAAACCACAGTTCATATGTTGTCGTCTCAACGGATTTAGATGGTGCCCTTTTAATATGAATGCAGTTGTCTCCAATGCATAACCCCAAAACAATATTGGTAAATCAGTAAGAGACATCATAGATCGCACCATATCCAATAAAGTGCGGTTACGACGTTCGGACACACCATAACGTTGTGGTGTTCCAGGTGGCGTGAGCTGTGAAACTATTTCACATTGTTTTAATTGAAGACCAAACTCAGAACTCAAATATTCGTCTCCGCGATCGATCGCGAAACTTTATTTTCTTGTTACGATGATTTTCCACTTCACTCTTGAAATTCTTTGAACCTTTCAACTATTTCAGACTTATGTTTCATCAAGTAGATATACCCATATCTGCTCAAATCATCTTGTGAAGGTCAAAAAATAATGATACTTGCCATGAGCATCAATACTCATTGGATCGCATACATCTGTATGTATTATTTCCAACAAGTTAGTAGCTTGTTCCATTGTTCCGGAGAACGGAGTTTTAGTCATCTTGCCAAAAAGGCACGGTTCGCAAGCATCAAATGATTCATAACCAAGTGATTCCAAAAATCCAT
This sequence comes from Aegilops speltoides, assembly GCA_021437245.1. Lineage (NCBI taxonomy): Eukaryota > Viridiplantae > Streptophyta > Magnoliopsida > Poales > Poaceae > Aegilops > Aegilops speltoides. The sequence continues at coordinate 359,632,412 of CM038147.1, read as the reverse complement.
CTTTATGGAGTTTCTTCATGCGCTTTACACCGATATGGCAGTGCCACAAATAAGTTGCACTATCATTATTAACTTTGCATCTTTTGGCATCAATATTATGAATATGTGTATCATCACGATCGAGATCCAACAAACTATTTTCATTGGGTGTATGATCATTGAAGGTTTTATTCATGTAAACAGAACAACAATTATTCTATGATTTTAAATGAATAACCGTACTGCAATAAACATGATCAAATCATATTCATGCTCAACGTAAACGCCAAATAACATTTATTTAGGTTTAACACTAATCCCGAAAGTATAGGGTGTGTGCGATGATGATCATATCAATCTTGGAACTATTTCCAACACTCATCGTCACTTCCCCTTCAACTAGTCTCTGTTTATTCTGTAACTCCAGTTTCGAGTTACTAATCTTAGCAACCGAACAAGTATCAAATACTCAGGGGCTACTATGAACACTAGCAAGGCACACATTAGTAACCTGTATATCAAATATACCCTTGTTCACTTTGCCATCCTTCTTATCCACCAAATATTCACGGCATTTCCGCTTCCAGTGACCATTTTCTTTGCAGTGTAAACACTCAGTTTCAGGCTATGGTCCAGCTTTGGGCTTCTTCGCAGGAGTGACAACTTGCTTGTCTTTCCACTTGAAGTTCCCTTTCTTTCCCTTTGCCCTTATCTTGAAACTAGTGGTCTTGTCAATCATCAACACTTGATGGTCTTTTCTTGATTTCTACCTTCGTTGATTTCAACATCACGAAGAGCTCGGGAATTGTTTTTGTCATCCCTTGCATACTGTAGTTCATCACGAAGTTCTACTAACTTGGTGATGGTGACTAGAGAATTCTGTCAATCACTATCTTATCTCGAAGATTAACTCCCACTTGATTCAAGCGATTGTAGTACCTGCATAATCGAGCACATGCTCACTAGTTGAGCGATTCTCCTCCATCTTTTAGCTATAGAACTTGTTGGAGACTTCATATCTCTCAACTCGGTATTTGCTTGAAATATTAACTTCAACTCTGGAACATCTCATATGGTCCATGATGTTCAAAACATCTTTGAAGTCCCGATTCTAAGCCATAAAGCATGGTGCACAAAACTATCAAGTAGTCATCATATTGAGCTAGCCAAACGCTCATAACGCCTCGATCTGCTTCTCGCAATAGATCTGTCACCTAGCGGTGCATCAAGGACATAATTCTTACGCAGAAAGAATGAGGATAAACCTCGATCACGGATCCAATCTGCATCATTAACATTTTTCAACACAGTTTTTCTAGGAACATATCAAAATAAACATATGAAAGCAACAACGCAAGCTATTGATCTTACAACATAATTTGCAAAATACTACCGGGACTAAGTTCATGATAAATTTAAGTTCAATTAATCATATTACTTAAGAACTCCCACTTAGACAGACATCTCTCTAGTCATCTAAGTGATCACGTGATCCAAATCAACTAAACCATAACCGATCATCACGTGAGATGGAGTAGTTTTCAATGGTGAACATCACTATGTTGATCATATCTACTATATGATTCACGCCGACCTTTCGGTCTCCGTGTTCCGAGGCCATATCTGCATATGCTAGGCTCGTCAAGTTTAACTTGAGTATTCGCGTGTGCAAAACTGGCTTGCACCCGTTGTAGATGGACGAGAGCTTATCACACCCGATCATCACGTGGTGTCTCGGCACGATTTAACTTTGGCAACGGTGCATACTCGTGGAGAACACTTCTTGATAATTTTAGTGAGAGATCATCTTAAAATGCTACCGTCAATCAAAGCAAGATAAGATGCATAAAGGATAAACATCACATGCAATCAATATAAGTGATATGATATGGCCATCATCATCTTGTGCTTGTGATCTCCATCTCCGAAGCACCGTCGTGATCACCATCGTCACCGGCGCGACACCTTGATCTCCATCGTAGCATCGTTGTCGTACGCCATCTATTGCTTCTACGACTATCGCTACCGCTTAGTGATAAAGTAAAGCAATTACAGGGCGTTTGCATTTCATACAATAAAGCGACAACCATATGGCTCTTGCTAGTTGCCGATAACTTCGGTTACAAAACATGATCATCTCATACAATAAAATATAGCATCACGTCTTGACCATATCACATCACAACATGCCCTGCAAAAACAAGTTAGACGTCCTCTACTTTGTTGCTGCAAATTATACGTGGCTGCTATGGGCTTAGCAAGAACCGTTCTTACCTACGCATCAAAACCACAACGATAGTTTGTCAAATAGACTCCGTTTTAACCTTCACAAGGACCGGGCGTAGTCACACTCGGTTCAACTAAAGTGAGAGAGACAGACACCCGCCAGCCACCTTTAAGCACGAGTGCTCGTAACGGTGAAACCAGTCTCGCGTAAGCGTATGCGTAATGTCGGTCCGGGCCGTTTCATCTCACAATACCGCTGAACCAAAGTATGACATGCTGGTAGGCAGTATGACTTATATCGTCCACAACTCACTTGTGTTCTACTCGTGCATATAACATCAACGCATAAAACCTAGGCTCGGATGCCTTTGTTGGGGAACGAGTAATTTCAAAAATTTCCTACGCACACGCAAGATCATGATGATGCATAGCAACGAGAGGGAGAGTGTTGTCTACGCACCCTCGTGAGACCGAAGCGGAAGTGTTGACATAGCGTAGAGGAAGTAGTCGACGTCCTCCGGTTCAACCGATCCAAGCACCGTTATCGGCACCTCCGAGTTCTTGACACACGACAGCTCGATGACGCAACCCCTATCTCCGATCCAGCAGAGGCGCGGGGAGGAGTTTCACAAGACGACGTGGTGGACGATCTTGATGTTCTCCTGTCGCAGGGCTTCGCCTAAGCTCCACTACAATATGACCGAGGTGTAATATCATAGAGGGGGGCACCGCACACGGCTAAGGAACGATCTCAATGATCAACTTGTGTGTCATGGGGTGCCCCCCTGCCCCCGTATATAAAGGAGCAAGGCGGAGGGGCCGGCCAAGGAGAGGAGGCGCGCCCTAGGGGGGCAATCCTACTCCAAGTAGGATTCCCCCTCTTTCCAAGTCCTACTAGGAGAAGGGAAGGAAGGGGAGGAGAAGGAGAAGGAAGGAGAGGGAGGAGAAGAAGGAAAGGGGGGCCGGCCCCCTAGTCCAATTCGGTTTGGGCCAGGGGGGCCGCGCGCCCTTCCTACTCTCTTCCACCACTTGGCCCATTAGGCCCAATGCTTCTTCCTCGTATTCCCGTAACTCCCCGGTACCCCCGAAAATACCCGAATCACTCGGAACCTTTATGAACTCCGAATATAGTCGTCCAATATATCGATCTTTACGTCTCGACCATTTCGAGACTCCTCGTCATGTCCCCGATCTCATCCGGGACTCCGAACTCCTTCGGTACATCAAAACTCATAAACTCATAATATAATCGCATCGAAACCTTAAGCGTGCGGACCCTACGGTTCGAGAACATGTAGACATGACCGAGACATGTCTCGGTCAATAACCAATAGCGGGACCTGGATGCCCATATTGGTTCCTACATATTCTACGAAGATCTTTATCGGTCAAACCGCATAACAACATACTTTGTTCCCTTTGTCATCGGTATGTTACTTGCCGAGATTTGATCGTCGGTATCCAATACCTAGTTCAATCTCGTTATCGACAAGTCTCTTTACTCGCTCAGAATACGTCATCTCATAACTAACTCATTAGTTACATGCTTGCAAGGCTTAGGTGATGAGTATTACCGAGAGGGCCCAGAGATACCTCTCCGACAATCGGAGTGACAAATCTGATCTCGAATTATGCCAACTCAACATGTACCTTCGGAAACACCTGAGAGCACCTTTATAATCACCCGATTACGTTGTGACATTTGGTACCACACAAAGTGTTCTTCCGTAAACGGAGTTGCACAATCTCATTGTTGCAGGAACTTTGTATCATCATGAAGAAAGCAACAAGATACTAAACGATCAAGTGCTAGGCTAATGAATGGGTCATGTCAATAACATCATTCTTCTAATGATGTGATCCCACTAATCAAATGACAACACATGTCTATGGTCGGAAACATAACCATCTTTGATTAGTGAGCTAGTCAAGTAGAGGCATACTAGTGACTATAGTTTTGTCTATGTATTCACACATGTATTATGTTTCCGGTTAATACAATTCTAGCATGAATAATAAACATTTATCATGATATGAGGAAATAAATAATAACTTTATTATTGCCTCTAGGGCATATTTCCTTCACCTCATTCTACGGTACCAAGAGCCTACCCTTCTCGCTGCCACCACCGCGGCGGCCAGCACGGGTTCATCGGCAGCCAGTCTGCCCAAGCTTCCAGAGTCGCCATGCATGCCAACGCCGCCGACGTATGGGTACCATCCCGGACACGACCCGACATCGTCCCGCTTCTCCACGTAGCCAATCGTCTCGGTGGTGCCCCCCTAATCTCAATTCCACCCCCGTTGCCGGTTAGTTCACTGAGACGCAAAGGAAGCACCCACGGGCCACCACCATAGGCAACTGACCCGATGACCGCAAGCTGTTTGTTGATATGCAGACCCCGACGACGGATGACCTGGCATTCATGGAGGAGATTATCAATGAGGGTGGCCTAGGGTATGATCCCGAGGAGACTCAAAGGCAAGACGACCGCGACCAAGACACCTAAGGCTAAGCCCCCCACGACCACCTGGGCCAAGACACCCAAGGCCAAGAAAGTCAAGATCAAGATGGTGTCGACATCGGCGATGAGTCATTTTTTCATGATGAGCTATCACATCAAGCCAATGCACAAAAGAGGCGGCAAAGCATGAGGATGGGAGCATACACGAAGGATGATGACGAGTTAATTTGCAAAGCTTGGATGGAAACTGGACGAGATTCCAAAACTGGTGCCTAGAAAAAAGGAACAACATTTTGTAAGAGGGTACGTGCATACTTCCATGAACGCTGCAAGTTCGATCTCTACAAATTTGAAAGTGGCCATACACACATTTCAGTCCAAAAGAGGTGGGCCTTTATCCAACTAGAGTGCAACAAGTTTTGTGCCTCCCTTGAGGATATCACCGGCCGGCACGTGAGTGGCCTTGGCATCAAAAGACATGGTATACAGTTTCTACTCTTGTTCATATGAGAATTTGTTGTTTTCCTATGCATATGAATGTATCTTCTTGTTTTCATCTTCATTTGCTAGCTTTTGAACTTCAGAAATCTTCAAGGCCAACATGGGAACACACCATTCACTACCCATTGTTGGATGATGATTTGTGAGTGCTAAAAGCTTAAGTAGCAGTATGCTGCCTAAGAAAGGTGGCCCTTCATATGTGGCCGAACGAAGCGAAGGTGAGAAGCGGCCGAGAGGAAGACCAATTCCAAGGTGGATGAAAAACATGATGCTTTGCAAGAAACTTTGAAGGGTTTCATGACCCAAAAGGAGGTGACGATTGAGAAGAAGGACAAGAGGAAGCGCCAAGAGAAAGAGGAGCAAATGAAGACCTTCTTTGACATACAAAATAAAATCTCAAGATCGATGAGACCAATGCCCAGACAAGAGCAAACGAGATAAAGCTCAAGCTAATCTCAAAAAATTGGAGATAATGGCGGTGGACTTGAGGAAGAACCCCCACCCCCACCCCCAAATGGCTTGGTTCGAGAAGAAGCAAAATGAGATGCTTAAGCTAGCGTGGTCATCTTATGTTTGGCCGAGATGCATGAACTATGGCCGTGCCGCGATTCTTTTTGTATGCCAACATGGATTCGAAACTATGGCTGGTAATGGAGATTTTTTTGTATGCCGGCACGTCTGAATGCTGGCATGGATTCTAGCTAGTATGCAAATATGTTTGTTTGTTGGAAAAAATTCAGCCAGACAGACCAAATGGGTCGGCCGGATGGGTGCATAGTCAAATTTGCGTGGACTCTGCCCCTACAGCCAACCCAAACGGACATAAAGCGAAGCAATTCCGCGTCCATTTGCATCGTGGCGTTGGAGTTGGCCTCAATACCCAACATCACTAGTGGTTCGTCCCTAGGAACGTTGCCTCATTGTCCCTGGCGAAGTCCTCTGACGGCTTACTGCTCCGCCCCACCGCAAGGATTTTGAGAGCTACCTAAGGAAGAGCATGATGTCGTTCTCGTCGACCGGCAATCTTGGATCGCAACAACCACGAAATGATGTGCACATCTTTGTGGTCTCCACAACTTCAGAGTTCTGCGTCGACCCCCGATCAATTCAATTCACATGGTACGGCGGCAGTAGGGCCTGCCACCTCGAAGCCGGGGGTTCGGTAGCGAGAGGAGAAGTCAGCAACGAAGACGGAGAGAGAGAGAGAGAGAGAGAGAGTTTTGACCGACCAGGGAGGAAAACCATTGCGGCCTGTTGGATTAAAAATGAGCGGTCGGGGAGCACAGAGCATATTGAGAAGCAGACAAGTCTCATCCAGTATGTATCTTGCGTTGTAATGCACGGGCTTCTTACTAATTAAAGGAACTTATTTATTGGTTCTTATTTTTCTTGGCGTACCTATTACGCGATTCGCCAGTCCAAAGAATTATTGCGTGCCAAATATAGTGTCAAAAAAAAAATCATGCATTAGCACGAAATTCCTGTCCTTTATCTACACCGTTCTAGTTATATTTTCTGTCTGGCTGTCAAAACAGTGAAGGAGAAGAAAAAGGAAATTTGTGAGTGATCCGTGCCTCTGGGCTCTGGCCTCTAGAAAACTGATTCGAACTGGATTCCACTCGTTGGGCACGGCGGTTTGGGTTCCTTTCTTCTTTCCGGTTGCTGCACCTCGACCTCCACTTTCCCACCTCGCGGCCGGGCCAGCGTCCATGGCAACGCCTTCGCACTCGCACGGGCTCCCGCTCGCGCCCCTCCGGACGCTCCTGCTCGCCTTGCCGCTCTTGTCGCTCATCCTCCTCCTCACGCTGCACCTCCCGCCGCGCCACCGGCCGGCCCCTCCGGCTCCCACCATCCTCCCCACGCCCCTCCTGACCACCGCCGCCACAGCTGCCGCCCAGCCTAAGCCCAAGGCCGACCCCTCCTCTTCCTCTTCGCCCTCGCCGACGACGCTCTCGCACGTGGTGTTCGGGGTGGCCTCCTCCCGCCGCACCCTACCGCTGCGCCTCCCGCTCCTCCGTCTCTGGCTCCGCCCGCCCGCGCGCGCCTTCCTCTTCCTCGACGCGCCGCCCCGCGCCGCCTCCATCCCGGCGAACCTCCACCTCCGCGTCTCCCGCGACGCCTCCCGCTTTCCCTACTCCTACCGGAAGGGCCTCCCCTCCGCGGTCCGCGTCGCGCGTATCGCCAAGGAGCTCCTCCTCGAGCTCCGCCAGCAGCAGCAGCACCAGTCGCCGCCGCCGAGGTGGCTGGTGCTCGCCGATGACGACACCGCCTTCGTCCTCCCCAACCTCCTCCACACCCTCTCCAAGTACGACTGGCATGAGCCATGGTACCTCGGCGCGCCTTCCGAGTCCGCCGCGCAGAACGTCTGGCACGGCTTCAGCATGGCCTATGGCGGCGGCGGCATCGCCATCAGCTGGCCCCTCGCAGCGCGCCTGGCCCGCGTGCTCGACTCCTGCATCATCAGGTACCCCCACCTCTACGGCAGCGACTCCAGGATCTACGCCTGCCTCGCCGAGCTCGGCGTCGAGCTCACCCACGAGCCAGGATTCCACCAGGTGCACTGCCGCCTCTCCTTTTTCCCTTCTACTCCGAATTTCTCTTTGCCTCTGCATGTGCTACTGATACTCTATTTCCTTGTGGAATGTTTTGAGAGAGATTGCTGCGAAATCAACTGTGTGTTTCTATTGGATGCTAGTAGTTCATAGTTATGGGGAAATTGATAAAGAATTGGACTTCTAAGCACTCTTTGGTACTCCTGGTTCTTGATTATGTTTTATTTATGCCTCATAATCGCAATCACGACAATGATTGTTCTAGATAATTGAAGTCTGTCTAGGATTGTCATGTTGCTGTTCAGTCTTTCTTGATGCATCCTAGGATTGTTGTTGAGAGGGAAACTTGTCTCTAGTGTCAAACTTTGAATAATAGAGGGGAATTATTGGTGAGAGACTGAAAGGTTTGAATTAAACTCTCAAGTACTGCAACTTTTGTCTGAATGAATTCTGTTATACATTATTTCAGAGCATAGGTCAAAAGCTTATCCTCTACCATTCCCTCAAGATACGCTGAACCACACGACACCAATCCTGTAGAATGCTTCTAAAGAAAATGTATGCCAGAACTACACCACCAGGGTGATGGTTACTGGTTAACTGCTGCACTCTCCTAGTGCTGAATCCGTTCAAAATCTGTGTCACTGGATTTAGTGATCCTTGCTGGACCTCTACAGATTTTGACGTGATGGCACTTGAGAGGGGCGTTCTGGTCCACATTTGGAGTAGTAGGTGACCATTGTGGCATACTGGAATATGTCTCTGTCAGATAACCTAAAGCTTCGGGCATTGCAATCTTGATGCATTGGAAAACCAATTTTGCCGAAATAAACGTTAGTGTGAGCAGCAGCAGAACAGTGACCTGGACATGGTTGAAGTATCCATCTCTTTCTGCTCCCTTGACTTGCTTTATTTAACAATTCGCAGGACCAATGTTATGTAGGGGGTTCCTTTATGCCCAATAGAGGCCTCCTTTATCTGTATTTTGCACCCAATGAAACCTAGAGAATGGCTGCTGTTTTTCAGAAAAAGAAACTCTTTATTCAATCTTTGAACATGAAACTAGCCTGTGGTTGTACTTGAAGTTGTGCACACACAAAAGGCATGATTCTGAACTTATGTGGGCTGTTGCATTTTATTATCACCAGATCGACCTTCATGGGGATATATCTGGATTTCTAAGAGCACATCCACTTGCTCCTTTAGTGTCACTTCACCACCTTGATAATGTCTATCCTCTTTACCCTGGTATGGATCGTGCAAAGGCGGTTGAGCATTTCTTCAGAGCAGCTAATGCTGACCCAGCGAGGATCGTTCAACAAACAGTGTGCTATGACCATTCAAGATCACTTACTGCTTCAGTAGCATGGGGCTATTCTGTTCAGGTTTTCAAAGGCAATGTACTGCTTCCTGACATCCTTGCTGTGCAAAAAACCTTTGTGCCGTGGAGAAGAGGTCGCAATGTTACGGATGTTTTTATGTTTAGCACCAAGCATTATCCAAGGGACGAGTGCAAACGAGCTGCTCTTTTCTTCCTAAAAAGTATTTCTTCCGTCAAAGGCAAGACGGAAAGCAATTACAGTAGGCAGCTGCCCCAAAAATGCTTGCCAAACTTGATTCAGTTGAGGAATATGCAACAAATAAAAGTGAGATCAGAGCTACTGCATCTGGTTCCTGGGAAGGTATGACTAGGATTAGTGTTATTGCGGATGGTGGCTTAAACTGCATTTTTAGCTTAAAATAAATTATAACATGGTTTTACTTTTCAGGCTTTAAGACGACACTGCTGTGACATCGTACCTTCTTCATCTGAAACCACCATGGATATTGATATCAGGAAATGCAAAGACGGTGAATTGATCGCGATGCATTCGTAGTGATTCTTGAATAGTATTGGATACTCATCTGGAGTAGATAATTTACAGCATGTTCTCGAACACACCTAATTTGCTTTTGTTATATACGGATCACACTGTCCCACTTCATTTTGGGTCTGTAGGTACATGTAGAGTTAAAGCAACATACTGTGATGCGTCATTACCCAAAGTAATATAGTGAATCATATTATATACTGTATTTGACATGTGTTCTAGCTTGCGATTTATCTAGCATCTGTTGAAGTATAAAGGCTGCACGTCAAGGACATCTAGAAGATCTCCAACTGAACACATATGATATAGTACAGTAGTTGTTAGAGGTTTATTCTCTGTTGTAATTCTCCTCTATCTCCTGTAAATCTTCTCCTCAGTTACAACTGAAACCCCACTGTATGCAGCTATGGGATAAGCCCCATCCTATCAATATACGCCCATGTGGGGCTGTGGCTCACTTCGGAGGGTGAGACGCTTCACACAATTTGCTGGAATTTTGTCTATTTTGGGCCTAGCCCAATAGCAGTTTCAGAAATTCCTAATAAATCCTAGAGGCCCACGCAGCCCATTCGTGCAAGGCAAGAGGTGGAACTAAAGTTTAGTCCCACATTGCTAGTTTAGAGAGGGTTGGACCTCTTTATAAGGGAGGCTCCTTCCCCACTTGTATGAGCATGAGAATAAGAGGGACATCCACGCGCGCTCCTCCTCCGCCGCTCGGCCGCTGGTGGGGTTGCGGAATGAGCCGATGTCTAAATTTTTCTTTGTAGTGGATATTGAATCTGAACGCTGCATCCTTCGGGTCTTTGTCTGCTCGCTTTCGTCTCCTCGTTCCTTGACTCCCGGCCGCTTCGCTTCTCTCAAAGAAGACGCACTGTAACTACTTCTTCCTCTCGCCACCGGTTCCTGAGCACTGCGTTGCTCCTACGATCTTCCCCATCTCGGCTTGCGGCGTGCACCGCAGGTCGGGACAGTAGGCCTCCCAAACCGCACCTTTTGAGTCCTGTACGGGAGAAGGGTGATAAGGTTTTTGGGGAGCGCTCTGCGCGACTACTGACTTCTTCGTCACGTCCGCCCCGGACTCCGACGACTACTTCCCCGACGACGACTACTTCCCCGACGTTGACAACCTTCTCAACGACATGGAGGACACCGACCCCAAGTCCAGTGCCTCTGCTCCTGCTGCTGTCTCGTACGTGTTTTTATCTTTCCTATTAGAAGTCCTGCAACAGTTCATTGTTCTAGTGTTTGCCCTAGACATGTTAGGCTCTACTGCATATATGCATCTTGATCTACTGTCTACTCTAGAGATCATCGGTTCTAGCTCATATATGCAGATATATTTACCTTCTCTTTGTCAAATCGCATGGCTTGTTTTATCACTGCTATACTAGTCATGCTTTATCTAGTTTTTCTGTTAATAAAATCATTTGGTAAATTGCTCATATTTCCAACAATCCGAAAACCTTAATATAGGCAATTTACCCCAACACTATGTTTGGATGTTGATATTGGGCCTCAGAATTAGATATTGGCATTGGTCTGGCCCGAATGTCATTGTTTGGATGGCTGTGGCATTCGGCATTGGAAACGAGCTCGAATATCGGCCCGACCGCGGCAAATTGCGCGCCTGCCTTTCTCCAATTCGGACCCCACCAGCGCTGGATATTGCCTTGTATTCGCTAGCTAGAGCCCCTCCCCGCCAACTTACCTCTTCGTTCCCGCTCGAGGAAAGGCAAGAGGCGCGAGCGACGGCGTGATTGAGGAACGCCAACGGCGGCGCAGGTGAGATCCCTCCCCCTCCCCCTCTCCCCCTTGTCCTTCCCGTCCTTCTCTATCCCCGGCGAGGCTCTGTTCGTCCCCGTCCCGCTCCCTCCCCATGCCAATCCTCAACCCCCTCCCCCGTCTCACCAGCCATGGCGGCCAAGGTGCTCCCTCCCCGTGGCGGCGGCGGCGGGGGCTGTCTTTTGCCCACCGTGGCAAGCGCCCCCCTCGCCCCCCCTACTTGAACCCCCATCTCGACCAGCCCCGTGCTTTCTTCTCACCCCCTCATCTAGAAACCCTAGAAATCTTCTCTGACCCCAATTTCTCTGCCTCTTGCAGGTCACTTGGTGGGTGTATGGATCCTTCTCAGCAGCCCGATTCAAGGTATGTGATGTTCATAGGTGTGTGTGTTGTTGATCTAGATCTGTCTAGATGTTTGTCTTCTCAAAGATTAGAAATTGTAGGTGTTTTAGATATGTATATTGTTGTTACAATCAACAATTATGTTTGTGGGGCATCTTTTATTCTGTTCTAGCAGGTCTTCATAGTTGCAACTTGATGTGCTAATTTATTGTGTGATGTTTGCTTAATAAAATGCTCAGTTTTATTGATTGAAAAGCTGTATAAATGATTGATGGCTGATAACTAAATTATTGTGTAGTTCCATACTATCAGATCAAGTAGACATGATTTCACACATAACTTAAGAGAACAAAAGGAGAAAGAGGAAAAGGATAATCTTGACAGAACTTTACTTGAATCGGTACTTCTTGGAATGGCATACCTTATTTCACAGAGAGCACCTCGTGGATTAGGTAGTTTTAGTGATGATGTGCACAAGCACACACTTAGGAAGTATTTGTTGAAAGATATGTATGATGGCTCATAAGTGGCATGCTATGATCAGCTACGTTTAACAAAAAGAAATTTCCATGATTTGTGCATCATGTTGCGTGAGAGGTGTGGTCTAGTTGATAGTGTGTATGTGGCTGTGGAAGAAAAGGTTGCCATGTTCTTGTTAGTAGTGGGTCATGGTATGAAAATGAGGTTGCTTTGAGGCACATACAAGCGGTCTTTGGGAACTATAAGTACTCACTTTTCCAAAGTGTTAAGAGCCATTCTATCTATGCATGGGGAGTTCATTAAGCTTCCAGATGCTAATGTTCAACCTCCCGATGATTACAAATGGAAGTGGTTTGCTGGTGCACTAGGAGCATTAGATGGCTGTCATGTAGATGTTTCCGTTCCTGTGCCTTCCCAAGGGAGGTACATGAATAGGAAGCAAGCTGTCAGTACAAACATGCTCGGTGTGGTGGACTGGAATATGAAATTTTTGTATGTCTTACCTGGCTGGGAAGGTTCCGCTTCAGACTCTAGAGTCCTACGCGACTCCATGAGAACTAATCACCAAGATGCATCTGTTGTACCTAATGGTATGCCTTTTTCTCTTGGCATCTTGTTCTCTTTTCACATGCTACAACCAACCTAACCGACTTGTCTAACGATAGGGAGATATTACTTGGCTGATGCTGGTTACACGAATGGACTGGTTTTCTAGCTCCATTCAGATCCACTCGGTATCACTTGAAAGAGTGGGCATCAAGTCAGCAACGACCCCAAAATGCCAAAGAGCTATATAACTTGCGCCACTCTCGTGCTAGAAATGTAGTAGAGAGAACTTTTGGGTTGTGGAAGAAGAAGTGGGCATTCTTCGCACTCAAAGTTTCTTTGACATAAAGGACCAGGTAACATGTGTCCATTTGGTTTTCAATAAGAGCCATAACGGAGGGAAAAATATTTACTTGAAGAAAACATTCTTGCAGATTCGAATCATTAATCTTGTTGTGTGTTACACAACTTTGCAAGGGATAGGGAACATATGATGGACGACTTATTGTTGCAGGAAGTGGATAATGAAATAGCTTCTCAGCCAATTGAGGCTGATGATGCAAACTCAATTAGAAGTGTTCAAGTCACTAATGCATGGACCAACTTTAGGAACCAACTATCTAATGACATGTTTGCTGAATATGTAGTGGCACATGCAAATTTACAGCGGTAGCGCAGCATGTGGATTAGCAAGATGATGTCTTTTCTTTTGTGCTAGCTAGATGATGGATTGGCAAGATGATGTCTTTTCTTTTGTGCTAGCTAGATGATGGATTGGCTAGATGATGTCTCTTCTTTTGTGCTAGCTAGACGATGTTATGTTCTCTTTTGTGCATAGCTATTGGATGGTGACTTTTGGATATTTTGTACATCATCATCATGAGAAAGCAATTAATATATGTTCTCTTTTGTTTGTTAATTGTTATTCAAACTTTTTACTTGTAGCACCATGGTTGAAGAGAAAAAGAAGAAGTATAGTAGAGATTACTTGACATGGAATGATGAGATGGATAAGGTTTTGTTGGATGTCTTTGTTGAACATCACAATAGAGGTGATCAAGCCCAAAATGGATGGAAGCCACATGTCTACAATGCTGATATAAAGGCAATACGTGATAAGTGTGGACTAAAGGTCACAAAGGATAAAATATGTTCAAGGATGAAGACTTTTGACAAGCATTATGCTACGATTGGCAAGATTCTTTCTCAGAGTGGATTTGGTTGGGATTGGGTCAATAACAAGCTACTCATGGATAGTGATGATGTGTGGAACCAATATGTCGAGGTAAAAAATGATGGTTAATTAATTTATTCTATGTCATATATATACATGCAGGCTAATGTTTTACTTTGTATGTGTGTGCAGGCTAATGTGAAGGCAGCTTGCTACAAGAACAAAGAAGTGAAGAATTGGGAGGCAATCTGCACAATATACTCCAAAGATCATGCAACCGATGAAGGTGCAATGACAGGTGCTGAAAGTGAAGCACAACCAGCAGAACTAGACGTAGTAGATGTTGAAGCCTCTCCAGAATTGCCACAAAAAAGGCAGCGAACGGGCGATGCTATCTTGTGAATGCTTGGAGACATGAAGGGTTCTTTCCAAGATGTTTGAAGTCACTTGAGCCACTAGAGCAGCCCAAGGTTACTCCTCCTCTTGAAATCATTGCTGCCCTTGAAAAGATCCCAGACTTGGCTCGTTCAGACGTGTTGCGAGCATATGGTAAACTCATCCTTAGTGAACGCTTATTCCAAGCGCTTATGGAGTTGCCCATGGAGTTTAGGAAGGAATGGTTATTGATGCTCAATGAGAAGAACAACGTTTGACTAGTTTGAAGTTACTATGTTATTGTAATGATGAAAAACACATGTACTATGTGCTTCATTTCATCGCACTTGAATTTCCTATGTTATTGTATCAGACTTGAATTTCGCATGTTATGTCTTGTTGTTAGCTAAATGGTGCTGATCTATAAGTGCTGCTGTTCTTGTTGTATTACTGCTGTTGTACAAATGTTGCTGTTGCTGCTGTGTAAGTGCTGCTGCTGTATAAGTGCTGCTGCTGTTGTATATGTGCTGCTATATATATGTGCTGCTATATATATCTGCTGCTGCTACTGCTGTATAAGTGCTGCTGATATATAAGTGTTGCTGCTGATATATATGTGCTGCTGCTGCTGTGTATGTGCTACTATCAAATAAGTGTTGTATAATTGTTGTTTTTGGGTAAGTGCATCTTGTTTATATTTGTAGATTGTATTCTTTGTATATAGTCATTCAAAAAATAAATGAAGATTGCATGTATTTTAGTTTCAAACATTACATGGAAGTTCAGTTTTCATCATATGACAAATGAGCAATTCCAATGTAGAGGATGACCATCCAAACAAGCTTCAGAATTGAGGCTCTCATCCAAATTCCAAGTGGCAATTCTATGCACATCCAAACAACAGAATTCGGGTTCAATGTCAATATCAAAGTCAAGCAGATTTGATATTGGGGCCAATTCAATTCCATGGCCCTCAATATCAACATCCAAACAGAGTGCAAGTGGTTTTGCTGCTTCCATGAGACCTCCTATGTTTGAGGGTATCCACTATAAGAGGTGGCGCGTGAGAGCAGTCTTATGGTTTCAAACCATGAGTTGCTATGACGCCACTCTTGGCAAATCTGAAGGAGAGCAAGAAGCCCAACAGGCACAAGCTTTTCAGAAAATGGATACCTTGTTTAAGGCTGCTCTCTTGAGTGTTCTTGGTGAGAACATAGTTGATGCTTATCGCCAATTGATAATGGAAAAGATATGTGGGATGCACTCGAGGCCAAGTTTGGGGTCTCGGATCTCGGCACCGAGCTGTACATCATGGAGCAATTCTATGACTACAGGATGACCAAGAGCGCCCGTGGTTGAGCAAGCTCATGAGATCTGATCATTTGCTAGAGAACTTGAGCACTTCAATTGTATCCTACGGACAAATTTATTGCGGAGGTATCATCACTAAGCTTCCTCCCTCGTGAAGGAACTTTGCTACCTCACTGAAGCATAAGAGGCAGGAGTTTTCCGTTCCGGATCTCATTGGTGTTGGAAATATGCCCTAGAGGCAATAATAAAAGTATTATTATATTTCAATGTTCATGATAATTGTCTTTTGTTCATGCTATAACTGTATTATCCGGAAATCGTAATACACGTGTGAACACATAGACCATAATATGTCCCTAGTGAGCCTCTAGTTGACTAGCTCACAGATCAACAGATAGTCATGTTTTCTGACTATGGACATTGGATGTCATTGATAACGGATCACATCATTAGGAGAATGATGTGATGGACAAGACCCAATCCTAAGCATGGCATAAAAGATCGTGTAGTTCGCTTGCTAGAGCTTTGCCAATGTCAAGTATCTCTTCCTTCGACCATGAGATCGTGTAACTCCCGATTACCGTAGGAGTGCCTTGGTGTATCAAACGTCACAACGAATCGGGTGACTATAAAGGTGCATTACGGTATCTCCGAAAGTATTTGTTGGGTTGACACGGATCGAGATCGGGATTTGTCACTCCGTATGACGGAGAGGTATCTCTGGGCCCACTCGGTAATGCATCATCATAATGAGCTCAAGGTGACCAAGGTGTTGGCCACGGATCATGCATTACTGATGCGAGTAAAGTGACTTGCCGTAACGAGACCGAACAAGGTATTGGGATACCGACGATCGAGTCTCGGGCAAGTAACGCATCGATTGACAAAGGGAATTGCATACGAGGTTTGATCGAATCCTCGACATCGTGGTTCAACCGATGAAATCATCGAGGAGCATGTGGGAGCCAACATGGGTATCCAGACCCGCTGTTGGTTATTGCCCGAGAGTCGTCTCGGTCATGTCTGCGTGTCTCCCCAACCCGTAGGGTCTACACTTAAGGTTCGGTGACGCTAGGGTTATTAGGAAGACTAGTACGTGACTACGAATGTTGTTGAGTCCGGATGAGATCCCGGACGTCACGAGGAGTTCGGAAGGGTCCGGAGGTAAAGATTTATATATGGGAAGTTGTTAAAGGACACCGGAAAGTTTCGGGGCATACGGTATTGTACTGGGGCCACGGAAGGGTTCCGGGTCCACCGGAGGGGCCACCTCCCGGGGGCTACTGGGCTGCGTGGGGAGTTGGCCAGCCTGGTGGGCTTGGCTCACCCCTCCCCGGCCCTTGCGCCTAGGGTTGAGGGGGAACCCCAGAGGGGCGCCCCTGCTTGGGGGCAAGTCCCTCCCTGCCGCCGCCTCTAGATGGATCTAGAGGCCGGCCCCTCTCCCTTCCCCTATAAATAGAGGGGTGAGGGAGGCAGCCGCACCACAAGCCAAGGCGCAACCTCCCTCCCCAAGACCTCTCCTCCTCCGTTGTGTGCTCGGCGAAGCCTCGCCGAATATCGCTTCTCCACCATCACCACGCCGTCGTCGTCTTTGCCGGTGGAGCTGTCTTCCTCAACCTCTCCTTCCTCCTTGCTGGATCAAGACGGAGGAGACGCCACCCGCACTGCACATGTGTTGAACGCGACGTGCTGTCCGTTCAGCACTTGGTCATCGGTGATTCGAATCACGTCGAGTACGACTACATCATCACCTTGCAAACTTCCGCACGCGATCTACAAGTGGTATGTAGATGCAAACTCTCTCCCTTGACTCGTTTCTTAGATGAACTCATAGATGGATCTTGGTGAAACCGTAGGAAAATTTTTAATTTTCTGCAATGTTCCCCAACAGTGGCATCATGAGCTAGGTCTATGCGTAGTTCTCTAATGCACGAGTAGAACACAATTTGTTGTGGGCGTGGATCTTGTCAACTTACTTGCCTCTACTAGTCTTTTCTTGCTCAACGGTATTGTGGGATGAAGCGCCCGACCAACCTTACACGTGACGCTTACGTGAGACCGGTTCCACCGATTGACATGCACTAGTTGCATAAGGTGGCTGGCGGGTGTCTGCTCTCCCACTTTAGTTGGAGCGGATTCGATGAACAGGGCCCTTATGAAGGGTAAATAGAAGTTGACAAAATCACGTTGTGGTGATTCGTAGGTAAGAAAACGTTTTGCTAGAACCCAATCGCAGCTACGTAAAAGATGCAACAACAATTAGAGGACGCCTAACTTGTTTTTGCAGCGATTGATCATGTGATGTGATATGGCCGAAGTTGTGATGAATGTTGAATTGTGATGTATGAGATCATGTTCTTGTAATAGGATTCACGACTTGCATGTCGATGAGTATGACAACCGGCAGGAGCCATAGGAGTTGTCTTTATTTTTTGTATGACCTGCGTGTCATTGAAGAACGCCATGTAAACTACTTTACTTCATTGCTAAACGCGTTAGTCATAGAAGTAGAAGTAGTCGTTGGCGTGACAACTTCATGAAGACACGATGATGGAGATCATAATGATGGAGATCATGGTGTCAAGCCGGTGACAAGATGATCATGGAGCTTTATGATATTGGCCATATCATGTCACAACTATATAATTGCATGTGATGTTTATTATGTTTATGCATCTTGTTTACTTAGGACGACGGTAGTAAATAAGAGGATCCCTTACAAAATTTCAAGAAGTGTTCTCCCCTAACTGTGCACCGTTGCTACAGTTCGTCGCTTCTAAGCACCACGTGATGATCGGGTGTGATGGATTCTTACGTTCACATACAACGGGTGTAAGACAGTTTTACACAGCGAAAACACTTAGGGTTAACTTGACGAGCCTAGCATGTGCAGACATGGCCTCGGAACACGGAGACCGAAAGGTCGAACACGAGTCGTATGGAAGATACGATCAACATGAAGATGTTCACCGATGATGACTAGTCCATCTCACGTGATGATCGGACACGGGCTAGTTGACTCGGATCGTGTAACACTTAGATGACTAGAGGGATGTCTAATCTAAGTGGGAGTTCATAATTTTGATTAGAACTTTATTATCATGAACTTAGTCTAAAACCTTTGCAAATATGTCTTGTAGATCAATGGCCAACGCTAACGTCAACATGAACTTCAACGCGTTCCTAGAGAAAACCAAACTGAAAGATGATGGCAGCAACTATACGGACTGGGTCCGGAACCTGAGGATCATCCTCATAGCTGCCAGGAAGCAATATTTCCTAGAAGGACCGCTAGGTGACGCTCCCATCCCAGAGAACCAAGACGTTATGAACGCTTGGCAAGCTCGTCGATGATTACTCCCTCGTTCGAGGCGGCATGCTTTACAGCTTAGAACCGGGCTCCAAAAGCGTTTTGAGCATCACGGAGCATATGAGATGTTCAAGAGCTGAAACTAGTTTTCCAAGCTCATGCCCGGTCGAGAGATATGATGTCTCCGACAAGTTCTACAGCTTGTAAGATGGAGGAAAACAGTTACGTCAATGAACACATCCTCAAGATGTCCGGGTTGGACAATCGTATGGCCCGGTGAACATAAACCTCCCAGATGAGGCGGTCATTGATGAATCCTCCGATTGTTCCCACCAAGCTACAAGAGCTTTGTGATGAACTACAACATGCGTGGGATGGTAAAGACCATTCTGAAGTGTTCTCGATGTCAAGTCAGCAGAGGCTGAAATCAAGAAAGAACATCAAGTGTTGATGGTCAATAAGACCACTAAGTTCAAGAAGGGCAAGGGTAAGAAGAACTTCAAGAAGGACGGCAAAGATGTTGTCGCGCCCGTAAGCTCGCTGCCGGAAGAAGTCAAAGAATGGACCCAAGCCCGAGACCGAGTGCTTTTATTGCAAGGGAAGGGTCCTCGAAGCGGAACTGCCCCAAATACTTAGCGGATAAGAAGGCCGCAACACCAAAGGTATATTTGATATACATGTAATTGATGTGTACCTTACCAAGACTCGTAGTAACTCCCGGTATTTGATACCGTGTCATTGCTCATATTTGTAACTCACAGCAGAGCTGCGGAATAAACGGAGGCGCGAGGGACGAGGTGATGATGCGCGTCGGGAATGGTTCCAGAGTCGATGTGATCGCCGTCGGCACGCTGCCTCTACATTTACCTACGGGATTAGTTTTGAACCTTAATAATTGTTATTTAGTGCCATGTTCGAGCATGAACATTGTATCTAGATCTCGTTTAATACGAGATGGCTACTCATTTAAGTCCGAGAATAATGGTTGTTCGATTTATATGAGAGATATGTTTTATGGTCATGCTCCCATGGTCAATGGTTTATTCTTAATGAATCTCGAGCGTAATGTTACACATGTTCATAGTGTGGATGCCAAAAGATGTAAAGTTGATAACGATAGTCCCACATACTTGTGGCACTGCCGCCTTGGTCACATTGGTGTCAAGCGCATGAAGAAGCTCCATGCTGATGGACTTTTAGAGTCTCTTGATTATGAATCGTTTGACACATGCGAACCATGCCTCTTAGGCAAAATGACCAAGACTCCGTTCTCCGGAACAATGGAGCGAGCAACCAACTTGTTTGAGATCATACATACCGATGTGTGCGGTCCAATGAGCGTTGAGGCTCGCGGAGGATATCGTTATGTTCTCACTCTCACTGATGACTTGAGTAGATATGGGTATGTCTACTTAATGAAACACAAGTCTGAGACCTTTGAAAAGTTCAAGGAATTTCAGAGTGAGGTGGAGAATCAATGTGACCGAAAGATAAAGTTCCTACGATCAGATCGTGGAGGAGAATACTTAAGTCACGAATTTGGTACACACTTAAGGAAATGTGGAATCGTTTCACAACTCACGCCACCTGGAACACCTCAAATAAACGGTGTGTCGAACGTCGAATCGCACTCTATTGGATATGGTGCGATCTATGATGTCTCTTACCGATTTACCGCTATCATTTTGGGGATACGCTCTAGAGACAGCTACATTCACTTTAAATAGGGCACCGTCTAAATCCGTTGAGACGACACCGTATGAATTATGGTTTGGAAAGAAACCTAAGCTGTCGTTTCTAAAAGTTTGGGGATGCGATGCTTATGTCAACAATCTTCAAAATGAAAAGCTCGAACCCAAGTCGGAATAATGCGTATTCATAGGATACCCTAAGGAAACTGTCGGGTATACCTTCTACTTAAGATCTCAAGGCAAGATCTTTGTTGCCAAGAACGGATGCTTTCTGGAAAAAGAGTTTCTCTCGAAAGAAGTAAGTGGGAGGAAAGTAGAACTCGATGGAGTACTACCTCTCGAACGGGAAAGTGGTGCAGCGCAGGAAACCGTTCTGTGATGCCCACACCAATGAAGAGGAAAACAATGATGATGATCAAGGTACTTGGATCAAGTTACTATGAACTTCAGAGGTCCACAAGGACACGTTCCGCACTGCAGTGGTACGGCAACCCCGTGTCCGGAAATCATGTTGTTAGACAACGGTGAACCTTCGAACTATGAAGAAGCGATGGCGGGCCCGGATTCCAACAAATGGCTTGAGGCCATGAAACCGAGATAGAATCCATGTATGAAAACAAAGTATGGACTTTGACAGACTTGCCCGATGATCGGCGAGCGATAGAAAACAAATGGATTTTTAAGAAGAAGACGGACGCAGATGGTAATGTTACCATCTATAAAGCTCGAATTGTCGCTAAGGGTTATCGACAAGTTCAAGGGATTGACTACGACGAGACTTTCTCTCCCGTAGCGAAGCTGAAGTCCGTCCGAATCATGTTAGCAATTGCCGCATACTATGATTATGAGATATGGCAGATGGACGTCAAAACGGCATTCCTTAACGGACATCTTAAGGAAGAACTGTATATGATGCAGCCGGAAGGTTTTGTCGATCCTCAGAACGCTAACAAAGTATGCAAGCTCCAGCGATCCATTTATGGACTGGTGCAAGCATCTCGAGTTGGAACATTCGCTTTGATGAGATGATCAAAGCGTTTGGGTTTATGCAGACTTATGGAGAAGCCTGCGTTTACAAGAAAGTGAGTGGGAGCTCAGAGCATTTCTCCTATTATATGTAGATGACATACTCTTGATGGGAAATGATACTGAAACTTCGGACAACATTAAGGCCTACTTGAACAAGTGTTTTCAATGAAGGACTTTGGAGAAGCTGCTTATATATTAGGCATCAAGATCTATAGAGATAGATCAAGGCGCCTCATAGGTCTTTCACAAAGCACATACCTTGATAAGATTTTGAAGAGGTTCAAAATGGATCAATCCAAGAAGGGTTCTTGCCTATGTTACAAAGTGTGAGATTGAGCTCGGCTCGACCACCCACCACGGCAAAAGATAAAGAAGAGATGAGTGTCATCCCTATGCTTCAGCCATAGGATCTATTATGTATGCCATTTGTGTACTGCACCGATGTAAACCTTGCCGTAAGTTTGGTTGCGAGATATCAAAGTAATCCCGCAAGGAACACCGGACAGCGGTCAAGAATATCTGAAGTACCGAAAAGGACAAAGGACATGTTTCTCGCTTATGGAGGAGACGAAGAGCTCGTCGTAAAGGGTTACGCCGACGCTAGCTTTGACTCAGATCCGATGACTCTAAGTCACAAACCGGATACGTGTATATGTTGAATAGTGGAGCGAGAAGGTGGTGCGGTTGCAAGTAGAGCGTCGTGGCGGGATCTACGTGTGAAGCGAGTACATGGCAGCCTCGGAGGCAGCGCATGAAGCGATTTGGGTGAAGGAGTTCATCACCGACCTAGGAGTCATACCCAATGCGTCGGGCCGATCAAACTCTTCGTGACAACACCTTGGAGCTATTGCCCTTGCCAAGGAGCCTGGTTTCACAAGAAGACCGAGCACATCAAGCGCCGTTTCAACTCCATCCGTGAAAATGTTCAAGATGGAGACATAGAGATTTGCAAAGTGCACACGGATCTGAATGTCGCAGATCCGCTGACTAAACCTCTCGCGTGCAAAACATGATCAACACCGTAACTCTATGGGTGTTCGATTCATCACAATGTAACTAGATTGGTGACTCTAGTGCAAGTGGGATCTTGTTGGAAATATGCCCTAGAGGCAATAATAAAAGTATTATTATATTTCAATGTTCATGATAATTGTCTTTTGTTCATGCTATAATTGTATTATCCGAAATCGTAATACGTGTGAACACATAGACCACAATATGTCCCTAGTGAGCCTCTAGTTGACTAGCTCACAGATCAACAGATAGTCATGTTTTCTGACTATGGACATTGGATGTCGTTGATAACAGGATCACATCATTAGGAGAATGATGTGATGGACAAGACCCAATCCTAAGCATGGCATAAAAGATCGTGTAGTTCGTTTGCTAGAACTTTGCCAATGTCAAGTATCTCTTCCTTCGACCATGAGATCGTAACTCCGGTTACCGTAGGAGTGCCTTGGGTGTATCAAACGCCACAACGAATCGGGTGACTATAAAGGTGCATTACGGTATCTCCGAAAGTATCTGTTGGGTTGACACGGATTGAGATGGGATTTGTCCTCCGCATGACGGAGAGGTATCTCTGGGCCCACTCGGTAATGCATCATCATAATGAGCTCAAGGTGACCAAGGTGTTGGCCACGGATCATGCATTACTGATGCGAGTAAAGTGACTTGCCGGTAACGAGACTGAACAAGGTATTGGGATACCGACGATCGAGTCTCGGGCAAGTAACGCACCGATTGACAAAGGGAATTGCATATGTGGTTTGATCAATCCTCGACATCGTGGTTCAACCGATGAAATCATCGAGGAGCATGTGGGAGCCAACATGGGTATCGGACCCGCTGTTGGTTATTGCCCGAGAGTCGTCTCGGTCATGTCTGCGTGTCTCCCGAACCCGTAGGGTCTACACACTTAAGGTTCGGTGACGCTAGGGTTATTAGGAAGACTAGTACGTGACTACGAATGTTGTTCGAGTCCGGATGAGATCCCGGACTTCACGAGGAGTTAGGAAGGGTCCGGAGGTAAAGATTTATATATGGGAAGTTGTTAAAAGGACAGGAAAGTTTCGGGGCATACGGTATTGTCTGGGGCCACGGAAGGGTTCCGGGTCCACCGGAGGGGCCACCTCTCCGGGGCTACTGGGCTGCGTGGGGAGTTGGCCAGCCTGGTGGGCTTGGCGCACCCCTCCCCGGCCCTTGCACCTAGGGTTGAGGGGAACCCTAGAGGGGCGCCCTTGCTTGGGGGCAAGTCCCCTCCCTGGCCGCCGCCCCCTCTAGATGGATCTAGAGGGCCGCCCCTTCTCCCTTCCCCTATAAATAGAGGGGTGAGGGAGGGCAGCCGCACCACAAGCCAAGGCGCAGCCCTCCCTCCCAACACCTCTCCTCCTCCGTTGTGTGCTCGGGAAGCCCCGCCGAGTCTTGCTTCTCCACCATCACCATGCCGTCGTGCTGCCGGTGGAGCTGTCTTCCTCAACCTCTCCTTCCTCCTTGCTGGATCAAGACGGAGGTGACGTCACCCGTACCGTACGTGTGCTGAACGCGGAGGTGCTGTCCGTTCAGCACTTGGTCATCGGTGATTTGAATCACGTCGAGTACGACTACATCATCACCTTGCAAGCTTCCGCACGCGATCTACAAGTGGTATGTAGATGCAAACTCTCTGCCTTGACTCGTTGCTTAGATGAACTCATAGATGGATCTTGGTGAAACCGTAGGAAATTTTTTAATTTTCTGCAACGTTCCCCAACAATTGGTACTCTTGATGTGGAAGAAAAGGCGAGAGCAAAGGACAACCGTGCTCGAGGTATTGAGGGAGGTTCTATTGCCAATCTGGTACAGAAGAAGAACTTCGAGCCCCACAAGTTCAAGAACAAGGGCAAGTTTGATGGTAAAGCAAAGTTTGATGGGAAGAACCAGGCTGTGCAGCACACGAACTTCAAGAAGAAGAATGACAAGAAGAAAGGTGTTTGTCATGTGTGTGGAGATCCTGATCATTGGGCTCCTAGTTGCCCCAATCGCTATGACAAGCGTCATCCTGGGAAAGGCGGCAAGACCGCTAATGTTGTCATTGGAGACACTGACATGAAGGATGCTAGGTATGGCCTATTTCCCACTATTCTTTCAGTATGTCATTCTCCTGATTGGTTGATTGACACGAGTGCTAATGTGCATGTATGCGGTGATATTTCCATGTTTTCGTCTTATCAGACCGCAGGGACTTCAACCGTGCTGATGGGAAATGGTTCAAGTGCTTCTGTTCGTGGTGTTGGCACGGTCGATCTGAAGTTTACTTCGGGGAAGATCGTGCGGCTGAAGAACGTGCATTATGTCCCCTCCATCAATAAAAATCTTGTTAGTGGATCTCTTCTGTGTAGAGATGGCTATAAGCTTGTCTTTGAGTCGAATAAATTTGTAATATCCAAGTATGGAACCTTTGTTGGTAAAGGCTATGAGTCAGGCGTTTATCCTTATCAGACGTTTGCAATAAATTTATTAATCATATTTGCAACAATAGTGAATCAAATGTGTGGCATTCACGTCTTTGTCATGTTACCTTTGGTTGCATGTCGCGACTAGCAAAGTTGAACTTAATCCCTAGTTTCACCACTGTCAAGGGATCTAAGTGTCAAGTGTGTGTGCAAGCTAAGCAACCTTGTAAGTCTCACGTGACTGCGGAGACGAGAAATCTTGCACCACTAGAACTTATACATTCAGATCTATGTGAAATGAATGGTGTTTTGACAAAAGGTGGAAAGAAATATTTCATGACGTTAATTGACAACTGCACTAGATACTGTCGTGTGTATCTTCTGAAATCTAAGGATGAGGCTTTGAACCTTTTCAAGATCTATAAAGCTGAAGTGGAAAACCAACTTGATCGGAAAATCAAGAGGCTTAGGTCCGACCGTGGTGGAGAGTATTTTTCCAATGAATTTGATGCTTTTTGTGCGAAACATGGTATAATCCATGAGAGGACGCCTCCCTACTCACCTCAGTCAAATGGGGTGGCCGAAATAAAGAACCGTACTCTAACTGATTTGGTTAACGCCATGTTAGACACATCGGGTCTCTCCAAGGCATGGTGGGGGGAGGCGATATTGAAAGCATGTCATGTCCTAAATCGAGTCCCCACAAAGAACAAAGAGATAACTCCGTTTGAGGAATGGGAGAAGAAAAGGTTAAAACTCTCTTATCTGCGAACATGGGGTTGTTTGGCGGAAGTCAATGTTCCAATTCCAAAGAAGCGGAATCTTGGACCAAAGACTGTGGATTGTGTTTTCCTGGGATATGCTTTTCATAGCATTGCCTATAGATTCTTGGTTGTAAAATCTGAGGTACCTGACATGCATGTCGATACAATCATGGAGTCGAATGATGCGACTTTCTTTGAAGATATCTTTCCCATGAAGGATATGGCTACCTCATCTAATCAGGAGATGCCTAGTTCATCGAATCAGGAACCAGTTACAATTACCGAACCTGCCATTTTGATGGAACACTTTGAAAGTCCTGTGGAGGAGAACAATGAAGTTCCTACTAGGAGCAAGAGACAGAGGACAGCAAAGTCCTTTGGTGATGATTTTCTTGTGTATCTCATAGATGATACTCCCAGTTCTATTTCGGAGGCCTATGCATCGGAAGATGCTGACTACTAGAAGGAAGCGGTTCGTAGCGAGACGGATTCCATCTTGGTGAATGAAACTTGGGAGATAACTGATCGTACTTATGGGTGCAAACCTATAGGATGCAAATGGGTATTCAAGAAGAAGCTTAGGCCTGATGGTACTATCGAAAAGTACAAGGCTCGGCTCGTGGCTAAGGGTTATACCCAAAAGGAAGGTGAAGACTTTTTTGATACTTACTCACCCGTGGCTCGAGTGACCACTATTCGAGTTCTACTTTCACTAGCTGCCTCACATGGTCTTCTCGTTCATCAAATGGATGTTAAGACTGCTTTCCTAAATGGAGAGTTGGACGAGGAAATTTATATGGAACAACCAGATGGGTTTGTAATAGATGGTCAGGAAGGGAAAGTGTGCAAGTTGCTGAAGTCTTTGTATGGACTCAAGAAAGCACCCAAACAGTGGCATGAGAAGTTTGAAAGAACTTTAACAACTGCAGGCTTTGTTGTGGACAAAGCTGACAAATGTGTGTACTATCACCATGGTGGGGGCGAGGGAATTATGCTTTGCTTGTATGTTGATGACATACTGATTTTCGGAACAAATCTGAAGGTTATTAAGGAGGTCAAGGATTTCCTATCTCGCTGTTTTGAGATGAAGGATTTTGGAGTGGCTGATGTCATTCTGAACATCAAGTTGTTGAGAGATGATGATGGTGGGATTACATTGCTTCAATCTCACTATGTGGAAAAGATCTAGAGTCGCTTTGGCTATAGTGACTGCAAGCCCTCTCCAACACCATATGATGCTAGCGTGCTGCTTCGAAAGAATTGAAGAATTGCTATAGATCAATTGAAGTATTCTCAGATTATTGGCTCGCTTATGTACTTAGCCAGTGCTACAATACCTGACATCTCTTTTGCTATTAGCAAACTGAGTCGGTTTGTCTCAAAACCAGGAGATGTGCATTGGAAAGCTCTAGAGAGAGTTTTGCGTTATTTGAAAGGCACTCCGGATTATGGAATTCACTACACCGGGCACCCAAAGGTGCTTGAAGGGTATAGTGACTCAAACTGGATCTCAGATGCTGATGAGATAAAGGCCACGAGTGGATATGTATTCACTCATGGAGGTGGCGCTGTTTCTTGGAAGTCTTGCAAGCAGACCATCTTAACGAGGTCAACAATGGAAGCAGAACTCACAGCACTAGATACAACTACGGTCGAAGCAGATTGGCTTCGTCGGCTCTTGAATGACTTGCCGGTAGTTGAGAAACCTGTACCGGGTATCCTTATGAACTGTGACAATCAAACTATGATCACTAAAGTGAGCAGCTCAAAGGATAACATGAAGTCATAAAGACACGTTCAGAGAAGGTTAAAGTCTGTCAGAAAAATGAAAAACTCCGGAGTTATTGCATTGGATTATATCCAAACGTCTAAAAATCTGGCAGATCCTTTCACTAAGGGTCTATCACATAATGTGATAGATAATGCATCGAGGGAGATGGGTATGAGACCCACATATGAGTTGTCCACAGTGGTAACCTATTCTTTGTGATCGGAGATCCCGTGAATTAGATGTGGAAGACAAGCTGTTGGTCAACTGGGAGGAGAGTACCCTTACTATTAAAAATACCACTCCATGAAGATGCAATACTCTCCTAATCTGCATGGCAGGTTGATGTATATCTTAATGTGTTCTAAGTGGCTCTTTGAAGCAGAGATGTTGTCCTACAGAACATCTTTTGAAGAACGCACCTATATGAGTCTGATTGTTAAATGTCGTAATCTATGAGAGTAGGGTTCTCTCTAGTAAACTCATGAAAGGTCTCGGAGTATGACGCATAAGCTCCACCCACGGGGAAGACCCACGGTAGCCACGTATCGGTCAAGGCTTTATGTGAAGCTAGATTCGCAGAAAACTTGCGATTCAAGGCCCGATCCTTTGTTCAAGTTGCTTACTAGTGTAGCATAGAGTTCTAGGTGGAAGTTCAACTTAACAGTCTCCACTGCAGTACCGGTATATAAAACAGTGTTTTGGAACCAAAGGCAAATTTTCTGTGCCTCTGGGATCTGGTGGGGGATTGTTGGAATTTTGTCTATTTTGGGCCTAGCCCAATAGCAGTTTCAGAAATTCCTAACAAATCCTAGAGGCCCACGCAGCCCATTCATGCAAGGCAAGAGGTGGAACTAAAGTTTAGTCCCACATTGCTAGTTTAGAGAGGGTTGGACCTCTTTATAAGGGAGGCTCCTTCCCCACTTGTATGAGCATGAGAACAAGAGGGACATCCACGCGCGCTCCTCCTCCACCGCCCACCTCGCCACGCCACGCCTCGTCATGACGCGCCACGGGTTGCGGGAATGAGCCGAGCCGATGTCTAAATTTTTGCCATGCACTACGGGTATACGAAAGGTCACTCGGGAGCTGAATTTTTTTTGATGTAGTGGATATTAAATACGAACGCTGCACCATTCGGCTGCTGTCTGTTCGTTTTGTCTCCCTCGTTCCCTTCAGCTCCCGGCGCTGCCCTCACGCCTCCTTCTCTTGCGCCTCTAAAAGGGAGGTCGCTCCTCTCAGCAAGACATACCAGAACTACTTCTTCCTCTCGCCACCGGTTCCCGAGCAGTGCGCTGCTGCTACGATCTTCCCCATCCCGGCTTGCGGCGTGCACCACAGGTCGGGACAGTAGGCCTCCGAAACCGCACCTTTTGAGTCCTGTACGGGAGAAGGGTGATAAGGTTTTTGGGGAGCGCTCTGCGCGACTACTGACTTCTTCGTCACGGCCGCCCCAGACTCCGACGACTACTTCCCCGACGACAACTACTTCCCCGACGTCGACAACCTTCTCAACGACATGGAGGACACCGACCCCATGTCCAGTGCCTCTGCTCCTGCTGCTGTCTCGTACGTGTTCTTATATTTCCTATTATAAGTCCTGCAACAGTTCATTGTTCTAGTGTTTGCCCTAGACATGTTAGGCTCTACTGCATATATGCATCTTGATCTACTGTCTACTCTAGAGATCATCGGTTCTAGCTCATATATGCAGATATTATTTACCTTCTCTTTGTCAAATCGCGTGGCTTGTTTTATCACTGCTATACTAGTCATGCTTTATCTAGTTTTTCTGTTAATAAAATCATTTGGTAAATTGCTCATATTTCCAACACAATTTACATGGTATACAGAGCCATTCTTTTCCATGTCATTAGTGTCACAAGTCACAACCTGTACCACGAAATTCCCCCAACAATCGATGTATTTCAGAAAATAGGTGAGAATTTCAGAAAATAGAAAGAAAAAACAGAGAAGGGGATGAGCTAGGCCCAGCCAATTGGCGGCGGCAGCTAGGGTTCTTGTATTAGCAATATGATACTGCCTCCGTCCCATAATATAAAACATTATTACATCGAATTTATGAGTAAAGTAGATGTAATAACGTCTTCTATTATTGGACGGAGGCAGTAGATAGCTCCCATTCGGGTTATAGGCTTCGCTTTATACTCCAGCGAGCGACGCCGATCAATAGAAAGTAAACACTAGACGACAACAGGTGACAACTACAAAGATAAAGAAACTGACGATGTTCAGCGCGCCAAATAACGACCAACCACTCCCTTTCGCGTGCTCCACCAGATGCTCATAAACGATGCGGTATCGGCAGATTTGGGCTATCCGTTAACTGAACTAATTCAGGTGTCGATTTCTTCAGGGATGTTTATCTTCCGTTCATGAAAATTTCCTCCCAGAGTGCACTCATCGAGTGTGGAAGCTTGGGAATACAGTCTGGATGAATTCCTTGTCCTCCAACTGCGCCTGTGTCTGGCAGGTTCACCTGTTTTTCTTTGAAACAAGGCAGAAGACTTGCCATTTTCATTTATTAAGTAGGGTTGTGTCCTGCAGGTTCACCTATTTTTCTTTGAAACAAGGCAGAAGACTTGCATATTCATTGATTAAGGAGTAGGTTTAGACATAAGCCGTGTAGCGGTAAAAAGAAAAGTCCTACTCTTGCAACATAATAATACTCAGGTGCTTGGCTCCCGCCAACGCCCAAAGATAGGGCTCCTCTTTGATTTTCACACGACAATAGTGATCGAGCCAGCGGTGTTGCGAAAAGTTCTTGTGTTTCGCTCCTTCCAAATTTCCCAATAGACAATCGTCATCACATGACCGATGGCCTTTCTGTTGTGACCTCCACCATTCACCGCCACTAGCCACCAAGCTTGAACAAATTCTTCATGTCGCCAAGTCAATGGTGAGTAGTCGTGATTGCCAAGCCAAGCGGAGATCTTGTTCCAAATTTGGGTAGTGATTCTACATCAGAATAGGAGGTGGGCAGCAGATTTTTGCACTTGCATGAAGAGAGGGCATAGGCCGTAGTTTGGCCATCCCCGCCGATGGTGTAAATTGGAATACACCAGGCGGCTCAATGCAAGCCACATTACAGCCTCCTTGTATATATATGCAACAAGAAATTATAGAGTTTGTGTACAATACTAATAAACCAACAGAGATGGAAACTATCTATTTGATAGCTGCTTGACTTGCACTCCACGTTGTTCATCACGACGCGGCTCCGTCGGATGGTCTGACTTTAACACGCCCCCGCAGTCTGTACCGGGAGAGCTCTCTGAAGGAAATATGACCTAGAAGCAATAATAAAGTTGTTATTTTATATTTCCTTATTCATGATAAAGTTTATTATTCATGCTAGAATTGTATAATCGGAAACCTTGATACATGTGTGAATACATAAATAAACACCGTGTCCCTAGTGAGCCTCTACTAAACTAGCTCGTTGATCAAAGATGGTTAATGTTTCCTAAGCATGGACATGAGTTGTCATTTCATAACGGGATCACATCTTTAGGAGAATGATGTGATGGACAAGACCCATCCGATAGCTTAGCATAATGATCGTTCAATTTATTGCTATTGCTTTCTTCATGTCAAATACATGTTCCTTCGACTATGAGATTATGCAACTCCCTGATACCGAAGGAATACCTTGTGTGCTATCAAACGTCAGAACATAACTGGGTGATTATAAAGATGCTCTACATGTATCTCCGAAGGTGTTTGTTGGGTTGGCATAGATCAAGATTAGGATTTGTCACTCTGAGTATCGGAGAGATATCTCTGGGCCCTCTCGGTAATACACATCATAAGTTTTCAAGCAAACGACTAAGGAGTTAGTCACGAGGTGATGTATTACAAAACGGGTAAAGAGAATTGCTGGTAACGAGATTGAAATAGGTATGAAGATACCGACGATCGAATCTCGGGCAAGTAACATACCGATGGACAAAGCGAATTACGTATGTTGTCATAACGGTTTGACCGATAAAGATCATCGTACAATATGTAGGAGCCAATATGGGCATCCAGGTTTTGTATTGGTTATTGACCGGAGAGGTATCTCGGTCATGTCTACATAGTTCTCGAACCCGTAGGGTCCGCACGCTTAACGTTTGATGACGATATTGTATTATATGAGTTATGTGATTTGGTGACCGAATGTTGTTCGGAGTTCTGGATGGGATCACGGACATGACAAGGAGTCTCGAAATGGTCGAGAGGTAAAGATTGATATATAGGAAGATAGTATTCGGACATTGGAAGAGTTTCGGAGTGTATCAGGTATTTATCGGAGTACCGGAGGGGTTACCGGAACCCCCGGGGGAAATATATGGGCCATATGGACCATGAGAGGGGAGCACACCAGCCCACAAGGGGTGGCGCCCCCCTATGATAGGGGCTGAATTGGGAGAAGGAAAAAGGGGGTTCGCCCCCCTTTCCTTTCTCTCTTCCCCTTCCCTTTCTTCTTCGGTGAAATAAGGCAGGGGGTGCGCCACTTGGGGAAACCCCAAGTAGGATTCGGATCCTACTTGGGGCGCACCCTGGCTGCCTCCCCTCTCCCTCCCACCTACATATATATATGTGCGTGTGTGTGTGTGGGGGGGGGGCTAGCACACCCCAGACAATTGCCTAGCCGAGTGCGGTGCCCCCCTCCACCGTTTACTCCCACGGTCATATCTCCGTAGTGCTTAGGCGAAGCCCTGCGCGGGTCACTTCACCATCATCGTCACCATGCCGTCGTGCTGACGGAACTGATCTACTACCTCGACAACTTTCTAGATCAAGAAGGCGAGAGACGTCTGATACGTCTCCAACGTATCTATAATTTTTGATTGTTCCATGCTATTATATTACCCGTTTTGGATGTTTATGGGCTTTACTTTACACTTTTATATCATTTTTGGGACTAACCTACTAACCGGAGGCCCAGCCCGTATTGCTGTTTTTTTTGCCTATTTCAGTATTTCAAAGAAAAGGAATATCAAACGGAGTCCAAACGGAATGAAACCTTCGGGAGCGTGATTTTTGGAACGAACGTGATCTAGAGGACTTGGAGTGCAAGTCAAGAAGCAGCCGAGGACTCCACGAGATAGGAGGGCGCCCCCCCTATAGGGCACGCCCCCTGTCTCGTGGGCCCCTCGGGCGTCCACCGACGTACTTCTTCCTCCTATATAAGCCTCGTGCACTCGAAAACATCCAGGAGCAACCAAACACAATTTCCACCGCCAGAAACCTTCAGATCCGCGAGATCCCATCTTGGAGCCTTCACGACGCTTACGCAGAGGGGAATCGACCATGGAGGGCTTCTACATCAACATCCTTGCCCCTCCGATGAGTTGTGAGTAGTTTACCACAGACCTACGGGTCCATAGTTATTAGCTAGATGGCTTCTTCTCTCTTTTTGGATCTCAATACAATGTTCTCCCCCTCTCTTGTGGAGATCTATTCGATGTAAACAATTTTTGCGGTGTGTTTGTCGAGATCCGATGAATTGTGGGTTTATGATCAAGTTTATCTATGAATAATATTTGAATCTTCTCTGAATTCTTTTATGTATGATTGAGTTATCTTTGCAAGTCTCTTCGAATTATCAGTTTGGTTTGGCCTACTAGATTGATCTTTCTTGCCATGGGAGAAGTGCTTAGCTTTGGGTTCAATCTTGCGGTGTCCTTACCCAGTGATAGAAAGGGTTGCAAGGCACGTATTGTATTGTTGCCATCGAGGATAACAAGATGGGGTATCATATTGTTTGAGTTTATCCCTCTACATCATGTCATCTTGCTTAATGCGTTACTCTGTTCTTATGAACTTAATACTCTAGATGCAGGCAGGAGTCGGTCGATGTGTGGAGCAATAGTAGTAGATGCAGGCAGGAGTCGGTCTACTTGTTGTGGACGTGATGCCTATGTACATGATCATGCCTAGATAATCTCATAATTATTCGCTTTTCTATCAATTGCTCGACAGTAATTTATATTTGCTTCCAATCTACTTTTATTTGCATCTTTATTTTTTGCACCTATATTATAAAATACCAAAAATATATTTATCTTATCATACTATCTTTATTAGATCTCACTTTCGCAAGTGGCCGTGAAGGGATTAACAACCCCTTTATTGCGTTGGTTGCGAGTTCTTTGTTTGTTTGTGTAGGTGCGTGGGACTTTTGAGGAGCCTCCTACTGTATTGATACCTTGGTTCTCAAAAATTGAGGGAAATACTTACGCTACTATTGCTGCATCACCCTTTCCTCTTCAAGGAAAACCAATGCAAGCTCAAGACGTAGCAAGAAGGATTTCTGGCGCCGTGTTTCGAAGAAAAGGAATACCAAACGGAGTCCAAATGGAATGAAACCTTCGGGAGCGATCTTTTAGGAACAAACGTGATCCAGAGGAATTGGAGTGCAAGTCAAGAAGCAATCGAGGAGGCCACAAGGGTGGAGCCCCCCCCCTACTGGGCGCGCCCCCTATCTCGTGGGCCCCTCGGGAGTCCATCGACCTACTTCTTCCTCCTATATATACCCACGTACCCCGAGAACATCAGAAGCGACCACGAAAAACTATTTCCACCACCGTAACCTTCTGTATCCGCGAGATCCCATCTTGGAGCCTTTGCTGGCGCTCCGCCGAAGGGGGAATCAACCATGGAGGACTTCTACATCAACACCATAGGCTCTCCGATGAGTTGTGAGTAGTTTACCACAGACCTTCGGGTCCATAGTTATTAGCGAGATGACTTCTTCTCTCTCTTTGAATCTCAGTACCATGTTCACCTTGATCTTCTTGGAGATCTATTCGATGTAACTCTTTTTGCGGTGTGTTTGTCGAGATCCGATGAATTGTGGGTTTATGATCAAGTTTATCTATGAGAAATATTTGAATCTCCTCTAAATTCTTCTATGTGTGATTAAGTTATCTTTGCAAGTCTCTTCGAATTATCAGTTTGGTTGGCCTACTAGATTGATCTTTCTTGCAATGGGAGAAGTGCTTAGCTTTGGGTTCAATCTTGCGGTGTCCTTTCCCAAAGGATGCGAGGGCAGACAAGGCACGATTGTATTGTTGCCATCGAGGATAAAAAGATGGGGTTTATATCATATTGCATGAGTTTATCCTCTACATCATGTCATCTTTCTTAATCGTTAATCTGTTCTTATGAACTTAATACTCTAGATGCATCTTTGGATAGCGGTCGATGTGTGGAGTAATAGTAGTAGATGCGGTAGGAGTCGGTCTACTTGTCACGGACGTGATGCCTATGTACATGATCATGCCTAGATAATCTCATAATTATTCGCTTTTCTATCAATTGCTCGTGAGAATTTGTTCACCCACCGTAATACTTATGCTATCTTGAGAGAAGCCACTAGTGAAACCTATGGCCCCCGGGTCTATCTTTATCATATATGCTTTCAATCTACTTTTATTTGCATCTTTACTTTTCCAATCTATATTATAAAATACCAAAAATATATGTATCTTATCATACTATCTCTATCGATCTCACTTTATGAAGTGGCCATGAAGGGATTGACAACCCCTTTATTGCGTTGGTTGCGAGTTCTTTGTTTGTTTGTGTAGGTGCGTGGGATTTTTGAGGAGCCTCCTACTGGATTGATACCTTGGTTCTCAAAAACTGAGGGAAATACTTACGCTACTATTGCTGCATCACCCTTTCCTCTTCAAGGAAAACCAACGGAAGCTCAAGACGTAGCAACGTCACCGAGCTGAACGTGTGCAGAAGTTGGAGGTGTCGTACATTCGGTACTTGATCGCTCGGAGCTAGAAGAAGTTCAACTACATCAACCACGTTGTCAAACGCTTCCACTTACGGTCTACGAGGGAGCATAGACACACTCTCCCCCTCGTTACTATGCATCTCCATGGATAGATCATTGCGTGTGCGTAGAATTTTTTTTAGTTTTCATGCAACGTTTCCCAATAGTGGCATCATGAGCCATGTCTATGCGTAGATGATATGCATCAGTAGAACACAAAGAGTTGTGGGCGGTGATAGTCATATTGCTTACCACCAACGTCTTATTTTGAATCGACGGTATTGTGGATGAAGCGGCCCGGACCAACCTTACATGTCCACGCACATGAGACCGGTTCTACCGACTGACATGCAACTAGTTCTGCATAAAGGTGGTTGGCGGGTGTCTGTTTCTCCTACTTTAGTTGAATCAAATTTGCTATGGCCGGTCCTTGAAGAAGGTTAAAACAACAAATTTGACGAATCACCATTGTGGTTTTTGCCATAGGTAAGAACGATTCTTGCTAGAAACCCATACACTACAAAAAAAAGACACATCCGTGACATTTTGGGCCGAACGAAAAAAATTTCTGTCATACTTATGACACTTCTATGATGATAATTGTGACAAAACCCGGTATCATCATAGATGTGGTGGGCTCCTACTTCTATGACAAAAAATCATGACAGAAAATGGGATTTTTTTCCTGGGCGGGCCGGAGACACAACTGCATGACATTCTTTGGGCTGTCCATGACGGAAAAAATCGTGGTAGAAGCAAGGGCGAGGAAAATTTCGGGGAGTTCCCGGTTACGGCGGGTGGTCGGGGGCTGAGCGATGTGTGTTTATCTCGTACCGTACGCGCGTGGGTACGAGGCGTTGGGCTCTAACTGAACCCGAGCGAGGCGTTGGGCTCTAACTGAACCCGAGCGATTGCACTAGCTACGTTAGTGAACCCGAGTGGTTCCTTTGCTACTTCTACTAACTAAAGCCGATCGAACCCTGCTGGCTCCTTCCCTTGATGAAAAGTGAGCGTTGCTGGGGTGGGGGGTGGGGGGTTGGATGAACAGCTCCCGGTGGGGGTGGATGAATAGGACCATGTGGTGTTGCCTCTGGATGAACAGGACCCCGATCGAGCCGGTTGGGGCTGGATGAACATGACGACCCCGTGGACGGCTGGTTGAACAGTAGCCGGTGGAGGGCTGGATGAACAGTAGCCCGTGGAGGGTTGGTTGAGCAGTAGCCCATGGAGAGCACTGGTTGAACAGTAGCCGGTGGAGTAGCGCGCGGTGGAGGCTGGATGAACAAGAGCCCGTGGATGAACAGTCGCAGGTGGATGCTGGAGGAGGTCGACGGTGGATGAACAGTAGTCCGTGGAGGCTGAAGGAGGTCGACGATGGAGATGAACAGTATCCCGTGGAGTCACATTTTGTGGTACGCCACACCCCTCCCGATGAACAGGACCCCCGTTTCGACCATAGCGCTCCAACACAAGTCCGTTTCCTCCGTTTTGTGGTACGCCACACCCTTCTCGATCAATAGGACCCCGTTTCGACCGTAGAAGGTCCAACAGAAGTCCATTTCCTCCGTTTTGCGGTACGCCAGACCCCTCCCGATGAACAGGATCCTGTTTCGAACGTGGCCGGTCGAACACAAGGCCGTTTCCTCTGTTCTGCGGTACGCCAGGCCTCGTTTCCATCGGCTGTTCCGTCCAAGCCGGTTGGCTCCCACACATTCCGCTGCCTCCCCATGAACACGACGATGATGCAGTTTCTCCGTTCCGACCCAGCCATGTACATGATCCCTGGCCGTACGTATGCGTGAGTAGGCGTTCCAGACCCCGCCCGTATGTACGTACGTGGCCGTATTTTCTTTCTTTCACCCTGGCCGATGTACGTACGTGTACATGCTAAGTGCGCACCTCTACTACGACACGTGCACGCCTCTAAATCGACCAGTATGTACGTATTGCGACCAGAATGACAATGCTACGTACGCTTCGACCAGGTGGGTCCCGACTGTCAGGCACTTCCTTGCGTGCAAAGATGTAGCTGGTGGGTCCCAGCAGTCGGGGGGCGAATCATTTTTTGCCCGTAATATGGACGCACTTGCGTGCGAAGATGTAGCTGGTGGGTCCCAGCAGTCAGGGGGAAAACATTTTTTTCACAAAATACGGTGGCCCGTCCGGTGGGTCCCTGTTGTCAAGTGGAGGAATAATTATTTTGCGCGTAATAAAGAGGCACTTCCTTGCGATTGCCGTGTACCTAGCTGTCAGCCTCTCCACGTACAGTACTCTTCCGATGGAAGTCGTTCCTTGACCATGTTGACCACGCTGCGCCGAGAGCACCAGGGCGGTGGACGACGCGAGGCCTAGGAAGGGGACGACGCGGAGCCGGGGAAGACGCGATAGGGGAAGCCCGCGCGGAGAGGAGTACGAGGGTTCACTGGTTCGGCTGCTGTGTGAGGCTGCCGTCACCGCACAATAACAGGGGGCGTGTGTGAGTGGTGGGATGGCCTAGCCAGCGGTGGGAGTAGTAGGGGGCGGTGAGGCCTCCGCGGCATCACAACGGACCACGGGAGGCAGGAGCACGCGACACTACCGGCTGCTTTGGGCGGCTGGAGCAAGAAGACTAGAGATTGAAGAAGCACTACGGCCGTTGGATGGACATCGTACGGTCACTGCAGTTAGAATCGTTTATATTGACTAAGTTGACAAAGCCCTTGGTACGCGTCAACTTAGTAGGCCCACAGGTCAGCCTCCGAAATGGTGCGCCCTAGATGTCAGGGGCAGGAATAATTTTTGCGCGGCTGAGGCAAGAATATCTGAGATTGAAGAAGAAGCATGACATCCGTTGGATGGACATCCAACGGTCACAGCTGCTAGAACCGTGTGTTGTTGACAAAGCCTTGCATACGCGTCAACTTAGTTTTTTTAGGGGACGCGTCAACTTAGAAGGCCCACAAGTGTATGACAGAGAACATATAGTCCATTTACGATTTGTAAGAATGTACATCCCATTTTTTAATTATAATGGAATTTACTACACCCATTTACAGTTTGTTAAAATTACAACCCATTTTCTAGCTAGGACAACGATTAATAATTTCAACCAACCGCTCAAAACAGAATTCAAAAAAAATTCCCACATTTCGATGGGATCTGAAATTTTTTTATCCGAAATTTCTAGTCAGATTAAATATAATTTCAAAATAAAGTTGTATTACATTAAAATCCAACGAAATATTGCGCGCACAACAAGTAATGAAATTAAAATTTTCAAATTCCAAAAATAATATATTCTTTAAACTAATTACACGTTTGGTGCATTTGTTATAGTTATTGCCCAGTTATTATAATTACATCCCATTTATTATTTCTTAAAGTCCATTTTCTTGTTAAGCCTAATGCATACCTCCTAGGAAAGTTTGCAGCCCAGCGGGGCGGAGAATAACAAGTTGACCCAGATATTGTGTACAATTGTCGGCCCAGTTGCATTGCTGATGTTGAAAAAAAGGCCTGTGTAGTACAGTACAACCTAACATGACTACTCAGCCCACATTCAGCGACGCCGGAAAGGCCCAAACAAGGCTTCTGTACAACTTTTTGAAGTCACTGAGCTCAATTAATAACTTAAGTAAAAAGTTGGATTATAGTGGAACCTAATTAAAAGCTATCACGAGCAAAGAAATAATTCAACGGGTCCCACTTGTGTGTGTGTGTGTATGTGTGTGAGAGAGAGAGAGATACCCATTGGTCGATGCTCGTAAATACATCTTTTAGCCATATGCAATGATGATGCTCAGTTAAAACTTATATAGTTGACACAATCATATAGAACATCATAACACACTGAACTTGCATTAAAAAATTCATGTAGGCGGCACAATCAGGATGGGAGCAGTGGATCGCTATGGGTAGGGCTATGTTGAAACCAACAAACTCGTACATAACGGTTCATCATCTTTATCAATGACGGGGAAATATTTTGAATGCTGTGCAAAGAAAACAGACAGACAACACAATAAGTTCTGCTAGCACATTAAGTTGACGTACAACCCTTTCTAAAAAAAGTTTAGGTACAAAATTAGAACAGGTCACAATCAAATGTGCTGGCACATCAGTGCTTCACACCCATAGCTCGGATTTAACTAGTATCTGACAAGATTCAGTTGTTACATCAAATTAGAGCACATCTAGGCAGCCAGCCCTGCCTCTTCTCCCAAAGAAGCAGTGGCCTCCGCCGCGTGATGGAGTAGGCCATGTGCCATCCATCGTTCCGAGCAACATGGAGAAAGTCTGACGTTGACTCCTATAATGGACGTCATCGACGGACCCTGGCACCGCGGCGGCGGCAGGACTTCGATTGATGGATTGACCACTTCTTCGACATGCACGAACACTCGATACAGGTACATCCCTAACATGGTCCGCGGCGACCTTGGTGGCGACGAATAGTACAACCCCAGTTCCTGCACTGGTATCTCAACACCAATCACCTTCCGTATGGTGGATGGCTTCTTCATCCATGCCATAACCATCAGAGCCCAGCTATCTGGAGGAACAAACATACTTACGAGCTCACCTCCAAGGTTGTTGATAAGCTCATTCATGGACTCGCTGTTCCAAGGATGTCGAGGCATGCCGTGGAAGGTAAGCTTTGTGAAAAATTCAAGCTCAGAGGGCACCGAGCCCCATCCTGGGTGCCACCGATCAAAGCTCACCAGCGCGCCGTCACAGAACAAACACTCGGAAGATTCGAACACACGACTGCAGTCGATAGTTGTCCGGAACCTGACGAAGAAATCAGCCGGTGGCGGACAGACTTCGGCAAGCAAGTCACTTATTTGGATGATGTCGGCATTCTGGGAACGGGGGTCCCCAGACTTGCCTGCCTGCGGCCTGCGGCGTGGCTCAAGGGGTGGCCCAGTACGGCCCATCTTCATCAACTCAAGCTCAAGACCCTCGCGAGGGGCCAAGCCTCGCGGTGTGGACGATGCAAGGCTTCCTCAGGGACGGCTTCACCAGGCCGGCTCGCGAGGAGGCAGAGAGATCAAGGAGGGTACCTCGCGAGGTGCTCATGACGCAAGCCATGACGATCGAGACCAGGTGGGCACCAGGCGGGCGCCGGCCTGCGCAGTGTCCTTGTTTCCTCTTTGGTGCAAAGAGGGCAAGCGCAGGCGTGGAGTACCGAGGCATCAAGCAAAGCTTACCATTTCGGTGCAACGAGACCAAGACCAGCAGAGCGGGAGGACGGAGGTCACCGTGGAGCCCAAGACGGTGTCATCGTGAGTGCCTTTGGCAGCCGAAGACCAACTTTAGTCAGGATAACTTGTACTAGATGTTCCCCTTCAAAATGGCCGTTGTTGGCGCCCTTCCCGCTGAATATTTGGGAAGAGGACCAGGGCCTCTATATATAGACATAGCCACCACAGTAGAGGGCATCGAGTTCTCATCAGATCCAAAG
This sequence comes from Aegilops speltoides, assembly GCA_021437245.1. Taxonomy (NCBI): domain Eukaryota; kingdom Viridiplantae; phylum Streptophyta; class Magnoliopsida; order Poales; family Poaceae; genus Aegilops; species Aegilops speltoides. The sequence goes on along the minus strand of CM038147.1, from coordinate 359,591,568 downwards.
GCGATCGAACTCACCCAAGTAGTTCATGGCACCAGCCCAAGAACACCTCTCGGGAGGCTGTTCTTCCTTTGTACTATTCATCATCAGCCCCTGAGGCAATCCACCACACCACACACTGGATTAGGGTATTACACCACAAAGGTGGCCCGAACCAGTATAAACCTTGTGTCCCTTGCGTTGTTCATTGTGTAGCTTAGATTCAGCAATGCGTTGGGACGTGGATCGGTAGGGGGAAGATCTTCGCGCGCACCCCAGAGTTCGAGCTTAAGGGTTTTGCCGGAACCCAATATCCGACATTTGGCGCGCCGGGTAGGGGTGTGCTGGAATCTTTCTTCCGCTGTTCCGTGTTCGATCGTTCGTCGCGTCCATGGCTGACGCTTGCAAAGCTCGCGCCGAGAGTTGGGCTGCTCTCGCCGCCCGCGTCGCCCAGACGGCTCCCGTTGGTAGGCCTCCCCATCGTTCCCCGTCGCCTATCGCCAACGCCGCCACCGGCCCGGTGGGGAACGAGCAGCAGGCATCGTTGCTGCATCCCTCGGTGCGGCAGGAAGGCTGCACCACCACTCCGTCGCTGACCCCAGCTGGTTCGTCGTCGCACGCCCGTCGCGCTCCCACGGACGCGCATGCCGCATTACTCCTGGCACGTGAGCTCCTGCAGTACCGCCCCGTCGACGACCTCTATGAGGAGTGGCTCGCTCGCATCACCGAGCTCGTCAGCGCTGCAGGGGGTTACCCTGCGCCGTCCCTCTTGCTGCCTCGCCCTCCATCCTGCGTGGGTGATGCAGCTTAGGAGGTGCCTCCGCCACCTCCTCCCCAAGAAGGTGCCGTGGCTCCAAGGCGCGCGGCCCCTGGACGAGACCCACTGTGTCCAGTGCCTGCGCGACAAGAAAGGAGCTGCCAAGAAATCCCTCGTCCCCAAGAAGGTGCTCACGTGCTCCCAGCACCAGCCCGCCATGACCGCATCCCTGCGCCAGCGCGTCAAGACCCCGCGCTGCCCCTGGCGGCGGCGTGCGGGAATCCCAAGGAGCAAGCCCCGCGTCAGCAAAGAGTTCCGGTGGCCACCGCAGGCTGCCGCGCCTTAACAACCGAGCTACGCAGTGTCGCTTGGCCGGGCAAGTTCAAGCCGAATCTTCCTCCTCACTACGATGGCACTGCCGACCCCGCGGAGTTCCTGCAGCTCTACGAGCTGGGCATTGAAGCGGCCAACGGAGACGAGAAGGTCATGGCGAATTGGTTTCCCATGGTGCTCAAAGATGGTGCCTGCACCTGGCTCTTGAACCTGCCTCCCAGCACGATCTCCTCTTGGGACGAGATGCGTACCCGCTTCATCGCCAACTTCCAGGGCACTCGCGACCGTCCTCCGGTCGTGGGTGACCTGCACCGTGATGTCTACTACACAACCTTCTTCTTGTAGACGTTGTTGGGCCTGCAAGTGCACAGGTTTGTAGGACAGTAGCAAATTTCCCTCAAGTGGATGACCTAAGGTTTATCAATCCGTAGGAGGCGTAGGATGAAGATGGTCTCTCTCAAGCAACCCTGCAACCAAATAACAAAAAGTCTCTTGTGTCCCCAACACACCCAATAAAATGGTAAATTGTATAGGTGCACTAGTTCGGCGAAGAGATGAAGATACAAGTGCAAAATAGATAGTAGATATAGGTTTTTGTAATCTGAAATAATAAAAATAGCAAGGTAACTAAAGATAAAAGTGAGCGTAAACGGTATTGCAATGATAGGAAACAAGGCCTAGGGTTCATACTTTCACTAGTGTAAGTTCTCTCAACAATAATAACATAGATAGAACATATGGCAAGCCCTCAACATGCAACAAAGAGTCACTCCAAGACACTAATAGCGGAGAACAAACGAGAGATTATGGTCGGCACGAAACCACCACAAAGCTATTCTTTGGATCGATCTATAAAAGAGTTCGTACTAGAATAACACCTTAAGATACAAATCAACCAAAACCCTAATGTCACCTAGATACTCCATTGTCACCTCAATTATCCGTGGGCATGATTATACGATATGCATCACACAATCTCAGATTCATCCAACCAACATAAAAGTACTTCAAAGAGTGCCCCAAAGTTTCTACCGGAGAGTCAAGAACGTGTGCCAACCTCTATGCATAGGTTCCCAAGTGTCACAAAACCCGCAAGTTGATCACCAAAACATACATCAAGTGGCACATGATATCCCATTGTCACCACAGATAATCACGACAAGACATACATCAAGTGTTCTCATAAAGACTCAATCCGATAAGAAAGCTTCAAAGGGGAAACTCAATTCATCACAAGAGAGTAGAGGGGGAGAAACATCATAAGATCCAACTACAATAGCAAAGCTCGGGATACATCAAGATCGTGCCATAGAGGAAACACGAGAGAGAGAGATAGAGATCAAACACATAGCTACTGGTACATACCCTCAGCCCCGAGGGTGAACTACCCCCTCCTCGTCATGGATAGCGCCGGATGATGAAGATGGCCTCCGGTGATGGATCCCCTCCGCAGGTGCCTAATAGGGTCCCGATTGGTTTTGGTGGCTCTGAGGCTTGCGCGCGGAACTCCCGATCTATCTTCTGCTCGGAAGTTTTAGGGTACGTAGGTATATATGGGTGCAGGGAGAACGTCGGTGGAGCTACGGGGGCCCCACGAGGCAGGGGCGGGCCCAGGGGGGGAGGGCGCGCCCCCACCCTCGTGAGCACCTCCCGTATCTTCTGACGTGGGGTCCAAGTCCATCTGGTAGGTTTCGTTCCAAAAATAACTTCTCCAATTGATTTCGTTCCGTTTTGACTCCGTCTGATATTCCTTTTCCTTGAAACACTGAGATAGGCATAAAATAGCAAATCTGGGCTGGGCCTCCGGTTAATAGGTTAGTCCCAAAAATAATATAAAAGTGTATAATAAAGCCCATAATCATTCAAAACACATAGTAATATAGCATGAATGCTTCATAAATTATAGATACGTTGGAGACGTATCAGCATCCCCAAGCTTAATTCCTACTCGTCCTCGAGTAGGTAAATGATAAAGAAAGAATTTATGAAGTGTGAATGCTAGAGGTGCACAAGTTTGATCAACGATAATTTCAATCACCTTTTCTATCATGATTATATGTCATAACAGTAGTTCATATCATAAAACTTCTCACGATAAAGTGACAAGCAACTCACATATCAAGGCATAGACCATAAACATTCTTGAAAACTAGCAAACTTCATTCTTATTCATCAAAACAATTGCAATTCATCTTATTTTCAGGAATAGCAAACTCCACATACTCAACTATCATATAGTCTTCTACAATTGCTAACACTCACGCAATACTTGTGGTTATGAAGTTTTAATCAGACACAGAGAAAGATTGGGGCTTATAATGTTGCCTCCAAACTTATTCACCTTTGGGTGATGTCAACAATAATAGTTCATGCTAACGTACATCCAATTGGATATATATATCAGGATCACCCCACCATGAAGTGCTTGCCAAAGGATAAAATGAAAAAGGGAAAGGTGAAGATCACCTTGACTCTTGCATAAAGTAAAGGATAGGCCCTTCACAGAGGGAAGCAGGGATTTGCAGAGGTGCCAGAGCTCAATTTTTAAAATAGAGATAAATAATTTTGAGAGGTATGATCTCATTGTCAACATAACAACCAAGAGTTCCCAATATCTTCCATACTACATACATTATAGGCGGTTCCCACGCAGAATGGTAAAAGTTTATACTCCCCCAACCACCAACAAGCATCAATCCATGGCTTGCTCGAAACAACGAGTGCCTCCAACTAACAACAATCCTGGGGGAGTTTTGTTTAATTATTTTGATTTGATTTTGATCTTTTTGATCATGGGACTGGGCATCCCGGTTACCTCCACTTTCTCGTGAATGAGGAGCGGAGTCCACTCCTCTTGAGAATAACCCACCTAGCATGGAAGACACTGACAGCCCCTAGTTGCTACATGAGCATTTCGGGCATACAAAACAGATTATAGTTTGAAGGTTTAGAGTTTGGCACATGCAAATTTACTTGGAACGGCAGGCAAATACCGCATATAGGTAGGTATGGTGGACACTCATGGAAAAAACTGGGTTTAAGGATATTTGGAAGCACAAGTAGTATCTCTACTTGGTGCTAGGAATTTAGGCTAGCAAGGGGAGAAAGGCAAGCTCAACATGTTTGAATGATCCATGACAATATACTTTAACTGAGATGCGAGAAAACATAACCCATTACGTTGTCTTCCTTGTCCAACATCAACTCTTTAGCATGTCATACTTAATGAGTGCTCACAATTATAAAAGATGTCTATGATAATATATTTATATGTGAAATCTCTCTTCCTTCAATATTCTTTCATGAATTGTTCAAATGACTAATACAATGCTTGCTAACTGTCAATAAATTTACAACCTCTACTTCTTAGATGTGAAGTCATTACTCCCCATGGGATAAGCAAATGAAACATATATAATTTCAGATTTGTGACATTCAACTTATTCAACCATTTACTCATAGGATATAATTGAAGCACACGAGTAAATGAAAAGCTACCCCAAAAAGATATAAGTGAAGATCAATGAGTAGCTAAATAATTATGCAACTATGTGAAGACTCTCTCTCATTTAAGAATTTCGGATCTTGGTATTGTATTCAAGCAGCAAGCAAAGCTAAAGAAAACTACATTGCAAGGATAGCACAACTCATGTGAAGAAGCAAAAACTTAGGCTCAACCGATACTAACCGATAGTTGTTGAAGAAGAAAGGTGGGATGCCTACCGGGGCATCCCCAAGCTTAGATGCTTGAGACTTCTTGAAATATTATCTTGGGGTGCCTTGGGCATCCCCAAGCTTGAGCTTTTATGTCTCCTTAATTCCTCTCATTGTAACATCCCAAAATTCTAAATTTTGGAATGTTATAAACAAATAGATAGATTGATTGTTTGTTTGATTGCTTGTGTGAAATTGAGTGATTCGAAACTTTTGAAAGTTAAATGAGAGGGAATAAAAGGACTTTCCCAAACTTTCGTCTTGCTTTTATGATCTCCGTGAATTCAAATTCTTTTCATCACAAAACCCTGGAGAGAAGATGACATGACTTCTTCCATTTATTTAAATGACAAGGGGTGTTGAAAGTATTTGAATTTCATTTGGAAAATATTTCCAACCCAGGAACTTTATGCAACTCAATGGTTTTCATGAGCGAAGATAAAATGACTTCTTCAAAACATATGAAATATGAGTTGGGAGTTTCAAAGAATTAAATTCAAAGTTCTTTTGAATTTATTTTCAATTTGGAGTTATTTGAGTTTTATTCAAATTATTTTTCTCCAAAAATAAAATATATGGAAAATAGGGTAACATGATTCCCTACATCAGAAAATTGGAGAGAAATAAATTTGAATTAATTTTGGTATTTTTAAAATGATTTTTATTGGATTTTACTAGAGCAGTAGCACTGTTTGAATTATTTAAATTTGTGTGTATTTTATTTGATCTTACAAAAATGTTCAGCTTGTAGGAAATCTTTTTTTGAAAATTTTGATATATTATATGCCTATGTAAAATTATTATTTATTTTGTGTTTCTTTTTGTTTTGCTGGAAAAATGTTAAAAAAAATAAAAAAAAACTTCCTCCCGAACTGGGCCGGCCCAGCTGAGCCAGCCCAGCTCGCGCCGCCACCGCCTAGCTCCCGCCGTGCCCGACAGGGACTCGCCGGAGTCCGGCATCTCCCGCCAGGATGTCCTCGCCCAATGTCGGGATATACCCATGGTGTAAACCGCCGGAAGTTAACCGGTCGGACTTGGCGGTTCATGAAGGCGGTTCAACTATTGTGGGCGGTTTAAGAGGAAAGGCATGAGGAATATTTACCTTACAAGGAGTTAAGACCAGGACTTGTATCCGGTTTGTATTAGAGATAGACTAGTCCTAATCCTAATAGGACTCCACATGTAACCCGCCCCTTCAACATATATAAGGAGGGGCAGGGCTCCCCAAAGAGGGACAAGTTACAAGCTACAAGCAATAATCTTTAGGGTTAGACACAAAGAGGAGAGCCGGTTTACGGCGACTCCCTCGTGATGATAATGAGATCTAGCCTCAAACAACATGTAGGGTTTTTACCGGATGATGTTTCCCGGGGCCCGAAGCTATCTAAATCCCTGTCTTGTGTTGCGTCTCTTGATTCCGCTCAACCCCTCTCAAGCTACCACATAGATGCGTTGGCCTCGCGACTAAGTCCTAACACTATGGACATCTGCCGTGACAATTTCACGACAGTTGGCGCCCACCGTGGGGCCTGCGCACGATGGTGATGAGTTTTTGGAGGGATCTACCCAGGGATCGAGGACTTTGCAATTTTTCCAGATGAAGATTTTTAAGATTGAAGTCAAGGAAGAAATTAGGGTTTGGTACTCTGTGTGCCGCCGACGCTACACGAGCTATCGAATCGGATAGGAGATCGTTTTCTACTGCTGCTGTCGCGAGTCGCCGAAACCATCAAAGATGCAGACGTTTTTCTATCCGAGTCGGCGAGTTGTTGCATCTGATCAAGTCAAAGAGTGCAGACAAGCGCGTAGTTTCCATTACATCAAGCATCAACCCTGATGTTTTCAAGTGCTAGTACGCCACTAGAAGACAAGGAGAGTACGTTTTGGATTAGTACGTCATTAGCAAGCCGCAGCTCTAGCATGTTTTCTGCGACCATGTTTTTGGTGATCAAAGTCAAACCAATGATGATTCGAAGGAGGATTGGGTCATGAGCGCACAACACCACCGAGCCGTTTTTTGACCCCGTGCTATCCGCCGTTCTTTGTTTTTCGCGCCTCAATCCGCATTGTTTGATTGCTGAACCGCCCGGATCAATCTCCCGCCTTGGAGACTCTTTGGATTAAATCGCTGAATCGCCGACAACGAAGTTACCAACTGTTTCTCCCACGGCGCCAGAAGCTGCCGCTGTTCGGCGCACCGTGGCGAGTCTTCGCGCCGCCGACCATCTTCAAAAACGCCACGCTGAACTCGCGAAGTCGCCCTTGTGATCCTGAATTGCCGTACCTCAACCGCCGTTACTCCTGCTGCTCCGCATTGTGGCGTCGCTTGGCGCCTCGTCTCGCTATAAGGCCGTCCTACATGAGTCGCCCGTAAATCGCCGAGTCGCTGGCGCCCTTCCGAAGTCGCACTTCGAAGTCATCGCGGATTACCTCTCACGCAGCCTCAAGTCGCCGAGTCGGCAGGTTGTTGCACCGCGAGCCGCTGCTTTCGCCTCGCCGATCCGACGTCTCTTCGCTAAATCGCCGCTCCGCCTCGACGGATGAGTCACCGCCCGCCACCCCGCCTCAAAGCCGCCTTTGCCAAATTGCGGGTCGCCTCGCCTCGTTCGCCGCCACCAGCGTGGGTCCTGTGTCGCTGCGAATCTCGTGCTAAGTCGCGCCTTCACCGAGCCTTCCTGTGGTTTCCAAAACCGCCGCCGCCGAGACTCCTTTGCTACAACCGTGTTCCATCGTCAACCTCACCGAATCCCGTGTTTCGTTTACGCTACATCGTTGAACCGCCTCCGGGTTGTCATCGCGCCATGAGTACCACCGCTGTTTCATTGCTGCTTTGGACCGGGTTGCTCTGTGGCCACGACTAAAACGCCTCGGTCCCGCCACGAGTCATGAGTATCATCGCCCGTCGCTGCCTTGAGCCTGCCCGCTTTTGCTGCTACGGCCTAGTCATGCTGCGGTCAAACAAATGAGCCCCTAACGGATAGCTGTACAGGGGATATCAACTAGTACATCAACACATCAATTATTGTGCTGCGTACCAAGACAAAATTGCTGCTGTCAATACATCAAAACATGGGTCCAATCTACTGCATATTACATGGGCATGAAAGACCCAAGCTCCAATCTGCCGGAGTCGACCGATTCACCTGCTTCTGCTGATGGGTCGCTTTAACCGGGTCCCATAACTGACACCTGCAGCAAACCGCCAGCTAAAGATCAAGCTATCGTTTGGACGAATCAGATGCTATTTATCTTATTTATTTTTAAGTACGTATTATTTCATCCAAACAAAATTACTTTGCCCTGCTGTAATTTATATGCAGGAGAATTATCCATTACAAAGTGGTATTATGCCGCGGAGATAGAGGTGTGCCAACATCATTCAGCACAGCCGGTTCGTATGTCCGCGCTAGCTTACAACGTCGTGGACGACTCGCTATCCGCGCCAGTTTACAAACATCGCGGCCGACTTACCCGTCCGCACCGGTTTGTCACGCCGTGGCCGGTTTTACGCGTGAGCGACTTCAACTTCACCTAGCGATCATCAATTTCATGGCGGATTATTTTCGGCCTAGCACATCAGGTGATATCCATCAAAAATATATTTTATTGGTACATATTATTTTTTGGCAAAGAGCAGTTTATCTTTGTCTTGGTCTGCAACATTGTTGACGCAGGACAATTGTTCACTACATCAAAACGACGTGGTTAACTCATCCGTCCGCGCCGGTTTACAACACCGCGGACGACTCATCTATTTTGAGCCACCTCTGATGCGGCGGCCATTTTTACCGTCTGTCTCTCGCGGCCTGGTCTACATCAACGCACCGGGCCGCACTTGTCTGGATGAGCTGTTTATTGAGTATGAACAAGTCACTACTTGGGAAGCCCGGTTTTCTTCCAACAAATTGGAGGCAAATTATCGTATATTATCAGCCGCCGTCTGCGCTGGATGCTTCAATGGGCAGGCGCACAAGTCGCCGCTACTACATTTTGGTTAACTTCAGACAGCCAATTGGAAGGAACCATTGGCCGAGTTGCTGACACGGCTCATATGGGATCATTTATAACCCGCCGTAGTCACCTCAACCTTCTGTGGATTCACATTATGCTATCAACACCAATGATATACAAGTTATGCCGGTTTATATGACGGTCAAATATGGAGAATCTCAAGCCAACTCTTCGAGTCACCTTGAGACTCGGGGGCTACGATGATATGACGCAACAAGTCTTGCCAGTTTCAGCAAATTTAAGAACCCAGGACAATGGAAGGAAAGATAACCCGGTCCCGGAGGCTACTGTTATTTGAAGGCCGTCAGAAAATTTCCGGCTTAGAAAGTATATGACAATTATAAAATCCCGGCTCAATGAAGAAGTTCCGGGTCATCAGAAAAGATTCCGGTTTAAAATCCGGCTCAAGGGAAGCCAGTCTCACTGAAGCTCTCAAATCCGGTTTAAGAATTTCCGGTTCAAAAAGGAATTAACTTCTCGCAAGTTCGAGTTTAAAGGCCATCAGAAAATTTCCGGCTGAAAATGAAGATTCCGGTTTAAAATCCGGTTCAAGGGAAAGATGTTTCCCACAAAGCTTTGAAGCTCTCCATATCCGGTTCAAGATCCCGGTTCAAGAAGAATTTATCTCTTGCAAAAAGTTAAAAATTACCGAAGAGGACCTGCTGCCATGATGCGCGGTTCAAACATGGATATCCTGCCTTATTGGCCTAACATATTGATCACATGGGGCTTCGCTTCATAAAGCGGGTCTCTGTTTTTTTACATCATGCGTGGTTACACGGAGGTTACATCTTAAAGCGCCTCCAGTTTACCCTTGAAATTTGCTTTTATATCACTAGGGGCCTTGGTCGAGTCCGAACCAACGCGACACCTTTTGATAGGCGACACCACCAGATCACAGGGACATGGTCAAGTCTGAACCGATCACGCTCTTGGTCGGCCTAAAGGCCATCAAATCACTTGGGGCATGGTCGAACCCGAACCATTGCCACGCCTCTTGATCCGCATATATGCCACGAGTCATTTGGGGACTGGCTGACTTGAATCATTGTCACACCTATTGGGGCTTGATCCTGTCCGACCATGGTAATACCATCTGAACAGCTCAGTATAGCGTATGTTTGCAAATGGTTTTATCATTGCCTTGGTTTCCATGTTATTTTCATGGCTTGTTTGATCTTTGTTTTTGTTGGATTTCTTTTATATCAACAAAACACCTTTTTCTGTTCACCGATGGATTTGATTTCCTTTAATCCGAGAGTATCGGCCGGTCTGGTTTCGACTATAAGTCGCCAGTATATGATGGGAAATTATCCGGTATTTATTGAACCGGCCTGGCTTTGGACTATACGCCGCCAGTATATATTTGGATTGCGCCATTGGAATCATGCGCTTATAAATGATTGGGTTATATTATTCAAATAGCCAAACTTGGCTGAATTTTCATTATCATATTGGATGAATAAGGTTTCATACCGGATTATATTATCTTGAATAGCCAACATGGCTGGATTTTTATTATGGGTATTGATATTATGATTAAGGTTTTCAAAGTCGCTTTAGCGCAATGGATATTATGTTATCAATGGATATGGCTTTTATTCTACAATTGAAGGAATAGTCCCGAGTTCTTTGCAGCTTACAACCCGCACTTGGGGGCTACATTATTGAAGTTGAGATTACATCAAATATGCAAGTCTCATGTTGCTGCAAGCATGCACCATGACACTTGGGGCCAATGCAAAGTCATTCTTTGTTCATCTTATTGAAGACCCGTGATCACATTATAATGAGCCGCCCTTGGGGCTACCAATTGCTCTGTTAAACAATTCAAGGTACAAAGCTTTTTATTCATTATATTGAAGGGTCCACTGCTCAGTTGGTAAAGCACAAGGCTCTTAACCTTGTGGACGTGAATTCAAGCCCCATGATGGGGGTTACATCATATGATGTTATTTTCATTGAAGTATATATCAAAGTCCCTGCTCATTATTGCATAATGACTCGACCCTTGGGGGCTACACTGGTTGAAGTTTTTATGAGCATCAGGAAATTACAAGTCCCAGGTTGCTGCAAGCATAACAACCCGGCACTTGGGGGCTACATAATATGGAGTATTCAGTTTTACTAAATGACTGGGATGAACAACATGGATTTCTTCTTAAGTGGCAGTATTTATATTGAAGCAAGTCTTAAGCCATTACTTTGTTCTTCTCAAGACTTGGGGGCTATAGGTATTATATTATTATCGAAGAAATATTTTTAAATTCTCTGATTGAGCAAACTAGGTTGACCCGGTGTCACCAATCATTATGACCCTGTGGCTGCAACTCGGCGTCATTAATAATCATGAACCGGCGTTGGCAACAATCATGAACCGGTGTCTCCAACAATCATGACTCGGAAGTATCGGTTTTTATAACCCGACAATGGTGGTAATCATAAACCGGCAAGTTCTGCATCTTCAAACCGGCTGAATATCAGATGAATATTTCAAGACCAATATTTCTTAAACCAGCGCTTTGGAAGCCGACTCAAGTGGATTATTCTTCACAATATTTTTCTGTGAGAAACCAATGTCAGAAAATTGAGTATGACGCTGGCTTATTGACCTGGATTTTCTAGAAGGAGGAAATAACAAGGACTTAAGGATGATCAGTGTCGGTCTACAACCTGTCAGAATTGTTCTGGTGTTTATTTTGCAGCATAAGTTTACCATGGATAAATCCAAGCTAAACTTGGGGGCTAATGTCGGGGATATACCCCGCGGTGTAAACCGGCCGGAAGTTAACCCGGTCGGACTTGGCGGTTCATGAAGGCCGGTTCAACTATTGTGGGCCGGTTTAAGAGGAAAGGCATGAGGAATATTTACCTTACAAGGAGTTAAGACCAGGACTTGTATCCGGTTTGTATTAGAGATAGACTAGTCCTAATCCTAATAGGACTCCACATGTAACCCGCCCCTTCAACATATATAAGGAGGGGCAGGGCTCCCCAAAGAGGGACATGTTACAAGCTACAAGCAATAATCTTTAGGGTTAGACACAAAGAGGAGAGCCGGTTTACGGCGACTCCCTCGTGATGATAATGAGATCTAGCCTCAAACAGCATGTAGGGTTTTTACTAGATGATGTTTCCCGGGGCCCGAAGCTGTCTAAATCCCTGTCTTGTGTTGCGTCTCTCGATTCCGCTCAACCCCTCTCAAGCTACCACATAGATGCGTTGGCCTCGCGACTAAGTCCTAACACTATGGACATCTGTCGTGACAATTTCACGACACCCAAGGAAGGCCTCGGCCCCGTGCCCTTATAAGGCCAGCCCCGACGCCGCCGCCCCTCTTTTCCTCCTATCGCCCCGCTCGCCGCAGCGCGCCGCCGCCGCATCTCGCCTTCGCCTCTCCCCGCCGCTGCCGGATCTCACCAACCGCCGCCGCCGGATCTCACCAACCGCCGCCGCCTAGTCCGCTGCTCGCCTCAAGCCTTCTTTGCATCGTCTCGCCCGCGCGTCCGACCGTCGCCTCCGCCGCTGCCCTCGGCCACCGGAGCACCTCCGGCGACCACGCCCGGTGCCCTCGCCGCCGCTCGCCACCACGGGAAGCCGCCGGACCCGATCCGCCCCGAACCGGTAAACAAAAACTGCCATGGCCCGGTTTTTATTTTAGGTTACGATTTAATTTCGTTTTTTTTTCTAAAAACTCGATCAGTTAGTTATCCAGTGGACGTTCGCTATTTAGGGTTTTGTAGCGAACGCATTCATTAGGTTAGATTTGTTTAGCGAACGTTCACTATTTTGTCTTTTCTTTTATTTTAAGTTTTCTGCCAGGGACCTAGTTGTAGTTGTTTTATTTACCGTTTAGCCCCTGGTTTTCAAATGGCCGCATCTTTTTACTCGTTTATCCAAATTCAACGAAACCAACGCCCAATTCTTTGTTATGATCTCCTCTATCCAGATAATCAACTTAAACATGTTTTTGAAAGTTTAAAATTTAAATTAGATCAGATTTGAATTTGAACTTCGTTTGACCATAACTTGAGTTTTATAACTCCGTTTGAGTTGATTCTTTTTGCGATTCGAAGCTCTTGCCCTAGGCTTTCTGATAAGGCCAATTTTACATAATTTCGGTACTGTTATAAATTGTTTTCTGTTAAAAGAGTCATTTTCTTGGTTTCGAAGTTTTCCGAATTGCTTTCCTCGTTCTTTCCGATCTTTTGGGTGATTGCTTATGTGTGGTTACTATTGCTTGCTCACGATAGATTGACCGGAGTGTGACGAGTAGAAATATCAAGAGTTTTGAGTGCGAATCATCTTCATCAACATTGTAGGCAAGTTCACACTTTGACCATATCCCTTCTCATACCCAGTTTTTATGCATTAGTTTCAATCCTCCAAACAATTGCATGATTAGGATCTGAATTAAATTGTGGGTTTTGGGAAGTAGATTGAGGTAGCACCTATTACCTGTTTTATTTTCAAACCCTTGGGAGTTACTTCTACGTTTGCTTATTGTGCCATGCTATGCTAGTAGACGTGGTTTGGGTGAGTGAATTTCCATGACAGATGTGAGATTGTTGATTAATGGTTTATTTAAGGTGGCAACTTAAACATACATCAGGTGGGTGAGGCACTGGTTACTCCAGACTTGCTGCCTAGGCACTGGGTTTCAGGACTTACTGTTTTTCTTCGGACCGCCACCCAGGCTCAAAGGGATCATGAGATTATTCAAACTAGAAACTTCCGTGTGCAGCCACATGCTATTATGGGCTCTAGCATAGTTGAATAAGTTGTGCGAACTCTTACGGGGTGGACTAGCAGATGTAGGGGATGTAGGTTGGTACGGTCTACCCCTCATGTAAGGTGCAAGTGCTTCTGAAAGACTATGTCTCGGTCATCCGTTTCTCAAACACCATGTAGTGCGAGAAACCAAACGGAGGAGATCGAGTCATGTGGGGAAAAGTGCGCAAACCTCTGCAGAGTGTACAAACTAATCATGATTAGCCGTGTCCCCGGTTATGGACATCTTGAGTATCTAGTACTTGATTTTCCTGTGAATCTCATCATGTTACTTTAATTAATATTGTTGGGTTTTAATGAGTACTTTTAATTGGGATTGAGAATGCTGTCAACCATTCTCAATGTTTAACAACCACCATGATAGTTAAATAAATTTATTCCTTTGCAGTAGGGAAAAATTGGCTTTATGCAAAACACCAGCCAAATATGCATGTAGTGATAGCCTTTATTCATCATTGCTCTATGGTGTGAATTTGCCAGTACATTCAATGTACTGACCCTCTGTGGATGCAACGTCTCATGTTGCAGGATCTTACGACGAGTAAGTGATACGTTAGGGTTACGATTTCCTATACTCAACTTTGCCGTTGGTGTTGATGGGAATCCACAACCTTGTTGCTTCTGCTATTTTTGGATTGAGGTAATAGTATTTACGTTACTTTATACATGTGATTTACCTCTGTTATAAATCCTCGAGTACTGTGTGTCTCAGCATACCGATCCAGGGATGACACGTAAGCACAGAGACTTGATCCATTCGGGTCGGGTCACTACAAGATATTATCAGAGCACATGTTGACTGTAGGACGTGACCCTAGAAACTGGCAAGCCCATAGGAAAGATTTTTCTCTACAACTTTCTTTTCAAAAGAATCTTTTATCTATCTTATCTTCTGAGCTTATTCAAATAATCCTTTTGGTGAGACTATACCCTTTTCCCCTTTTGACCCCTCGAAGATTCGGCTGATCAGACCACTCCAAGGAGGACCAGATATCGGACAACTAAGACCACTTCGGAATGGAGAGTATTTTATTGAGCATTTGTTATAATTGGAACACTGCAACAGTTGAAACTCCGAAGACTATGAGGAATTGGAGGCTATGAAGAATTTCCAGATTTAGTATAACCTAGAAAGGCTACCCTTATGGAACTTGGCAGACTATGGAAGTTGTCAATACCCGAGATCAAGGTGTATCGGAGAAAGACCAGAACATGGAGCATTAGAACTCAAAGTTTTGTGTCATCGTGCGGTGTTAAGTATGCATATGCATGGAAGGATTGGATGGTAGAAGACTAATGGAGCATCCATCAGCTAACATTGGAATTTTAACCTTAGCTGGCGTATCACCAGGATCTGGAGAATTACATCAGGTACCTTAAGATGGACCTGCAAGAAGCTATATTTGACAAGGAGGTATTTCGTGAAGAACTCAGGAACTAGAAGCTGAAAGTAGCCAAGCTGAAGGAGCAAAACCTCGAGATACCAGAGATTTGTCAGGAACTGAAGGACAGTAGGACCAAGGATCATGTCAAGGATGTTGAAACCCAGAAGTTTGGAACAGAACTCCAGAAAAATTAAAGGACCTCATGATAGACCTTGCGTCAACAGAGATGATTTGGCAAAAGAACTTGAGAAGGACAAGCATGATCAGAAGAAGCCATCGGAGACATGACCAAGACTTGAAGAGTTTGATGACGCTGAGATCTATAGACCATTAGAAGACCAAACCCCGTTATACCTACGTTAGGTGCGACGTTTGTGAGCTGTCATTTGTTTGTTGTTTTTCCGACAGCCACAATAAAACCTGTCTTTTCAAAACTATTGCTTGTATTGTGTGTATCCCTCTCGATCTCTCTTATCCCACCCCAAAACCCATGGACCCCATAGAGGATGAATGTAGATGAGCTTATATTTTCTGGACCGATGAGTCAATTGGAGATGGACCAATGGATTCAGAACATGGACAATCATATGGAGAATGACACTATAGCCAGAAAGGATATGGCCCAGCACGCTCTTCAATGCTTTGAAAGAGGTGCTGCTACTTGGTGGAGGATGTACCAAAACATCAATGGATGGCAAGGAGTAACCACTTGGAAGGAATTTAAGTTGACTTTGCTAAAAGTCTTAGTTTGTGTCCCAGAAGTTGAAGCCTTATGGAAGTGATATGAAGAAACCTTGTGCATGTAAGATTTGTGGAGAAATAGGACACAAACATAAAGAAAACAAGGACGAATACCCTCATAAGCGGAGGATTTCCAAAGGAGTTAGCTGAGGATCTCAGGGAACTTCGGTTGGAGATTGTTCCCAAAGGTTTTGTTGTAGCAATGGAATTTCAGACTACATTGTTGGGAAAGATCCGTGAAGCTCAGAAGGATGACAAAGAGATTGCTGAGATAAAAGAGAGGATGAGCAAAGGAAAGGCCAAAAGTTTTCGTAAGGATGAGCACGACACCTTATGGTTCGAGGACCGTGTATATGTGCCCAATAATGCAAAGACCAGGAAGTAAATACTTCAGGAGGCTCATGAGTCACCATACTCGATTCGCCCTGGAAACACCAACATGTATTTGGATTTGAAGGAGTGTTTTTGGTGGACTGGTGTGAAGAAGGATATTGCGGAGTATGTAGTCGTAGGTGATGTATGCCAGAGAGAGTAAAAGCGGAGCATCAGAAGCCAGCAGGATTACTACAGCCTATGCCGATAACCGAATGGAAGTAGGATAACCTTGGCATAGATTTCATTACCGGATTTCCCAGAACCCGAACGGGATATGACTCTATGTGGGCAGTAGTTGATTCGCTTGACCAAAGTGGCTTACTTTGTCCCAGTGAAAAACCACCTATACAGGTGCGAAGTTGGCCCAGATATATTTGACCAGGATGTATGTCTGCATGGAGTTCCGAGGACCATCGATAGAGGAACACAGTTTACCTCAAAGTTTTGGAATCAGCTGCACCAGACTTTGGGTACTAGGCTAGAGTTCAGTACAGCCTTTCATCCGCAGACAGATGGATAAATCGAGAAAGTCAATCAGATTCTGGAGGACATGTTGAGAGTGTGCATGGATCTAGTAGTGATGATAATCTACCTTACGCTGAGTTCTCATACAACAACAGTTACCAAGCTAGTTTGAAGATGGCCCCTTTTTAAGCTTTGTATGGGAGAAGGAGCCAGACACCGTTGATGTGGGATGAAGTTGGAGACCGTCAGTTGTTTGGATCAAATGTGATCAAGGATTCAGAAAGAGAATGTTAAGTTGCTTCGAGATAGACTGAAGGTAGCTCAGTCCAGGCAGAAGAGTTATGTAGACTAAAAAAATGCAAGGAGGAAGTCTGTGAAATTGGAGACAGAGCATGTCTTCGTATGTCCCCTCTGCGAGGAGTTAAACGCTTTGTAGTTAAGGGAAAGTTAGCCCCGAGACTTGTAGGACCATACCGAGTTTTGGAGCGTATGGGAGAAGTGGCCAACAAGTTGGAATCACCCGAAGGACTGTCAGGAGTTCATGATGTGTTTCACGTTTCCCAGTTGAAGAAGTGCCATGCAGAGATGGCCAATATTCCCCTGTAAGGACGCTTGACCCTGGAAAGGATAATGATGTTCCACGAAGTGGAGTATGGACTTCATAAGTATAAATTTTTATCTCGGTATGTGGGATATCCCAGGAGGATGAAGAGATGAATTACTATTGGATATAAAGGCGGTATGATGTTGGAAATATGGATCAATGGAAATTCTATGATGAGTCTGAGTAATCATGTCCTAGTTTGGTGCCAATAAAAGGAAGAAAGACATTACAATTGGATGGATTTAAGAATACTAGGAAGTTGGATGTTGGAATAATGATCAGTTGCCTAGAGGATGAGTTCAAGGTTTACAAGTGATGAGATGGGCCATAACCCACAGGCCCTAGGACCTACCAAGAATCAAGCACATTCTTGTTGAAAGGAAAACCCTTGGAAGAGGATATGCCCTTACCCACCGACGATTTTATAGGAACAACACAAAACCTGAGAGTTGTTAAGGACCGATAGATGTTTGTTTGGCTTGCAGAATCAATGGATTTATCCGAACTTGGTTCGTCGACAAGAGAAACTCTGCACTGCCTGTGAGGATGACCGAGTGCTAGAATGCGAGATTCGCTAAACCATGTACAAGATAATGATTTGGGTGCGGGATGGATTGATCACCATACCGACTTACTCTTATTATTCGCCTTGCTATGTGGAATGGTAAATCTGAGTGACTTACCTATAGTAGAGAGACGACGATCAAAACCTTGTTTAAACTTTAGAATGGTATAAGTATTTTTCCCTTGTACAAGGCCGCTGTTGCCAAATGTAGGTCATACGGTGAGGTTCAACCCAGGCCCATTTCCTGCAGGAGAAACCATAAATTGTTGACCACCATGAGATATCGATAGCTAATTAGTATTGGCGCCAGACCCGTCAGCTAAGAAGACCCAGTCTCGGAATAACCTTACCAAGATGAAAGGACCGAAGAATTGAGGTAAAAGGTTATGCCACCACCGGAAGAGCCCAGAGAAGGAAATTTTTCAGAGGATCTGAGAAGATCGACACTGCCAACAATAAGGATGGAGTATAAGAGTTTTGACGGAACCACAACTATGCTTCTAAGGGTGGTAGCACCCCAGACCCCGGAGACGATCGATGGATTTTGAGAAGACCCCCAAACCCTAACCTATTTCTTGCTAGCCTCTCCGAATCTCGAGGACGAGATTCATTTTAAGGGTGGTAGGTTTGTAACATCCCAAAATTCTAAATTTTGGAATGTTATAAACAAATAGATAGATTGATTGTTTGTTTGATTGCTTGTGTGAAATTGAGTGATTCGAAACTTCTGAAAGTTAAATGAGAGGGAATAAAAGGACTTTCCCAAACTTTCATCTTGCTTTTATGATCTCTGTGAATTCAAATTCTTTTCATCACAAAACCCTGGAGAGAAGATGACATGACTTCTTCCATTTATTTAAATGACAAGGGGTGTTGAAAATATTTCAATTTCATTTGGAAAATATTTCCAACCCAGGAACTTTATGCAACTCAATGATTTTCATGAGCGAAGATAAAATGACTTCTTCAAAACATATGAAATATGAATTGGGAGTTTCAAAGAATTAAATTCAAAGTTCTTTTGAATTTATTTTCAATTTGGAGTTATTTGAGTTTTATTCAAATTATTTTTCTCCAAAAATAAAATATATGGAAAATAGGGTAACATGATTCCCTACATCAGAAAATTGGAGAGAAATAAATTTGAATTAATTTTGGTATTTTTAAAATGAATTTATTGGATTTTACTAGAGCAGTAGCACTGTTTGAATTATTTAAATTTGTGTGTATTTTATTTGATCTTACAAAAATGTTCAGCTTGTAGGAAATCTTTTTCTGAAAATTTTGATATATTATATGCCTATGTAAAATTATTATTTATTTTGCGTTTCTTTTTGTTTTGCTGGAAAAATGTTAAAAAAAAACTTCCTCCGAATCGGGGCGGCCCAGTGAGCCAGCCCAGCCTGCGCTGCCACCGCCTAACTCCCGCCGTGTCTCGACAGGACTTCGCCGAGTCCGCATCTCCCCGCCACGGATGTCCCTCGCCCAAGGAAGGCCTCGGCCCGTGCCCTTATAAGGCCACCCAGCGCCGCCGCCCTCTTTCCTCCTCTCGCCCCTTCGCCACAGCAAGGCCGCCAGATCTCGCCTTCGCCTCTCCGCCGCGCGGATCTCACCAACCGCCTCCGCCTTCCGCCGCCTCGCCTCACTTTTCAGGCTTCTTGACAAATCTCGCCTGCCGCGTCTCGGACTCGCCTCGCGAATGCCCTCGGCCACCGGAGCACCTCCGGCGACCACGCCCGTTGCCCTCGCCGCCGCTCGCCACCACGGGAAGCCGCCGGACCCGATCCGCCCGAACCAATAAAGAAAAACCGCCATGGCCCGATTTTTATTTTAGGTTACGATTTAATTTCGTTTTTTTTTTCTAAAAACCCGATCAGTTAGTTATCAAGTGGACGTTCGCTATTTAGGGTTTTGTAGCGAACACATTCATTAGGTTAGATTTGTTTAGCGAACGATCGCTATTTTGGCTTTTCTTTTATTTTAAGTTTTCTGCCAGGGACCTAGTTGTAGTTGTTTTATTTACCATTTAGCCCCTGGTTTTCAAACGACCGCATCTTTTGACTCGTTTATCCAAATTCAACGAAACCGACGCCCACTTCTTCGTTATGATCTCCTCTATCAAGATAATCAAATTAAACATGTTTTTGAAAGTTTAAAATTTAAATTAGATCAGATTTGAATTTGAACTTCGTTTGACCATAACTTGAGTTTTATAACTCCGTTTGAGTTGATTCTTTTTGCGATTCGAAGCTCTTGACCTAGACTTTCTGATAAGGCCAAATTTACATAATTTTGGTACTGTTAAAAATTGTTTTCTGTTGCAAGAGTCATTTTCTTGGTTTCGAAGTTTTCCGAATTGCTTTCCTCGTTCTTTCCGATCTTTTGGGTGATTGCTTATGTGTGGTTACTATTTCTTGCTCACAATAGATTGACCGGAGTGTGACGAGTAGAACTATCAAGAGTTTTGAGTGCGAATCATCTTCATCAACATTGCAGGCAAGTTCACACTTTGATCATATCCCTTCTCATACCCAGTTTTTATGCATTAGTTTCAATCCTCCAAACAATTGCATGATTAGGATCTGAATTAAATTGTGGGTTTTGGGAAGTAGATTGAGGTAGCACCTATTACCTGTTTTATTTTCAAACCCTTGGGAGTTACTTCTACGTTTGCTTATTGTGCCATGCTATGCTAGTAGACGTGGTTTGGGTGAGTGAATTTCCATGACAGATGTGAGATTGTTAACTAATGGTTTATTTAAGGTGGCAACTTAAACACACATCTGGGTGGATTGAGGCACCTGGTTACTCCAGGACTTGCCTGTCTTGGAACACAGGTTTCAGGACTTGCCTGCTTTTTCTTGGACCGCCACCCAGTGCTCAAAGGGATCATGAGATTATTCAAACTAGAAACTTCCGTGTGCAGCGACATGCTATTATGGGCTCTAGCATAGTTGACTAAGTTGTGCAAACTCTTACGGGGTGGACTAGCAGATGTAGGGGATGTAGGTTGGTACGGTCTACCCTTCATGTAAGGTGCAAGTGCTTCTGAAAGACTATGTCTCGGTCATCCGTTTCTCAAACACCATGTAGTGCGAGAAACCAAACGGAGGAGATCGAGTCATGTGGGGAAAAGTGCGCAAACCTCTGCAGAGTGTACAAACTAATCATGATTAGCCGTGTCCCCGGTTATGGACATCTTGAGTATCTAGTACTTGATTTTCCTGTGAATCTCATCATGTTACTTTAATTAATATTGTTGGGTTTTAATGAGTACTTTTAATTGGGATTGAGAATGCTGTCAACCATTCTCAATGTTTAACAACCACCATGATAGTTAAATAAATTTATTCCTTTGCAGTATGGAAAAATTGGCTTTACGCAAAACAGTGACCATAGAGCTTTTCCACCAGCCAAATATGCATGTAGTGATAGCCTTTATTCATCATTGCTCTATGGTGTGAATTTGCCAGTACATTCAATGTACTGACCCTCTGTGGCTGCAACGTCTCATGTTGCAGGATGTTACGATGAGTAAGTGATACGTTAGGGTTACGATTTCCTATACTCAACTTTGCCGTTGGTGTTGATGGGAATCCACAACCTTGTTGCTTCCGCTATTTTTGGATTGAGGTAATAGTATTTACGTTACTTTATACATGTGATTTACCTCTGTTATAAATCCTCGAGTACTGTGTGTGTCAGCATACCGATCCAGGGATGACACGTAAGCACAGAGACTTGATCCATTCGGGTTGGGTTGCTACACTCATATCATGGTTTCTCTTTTTATCAAAAGCTTCATTCACAACAAACTCAATAAGAACTCGTGAGATAGGTTAGTATAAACCAATGCAAAACCTTATCATTTTCTAATGTAACAAATCACTTAAATTATTATTCAACATTGAATACTAAATACCTCTGTATATTTAATACTCCTATCATCAAATAGAATAATTAAACAAGCAAACATATGCAAACAATCCAAACATAACAGCAATCTGCCAGAACAGTACAGTCTGTAAATAATACAGGAGTAAAAATACTTCCCTAACTCCAAAAATTATGAACTAAAATTCCGACTGTAATAAATTTATCATAGCTCAATATGCAAAAATATTCAACATTATACCACTCTCTGACTTTTCTAGGGAATTTTTGCAACAGGGGTAAACTTTCTGTTTTCAAACAGCAACATGTATACTAGCAAAATAAGCATGGCAAAGGCTATCCTTGACTTCTTTATTGAAACTAAAGATGAAAAACATTATTATAACTAACAGCAAGCAAACACTAAAAAAAGAAATTGACGCTCCAAGCAAAACACATATCATGTGGCGAATAAAAATATAGCTCCAAGTAAAGTTACCGATGAACGAAGACGAAAGAGGGGATGCCTTCCGGGGCATCCCCAAGCTTAGTTGCTTGGTTGTCCTTGAATATTACCTTGGGGTGCCTTGGGCATCCCCAAGCTTAGGCTCTTTCCACTCTTTATTCCATTGTCCATCGAATCGTTACCCAAAACTTGAAAACTTCAACCACACAAAACTCAAAACAAAACTCGTAAGCTCCGTTAGTATAAGAAAATAAAACCACCACTTAGGTACTGTAATGAACTCATTCTAAATTCATATTGGTGTAATATCTAATGTACTCCAACTTATCTAGGGTTCATACCCTCCGATACTAGACATAGACGCATCAAAATAAGCAAACAACACATAGAAAACAGAATCTGTCAAAAACAGATCAGTCTGTAGTAATCTGTATCAAACGTATACTTCTGGAACACCAAAAATTATGAAATAAATTTCTGGACGTGATAAATTTGTGTATTAATCATATGCAAAAAGAATCAACCTAAAACCACTCTCCAGT
Source organism: Aegilops speltoides (assembly GCA_021437245.1). Taxonomy (NCBI): domain Eukaryota; kingdom Viridiplantae; phylum Streptophyta; class Magnoliopsida; order Poales; family Poaceae; genus Aegilops; species Aegilops speltoides. Next base: position 359,568,970 of record CM038147.1, on the reverse strand, counting down.
AAAAAATGGCAGCTAAACTTGTGAGCGCTAAAGTTTCTATTTTTCACAGCAAGATCACATAAACTTCACCCAAGTTTTCCCAAAGGTTCTACTTGGCACTTTATTGAAACAAAAGCTATAAAAAATGATTACTACAGTAGCATAATCATGTGGACACACAAAAACAGTAAGGATAAATATTGGGTTGTCTCCCAACAAGCGCTTTTCTTTAATGCCTTTTAGCTAGGCATGATGATGACAATGATGCTCACATAAAAGATAAGAATTGAAACATAACGGGAGCATCATGAAGCGTATGACTAGCACATTTAAGCCTAACCCACTTCCTATGCATAGGGATTTTGTGAGCAAACAACTTAAGAGAACAATAATCAACTAGCATAGGAATGTAAAACAAGCATAGCCTCAAGAATTTAAGCACATAGGGAGGAAACTTGATATTATTGCAATTCCTAAAGCATATATTCCTCCCTCATAATAATTTTCAGTAGCATCATGAATAAATTCAACAATATAACCAGCACATAAAGCATTCTTTTCATGATCTACAAGCATAGAAAATCTACTACTCTCCACATAAGCAAAATTCTTCGTTATGGCATATGTATCATCACAATAATCATCATAGATAGGAGGCATGCTTTCATCATAGTAAATTTGCTCATCAAAGCTTGGGGGACAAAAAATATCATCTCCATCAAAGATAGATTCCCCAAGCTTGTGGCTTTGCATATCATTAGGATCATGGATATTCAAGGAATCCATAATAACAACCTTGCAATCATGCTCATCATTCAAAGATTTAGTACCAAACATTCTATAGATTTCGTCCTCTAGCACTTGAGCACAATTATCCTTTCCATCATACTCACGAAAGATATTAAAAATGTGAAGTGTACGAGACAAACTCAACTCCATTTTTTTTGTAATTTTCTTTTATAAACTAGACTAGTGCTAAAACAAGAAACAAAAAGATTCAATTGCAAGATCTAAAGATATACCTTCACTTACCTAGCCTCCCCGGCAACGGCGCCAGAAAAGAGCTTGATGTCTACTACACAACCTTCTTCTTGTAGATGTTGTTGGGCCCGCAAGTGCACAGGTTTGTAGGACAGTAGCAAATTTCCCTCAAGTGGATGACCTAAGGTTTATCAATCAGTAGGAGGCGTAGGATGAAGATGGTCTCTCTCAAGCAACCCTGCAACCAAATAAGAAAAAGTCTCTTGTGTCCCCAACACACCCAATACAATGGTAAATTGTATAGGTGCACTAGTTCGGCGAAGAGATGAAGATACAAGTGCAAAATAGATAGTAGATATAGGTTTTTGTAATCTGAAATAATAAAAACAGCAAGGTAACCAAAGATAAAAGTGAGCGTAAACGGTATTGCAATGATAGGAAACAAGGCCTAGGGTTCATACTTTCACTAGTGTAAGTTCTCTCAACAATAATAACATAGATAGAACATATGACAAGTCCTCAACATGCAACAAAGAGTCACTCCGAAGACACTAATAGCGGAGAACAAACGTAGAGATTATGGTCGGGTACGAAACCACCACAAAGCTATTCTTTCGGATCGATCTATAAAAGAGTTCGTACTAGAATAACACCTTAAGATACAAATCAACCAAAACCCTAATGTCACCTAGATACTCCATTGTCACCTCAAGTATCCGTGGGCATGATTATACGATATGCATCACACAATCTCAGATTCATCCAACCAACATAAAAGTACTTCAAAGAGTGCCCCAAAGTTTCTACCGGAGAGTCAAGAACGTGTGCCAACCCCTATGCATAGGTTCCCAAGTGTCACGAAACCCGCAAGTTGATCACCAAAACATACATCAAGTGGCACATGATATCCCATTGTCACCACAGATAATCACGGCAAGACATACATCAAGTGTTCTCATAAAGACTCAATTCGATAAGAAAACTTCAAAGGGGAAACTCAATTCATCACAAGAGAGTAGAGGGGGAGAAACATCATAAGATCCAACTACAATAGCAAAGCTCGGGATACATCAAGATCGTGCCATAGAGGAAACACGAGAGAGAGAGAGATCAAACACATAGCTACTGGTACATACCCTCAGCCCCGAGGGTGAACTACTCCCTCCTCGTCATAGATAGCGCCGGGATGATGAAGATGGCCTCCGGTGATGGGATCACCCTCCGGAAGGGTGCCGGAACAGGGTCCCGATTGGTTTTTGGTGGATACAGAGGCTTGCGGCGGCGGAACTCCCGATCTATCTTCTGTTCTGGAAGTTTTAGGGTACGTAGGTATATATGGGTGCAGGGAGAACGTCGGTGGAGCTACGGGGGCCCCACGAGGCAGGGGGGCGCACCCAGGGGGGAGGGCGTGATGGATTCATGTACCTAGGGTAGGGTCATAGACCTGATCTAAGTACCCTACCCAAGGACACTCTTAGAAGAGATCACCTTCCAGTCGACCTACGAGGAACCCACTCGACTGACTTGAAGGACTCGACCATGAAGACTCACTCGACCACCAGAAGGTCAAGAGGCACTCTGACCGCAACGGCCTGTAATTGAATAGACTTTATGGTAGTTAAGACACTTTATGTGGGCGTTACAAGAACGCCTGCACTTAATGTACTTTAAACCCTTCACTACGTGGGCTGGCAGGGGGGTCTGGCGCACTCTATATAAGCCACCCTCCACAAAGTGTAAGGGTTCGCACCTGTAACACATATACACATAATCCACTCGACCGCCTGTGGCTCCGAGACGTAGGGCTTTTACTTCCTCAGAAGGGCTGAACTCGTACATCGCTTGTGTTTACAACCTCTCCATAGCTAGGACCTAGCCTCTCCATACCTACCCCCCCACTCTACTGTCAGACTTAGAACCACGACAGTTGGCGCCCACCTTGGGGCAGGTGTTTTAGCGATTTTGTGGAGAAGTTGCGATACTTCCGAGTACTTTCATCATGATGACTGCTGGAGTTTTGGTTGAGGGTCGCGAGATCCGTCTCGGCACTCTCACCTTTGTCGCCGACGACTCCGCCTGGCTCCAGGAGGCTCCACTCGACGTTGATGCGCCCCCAGCGGTGCGGCGATTTCAGCGCATGTGTCCGCGGCGTTTCTCATGCGACAACCGTCGACCCAGATCGGTCGACTTCTATCGGTCACCTTCCGGTCTCCCACCAGCGCAAGCGCTCTGGTCGTCGAGGCTCCAGTGATGGGTGAAGCACGCGTGGCTCGCCAGACGGCCACCGCCCAAGTTGCGGCAATCGAGCCCGACAGATCTCTCTACGGCTGCTCGATCGTCGACCGCTCAGAGAGACTGCATTGAATGCGATTGCAGTGATCCGGCGGCGGAAATCCTGATGGTCAACGGACCCCGTAGTCCTCCTGGCTTCGCCCATGAGGGCGGGGCAGGCGGCGGAGGCGACCCCGTACGGGACCACGAAGAGTACCAGCCCGAGACACTCGACTCTCTGCAGAGGGAAGAGCTTCGCCGCAGGAACATGGATGCCCTGCATACTCCCATCGCAGGAGAAACCCCCGAGGCTCGTGCCTTGGAGGAGGCACGCCATTAATCTGGTGAACGCGCTCGTCTCGAAAACCTTCAACGAGCACTCGACGATGTGCAGCGGCAACGAAGTTCTCGACGCCAATCGACGTCAACTCTTCCCGCCGACTCGTATATCGAACCCCAATCCAGAATTTAGCGGCTGCAACCCAGATAGCGTAGTCCATCCAGCCCTCTCGGCCGGAAGTCGTCGAGGCTTGATGCAGATCGTGGATTTGCTCCGGCAGCAGGAGATCAAAATTCAGCCGTGTCGCGATCAAGAATGTAATTCACATCGATCCGTCGCTGTGAATACGGTTCATCGGCTCATAGTCCCAGACGCCTCCGCGGCGTGAAGGGCGGAGAATCGGCGAGACGAAGACGGAGACCGACACGACCGAGATGATAGGCGCCGAGTGCCCACTTCCTCCGAGGGGTGGGTCTTACGCTCCTCGGCAGCAAGATGACAAAGGCGTCGGCTCGATTGGGGCGAAGAGCTCCGGTCGACCCCAGAGAACCAGAGCTTCGACGCGGTCCATCATCGTGCAAGGCTTGGTCGACCGAACAGAGCCCATCGGGTGGCCCGACAGAGATGCGCCCACGAGCATCAAGTGCATGTGTCCGGTCCGAGTGTTTCAAAGAGGCTATCGAGCCATGATGATCCCCCAATTTCAAGGTTGGCAACAGGAGTCGCAAGTTCTTTGGTGAGTCTAAGCCCAAACTTGGCTTGAAGACTACCGAGTGGCTGTTCAGATTGGTGGTGGGAATGACGAGGTGGCCATGAAGCATTTGCCCCTCATGTTGGAAGGTTCAGCCGAGCGTGGTTGAATCGATTACCTCCTAGCAGCATTTACACTTGGGAAGATCTGTCCCCAGTGTTCGTCGAACGCTCAAGGAACTTGCAAGTTTACTTAGCTGGATTGACGGAGCTGCAAGTCTGTAAAGTGAAGACCAATGAGACTCTCGAGAGAGTATATTCAGAGATGGATCACTTTGCACCATCTTGTGGAGAATGTGTCGATCATCGAGCGATCTGCGCCTTCAAGGATGGCGCCAAGAACGAGAATTGAGTTTGAAATTTGGTCGAACCGAGACATGACCCCGAGTCGGATGATGGAGATTGCTACTGGCACGCCAACGGCGAGGAAGAAGACCGACTCCGAAGTGGCAAGTACAAGCCAAGTCAGTCGGAGAAGGGAAACTCCAGTCGGAAGCAGAAACGGAAGGCCGAACCTGCAGCTCCTGGAGAGGCTCTGGCCGTGACTTAGGGAAAGTTCAGAGGGAAACCAAAAGGATCCTGGAACCCTAAGAAGGTGAAGGATAAAGAAGGGAACGACATGATGGATATGCCGTGTCACATCCACACGAAGAAAGATGAAGAGGGCAATATCATTTACCCAGAGCATACCACTCGCCGATTGTCGACTCTCGATCCAAAGAAGCCAGGAAAACAGTCTAAGGACAAGGAGAAGGAGTCGGACAAGGCCGAAGACAAGGAGGACAGTGAGGAAGGATATCCGCATGTCAACTCCACTCTGATGATCTTCGCAGATGTGGAAAGCAAGAGTCGACTGAAAGTCATTAATCGTGAGGTGAACATGGTTGCCCCAAGAAAAGCAAGTTATCCGAGATGGTCCCAAACACCCATCACATTCGACCAATCTGATCACCCGACTCATATTGCCACCCCAGGAGACAAGCTTTGGTGGTCGATCCGGTTGTCGAAGGCACTCGATCGACGAAAGTCTTGATGGACGGTGGAAGTGGACTGAACTTGTTGTATGCGTACACGCTGAAAGGAATGGGCATTCGATGTCCCAACCGAGCACCAAGAACATGAGCTTCCACGGAGTTATACCAGGAAGAAAGCCGAGTCACTCGCCAAATAGCTCTGGACGTGGTGTTTGGTGATTCAAAACATTTTCGCAAAGAGAAGTTGACGCTTGAGGTCGTGGATTTTTAGAGTGCGTACCACGCCATTTTGGGAGGCCAGCCTATGCACGGTTCATGGCTCGACCATGTTACGTGTACCTCAAACTGAAGATGCCAGTCCCAAAGGAGTGATCACCATCACCGTGATCGGAAAAAGCGTAAGAGTGCTTCCGAAGGGCTCAAGATTGCCGATTCCAAGGTGACAATGGTCGAGTTTGAAGAGTATAAGCAAAGCACGATCCGAGTGATTTGCTGCGATCCAAGAAACCCGCCACAGAATCTGCATTTGATACCGTCTCGTGAGACGAAGCCTGTTCACATTCACCCGACCGACCCCAATGCAGCTCCGACCCACATCTCCACAACACTCAACCCAAATAGGAAGAAGCGCCATCCAGTTCCTCCATGAGAACGGGACATTTTGCATGGAAGCCACCGACATGCCGGTGTTCAGGGGATCGGCTGAGCATCGCCCGAGTCGACTCATCAGCAAAACCAGTCAAAGAGCATCTTGGCGGTCGCCGCCCGTAAGAGAAAGGCTATTGGTGAGGAAGTGGCTCATTGTTGGCGGCAGGATCTATCGAGAGATATACCACTCCAGTGGCTCGCTAATGTCTTCATGGTTCCCAAGAAGGACAAGTCACTCCGCATGTGCATTGATTTTAAGCACATCAATCGGGCCTGCCCGAAAGATCATTTTCTCCCTCGCATAGATCAAATTGTTGACTCGACCGGCGGGTGCGAGATTGTCTTTTCTAGACGCCTATTCGGGTATCATCGATCCGCCTCAGATGGACCCGACGAGATAAAACAGCTTTCATCACTCCATTCGGTGCTTCGCTATATCACCATGCCATTCGCCTCAAGAATGCCGGAGCCACATTTATGCGAATGATTGAAGTGTCCGCTCACTCAAATCAGTCCGAATGTGGAAGCGATATGGATGATATAAATCGTCAAGTCACGAAAAGGTTCCACCTGCTCGCTGACCTCGCTGAAACATTTGCCAACCTCGAAGGTATGATATCAAGCTCAATCCATCAAAGTGCACATTCGAGTTCTGGTGGAAAGTTACTCGGTTTTCTCATTTCGAGCGAGGATCGATGCTAATCCGAGAAGATCGGCACTATTCTCCTAATGAAACGCATACATGCGAAAGTGCATGATGTCCGAAGCTTCATGGATGCTTGGCGCATTAAGTCGGTTCATCTCACGACTTCGGTGAAAAGGCATTGCCTCTTTACCGATCGATGAAGAAGGCGACAAGTTCGAGTGGACTCGTGGTCGATGCAGCGTTTGTCGAGCTAAAAGCTCGCTCTCCACCCAATCGGTGCTTGCTGCTCCAATCAGCAAAGAGCCTCTGTTGCTGCATATTGCAGCCACAGGACAAGTCGTCGATAAAGGCTTACGGTACGAAAGGGAAGAAGAAGGAAAAGCCTTCAAAGTTCAGCGCCAAATGTATTATTTGTCCAAGTCTTGACTCCATCCAAGCAGAGATACCCTCACTATCGAAGCTTGTGTATGGGATATACATGACCATGAAGAAGGTTTCTCATTATTTCTCCGATCATTCCATCACAGTCGCCACGACGCCCACTATCGAGATTCTCGCACAACAGAGATGCAACGGTCGAGTGGCTAAATGGGCGATTGAACTTCTTCCCTTTATATCAAATTTGAGGCAAAGAAAGCCATTAAGTCCGTGCAATAGCAGATTTCTCGCCGAGTGGATTGAACAACAAAGAGCCGAATCGAAGTTCACTTTCGGAGCATTGGAGCATGTTCTTTGATGGCTCCAAGATGTTGAATGGTTCGGTCTTTGGGGTTGTCCTGGTTTCCCCGGAGGAGATAAGCTCAGATATGTGCTCCAGATTCACTTTGATTCCTCCAACAATGAGGCAGAGTATGAGGCCCTCTTATACGGATTACGCATGGCCATCTCACTCGGCGTCCGTCGCCGATGGTCTATGGCGATTCAGATTTAGTGGTCAACCAAGTGATGAAGGAGTAGGACGTGAGAAGCCCAGCCATGATTGGATCTTGCAATGCAAGGAGGAAGCTGGAAAAGAAGTTTGAGGGTTAGAGCTCCATCACATCCCCGATCGAAAAATCAGGCAGCAGATGATCTGGCCAAGATAGGTTCCAAAAGAGAAGCCATTCCAGTGGTGTGTTCTTGGAGCATATACACACTCCGTCACCAAAGAAGATCCTTTCACGTAAGAAGCTCCACAGCCCAAGAGTGCCACAGATCCGATCGTGGTTGAGGTCCCAGCGAGGGTCGACTTGGTCATGGAGGTCTTAGTGGTCATCCCGATGGACAATTCCCTATATCGCAGATATCCCGAGAAAAGAGCTCCCAGAGGATGAGGAAGAGGCTCGGCAGATCGTCTGTCGATCCAAGGCCTTTACCGTTATCAAAGGACAGTTGTATAGAGAGCGCGATCGAGTTGGTCAAAATGCATAACGCCGTAAGAAGGTTGAATCATTCTCAATGATATCCACTCGGGGACCTGTGGTCACCATGCGTCCTCTTGGACCATCGTAGCCAAAGCATACCGAGCCGGATTTTACTGGCCAAGGGCGAATGAGATGGCGAAGGAAATAGTGGACAAGTGCGAAGGATGTCAGTTCTACTCCAATATGTCACACAAGCTTGCGTCGGCTCTGAAGACCATTCCACTCGTTTGGCCTTTCACAGTATGGGGGTTGGACATGGTCGGTCCCTTGAGAACATGTCGAAGTGGCTTCACGCATGTACTGGTAGCAGTCGACAAGTTCACCAAATGGATTGAGGCTAAACCAATCAAGAATCTTGGCCGGTATCGCTGTTACCTTCATCGTGGAGCCGACATTCAGATATGGAGTCCCGCACAGCATCATTACGGATAATGGGTCAACTTTGACTCGGAAGAATTCAGGATTTCGCAACTCTCAAGGCACACGAGTCGACTACGCTTCGATCGCCCATCCGCAATGAATGGACAAGCGTAACGAGCCAATGGCTTAATCCTCAAGGGTTTGAAGCCCGATCGATGCATGATCTCAAGCATGCGGCTGGAGCATGGGTCATTTAACTCCCTTCGGTGCTTTGGGGATTGCGGACCACACCCAATCGGTCGACCGGAAGAACTCCATTCTTCTTGTTCTATGGAGCTGAAGCAGTCTTGCCGAGCGACCTTCTTCACAATGCTCCTCGAGTTGAACTCTACAACGAAGCAGAAGCTGAGCAAGCGATCGACGCAATGACCTTCTAGAGGAAGAAAGGGAGATGGCTCTGATCCGATCGACCATCTACCAACAGGACTTGCATCGCTTTCACGCCAGAAATGTGAGAGGTCGAGCCTTCCAGGAAGGAGATCTAGTTCTCCGAGTGGATCAGCAGAAACAACACAAGCTCGCTCCTTCTTGGGAAGGACCCTTCATCGTCACCAAGGTTCTCCACAACGGAGCATACCGTCTTTACAACGTCGAACACAATATCAAAGAGCCCCGAGCTTGGAACGCGGATCTGCTCCGCCCATTTTACACTTAAAGTTTTCACTCGGATGAGTTGTAATAAAGTACTTCTGTAGTTCATGGATTTCAAAATAATAGTGTCATAATTCCTCCATAATTTTTGTCACTTTTTATTTTGTCCAAAATTTTTTTCCCCTCAGTGGGTGGCTTAGCCGCGAATCCGTTTCGCCTAAGTTTGTAAAAATCCTACCGAGTGGTAAGCCAGACTTCCACTCGGAGGCTTAGCTGCGAATCCGTTTCGCCTAAGTTACAAAAATCCTACCGAGTGGTAAGCCAGACTTCCACTCGGAGGCTTAGCTGCAGTCCAAGTACTCGCCTAAGTTATATAAATCCTACTGAGTGGTAAGCCAGACTTCCACTCGGAGGCTTAGCTGCAGTCCAAGCACTCGCCTAAGTTATAAAAATCCTACCGAGTGGTAAGCCAGACTTCCACTCGGGGGCTTAGCTGCAGTCCAAGTACTGGCCTAAGTTATATAAATCCTACCGAGTGGTAAGCCAGACTTCCACCGGAGGCTTAGCTGCAGTTTAAATACTCGCCTAAGTACAACGACGCTCGCGCAAGGAGGACGAGGTGCAGGTCGATGCGACCCTCTCCTCTTGAGCTACGCCATAAGTACAACGTACGCTCGCAAGGAGGACGAGGTGCAGGTCGACTGCGACCCTCTCCTCTAAGCTACGCCATAAGTACAACGTGCACTCGCAAGGAGGACGAGCTGCAGGTCGACTGCGACCCTCTCCTCTGAGCTACGCCATAAGTACAATGTGCGCTCGTAAGGAGGACGAGGTGCAGGTCGATTGTGACCCTCTCTCTCGAGCCGCCACAAGTACAGCGTGAAAATCCTACCGAGTGAAGAGCAAACCTCTCACTCGGGGCTTAGCTGCAGCCAGTGCTCGCCTAAGATATAAAAATCCTACCGAGTGAAGAGCAAACCTCTCACTCGGGGGCTTAGCTGCAGCCCAGTGCTCGCCTAAGATATAAAAATCCTACCGAGTGAAGAGCAAACCTCTCACTCAGGGGCTTAGCTGCAGCCCAGTGCTCGCCTAAGATATAAAAATCCTACCGAGCGAAGGGCAAACCTCTCACTCGGGGGCTTAGCTGCAGCCCAGTGCTCGCCTAAGATATAAGTCGACTGCAGTGAGCATCTTGCTTTGAACCTGCAAAGGACATTTCGAGCCAAAAGCAATCATATTCAAACATCAAATCCAAGTTCAGGTCAATACCTAAAGGAACCGAAAGTGCTCAGGCGCTAAGCCTGTTAAGGTTTATCGGTTACAACTCCACTCGGCATACCGAGGCAAATTTAAAGTGTCGGGCTTAAAAGAAGTTTTTTACCCCTCCTGTGGAGGGCTGGAAGGTGCAACGAACTCATCAAGGTCGATTCCGTCTGCGATCTGAGTGGCAGCAGCGATGAAGGTTTCCATGAAGGACCTGAAGTCATGTTTCTTGGTGTTGGCCACCCGAGGGCCGCGGCTTGTCTTCTCGCGATCTTTACAAAGTGGACTCGGGCCGCACACGAGCAACATCTGCACCGCACCGAGCCGAGGATTTCTTCCACTCCTGCACTCGATCGGTGCGCGCTCGGTCGAGCCATCACGACTCGAGGTCGATTACGAGTGTCGCCCTAGGCCAGAGCGCCGAGTCAATGCGAGACGTGGCGACCTTCGCCTTGCAAGATAGTCCACGACAGCCGCAACACGGACTCTAGTCAAGACATTCATGGCAACTTCATTATTCATCGGAGAATTGACGGGTCAAGGTTTGGTTCGGTGGCTAGTCTCCTCTTCAAAGTTTCGCAGAATTCGCAAGGACAAACACCTAGTCAAGACAAAGGGTCGAATGGAAGCATCACAGTTGAAAATGATTGTCGAGTATAAAGGGTTACCTTCGAGCATAAGGAACAACTTCTTGGCAAGTCCACCCAGGAAGGCCTCTAGATCATTTTTCTTCCCGATTAAGCTCGATTGATCTTGTCGGTCGAGGCGGTTTTATCGATCTTGATCGACCGACTTCATTGTTGGCAATCCCAAGAGCAGCTTTCAGATTAGTATTCTCTTCTTCGAGCTTGGTGGTGAAGCTAGCTTCGTCCGCAAGCTTGATCTTCTCGGCTAGCTCAAGGTATTTTTCTTGGGCCTCCTTCACCTTGCACGCAAGTTACAAAGAAGGTCGATTTTGAAACAAATGAAGGGAAAAGGAGTCGTCGAGGTCTCACCGAACATACCTTTGGTCTCCTCCTTCGCCGTCGATTCTCCTGAACCAGCTTTAGATCCAGCTCAAGCTGAATGTGCTTCTGCTCCGACTTGGTATAGCGAGCCATAAGGTCACAAGATTTCTGCGAAGAACCAATCGACAAAATATCAAAGATAATTCACTCCGAGTGGATAAGAGAAAATCATCGTTTCTAAGACTACAGCCGAATACAAGCATTCAATCGTAGTCTCGGGACTACACCCGGTGGGTGCACTCAGCGTGCCCCACTAGTTACGTTGAAGCAGTCGACCATCGACCCAAAAAAAAAGAGATGTATTCAGATCGTAATCGATCGCCAGCAATCGATCACGCCTCGGGACTACACCGGTGGGTGCACTCAGCGTGCCCCCACGGTTTGAAATCCATTCGCCTCGGTCGAATGACGGAAACATTTTACTTATAAAGTTTAAGGCCGATGCCGGCGATCGACCTTTGCCTTGGGGATTACACCGGCGGGTGCACTCAGCGTGCCCTCGCTAACACGGAGTTTTAATCAACACACCCGGTGGATGACCGCTATGGATTCCGGACAGAGAAGTTTTGATAGCATATCCTAACGAGAAGTAATGCGATGGTCGATCGACTGAACATTGCTTTGAAGGGCGGAGCTGGCGTCAGAAGCTGCTTGACTTGCGCCCCGGATGGCCTTCACCTGCTCCATCATGACCCTCGCCATGGCGATCGCTTCCTTAGCAAGCGGCGGCTTGGTCTCTCGGGACGTGGTGCATCGTGAAGAGAGAAGGTTGTGCGGCACTCGACGAAGTGGGATGAGCACTCGTCAACGGCACCGCGAAAGACACGGTGTGTCGAGTAGTGTTCTCCCCCTCCGTAATCAGAGTCTCGGGCGCCGTCACATCCTGGGCCACCTTGCCTGCAGACGCCTTCTTGCTCCTCCTATGCTTCAGCGGTTCCTCATCCTCATCATCATCATCAGGAAGGGTCATAACGACATTGGATAGAGCTACAGAAAAGAATCAGAATTAGAGATCATGAGTCAGTCGACTAAAAACGGAATTAAGAGTATAGTACCAGGATTTGAGGTTGCTGCGTCCTCCATCTCATGGTCGTCAGCCTTGCCTGAGGTCTCAGAAGTAGCAGCACTGCAGTTCCAAAGAATTAGTCGGCTAACTCAAGTATCAACCAGAGATAAAGCTTACACAAAATAAGAAGACTCAAGCAGCATGTTTACCCTGATATGGTGGGGATGGACACCTTCATCTTCGGCAGGAGCTTGGTTGGCTTTGACGGAGCCACCTTGGACTGCTTCGGCGCCTTCTCAGTCGGCGCCGGAGAAGTGGCCCGAGGGCGTTTGGTCGACTGCGCGATAGTCGCAACCCCCTTGCCACGTTCAGTCGCAGGGTCATGGGCAAGTTTTGACCGCCTTTCCGAGCGCGGTGGAGCAACCTCCTCCTCCTCCTCTTCTTCGTCCTCATCATCGTCGTCATCATCATCGTCATCTTCGGCGTCGTCCGAGGCCCACTCCTCCTGGCTCTCGCCCCCGCTTGCTTCTCCCTCTTCAGTCGGAGCCTGAGCTCCATTGGGCATCGAGTACAGCTCGGTGAGGGCCTGAAAGACGTCAAGACAGAGATCAATCGACCGATTTGCGGAGCATACATAAATAAACATGACAAGAATACAATGGAAGGTAGAGCAAACATACCTTCTCTGGAACGCTGTGGTGGTCGAGTGGAGGAATCCTCCTGGATCCACGGGGATTATCCTTGTTCCCAGTGACCGCGGCCATCCACCTTTCCACCGTGGCGTCGTCGACCGCTGGTGGATCCGAAGTCTCGCCTTCAGTTCCATGATACAACCACATGCAATGGCTCCGGAATCAAGAGGCTGGATGCGCCGCCTAAGAAAACCTCCAAAAGTCCATGCCAAGAACTCCGCCTGGACCAACCGCACCACGCGATCCATCAAGATCTTCATGTCAGCTCTCCTCCGAATCACCTTCAGAGAGGAGGGCTTGTTCACCGGTCCATGGTGAATTGAGGAGTCCACTGACTACCCGGCGTCGGCTCATTCGGCAAGAGAACCGGTCGATCGCCAGACCTCCGACCGACTCGGGAAACGCCATGGCTGGGAAGGTGCTCTTGTTCCTCACTTGATCCCAGCCCCACACATTTGGACAACTTGGGTTTGTTCATCACCTGGGCTCGCCTTCTTCACGGTCTGAGAGCGACACGTGAATATGTGCTTGAACAAGCCCCAGTGCGGTCGACAGCCCAGAAAATTCTCACACATGGATACAAACGCAGCCAAATATGCGATAGAGTTCGGAGTGAAGTGGTGGAGTTGGGCTCCAAAGAAGTTCAAAAAACCACGGAAGAAAACACTCGGTGGCAAAGAAAATCCGTGGTCGACATGGGTGGCCAGAAGCACGCACTCACCCTCTTCCGGCTGGGGCTGCCACTCTTTCCCCGGAAGCCTTGCGTCGCCGTGGGGGATCAGCCCGTCGTTAGCCATGTCGAGGAGATCCTTCTCCGTGATGGTCGATCGATCCAATCTCCTCGACCCAGCCTTTCGGGCAAGCGAGATCTAGACGAAGACCCGCTGCGATCGGTGAATCTTCCTTCCCTTCTCCGTCGCCGACGCCTTCTTTTTATGCGCGTTCAGCCGCCGCCTTCTCCTTGTCCATGGCTGCCGCGAGATGCGCCAAGAGAAGCTGTGCGAGGCGAAGCGACGCGTTAGGCGGAGACGAGGAGAGCAGAGAGGAAATGATGAAGCTTTGTTGAGAAAACCCTCATTGGGCGATTTATAAGATCCTTCCGAGTGGATGACAGTGGGCCCGGTCGATCTAATCATATCCCAAACAGTTGCATTGACGTGATACGTGGCGGAAAAAAGCGGCGCGAGGATCGAGGCGCCTATGTCCTATCCCATCCGAAGGCCGGTCCGCCCGCCAAGGCTTCCCAAATTTCAGATCCCGTAGAATCCGTGAACGGTAGATCGGTCTGTCAGACGCGGGATTTCCTGCGATCCGTCGCTCGGGAACCGGCAAAGTCCAAAAGATCACTCAACGAAAGACAAGAATGGATCGAGTCGACTGAAGAAAGTTGCTCGTTATCAACAAAGAGGGTCTTGATCCAGAACAACACATAACCAGTATGCAGAAGTCAATCGGAAACAGCATCAACTCCTTCCTCACTCAAGCCTCAATCCATTCGGGGGCTAATGATGGATTCATGTACCTAGGGTAGGGTCATAGACCTAATCTAAGTACCCTACCCAAGGACACTCTTAGAAGAGATCACCTTCCAGTCGACCTACGACGAACCCACTCGACTGACTTGAAGGACTCGACCACCAGAAGGTCAAGAGGCACTCTGCACTGCAACGGCCTGTAATTGAATAGACTTTATGGTAGTTAAGACACTTTATGTGGGCGTTACCAAGAACGCCCTGCACTTAATGTACTTTAAACCCTTCACTACGTAATGGCGGGGGTCTGGCGCACTCTATATAAGCCACCCCTCCACAAAGCGTAAGGGTTCGCACTTCAACACATATACACATAATCCACTCGACCGCCTCGGGGCTCCGAGACGTAGGGCTTTACTTCCTCCCAGAAGGGCTGAACTCGTACATCGCTTGTGTTTACAACCTCTCATAGCTAGGACCTTGCCTCTCCATACCTACCCCCCACTCTACTGTCAGACTTAGAACCACGACAGGGCGTGCCCCCACCCTCGTGAGCACCTCCCGTATCTTCTGACATGGGGTCCAAGTCCATCAGGTGGGTTTCCTTCAAAAAATAACTTCTCCAGTTGATTTCGTTCCGTTTTGACTCCGTCTGATATTCCTTTTCCTCGAAACACTGAAATAGGCATAAAACAACAAATCTGGGCTGGGCCTCCGGTTAATAGGTTAGTCCCAAAAATAATATAAAAGTGTATAATAAAGCCCATAATCATTCAAAATACATAGTAATATAGCATGAATGCTTCATAAATTATAGATACGTTGGAGCCGTATCACGCCGCATCAAGCAGCAACCTGGAGAAACCCTGCAGAAGTACATCCAGCGCTTCAACAACGCTCGCCTCAAGATTCCCAAGGTGACCGAGGAGGCCATCATCTCAGCGTTCTATGATGGCGTCCGCGACGTCAAGATGAAGGAGGAGCTGGCAATCCACGAGGATCTGTGCACATCTCTGGAGCTGTTCAACCTGGCGACCAAGTGCGCAAGGGCTGAGGAGGGACACCTCTCCCTTCTCGAGCTCTCAGGTGCTGACCTAGAAGAGAAGAAAGCCAAGGCCAAGGACGTGAAGCGCAAAGGAGCAGCCGTGCTCGCAGCAGAGCCAGACACGTAGCGCGGCAGGGACCAGCCGGGGTCGTCCAAGGGCAGCCGGTACTGCATGTACCACGACCTCCACACCCACAACACCAACGAATGCCAAGAGCTCAGGGCCGTGCGAGAAGGACGTATCGGTCGACACCCCGAGCGCAACGATCGGGGCTACGACCGAGGTGGAGGAAGAGGTGGAGGACGATGGGACGACCGTGGCCCTTGCCAAGGGTCGCGTGACCGACCTCGCGAGGACCGCTGGCAGGACCAGCCTCGCGAGGGGCTTGGAGGGATCAGCCTCGCGAGGATCGCCCGCAGGGCAACGCTGGCCTTCCTCCTCTGCCACCACCACCAAGAAGGAATGACGACCATCATCAGGACGAGGGGGCTGGGGGCAGGAGCCACACGCTATCGCTTGCATCTTGGGTGGTGCCCAGGCCCCAGCCTCTCAGCGCATCTTCAAGCAGTTTGCTCGCGAGGTGAACGCAGTCCTCCCCAAGCTCGAGGCCACGCGCCCTCTTAGGTGGTCCACGTGCGCCATCACATTCAGCTCAGCGTATCAGCTCAAGTGTGCGGCAACAGCCGGGGTCCTCCCAATGCTTTTCTCCCCAGTCATCAGCAATGTGCAAGTTACCAGGACCCTCATCGATGGCGGCACAGGACTCAACATTCTCTCCGTCGAGACGTTCATCAATCTCCAAGTGCCATATGATCAGCTTCAGCCGACCAAGCCTTTCTCAAGAGTCACTGATAGTTCCACCACCCCGATAGGGTAGGTTCGCCTCCCTGTCACCTTTGGACAGTGCAAGAACTACCGTACCGAGCTCATTGACTTCAACATTGCCCACATTCGCCTGCCATACAATGCCATCCTCGGGTACCCAGCCCTGGCCAAGTTCATGGCAGTGACTCACCATGGATACAATGTCCTCAAGATGCCGGGAAGCGGCGGAGTCATCGTAGTCCCCTGCGAAGAGAAGGATGCGGTGTGCTCTCTCGAGCGTGCCTTCCAAGATGCATCAGTTGAGGACCCAGACAGCAAGGGTGGGAACCTTCTCGAGGTAGCTCCCAAGAAGAAGAAGACATCACCCAGTTCAAGGCCTCAGGAGGCAGGTGTCTCCGGAGGCGCCGCGCCAGGATCTGCACCCGCCCAAGGGGCGCCTCCCGCCATCGCACAGGAAGGCACGCCCGGCGCCCTCCTCGGGCAAGGCTCGGGGGCTCTCTCCTGGAGGACCACTGATTTTGCCAAGATCATGAGGGAGGCGCTCGGGCACCACTTGGAGGCGTGCCTTGCGACATGTTTCCCTCAGGAAGGCATGAGGCAAGGAGGGCCCAACCCTCAGGAGTTCATCACCAAGGTCACTCAGGAGCTGCAGGAATCGAGAGTCATGCGCGATAGTAGCCGCCTGCACGGCGTAGCCCCCCATCCAGGTGAGGATGGAGGGCTGCGCATCTGCATCGACTACCTAGGGCTCAACCGAGCCGCGTCTTAGGAGCGTTTCTGGCCTTCGCGCGTGGGATGTTGCGAGGGTCCACCACGCAGCTACGTTTGCATGCCTTTCGGTCTGCCGAACGCTGCTGCTACTCACCAGCGCCTGATACGGAGCATTCTGGAAGCTCAAGAGGCCAGGCACTGCGCGTTCCTAGCGGAGATGGAGATGGACCTTGAGGAGCCGCCCGGACCTCCAGAGCCTCCCAAGGCTCAGGGCTCCGAAGGCTCGTGAGGACCGGCTTCTTCACCGCGCATCGTCAGCTACCCCAACAACCGCTCTGCAATGATATCAGGTGACATCTTTCGAGTTTCATTTCAGCTGGGAGCGCCCTCAGGGCTGCATCATTCCCCATGTGGGTCCGTCCCTGCGGTGTGTATCCGTTTTGCTTGTGTCTTTAGTTCACTTTGCTGGGGGCGCTCCTCGGGCTGCATCATCCCCAAGCCGCTCGGGCCTAACCCAGTGGCGTGTATCTTTCCTGCATCTATCTAAGCTAATTTGCTCTTCGTGCTTAACCTACCTGTGATAATCGCCTTCTTGATTGACACCTACCTTAGGAGCCGCTCACTCTGGCATGGCGCTTGCGCATGGGTCTGTCCCTGCAACGTCGACAAATTTGAGTGGTCGAGCTCTGGCCACGGCAGCCCCACAAAGTGCTACCTCACCAGGCCCTTAGTGCCCTCGTCACTCCCTCGGAGCAACCAATGGCTGGCCGACAATCGTAATGGCAGACCTTGCTTCCCTCGTGTTGGTTTGCAGGGTCTACCTAAGGAATAACGTGGGGGGCCTCGCGAACTCTCTCTCTCTCTGTCTTACCTGTGTGATCCGCTCACACGTTGAAAGGGGGGCTCCTGAGCATCGCGACTCAGGAGCTCTTACTGGCTCTCCAGCCCTCACCCCCTGGCCTTGTCCACGGCATCGCGACCTGGCATACCAGCGGTCGGGACCTGAGGACATAGAGCACGAAGGAGAGTGTGGGGAAGGGAGGAGGAGCTCACGAAGGCCTGACCCAGCAACATCCCAGCTGCCGACACGCATGTCCGGCACCTCGCGAAGGAACGGCTCCAAGCTCTCGAGATAAGTCACGCTCCTTGAACAGCTAATCAACGCGACACTAAATCCTCACTTAATCCAGCTCTGTGAAGGTAACGTTGCCTTCCTTTCTCGCCCAGCGGCGGCTGCTTGAGCTTTAAAGGGGACCTCCTGAGCATCGCGCCTCAGGGGCTCTTACTGGACCTCGGGCCGCTCACCTCCTGGCCTTGACCATGGCATCATGACCTGGCATACCAGTGATGGCTGAAGCCTGCCTGGGGACCTTGACCTGTCAGCGTAGAGCATCAAGCCATCGTGAGGTTAGAAACGGGGAACCGAGCCGGGACAGGACAAGCATCTTGCACCACTTCACGATGAGGATAATATCAACAAAAGACACGACAGACGCTTTACATGCCCCCACGGGGTATTTCCTTGATTCCTCGCAGGGAACAAAAGGTGCTAATCCTAAGGAGCCCTAACTACACGGGCTTCCATGGCCGACGCCATCGTCAACAGTGGGCCACGAGGGGCTGGCGCCAACCCCATCCAGATCAGCTGCGTTGGCGGCTTGATGCGGCTGCCTTGCTCTGGGCGCGGCGTGAGCTCGGGGGCTCGTAGCTGTCGTCACTCGTTTCTGGAGTCACGAGAAGCTTGAGAGAATCGCTGGACCCTCCAGCATCTCCGCTGCTGCCAGAGGAGCTGTTGAGGAAGCGAAGGGCAGGCCTAGCCCTCGCCACACCACCACCTTGGCCGCCTCCTCTGGGGCAGCACTCGAAGACCTTGAAGAGCATCAAGGAGGCGCCATCGTATTCGAGGTGAATCACGAAGGCGCCCCCTGTTCAGCAGACCCGGGCAATCTCGCCCCAGCCTCGAGTCATGTAGACCTTGCCCGGAGCGACGACCTCAACCCCGCTCCGGTCGGCGGGGTACTGCGTCATGCAGGCTGCAGCGAGCTCAAGAGGCCCCCTCGACGGCATCTCGAAGGCGAAGGAAGGAGGAAGGCGAATCCAGGATCTTGGAGGCATGGCGGCATGAAGCACGAGCTCGCGAGAGGAGTCCGCGGCATGGACTCCAGGAGCGACGACGCGAAGCGCCGTGACCCGTCGACGTCGCCGACGGCGCGGGCGGCGCCGCTCGGCGTCTTCTTCTCTAGGGCCCTCAGCCCGGGCGTACAAAGGCAGCGGAAACCTGGGAGGTGGCCGCTCGTACCAAGGTCTTGACGTCTTCGGTCGAGCAACCTCATCACATCAGCCAGAGACCGGGCGCTTCTTCGGTGGGAGCGGGTTGGGCCCCTCTCGGGGGGCCTTTCCTTTCTGCTCGGCTGAGAACCAGCGGATCGGCACCATTGGCGTCAAGATGGAGGAGGAGCAAGGAGGAAGGAGCGGAGCGAGAAGAAATGGACTGAGGGGCTCACGCCTCTCCGTACTTATAGTCTAGAGGAGGCCAACCGTCGGCCTCCACGATCGCAGGTAATCATGACTCTTTTTGCATGCAGCTGGGACTCGTCAAATCGGGCAGTTGCCGAGGCAGCATGGGGAAGTGGAGACGCCCACGTCCAATCATCCGCCACGCGGCGACCAAGGCTGCAGGCTGTTGGGGCCCGCGGTGCTCCGATCTTGCCCCTTCGCTTCGCTGCTAAGCCAAGTCCGAGCACGCCTTGGGCCCGGGAGCTACTGTCGGCGTTCTAGGAACGGGGGTCCCCAGACTTGCCTGCCTGCGGCCTACGGCGTGGCTCAAGGGGTGGCCCAGTATGGCCCATCTTCATCAACTCAAGCTCAAGACCCTCGCGAGGGGCCAAGCCTCGCGGGGCGGATGACGCAAGGCTTACTCAAGGGTACCTCGCGAGGTGCTCATGACGCAAGCCATGAAGATCGAGACCAGGCGGGCGCTAGGCGGGTGCCGGCCTGCGCAGTGTCTTTGTTTCCTCTTTAGTGCAAAGAGGGCAGGCGCAAGCGTGGAGTACCGAGGCATCAAGCGAAGGTTACCATTTTAGTGCAACAAGACGAAGGCCAGCAAAGCGGCAGGACGGAGGTCACCATGGAGCCCAAGACGGCGTCATCGCGAGTGCCTTTGGCAGCCGAAGACCAACTTTAGTCAGGATAACTTGTACTAGATGTTCCCCTTCAAAATGGCCATTCTTGGCGCCCTTCCCGCTCAATATTTGTGAAGAGGACCAGGGCCTCTATATATAGAGATAGCCACCATAGTAGAGGGCATCGAGTTGTCATAAGATCCAGAGGCGATCGAACTCACCAAAGTAGTTCACCGCTCCAGCCCAAGAACACCTCTCGCGAGGCTGTTCTTCCTTTGTACTGTTCATCATCAGCCCCTGAGTCAATCCACCACACCACACACTGGATTAGGGTATTACACCACAACGGTGGCCCGAACCAGTATAAACCTTGTGTCCCTTGCGTTGTTCATCGTGTAGCTTAGATTCTCAGCGAGGCATTGGGACGTGGATCGGTAGGGGGAAGATCTTCGCGCACACCCCAGAGTTCGAACCTTAAGGGTTTTGCCGGAACCCAATATCCGACAGATGCCATGCGCAATGCCAAGAGCTTTGACAAGGTCGTCCGGCAAGACGGGAGGCTGGTCGCCGTTGATGGTTACCATCAGCACTTTCTTAAACAAACTGGTCATCAAGCGCCGCCATGCCACTGTTGAGTGACAACACGCAGCGACCGAAGGCAGGACAGACCTCAGGATCTCCGGCTCGGAGACGCGTTGACCGGCGACATGATAGTGCACTTGAGTACAGGGAGTATAGGAGGAGGATTTGGGGGAACGGGAGTAGGAATCGAGATTCCAGAGGTGGGGGATGGCCAGGAGATTGGGGATGAAAAGGTAGCATGAATTTCGAACACGCGCTAATATGCTCTTGGTGCGCAAGCGCACGAAAACACCGGTGGCGCCCACATGTCGGCCTAAGAGTCCTTATTCTTTCTTTTTTGAAGAGCCCGGCCTTTTTTGAGGATCTTTTGAGAGCCCGGCCTGAGAGTCATAATTGACCTGTTTGGCATTGCGTTACTACTCGGCCCATATTCAACGACACCTCACTAGCCCAAACAAGTGTACATCATCGAAAAGACACTAAGCTCAAATTAGATAACTTGAAAAAAGGAGATATACTCTGAACACTGGAGAATGGTGATGCACTCATTTAGCTCACCAGTAGTTCGAGACAATAAACAGTTCGAAACAATGATATATACAACATTCAAACACTGACTAGTGACTACTACTGACATCAACAACAAGACATGATAGTTCATAAGAAGTCTTGCTACACCACCAAAACGTACCCATCTACAGCGCTCAGACTCTCGTGATCCAGACAAGAATGACATTCTAAAGAGAGGCAACTATTACATAGTAAGAGTGACATAGACGAGGATGACCAAATGACAAGGAATATGCATAACAAAAGAGAGAACTACCCATCCAGAACAAGCAGCAAAGACAACAAAGTCATTCGAAGAGGGATGATCCAACACCATCATAATTTGTAGCCTCGCTTCAGCGACCAGTGATCCTGAGACACCAGTACTCCACCCTTTCGACGCAACAGCCCAATTACCTATCAACTTGAAGGCTTGAACCACATCACTGTTTGTCGTAATTGAGACATCCAAGGATCAATGTTAATCCGGATGCCTTTGTCATTCTCACCTTCTTTTGGCTGTAGGCTGTATCGTTGACAATCAGGGGAGCTTGCTCCCGAACTCCTAGGGCTCGCCATATAGACACATTTTTCCATAGCAAAGAGAGCCTCTCTGCCATCAAGGTCCTTGCCAACTGTGATCTCCTGGTTAATCGGATAATTGAGTCCGAGAAACAGAGAGTGTGAACCAATGCTGTTTACCCGCCTCCAACTCAAAAATTCTGAAGGCCCCAACAAGCTGGTATCCTGCTCATAGACGTAACAGCCACTGTCCGGATACTCACGTATTTCACGGTGCTTGTATATAGTGGGGTTTTGCAATATAACTTTTCCGGCTCATGTGTCCGAATGATCATCAGTCTTTTGCCGTCTTCTGATCGAGCGAGGAACCAGTTGTGCTTCCCTATTTTTGGCAAAGGTGGTGTGATTACAAAGGGCGATAGAATAGAGGACACTGCAGCATATCAAAAAGGACATGCATTGTTAATGTAAGATCAGCATTGTTCAGAGTATGAGTAGGATAATGCAAGAAACAACATTGATATGTCCCTGTTGGAACTGGGAGGAAAATACAGGGAAATGTATACTGGGAGAGAGTTGGGGATTCCCGGTTTTCATATTTGATTCCTATCAAATAGTGAAACAAGGATTTTCGATTTTAATTATTTTTCTCTCCGAAAAAATATTTCTTATTAAAATATGAGAGGAGATAATATGACTTCTCCAAATCAATTGAAATATCGGAGGAAAAATGTTAAAATCATTTGTTGGATTTTATTTGAGTTTATTTGGATTTTATTTGCATTAGAAAAATTGCACGTTTTCAAAATTGCATTTTAGGGCCAAGAAAATGTTCATCGCATTCTAAATATTTTATTTAGACGGTTGTCGGTGTCAAAACCGGTGGATCTCAGGTAGGGGGTCCCGAACTGTGCGTCTAGGCGGATGGTAACAGGAGACAAGGGACACGATGTTTTTACCCAGTTTCGGGCCCTCTCGATGGAGGTAAAACCCTACTCGTGCTTGATTAATATTGATGATATGGTAGTACAAGAGTTGATCTACCACGAGATCAAGGAGGCTAAACCCTAGAAGCTAGCCTATGGTATGATTGTTGTTCGTCCTATGGACTAAAACCCTCCGGTTTATATAGACACCGGAGAGGGCTAGGGTTACACAGAGTCGGTTACAATGGTAGGAGATCTACATATCCGTATCGCCAAGCTTGCCTTCCACGCCAAGGAAAGTCCCATCCGGACACGGGACGGAGTCTTCAATCTTGTATCTTCATAGTCTTGGAGTCCGGCCGATGGTGATAGTTCGGCTATCCGGACACCCCCTAGTCCAGGGCTCCTCAAGTAGCTCCCTGAACCAGCTTCAATGACGATTTAGTCCGCGCGCATATTGTCTTCGGCATTGCAAGGCGGGTTCCTCCTCCGAATAATTCATAGAAGATTTTGAACACCAGGATAGTGTCCGGCTCTACAAAATAAGTTCCACATACCACCGTAGAGAGAATAATATTTACACAAGTTCAATCTGCTGACGTATCTCGTGGCATGATGTCACACCACGGCCAAGCCCTTATTCGAATTGTTTTTATGGTCCCACCTCAGCGCGTTTAGCGAAGCGGTTTCCTTGGCACGTCTTGTCAAAGCAGAGATCATGTCCCCTTATTCCGGGATTCTCATCAATGCAGGCGTGGGTAACCCAACCGCGCCATTGATTATGGCGCTTGGGAGATAAGCGAGTTTTACCAGGCTGGTGGGAACGCATAGTTTCGTCCGTCCATATAAGGGGATAAGGATCCACCTTTTTGCCTAGGCCTTCTTCCTCCTTTGCTTATCCATCTCCGCGCACTCGAGCTCCAGCGCCCAAGTCCGCACATCTCGCCTCGACCTTCTCCAACCATGTCCGGAGCGGGAGGCAAGTGGATGGCCTCCTCCGTCATGGAGGGGCACATCAAAAAGCTGCGCAAGGCCGGATACTTGTCCAGCGACATTGCGCATCGGCTCCCCGACGAGGGGCAGCTCATCCCCACCCCCCAGGCCCCACGAGAGGGTGGTGTTCCTTCCC
The DNA here is from genome assembly GCA_021437245.1 of Aegilops speltoides. Taxonomy (NCBI): domain Eukaryota; kingdom Viridiplantae; phylum Streptophyta; class Magnoliopsida; order Poales; family Poaceae; genus Aegilops; species Aegilops speltoides. The sequence continues at coordinate 359,545,175 of CM038147.1, read as the reverse complement.
CATTTCCTCCTCGGACTGGGCTTCCCACTCCACCCATTTGTCCGGGGGCTCATGTTCTACTATTTCCTGGATTTCCATGATCTGGCCCCGAATTTCATCCTCAACATATCGGCGTCCATCGTCGTGTGCGAGGCCTTCCTATGCATCCAACCCCACTTCGGCTTATGGCTGAAAACTTTTAATGTTAAGCCAAAGGTAGTGGGCGGCCGCCAAGCGGAGTGCGGAGGCGCCATGGTGGGAAAGATGCCCAACGTCACATGGCTCGAGGGCGACTTCGTGGAAACCATCAAAGGGTGGCAATCGGGGTGGTTCTACATCACCGAGCCGCGTGACCCTGAATGGGTAGCGTCCCCCGAATTTAGATCTGGCATCCCCACACGGCTCACCTCCTGGAAAGAGAAGGGCCTGAAATGGGGTGATTCAGAGGAGCTGACCGGACTTAAATCCTGTGTCCAAACCCTGGTGAACAAGAAGATCAAGCTTGTCAACGTAGTCCAGGTCATGCTCATCCGCCGGATTCTCCCGTGCCAACAACGGGCCTTCAACTTGTGGGAGTTCGATCCGGCACAGCACCAGACCTTGAGCAGGCTCTTCGACACTACGTACGAAGATGCCTGGAGGGTGCTGTTCAAGGGCGTCGAGGCTCCCGCATCCGCTTCTGAAGATCGCGGATTCAGCTCGCAGCGTCAAGCCGGCGAGGTAAGCTATTTTACCCTTTACGGGATGCTTGCTTTCCATAGTTTGACTCTATGCGGGATCTAAACTCCCTTTACCTTTAACAGGCCTGGCAGAAGACGTCCGGGCAGGTTAACTGTCCGGCTCCCTTACCAGAAGACCCAGCGGATGCCCGATTAACGGGACTGCTGGTTCCGGCGCCTTACATGGTGCCGGAGAATAAGGCCAAGAAGAAGGCCACGAGAACTCGAAGGAGTTCCCGGCGCCAGGTGTTATCGGACTCATCATCCGATGACTCCGAGGCGGACTCCTCCCATGAAGAAGAGGAGGAGAACAAGGAGGCCTCTCCCCCAGCGGGGGGAGAGAAGAAGAGGAAGGCTTCCCCAACGGGGGAGGCCGAAGGGTCCAAGAAGGGAAGGACCCTTACTCCGGACTGTTCCACCAACGCCGATGACGGCAAAGAGGAGTGGCCTTCAAGGGCCAAGCCCTTGGCGAGATCGTAAGTGTCCGGATCCCATAATAACTCATGATTTCTCTTTTGTCGCATAATGTCTTCTAACGCCGAATACAACCATGCAGCCCGCCCAAGGACGATTTCCCCGCTTCGTCGAGCGGGTCCCTGGGTTCGTCGGATGTGAATAGCGCTTCACTTCCGACCGCCTCCTCCCCCCGCAACGCAGACGATGCCGAGGTGGGGTCCTAGAAGGGGCCCAGCCAGGAGGAGGAGGTCCTGGAGGCACCGCAAGGCGACCTTCCGGACTCTGGGAGAAAAGAGGGCGGAACCCCCGAGGGTTCTAAGTCCGCCCTCTTGGGACTCGTCTCGAACCTCTGATGGTTCGAAGTCCGGCGGGCGGGCCCTTCGTAAGAAGGGCAAGACTGCAACGCCGGTGGCCTCCGTCCAACCGGAGGCGCTGGATAATTTGCTGGAGGCGCTCAACGGCGCTTCCATCGACGATTAGCACCGCACTATTATGAATGCGGTGATCCAGAAAGTTCAGTCCGCCAAGAGCGGGCTGACTGAAGCCTGTACCAGCCATCTAACAGGCTTTGAGGTAAGTAATTTAAGATATGTAAAAATAGTACCGCATAGACAGTAGCCCTTGATGCTCAGTTTGGTGTTCGGAAAGAAAAGACGAACTGAGGATCTACTAAAATATACGCAGGAGTCTAACATAAGTATGTCAATATGGGAATGCAGGCTACGCTGCTGACCTCTGCCGCACTGACTGCAGAGATCAATTCATTGAAGCAGAGCCTCGAGCGGTCCAAGAACGAGCTCGGCCGTGCTAAGAAGCAGCTCGAGGACAAGGAAGGTAAGTAATACCTTATTAAAGTTATACCTTATAGAAAAGGATTTGGTTGCAAAAAATGACAGGAATAATGTGGGTATTGCAGGGGCTACGAACGAGGTGGCGACCCTGAAGGAAGTGGTGTCCGAGGCCGAACACAATGCGGCCGCGGAACGCACCGAGCGAGAGAAGCAGGAGGCGCGGGTGGCGGAGGTGCGGCAAGAGCTCCAGGTTCTCGTGGAAAAACACGAGAGTTTGGAGCATGACTCGAAGACTCGAGAGTCCGAGCTCACCTTGGCTCTTGAGAGTGCCAAAGCCGCCAAGACCGAAGCCCAAAAAGGCCTCCAGGAGATTGAGGTGATAAAGAAGATAGCGGTGGGTAAGGCATTCTTCATGCAAAGCAAGCACATGAAACTGAATTACTTGTTACTTACCCGAATCCGGAGCTCTCCAGGAGCATTCGCAGATCTGCCTGCAGCATGTGTCCGATCTTTGCCGCATTTTACCGCCGAGGAGGGAGTTCGATGGAGAAGGTATTCTGGTCTCGATATCTTTGAGGCGGACATCCGGTGCCCTAAGCGACCGGTGAAGCAGCTGGTCGAGCTCCTAAGGTGGCGAACAGGCCATGAAGGACCTCATAGTTCGGTTGTGGCCCAAAGAAGCCATGCCTGGGAGCTACTTCGGTATGGTGCGGCGGCTGGTGGACGCCTGTCCATGGGTTGAAGTCATCAAGCACTCCGCCTGCATTGAATGTGCCCGTGCTAAAGTGCACTGGGGCAAGATGGACGCCGAGAAGCTTGTGACGGACGCGCCACCGCCGGGCAAGGAGTATCGCACGCCCGAGATGTACTATAAGGGTGTCCTGAAGGGTGCCCGCCTTATAGCGGGTGAATGCTCCAAAGATGTAATTTTTGAGTAGACTCGCATTTTGTTATCCTATGCGCTGAAAAATTTGTTCATGTGCGCTAAGCAATGCTTGTTAATTTAAAATATTACCTACGTAAGGCCTGTTTATCAAATCGAGAGATGGCAAGTCGTTGGCTTCAGCCCCATGCCACAAGTCTTTGGGGTGTTCGGGATAAACTTGAGCGCTCTTGTTCCCATTTTGGGTCCTTCTAGGGAGGCGCCAACACACTGTGAACGAGGCAACCGGACTTATAATGCTTGAACACTCCCACTTAGCCATAGAATTCTATAATTTTAAATTTCGGCGAAGCCCCTAGTGTTTGGAAGACCGAATTCGGGGCGCTATCCACGCCTGGGGCCGGACAAAGCTGGCTCCTCGCTCCAAGCGGCATAAGTCTTTAGGGACTCGAAAAAACCTCTCGAACAGCGACCAGCTCTCGCCTTATCATGATGGTGGGTTTAGCTTTCTCCATCGAGGTGCTCGACCCAGCTCAAGCTGGGCACAATCGCGATGGTTCTCCCAGCCTACCTTAGCCGATATAACGGAATGCAAGGTACCAACACATGGGAGCCGGGCAAACCCAACTATTGACCCAAGACATGATTCGGAGCCGATGCATATAATGCTATAAGTTCGGGGTGCCACACTTGTGAAAGTGTTCGGACTTATCACACCATAATTTGGGGAACTTAAGCCCCTGGTGTATTTGGCTGTACCAAAGCGTACGGATGCAACATGTCACAAGTGAACATATATAGATAGAAAAAGGAATGCAATGATAGGCAAAAAGCGATGCATTGTTTATTCAAAAAATACTGGAATGAAAGCAGAACGATACAAATAGTGCGATAAGCAAGGGATGGGACTATTTAACATGCCCCCCTCCAGGGGTAGGCTACGGAATGGTATGTAAGACAGGTATAATGCTCGTAATGGAGACCACCTGGATACTCGATGTAGCTTTTCTGCTTCCCTGGCTGTTGCATCGTGAGTTCGGCACGTCTATTGCCGGACAGGGCTTCTGGAAAACGGAGTCCTGAGGATAAAATAAAAAAAGAAGAATGACACATTTGGGAGCCCCTGGTGTGGTTGAGCCACACTCTGGGCATGCCGTGGTCGTGCCCCTCCCCCTATGCCCATGGTATCTCGGGCGTAGTGATGTCGCAGTCTTGGTCTCGCGATTTCGCGAGGGCTGGGGTTGGCGCCGCATTGCTACGCGTGCTTGGAACGTGCCCGGTGGTCTTGTTGTGGGTTACTCCGGGCGCGCTTGACGGTGTCCGGTCGCTTAACAGCCGGACTCGAGAATTGCCTTATGAGGCTACTCTATACTTCCGCCGCGAGAGCCGCTGTATGCTCCTCCGTTTGGAGAAAGCGTTCGGTGTTTCCGTTGACCGTAATGACTCCTCGAGGGCCTGGCATCTTGAGCTTGAGGTATGCGTAGTGCGGCACCGCATTGAACTTTGCAAATGCGGTTCGTCCGAAGCGATGCATGATAGCCTGCATGAGCGGGACTATGTCGAAGATTAACTCCTCGCTTGAATTTATCCAGGATCCAAGACCACTTCAAGTGTAATCGAGCTGCACAATTGGCCTCTACACCTGGTATGACGCCTTTGAAGGTTGTCTTTGTGGGTTTAATCCTTGAGGGGTCTATGCCCATCTTGCGCATTGTATCCTGATAAAGCAGGTTCAGGCTGCTGCCGCCGTCCATCAGGACTCTAGTGAGGTGAAATCCGTCGACAATTGGGTCTAAAACCAATGCGGCGAATCCGCCATGGCAGATGCTAGTAGGGTGGTCCCTTCGATCAAAAGTGATCGGGCAGGAGGACCACGGATTGAACTTTGGGGCGACTGGCTCCATCACGTATACGTCCCTGAGCGCACACTTCCGCTCCCTTTTGGGTATGTGGGTTGCATATATCATGTTCACCGTCCGCACTTGTGGGGGGAAACCCTTCTGTCCTCTATTGTTCGGTGGCCGGGTCTCCTCCTCGTCATCGCTATGCAGCCCCTTGTCATTGTTTTCGGCAATTAACTTGCCTGCCTGCTTGAACACCCAACAATCCCTGTTGGTGTGATTGGCTGGTTTTTCGGGGGTGCCGTGTATCTGACACAAGCGATCGAGTATCTGGTCCAAATTGGACGGGCCCGGAGTAGTTCTTTTAAATGGCTTTTTCCGCTGACCGGGTTTAGAGCCTCTGTATCCGGCGTTGACTGCCATATCTTCAGTATTATCGCTGTTGATGCGGCGCTTGTGCTTGTTGCGACGCGACCTGCCATTGCTGTCCTTGGTATCCGAACTACCAGAGTTTTTGGTTAGGTTGTTACTGCGAGCTAGCTAGCTGTCCTCTCTCGCACAGAAGCGGGTCATGATTGATGTGAGGGCTGCCATGGATTTCGGCTTTTCATGTCCTTGGTGCCGGGCAAGCCACTCGTCGCGGATGTTACGTTTGAAGGCTACAAGGGCCTCTGCATCCGGACAATCGATGATTTGATTTTTCTTGGTTAAGAACCGTGTCCAGAATTGTCTGGCCGATTCGTCTGGCTGCCGAATTATGTGGCTACGATCATCGGCGTCTGGTGGTTGCACATATGTGCCCTGGAAGTTATCAAGGAATGCGGCTTCCAGGTCCTCCCAACACCCAATTGATTCTGCTGGCAAGCTGTTGAGCCAATGCCGAGCTGGTCCTTTAAGCTTGAGTGTTAGGTATTTGATGGCGTGAAGATCATCACCGCGGCCCATGTGGATATGAAGGAGATAGTCTTCGATCCAAACCGCAGGATCTGTTGTGCCGTTGTAGGATTCAATGTTTACGGGTTTGAAACCTTCGGGGATTTGATGGTCCATTACTTCATCTGTGAAGCATAGTGGGTGTGCGGCGCCTCTGTATTGGGCTATATCACGACGCAGCTCGAACGAGCTTTGTCTACTGTGTTCGGCCCGGCCGACATTGCTGTATCCGGCGTGACAGCTATCGTTACGTATGGTGGGGCGCCCACGCGATCCATAGATCGATCTTGTTTGTCATGCCTTATCCTCCAATATGTCTCGTAAGTCCGGCGCATTCCCCCGTGGCTTTGTGCTTTTCGAGCGACGCCGGGGTGCGGCTTTAGTGGAGAGCCTAGAGGCCTCTCTGTCGCGGCCACGAGGTGGCCGGTCGGCCGTATTGTGCGCTGGTGATATAGGTTTATTTGCTTCCTCCTCTAATCGGGGTAGCAGCTTGTGTTTTTGGTAGCTTTTGGAGGGGCGTTCGAGTTCATGCTCTTCGGCTGCAAGGACTTCAGTCCATCTGTCGGCTAGCAAGTCTTGGTTAGCTCTAAGCTATTGCTGCTTTTTCTTGAGGCTGCTTGCCGTGGCCATAAGCCTGCGTTTGAAACGCTCTTGTTCAACGGGATCCTCAGGCATGACAAATTTGTCGTTGTCGAGGCTTGCCTCGTCTCCGGAGGGAGGCATATAATTATCGTCCTCTACCTCTCTGTCTGCCGCTCTCTCATGAGGGTTGGTTTCTCCATCCTCCTATGCTGAATCTTGCTGGAGGGGGTTGTCTTCGGCACTGTCCGGGGTGTTATTGTCTCCGGTGCCAGAATCTCCATTCTTGTTGTGGCGGGATTTAGAGCGGTGCCGCTAACGCCGGCGCTTGGGCTGTTTCTTGGAGGGGTCATCCTCCGTTGTTCCATCGCCATTCCCATCCTTTGGGATGTCCACCATGTATATGTCGTATGACGAGGTGGCCTTCCAGTGCCCTGTAGGCGCTGGTTCTTGGTCGTCGTCCATACCGTCGATGTCTTCGGAGTCGAAGTCTAGCATGTCGGTTAAGTCATCGACAGTCGCTACGAAGTGGGTGGTGGGTGGGCTTAGAATTTCTTCGTCGTCCGCATCCCAGCCGTCCTGACCATAGTCCGGCCAGGGCTCTCCTGATAAAGAGAGACACTTTAGCGAATACAGGATGTCGCTAAAAGGCAAGTGCTGAAAGATGTCCACAACGATGAACTCCATGATCGACACCCAATCGGATTCGATTGGCAGGGGCGCGGAAGGTTCGTTGTCCGGAGAGGAGTCCGGCACCTTGGAGTCACGAGCTTCACAAGGGACAGGGTCGGTATTCGGCTCTATCGCCGTAGAGGTAGCAGCCCCTGAGGCAGTGACCAGCCACCCATCCTCGATCGGCGCAGTCGGCTCCGAGCTAAGGGTTGGAGCGGACTCTTGCGCGGCCTCCAGGGCACTGTCCGGCAGCAGAGCTAAATCATGCCCATCGTGATAAAGGTCGGTGGCGCTCGGTGTGGCTCGAATCCGTCGAAGATCAAGTCTCCGCGGATGTCAGCCGTATAGTTCAAACTTCCAAATCTGACCTGATGGCCAGGGGCGTAGATTTCGATCTGCTCCAGATGGCCAAGTGAATTGGCCCGCAGTGCAAAGACGCCGAATACGAAGATCTGTCCGGGGACAAAAGTCTCACCCTGGACCATGTTGTTGTTGATGATCGAAGGAGCCATCGGGTTTATAGGTGACTACACAGAGGAACTCTCAATGAAAGCACCAATGTCGGTGTCAAAACCGGAGGATCTCGGGTAGGGGGTCCCGAACTGTGCGTCTAGGCGGATGGTAACAGGAGACAAGGGACACGATGTTTTTACCCAGGTTCGGGCCCTCTCGATGGAGGTAAAACCCTACTCCTGCTTGAATAATATTAATGATATGGGTAGTACAAGAGTTGATCTACCACGAGATCAAGGAGGCTAAACCCTAGAAGCTAGCCTATGGTATGATTGTTGTTCGTCCTACGGACTAAAACCCTCCGGTTTATATAGACAACGGAGAGGGCTAGGGTTACACAGAGTCGGTTACAATGGTAGGAGATCTACATATCCGTATCGCCAAGCTTGCCTTCCACGCCAAGGAAAGTCCCATCCGGACACGGGACGGATGTCACGCCCAAGATGCGACCCTATCCTAAAGGAACTCGAAGGTCCCACCAAGGATTGAAGCGAATCTTGAAGACGCTTTTGCGAGGTGGATATCATTACATCAACATTACATTATATATGGGGATACATACAAAAGGCATACAATGCCACATGAATACAACATCATCTTACATAAGAGCACCATCCGACTACGGATGAAACACAAACAGAAACTCAAACAACATCGACCTCGCTAGCCGGGCTGCCGACCGAACCTATCCCCTGATCGAAGAGGAAGCAGAAGAAGAACTCCAAAACATGCAAACATCGCTCTCGCATCATGATCATCGCATAACCTGTACCTGCAACTGTTGTTGTAGTAATCTGTGAGCCACGAGGACTCAGCAATCCCATTACAATGGGTGTCAAGACTAGCAAAGCGTAATGGGAAAGGAAGGGGTAAAGTGGTGAGGTTGCAGCAGTGACTAAGCATAAATGGTGGCTAACATACACAAATGAGAGCGAGAAGAGAGCAAGCGGAACGGTCGTGAAGCTAGCAATGATCAAGAGGTGATCCTGAACTCCTACTTACGTCAACCCAAAACCGTGTTCACTTCCCGGACTCCGCCAAAAAGAGACCATCACGGCTACGCACACGGTTGATGCGTTTTAATTAAGATCTGGTGCCAAGTTATCTACAACTGGACATTAACAAATTCCCATCTGCCACATAACCGCGGGCACGACTTTCGAAAGATAATACCCTGCAGGGGGTGTCCCAACTTAGGCCATGATAAGCTCTCGCGATCAACGAAGGATATTCCTTCTCCCAAGGTGACCCGATCAGTCTCGGAATCCCGGTTTACAAGACAATTCGACAATGGTAAAACAAGACCAGCAAGACCGCCCGATGCAACGACAATCCCGATAGGAGCTGCACATATCTCGTTCTCAGGGCAACACCAGATGAGACAGGCTACGAGTAAAACCAGACCTCGAGTTTCCCTGAGGGGGCCCCGGGGGGGGGGGCTAAAATAAAGATGACCCTCGAGAGAGCGACTCCGAAGGGAAAAGTAGGTGGTGGCAAGGCAAATGGTAAAACCAAGTTTGGGCCTTGCTGGAGGAGTTTTATTCAAAGCGAACTGTCAAGGGGGTCCCATAAATCACCCAACCGCATAAGGAACGCAAAATCTGGGAACTTAACATCGGTATGACGGAAACTAGGGCGGCAAGAGTGGAACAAAACACCAGGCATAAGGCCGAGCCTTCCACCCTTTACCAAATATATAGATACATTAATAATATAAGAGATATTGTGATATCCCAACATAACCCTGTCCACCATGGAGCAATCTTCAACTTCACCTGCAACTAACAACGCTATAAGAGGGGCTGAGCAAAGCGATAACATAGCCAAACAACGGTTTGTTAGGAAGGGTGTCAAAGGTTAGAGGTTCATGGAAATTTGGGGAGGCTTGAAGAACAAGTGATAGGAAGCGCAGCATAGCGATAGAACGAAGCAACTAGCATAGCAATGATAGTAGTGAGATCCAGGGTAGCGGTCATCTTGCCTGAACTCCCGCTAGGAAGAAGAACAAGTCCATGAAGAAGATGAAGCCACGAAGACGAACCAAGCGTAGACGAACGAATCCTCACGATCGCAACAAAACGGGAACTATCGAGAAGAAGCACACAACATAGTAAGCACACCACACATGACAAGGCATGATGCTCAACCAAGTATGATGCATGACAAGCTACATGAAGCTACTCATGGCAAGAGATGATGCATACAAGAGCAACACATCAAAACAAGTTTAAATGAGGCCGGCAACAACATATAACAATTCCGGTAAGTCCTCATATGCAAGTTTCAAAGTTGGACCAGATCTGAATAAACCTTATGTTCAAGTTGTTAAACAGCAAGTTAAGATGCACCAAGATGATCTACATGAGATTCTAGCCAAGTTACATATAAAGTTCATTTAATTTGGAGCTACGGCCTAGAAGATATGAGCAAAACAAGTTAAACATGGCATTGATGCAAAATGCATACAAACATCAAGCAAACAACTCAAAACAAGGATGAAACATGATAATATGAAGCTACATGCAAAATCAAGCAAGTTTCATATAGAGCACACTCAAAACGGAGCAACAGTTCAACACATACACTCTACAAGTTTGAAGGATAAGCTGTCCAAAACAGCAACTAGGCATCTAGCAAGCATCAAAACAATAAGCTACATCAACCCAACATAATAACAAAAGGCATAGGCATGAAGTACAGGTAAAGCATGACAAAGCATGAACACTGAGCTATCTCCAGAAAACACAAGAACATGCTCAAAAGGACATGGCAAGATTGCAAATAATAACAGTTCCAGCCATTAGCAGATATAACATCAGGTTGCCATGTTTAGAGCTATCAAACCACATGTTACAGGAACTTATCATGGCAAACAAAGGCATGGCATGAATCTACTAATTGCAGAGAACAAAAGTACTTTACTGACCATGAGCCAAAAAGGATCAGAAGATTTGATGGCACCCATATAAACATAGCAAGTAATATGACAGATTCATACATGGCAGGAACAACAATAAGTAGGCATGTTAGTGAGCTTTAACCACTCACCACAGAGCAATACAAGGCATGACAAGGCAACCAACAATAAGAATACATGTTTATGAAGCTAAGAATGGAGAGAGCAAGTTCATAGGGTGCATGGATCACTAACAACAATCATGGCAACATTGAACTTACTGTTAACAGGCTGACAGCAACATTATTTAGCAAGTTGAGAGCAAGATTACAACAATCTACAACAGGCTATAAATGCAACCAGGGGCATGAATGGATAGAGCATGACATGTAGAACAAAACATCCTTAGTGAACATCTCCAGATTATGCATAGAATGACTTGTAGCAGCAGGTTAACATAGCATCATGATATAGCGGATTCAGACTAGCAAAACAGCAACAGCAAGTACCCTACTTCACGAGCTCGATGCACTCACTACAAGACTCAGAAAAATACATGTATGGCACCACGGTAAAGATGGCATGACATAGTTCAAAACACATGTAGGGATCAAGCTCATAGGAGGCACACATTAAACATGGAAAAATGACAAATGCGAATGTTCTGTTAACAGACAGCAGACAACATCATATAGCACTCTTGCAACGATGATTAGGGAATCAATATGACCTCCAACAAAGATGGCACAATGTACCAAAATGAAGAGCACATCATGGTGAACATTTTGATATATTATGCATGCAAAACGGAGCAGCACACAGGGAGTTATGATGCAATGAACATGGCATGAAAATGTTAAAAAAAACAGGGATAGCCAAATTCACCTCGCGGGAAAAGTGGACGGAGGGGTTCCGGGACGGAGTGGTACGGGACGGGCGCGCCGTTTGGTTCGAGGGCTGGGTGGATCCGTTCCAACCCGGGCGGATCTCACCGGAGACGAGGGCGGCGAGGCCGTGGGAGCGCCGGCGAGGGGCTCTGGCAACGGGGCGACGGGGAGGCGGCCGGAGGAGACCGGATCCGGCGATGGCGCTCGGGGGCGACCGCGCGGAGCGAGGCAGCGGAACGACCAGCGTCTTGGCGGGCGGCGGGCCACGCCGGGAGGCGGGGACGGCGAGGGCGGCGGTAGGCGGCGCCGGCGCGACACGGCGGCGGCGGCACTCGCGGCGTCGTGGCGCGGCGACCAGCGGGGCGGAGGGCAAGAACGGTGTCGCGGGCGGAGGCGTGGCGGCGCTGGCTCGTCGGGAGCCCGGATGGGCCCATGGCCGCAGCGTGGAGGGACGGCGGCGGCTACGTGGCACTCCGGGAGTGGCGGCGGCGGCGGAGACGATGACGTGGCGCGTCGTGGTTGGCCGGACGACGTGGCTGCGGGGCGGCGGACGCGTCCGGCCACCGGGCGGACATGTCCGATGGCGCAGAGGAGGAGGGATCTAGGGTTTGACTGCGAAAATGGATGGGGGATGCCTTTTTATAGGTAGAAGGAGCTAGGAGAGTCCAAATGAGGAGCGGTTTTCGCCCGCACAATCGTGATCGAACGGCGGAGATCATGGAGGGGGTTAGGATGGGTTATTGGGCCACTTTGGAGGGGCGTTGGGCTGCAAGACAAAAGAGGCTTTAATGGTTTCCCGGTTAACCGTTGGAGTATCAAACGACCTCCAAATGGCACGAAACTTGACAGGCGGTCTACAGGTGCTATACCAAGGCCGCTTGGCAAACCTCGGTCCATTCCGAGAAGTTTAACACTCGCACACGAACAGTGGCAAAAGGGGGACACCGGAGGACATAGGAGTGCTGGATTGCAAAACGGACAACGGCGAAAATGCTCGGATGCGTGAGACGAACACGTATGCAAAACGAAATGCATATGATGACATGATAAAATGCAACACGCAAGTAAATGACATGGCAATGACGGCGAATAACTGGCAGACACCTGGCGCATCGAATCCGGGGCGTTACAACACTCCTCCACTAACAAGAGATCTCGTCCCGAGATCTTAGGACTGAGACGGAAGAGAAAGAGGAAGAGGTGAAGCAAGAACTCAAGAGAAGAAGCAAAGAATCGAGAGCACTCGAGAAGAAGAGGGGAACGGCGAGAATGATGAGAATCGAAAGATCACGGAATCAAATAGACTATGAAACCACTCCGGTTAGAACGAGATAAGAAACGAATAAGACTGAAAAGGATTTAGGCAGCACTCCGGCTGAAACATGGAGGAATAGAACACGAGCTTGAGAGGATGGAATGATACTTGATGAAGACATGACACAAAACCTCCAGAAAGAATTGAAAGAGTTGAATGAAAAGAACGGAGAAGAAAATGACAACTTGTGCCACGAATGAAATAGAGAGCATCCTTAGAAGGAGGAATTGAACGAAGTTGTTGAGAAAATCAACAACGCAAAGAATAAGCTTGTCGTGGACTTATGGATAACATCTCAAAATTATGAGGTGATCGCCGACCACAAACGGAAAATCATTGGATAGCTTAGAAGAATGAAGAAAACGTAAAACTCCACTTCAAAAGAATACGGAGATTTAATTACACTTCGAGAGGCAAGAAGGAAAAGATACTTGAACTCCACCAACAAGAATCTTGATGAACTCTTGAAGAATGAATTAAATCATGAAGAACCACCATGAAGAACTCCGGTGACGAAAGGATGATGAGATAGAAATGAAGGATGAAAAGAATAAGACTAAAGCCTTGCGATGATTTAGATGGAGGTTCCGACGAAATGGCCGAGGAAATTTAAACTCCGGAAAAGAAAAGATGAAAACACTTGGAACTAGAATTTATTCATCAAGAACAAACTCCAAAGGAAGGGATTACTCACTTTGAGAAAATAAGAATAAGATTTATTGTATGCTTATCCTTCAAAAAATTAAATTGATGACAAGCAATTGATTTTTCATACTACTTATTCTTGTTGAAAAAGGATTAAGGGGGATATAGCACAAAACTTGAGAAAGTCTTCATGAACCACCAGTAGGATTGGAAAGAAAGAATGAATTAATATGATAGTCAAGGAAAAAGAATCTTGAACGAACCACCATAAGAATTCAAAATTGAATGGCAAAAGGGAATGGAATCACCGGGAAGAATTAGAAATGCAAAAGGATACTTGAGGGAATTTAGAGACAAGAGAACAAAGAAATCGCGAACTGATTGAAGAATACTTGAACGAAGCACCGGAAGAATATTGAGACGAACGAAAGGGCACAGATATAGAATAACTGGAGAACAAATCTGAAAACTTAGAACGAAGAAATCTTCCGAAAAGATGGCCTCCGGATGATCGAGAGAGAAAGCAACTCCTGAAATGCTCGGGATGGATGAAAAGAATTTGCATGACTTGAAACAATTTGATAGCATAACATCGAGCTAGGACCGCGAATCTCCGGGGGAACGGACAAGATTTAAGAGAAATCTTCTTCGATCTCCAAATGATGACGAGAAACACCACCAAAATTATTGAGATACTCTGGGAGAATGAAAAGCAAAGAGGTTGAGGCAACAATGAAATGATTTGAAATTGATCTTGGAAAAGAACTGACTGATGAAATTCATACTTACATCAAACTTCGAAAAAGTATTTGAGGATAACTCCGAATAATTAGAAAAGTCAGGTAAGATCCTGGGAAAAGACCTGTGGGTTATGGCTCACTAAAAGAAACACCGTTGGAAAGGATTGTTGAACAGATAGATGATGCACCGGAACAATTGAAATGTTTGAATGAGGTGACAACCTTGAATTAATTTGGAACACAGACGAATCTTCTGAGATGTCTTGAACCTTCCGGAAGGATAAACTGGCGAGAGGCGAACGAGCAGGGAAAACACTTGAGCCGAGGAAAAGAATATGATCAACACCGAAAAACTTGAATTGAGTCCATCGGAGAAGAAAAAAGATGAAGAATTTCAAAGAAAAGAGAATTCACCGGTTGAAATGATTGAGGGAAGACTGAAGAGGCTCCGTACGAATGAAAAATTGATGCTCGAAAAAGACTCAGGCTCCGGGAAGAAGAGGGTGGGAGGGCGGGAAAACAAAGGCAACTTGGAAGGGGGAACCGACGAATATCTTGAATAGAAAACACTGGTTGAAAACATTGAGGAAAGAAAGCAAAGACTTCGCACGGGTAGGATGGATACTCGATTACGGACTCCGGCTCCGAGAAGAAAAAGGGGTGGGCGGGTGGGAAAAAGAAAGACAACTTCGGATGGGGAAAACAATGTCGATTGAGAAAGAACTGACGACTGATCTTGCAAAAGATGACGAGGATCGAAACCACTCGAAGAGAAATTCACCGGATTGAAAAGAGGATGGACAACGAATGAAAACTAACCGCGTGATCCTAAAGAAAAATTGAAGGGGAAGAGGAGTAATTCAAAACACCTACGTCAGTATTCCTCACCAGAGCGACGAAGGGGCTGAGGAGTAAAAAGAATTCCTACTCTCTGATATAACTAGACTCAGAAATAGTTTTCTTCTAGACTCGACAACGGCCAAACTACACGATCAAACAAGGGGGCTCCTATGGTCGGTCGAGGCTCTGATACCAACTTGTCACGCCCAAGATGCGACCCTATTCTAAAGGAACTCGAAGGTCCCACCAAGGATAGAAGCGCATCTTGAAGACGCTTTTGCAAGGTGGATATCATTACATCAACATTACATTATATATGGGGATACATACAAAAGGCATACAATGCCACATGAATACAACATCATCTTACATAAGAGCACCATCCGACTACAAATGAAACACAAACAGAAACTCAAACAACATCCACCCTGCTAGCCCAGGCTGCCGACCTGGAACCTATCCCCTGATCGAAGAGGAAGCAGATGAAGAACTCCAAAACATGCAAACATCGCTCTCGCGTCATGATCATCGCATAACCTGTACCTGCAACTGTTGTGGTAGTAATCTGTGAGCCACGAGGATTCAGCAATCCCATTACAATGGGTGTCAAGACTAGCAAAGCGTAATGGGAAAGGAAGGGGTAAAGTGGTGAGGTTGCAGAAGTGACTAGGCATAAATGGTGGATAACATACGCAAATGAGAGCGAGAAGAGAGCAAGCGGAACGGTCGTGAAGCTAGCAATGATCAAGAGGTGATCCTGAACTCCTACTTACGTCAACCCAAAACCGTGTTCACTTCCCGGACTCCGCTGAAAAGAGACCATCACGGCTACACACACGGTTGATGCGTTTTAATTCAGATCAGGTGCCAAGTTATCTACAACTGGACATTAACAAATTCCCATCTGCCACATAACCGCGGGCACGACTTTCGAAAGATAATACCCTACAGGGGGTGTCCCAACTTAGCCCATGATAAGCTCTCGCGATCAACGAAGGATATTCCTTCTCCCAGGAAGACCCGATCAGTCTCGGAATCCCGGTTTACAAGACATTTCGACAATGGTAAAATAAGACCAGCAAGACCGCCCGATGCGCCGATAATCCCGATAGGAGCTGCACATATCTCGTTCTCAGGGCAACACTGGATGAGACAGGCTACGAGAAAAACCAGACCTCGAGTTTCCCCGAGGGGGCCCCGTAGGCGGCTCGGTTCGGAACAACATTTAGAGAAGCACAGGCCCGGGGGGGGCTAAAATAAAGATGACCCTCGAGAGAGCGACTCCCAAGGGAAAAGTAGGTGGTGGTGAGGCAAATGGTAAAACCAAGGTTGGGCCTTGCTGGAGGAGTTTTATTCAAGGCGAACTGTCAAGGGGGTCCCATAAATCACCCAACCGCGTAAGGAACGCAAAATCCGGGAACATAACACCGGTATGACGGAAACTAGGGCGGCAAGAGTGGAACAAAACACCAGGCATAAGGCCGAGCCTTCCACCCTTTACCAAATATATAGATGCATTAATAATATAAGAGATATTGTGATGTCCCAACATAACCCTGTCCACCATGGAGCAATCTTCAACTTCACCTGCAACTAACAACGCTATAAGAGGGGCTGAGCAAAGCGGTAACATAGCCAGACAACGGTTTCCTAGGAAGGGTGTCAAAGGTTAGAGGTTCATGGCAATTTGGGGAGGCTTGAAGAACAAGTGATAGGAAGCGCAGCATAGCGATAGAACGAAGCAACTAGCATAGCAATTATAGTAGTGAGATCCAGGGTAGCGGTCATCTTGCCTGAACTCCCGCAAGGAAGAAGAACGAGTCCATGAAGAAGATGAAGCCACGAAGACGAACCAAGTGTAGTCGAACGAATCCTCACGATCGCAACGAAACGGGAACTATCGAGAAGAAGCACACAACATAGTAAACACACCACACATGACAAGGCATGATGCTCAACCAAGTATGATGCATGACAAGCTACATGAAGCTACTCATGGTAAGAGATGATGCATACAAGAGCAACACATCAAAACAAGTTTAAATGAGGTCGGCAACAACATATAACAATTCCGGTAAGTCCTCATATGCAAGTTTCAAAGTTGGTCCAGATCTGAATAAACCTTATGTTCAGGTTGTTAAACAGCAAGTTAAGATGCACCAAGATGATCTACATGAGATTCTAGACAAGTTACATATAAAGTTCATTTAATTCGGAGCTACGGCCTAGAAGATATGAGCAAAACAAGTTAAACATGGCACATACAAACATCAAGCAAACAACTCAAAACAAGGATGCAACATGATAATATGAAGCTACATGCAAAATCAAGCAAGTTTCATATAGAGCACACTCGAAACGGAGCAACGGTTCAACACATACACTACAAGTTTAAAGGACAAGCTGTCCAAAACAGCAACTAGGCATCTAGCAAGCATCAAAACAATAAGCTACAGCACCCCAACATAATAACAAAAGGCATGGGAATGAAGTACAGGTAAAGCATGACAAAACATGAACACTAAGCTATCTCCAGAAAACACTAGAACATGCTCAAAAGGACATGGCAAGATTGCAAATAATAACAGTTCCAACCATTAGCAGATATAACATCAGGTTGCCATGTTTAGAGCTATCAAACCACATGTTACAGGAACTTATCATGGCAAACAAAGGCATGGCATGAATCTACTAATTGCATAGAACAAAAGTACTTTACTGACCATGAGCCAAAAAGGATGAGAAGATATGATGGCACCCATATAAACATAACAAGTAATATGACAGATTCATACATGGCAGGAACAACAATAAGTAGGCATGTTAGTGAGCTTGAACCACTCACCACAGAGCAATAAAAGGCATGACAAGGCAACCAACAATAAGAATACATGTTTATGACGCTAAGAATGCCAAGAGCAAGTTCATAGGGTGCATGGATCACTAACAACAATCATGGCAACATTGAACTTACTGTTAACAGGATGACAACAACATTATTTAGCAAGTTGAGAGCAAGATTACAACAATCTACATCAGGATATAAATGCAACCAGGGGCATTAATGGATAGAGCATGACATGTATAACAAAACATCCTTAGTGAACATCTCCAGATTATGCATAGAATGACTTGTAGCAGCAGGTTAACATAGCATCATGATATAGCAGATTCAGACTAGCAAAACAGCAACAGCAAGTACCCTACTTCACGAGCTCGATGCACTCACTACAATACTCAAAAAAAATACATGGATGGCACCACTGTGAAGATGGCATGACATAGTTAAAAACACATGTAGGGCTCAAGCTCATAGGAGGCACACATTAAACATGGAAAAAATGACAAATGAGCATGTTCTGTTAACAGACAGCAGACAATATCATATAGCACTCTTGCAACGATGATTAGGGCGTCAAGATGACCTCCAACAAATATGACACAATGTAACAAAATGAAGAGCACATCATGATGAACATGTTGATATATTATGCACGCAAAACAGAGCAGCACACAGGGAGTTATGATGCAATGAACATGGCATGAAAATGTTAAAAAAACAGGGCCTTAGCCAAATTCACCTCGCGGGAAAAGTGGACGGAGGGGTTCCGGGACGGAGTGGTATGGGACGGGCGTGCTGTTTGGTTCAGGGGCTAGGTGGATCTGGTCCAACCCGGGCGGATCTCACCGGAGACAAGGGCGGCGAGGCCGTGGGAGCGCCGGCGAGGGGCTCCGGCGATGGGGCGACGGGGAGGCGGCCGGAGGAGACCGGATCCGGCGGTGGCGCTCGGGGCCGACCGGCGCTGGGCGAGGCCGCTGAACGACCAGCGTCTTGGCGGCGGCTGGCGGCCACGCCGAGGCTAGAGAAGCAGAGGCGGGGACAACGAGGGCGGCGGCAGAGCAGCGCGCGCGACGCGGGCGGCGGCACTGGGCGGCGGCGCGATGCGTGATGGGCCGGAGGACGGCGGCGGGTCGTGGGCCGAGGGCGGCGGCGCTGGCTCGCTGAGCCCCGGATGGGCCCGCGTCCCGCGTTGTGGAGGGACGGCGGCGGGCCACGTGGCACTCCAGGAGTGGCGGCGGGCGGCGGAGACAATGACGTGGCGCGTCGTGGTTGGCCGAGCGACGTGGCTGCGGGGCGGCGGACGCGTCCGGCCACCGGGGGATGCCTTTTTATAGGTAGAAGGAGCTAGGAGAGTCCAAATGAGGAGCGGTTTTCGCCCACATGATCGTGATCGAACGACGGAGAGCATGGAGGGGGTTAGGATGGGTTATTCGGCCACTTTGGAGGGGTGTTGGGTTGCAAGACAAAAGAGGCTTTAACGGTCCCCCGGTTAACCGTTGGAGTATCAAACGACCTCCAAATGGCACGAAACTTGACAGGCGGTCTAGCGGTGCTATACCAAGGCCGCTTGGCAAACCTCGGTCCATTCCGAGAAAGTTTAACACCCGCACACGAAAAGTGGCAAAAGGGGGACGCCAGAGGACATAGGAGTGCCGGATTGCAAAACGGACAACGGGGAAAATGCTCGGATGCGTGAGACGAACACATATGCAAAATGAAATGCACATGATGACATGATAAAATGCAACACGCAAGCAAATGACATGGCAATGATGGTGAATAACTGGCAGACACCTAGCGCATCAAATCAATGGAGTCTTCAATCTTGTATCTTCATAGTCTTGGAGTCCGGCCGATGGTGATAGTTCGGCTATCCGGACACCCCCTAGTCCAGGACTCCCTCAACGGCGAAAATTTGTTTTGGCATTTTTAGGGTTTTATTTTATTTTCTAGGATTTTATTTCTGTAGGCGAAATATTTTTTTTAAAAAAACTTCGGGCACTGACTGGGCCGAAACCCAGCCGGGCCAGCCCAACTCCCCCGCGCCGCCGCCGCCTTTGCGCGCCCGCGCCGCCGCCGATTCGGACGAGGAGTCCGGCCGGGACTCCTCTCGCCGCCGTGCCTTGCCCCCTCCTCCAAGTCGCCCCCCTTTATATACGCCGCCCCCGACCCCCACCACAAACCACCGCCGCCCGAGCCACCACCGCCGCCGCAGCCGCGCCGTGTTCTGCCGCGGCCGTCGCAGCCGAGCACCGCCGCCGAGCCCCGCCGCCCCGCCGCCCAACCCCGCCCCGCTGGAGCCACCTCGCCGGAGGTACCCCGCCGAATCCGAGCCGCCGTTTTTTTAAAACCGCTTGGTTTTTTTAGAAACCCTAGTTCAGTTTTTTTAGATCGGTTCGCCGGTTTTTCTCGGTTCTTCTATTTAGCGGACGTTCGTCCGTACGTTCGTCTAAACGAATGGTTTTCTTCCGTTAGTTAAAGATAACAAACGCGCGTTCGTTAGCCTGTTCGTCAGGTTTCTTTTATCGGATTTATCTGCGATTATTTTCAGTTGTGATTTCTGATCTGATCTTAGTTTCTGTTTATCTTTTCGCTCGTTAGTCGGAATCAGGTGATTCAAACGTCTAGAGTTGCGTCTCGAGACCCTCTTTCTGTTTAATCAACTTAAACAAGATTTTGTTACTCTAAAAATTGACTTTAGTCCAGATTAGTAAACGGATCTGGTTTCTTTCGCCGTTTGAGTTTCGTTGCTCCGTTTGATTTGATTCTTTTTGCAAAACAGAGTTCTTAAGTTGACCTTTCTGGTCAATCTCTTTTATTTGAATTTTTGCTCGTGCATCTTTGCTAGTTGCTTATTTATGTTATTCTTTGTTTGCGATAGAATTCCCGGAGTGTGAAGCGTGTTACTACGAGTCTCTATTCACGGATCGTTAGCAAGGCAAGTAGCACATTGATCACACTCTTTTCATACCCAGTTTTCATTGCATTAGTTCAATCTTCAAACATTGCATGATTAGGATGTTTTTAACTTGGGGGTATTGGGAAGTAGTTGATGAGGTAGAACCTATTGCCCTGCTTATTATCAAACCCTTGGGAGTTACTTCTACGCATTGCTTATATTACTATGCTATGCTCGTAGACGTGGATTGGGTTTGAGTGTATCCATGACAGATGTGAGATTGTTAATTAATGGTTTACTTAAGGTGGCAACTTAAAATTTACATCTGGGTGGACTGAGGCACCTGGGGAACCCAGTGTTGTCTGTTTTTTTGGAAATCCTGGGGTACTCGTGTGATCTTCCTATGGACCGCCACCCAGACTTAAAGGGAACTGAGATGATTCATGCCAGAAACTTCCGTGTGCAGCCACAAGCTACTATGGGCTCTAGCATAGTTGAGTAAGTTACGTGAAGCTCTTGAAGAGGTAGATCAGCAGGTAGTGGGTTTTGTAGGTTTGGTATGGTCTACCCGGAGTAGAGATTTAATGTTTCTGAAAGACTATGTCTCGGTCATCCGTTTCTCAAACACCATGCAGTGCGAGAAATCCAACGGAAGCGATCGAGTCTTGTGGGGAAAAGTGCGCAAACCTCTGAAGAGTGTACAATCTAATCATGGTTAGCCGTGTGCCCGGTTATGGACAGTCTTGAGTATCTAGTACTTGGGTTATCACATGTATCTCATCACTCATAATTAATATTGTTGGGTTGATAATTACTTTAATTTGGGATTGAGTTGGGGTTATACCTTCTGATTGTTTCAACCACCATGATAGTTAAATTAAATTTATTCCTTTGTTGTAGGGTAAAATTTGCTTTTCGCAGAACTATAACCATAGAGCTTTCCACCAGCCAAATATGCATGTAGTGATAGCATTATTCTGTTCTTGCTCTACTGTGTTATATTGCCAGCATATTCCATGTGCTGACCCATTTTCGGGCTGCAACGTATTATGTTGCAGACTTTCCAGACGAGGAGTAAGGTTCGTTAGGTCGTTGCCATGTAGCTCAGCTATGCCGTTGGAGTTGATGGACTCACTTTATCTTCCAAGTCTTCCGCTGTTATCGCATTAGATGGCCTTAAGCCATATTATTGTAATAAGTTCTCTTTTGAGTCATCCGATGTAATAAGTATGTGATTGCTACTCTGTTATAAATCGAGTACTGTGCGTGTCAGCATTACTGATCCAGGGATGACACTGAGGCACAGAGACTTGACCGTTTGAGGTTGGGTCGCTACAAGATGGTATGAGAGCACACGCTGAGTGTAGGACACGACCACTAAGATAAACCATAGGTCACTCTTCTCTACTCATTTCTGACTCCTCTCCCTTTTCCACTCTTTAGGATGATGGAGATGAAGAACAAGTTCGTGCAACCAGATGAGGATACACCTTTTGGACGCCACTTGAAGGAAGTCACTAGGTACTTGAACATTGGAATACCAAGTTTCACCGGGACGTACAACGCCACCTTACTAGAAGAGCAGCGCTGGATGAATCAAGTACAAGTTCCAGGAAGAACGTTCTCGCCAACTTCTAAACCCATAGAATTTTCTTTCGATGCACCAACCTGGAGTCTAGGCAAGAGCATGGCAGCCCACATTACTATGGGACGCATTGGAGAAGTCTACAACAGGGAACTCAAGGACACTACCTATCAAATATGTGGGCGCCGAGATGAGCAATGGGAAATAATCAGCACCAGGAAGGATAGATCCATTGCAACTTTTATCCAGGAGCTAAACCAGCACATTCGACGTTAGGAGAACCAGATGTGCGTAGACATGTTGGAATTAAAGAAGGCAAAGACTAGGATCATCGAGCTGGAGGAAGAACTCAAGTTCACACGCGATGGATATGAGGAGGAAATCAAGACACTACTGGAGAAGAACGACGACCTGGTTAAGAAGATTGGAATATTCATGGGAGGACCAGCACCGGGAGACGAAGATGACGACCCCACTTGCCCGGACAACTACATCATCATCGACGACACTGATTCTGATCCTAGTGATGATGACTTTGAAGATAAAGTTGGAGCGGACATTATGGAATCTTCTACCGATCAAAGTTTCTAGATGACCACCATATATTAGTAGTATTCCCCATGTATTTAGTAGTAGTTGAACACTTTTGCGATAGTTCTAGACCATTGTATGCCCTTGCTTGATTGATTGAGTGATATGATTGTGTTTGTCTCATGTGCATATGGGTAGTGCTTTCTCGCTAGACCTTTTTCTATTCTGATCTCTTCCATCTAAACTCATCAGATGCCTCTGAGACGTGACACCGGTTTTACTTTCCCACCGGAGCTCACCTAGTCGATCCAGCAGCAGAATGCTTTGATGCAATTGCTAGT
The DNA here is from genome assembly GCA_021437245.1 of Aegilops speltoides. Lineage (NCBI taxonomy): Eukaryota > Viridiplantae > Streptophyta > Magnoliopsida > Poales > Poaceae > Aegilops > Aegilops speltoides. The sequence goes on along the minus strand of CM038147.1, from coordinate 359,522,288 downwards.
TCAGAACCAGGGCAACAACAATAACAACAATCCAACAACAACCCGCCACCAGTGGACAACCTAGCCTGTTTTCTAAGGTTACAGCCGCCGGTTTTCCAGTAGCACCGAGCCAATAGTTGCTGATGATTGGCTACGCCGTATCGGAAGGGAGTTGACCACCACAGGTTGCACAGATGCGGAGAAGGAGCGTTTTGCCGCACACCAATTGGATGGACCTGCAGCATCATGGTGGGAGAATTTCACAGCCACCTATCCTATCGACACTGTCACATGGGCTCAGTTTAGCAGGCTTTTCCTACTGCCCATGTTTCCACTGGAGCTATGCAGATGAAGAAGCGCGAGTTTCGCAATTTACGCTAGGGGAACCGTACTGTTGGCCAGTACGTGGATGATTTTAGCAACTTATCACGCTATGCACCTGATGATGTGGCCACAGATGCCGCGAAGCAGGAGAAGTTTATGGAAGGGTTGAATGATGAGATGAGTATGCAGTTGATGGTGGCAACCTTCAACAACTACCAGGAGTTGGTAGATAAGGCTCTTATGATTGAAGGGAAGCAGCAGTAGATTGAGAGTCGTAAGAGGAAGTGTGGACAAGGGAAGTATAACTCAGGAGTTCAGCAGAAGCCTCGCTTAACCCCGAATTCGGGAGGACTTGTTCATAACCATGGAGGTCACACCCACACTAGAGGAGGATCGCATAACCACAATGGTGGTAAGAATGGAAATGGGAACGGCGCTAACAACAATCAGAATCGCTCCAATCCAGCCACACCCGCCAAGAGAGACCTAAGTCAAGTTACTTGCTTTAAGTGCGGGAAGACTGGACACTATGCCAATGATTGCCCTGAAGAAGGAATGGAAATGGAAACGGGAGCGCCGGGAAGAAGCCTAATCCATTCAACAAAGGACAAGTGAACCACGTTAACGTGGAGGTGGTTGAAGAGCAGCCGGACGCGGTAATAGGTAAGTTTTTGGTTAAGTCATTTACCGCTCTTATTCTTTTTGGTACTGGTGCATCGCATTCATACATATCAAGGGGATTCGTGGATAAGTTTAACCTACCAACCCAAACCCTGAGGACCCCTCTTTTAGTGAGCTCTTTCGAGCAGAGTATATGGCTAGCCGATGGTGCAACCAGATACCCCTAACCATTGGGACGCATGTTTTTCCGTCTGACCTAATTATCTTGGAGTCACAAGGATTGGATGAGATATTAGGTATGGACTGGATGTCAAAGTATGGAGGAAGTATTGACTGTGCTAGTAAGTCAATTTATCTCACAGCAGCAGGGCATTATGGATGGATGAACTATTTCCTCTCTTGTAAAAAAATTATTCCCTCTTGGTGTATATTGATATAGATGGACTATTTTGATGGTGTGCATGTCTTTGGAACAAGTAGTAGCATGGGTTTGCTTGACTATAAGGAACTATTTATCCGCCTAGATTTCTCTACTACTCCTTCCAGTGATTGGTATGCAATGCATGTGTCCGTAGACATGACAGCTTGTCCATGGAAGTTCAACTACGGCGACCATCACATTTCATCCACTGCCACTCGCGATTCCCACGACACCGCTCCAACCCACGGCACCACGTCCCCTGACGTGCGCCTCACCCCTCTCGGCCGCACCGCCCCTCTGCCTTTGTGTGCATGACATGTGGGCCACCTTAAAATCGGCGAGCATCAAGTTTCTACCATAGCCACACGCGATTCCCACGATGCTGCTCGAACCCATTACACCACACGTCCCTCGACCTGCAGCTCACCCCTCTCGGCCCCACTGCCCCTCTGCCTTCGGGAGCATTACATGTGGACCAGCCACCTATCGGGTCCACATGTTATTGACTCAAAGGAAGGTGTAGTAAGGCGCTGAAGCTCAGTCCCGAGGGCCCTGAGAGGGAAATGTAACTCCTGCGGCAGGCCTTGTGGTGCTACCGCTGCACAAACTCATGCCAAACTCGAGATTTGTTTCTTTACTATACATGCACGCAACGATTTAATGGACATTGTAATCTCAACATGTGATGGGGAGCTCTAAATTTGAATTTGAAACTTATAAAACAAAAAGATTCAAAACAAATAAAATGGGAGAGAGGGAGTATACCGTAGGATGTGTCCCATACGAAACAAGTCCCCTGGTTTGTCACCGAGAAGATGCGGTTAGAAAGGAGCACAGTGTCTTCATACTCGTACGGCAACAAATTGGCCACAGACAGCATAGTCCACCTTTGACCGCCATGTGCAAGGTTCGTGCTATCTTCTTCAATCTCACTGTGGTTCCATCGTACCAATTCATGCGGTGGCCCGTTGCATGGCTGATCCCAATGTTGGACAAAGGTTCTACGGGAACGGTGTCACCGTTGTAAATGTTGTGCAAATTGATGTTGGTACCCTCCCGTACATATGCAAGCCAATGTCCACTCACACCGAGCCTAACCTGTGAAACAGTGGGCAGGGGGAGAATTAGGAAATGGACACGGAAGTAGTCTTTAGAATGCATTTACTACATGATCAAACTCATCTTACCTGCTCATCGGAGGAAATCCGAGTGCCCCTCAACGTTGGCATCTCAAGGAGCGTCAACTTGCAACTACGACCATGCCGCACTGGAGAGACCCCCAAGGAAACATCCTCATGCGTTCCATGGAACATCAATATGCATTTGTATGAGTAGTTTATCTTGTGAGAGAAAAGGATGAACAAGGGAAGGCCTCTAGAGATAGACATAGAGACTACTACTACCAATGTGCTGGCCCATGCGTTGCAATGGATCCAAAGTAGTAGAATAATACTTGTTCACGTGCTTGAAAATAAACACTCTAGTTTTGATTAAATGTGTCAGCAGAGTTCATCTCCATAAGCATAATTCATATTGGCATCTTGGCCACAAGCATAGCAAGCATCATGAAAAAGGGATATTTCAAACAAATTCAAGGGATGATAGCAATCATCATAGCAATCACCCTTCGATAAGCACGGAGGGGAATTAAACAATGTATGAGTTGAAGAGTTACTCTCATTAGAAGGTGGGCACGGGTGATCAATACGCTCTTCCTCCTTTTGTTCTTCGCTCTCCTCATCATCTTTTTCATCCAATGAGCTCACAGTTTCATCAATTTCTTCTTCCATAGCTTCCTGCAAAATATTAGTCTCTTCTTGGACAGCGGAGACTTTCTCAATAAATGCATTAATATAGTAATTGTATTCATAATTTTCATAGCAATATCTAGGTATAGCAAGATTTTCAGGCCTATAAAAATGATCATCTAAAGCTTCATACTTTTCAAACAAATATTCAATTTCATAAGCAGCCTTAAAAGCAACAAATTCTTCTATTTGTTCCACATCATAGTAATCATATATACCATTAGCATAAGAAGCTAAGGTTTCATTATCATTAAATTTGCATGAAAAGGGAAGGTGTGGAGCCTTCATCCTAGAGCAACAAGTAATATCATATCTCAAGCATAGATCCCGGGCATACCAAGGCAACATAATAAATTGATCCCATAATAGTTTCCCTTTTTGTGTCGAGTGATAATCCCTAAAGTATTCACGTTGATCCAACGTTTCCCCCATTATAAAGTTGAATGGGGTTTTCTCAGGATTGTCAAAGTAGTACATAATATCTTTCACATAATGAGAATCGAGGGTTTTAGGAGTTACCCCATCTCCATGAGTAGCAAGTACACCTAATTTTTTTTGTATTTCGTGTTCCATATCCATAACTAAAGATAGAGAACAACTAAGAACAACAAATAAAAATTACTTAGTGATAAAGCAAACAAGCACACACGAGGATATTCACCCCACGCTATGACTCCCCGGCAACGGCGCCAGAAAAAGGTCTTGATAACCCGCAAGTATACGGGATAGTTGTAGCCTCTTTCAATAAGTAAGAGTGTCGAACCCAACGAGGAGCTAAAGGTAGAACAAATACTCTCTCAAGTCCTATCGTCCACTGATATGACTCTACGCACGCTTGACGTTCGCTTTACCTAGAACAAGTATGAAACTAGAAGTACTTTGTAGGTGTGATAGGATAGGTTTGCAAGATAATAAAGAACACGTAAATAAGAAGTAGGGGCTGTTTAGATAAAGATGCAATAAAGTAAATAAAACGAGTGTGGAAAAGTGGTGGTAGGAGTTGTGAATGTGTCCCTAAGCAATTGACTATGTTACTAGACCGATAGCAAGTTTTATATGGGAGAGGCATAAGCTAACATACTTTCTCTTCTTGGATCATATGTACTTATGATTGGAACTCTAGCAAGCATCCGCAACTACTAAAGATTCATTAAGGTGAAACCCAACCATAGCATTAAAGCATCAAGTCCCGTTTATCCCACATGCAACAATCCCCTTACTCGGGTTTATGCTTCTGTCACTCAAGCAACCCACCATAAAAGAATCATGAACGTATTGCAACAGCCTACAGCGGGAATCCCTCACGCTTGCGCGACACAGAGGGCACAATAGGACAGCAACATAACCACAAGCAAATTAAATAAATCATAGCAATTCATCAACCACCAATAGGACAACGAAAATCTACTCAGACATCATAGGATGGCAACACATTATTGGATAATAATATGAAGCATAAATCACCATGTTCAAGTAGAGGGTACAGCGGGTTGCGGGAGAGTGGACCACTGAATATAGATGGGGGAAGGTGATGGAGATGTTGGTGAAGATGGCGGAGGTGTTGGTGAAGATCGCGGTGATGATGATGGTCCCTGGCAGCGCTCCGGCGCCACCGGAAGCAAGGGGGAGAGAGCCCCCCTTCTTCTTATTCTTCCTTGACCTCCTCCCTTGATGGGAGAAGGGTTTCCCCTCTGGTCCTTGGCTCCCATGGCTTGGGAGGGGCGAGAGCCCCTCCGAGATTGGATCTATCTCTCTGTTTCTGCGTTCTCAGGTTTTGCCCCTTCACCGTTTGTTTTATATCCGGAGATCCGTAACTCCGATTGGGGTGAATCTTTCGCCCAGATCTTTTTCATAAAATTAGCTTTCTTGTGGCAAAAGAAGAGCATCAACCACCTTATGGGGGGCCCAGGATAGTCTAGGGCGCGCCTGCCTCCCTGGGGCGCGCCCCCTATCTCCTGGCCCCCTCGGGCACCGTCTCGCGTTGATTTTACTTCCAAAAAATCACAAATATTCCAAAATAATTCTCCGTCCGTTTTTATCCCGTTTGGACTCCGTTTGATATGGGGTTTCTGCGAAACATAAAACATGCAATAGATTGGAACTGGCACTTGGCACTGGATCAATATGTTAGTCCCAAAAAATAGTATAAAAAGTTGCCAAAAGTATATGAAAGTTGTAGAATATTGGCATGGAACAATCAAAAATTATAGATACGACGGAGACGTCAAGATCCCTAAGCTTAATTCCTGCTCGTCCTCGAGTAGGTAAATGATAAAAAGATAATTTTTGATGTGGAATGCTACCTAGCAAAATCTTGATCATATGTCTAATCATGGCATGAATATTAAGACACGAGTGATTCAAAGCAATATTCTATCATTTGACATAAAAAACAATAATACTTCGAGCGTACTAATAAAGCAATCATGTCTTTTCAAAACAATAAGGCCAAAGCAAGCTTATCCCTACAAAATCATATAGTTTGGCCATGCTTCATTTTCGTCACACAAAATGCTCCCATCATGCACAACCCCGATGACAAGCCTAGCAATTGGTTCATACTTTTTAACGCGCTTCAGCTTTTTCAACCCTCACGCAATACATGAGCGCAAGCCATGGATATAGCACTATAGATGGAATAGAATATGATGGTGGAGGTTTATATGGAGAAGACAAAAAGGGAGAAAGTCTCACATCGACGCGGCTAATCAATGGGCTATGGAGATGCCCATCAATTGATGTCAATGTGAGGAGTAGGGATTGCCATGCAACGGATGCACTGAGAGCTATAAATGTATGAAAGCTCAACAAAAGAAACTAAGTGGGTGTGCATCCAACTTGCTTGCTCATGAAGACATAGGGCATTTGAGGAAGCCCATCGTTGGAATATACAAGCCAAGTTCTATAATGAAAATTCCCACTAGTATATGGAAGTGAAAACATAGGAGACTCTCTATATGAAGAACATGGTGCTACTCTGAAGCACAAGTGTGGAAAAAGGATAGTAACATTGCCCCTTTTCTTTTTCTTTTTTTTCTTTTTGGGTGGGCTTCTTTGGCCCCCCTTTTTATTTAGGCTCCTTTGGCCTTTCCCTTTTTTTCTTTTTTTATGGGGCAATCTTCTATAATGATGATCATCACGCTTTTATTTACTTACAACTCGATATTACAACTCGATACTGGAACAAAGATATGACTCTACATGAATGCCTCCGGCGGTGTACCGGGATGTGCAATGATCTAGCGTAGCAATGACATCAAAAAATGGACAAGCCATGAAAACATCATGCTAGCTATCTTACGATCATGCAAAGCAATATGACAATGAATGCTCAAATCATGTATATGACGATGATGGAAGTTGCATGGCAATATATCTCGGAATGGCTATGGAAATGCCATGATAGGTAGGTATGGTGGCTGTTTTGAGGAAGATATAAGGAGGCTTATGTGTGATAGATCGTATCATATCACGGGGTTTGGATGCACCGGCGAAGTTTGCACCAACTCTCGAGGTGAGAAAGGGCAATGCACGGTACCGAAGAGGCTAGCAATGATGGAAAGGTAAAAGTGTGTATAATCCATGGACTCACATTAGTCATAAAGAACTCATATACTTATTGCAAAAGTTTATTAGCCCTCAAAGCAAAGTACTACTATGCATGCCCCTAGGAGGATAGATTGGTAGGAAAAGACCATCGCTCGTCCCTGACCACCACTCATAAGGAAGACAATCAAAGAAACACCCCATGCTTCAAATTTGTCACACAACAGTTACCATACGTGCATGCTACAGGACTTGCAAACCTCAACACAAGTGTCTCTACAATCCACAACCACCCACTAGCATGACTCTAATATCACCATCTTTATATCGCAAAACTATTGCAAGGAATCAAACATATCATATTCAGCGATCTACAAGTTTATGTAGGATTTTATGACTAACCATGTGATTGACCAATTCCTGTCATCTCTCTAAATTGATATAAGTGAAGCAATAAAGTTTAATTCTTTCTACAAAAGATATGCCCACTCTCTAACAAATATAAGTGAAGCAAAAGAGCATTCTACAAATGGCGGTTTTCTATGTGAAGAGAAACAGGCAATCCAAACTTCAAATGATATAAGTGAAGCATGTGAAGCATTCTATAAAGCCATACTCAAAAGGTTTAAGTGAAGTGCAATGAGCATTCTATAAATCAACCAAGGACTATCTCATACCAGCATGGTGCATAAAAGAAAGGTGAAAACTAAATGCAAAAGACGCTCCAAGACTTGCACATATCGCATGAACAAAACGAATTCGAAAACATACCGATACTTGTTGAAGAAAGAGGGGATGCCTTCCGGGGCATCCCAAGCTTAGACGCTTGAGTCTCCTTGTATATTTACTTGGGGTGCCTCGGTGTCGTTGCGCGATGGGTACGACGACACCTATGGGGCCGCCGGGGGGGACGGCCCCTTCGTGTGTTCGGTACGGGGGCGGAGGATGCACAGAGAGCAGATCGAGGCGACGCGCGCGGCGCGCGGTGATTTTTACCCAGCTTCGGGCCGCGATGGTCGCGTAAAACCCTACTGCTGCTTCGTGTTGTATTGCGCCGGAGAGCAAGAGAGTAGCTACCCGGCGTCGCGAGCCATGAAAGAGTCGAGTCTCGCGAGGGTTGCGAACGATCGGAACCTCCCCGCGAGAGTCGTGAATGATCGGAACCTCCCCTACGTTGTGCATGGGCCTCCTTTTATAGGGCAAGGGGTCACCGACAGGTGTCAACGTAGGGTAGAGGGGTAAAAACGTAAAAGAGGTGGTGGTTGGAACAGTGCGGGAACAGTGCAGCTACAGTGCATGAACAGTGGATTCTACCTACTTTTGGCAGAGGGGGACAAGAGCATTAAATGCCCGTCGCCGTCGCCCCAAAAGCTCCCGCCCTTGCGTCTCCGTTTGCCACGGCGATGGAGCCACCACCGTGGAGTGCCACCGCACCCCCATCTTCTTGCAGCCATCCGCCACGCGTCTCTGGAGAAGGCTAAAAGCGACGTGGGGGCGATGAGCTGGAGGCGGCACTGTAGCGCAGCTTCCCGGCAAGTAGCTTGCCGGGTCTTGGTCTTGCGGGCCCGGAGCTTGTCGGGCTCAGGACTTGCCGCTCCCGGCCCTTGCCGACGCTGTATGGCGCCGAGGCGTGTCTTCGTGATATGGCCTTCGGTCTCCCGGCGAGCTCCTCTCGCCAGGACTTGCGTGAGTGATGTAGTCTTGAGCACTCGGCGGCCTTCCGGCAAGCTCCTCTTGCCGGGTCTTAACCTCTGTCTTGTACACTTTGTTCTTGGATGGCTTGGTATGGGGCAGGAATGGTCTCCGGCAAGCATTTGGTGGATCCAGCTGCGGGGAGCTGCGGCTGCCCGTGCACAAGTTGGGGTACTGAGGTACCCCTACCTTAGTACACCGACAGGAGCCCCCGGGCCTGGGCCATACACGGTGCCGAGCGCTGTTGGGCCAGGCCCAAAGCAGTGCACGGGCGCGCGAAGCCCATGGCGCGTCGAATCCACTTCCGCCTCTGCCGCCCCTCCGTGCAACAGCACGCGTCGATTGCGGCGTCGTGGGATGGGACGTGCCCACGTCCTTTAATGGGGAAGAGCGGAACGCCCCCCCACTTCCCCATAAAAACAGAGGAAGCAGGCGCGGTTCCCCTCCATCGCTTTCATTGCCTCTTCTTCCTCTGCCAGAAAACCTCCTTCGCGCTCCGCCTCCGCACCTCCTCCATTGTTTCTTTCGTTCGCGGCGTCGTCGGATTCTTTGCCCTCCTTCCCTCGCCGCCCCCGCCATGGCCCCGAAGACCAGGAAGGGGAAGGAGAAGGCGGAGAAGGCTAAGAAGGAGAAATCCGAGCAGGCGGAAGAGCTCGCTCAGATGCGGAGGGAGAACGTCGTCTTCCCGCCGCGGCTCGGCGTGGAAGAACTCTGGGCCAAGTATTTCTTGTTCTGGTCCAAGAGGACCTCGGCGCATCCTCGGACCAGGGCTCATCCGGCCGCCACCATGGACAACTACCCTGGCGGGTACTATTTCTTCGCACCTTTCTTCCACTGCGGTCTTTGTCCTCCTTTCTCTGAATTCTTCTGTGACATCATGAACACATACGGCTTCCACCTCCTTGATTTCACCCCCAACGCTGTCCTCACAATGGCGGTTTTCGCACATATGTGCGAAAACTTCATAGGGATATACCCAAATGTAGCTCTGTTCAGGCATTTCTTTACTCCGAGAGCAGAGCCCGGCTCCCCCCTCTCCGGAGGGATTTCTTGGGTTTTCCGTCTGAACTTGAAGAGGTCAGATTTGCCGGGGAGCTCGCGTCAAGTGGGAAGAGTGGCGCTGGAGTGGTGCTGGATCGTCAAGACGAGCGCGATCCTTTGCGCGCGCAAGACAGCGCCCATTGCGCGTGGCAGAGATTGGAGCGAGCTGGATTCGGACGACGTCAAGCTCGATGTCGCCCTCATCCGGATCCTTCGTCTCCGACAAGCGGGGCTGTCCATTGCGGCAGTAGGTGCTGACTTCCTCCGCCGTCGCATCGCCCCTCTCCAAGACAGGAAAAGGCCGGCCTGGGAGTTCGGCGGCGCAGGGGATATAATAAAGCTGCGCACCGGGCTGAATTCCAACTTCACGACGTTGGAGCTGAGAGGGATGGTCCGGGAACTCTTCAAATACGACCCGGCCCGTCCAGAGTGGTTCAGGCTTCCCGGGGTGGTACCCTCTGTAACAACTCAGCTCGGGATCGCCTTGTCGCCATGATGCCCGCGTGCGACTCACACGGCGTGGAGCGCTCGTGGATCCCGCCCGAGCCATCAGAAATCCTTGACTTCTTCGATACCCTTGAGGAGGTGGCGAAGAACAAGGACGAGATCCGGGGACTGACGCGGGACACCACGGACGAGGAGCTCGCGTATATAGCTTCTCGGGCCGAGGAGGCCGCCGCAGCCGCAGCGGCAGGGAAGTTTGGTTGTACGCCCGAGGAGGCAGAGGCTGCGGAGGAGTCCTATCAAGCGGAGGCGGCGGAGATTTGCAGGCTGCTGCAGCTTCCTCCCGGCACGCTCACCGGGGTCCCCTCTCTAAGGCACTCTGGGATCCCCGGGATCGCGGCTGAGGTCGCGGCAAGTGGTGGTGCTGCCGGAGGGAGCCGAGGCGCCTCGGGGAGCGGAGTCGCCGGAGGGAGCGGGGACGTCAGGGGAAAAAGGGTCGCAGCGCAGGGCGCTGGGCCCGGCGAGCCAGCCGGCGAGGAGGAGGTGGAGGACGTTGCGGCCGCCGAAGATGCCGGCGGGTCCACGGACCTTTATGACGACGACCTCTCCTCGTCGTCGGAAACATCCCCGCCCCGGGCGAGCCCCAGGCGTTCCCCGCTGAAGCGCCTCCGCAAGGCGTCGACGGAAGCGAGTACGCAAGCCCCTCGGCAACTACCGGCTCGCCGGGCAGCGCAGGCTTCCCGGGGGAGCCAAGTCGCGCCCGACGCACCAGACATGGCGGAAGCGACCCGCGCGCAGGCCACTGCAAAGGCGCCTCGCAGGCCGGCGCCAGGTGGACAGGGGTCTTCCTCGAGCGGAGCGGCGGCTCCGCCCGCTTCTCGGGCTCCGGACGCGGCAGGGGCTGGATCTTCGCGGCCCCCAGCCCCGAGGGCCGCCAAGCGCCCGAGAGGGCCTCCGCCTCCTGCTCCTCGCGCCGACGCAACCCGGGTGCAGTATGACTTCTCCGCTTTGAGCGAGGACGACGAGGAAGAACAGGAGTTAGTACCCGAAATCCTCATCTTCTTAAATTTTGCCTTGATTATTGTCGTGGCTAATCTCGTTCTTGTGCTGATTCCAGGACCTTGACTGAACGGGCGGCGAAGAGAGCCAAGGTGCCCGTGGTCGAAGTCGCGGGTGACCCGCCCGTCGAGGCGACCGGGGACGTGCCGGAGGCAAGCTTGCCGGACCCGAGCGCCGCCTCGAGGAACAGCCCCCAGCGTAGCCCCCAGCGTACGTCTGGGCCCCGCATCTTCGCTCGCCGTACGCGTCTGAAAGCTTCATCTTGTTCCAATATCTTGACGCGTTTGTCTTGACTTGCGCAGAGATGGAGCCGCAGCGGGAGGAGCATCCGGAGGTTGCCCTCGAGGAGCCGGCGGTCCCTCCATCCCCGCCAAGGTTGGACTCCCCGACAAGGGAGAGCGTCCCGCCGAGGGCGGGTACCTCGCCAAGAGCGAGCAGCCCGACGAGGGTGGCCACCCCGCCAAGGGATAGTTCCCCGGCAAGGGAGCCCGCCGACGACGACGTTCGCCACGGTAAGTTATGTGACTTCGCCTTCTTGGCATTGTGTCTTTTTGGATATTTGCTTGAACCTCTTTCTGCTTTTTCCAGATCCTCCCCCTTCCCCCGAGCAGATGGAGACGGAGGTCATCATTGCGGAGGAGGAAGTCGTGCAGGGTGGCGACGACGACGCCCCTGTCGTCGAGGACGCGGCGGGAGCCGCCGAGCCACAAGTGCCCGGGACTGCCTCGGCTGCGAGACGCTTGTGCGAGAGGGGACGGCGATCGCACCTGGCGCCCGGAGGTCGCTGGAACGTCAAGCGCTGCGCTGTCGCCGACCCTCCGCCGGAGAAGAACGGCCCGGTTATTACTTGAAGCCCCAACGGCGTCTTCATCCAGATGCCGTGGGGTTCTCGTCATGACTCCCGCGAGGGCGAGGCCTTCGACGGGGAGATCCTCGCCTCCGCGGGTTTGAAGGTCGTCGAGGGACCCGGCGGGAGCGGCGGGTCTGATGAGGAGAAGCTGCTCCACCAGCTCCTGGCCCTTTACCGGGCCAAACAGGCGAAGCTCGCTTCTCGGGAGGCCCTTGCCGCCAAGGCTGCTGAGGAGGTGGAGAAGCGCGCGGCAGAGCTCCGCGCCGCCAATCAGGCTGCTCTCCGCGAGGTGGCAGAGAAGCGCGAGCAGCTCGCCGGGCAGTACGAGGAGTGGCTGCTGGAGAAGGCCGAGGCCGAAGAGCAGCAACGGCTCGCCGGAGTGGAGCTGTCCCGGCGAGAGGGAGAGCTCAACCAGCGAAAGGTTGCCCTCGATGCCCACGAGGAAGACCTTGCCGCTCGGGAGCAAGCCCTTGGCGGGGAATTGAAAGAGGCAAAAGACGCCGCGGCGGCCGCGGAGACCGCCAAGGAAGATCTCGCCGCCAAGGTCGCGCAGCTGGAGGAGCTGTTGAAGGCGGACTCGGAGAAGATCGCCGCGCTCACCACGGAGCGCGAGAAACACGCTCACACCAACTCAGAGCTCCAGGCGCGTCTTGTTGAGAAGGGTGACGAGTCAAGGCCGCCAAGGATTCCGTCGAGGATCTTGAGCAGAAAATTTCGCGCCAAGGACTCGCCGATGCTGCCCGGATCTCGAAACCAAGTTGAAGGAGGAGCTCCGCGAGGAGCGATCCTTAGTGGCCGGCGCCAACAAAGCAGCCGAGGATTTCCGTCGCATTGTCGAGATATGGACCGAGGACTTGGTGTCTTCTGCGTCCGCCATTGACCAGCGCCGCTAGAGCTGAAGCCGAGCATCTCATCTACTCCCGGATCCAAACTCGCCACAGCGCCAAGCTCAGTCTCTTCTTCAGGGGGGTCGCGCCAGCTCTCGCAAATCTGCGGGAGAAGATCCCCGCGCAGCTCGCCGAGGAGGCGCGCCAGCTGTGCGTGGGAACCATGGAGCGCGTGCTGACGAAGATCGTATACCGCAACCCCGGTATAAACCTCTCCAACGTCCTCCGTAGCTTGCCGGCCGACGCGGACATGGAGGTTTCGAAGGAGCAGGTCGCCCACATCATCGCCAAGGTGAACAAGATCCCTGTGATGGAGGGCGACCGCGTAGACTAAGCCTCTTTTTCTTTATTTCCTTTTGTTGCTGCACAGGTCGCTGTGAACTCATTAGTCATTGCGACAAGTTATCCTTTGTAAGATATTACCTTTATTCTGATCGGCAGATGCAGTGTCATCTCCCTGGCCTTGATCCTCAACTTCGCACGTTTTAACTTTACGCTTCTAGGAGTCTTGCCGGCAAGGAGCCCTTGCCGCGGGTGCTGAGTGTCAAAACTCGAAGCAGCCCGCTAGCTCTGGTCTCCCCGGCAAGCAACCTCGCCATGGCTTGCCGCAACGCACCTATCTTGCCGAGCGGGCTCGAAACGAAACAAGGGTGCAACCCTTCGCCGCGGCCCACTTAAGTCGTTGAGCACGCTCGAAAACAAGATGAGGGTGCGGCTACCCACAGGTAGGTTCCTCCGAGCACAAGTTTTCCATACGAAGTGAGGTTGTTCAAGGAAAGCAACTTAAAAATTTAAAACTTTGAGCTGCTCTCCGCAAGCTTTCTTCCTTGAACAGCACTGGGATGACCTCCACTTCCTTCCCCCCCGGCGAACTTGTGCATGAGGAATGTTTCTTTTGCTTAAGAGACAAGGGAAGAGAAGAAGGAAAAAGCATATGGCCTCTCGGTGTGCTGTTGCTTGCGGATATGCGCGTGCATTTAAAGATGCCAAATAACTCATGCAAATGGCAAAGAAGAGCATGGGAAAAGGCAAATAATCGCAAAACACGGAAACTTTATTGCTGCACGGGTCTCGCGCCCGCTTTGTACAAAGGGTTACATGCAATCGCGGCAAAGCTTTTGTACAAAAGGTGGTTGCCGAGCGGATCACGCAACCGCGCTTTACGGGTAAAACTTGCGAAGATGCTCTATGTTCCAGAGTTACTCATCGGCAAGCCTTCTTCGGTCTCGAGTCGACAGCGCCGGGCCTCGTGACTTGTCTCACCCGATAAGGGCCTTCCCACTTCAAGCGCCAACTTGTTGGAATTCTTGGCGGACTGAACACGCCAAGAACAAGGTCGCTTCCTCGAGACTCGGCTTTGACCTTGCGGTTATGGTAGCGGCGCAAGGCTTGCTTGGTATCGAGCAGCTCGTCAAACAGCTCGAGACGCCCCTCCTCGAGGAGCAAGTCGCCACCTTGTCGCAGCTTGCTCTTGCTCAAGCTCATCATAAGCGAGCACTCGAGGAGATCCGTGATACGAAGTTCCGTGGGGAGAACTCGCTTCGCTCCATAGACTAGAGCAAAGGGTGTCCGTCCGGTGGCTCGACGGTGTCGCTCGATTGACCAAAGAGCCGCCGCAGCTCCTCTATCCAATTTCTTCCGCGACTTGCGAAGCTCGTCGAAAGTTCTTGTCTTGAGTCCGCGCAACACTTCAGATTGGCCCTTTCGCTTGACCGCTGCTCCTTGGGTGAGCAATGAGTTAAACAGACCTTGGCGCCAAGGTCTTGGACGATTGCATGAAGGTGCGGCTAGTGAATTGCGCATCGTTGTCGGTGATAATCCGTTAGGGATCCCAAACGCACACAATCGACCAAGAACTTGACGCCGATCAGGTTGTCACCTTTCTCATCTTGGCTCCACTTCGGCCACTTTGTGAACTTGTCGATTGCTACGCATAAGTACTCAAAGCCCCGACAAAGACGGGGAAAGGGCCGAGGATATCGAGCCCTGCATCGAGAAGGGCCAGGATAAAGGGATTGTTTGGAGAGCTTGAGCTGGCCGATGAATTTGCTTTGCATGGAACCGCACGCTTCACACTTGGTTACTAGTGCCGCTGCATCTTGAGGGCTTCTTGTTAAAGAACCCTTGCCGAAAGCTTTCCGGCAAGTGCCCTTGCGCCGATGTGGTGGCCACATATGCCTCCATGTATTTCTGCCAGCAGCTTCTGTCCATCTTCCCTGGAGATGCACTTCAATCTGACACCATTGAGTTTCTTACATGCAGCGTTGTCCACGAACTGGTACATACTTGACTGTCTGGTTACCCTTTCTATTTCTTCAGGGTCGTCGGGAAGTTCTCCAGTTTGCAGGAAACGGACGATCTGCTGCGCCCATGCCGGAGCTCGGGGCTCGACGGCAAGGACTAAAGGCATGAGGGCCGCCAGGAACCTCGGCTTCTCGGCAAAGATCTCGGTTCGCTGGAGCCGAAGGTCCCCCGGCAAGCTTGCCGGGGCAAAGCTTGTCGGGAACACTTGCTTCGATCGCACAGATCCGAGGATCGGCAGGAGCAAACTGTTCCTCAGCGTCCTGACTGTTGGCCTTGGGGACTTTGGCGGCGGTCTCAGGGAGATCCGCCGGCAAGACCTTGGGGACTTTGGCGGCGGTCTCGGGAGATCCGCCGCAAGTAGTCGCCAAGCACCAACTTTCTTCTTGGTTTGCCCAATTGATGGTGTGACGGAGGCTTGAGTCAACTTGAGTAAGAAGGTCCACGGTCCCATGTGTAACTTCATTGAGGCGCACTTTGAAAGGCCATCCGCGATCTCATTTTGAGTTCTCGACATGCTCCATCTGCAAACCCTCAAAGCGCTCCTCAAGCTTCCTCACTTCATCTACATAAGCTTCCATCAAAGGGCTCTGATAGCTCTTGTTAACTTGCCGGACCACCAACTGAGAATCTCCCCGCACAATCAACTTCTTGATCCCGAGTTCGGCCGCAATCCTGAGGCCGGCAAGCAAACCTTCATATTCGGCAGTGTTGTTTGTTGCTTGCTCTTTTGGGAAGTGCATTTGGATGACGTACTTGAGGTGCTCTCCGGTCGGCGCGATGAGTACGACGCTGGCACCGGCGCCTTGCAGCGAGAAGGCACCATCGAAGTACATTACCCATTCACTTGTTGCTTCTCGTACGGGTGTACTCGTCTCTTGAACTTCGTCATCAGGTGTTGGGGTCCATTCTGCTATAAATTCTGCCAAAGCCCGGCTCAGATGGTTGAAGTACTTTCAACTTGAGCCCAAAGCTCGATAACTCCAAAGGCCCACTCAACGATCCTGCCTCGCCGCCTGGGTTGTGCAATATTCTTTTCAAGGAAGCGAGTGACCATCGTTATCTCGTGTGCTCGAAGTAATGGCGCAGCTTTCTCGAGGCCATGAGGAGGCCGAAGCAACTTTTGCACACCAGAGTATCTTGACCTAGCCCCGGAGTAGGGAGCTTACAAAATACACTGGCGCTGCACCATCTTTTTCCAGATCTCATCCTGTTCTCAAGCAGACTTGTCCTTGTCGGGCCAGAACTTGCCGGGCAAGATCTCGCTTGTCGCCGGGCTCACTTGCCGGAGATGCAGCCTCCTCGTCGGACTCCTCTCCGCTACTGTTAGCAAGAAAGCACTAACCACTTGGTTGGTCGCCGCTAGGTACAAAGAGCAACTTCTCTTGTGGTTTAGGTGCGACGAGTATCGGGTGGAGGATGTAACATTTCAAGTCTTGCAGCGCTGCCTCCGCTCTCGAGTCCACTTCATGGGCCCCGCCTTCTTGAGAATTTTGAAGAAGGGAAGGGCGCGCTCGCAGACTTAGAAATGAACCGCCGAGGGCAGCCACACAACCCGCGAGCCTCTCGACATCCTTGACCCGCCTTTGGGGCTTGGATCTGCTCAATGGCCTTAATCTTGTCGGGTTGGCTTGATCCCTCTCAGGACACGAAGAACCCGAGAAGCTTGCCGGAGGGGACCCCAAAGACGCACTTCTCGGGGTTCAACTTTAGTCAGATCTTCATGCAGGTTCGAATGTCTCTTCCAAATCTTGAATCAGTGTGTCCTTGCTCTTGCTCTTCACCACGATGTCATCCATGTAAGCTTCCACATTTCGTGGATCTGTGGCTCAAAAGCAGTATACACTACCCTTGCGAATGTCGACCTGCATTTTTCAGCCCAAATGGCATGCGATGAAGCAATAGGTGCCACATGGAGTGATAAACGCAGTCTTCTCTTCATCCTCCTTGGCCATGAAGATCCGTGATAGCCTCGAGTATGCATCAAGAAAACAGAGTAGCTCACATCCGCCGTGGAGTCAACAATCTGGTCAATGCGCCGCAAGGGAATGGATCCTGGGGCATGCTTTATTCACATCGGTGAAGTCTATACACAACCTCCATTTCCGCTGGCCTTGCGACGACGATCGGGTTTGCCAACCACGCCGGATGGATCACACCTCTAACTAGGCCTCGCTGCCTCTAGCTTCTTGATTTCTTCGCCGATGAACTCTTGGCGCCCACGGCTTGCTTCCTTACTTTTTGCTTGACGGGTCACAAGATGAGGGCAAACGGCAAGCTTGTGCTCAATTACCTTCACGGGAACACCGGGATGTCGATGATTGCCATGCAAACACATCGACATTCGCCCGCAGGAAGGCAACGAGCGCCGCTTCCTATTTGCTGTCAAGCGTGGCACTGATGGTGAAGGTACCACCAGTGCCGTCCTCCCTGGCGGACACCTTCTTGGTCGCTGGCGGAGCGGCCATTCCCTTTTTACCCTTGCCGGCGGAGCTCGACGGTGTGTCCTCGACAGCAACGCAACACGGAAGGGTGCTGTTGCGGAGTGGGTCCCGAGCGCTTGCCGGACTTGGTTCGTCTTCTTTCCCCGGAGCTTCAGCGGCAAGTGCATCCTTGTCGCCGCCGCTGCCGCATCCCAGAGATCTTGTCGGTGCAGATAAGCGCGTCTTTCTTGTCGCCAGGATGTGATGACGCTTATCGCCCCGCATCTTGAGCACGTTATAAGCGTAATGGGAAGCCGCCATGAACTTGGCGAGAGCAGACGGCCGAGTATCCCGCTGTATGGCAACGGAATATCGGCGACGTCAAAAGTGACGCCGCGGTCCTGAAGTTGACCTCCCGCCAAAGGTCACCGCAAGGTGATCTTTCCTTGGGCTTGCTCCTTCCCGGTTGATTCCTTGAAGGAACCGGTCTCTTCGAGCTCGCCATCGGGATTTGGAGTTTCTTGATCACGGCAGAGGAGATCAAGTTCAGCCCGCCCCGCCGTCAACCAACATCTTGGTGACCTTGAGGTTGCGGATGGTGGGCGACACCAGATCGGCAAACACCCGACCGCTGTGGTGCGGTCGGGTGATCTCAAGATCGAAAATGACGGGCGCGGTTGACCATTTGAGGAGCTCGCGACTCCACGGGCGGCTCTGCAGATTCACTTCACGCTACCATCGCTTTAGTTGGCGGTGGGAGGTATGCAACGAGGCGCCACCGTCGACGCACAGGACCTCCGTGGCCTTCTGGAACTCCTGTTCACTGTCATCCTCGTCCTCCATATCCTCGTCGCCGTCTTCTTCATCCCTATCGCGGCTCCGAGAAGGTCGATCACCTTGTCGCCGCTTGGCCTTGCCGGGGGGACCTCCCCGACCAACGAACGGCCGCTTCTTGCTCGGTTCTCCCCCGCCACCTTGGGCCCTTTCCTTGTCGCGCCTCTCGTACTCGGCCTTTTGCTGCTCGACGAGGTAGTCGACGCGCTTGCAGTTGTAGAGGTCGTGACCCTTGGTGCGGTGGATTTTGCAGTATTGCTTGCCGGGACCGCCCTGCTTGTCGGCTGCCGCCACAGGGGCAAGCTCCTTGCCGGAGTCGCTG
This sequence comes from Aegilops speltoides, assembly GCA_021437245.1. Lineage (NCBI taxonomy): Eukaryota > Viridiplantae > Streptophyta > Magnoliopsida > Poales > Poaceae > Aegilops > Aegilops speltoides. The sequence continues at coordinate 359,503,736 of CM038147.1, read as the reverse complement.
GCCTGTGTTTGCTTGGCAGGAGCCTCCTTGCCGGACTTTTCGACGGCAAGCACCTGTTCCTTGTTCTTCTTCTGAAAGTTCTGCCGCCGGCGCTTCCTTGCCGGAGCGGCATCGTCGGAGTCGCTTGCTCCTGCGCCAGCGTCCTCCCCGGGGAGCCTCCTCCCCTCTTCCGCGCGTGCGCATTTATCAGCCAGAGCATAAAGCTCGCTGACATCCCGGATTTTGGTCATCGCCATCTCTTCACGCATGCGGCGGTTACGCACGCTCGTGGAACGACCGATAACCGCAGCAGGTGGACGTCGAGATGTTGTGTTGCACACTACCGGTTAGCTGGATGTACTTGCGCAGGATTCTCCTTCCTTCGGGCCGAATATGGAGGTCACTCTCTCGGCCGTGGGGTTTGTGGCCGCCGATGAAGGCGCCAACAAACCGATGGCAAAGGTCCGCCCAGAAGAAATGGAGCCCTCCGGCAAGTGCATAAGCCAAGAACGAACGCTCGCCTAAGCACGAAGCGGAAGTAGTTCGCCGAATCTTCTCGTCGCGCCCTTCGCAGCTCGCACGGCGATAGTGTAGACGCCGAGGAATTCGAGGTGCGTCTTGCCGTCGTATTTCTCCGCACGCCGGGCTTGAAATTCTTCATCTTTGGGCCATCGACGCGCCAGTAGTTCACGGTGAACGCAGGCAGCCAGCCGCAGACAGAAGTCGCTTGCTCGCGGGCGCGCGTGCATCGGCAGTGCTCCGGCTCTCTGGTCGATTGTCGCCGAAGTCTTCGGCGGCGCCGATCGTAGTCCGAAGCGTCTTCTTGTCGCCGCTTCGCCGAGGACTGGCGTTGATCCCGACGGGCCTGTGGGTCCGACGATGCCGTGGAGCCGCTGCCGGCGTTGTTCGCGGGCGGCGTTTTTGCTTCGCGCGGGGAGTGCACGGTGGTTGCACCCCCGACGGTCTGGTTGCCGTTGGCCTTCGTCTTCTCAGCTTGTCGCGGCCGTGAGGCCGCAGGCTGCTGTTGACGGTCGTTGTTGGCGAAGGCAACCAGGCTCTGGATGGTGGCCCTCCAGTCCTCGACCTTGTCGGCCGCCGGGGGGAAGTCGAGGAGCATTTGCGCTCTTGTGAGCGCTTCTGCAGGAGTGGAGGGAAGCGGGAGCGAACGGTGCGGGGAGCGGGACGCGCTTGGGCTCCTAATAGTGTTAGAAGGGGCAGGGTCCCCCCCCGGCGCCTTCGCTTTGCCCGTGTCGGGACGGGGGTTTGGATCATCCCGCGAGCCTCCGGCGCGTCCCGGCTCCAGCAGACGGATACCACCTCCGGTGGTATGGCGCTGCTGGGTCGCCGTGCGCTGAGATGGACGTGGATCTACGGAGGCCGAGGCGCGGTCATCCGTCCTGTCCCTGGATCCGGTGGCGCCGTGAGTACCCTCGCCGGTGCCCACCCTTCCGCTGGCGTCCCCTCCGCCCACCGCCGGCTCCGGTGGCGGCGGGTGAGACGCAGACGGGTCTACGACCCTCGAAGCTCTCGTCTTCGGGGCCATGGCGTAGTTGTCGATGAAGTCGCTGATGAAACTGGAGAAGTTGATGAAGAGCGCGGCCGCACGAACGCTGGATCAGGTCCGCACAACCTCGACGCCCCCTACCTGGCGCGCCAAAGATGTCGTTGCGCGATGGGTACGACGACACCTATGGGGCCGCCGGGGGGGACAGCCCCTTCGTGTGTTCGGTACGGGGGCGGAGGATGCACAGAGAGCAGATCGAGGCGACGCGCGCGGCGCGCGGTGATTTTTACCCAGCTTCGGGCCGCGATGGTCGCGTAAAACCCTACTGCTGCTTCGTGTTGTATTGCGCTTCGGGAGCCTGAAGAGTAGCTACCCCGAGCGTGCGAGCCATGAAAGAGTCGAGTCTCGCGAGGGTTGCGAACGATCGGAACCTCCCCGCGAGAGTCGTGAATGATCGGAACCTCCCCTACGTTGTGCATGGGCCTCCTTTTATAGGGCAAGGGGTCACCGACAGGTGTCAACGTAGGGTAGAGGGGTAAAAACGTAAAAGAGGTGGTGGTTGGAGCAAGGGAACAAAGGCAGCTACAAAGGCATGAACAAAGGATTCTACCTACTTTTGGCAGAGGGGACAAGAGCATTAATGCCGTCGCCGCCGCCCAAAAGCTCCCGCCTTGCGTCTCCGCTTGCCACGGGCGATGGAGCCACCACCGTGGAGTGCCACCGCACCCCCATGTTCGCGCAGACCATCCGCCACGCGTCTCTCGAGAAGGCTAAAGGCGACGGCGTGGGCGATGAGCTGGAGGCGGCACGCAGCGAGCTTCCCGCAAGTAGCTTGCCGGGTCTTGGTCTTGGGGCCCGGAGCTTGTCGGGCTCAGGACTTGCCGCCCCCGGCCCTTGCCGGACGCGTATGGCGCCGAGGCGTGTCTTCGTGATATGGCCTTCGGGTCTCCCGGCGAAGCTCCTCTCGCCGTGGACTTGCGTGAGTGATGTAGTCTTGAGCTCGACGGCCTTCCCGGCAAGCTCCTCTTGCCGGGTCTTAACCTTCTGTCTTGTACACTTTGTTCTTGGATGGCTTGGTATGGGGCAGAATGGTCTCCGGCAAGCATTTGGTGGATCCACCATGGGAGTCATGCTGCCCGTGCACAAGTTGGGGTACTGAGGTACCCCTACCTTAGTACACCGACACTCGGGCATCCCCAAGCTTGAGCTCTTGCCTCTCTTCCTTTTCCTCATATCGATACATCCTCGATTAGACACTACATCCACACAAAACTTCAACAGAAAACTCGGTAAGATCCGTTAGTATAATAAAGCAAATCACCACTCTAAGTACTGTTGCAAACCAATTCATATTTTTTTGCATTGTGTCTACTGTAATATAACCTTTCTATGGCTTAGTCCACTAATATAAATTGATAGTTTCATCAAAACAAGCAAACTATGCATCAAAAACAGAATCACAAAAATGTAATAAATCAGAGTAATCAACATCCACCATACTTCAGGTACCCCAAAAATTATACCAAAATTAGGAAAAATTTGTATAGCAAAACAGCTCAAAAAGAATCAGAACCGTCTGATGTTCCAGTTAAAAATGTAAAATCGTGCACTATAGCCAAAGTTTCTTGCCTGCACCGTACAAACAAACACTACAAAAAAACACTTCTGTGATGATACGTGTTTGTCACAGTAGGTCGCGTTTTTTGTCATGCATGTACATCCATGACAAATTGATGACAGAATCAAGATAGTCATACCTGTGCTGTCGTAGAAGTGTTCCATGACATTACCAAAATTATCATCACGGAAGTGTCCACTTCCATGACGATAAATCGTGCGTCACAGAAGTGCTTTCGTCAAGGGTGACCGACACATGGCATCCACCGTAATGGAATGCCATTAAGCTATCGGGTCGGGTTTTGGATCCGATAACCCGTTAATAGCCCCGACCAATGGGGATTTTCCATGTGTAAAATCATCATTGGCTGGAGGAAACACGTGTCTGCTCATCGTTGAGACAGATGTCATCCACTCATTGGATGGAAGGCGCTTATGATACGTCGACACGTGGCACGGCCCAACAGAGGCCCATTCCTGTGAAAAGGCTGGCACGTTTGACTTGGTCAAAATGTGGCGGGCCGGCCCATGGAAAGCCTGTTAACGGCCTGTTCGCATATATCCCATTTACAGCCCGCTAACCCAAGGCCCGCTACACCCTATCCGAATTAGGCCCAATAGCGTCATCTGGGCCACCCAATATGATTCCAGCCCGTTTTCACTTCTGGCCCATGTATGGCCCATGATGTCTTTCGACCCATATGAGGCCCTACGTAACTCTTGGCCTATTAACGGCCCGTGGTGAAACTGGCCCGTAATGAACAGTGTATCACTTTACACCCATTAACGGTCCGTGGTGAAACTGGCCCGTAATGAACAGTGTATCACTTTATACCCATTAACGGCCCGTTATTCCGCTGGGCTGTTTTCAGCCCATGTTATCTTTCGCCTTCTCGAGCCCATTTATTCTGGGCTCATTTCAGATTCGCTTACTTACGGCTCGTTCATCGCTCATTTTCTGCTTGTGGGCCAAATTCAGCCCGTGGTTATAGTCGGCCCATTTGTGGTCCGTTAATACGTTGGGCCGTTTTCATAGTGTCATGAAACACAGCCTATTGATGGCCCGTTATGGTCGGGCCATGAACGGACGATTCCAACTCTAGCCCGTTTACGGCCATAATGCGGCCTGTTATTGGCCCACGTTATCATACTGCCCGTATAAGGCCCATTGATGATACGGCCCGTAGAAAGCCCATTGTTTCTACGGCCCTTAGAAGGCCCATTGTTTCTACGGCCCGTAGAAGGCCCACTGTTTCTACGGCCCGTAGGAGGCCCAGTGTCACTACAGTAAATATTAGCTCATGGTTATTGTAGCCTAGTTTTAAAAAATAGGTTATTGCAGCCACTAGCAAACCGCGGAAAAAGAACTGCAACGACTACAAGCAAACAAATAAACAAGACAACAAGGAAATAAATAAGCAAGCAACTTACGCTAGGCTATCACGGCTATCACATATTACATCCACTGGGCATCATAGTTCGCCACCAGTGCAAATAAACGCACCGACAAAAGAATATACAAAACTGAGAGCACTTCAGAAGGCACTAGGCCTGGCCAGGAAGGGCCCCCCAAACAGCTGAAGAAGCTGAGTTGACCTTAGTAGTGTCAACCATAGATGCATCAACACTAGATTTAAGGCTTGATGGTGCGCACGGCAGTCCTCTGACATCTTCATTGCATCTTTGACTTCAAGTCGGAGCTGAGCTGAAGCAAGCCATTCCGCTTTAAGTTGAGACTAAAGAAGTCGAACTGATTGAGGCAGCGACTGCACAGAGGTTGTCTCACACCTGCTGGTGAGTAGCTTCAACTCACTATCTTCATCAAGACAGGACCTTGGGGTCATCTCGCTGTCCACAAGATGGTTTGGCTCACTATCTTCCCTAAAGTTCTGCCTGGCGTAAGAGATACGACTCTGAAAGAGAAACAAGGAGACACGTAACAGGTTTCACAATTATATAAGCAAATAAATGGATCTGTTCTACATAAGGAACATGTTTTTACAACTACAATTTGAAACTGGTAGTTGTTGCAAACATCCAATCAGATGTAAACAACAAAGCAAACAACAGTGGAGGAAATGATGCATATCCAAATCTATACTAGAACAAAGTTTGAAGGCTTGAGAAGGATGAACTTACATTACATGTTAACACGGGCTGGACAAAGCCCTTCTCCATGTTGATGGAAGGATAATTCAATAAATTCCCCAAAGAAAATTCTTTATAACCATTGCCATTATTCTAAATTTTGCAAAGAGTAAATATAGATCAAATAATATTGGAAGAAACAGAGGATAATGAAGCTCAGGTGCAGACTGATGATACATAATCAAATAGCAATTAATTAAGTACAACGTTAGAAGGCAAAAGGGAGAGAGGTACTGACGAGAGCAATGCAGAGCCCATTATTGTTTTGAGATCGTATGATCCTTTGAGCAAGGAGATTCATCTGAAATTAGTTTTCATACAAGAGAGAAGGTAAAGCACAAGCAGAAATTTAGGAGTTCAAATTTTGAATTGATATCATAGACAGTACCTAACGTTGGGCTCCCAGCAGTTCTAATAGGGGTTTGGCCAGTGGAGTAGGGGTAAAGTGTGGTACAGTTGGGCCTGTGTTTTCTATGGCTGCCGATCTATCTCATTTAACAGGTATCACTACCTTTTCCAAATACATAGTTTGTACTCCTTGAGGATCTGCACTCACCCTCTTCCTTTTGGACATCTATTACGAAAGAACAACACTTGACTGGAAAAACATAGTGTGACGACACGTGGAATAGGTACAGAAAATGGATAGGTATGGCATATAATCATATATGATGCTTAAACTAAGCAGATGGTGTAACAAAGTAGAAGTAATGCAAGAGGTCAGATGCAAAATATGTGCGACCAATACAACTTTGCAAAGCTAGAGCAAGCACCTTGATGGGTGAATAAGATAGGCCATCCTCCACCATGCCAAGTTTGTTAGCCAGTGGATCGTTCCGCAATATTCCTCTCGTGCGCCCATTCTCATATTCATTTTGATAATGTTCAATATCGACATGCATGAAAACATAAAAACAAGTGAGATTTTCTTTGTAATGCGTATGATTCTAATCCAATCTCGCCTCCCCAGTAAACCCCTTTGTGCTATCTCTGTAATTTTTTAAAAGATGCCATGCATGCTGTAATTTGTTGTGTGCATTAATATAAGGTGGCCTACTACTCAAAATATGAGAGCTCCGAAGTGATGACACTTCGCAGATGATAGCTTCAACATATAGTAAAGAAGAACAAGTCGATTCGACCGATGATTCAAAATATACTAAGGAGAACAACTCGACCGACCAATCGATCGCAAGAGAAGAGTATCATCTTAAAGAAGAGCAGAAGAGCAAGCAGATTGAAGATATTACAAGTCTTTCAATACAATGTCGGTTGGCCACCAATGATGAACCAGAGCGCACAGAGAAATACTATTCTTTCCGGTCTCTCCATATGTGGCTCACATGCATTTCGAAACTAAAGTAGGAACATTTAGCTCACCAATTAAACATCTCTCAGTTTTACTAATATCAGCAATAATATCAGATATGAATTTGTACAACTAAGCTTGTTTAGCTCGATGGGTGGAGCAGTGCTATTACGACACGAACCACGTAGGCTTATTGTGGTCATCATAAAATGGGGAAAACATAAGCATGATGAGTACAGTGTTGACCGTGGCAGTGGGATGGCAGATCTGAAGCTACAAACCACGCAAAGGGTAGTTAGCAACTGATGTTTGCTTTGAAATAACAACTAAGATTTGGTATGGACAAGAAAGTACGGTCAACAAGTGACAAAGAAGTGCAATTATGCTGTCTCTCTATATGTCGCGACATGCATTTGGAAACTCAAGTGGGACCTTTAGCTAACCAATTAAATGTGTCGATTAACTAATATCAGTATCATATCACAATCATATTTGAACAACAAGCTTTTAAATTCTGAGTGTTGTGTTGTTTAGCTTGAAGGGTGGACTAATGCCAGTACGACAGAAAGCACCTACGCAGATCATAGTAGAGTAGATAAAAGGGGAAAACCCTAAGCATCAAGAGAAAAATCAGGAAAGTGAAACTAGCTGGACCAGTGGGTGGCACACATGCTTTTTGAAACGAATATAGGAACATTAGGTGACCAATTAAACGTTCCCTGTTTTAGTGATATGAGCATCATATCAGATTCGTATTTCAACACGTAAGCTTTGGGTTGAGGTCTTGAGGAGCAGTGCTAGCACGACACGAAGCACCTACGATGATCGTAGTGAATATAAAGGGGGGAAACCATAAGCTTTACGAGTATAGTGCCCCTGCCATGGCGGATATGAAGGTGCAAACCGGAGAAAGCTACTTCGCAACCAATGTTTGCTTTTAACTAGCCACTACGATTTGGTACAGACAAGAAAAGTACAGTAAACAAATTACGATCTATTTTCCGGGTGAGATCAATAACTTAAGCACATATGGAAGAGTACCACCTCTCTTGTGACGCCGTGTAGGCCTATGCTGATACATTGAGGGTGCTGCGGGTGCGATGGCCGTCGGCGGCAGGGAAGAAGACTTTAGACGGCAGACGACCGGGTCGGGGGATATATCCTGTTGCCGTGGACGAGGCGGTCATAGGAGCGGCAACGACAAGGTGGACGACGGCATCCATGAAGCGAGAGGAGGCGATGAAAGGATCCTGGTCCAGCGCCATGGATGAGAGACGTCCATCTCTTGCAGTGGACGACGGGGTAGGGGTAGCGGCTCCGGCAAGGTGGAGGATGGGGTGGCGGACGGAGGAGGCTGGCCGCAGTGCGGAGGTTGTCGTTCCGCCGACGGTGTATGAATAGGGAAATGGAGGGGAGGGGGGATCTCAAACTTTGGGACGCGCTTATCTAAAATGGGGGAAAGTTACGAACTTATCCCCCGTTTAAAATTTCGGACATCGCGTCGGTTGGGGATAGGATGGTAATCTCGCATCTCCCAAATATTTGCCAGTAACTATTTCGGGCGAGGAGAGGGTGTTTTGCCGCCCATGGTTGGCGCCCAAGGTGTATGAACGGGGCTGACAGGTAGGGCGGTTGTGTCACGTCTGATGGAAGTTACACATCTGCCCCTATTTAAAATATTAGCCTACATCGATTTTGGACGAGGAGAGTTTGTTTTGCCACCCACCGTGTATGAATGGGGAAATGGAGGAAGAGACACATGTCTTTCGGACGAGCTTGAATCAAATGTGTTTTGCCGCCCACGTTTGGCGCCCACCGTGTCTGAATGGGCTCAAAGGCCATCGTGTCATGTCTGATTGAAGTTACTAGTCTACCCCTATCGACAGCAGTGTAAATCTGGTCGATAAGGATGTACTCAGTGTCAGGGGTAGACACTAATTTCCATCTCACAAACACTTGCTTCGGGCAGCCCACAAATTATAGTGGGTGTTTAGCCGCTTCGTTCAAAACTTGGGAGAATTAGCATTCACGTTTGCCTGGGACCTGGCAAACTAAATTCAAATTCAATTTGTATTCGATTACAAATATCCACAGATAATTATACATTTTTTTATTTATTTCTTCAACACCACAATAAAGATTTATTCCACCTTTATATATGATTATGATTTAGAAATGCCGTGATCTTCGAATTCAGTAGGTTGGATACACTCTGATTCAAACAGTTATTTCATCCAATACAATATGCTCACACGAAAAACAGTTCACCTTATGTCAATCATACAAGTACTGAGGATTACCTCGCCTAAAAAATTCGGATCATTACAACACATGGACAACATCGAATTCCAGACAACATAGGGGGTCTTGCAACATAATCCATTCAGAGACATGACACAACATGCAAGTACAATAATCTAATGACAATTTCAACTGGTATCTAAAGAAGAACCGGGATTACCTTGGGCTTCAGATAGCAGAAACAGCAGGACCTCCTCCGTCTTCAAATGCAACATTCTTACTTCCTCCAATTCTTGGGTTGCTTGCATAATGTGTGCCGCTAATTCCGTAATTTCCAGCCTCAAGATAAAGATTACCTCATTCGTGGCAGCCACACCATCTCTTTCTGCCTCTAGTAGAGCCTCAAGCACTATAATATCTGTGCTCAGACTGCTCTCCGACGGTGTTGCCTCTGAACTGCTACCATCTCGTAACATGGATGGCGCACTGCTTCCACAAATAGATTCTAGGGTTGTACATTGTGTCCTAGTGTGAACGGCATCCTGAAAGGTTTCCGCTAGACATAAGTAAGAGATAGTTATCGTATGATCTAGGCAGTAAGCTTACATGGTAAATGACGGACGAATTATTGCCGAGCATGGCAAACTATATTTGAATGGTTCGAAGCAGCATCAGCCGAAAAGAAATTAAAATTGTAAGATGAAACTTGGGATGTAAGTGGCAAATAAACGACATACGCCAGTCCCATCTAGTTAGTTTTTGCTACCTCCCTAATTCATTTCCCTCAAAAAACAAAAACTCTTCTGAACTATCATACCACTAGTGGACTTTAATCGAGATTAAACGGGACCCAGTTGACATCCCTAGTTGAAAGGGAGTGTACAACCGCTATATTTAAGTTGCCAAGGCATCTATGCAGTTGAAATAATCTAATAAAGCACTTAACAGTGTGGCCTCATATAAACTACGAAGACAGTCTTGTGATGAAGTTGAGAGGAAAAGTTAAGGACTCAAATGAAATAGGCATGCATTTCTTTACGATAGTACAACAGGCACTGCTGACATATTGGCCAACTCAGGTATAGCGTAACAACAAATAAGCATTCGAATCAAGCAATACAAAGAAAGGCACAACTGAACTATTTGTAATTCGGTAGGATTACACGTTGAGGGCACAAGCCAAGAAAGCAGCCCACTCGCATTACATTTCACATGTACTAAAACACATTGGCTTACCATATGTTGCTGTGAAGCCTAGCTGCTGTTGCAATGTTCTTTGAAAATATCGTCAGCATCACGTGGTTGCAAATCTAGTTGTTGTAGTTTATTCTGCACCATCTATTTAGGTAAAATTAATTTTAATCGCATGCACTGGTCCGAATTGATCATCAATGGTTCATCTAAACTAATGAAAGAAGGGTGTGTGCATACACGACAATATATCTGCTTCCCTATATTTTTATGCTTGTTCGAGGTGCCAGCCCCAAAAGAACAAATATTTTGCTTGATGGGGTTGGCAGCTCCATAATTAATAGAAGCATCAAATTAGTCATGCAACTTGGGAAGATCAAGAACACACAAACAAGTAATGAACAGAGGCTCGGAGCAGTGATGTAATAGCTAGCATCAGAAAATGTAGGGTAAATGAACAAAAAGCAACGGAACCACATGCTAGTTTGCTGATGTGTAATTAAGCATAGAGAACATTAACCAGTCTGATGGAACCAACAGGTCGCATCAGAACAAAACTAAAGCATATTAACTATATGTGCACTTGTATGTAATTTAGCACATGTAACATGTTCACTGCCAGAAGTATGGCCCTACAGGTGCAAGCAGAATAACACGTCTCATGAAAAACTGAATGATGCCCTGAAGAAATTCAAAGGTGCGGTGCTTATGCTAGTAAAGTGAACGTAGGCGCCGGCCGTTGGATGATAGTACCTGATTCTCGGTGATGTATGGGTATCGTTGTCATACTTGATAGCTAAGGATCGTCGATGGTGCTCGTGTTGTGGTTGAGTTTGGGCCGACTGTCGCCGTCGCTGAAGCGACTCCGGTGCTACGGTTGCGGCGCTTGTCGACATACAAGAAAGCTCATCTGTGGTAAGTGAACAGTTGCATGATAAAAAGAAAAACCGAAGGAGTACAAATCGAAATAACCTGATGAGGCTGCGGCATCGGTAAAGCAGGGCCGGTGGAGTTGAATATGGCGTCCGTGGAGCGGGTCCGGTGTAGTGGATGAAGGCTTCGGTGGGCGCGTTGTACAGTGCTTTCTGTGAGGCGGATCTGTTGCCGAGGACGAGGGCTTGTATGAAGGGCCAGCGAATGGGCAGACGAGGGTGTCAGTGAAGGGCCTACGCTGTGGTGGACGAGGGCGCCAGTTAAGAAGATGCGGTGCGGTGGACCATGATGGCGGTCAAGGAGATCAGGAGCGGTGGACAAGCCAGTCGCTGAAGCGGCTCCGGTGAAGTAGTGAGTTGGCAGTTGGGGGTTCCAAGGTGCGGAAGGTAGATCCGGCAGGGTGTGAGGTCCACCGCTGCGGCGGAGGACTAGATTCGGCGGCTTGCTGTGGTTGGGGGTAGGGAGGGAGGGAGGGGCTCTGGGGAAGAATGTTGGGGGCAAAGAGGGGAAACAATGGAGTTACCAAAGCAGCCGTTTTCCGTTCATGTGGCTGGGGTAAAACAGGAATATCGCAGGGCTAAACTTTCAGGCGCGTGATATTTCGATGTGAGCGGGAAGTTTGAAAGCTTTTGGCACCTAAAATTATAAGTATTCTGCTCTCGTACGCTATGATATCATGGAAGACAATTTGTTTGTTTTGCACGCAAAAAAATGTGCAAGTTTTGAAAATCAATGTCTCCAACTCGAAACTTAGATTGTCCATTCAATTCAAATATGGATCATTGAGCTACTACAAGCAAATACCATCATACGGTCCAATTCAAATGAAATTCCAAATGTGTTTATCCTAAATATGAGACAAAAGCAAAAATGTGTATGTGTATGAATAAAGTGAATGATTATAAAGTTTGAACATGCCCGTATGTGTATATCTCTAGGTTTGATATATGAATTTGAAATCATGAAATTCCGTCTTAAAAAATGTACCTCTGTTTAAATGAATTACAAAAGCTAATGATGGAGTCAAATTCCAAAATTCCAATCTTAGGTTTGTAATTCTGGTACATCAATGTATGTCACACATGTTCAAAAGTATCGTTATCTCATAGTATAAACTGTGAAACAAATTGATCAACCATGAGTGCACAATATCTCAATTATGCTAAAGTCCCTCAAATATAGACACCTCACTCTTTATCTGAAGTCACCCCCCCGCCACCACCACACACACACACACATAGAGAAGTTGTTCTCTCCCCAGACACCAACACACGAGCACATTAACTCCCCTCTCTCTTGTAAAGTCCAGACCCCAACATAGGTCTCTATCACTTTGTCTCCCGGGCATGCACACATCTCTTCCCACACTCTGTAGGTCTCCCGCTATCTCTCTTACCCAAGGACACGCACTATGTAGACTGTATATTTCCCATACACACAAAACGTCGCCCCAAAACGTCTATCTCCCTAGTTATGTGGTTCTCGCGCACTCACCTCACACACATTTGCAGACAAGGCCTTCCCTCGTTCATATTTCTCGAGATATCATTAGTTTTTACACATGGGATTACTCCCGCAAGGGTCAATCACAACAAGCGTTTTTATAAAAAAAATGCATCTTGATGTTCCGTTAATGCACGGATCTTGCTAGTACTCCTACACAAGACTAAGTTGGTGATGCTGGTGTGTCTGCCATCCGTCGTTTCTGGCCATTAGATCTACATATAAGGATTGTGAGGTAAGTTGTTTCCTTTTCTCACCAACATCCCACTTGTCTACCAATTTACAGAAAAACCCATAATTTGTATTTTAAAACCAACCACATCCCTCCCTGACCTCACCAAAACAGCCCATGGAATATATTATAATTGAAACATAATATACATATGTATATCAAAATTAGGGTGTTTTGTACCAAGTTTGTGAACAAGTATTATTCTAATTATGACTCATTGCAACGGACATGAACATTGCTAGTATTTCTAACCATGTATTTTTTTCTAGTATTCCATAGTTTCGAGTTTTCCATCAATATATTAGTCACTCATGGTTGATATTTACTTTCAATCATGTACACATATGCACTATGTAACTAACCTTGCTTATTGGCTTCCAAAGCTTAACTTTCACTCCTACTTACAATATGTAGAGTATTTAACAAAAAACTACCACTTTCAACCAGCCCTAGGAAGAATCTATTGTACAAAAATAGCAAAACATACCCAAAATTTCTTAATCCACGCTAAAAACTACTACTACCTCCGTTTCAGTTTACAAGTCTTATACAGATACCTAGGTTGTCAATTTTATCACCCTAATATAAACTATATAGCACAAAATTATACCTTTTGAAAGTAGAAACTCCATAGTTTATGTTGGTATATTTTTTGTAATATATGACTTGTATTAGGTTGGTCAAATTGACGACCTAGGGGTACGCGCACGCCGTGTAAACTGAGAGAGAGGTAGTACCTAGTACTCCTACCGATTAGGTTCGTTTAAACCCATTTATGACTGGGTTGGCCCACATGTCCGTGCTGATGAGGCAGCTTAAACCAACATTTTGTTTGACCGTTGACACGAGGGACCCACATCTGACCTTCTATCCTGTTATTCCCCCTCAAATCATTATTTTTCCTGAACATTACTTCAAACAGTACTGATGCATGTTCGTCGGTGGCGCCGGTGATGAGCGAGTTGGCCGCCGCTCCGCCGGACGGGTGGGACGCCGCGCCGGCCTCCGACGGGTTGGCGAGCTGGCCCGAAGCGTGACTCACGAGCGAGCAAGCCGCCGCGGCTGGCCTTCGCCGAGCGGATGGCTGGCTCGAGCACGGCAGCATGAAAGAAGCCGCCTTGCGCTGCCGTGCCTAATCTAGCTAGCACACCTTGCGATAAGCGGTGGACGGAGCTATCTTGGCTAGCTAGCGGTCATGAAGCGCCGGACGGAGCTAGCATCCGGCTGCCGCAACATGGGCTCCGCACCGCCGGTGGTTTGACCTCGCCCGCTGGCGGCGGTAGCTGCGTCCCATGGCCGAGGATGACTAGGTGGACGGGCCGGAGGTAGGAGGTAACTCGAGGATTTTGGTTGGTAAGAGCATGTACAATGGTTGATAAGGTAGCCTTATGTAACGCCCCGGTTTTGTTGCGCCAGGTGTTCGCCGTTGTTGCCATGTCATTTGCTTGCGTGTTGCACTTTGCCATGTCATCATCTGCATTTCATATCATGTCATCATGTGCATTTCATTTTGCATACGTGTTCGTCTCATGCATCCGAGCATTTTCCCCGTTGTCCGTTTTGCAATCCGGCGCTCCTATGTCATCCGACGTCCCCTTTTTGCCCCTTCTCTTGTGCGGATGTTGAACTTTCTCGGAATGGCCCGAGGTTTGCCAAGCGGCCTTGGTATAGCACCGGTAGACCGCCTGTCAAGTTTCGTGCCATTTGGAGGTCGTTTGATACTCCAACGGTTAACCGGGTAACCGTAAAAGCCTCTTTTGTTGCAGCCCAACACCCCCTCCAAAATGGCCCAAAACCCATCTAAGTCTCTTCCATACTCTCGGTCGATCGATCACGATCGCGTGGCCGAAAACCGCTCCTCATTTGGACTCTCCTAGCTCCCCCTACCTTTAAGTATGTGAACCCCTCCGGATTTTCGCGCAGTCCAAACCCTAGATCAAATCGCCCCGCCGCCACCGGACGCGTCCGCCCGCTGACGGACATGTCCGCCACAAGGCTAATCCGGAGCCGCCAAGTGGCGCTCATGCCCGCCACCGCCTGCCCGCCTGAGCCTGTCGTGGGCCGTGCACCGCCGCCTGCCCGGCCGCGCCCAGCCTCGGCGCCTCGCCTCCCGCCGCGGCGCACTCCGCCCGACCGGAGCGCCCGAACCTGCAGGGGCCTCCATCGCCAGCGCTGGACGCCTCCGCCGCCTTTTTCGCCCGGCGCCGCGCCGCTGCCAGCCAGGCAAGGCTCCGCCTGACGCCGCGCCGCGCCCGTCCGACGTCCCCACGGCCCGGATCTGGCCGGCCCCGACCCCGGTGACCTCCCCCGAGCTCCTCTCCGGCCTCCTCCCGCACCTACTCCAGCGAGCAACTCCGGCGAGCCTCGATCCACGTGCCCGGATCTGGATCTGAGAACCCACTAGGTTGACCCCCGATTCCACTAAGTCCCCGAATCCCTGACATAATCATGCCATGTTCATCGCATTGTATCTCTGCATCCTTTGCTCCGTTTTGTGCGTGTAATATGTCAAATTGTTCGTCTCGACGAGTACTTCATTATATTCCATTGCACCATTTTCATTTGAGCTCATCTTGATGCCCGAAATGCTACTGGAAGAGTGCATGTTGATGTTAATCTGCTGAAACTGTTATAACTTGCTCATTTGTCATTTTTGCCATGATTGATGTGTGCATCCTATGAGGTTGATGTCTACATGTGTTTTGATCTATGCCATGCCATATTTCCAGGGGTATATTCCATGTATTTTTGTGATCAATGTGGTGACTAGCACAAGCATGCAAACTAGGCTCCGTGATATTGCTGATTTGTCCCTGTTCTGCTGTTATTTTGATGCCATATAAACTTGATGCTACAGAGAGATCCATGCTTATTTTGAGATACTTCAGTAAGGGTGTTTTGAACATATGGTTATTGTCTATCCATTAATGCCCTTGTTTGCAATTATGGACTAGCCTAGCATGTCATTTTGGTGCTCTACTTTTTCTTCAAAATGTTTTCTGGCAGATTGTTTACATGTTATTCAATTTGGCCAAGGTTGCTATAGTTGATCCTTGCATGCTATGGACTTGTTCTTGACTTGGTTTGTTTCATAAACATGTCTTCTTGATGATGATATGTTTATCTTGTCATGCAATTACTTGTGGTGAGTGAATCGAGCTTGTTAAGTAGTGTACTTGCTGTTGCTGTTTTGCTTGGCTGAATCTGTTATTTCGTGATGCTATATAAACATGTTGCTACTAATCATTCTATGCATAATATGGAGATGTTCTATAAACACGTTTTGATTTACATGTTATGACCTATCCATCCATGCTCCTGGTTGCATTTATATCCTGCTGTAGCTTGTTCATTTCTTGCTCCAAAGTTGCTTGATAATGTTGCTGTCAACCTGTTAACATTAAGTTCAATGTCTCCATGATTGTTTGCTACTGATCCATGCACCCTATGGACTTGCTCTTGCCATGCTTAGCTTCATAAACATGTATTATTACTATTGGTTGCCTTGCCATGTCATGCATTGCTCTGTAGTAAGTTGTTCAAGCTCACCAACATGCCTACTTATCGTTGTTCCTGCCATGTATGAATCTGGAATATAACTTGCCATGTTTACGTCGGTGCCATCATACTTTCTGATCCTTTTTGGCTCATGGTCAGTAAGGGACTATTGTTCTATGGGTTTAGTAGATTCATTCCATGAATTTGTTTGCCATGATAAGTTCCTGTAACATGTTGTTTGATAGCTCTAAACATTGCAACATGATGTTATTTCTGCTAAAGTCTGAAACTGTTATTATTTGCAATCTTACCATGTGTTTTGGAGCATGCTCTATTGATTTCTGGAGATAGCTCAGTGTTCATGTTTTGTTATGCTTTACCTGTACTTCATGCCCATGCCTTTTGTTATTATGTTGGGGTGCTGTAGCATATTGTTTTGATGCTTGCAATATGCCTAGTTGCTGTTATGGACAGATTGTTGTTATGCCTTGTATAGAGTGTATGTGTTGAACCATTGCTCCGTTTTGAGTGTGCTCTATATGAAACTTGCTTGTGTTTGCATGTAGTTCCATATTATCATGTTGCATCCTTGTTTTGGTGTGTTTGCTTGATGTTTGGGTGCATTTTGCATCAATGCCATGTTTAACTTGTTTTGCTCATATCTTCTAGGCCGTAGCTCCGAATCTAATGAACTTTATATGTAACTTGACTAGAATTTCGTGTAGATCATCTTGGTGCATCTTAACTTGCTGCTTAACAACTTGAACATAAGGTTTATTCAGATCTGGACCAATTTCGAAATTTGCATATGAGGACTTACCGGAATTGTTATATGTTGTTCCCGGCCTCATTTAAACTTGCCTTGATGTGTTGTTCTTGTTTGCATCATCTCTGGCCATGAGTAGCTTCATGTAGCTTGGTCATGCATCATGCTTGTTGTGCATCATGCCTTGTTCATGTGTGGTGTGTTTACCTATGTTGTGTGCTTCTTCTTGTTAGTTCCTGTTTCGTTGCGATCGTGAGGATTCGTTCGTCTACGGTTGGTTCGGCTTCATCCGTTCGTCTTCTTCATGGACTCGTTCTTCTTCCTAGCGGGATTTCAGGCAAGACGACCGGTACCCTGGATCTCACTACTATCATTGCTATGCTAGTTGCTTCGTTCTATCGCTTTGCTGCGTTACCTATCATTTGCTCTTCAAGCCTCCCAAATTTCCATGAACCTCTAACCTTTGACACCATTCCTAGCAAACCATTGCTTGGCTATGTTACCGCTTTGCTCAGCCCCTCTTATAGCTGCAGGTGAAGTTGAAGATTTCTCCATGGTGGACAGGATTTTTGGTTGGGATATGACAATATCTCTTATATTATTAATGCATCTATATATTTGGTAAAGGGTGGAAGGCTCGGCCTTATGCCTGGTGTTTTGTTCCACTCTTGCCGCCCTAGTTTCTGTCATACCGGTGTTATGTTTCCGGATTTTGCATTCCTAACGCGGTCGGGTGATTTATGGGACCCCCCTGACAGTTCGCTTTGAATAAAACTTGTCCAGCAAGGCCCAACCTTGGTTTTACCATTTGCCTCACCACCACCTATACCTTTCCCTTGGGTCGGCCAACCCGAGGGTCATCTTTATTTTAGCCCCCCCGGGCCAGTGCTTGTCTAAGTGCTGGTCCGAACCGAGCGATGTCCGGCGCCCCCTGGGCAACCAGGGTCTATGCCAACCCGACGTCTTGCTCATCCGGTGTGCCCTGAGAACGAGATATGTGCAGCTCCTATTGGGATTTGTTGGCGCATCGGGCGGCTTTGCTGGTCTTGTTTTACCATTGTCGAAATGTCTTGTAAATCGGGATTCCGAGACTGATCGGGTCTTTCTGGGAGAAGGTCTATTCCTTCGTTGATCGCGAGAGCTTGTCATGGGCTAAGTTGGGACACCCCTGCAGGGTATAAACTTTCGAGAGCTGTGCCCGCGGTTATGTGGCAGATGGGAATTTGTTAATGTCCGGTTGTAGATAACTTGACACCAGATCCGGATTAAAACGCATCAACCGCGTGTATAGCCGTGATGGTCTCTTCTCAGCGGAGTCCGGGAAGTGAACACGGTTTCTGTGTTATGATTGACGTAAGTAGGAGTTCAGGATCACCTCTTGATCATTACTAGTTGACGACCGTTCCACTTGTTTCTCTTCTCGCTCTCTTTTGCGTATGTTAGCCACCATATCTTGCTTAGTCGCTGCTGCAACCTCACCACTTTACCCCTTCCTTTCCCATTTGGCTTTGCTAGTCTTGATACACATGGTAATGGGATTGCTGAGTCCTCGTGGCTCACAGATGACTACAACAACAGTTGCAGGTACAGGTTATGCGATTATCCTGACGTGAGAGCGATGTTTGCTTGTCTTGGAGTTCTTCTTTTGCTTCTTCTTCGATCAGGGGATAGGTTCCAGGTCGGCAGCCTGGGCTAGCAGGGTGGATATGGTTTGAGTTTTTGTTTATGAATCATCCGTAGCCGGATGTTGTTCTTGTATGTTGTATTATGTATTCATGTGACATTGTATGTACTGGATGTATCTCCACTATTATGTAATGTTGATGTAATGATATCCACCTTGCAAAAGTGTCTCAATATGCGGGTCTATCCTTGGTGGGACCTTCGAGTTCCTTTTGGATAGGGTCGCATATTGGGCGTGACAAGTTGGTATCGGAGCCTCGACCAACCTTAGGAGCCCCCTTGATTGATCGTGTAGTTTGGCCGTTGTTGAGTCTAGAAGAAAACTATTTTCGGAGTCTAGTTATATCGGAGAGTAGGAATTATTTTTACTCCTCAGCCCCTTCGTTGCTCTGGTGAGGAATCTTGACGTAGGTGTTTTGAACTACCCCTCTTCCCCTTCAAATTTTTTTCTTTAGGTTCACGCGGTTAGTTTTCGTTCGTTGTCCATCCTCTTTTGTCCGGCGCTTTTCTCGTCAAGTCGATTCGACCCTCTTTGTTTTTGCAAGTTCAATCCTCAGTTGTTTTCTTTTCCCACCCGCCCACCCTTTTTCATCTCGGAGCCGGAGTCCGTAATCGAGTATCCTTCCTACTCGTGTGAAGCCTTTGCATTCTCTCCTCAATGATTTCAACTGGTGTTTTCTCTTCAAGATATTCGTTGGTTCTCCCTTCCAGTTGCCTGTGTTTTTCCCGCCCTCCCACCTTTTTTCTTCCCGGCGTCTGAGTCTCTTTCGACCATCAATTTCATTCGTACGGAGCCTCTTCAGTCTTCCCTCAATTATTTCAACCGGTGAATTCTCGTCTCGTCGTCATTCTTCATCTCTTTTCCTTCCGGTGGACCCAATTCCAGTTTTTCGGGTGGATCACATTCTTTTCCTTGGATAATGTTTTCCCCTTGCTCGTTCGCCTCTCGCCAGTTTATCCTTCCGGAGTGCTCAAGACATCTCAGGAGTTTCGTTTGTGTTCCAAATTATTCGAGGTTGTCACCTCATTCAAATATTTCAATTGTTCCGGTGCATCATCTATATGTTCAACAATCCTTTTCTACGATGTTTTTCTATTAGTGGCCCCATAACCCACAGGTCTTTTTCCAGGGTCTTACCTGACTCTTTTCTTTTCCCCGGAGTTATTCTCAATTCTTTTCAAGTGTGACGTAAGAATGGATTCCATCAGTCACATGCCTTTTCCAAGATCGTTTTCAACTTCTTTTCATCCATCCGGAGTATTTCAAGAGTTGTTTTCCATTTCTTTTCACCGGAGGCCATCGTTCCAGAAGAATTCTTCGCCCTCATATTCCAGTTATCGTTCTCTATTTATCCCGGTGCTTCGCTCGAGTGTTCTTTAATCAGCTCGTCATCTCTTCATTCTTGTGCATCTAAATTCCCCTCTAGCATATTTGTTCTGCTAATTCTTCCCGGTGATTCATACTCTTTCATCAGTCATTTCTGAATTCTTACGGTGATTCATTCAAGATTCTTTTTCCTTGTTTATCATATTAATCCATTCGTTCTTTCAATCCTACCGGTGATTCATGAAGACCTTCTCAAGTTTGAGATATGTCACTTCTCAATCCTTTTTCAAGAAGAATAAGTAGTATGTAAAAATCCGTTGCTTGTCATCAATGTAATTTGATGAAGGATAAGCATACAATAAATCTTATTCTTATTTCATCCAAGTGATTAATCCCTTCCTTCGGAGTTTGTTCTTTATGAATAAATTCTATTTCCAAGTCTTTTCATCTTTTCTTTTCCGGAGTTCAAATTTCCTCGGTCATTTCGTCGGAACCTCCATCTAAATCTTCGCAAGCTTTAATCTTATTCTTTCTTCCTTCATTCTTTCTCTTCATCCTTTTGTTACCGGAGTTCTTCATGGTGGTTCTTCATGATTCAATTCATTCTTCAAGTGTTCATCATGATTCTTGTTCAAGGAGTTCTAGTATCTTTTAATCTTGCATCTCGAGGTGCAATTAAATCTCGGTATTCTTTTGAAGTGGAGTTTTGCATTTCTTCGTTCTTCTCAGCTATCCAATCTTTTCCGCTTGTGGTCGGAGATCACCTCATAATTTTGATATGTTATCCATAAGTCCACAACAAGCAATTCTTTTCGTTGTTGATTTTCTCAACAACTCCGTTCAATCTTTTCTTCTGAGGTTGCTTTCTATTTCATTCGTGGCACAAGTTGTCATTTTCTTCTTCGTTCTTTTCATTCGACTCTTTCAATTCTTTCCAGAGGTTTTATGTCGTGTCTTCATCAAGTATCATTCCATCCTCTCTAGCTTGTGTTCTATTCCCCCATGTTTCAGCCGAAGTGCTGCTTAAATCCTTTCAGTCTTATCCGTTTCTTTTCTCATTCTAACCACTCCGGTTAGAACGAGTGTTTTCTTAGTTTATCTGATTTCGTGAGCTTTTGATTCTCGTCATTCTCGTCGTTCATCTCCACTTCTTGAGTGCTCTCGATTCTTTGCTTCTTCTCTTGAGTTCTTGCTTCACCTCCATCCCCTTTTCCCTTCCATCTCGGTCCTAAGATCTCGGGACGAGATCTCTTGTTAGTGGAGGAGTGTTGTAACGCCCCGGTTTTGTTGCGCCAGGTGTTCGCCATTTATTCGCCGTTGTTGCCATGTCATTTGCTTGCGTGTTGCACTTTGCCATGTCATCATCTGCATTTCATATCATGTCATCATGTGCATTTCATTTTGCATACGTGTTCGTCTCATGCATCCGAGCATTTTCCCCGTTGTCCGTTTTGCAATCCGGCGCTCCTATGTCATCCGGCGTCCCTTTTTGCCCCTTCTCTTGTGCGGGTGTTGAACTTTCTCGGAATGGCCCGAGGTTTTCCAAGCGGCCTTGGTATAGCACCGGTAGACCGCCTGTCAAGTTTCGTGCCATTTGGAGGTCGTTTGATACTCCAACGGTTAACCGGGTAACAGTAAAAGCCTCTTTTGTTGCAGCCCAACACCCCCTCCAAAGTGGCCCAAAACCCATCTAAGTCTCTTCCATGCTCTCGGTCGTTCGATCACGATCGCGTGGCCGAAAACCGCTCCTCATTTGGACTCTCCAAGCTCCCCCTACCTATAAGTATGTGAACCCCTCCGGATTTTCGCGCAGTCCAAACCCTAGATCAAATCGCCCCGCCGCCACCGGACGCGTCCACCCGCTGACGGACATGTCCGCCCCGCCGCCGCACCAATCCGGAGACGCCACGTGGCGCTCCACCGCCCGCCACCGCTGCCCGCCTGAAGCATGCGTCGCGGGCCCGTCGCCCGCCGCCGCCGGCCGCGCCCAGCGCCTCGCCGGCGCCTCCCGCGCCCGCCCGGCACCGCCGCCTCCGCCGCCATCGCCGGAGCCGCCTCCGCCGGCAGCGCCACTCCGTCCGACGAAGCGCGCCCGAACCCGCACCGCCGGGCCCCTCCGTCGCCAAGCGCGCGCGCGCGCCTCCGCCGCCGCCCGCTCCTCGCCCAGCGCCGCCGCCTTTCTCGCCCGGCGCCGCCGCTTCTTGCCAGCGCGCCTCCAGCGCGTGCCGTCCGGCCGCGCCCTCCGGCGTCCCCACGGCCCGGATCTGGCCGGCCCCGACCCCGGTGACCTCCCCCGAGCTCCTCTCCGGCATCCTCCCGCACCTACTCCGGCGAGCAACTCCGGCGAGCCTCGATCCATGTGCCCGGATCTGGATCTGAGATCCCACTAGGTTGACCCCCGATTCCACTGTCCCCGAATCCTTGACATAATCATGCCATGTTCATCGCATTGTATCTCTGCATCCGTAGCTCCGTTTTGTGCGTGTAATATGTCAAATAGTTCACCTCGACGAGTACTTCATTTCATTCCATTGCACCATTTTCATTTGAGCTCATCTTGATGCCCGAAATGCTGTTGGAAGAGTGCATGTTGATGTTAATCTGCTGAAACTGTTATAACTTGCTCATTTGTCATTTTTGCCATGATTTATGTGTGCATCCTATGAGGTTGATGTCTACATGTTTTTTGACCTATGCCATGCCATCATTGCAGGGGTATATGCCATGTATTTTTGTGATTAATGTGGTGACTAGCACAATCATGCAAACTAGGCTTCGTGATATTGCGATTTTAGTCCCTGTTCTGCTGTTATTTTGATGCCATATAAACTTGATGCTACAGAGAGATCCATGCTTATTTTGAGATACTTCAGTAAGGGTGTTTTGAACATATGGTTATTTTCTATCCATTCATGCCCTTGTTTGCAATTATGGAGTAGTCTAGGATGTCATTTTGGTGCTCTACTTTTGCTTCAAAATGTTTCCTGGCAGATTGTTTACATGTTATTCAATTTGGCCAAGGTTGCTATAGTTGATCCTTGCATGCTATGGACTTGTTCTTGACTTGGTTTGTTTCATAAACATGTCTTCTTGATGATGCTATGTTTATCTTGTCATGCAATGACTTGTGGTGAGTGAATCGACCTTGTTAAGTAGTGTATTTGATGTTGCTGTTTTGCTAGGCTGAATCTGTTATTTCATGATGCTATATAAACATGTTGCTACTAATCATTCTATGCATAATCTGTAGATGTTCTATAAACATGTTTTGATTTACATGTTATGCCCTATCCATCCATGCACCTGGTTGCATTTATAGCCTGCTGTAGCTTGTTCATTTCTTGCTCCAAATTGCTTGATAATGTTGCTGTCAACCTGTTAACATTAAGTTCAATGTTTCCATGATTGTTCGCTAGTGATCCATGCACCCTATGAACTTGCTCTTGCCATGCTTAGCTTCATAAACATGTATTCTTACTGTTGGTTGCCTTGCCATGCCATGCATTGCTCTGTAGTGAGTTGTTCAAGCTCACCAACATGCCTACTTATCGTTGTTCCTGCCATGTATGAATCTGGAATATAACTTGCCATGTTTTCGTGGGTGCCATCATACTTTCTGATCCTTTTTGGCTCATGGTCAGTAAGGGACTATTGTTCTATGGGTTTAGTAGATTCATGCCATGCCTTTGTTTGCCATGATAAGTTCCTGTAACATGTTGTTTGATAGCTCTAAACATTGCAACCTGATGTTATTTCTGCTAAAGTCTGAAACTGTTATTATTTGCAATCTTACCATGTGTTTTGGAGCATGCTCTAGTGATTTCTGGAGATAGCTCAGTGTTCATGTTTTGTTATGCTTTACCTGTACTTCATGCCCATGCCTTTTGTTATTATGTTGGGGTGCTGTAGCATATTGTTTTGATGCTTGCAATATGCCTAGTTGCTGTTATGGAAGATTGTTGTTATGCCTTGTATAGAGTGTATGTGTTGAACCGTTGCTCCGTTTTGAGTGTGGTCTATATGAAACTTTCTTGTTTTTGCATGTAGTTCCATATTATCATGTTGCATCCTTGTTTTGGTGTGTTTTCTTGATGTTTGGGTGCATTTTGCATCAATGCCATGTTTAACTTGTTTTGCTCATATCTTCTAGGCCGTAGCTCCGAATCTAATGAACTTTATATGTAACTTGACTAGAATTTTGTGTAGATCATCTGGGTGCATCTTAACTTGCTGCTTAACAACTTGAACATAAGGTTTATTCAGATCTGGACCAATTTCGAAATTTGCATATGAGGACTTACCGGAATTGTTATATGTTGTTCCCGGCCTCATTTAAACTTGCCTTGATGTGTTGTTCTTGTTTGCATCATCTCTTGCCATGAGTAGCTTCATGTAGCTTGGTCATGCATCATGCTTGTTGTGCACCATGCCTTGTTCATGTGTGGTGTGTTTACCTATGTTGTGTGCTTCTTCTCGATAGTTCCCGTTTCGTTGCGATCGTGAGGATTCGTTCGTCTACGGTTGGTTCGGCTTCATCCGTTCGTCTTCTTCATGGACTCGTTCTTCTTCCTAGCGGGATTTGAGGCAAGATGACCGCTACCCTGGATCTCACTACTATCATTGCTATGCTAGTTGCTTCGTTCTATCGCTTTGCTGCGTTGCCTATCATTTGCTCTTCAAGCCTCCCAAATTGCCATGAACCTTTAACCTTTGACACCATTCCTAGCAAACCATTGCTTGGCTATGTTACCGCTTTGCTCAGCCCCTCTTATAGCGTTGCTAGCTGCAGGTGAAGTTGAATATTTCTCCATGGTGGACATGATTTTTGGTTGGGATATCACAATATCTCTTATATTATTAATGCATCTATATATTTGGTAAAGGGTGGAAGGCTCGGCCTTATGCCTGGTGTTTTGTTCCACTCTTGCCGCCCTAGTTTCTGTCATACCGGTGTTATGTTCCCGGATTTTGCGTTCCTAACGCGGTCGGGTGATTTATGGGACCCCCCTGACAGTTCGCTTTGAATAAAACTTGTCCAGCAAGGCCCAACCTTGGTTTTACCATTTGCCTCACCACCACCTATACCTTTCCCTTGGGTCGGCCAACCCGAGGGTCATCTTTATTTTTAGCCCCCCCGGGCCAGTGCTTGTCTAAGTGCTGGTCCGAACCAAGCGATGTCCGGCACCCCCTGGGCAACCAGGGTCTATGCCAACCCGACGTCTTGCTCATCCGGTGTGCCCTGAGAACGAGATATGTGCAGCTCCTATCGGGATTTGTCGGCGCATCGGGCGGCTTTGCTGGTCTTGTTTTACCATTGTCGAAATGTCTTGTAAATCGGGATTCCGAGACTGATCGGGTCTTCCTGGGAGATGGTCTATTCCTTCGTTGATCGCGAGAGCTTGTCATGGGCTAAGTTGGGACACCCCTGTAGGGTATAAACTTTCGAGAGTCGTGCCCGCGGTTATGTGGCAGATGGGAATTTGTTAATGTCCGGTTGTAGATAACTTGACACCAGATCCGACTTAAAATGCATCAACCGCGTGTGTAGCCGTGATGGTCTCTTCTCGGCCGAGTCCGGGAAGTGAACACGGTTTCTGTGTTATGATTGACGTAAGTAGGAGTTCAGGATCACCTCTTGATCATTACTAGTTGACGACCATTCCGCTTGTTTCTCTTCTCGCTCTCTTTTGCGTATGTTAGCCACCATATCTTGCTTAGTCGCTGCTACAACCTCACCACTTTACCCCTTCCTTTCCCATTTGGCTTTGCTAGTCTTGATACCCATGGTAATGGGATTGCTGAGTCCTCGTGGCTCACAGATTACTACAACAACAGTTGCAGGTACAGGTTATGCGATTATCCTGACGTGAGAGCGATGTTTGCTTGTCTTGGAGTTCTTCTTCCGCTTCTTCTTGATCGGGGATAGGTTCGGTGTCGGCACTGGGCTAGCAGGGTGGATATTGTTTGAGTTTCTGTTTATGAATCATCCGTAGCTGGATGTTGTTCTTGTATGTTGTATTATGTATTCATGTGACATTGTATGTATTGGATGTATCCCCACTATTATGTAATGTTGATGTAATGATATCCACCTTGCAAAAGCGTCTCAATATGCGGGTCTATCCTTGGTGGGACCTTGAGTTCCTTTTGGATAGGGTCGCATATTGGGCGTGTTCAAGTTGGTATCGAGCCTCGACCGACCTTAGGAGCCCCTTGATTGATCGTGTAGTTTGGCCGTTGTTGAGTCTAGAAGAAAACTATTTTCGGAGTCTAGTTATATCGGAGAGTAGGAATTCTTTTTACTCCTCAGCCCCTTCGTCGCTCTGGTGAGGAATCTTGACGTAGGTGTTTTGAACTACCCCTCTTCCTCTTCAAATTTTTTTCTTTAGGTTCACGCGGTTAGTTTTTGTTCGTTGTCCATCCTCTTTTGTCCGGCGCTTTTCTCGTCAAGTCGATTCGACCCTCTTTGTTTTTGCAAGTTCAATCCTTAGTTGTTTTCTTTTCCCACCCGCCCACCCTTTTTCATCTCGGAGCCGGAGTCCGTAATCGAGTATCCTTCCTACTCGTGTGAAGCCTTTGCATTCTCTCCTCAATGATTTCAACTGGAGGCCTTTTTTGAAAAAATAGTACTACTACACTTCGCCGCGTGCCAATATTTTACACGGGTAGTTTGAGTTTTGAAGTCAAACGGATGTGCGGCCCCACAATTTGGGTGCATTGGATAGCCTAGCCACATGAACGGGTTTTCCTTCCCAGCATCCCGTGGCTCGCGTGCTCGCCCTAGCCGCACCTCGCTTGCAACTTCCTCATCAGCTAGTAGTAGCATATTTAAACTAGCGCCTCCCAATTAAGCCCGAGGAGCCGGAAAAGCCTGGCGGGGCATTGGGAACTGTGCAATATGGCTCTGTACTCTATGTAAAGTGCAGTACTACTAGTACTCTGTAGCTTGTGGCGTTGCATGCATGGGCTTCACTCCATTATCGGCTCTACTATAAAAGAAATTCCTCTTGACGTGTTTTTTTAAACGGAGGCAAAAGCTTTGCTTCATCTCATTCATAAAGAAGGAACTACTAACAAAGTTCGACGAGATCCATTACACCTCCACAAATGGAAGCGAAAAGCCTAGTCTCGCTGTATCAAATAACTCAAATGTTACGCCCTCATGAGACCGCGAGAATCGTCACGATAAACAAGCTGCTAGTGTGTGCGTGAGAGGAGCGGCTGAGTAGGCCAGCTACTCCTACGTGAGAGGAGCGGCTGAATATAGCACCGAGAGTACCCACTAGGCCACTACGCAGGTGTACTTCCCCTGCATTGATAGTACAAATGATGGTTCTAGAAACGATAGTAGCCTCCACTTCCAACTGTAGCTCCTTGGCCCTGAGATTCAAGAGTTCAAAACTGGTGCACTATACTAGACTAGACTAGACTAGAAGTACAGTACATCGCACTAATACTCGTAGTTGAGAAAAGTAGTCTGGTATCTTTGCTTTCTGATGCAATCACGTACTCTCCGTCACATAATGTAAGACGTTTTTTGACACTAGTTGGCGTGTACTAAAAATGGCAAAAACATACCCAAAATTTCTTAATCCACGCCAAAAACTACTACCTAGTGCCAAAAATTTCTTACTAGTGCTATTATTTACAGTATAATGCAATACCATAACGTTCCATAATGCTAGTACTAGTAGTAAATAATAGCCTCACCCCTTCGCTGAGGAACGATCTATAGTTGGAAGGGACGAGGCCCTGCGGTTACTACGCTCTTATCTCCTCCTCGCCAGTTCCCCTCCCCCCGAAGAGAAGGCAGTTCGTCGCTGCTCCCATGGATTCGCCAGGCGGTTCGCCTCCTCGTCGGGGCTGGGAGACCTTGGACGAAGATCCTCTGGGAGAAATTGCACGCCGCTCCGACGTCCTCACCGCTGCAAGACTCGGTGCTTCCTGCAACAACTTTTTCAAGACGCTGCTTAAACAGGTTTGGGAAAAGGCCATGCTTGTTGGTCTTCCAAGCGTCCTCGAGGAGAAGGTTCTTCTATGGGACAATCCTTCGAATAGTCCACCGCTCCCTGGCCTTGGTTGCACGTTGACTCCGCTAGAGTTGCCGATGTTGAGAGGTAGTCGGATTTTGTCCGATGAGCAGGTCAGTAATGGAGTTTGATCATGTAGTACTTACTTATTCCATTTCCATCCCGTAATTTCTCCGCTACCCACCATCTTATATATATGTCTGGGTCGGTGCCAACAAAGATTGGCTTGCATACCTCCGGCCGGATACCACCATCATTTTGCACAACATCCACAGCAGTGCGGCCGTTCCAGAAGACCCCTTCTCCACCATTGGGATCGGCCTTCCGGACTGGCTGGGCTTGAATACGTATGATGATGCCTACATGAGATTGAAGAAGATAGCAATTGCGGACCCGCCGACAAAGCGACGCGGCTACGACGATTACTATCTCATCGCGGTGTTCGACATAAGGATTGCCATCAATGCAAGACGCAGTAACGACAGAGGCTGGCGCATGTTGGCGGCGGTAGATTTGTACCCCTACACGTTCAAAGACGCCGTGCACCATCTAGGCCGCATCTTCGCGGTGACAAGCCAGGGGACTTGTTTCATCTGGTTGCCATCCTATGGTACGGGAGATTACAAACGAAATGCACAAGCCATCATTTGCATCCCTAACGGTACTCCATTATTTTGCAGGGACTAGTCATCCCCCGATCAAAATAAGATCGCCGATCCTGGATGTGCATTTGCATCCGCGATTCGATCTAACCTGGAACCTTGTAGCTGACTTTGGCATATTGGGATCAACTATCTTAGCAGTCGTTACCCATGGACCACTGATGTGCAACATGGTCAAACAATCTACCACGATCGGATCGTCACCATCTACCCAGGTATTCCATTTTTTTAACCCTCTCGCCTTCTCTTTCATTGTTGTACTAGTAGTATACTTAGTACTACTAGTAGGATTAGTTTTTACCTTGGAGGATACGTATAGCTAGCTGGGCCCTTGAAGACTTGAACCCACTAGCTGCCACCATTTTTGTTTTTCCATGTCTTACTATCTCATCCATGTAGCCAAGAGTGGCTATATATAATAAGCCGGTTATTTTACTTCCTCTATACCGAGTAGTACTATTTGTTGCACAAGATATCGACCGCCATATTTGAGCACAACATTATTATGCATGGACCTTGACTATATACGTCACCATGTGTCTAGATCTGGGATGCCGCGTGTACCAGATGAACGGCGCCGAGTTCGACCCCCGTGATCCTACGTGGGTGCCGAGGAACACTCTTGGAGAGTACTCGCTTTTCATCGGGGACAGCTACCCCATTGTGAAGCGGATGCCACCTTCCGTGCACGACACGGAAGGCCTGCCGTTCATGAAGCATGGTTGTGTCTTCATTGCGCCTTTGCCGGATGAGCGACATCTTTGGGACACGCTATCCTCGATTTATGCCGCTTCAGCTTGGATGAGTCTCCATCATGTGGAACCGGACTAGAAAGCTGCGACAATGATTCCCGTTGCCCACCGCTATGGATCATGCGATCCATCAAGAACACCTGGGACTGGAACCTGGAGGAGGACATGCATGTAGCCCATCTATAACGTGTAAGTGGAGTACGGTAATTGTGAACGGTAGCGCTGTGAATATATGTAGACTAGTCATGCACAAATTTATCACATGAATTGGAGATGAACTTCTGTGGCATACTGGCATTTTTACTTTAGAATTTATTACTAGTAAATGTGTTATGTGTACGTGCAACTTGTGTGGTTGTTGCACGGGCTCCAACACGCTCTTTGAGAAAAAAAGGTGGCACAGCTTTGGATATACGTGACGTGGCGGCATCATACAGTAGCATCGTTCGCTATAGTTGTAGTACACTCCTACTAGGACTACAACTCCTATAAAACCTTGCACTTGGCTCTTTGCCTCTTCGGGAGGTTCAACAGTTCGTACTCGTGTGAACCTTGCACTTGCCTCTTCGCCTCTTCGGAAGGTCCAACAATGATGATACTACAGTACAATATGCGTCTGGCAATCTGACACCGATTGAACTGCTGCACGTCCACCGCGAGGGCGAGGGCGAGGGCGAGGGAGAGGAAGAGGGAGAGGGCGCTGTAGTCAAAACCCTCTCCTCGTCCTGTGAACCACCGCATGCGTGGGCGAGGGAGAGGCGTAGTAAGCAAGCTTCTCCTCATTCGGCGAGTTGACGGGACACATCAAAGCAGTACTAGTACTAGTAGTAGTCCTTGATGCGTCCTTTCCGCTTAATATGGCTTAATTTGAAATGAGAAAAATACACTGGCGGTCAACGTATGTAACAATACGCTCTTTACGGTCATTATATATAGTTTTGCGTCGATTATACGATCACTAGCTCATCGTAGAGCACCGTATTTCACCCTACTAACCGACCACATAGTCGACGTGGCACTTTGTTGACTGGTTAAATTGTCACCTGGTTTCTGGGTCCCACCTGTCAGTTGGCGGAGCAAAGAAATCAGTTAAACAAAACTTTACGCAGGCGCCACACGAGTCCAACCCTTGCGCCCGAACCGCCCTGGCTGTGTATGTGAGTGCATGCACGTGTCCTCCCTCGGCCTTCCAACAAAGAGTGTACATCGGCTATAAAACAAAGAGTGTAGTAGTACATGATGTACATCTACACTTCCAATGCATTTAGCCTTTAATCTAAATCGATATTGATTGACTAATGCACCAACTTGTGTTGTAGGTATAGGCTACATGTCTATCCTTAATTACAGCATGCAACGGCCTTCATTTAATCTTCTTATCTCAATGGTCGCATGCACACATAAGTCTGCTACTTTTGGGCGTTAATTATACCCTGGTCAATGTGTAAATCTCTAAATGTATAGTCTTTCACGGACGTAGGGAGTAGGTTGAGCACTTGAGCGTGAGCGTATGTGTTGCGTCGTGTGTTGTGTGCCGCATGGGTGCGTGAGTGTTGCGTGCGTCCATGTGGAGTACGTGTGAGTGTTGCATGTTGCATGCGTGCATGCATGCATGGGGCTTACTCCCTCCCATTGACATGTTCATATTTCAAACTTCCTCTGTTCCCTCCATATGGTGATACTCCCTCTGTTCCCAAATACTCCATTACGGAGTAAAAGCCTCCCTCTGTTCCCAAATACGGAGTATTTGTCTTTCTACAGATTTCAACAAGTGACTAGGTACGGAGCAAAATGAGTGAAGTGAGTGTAGAGGCATAGGGATACTGTAGAAAGGTAATCCTTGCGATCCTATCATTCCCCATCTCGGTCAGAGAGAACTATTCAACTAGTCTTCGCAGTGAAGTGACAATACACGCTTCAGCAGATGGGACACATAATTAATAAGCTGAACCAGCGTGTTGGTGTTACTAAATCAGCCTTACCCAGTACTGACATCATGTTTGCCAGTAGAGCACGCTTCCGCAAATACGCCTACGCACCTATGTCCTCCATTAACTGCCATATGGGCCCTCTTGTGGTAGATCCACATGTCATCGGTGTAACTATTTACACTCCGGAGGACGGTGCCTATATCCTGGTAGTAGTACTAGTAAAATTGAGATTTAATGCACTTTCTTCCCCGTCTTCCACTCTTCTTCCTCCTCTCTTCTTCTTCCTCCTCTCTTCCCCATTGTCGGCCGCACACCATTTAGCCCCGCTCACTGCTCGCCCGCCCGCGCCATCTTCCTTGGTAGCTCGAGCGTACCATATCTCCCCGCTCACTGCTCGGCCACATGAGGAGAAGCTTCTTCGCTCACCCGCCCGAATCCACTTCCCCGCTGGCTCGCAGGCACCGAAAACCCCAATGGCAGAACCGACTAACACGCAGAGCCGCAATTGGAATTCCCTCCCCTATGTTCTCTTGGAGAAGATCTGTAGTCGTATGGACCTACTCAGCACCGTCCGTCTGGCCGTATGCTCGGTGTCTTTGTACCATCTACTCATCTGCAACCGGCCGGCTCTTTTCAAGACACCCTGCTTGCTGATGCCCGATCCTCGCAGGTGGCCCAGACACCGACTTGACGATCCTACGGAGGTTGTCGTGGTGCTCCTCGACATGCTACCACTACCGCCCACATCCTTCATGCGCGCCACTCTTTGGGCGGGCACGAAGGCCAACTGGATCATCCTCATCCACCACACCGGTAGTCTGTGGCGTCTCGTGGATATCTACACCCAGCACGAGATCACCCTTCCATCGTTGGATGCCACCGACATCGAGCCTCGCGGCCCGCCGGACACTCCTGCCTACTATGCACGAGACGCGTCAAGCTTTTGGCTCGACCTCTGTTTGCAGAAAGTTGTAATCTGCGAAGTGCCCGCACCATCAGAAGACTACATGGATTACAAGCTCATTGCCTTGTTCAACATGGGATTAGTCTATCTGGAATCCGGTCGCCATACATGGTTATGGCTCATCATCTGAGGCAACATTTCTGTCTGATGCTATAGTGCACGATGGCATCGTTTACGCGGTAGACGCACAGATTGGCTGCCTATACTGGTGGAATCCATCGTCGTGTAATTGTTCTTTCTCATCTCATCTTTACCTTATGAATACGACTGCCTGTTCATTTGTTACAAATTTAGAATGCATAGCATGTATATAACCACATCATTGCTATATGTTCCTCTCATTTCCTAGATTTTTATGACCACACATGTTATTGTTAGAGTTGATATGAGAACAATTGGCATCTAATGATTGTTAGAATACATATTATGAGCATAACATCATGATTGCTATATGTTACTGTCATTTACTAGATTTTTATAACAACGCATGTTATTGGTTAGAGTTGATATGAGAATAGTAGTAGTAAGTGATATGGTAGAATATGAGTAGGCGCTGTCATAGCTGTTTTCCTCTCATTGTTACATGATGTTTGAACCATGACATGTTGCTACAATATGAAAGCCATTGGCTTATTTTTTTAATTGGGGTATGATTATGACCACGGCATTGCAATTCTCTGTCTATGATATGTGTCACTGTTATAATAATCTTAATTCCACACATACTCTGAACATGATTGTTTATTTTTGTCCTTTTGGTCTCCAATTTGAATTGTTGCAGCAGACGCAAATGCGCTGGCCTTCATGATTCCAGGACCTGGAATCATACCAGCCGATGGGTGCTGGTTTATCGCTCGTTCAGCTGACGGCGGTCATTTGATGCTCATTCGCACATACCAAATTGACCAAACCATTACATCAAACCACATGCAGTACAATGCGTCGCGAATTTGTGACATTGATGGCTATGGCTGCTTCATGTTCGAGAAAGATCCCAGCTCTGTTGGGCCAGGCGTATTCAACTGGAGGCGGGTTTACAGCCTCGGCAACCACTCCTTGTTCCTCGGGCTCAATTATATAGGTTGCTTTTGTACCTGCTTTTGTTACCTACCTGCTTATCCTAAACTGCTTAGTATAGGTTGGTTAGTGATCCATCAGTGACCCCCACTTGTCCTTGTTGCCCCTGCTTCATCATCGACGCCTCGATCGACGTGACCGACGACCAGGGCCCAACACCTCATATCGCATCACGCCCCTTTAGTTGCTCGACTCTGCAGAGCTACTATCGAGTGCCAAGGGTGATCCCTCATAACGCACTCCTAATGATAATTCTGTAGTGTAGCTATTCGGTCGTGGTCATCGAGGGTGATTTCCTCTTTCACCATTCCTGATACGGCTCTGTCGTTCAACACCTCAAGTGTGAACCTCGAGGGTGGTCCCTCTTACGTTCACCTTGATGATTACATTGAGTGGAATCCACCGAGGGTGATTACTCGGGTTTTCCCCTTGATGTCTGGACACACAGTTATCTTAACTTTACTGGAGACCGTTGTGAAAGCTGGAGCACCCGTGAGATGTGACAGTGGCGGCTGGCTGTTTAGCGGTATCACCCGGGAGGGGGTGATAGCTTCGGACTTGTACCGACAGCCATCACTCCTTTTAATAATGCACTAATAGGTTTGGGTATTTGTTCTGATTTGGCCTTTGGCCTTTACGCACTAACCACCACGCGAGAATAGTTATGGGCCTCGACGTCGCAGTATCAGCCGAAGCTTTGTCAGACGTCCAGTTCAGCATTGTGGCACGGTCTATCGTGCTGGCCATCCGAGGCGGTGCTAGTATCCACCCTACACACAACGATCCGGAGTGCAACGGGCGATGGGCCCAGACCCCGGAGTGCTTAGGATGTAGACCGGCGGGGACCTCTCTGCTGAGCCTAGGTCGTGCTGCGACATGTTGATCTTCCAAGGGCGGGCATTGACCCCAGAAAGGTGTGTCCAGCCAGAGTGATCGAGCGTGTTGGGTAACGTGGTGCACCCCTGCAGGGAAGTTATTTATTCGAATACCGTGTCCTCGGTAATGGACGTTCAGACTTATATCCTGATCTTATACAACTACAAATGGATACTTGAGATATGTGGCTCTGGGATTGCTTTCTCGCAGGGAGTCGAGGAAGGATCTCTGTGCATTAATGTTACAACATGCTTGTTAATTATAAACTGCTATTCTTTACTCTTCTACATGCTGCAAGATGCTCGGAGCTGCGTGAAGAAGCTAGTCTTCGATAGGCTAGGCTTTCCTCCTCTATTCTGGCATTCTGCAGTTCATTCCATAGATACAACCCTTCCATTTGATACAAATGCATACTTAGTATAGATCTGATGCTTGCGAGTACTTTGGATGAGTACTCACGGTTGCTTTTCTACCCCTTTCCCCCCTTCTTTCTTCTTTTTGATTGCTGCAACTAGATGGTGGATCCTTGGAGCCAGATGCCACCGCTGACGGATACTACTACATGGAGGCGGACGAAGACCAGGAGTAGTTAGGAGGTCCCAGGCAGGAGGCCTTGCCTCTTCGATCGTGTTGCTTTTGTGCTAGCCTTCTTAAGGCAAAACTTGTTTAACTTATGTCTATACTCAGATATTGTTGCTTCCGCTGACTCTTGTGTATCGAGCTATGTATTCGAGCCCTCGAGGCCCCTGGCTTGTAATATAAAGCTTGTATTATTTTATTTGTGTCCAAAGTTGTGTTGTAATATCTTCCCGTGAGTCCCTGATCTTGATCGTACACATTTGCGTGTATGATTAGTGTACGATTGAATTGGGGGCATCACACAAGCATCCGCAACTACTAAAGATTCATTAAGGTAAAACCCAACCATAGCATTAAAGCATCAAGTCCCATTTATCCCATACGCAACAATCCCCTTACTCGGTTTTATGCTTCTGTCACTCAAGCAACCCACCATAAAAGAATCATGAACGTATAGCAACACCATACAGCAGGAATCCCTCACGCTTGTGTGACACGGAGGGCACAATAGGACAGCAACATAACCACACGCAAATTAAATCAATCATAGCAATTCATCAACCACCAATAGGACAACAAAAATCTACTCAAACATCATAGGATGGCAACACATCATTGGATAATAATATGAAGCATAAAGCACCATGTTCAAGTAGAGGGTACAGCGGGTTGCGGGAGAGTGGATCGCTGAATATAGATGGGGGAAGGTGATGGAGATGTTGGTGAAGATGGCAGAGGTGTTGGTGAAGATCGCGGTGATGATGATGGTCCCTGGCAGCGCTCCGGCGCCACCGGAAGCAAGGGGGAGAGAGCCCCCCTTCTTCTTCTTCTTCTTCCTTGACCTCCTCCCTAGATGGGAGAAGGGTTTCCCCTCTGGTCCTTGGCTCCCATGGCTTGGGAGGGGTGAGAGCCCCTTCGAGATTGGATCTATCTCTCTGTTTCTGCATTCTCAGATTCTGCCCCTTCACCGTTTCTTTTATATCCGGAGATCCGTGACTCCGATTGGGGTGAATCTTTCGCCCAGATCTTTCTCATAAAATTAGCTTTCTTGTGGCAAAAGAAGAGCGTCAACCGCCTTACGGGGGCCCAGGAGAGTACAGGGTGCGCCTGCCTCCCTGGGGCGCGCCCCCTATCTCCTGGCCTCCTCGGGCACTGTCTCGCGTTGATTTTACTTCCCAAAAATCACAAATATTCCAAAATAATTCTCCGTCCGTTTCCGTTTGGACTCCGTTTGATATGGGGTTTCTGCGAAACATAAAACATGCAACAGACAGGAACTGGCACTTGGCACTGGATCAATCTGTTAGTCCCAAAAAATAGTATAAAAAGTTGCCAAAAGTATATGAAAGTTGTAGAATATTGGCATGGAACAATAAAAAATTATAGATACGACGAAGACATATCAGTGACCCAATGGTAGGATTCTTCATGTCAGGGGATCCTCATCCCCCCGACGTGCGCCTCATTGATACGTCTCCAACGTATCTATAATTTTTGATTGTTCCATGCTATTATATTACCCGTTTTGGATGTTTATGGGCTTATTTATACACTTTTATATCATTTTTGGGACTAACCTATTAACCGGATGCCCAGCCCGAATTGCTGTTTTTTTGCCTATTTCAGTGTTTCCCAGAAAACGAATATCAAACGGTGTCCAAACAGAATGAAACCTTCGCGAGAGATATTTTTGGTACAAACGCAATCCAAGAGACTTGGAGTGGACGTCAAGAAGCAGACAAGGCGGCCACGAGGGTCCAGGGCGTGCCCTAGGGGGGTGGGCGCGCTCCCACCCTCGTGGGGCCCTCGTGGCTCCCCTGACCGACTTCCTTCACCTATATATACTTGCATACCCTGAAAACATCGAGGAGCACCACAAAACCCTATTTCCATCGCCGCAACCTTCTGTACCCGTGAGATCCCATCTTGGAGCCTTTTCCGGCACTCTGTCGGAGGGGGAATCGATCACGGAGGGCTTCTACATCAACACCAAGGCCTCCCCGATGAGTTGTGAGTAGTTTACCGCAGACCTTCAGGTCCATAGTTATTAGCTAGATGGCTTCTTCTCTCTCTTTGAATCTCAATACAATGTTCTCCTCGATCTTCTTGGAGATCTATTCGATGTAACTCTTTTTGCGGTGTGTTTGTCGAGATCCGATGAATTGTGGGTTTATGATCAAGTTTATCTATGAGAAATATTTGAATCTCCTCTGAATTCTTTTATGTATGATTGGTTATCTTTGCAAGTCTCTTCGAATTATCAAGTTGGTTTGGCCTACTAGATTGATCTTTCTTGCAATGGGAGAAGTGCTTAGCTTTGGGTTCAATCTTGCGTTGTCCTTTACCAGTGACAGCAGGGGCAGCAAGGCACGTATTGTATTGTTGCCATCGAGGATAAAAATATGGGGTTCATATCATATTGCTTGAGTTTATCCCTCTACATCATGTCATCTTGCCTAATGCGTTACTCTGTTCTTATGAAATTAATACTCTAGATGCATGCTGGATAGCGGTCAATGTGTGGAGTAATAGTAGTACATGCAAAATCATTTCAGTCTACTTATCGCGGACGTGATGCCTATATACATGATCATGCCTAGATATTCTCATAACTATACACTTTTCTATCAATTGCTTGATAATAATTTGTTTACCCACCGTAATACTTATGGTATCTTGAGAGAGGCCACTAGTGAAACCTATGGCCCCCGGGTCTAGTTTCCATCATATAAGTTTCCGATCTACTTTATTTTGCAATCTTTACTTTCCAATCTATATCATAAAAATACCAAAAATATCTATCTTATCTTTTTATCTCTATCAGATCTCACTTTTGCAAGTTGTCGTGAAGGGATTGACAACCCCTTTATCGTGTTGGTTGCGAGGTTCTTATTTGTTTGTGTAGGTACGAGGGACTTGCGTGTAGCCTCCTACTGGATTGATACCTTGGTTCTCAAAACTGAGGGAAATACTTACGCTACTTTGATGCATCACACTTTCCTCTTCAATGAGAAACCAACGCAGTGCTCAAGAGGTAGCACTCATCCCTATCGGCCCCACCGCTCCTCTGCCTTTGTGTGCATGACATGCGGGCCAGCTGAACTGCGGAGACCATCAACTTTCTACCACAGCCACACCCGATTGGACGCGATTTGCCTGCTCCACTGCTGTGCTCCGATCCGTACTCCCGCACCATCAAATTTTCATCCAGCGGCTGTGACACATTTCGTCCCGGGCGTCAATCCTCAGCTGGAGTACTTTTGTACAACAGGTGTTACCCGCTGGTGTGGCCATCTACGCCTCGTAATGCCCCGACGCCCAGCTGTGGCACCTTCGCCACGGCCACGCCACCACCGGCCGGTTCATCTCGAACGAGTGAGTCGTGAACCACGCCACCACTATGAGAATGACATGTGGGCCAGCCGCATTTAAGGTCCGCATGTCATTGACTCATAGGCCGGTGCACTAAGCCACTGAAGCTCGGTCCCGTGGGCCCCGAGAGGGAAATGTAACTCCTGCGACATGCCTTGTGGTGCTCCCGCAGTACGAGCTCGTGCCAAACCCATAATTTGTTTCTTACTACTACCAACTAGTAAGGTACACATGCATTGTACGCATGAGATTCTGGTGGTTTGTGCATTATGCTTAAGGGCCTGTTTGATTTGCAACCTAAGGTTGCGACGCCTAAGCTTAGGCGTGCCACAATATCTTAGGCATGTGTTTGGTTCATTGCCACACTTGTGGCTTGCCACACTTTTCTAGCTACATGGTCCACATGTCATAGAATCAACTTCATGCCAAATCTTGCCACACTTGACTGTTTGGTTCTAAGCCTAGGAGTGCCACACTTTGCCGTACAATGTTGCCAACTTGCCTAAGGTTAGTTCTTCAAAATGAGAGCCACAAGTTGGCAAGCCTAAGGGAATCTTGCCACACTTGTTGTGTGTATGTGATGTGGGACCATAGTGTGGCTTGCATAAGATGTGTCTTGAACCAAACACACACCTAAGTTGGTCAAATTTGCTTAACCCTAGGTGTGGCAAGATTTGGCAAACTTAGTCTTAAACAACCCTGGCCATTTTATTAGCCACACTTTTTGTGGCAGACACACTTTGCCTAAGCTTAGTTGTGGCAAAGTTAGTCATGAACCAAACAGACCCTAAGTTCAACCATGGAGTCTTCTAGATTCTACATGTGGCAGAATCTGGTGGAATGTAGATGATATCCAACGGCCAGTAGTGCTCGGATTTGCCATCTTTGTATCGTCGGATTGGCTTCATCCAACGACCAACTTTCGAAGTTATTCACACACTATATAGGGGTATAGATGTTTGGTTTGCAGCCTAAGGTTACCACGCCTAAGCTTAGGCGTGCCACAATATCTTAGGCATGTGTTTGGTTCATTGCTACACTTGTGGCTTGCCACACTTTTCTAGCTACATGGTCCACATGTCATAGACTCAACTTCTTGCCAAATCTTGCCACACTTGTGGTGGCCATTTTGTTAGCCACATTTTTTGTGGTAGACACACTTTGCCTAACACTACTAGGAAAAGTGCTATAGATGAAATGTGCACTAATGGCGCACCTATCATGTGGTGCGCCACTACTATATAGCAGTGGCGCACCAGGCACATGGTGCGCCACTAGTAACAATTTTTTTTATTTGTCCAAACATACTAATGGCGCATCATGGCACGGTGTGCCATTACTAGTGCTAACTAGTAATGGCGCACCGGCCACACAGTGCGCCACTACTGTTGTTTTTTTATTCTTTTTTTGCAAAACTACTAATGGCGCACCGTAGCATAGTGCGCCATTACTAGTTTAAACTAGTAATGGCGCACTCTGCCACGGTGCGCCCTTAGAATGGCGCACCAGCAGCAGGTGCACCATTAGTAACCAGGGTTACTAATGGCGCATTTGCAGGTGGTGCGCCATTACCGACCGTTTTGATTCTTTAGAACAACTCGATGAATTTAGTAGATCCTAACCTGGGACCAATAAGATATTTTGGACAGCCCACCTACCCACTCACTTTCCCCACTTCATTCTCCACCTCCTCCTCCAAGCTTGTCTCGGCTGCCTCCTCCTCCTCACCTCATTTGCACCATAGATTCATCCAAATTAAGTGGTTAAATTACCTTTTTTGATAGGTAAGTAAGGGGGGAAGCTATCTTTATGTTGTTCTCCATCTCCAACAACGTGCACATGCACTTTTTGTGGCCTAGCTAGATCTATGTATGTTCGTGGTGTTGCATATGTTTGTGGTGTTGCATATATGTTTGTGTTTGCAGGTACCGGTATTTGAAATGCGATAGTTGCCAATATTTGCCGGAATGTTGATTCATTTCCGTTTCGGCAAGAATTTTGGCACTATGCCTTTTTTTCGTCCTATTTTTAGGGAAAGTCATGCCAAATTTTTTCTTGGTTCTAAAATATCATTTTGCTCTACCCCGCAGGCGACAATGGTCCGCACGATGACCGAAGGCATCGTGAATAGGTTTTTGAGCTCCGCGAAGGCCGAGATGCTTCAAAAGAACGAGATGGAGATAAGATGTCCGTGTCGAAATGCAAGCTGAAGAGCCATATTGCGGACCCGGATTCCGGGCAGGTGCAGGACCACCTGCTCTTGCGTGGTTTCATGGATGGCTATCGGTGGCAAGGTGAGAAGATGACTATGAAGTCGTCCATGGGGGTCGGGCAAGAAATGAGGAAGGGCAGCAAGACAACCACCGCGGCTCGGGCGGGCGAGAAGACGAAGAATCTCCAGGACATGATCACGACGGTGATGCTGTACACAGTCATCATGTAGAAGATGCTGGACATGATGATGAGGAAGATGCCGGAGTAGACGAAGGGCATGATCATGAAGATGAAGATGTTGGTGGAGCAGACAACGATGGACCATCGATGGGCTGGGTGCAGGACCCTCATATTTAAGAGCTGCTTCTCAAGCAGACGAATAACGCAAGAGTTGTCGCCCGAGAGAAAGCCAAGCTGGATCAACTAGAGATAGACGCGGTTACTCCATTGTATGAAGGATGCAGGCCCAAGGATACCCGCCTGAAAGTAACGCTCATGGCTCTGGAGATAAAGGTAAAACACAAAATGACCGACGCATGCTTCGACGAGAACATGTCATTCTGGCACGAACGTCTTCCCAAGGGGAACAAGTGGCCGACTAGTTTTGAGGAGGCGAAGAAAATCGTGTGTCCTCTGGATTTACTGCACGTGAAATACCATGTGTGCATGAACATTTGCATCATTTATCGGGACGAGCACGCGGAGTCTACCATATGTCCGATGTGCGGCGTCACTCGATACAAGAAGAGGAAGAAAGCTCCTCGAAAACTGGTGTGGTACTTTCCGATCACTCCTCGTCTGCAGCGGTATTTCGTGGACCCTAAGGTAGCAAAGCTCCTGCGTTGGCACGCGGATAGGGAGGAGAAGAAGCCAGAAGATGACACAAATGATCCGGAGATAAATAAAAAAGACAAGATCTTGAGTCACCCAAAGGATGCGAGCGCTGGCAAGCGTTGAACTTCAAACACCTGAATTTGCGAAGGATCCAAGGAACATCGTCTTGGGCGCGAGCATCGATGGAGTCAATCCGTTTGGCAGCTAGAGAAGCACACATAGCTTTTGGCATGTGTTTGTGTGGATGTACAACCTTCCCCGGTTGTGCATGAAGAGGAAGTACATTCACATGAGTATGCTAATTGAAGGGCGAAAAACCAGGAACGAGATCAATCGTATCTAGGGCTCTTTGAAAGAGGAGCTAGACACGCTGTGGAAAACGCCAGCCAATACGTGGGACGCCGCAGAGAAAGAATATTTCCCTATGAGAGCCGCACTGCTCACGACGGTGCATGACTATCTCGGTTATGGATATCTCGTGGGGCAGGTGGTCCACGGATTTTTTGGATGCGTCAGGTGCATGGATGACACAACGTATCGCCAGCTAGATAGAGATCCCAGGTATTCGGAAACCATGTTCATGGGACATCGAAGGTGGCTTCGCGACGATGACCCGTGGAGGAAACGCAAGGATCTGTTCGATGGTGAAACCGAACCCCGAAGACGCCCACGTACGAGGAGCGGCGAGGAAATAGACCAGCTGTTGAAAAATAGGAAAGATTTCCCACTGCCGAGAAAGAAGCAAAAGGCGCCAAAGCCGGCAAAGAAGCGAAAGGCGCCAGACCCGCTGCTGAAGGTGTGGAAAACGAGGTCTGTTTTCTGGGACTTTCCGTACTGGAAGATCCACCGTG
Source organism: Aegilops speltoides (assembly GCA_021437245.1). NCBI lineage: Eukaryota > Viridiplantae > Streptophyta > Magnoliopsida > Poales > Poaceae > Aegilops > Aegilops speltoides. Next base: position 359,461,663 of record CM038147.1, on the reverse strand, counting down.
TGCCTCACAGCCTTGATGTCATGCATATCACAAAGAACGTGTGCGAGAGTCTGCTTGGTACCCTGCTCAACATGCCAGAGAGGACTAAAGATGGGCCAAAAACAAAGGCAGACTTGAAATCAATGGGCATCAGGGAGGATCTTCACGCTAATGATGATGATGATGAAGCGAATCAGGACACGGAAAGTCATCGCAAAGGCAAAAAGGCTAAGAAGACCGGAAATGACTACCGTCTCGCGTGCTTCACTCTAAGTCAGGAGGAGATCGAGCAGTTTTTCACCTGCCTCATAGGAGTAAAACTTCTTTACGGTTACGGGGGGAAGATAAGCAGATACCTAGACCCAGCGAAGCAGAAGTTTAGCGGGATGAAGTCTCACGACTTCCACGTGCTGATGACGTAGATACTTCCAGTTGCAATCCGTGGGATCATGGACGCGCACGTTGATACGTCTCCAGCGTATCTATAATTTTTCATTGCTCCATGCTACTTTATCTACTGTTTTAGGCAATATTGGGCTTTATTATCCACTTTTATATTATTTTTGGGACTAACCTATAAACCGGAGCCCAGCCTAGATTTGCTGTTTTATGCCTATTTTAGTGTTTCGAGGAAAAGGAATATCAGATGGAGTCAAACGGAACGAAATCAACTGGAGAAGTTATTTTTGGAAGGAAAGCAACCCAGGGAACTTGGAGATACGGGCTGCCCATGAGGGTGGGGGGCGCGCCCACCCCCCCGGGCGTGCCCCCTACCTCGTGGGGCCCCCGTAGCTCCACCGACGTACCCCCTGCACCCATATATACACTTGTACCCTAAAAACTTCCAGGACAGAAGATAGATCGGGAGTTCCTCCGCCGCAAGCCTCTGTAGCCACCAAAAACCTCTCGGGAGCCCGTTCCGGCACCCTGCCGGAGGGGGAACCCATCACCGGCAAGGTAGTCAGAATCCCGACTCAACTGCTAGAATCCTACGACTTCATGACCCTACGAAAGAATGTCGATCCAAGTCCCACTATGAATCCGGATCAGGTAGAGTCCATGTTGAGTCGCGATCCAAATCATAGAATCCAGTACAAAACTGCGGAATCCCAACTATGCCATGGACTATGCCCGATTCTACTAAATTATCTAAGACATTTGTTTAGTTGTAGCAGAATACTATGCCATCATTCAGACCCTTTTTCACATGCTCATGGCCCTTTATTGCCCTCCCAAGCCCAAATGCTCAGTCGCTGACATCTTTATCTGGCTCTCAGAAACCCTAGATCAAAATGAGGACCAGGCTTGTCAACGGATGGAATTAGCGTAAGAAGGAGGATGCGTCAAGATCAATCGGAGAATGAGAGAAAGATCCGTCAAGGTTCAACACTGCGGATTAGCTATACAAGTGATCGACTATTCATGAACTGTTAAAAAACCTCCTAAGTAAATTTCATGCACGGAAGATTTAAAGGTTCTATATATTTCCCTCTCATATGTGTTCCATACATGCAAGCTAGATTGTAGGATAGCCATGAAAAGAAGTGTAATACAACTACCATTGATGTGTATGTTTTTTCTCTATATTTATTATTAGAACTCTATAAAACCCATATAAATTTTTGGCATGGATACAAAATATCTTATTTGAGAAAATCTAGTAGAATCCTTGATTCCACGACTTGATACTACGACTCGATTCTGTCTAAGGAAAATCGATCCGACTCCGAATCCCGACTCTGACTACCTTGATCACCGGTGGCCATCTTCATCATCCCAGCGCTATCCACGATGAGGAGGGAGTAGTTCACCCTCGGGGCTGAGGGTATGTACCAGTAGCTATGTGTTCGATCTCTCTCTCTCTTGTGTTCTCTCTCGTGTTCCATCTATGGCACGATCTTGATGTATCCCGAGCTTTGCTATTGTAGTTGGATCTTATGATGTTTCTCCCCCTCTACTCTCTTGTGATGAATTGAGTTTCCCCTTTGAAGTTATCTTATTGGATTGAGTCTTTTATGAGAACACTTGATGTATGTCTTGCCGTGATTATCTGTGGTGACAATGGGATATCATGTGCCACTTGATGTATGTTTTGGTGATCAACTTGCGGGTTTCGTGACATTGGGAACCTATGCATAGGGGTTGGCACACGTTCTTGACTCTCCAGTAGAAACTTTGGGGCACTCTTTGAAGTACTTTTATGGTGGTTGGATGAATCTGAGATTGTGTGATGCATATCGTATAATCATGCCCACGGATACTTGAGGTGACAATGGACTATCTAGGTGACATTAGGGTTTTGGTTGATTTGTGTCTTAAGGTGTTATTCTAGTACGAACTCTTTTATAGATTGATTCGAAAGAATAACTTTGAGGTGGTTTCGTACCCTACCATAATCTCTATGTTTGTTCTCCGCTATTAGTGGCTTCGGAGTGACTCTTTGTTGCATGTTGAGGGCTTTTTATATGATCTATCTATGTTATTATTGTTGAGAGAACTTGCACTAGTGAAAGTATGAACCCTAGGCCTTGTTTCCTACCATTGCAATACCGTTTACGCTCACTTTAATTATTACCTACCTTGCTGTTTTTATTATTTCAGATTACAAAAACCTATATCTACTATCTATTTTGCACTTGTATCACCATCTCTTCGCCGAACTAGTGCACCTATACAATTTACCATTGTATTGGGTGTGTTGGGGACACAAGAGACTCTGTTATTTGGTTGCAGGGTTGCTTGAGAGAGACCATCTTCATCCTACGCCTCCTACGGATTGATAAACCTTAGGTCATCCACTTGAGGGAAATTTGCTACTGTCCTACAAACCTATGCACTTGCAGGCCCAACAACGTCTACAAGAAGAAGGTTTTGTAGTAGACATCAAGCTCTTTTCTGGCACCATTGCCGGGGAGGCTAGGTAAGTGAAGGTATATCTTTAGATCTTGCAATTGAATCTTTTTGTTTCTTGTTTTAGCACTAGTTTAGTTTATAAAAGAAAACTACAAAAAATGGAATTGAGTTTGTCTCATACGCTTCACCTTTTTAATATCTTTCGTGAATATGATGGAAAGGAAAATTGTGCTCAAGTGATAGAATAAGAAATCTCTAAATTGTTTGGCACTAAATCTTTGAATGATGAGCATGATTGCAATGTTGTTAGTACGAATTCTTTGAATATCCATGATGCTAATGATGATTGCACTAGTTATAATGAAAATGCCTCCAATAAGCATGTCAATTTTTGTGGAGTGCATTGGGCTTGCAAGGACACACCAAATAGGGAAGATAGATATTGCAAGAGGCATAATTACTTAGAAACTAAATGGTTGCAAGAAAGGCTAGATGCATGTGCTGAAAATTTATTTTTTCTTAGCCATACTTGTGAACTTTGCAATGAACATGGTCATTTTAGTACCCAATGCAAATTGTTTCATGATCGTATCGTGTCCAAAAATTGTGATGACTTGATTTCCGTCGCACATCATAATGAGCTTAGTTTGCTCCTGGGTTATGAAGAAATAAAATGTATAACTAAGATTATTCCAGAATTTGCCCTTGATAGAATTCTTCATTTTGATCTAGAAGAAATTTATATGTATTGTGCGGTGAATTGCATTGAAAATCCTTATATTGCCAATTACATAAAGAAAAGAAAACAAATAGAGGATGAAGAGAATACTAATGAAAGGGAAGAGGCTTCCCAATCTCCTCCTATTATTTCTTATGATGAATCAGGTAACGAGGAGCAGCCTTCTATTCAACCAATCTCATAAATAAGGAGCTCAAAGAGGAAGGTTGAACCCACACATAATGTGAAGAAGAAGAAGAAAAGAAGGAGCAACAAAGGTAGAAAGGTATCCCTCCCAAATGATGTTGCTCCTACTACTCATTGTGATGATGATAATTGCTATACTATTGGTGCTATCAATATTTTTAATGATGAGAGTGATTATGCTTATGATATGAAAGGGCCCAAGCTTGGGGAAGCTATGTTTGATTGGGATGAAATATTTGAGAATATATTTGCTGGAATTAATGTTTGTCCCAAACTTGGGGATGCTATGTTTAATGAAGATGATATTTTTAGCATCCCAAGTTTTGATATGCAAAGTTGTTATGATGATAGCATGCCTCCTACCTATGATGATTATATTGATGAAAGTGGGTTCGGAGGAGAGTAAACTTTAGGAAGTAGTGATCCCACTATTTTGGAGGATGTTAAATTTTATTGTGATGAATACGAAAGTGGATTTGGAAGAGTGTCAACTTTATTTAGTGATTCCACTATCTTGGGAGAGGTTTCAATCGATTATGATGAGAACGAAGTTGCTACTTATGATGATTATTGTGATGAAACTTATTCTATAAAAAGTAGTGATGATTATATTTATAAAACTTGTCATGATTATGATTACCTTTTTTCTGAACATTACTCTATTAATGTGGAAACAATTTTTAGTGTTCACGTCTCTTATGATACTCCCACTATTCCGAATGAGAAGGAATTTGCTTATGTGGAGAGTAGTAAATTTTCTATGCTAGTAGATCATGAAAAGAATGCTTTAGGTGCTGGTTATATTGTTGAATTCATTCATGGTGCTACTGAAAATTATTATGAGGGAGGAACATATGCTTGTAGGAATTGCAATAATATCAAGTTTCCTCTCTATGTGCTTAAATTCTTGAAGCTATGCTTGTGTTACCTTCCTATGCTTGTTGATTATTGTTCCCATAAGTTGTTTGCTCACAAAATCCCTATGCATAGGAAGTGTGTTAGACTTGAATGTGCTAGTCATATGCTTCATGATGCTCCCGTTATGTTTCAATTCCTATCTTTTATGTGAGCATCATTGTCATCATCATGCCTAGCTAGAAAGGCATTAAAGAAAAGCGCTTGTTGGGAGACAACCCAATATTTATCCTTACTGTTTTTGTGTGTCCACATGATAATGCTATTGTAGTAATCATGTTTTATTGGTTTTGTTTCAATAAAGTGCCAAGTAAGACCTTTAGGATGGCTTACGGGGATAGTTGTGTTGATCCTGCTAAAAATTAGAAACTTTTGCACCCAGTAAATTAGTTTTGTTAATTCACATAAACGTGCTTCTGATCTTACTCATTTTTCTCTGGATTGGTACACAAATTGCTTAGGACTTCCTAATTTGGTAGGATATTTGGAGTTCCATAAGTATACATTTGATCTGATTACTCTGATCTGCTCTGCTTTTTGATGATTCTGTTTTCTATGTGTTGTTTGCTTATTTTGATAGATCTATGGCTAGTATTAAGTTGTATGAACCATAGATAAGTTGAAGTACATTAGATATTACACCAATATGAATTTAGAATGAGTTCATTACATTACCTAAGTGGTGGTTTTATTTTCTTGTACTAACGGAGCTTACGAGTTTTCTGTTGAGTTTTGTGTTGTGGAGTTTTCAAGTTTTGGGTAAGGATTCGATGGACTATGGAATAAGGAGTGGAAAGAGCCTACGATTGGGGATGCCCGAGGCACCCCAAGGTAATATTCAAGGATAACCAAGCGTCTAAGCTTGGGGATGCCCCGGAAGGCATCCCCTCTTTCGTCTTCGGTCATCGGTAACTTTACTTGGAGCTATATTTTTATTCACCACATGATATGTGTTTTGCTTGGAGTGTCATGTCATTTTATTTTGTTTTGCTTGCTGTTTGAATAAAGTATGAAGATCTGAAATTATTAAATGGGAGAGTCTTCACATAGTTGCATAATTATTCGACTACTCATTGATCTTCACTTATATCTTTCGGAGTAGTTTGTTTTGCTCTAGTGCATCACCTATATCTTTTAAGAGCATGGTGGTAGTTTTATTTTGAAGAAATAGATGAACTCTCATGCTTCACTTAGATTATTTTGAGAGTCGTTAATAGCATGGTAATCTGCTTAATGTTCATATACTTGCTATTCAAGATATGTGAAACTTTCTTATCAGTGTGTTGAATACTAAGATAAGTTTGATGCTTGATAATTGTTTTGAGATATGGAGGTGATAATATCAAAGTCGTGCTAGTTGGGTAATTATGAATTCAAAGAATGCTTGTGTTGAAGTTTGCAAGTCCCGTAGCATGCACGTATGGTTAAAGTTGTGTAACAAATTTGAAACATGAAGTGTACCTGGCTTGTGCATCCTTATGAGTGGCGGTCGGGGACGAGCGATGGTCTTTTCCTACCAATCTATCCCCCTAGGAGCATGCACGTAGTACTTGGTTTTTGATGACTTGTAAATTTTTGCAATAAGTATATGAGTTCTTTTGACTAATGTTGAGTCCATGGATTATACGCACGCTCACCTTTCCGCCTTTGCTAGCCTCTTCGATACCGTGCATTGCCCTTTCTCACCTTGAGAGTTGGTGCAAACTTCGCCGGTGCATCCAAAACCCCGTGATACGATACGCTCTATCACACATAAACCTCCTTATATCTTCCTCAAAACAGCCACCATACCTACCTATCATGGCATTTCCATAGCCATTCCGAGATATATTGCCATGCAACTTCCATCATCATCATCATGACATACATTACTTTTGTCATATTGCCATTGCATGATCATGTAGTTGGCATCGTATTTGTGGCAAAGCCACCATGCATTATTTTTCATACATGTCACTCTTCATTCATTGCACCATCCCGGTACACCTCCGGAGGCATTCATATAGAGTCATATCTTGTTCTAAGTTTCGAGTTGTAATCCTTATGTTGTAATCAATAGAAGTGTGATGATCATCATTATTAGAGCATTGCCCAATCAAAAAAAGAGAAAGGCCAAAAAGAAAAAAAGAAAGGCCCAAAAAAAGAAAATAAATAAAAAGGGCAATGCTACTATCTCTTTTCCACACTTGTGCTTCAAAGTAGCACCTTGTTCTTCATATAGTGAGTCTCATATATTGTGCTTCAAAGTAGCACCTTGTTCTTCATGTAGTGAGTCTCATAAGTTGTCTTTTTATACTAGTGGGAATTTTTTATTATAGAACTTGGCTTGTATATTCCTACGATGGGCTTCCTCAAAATGCCCTAGGTCCTCATGAGCAAGCAAGTTGGATGCACACCCACTAGTTTTCTTTTGTTGAGCATTCCTAGCTCTAGTGCATCCGTTGCATGGCAATCCCTACTCCTCATGTTGACATCAATTGATGGGCATCTCCATAGCCCGTTGATTATCCTTGTCAATGTGAGACTTTCTCCTTTTTTGTCTTCTCCACACAATCCCCATCATCATATTCTATTCCACCCATAGTGCTATATCCATGGCTCACGCTCATGTATTGCGTGAAGGTTGAAAAAGTTTGAGACTATTTAAGTATGAAACAATTGCTTGGCTTGTCATCGGGGGTATAGAAGTTGGGAACATCTTTGTGTGACGAAAATGAAGCATAGCCTAGCTATATGATTTTGTAGGGATGAACTTTCTTTTGCCATGCTATTTTGAGAAGACATGATTGCTTTGATTAGTATGCTTGAAGTATTATTATTTTTATGTCAATATGAACTTTTGTCTTGAATCTTTCGGATCTGAATATCCATACAACAATTAAGAAGATTTACGTTGAAATTATGACAAAGTATCACTCCGCATCAAAAATTCTTTTTTCTCATTTACCTACTCGAGGACGAGCAGGAATTAAGCTTGGGGATGTTTGATACGTCTCCAATGTATCTATAATTTTTGATTGCTCCATGCTACTTTATCTACTGTTTTAGGCAATATTGGGCTTTATCATCCACTTTTATATTATTTTTGGGACTAACCTATTAACCGGAGGCCCAACCCAGATTTGCTGTTTTATGCCTATTTTAGTGTTTCGAGGAAAAGGAATATCAGATGGAGTCAAAACGGAACGAAATCAACTGGAGAAGTTATTTTTGGAAGGAAAGCAACCCAGGGAACTTGGAGTGCACGTCAGGGGAGATACGGGCTGCCCACGAGGGTGGGGGGCACCCCCCCGGGTGCGCCCCCCTTACCTCGTGGGGCCCCCGTAGCTCCACCGACGTACCCCCTGCACCCATATATACTCTTGTACCCTAAAACTTCCGCACAGTAAGATAGATCGGGAGTTCCGCCGCAAGCCTCAGAGCCACCAAAGCCTCTCGGGAGCCCGTTCAGGCACTCTGCGAGGGGGAACCCATCACCGTGGCCATCTTCATCATCCGGCGCTATCCATGACGAGGAGGGAGTAGTTCACCCTCGGGGCTGAGGGTATGTACCAGTAGCTATGTGTTTGATCTCTCTCTCTCTCCTGTTCTCTCTCGTATTCCATCTATGGCACGATCTTGATGTATCTCGAGCTTTGCTATTGTAGTTGGATCTTATGATGTTTCTCCCCCTCTACTCTCTTGTGATGAATTGAGTTTCCCCTTTGAAGTTATCTTATTGGATTGAGTCTTTTATGAGAACACTTGATGTATGTCTTGCCGTGATTATCTGTGGTGACAATGGGATATCATGTGCCACTTGATGTATGTTTTGGTGATCAACTTGCGGGTTTTGTGACATTGGGAACCTATGCATAGGGGTTGGCACAAATTCTTGACTCTCCGGTAGAAACTTTGGGGCACTCTTTGAAGTACTTTTATGTTGGTTGGATGAATCTGAGATTGTGTGATGCATATCGTATAATCATGCCCACGGATACTTGAGGTGACAATGGAGTATATAGGTGAAATTAGGGTTTTGGTTGATTTGTGTCTTAAGGTGTTATTCTAGTACGAACTCTTTTATAGATTGATCCGAAAGAATAAATTTGAGGTGGTTTCGTACCCTACCATAATCTCTACATTTGTTCTCCGCTATTAGTGGCTTCGGAGTGACTCTTTGTTGCATGTTGAGGGCTGTTATATGATCTATCTATGTTATTATTGTTGAGAGAACTTGCACTAGTGAAAGTATGAACCCTAGGCCTTGTTTCCTACCATTGCAATACCGTTTACGCTCACTTTTATTATTAGTTACCTTGCTGTTTTTATTATTTCAGATTACAAAAACCTATATCTACTATCTATTTTGCACTTGTATCACCATCTCTTCGCCGAACTAGTGCACCTATACAATTTACCATTGTATTGGGTGTGTTGGGGACACAAGAGACTCTCTGTTATTTGGTTGCAGGGTTGCTTGAGAGAGACCATCTTCATCCTACGCCTCCTACGGATTGATAAACCTTAGGTCATCCACTTGAGGGAAATTTGCTACTGTCCTACAAACCTGTGCACTTGTAGGCCCAACAACGTCTACAAGAAGAAGGTTGTGTAGTAGACATCACACGTCCGTGAAATGCTATTTGGCCTATGCAACTTTTTCGACGTCATCTCTTAGAAATCGGTTGGCCTGAGGCAACTCAGACGGCTACAGGAAGATATCGTGGTGATACTATGCGAGCTTGAGATGTACTTCCCGCCCGCATTCTTCGACGTTATGGTGCATCTGCTGGTCCATATCGTGGAGGATATCATCCAACTCGGGCCGACGTTCCTGCACAGCATGATGCCGTTCGAAAGGATGAATGGTGTCATCAAAGGATACGTTCGCAACATGTCACGTCCAGAGGGAAGCATAGCCAGGGGCTTTCTGACCGAAGAGTGCATCTCCTACTGCACGAATTATCTAGACATCGAGGACCCCGTTGGTCTGCCAGTCAACAGGCACCTCGGTAGGCTCGATGGATGGGGTCACCATGAGGGTCGCCGCGAAATGCATGTAGACTTCGAGGGTCGACTCGTCGACTTTGAAAGAGCAAACCTAGTCGCGCTACACCACATAGACGTGGTTGATCCTTGGGTGGTAGAGCACAAAACCTTTATTGAGAAGACGTACAATGACCGAGGCCAACAGAGGACGGACGGAGATATAATCAAAGAGCACAACTCATGTTTCACGCGTTGGTTCAAGCAGAAGCTTCTGTCGTACCCTTTACATGAGGATTCTTCCGCGGAAGAACAACTCATATTCTCCTTGTCACAGGGCGCCGAGCACAACTTGATGACCTATGAGGTGTACGATATCAATGGCTACACATTCTACACCGAGGACAAGAACATGAAGAGCGATGGTTATCAGAACTCCGGGGTGACGATGGAATCCTACACCGGTAACGACAAGGACAGATACTACAGAAGGGTCGAGGAGATCTGCGAGCTGAGCTACGCTGGAGAGAAGGTCCCGATGTTCCATGTCAGATGGGCCAAGAGCGTCCTAAAAGAAGACCGGTATTTCACCACCATGGTTATACCCGAAGCCAAATCCAAGACCACGGGCGCAAACGTCACCGCAAAAAATGAGCCATGGGTAGTGGCTTCCCAAGTGGACCAATGCTTCTTCATTACCGACCCGTCAAAGCCCAATCATGTTTTCATGAGGAGAGGCAAAAGGAAGATCATCGGAATGGATGGAGTAGCCAATGAGCAAGACTTCGACAAGTACAATGACCTGAAGATCGAACATGACAACGACGATGAAGTAGCAGCATACACCACAAGAAGAAGCAGGACCACCCTACCTAAAGGACGTCCGTTCCACAGAAGAACTCCATTTGCGAAAAAGAAGGGCAAGAAGATTGTGAACAGATAGCTAGCTAAGATCGATACCTTCATTTCTCAATTGTATTTCGACATATTCATAAATGTTTTTTCATGGGAACTTTTTGAATTCATGAATTTTTTTTCAAATTTGATGATATTTTTTCATATTCATAAATGTTTTACCAATTCACAAATGAATGCAACTAAAAATCCAAAAAAAGACTAGTTGTGCTTGGTTATATGTTACTCCCAAAAGCATATAAAGTTTGTCAAATTTGGAGCTATGGATATTTAGTTATGATTTAAACAAGTTTGAACATATTTAAACACAAATAAATATCAAACAACATTTTAAATGTTGTTAACATGGCAACAAAATGCATATTATTTTTCGACATGAAATTCTGAGCATCTAGCATATGTGACATGTTATATTTGGATGCATGGATAAAAAGATATGATTTAAACAAGTTTGAACATATTTAAACACAAATAAATATCAAACAGCATTTTAAATGTTGTTAACATGGCAAAAAACTGCATATTATTTTTCTACATGAAATTCTGAGCATCTAGCATATGTGACATGTTATATTTGGATGCATGGATAAAAAGATATGTGCAAAGAAAAAATATGTGCAAAGAAAAAAATGCATAAAAACAAAAATTGGGGAGCCTGGGAATCGAACCCAGGACCTACTAGTGTGTGTGCCGCGTGCTGACCAGTCAGGCTAGTGTGTGTGTTTTGATGGAGTTACAGTTAGGTGGTATATAACCTGAGTGCTCGAACTGTAAACAACTTTTTTTTTTCTAATGGCGCATTAGGGGGAGGTGCGCCATCGCTGTCGCCGTACTTATGGCACACTAGGGGGAGGTGCACTATTGCTAACCCTTCCCCCACTCCACCTATTCCCCTCTGGCCTCTCTCCCTCCCTCGCCAGATCCCCCACTCGACCCCAACAGTATGCCGCCGCCCTGCCTTGCTCCGCCCCCTCCGTCCGTCCTTGGCGCAGACGCTGTCGACGCCGCCGCCGCCTCTCTGGCTGTGGTCTTGCGCTGCCCAGCGCCGCCGCCCGACCCCGCGGACTCCACCCCGCCGCCCCCACGCACTCGAACAGATCGGCCGCCAGCGTGCTAGGGTTCCTCACCCCCGCCCGCTCCTCTCATCTCCTCCTCCTCCGATGAGCGAGGCCTCCTCCGCCCCGCCGCAGCCGGCGCAGCGGCCCGCGCGCCCACCCTGCCTGCCCCTGCCGTCCTCCGCCACCGGTCACCTCTGCAGCAACCGGCGAGCCAAGGACGGTGCCATGACCCTCGCCGCCACCTTCCGCCGCAAACGACTCCCAGATCCTAAGCAGGTATGTATTATACACCATGTTCCAGAGTACATCAACATCAAAAGAATTTGAATGGCGAGGGAAGAATTAGGGTGCCGATGATGTTGAAGAGACGCGCATTTGCATGTATCTTGCTAGGGATATGAATGTATGTGTAGCAGCATTGCAGTTTGGCGGTTTGTTTTCAGTCTACATATTCAGCAGGACTGACATGGTTCATTTTTAATAGCAGGCAGTCTGTAACATGTAGAAACGCATGCTCCAGTTTGTTACCATGAGAAAGGCACATACATAGAGTGATTGATGGGATTTGCTTCACTGGTTTTTCATCTTATCGTGTGCTTTAGCCTGTTGTCAATGTTTGATCCATCCATCAAACTATTTTCTGTTCATCAGCACATAGCATAGTGCACCGAAACCATATGTAGTTTCAAAAATCAGACCGGTGAGGCTGTCGGTTTAGTTTTTGATTGGTCGGACAGTTGGTTAATCGGTTCATATTGGAACCTCTAAAAAGATTTATATTTGGGAATGGAGAGAGTATGCATGTATGTGTAGCATTGCAGTTTGGTTGGTTTCAGTTTGTTGACCGCACAGAGGTCGGTCTCTCTCATCTCATGATGGTGTGGTACAGTACAGAGGCCGCAATGACTCTAACTGTTAAATAAAAATTCAGGCTTGTCAGCATGAGAAATGTAGTAAATAGTAGTACATGAAACATTTGCTTGTGTTATTCTGTGCTTTCATCTGTTTGTTGTTACTTAGACAGGAAATGTTTTCCATTCATCTAACTATTGTCTGCTTATACTAAAACTGTATTGTACTGTTTTTTACTTGACCAATGGATGCGGCTGTTTTAGTGAGTGTGATGACCGGGGGGATTCAAGTGCCACGGCCGATACTGTACTAGTTAAGACAAAATGATGAGATATGCTGCACATGCCTTGACTTGTGAATGTTGCCCCCTTCCAAAATCTAACCACAAGGGAAACATCATTTCAGTCTCACTCTTTCGCTTTCCCCCTTTGGAATTTAGATGTTAGAGTCTTGTTTGCTGTCTGGAACCTACTGTTATCCAGCTTCAGAAATTCCTACCCAATTTAATGCATGAGAAAAATCTGCTGCTGCTGATAGAAACCCCTGAATGATACTATTATTCATTTATGATAGTTTGTGAGATACAGAAATAGATAAATTTAAGTTTGTAATGGCTAACAGCCAGACATGTGAATCTGTTCTTGATACTCCTTTTCCCTTTTCTTAGAATCATCATATACAAATTAGAACCTTTCTAACATCTGCATATTTCAGGTTTCCGAGGAGGTAAAGGAAGTGAAGTTCAGACAGTGCAGCAGCAACACCTCCAAGGTGAGAAATATGTTCCTATTTATCTTTTTTTGCTCAAGTTCTTCAGTACATCATATAATATAGAGCTTATATATACTGATGATGAGTCTTGTTGAAACCTTACATATGTTGGTTCCTGCTTATTTGCTCCAATGGCACAAACTTGAGCTGCTAGCATAAAAAGTGTTGCAGGCGACAGACAGAGAGGAGCTACTGTCAAAAACTTGAGCTACTGTCAAAAAATTCAGTTAGGTACAGTTAGCATCATCTAAGAAAATGGCCATAATGTGCCCTGATAATGATGTATTTTGTCATAAAAATATATAGTAGTTTACTTCCATGAGTTGTTTTATTGAAATGGCACATTTGCATTGGAGTTTTATATATCTTTAGCCACTGTTCATTAACAGCAAGTCAGTTTTGCTGCTGTTATGCCTGTATTCACTACTGCTGCTGCTATACTTGTGATGATGTTACTTGTGATGATGCTACTTGTGATCTTCTGAAATGACCCATTGGCGACTTCATTACGCGGGGATAATGATTTTGCAGGTACCCCGAGAGGCCCTTGAGTTTGCGGAATGTCGATTAACTTCCGCTCGGCTAAGAATTTGGGTACTCCATATGTCCTATTTTCAGCAATGGTCATGCTGAAATTTTCCGTGAATTTTAGCATGACTTTGCTAAAAATAGGACATATGGGGTACTTGTGACTAATGCATGGGCCGGGGTATCTTAGTACTTAGTTAAGTAGGATCAACTGCCCCGCCATTCTTGCTGCATTAATGCTGCATTAAACCATAGGTGGCAATAGAGCCAAGTGATTAGGCCCAACTTAGAATTCTCCTTAGCATCGATAAACCCTAGATGATAAACCCAACATACGTGAGCTAAGTGATTAGTGCCAAGTGATTAGGCCCAACCTAGGGTGCCTCGTCATCGATAAACCCTAAATGATGAAAACTTAACTTAGCATTTAGGGTGCCTCGGCGTCGACAAACCCTAAATGATGAAACCTTGACTTCTATAGGGTTCCTCGGTGTCGATGAGAAACTAAATGATGTACGCTTAGGCTTTTAGGGTGCCTCGGCATCAACAAACCCTAAATGATAAAAGCTTAGCTTTTAGGATGCCTCGGTGTCTACAAACCCTAATGATGAGACCATGATCTTGTTCCTTGACAATAACCAACTTTTTGACCAAACTTTTTTCCTATTTAGAGCGAAACATGGCCCACAACGATGAGGCCGGTGGTTCGGGCGGCAAGCAATTCTGGGAGCTGTCCCAGGAGTTGGAGGAAGAACCTCACCGCTATGAGGACGCCGCGGAAGACACCGATCCTGACTACACAACCCCTAGTGGCGTCGGGGATGACACCATTGATGGTGCTGCCGAGGATGCCACCACTGATAGTGCCGCCAAGGATGCCACCACTGATGATGGCGGCGCACGCATAGATGGCAGCCAACCGAAGAGGCAACGGAAGGACCGGCGCCCGAATGCGCTCCGCACCGTCAAGGAGGAATTTACTCAAGTGGACTCCGACGGGCATCCAACGGAGCCCAAACATATAGTCAAAGGGTATTCGGTTCAGCTCAGGTGCATTCTCCAGAGCACCGTCTCGATCAACACCGAGAACCTTAGGCATAAGGACCGAGGGAATTTGCGCAACCTCCTCTTCACGAAGCTGCACGAACGATACAAGTTCCCCGCTGAATTTGAAAACACACGCCTCGTGGAATAAAGTGAATAAAGGCCGCCCTCACGAGGATGAGCACGACCTGTCTACTTGGAGAAGCGCGGTGAAGAGAATGATTGAGAAAGGTGATAGTTATGAGAAGATCAAGGCAAAAAATCCTTCGATCAGCGAAGATGACTACAAGGAGTTCAAGATCAAGTGCGAGAGCAGTGCAACCTCCGAATCAAGTTAGTGGGGGAAGGAAATGAGGGAGTTGAACTTAGGGGAACACAAACTCAGTCCCGGTGGTTACAGAGTGGCGGAGCCTATATGGGACAAGGAGGATGCGGAGCGTGAGAACAAGGCCTACCGCCCCGCTTCGAGAAATACAGCAGTGACAAGCAGACGAGGAACTATGTGAGGGCCCGGTACAAGGAGGACCCGATAACAAAGGAGCTTACCACGGATCCGAAGACCAGGGCGCTTGAGCTTGTTCTGGCGAAGGAGACTGAAAGCAGTAGCGCGGGGTCGTCTCAGAGCACACCTGCTTGGGACAGCACTCTAAATAGGGCGTTGAACGCAATGAAAAACAAGGATAAGCTCAGTAAGCCGTCGTCAGCTGGTCATGTGGCCGGCAAAGGCTTGTCCACAAAAATGGTCATCATACTATACCGCTGGTGGGCAAAAGGAGAAAAAGACCAGCTCAGAAAGCCAGTCGCGCGAGGTTCAAGAACTCAAGGCACAAGTGGCGCGGATTCCGGAGATTGTCCAAGAGCAAGTGCAACAACAACTGGGATCGACGCTCACCAGAATTATGCCTACCTTGATTCTTGGGCTAACGTCGTGGATTGCGAGTGGCTAACAGGGGCCGCCCCCGATTCCCAGCTTCACGGCCAGCAACTCGCACAACGCACAGGCGGCGCCATTGGTGTCTCTGGCGGCGCCATTGGTGTCTCTAGCGGTGGCGGTATTGGTGTCTCCGACGCTAGCATGACCGGCATTGGAGCTTAATGCACCCGGGTGTACGCCGGCCGGCACCTCGGCAGCAAGCGGCCCCTCCGTCAGTTGCACGCCCGCTGTTGGCGGTGCCTCGACATTAGCCGAGCTCGACGCCATCATCATGGTAACTAATTAAGCCTCTAGGCCGAGGACTTCATCTCCTTGCCTTTGACTGGGCATCCCTGATGCCCTACATGTTTTCACAGGGTGCCGCCGACGTTCCGTGCACTCTCCTGCACTTCATGAACGATGAGTTGGTCGATGTCGCCAAGGGCAACCCCGTGTTCCATGGTAAACCGATGCCACCCACCGTGTATAGAGTTCAACTAGTTCGGGAGGCTGCAACGAGTTGTTACCTCCGATTCGACCCGCCGGGGCAGACGAAGATGATCTGATGACCCTCAGCGCCTGCCTAAGCTGGCCCCTGCTTTGGCCGAAGAGCCAGATTCGTTTGGGGGCGGGGGAGACCACCCCAAAGACAACACCGCCAGTCGTGCCGACACCAAGCCATGGCAAGACCGCCGCAACGCTACCGGACATGCCGGACATCCCTATGGCACAGGATCCGAACATGCATATGGCACAGGATCTGGACGACGATGACAACGACGATGGCCGTACATTTAGCAACGTCGATAAGTACTTTGCCGAGCATGGGTACGATGACGAATTCTGCGGGCCTCTTTCTCAAGAACCCAACCAAGACGACCGCGGTCTAGCTGGTACGGCGGAGAAACCCAATTGCAATAGGCGTTGTCTAGCGTTCAGTTCTCAGGAGACGCCTCCAGCTGCCGACTTCACCGAGCCTCAGATAGCCGAGGTGCCAAATATTATCAACCCCAACACACTCAAGAAGGCGGTCTGTGAGCAGAACTCGGTCCCATTACAACAGAAGAAGAAGGCACGGAAAAGAAAGAGTACCAAGGGTGCGAGCCAGCCGGCACCGAGTACGATCCGTGCTTAGGACGGGCCACCTTCACCTAAGGATATCTCGAGGAGGGTGCATGTGGCGGGTAGGGCGATGCTACTGACAAATATGCTCAATGCTGCAACCGGTGCTATGTGGAGTCTGCATGACAGTGTTCTTTCTTTGGAGAAGCGGCGTCTCAGAGAGAATGATGTGGCATACCCGGTTTTCGTGGCCAAGGTGCCAGAGGGCAAGGGCTTTGTGGATGGCGCCATCGGAGGTACGATCGTCCTGCGGTTTGATGACATCTTTGCTATGTTTAACCTTCATCCGCTGCACTATACCTTCGTTCGCTATTTTATTTGAGTATGGAGATGCGGATCATTAGAGACAAGACCCCGGACATCGTGATAGTCGACCCCTTCTACATGCGTGCCAAGAACTTGTGCAGCGCTGGGGGCCGGCATGTCGCGAGTTCTTACCTCGAAGGCGTCATTCTGGCAAACCTAGATAAGGATAACTTCCTCGTGCCTTACTTTCCCGAGTAAGTCATCTCCTAACCGCCCCGTAACATATGATTTCTTAGATTTCGATCGTTCTTTTTTTTCTAACATTCCGTGTTCTGTGCAGTGACACACATTTCACACTCATCCTCTTAAGCCTGAAATATTCCATGGCGACGTATTTCGACCCGGAACGTGACTCCAAGATAGACTACACAAATATCAAGAAAGTTCTTGATGATGTTCTCCCTGGCTATGCCAGGAGGCACCTTCACCAACCCAGTTCGTAGGCGGTACGGTGCGCACGTGTTCGCCCACAATACAAAATTCTCCTGCGTCAAGCAGCCGCCTGGCGGTCAGAAGGATGCCTACTACGCCCTCCATCACATGCAGGCGATCGTACGGGACCATCATCACCTTCTGCTACCAGATAATCTCAAAGATTGGGCCGCGAGCTTGTCGGCAATCTAGGACGCAGACATCAGACAAGAATTCTTTCGCATCTAGTCGGAGATTGCGGAAATTATCCATCAAGATGTCCTTCGTACCTCGGGGCAGTTCTACCTCAGATATCAACCGTCCAACAGTGAGATAGACAAAATGCTACAAATGTAGGCTGACAACGCCCGTGATTTCATGACCATCACGACAGACGGCGGCTTCATCCACGCTCCGGTCCCATGAGTCGAGTCGAAAGTAGTGATGCTATGTGTAGTTCTGAAACATTGATTGGCTCATGTTGTAATTAAACTTTAATGAACTTGTATGTCTCTTTGGTTTGGACAATCGTTCAACTTAGATGTAATCGATGCTATTTATTAGTAGGACCATGAATCGTGCTATTAATGTCTTGCTTTTCTCTTCCGATCCTTTTGTTGCATACTTATATATTGCTTATGTATTGTCTGTTGTTTGGCTTGTGCATAGAGATGCCGTCGTATGTCGTGGTACAAGGGTAAGGTTCCTGAGTCTACGACAACTGGGAGGAGTGTCGGAGACAGGTTCACCGTTTCAGCGGTAACAGTTACAAAAGGGTACACCACTAGGGCGGAGGCGGAATCTAGATACTCCCGCTATCTAGCGGGAGAGAGGAGGGAGCGTTGGAGGAGCCGGATGAAGACCAGTTTCATCATGATGATGCTCATCGTGATGACCGCAGCTCTCTTCTATGTGATGGTAGTTTAGATGATCGATGTCGACTTGTAATGTGAAGACAAACTCGCTACTCGCGGTCTCGAGACTTGTAATATTCTATCTTTGTTCAGTCTTTTGAATTCAGAGACTAATATGATGAATTGTATTCGAAGACTAATATTCTATTGTATTCGATGAATCTGCTATTGCTGTGTGGTGTTGTCTAAATTCTGTCCAATAATATATTTTGTAACCTGTGAAAATATCAGAAAAAAATAATCCCTAATATTCATACTAGTGGCGCACCACACAAGACACTAATGGCGCACTGTGATAATCACACTAATGGCGCACCACCCACTGGTGCGCCATTACTATGCCAAAGCACATGGGTACATATGGCACCCTGGGAGGCATTCTAATGGCGCACTGTGGGCTATACTACTGGCGCACTACGTGGTGCTCCATTAGAACACCAGATACTAATGGCGCACCAGTGGTGCGCCATTAGAATTTAATTCTAATGGCGTGATGCTAGTGGCGCACTAGTAGTGCGCCATTAGTAGGCAAAATTGGTGCGCCACTAGCATGCCTTTTCCTAGTAGTGTAAGCTTAGTTGTGGCAAAGTTAGTCATGAACCAAACAGACCCTAAGTTCAACCATGGAGTCTTCTAGATTCTACATGTGGCAGTATCTGGTGGAATGTAGATGATATCCAATGGCCAGTAGTGCTCGGATTTGCCATCTTTGTACCATCGGATTGGCTTCATCCAACGACCAACTTTCAAAGTTATTCACACACTATATAGGGGGTATAGATATAGATGTGTCGGCCCGTGCGTTGCAATGGATCCAAAGTATATCTATTTAGTGGAGTGCACTATAAACACATTATCTATTTATTTTTATCTAACCTTTCATAGCCATGCAACCAAGCCACATAAGCTTCATGGGTGTCCCCCACATTATATTATTCATACTACGTTGACTGAAAAAAAGAAAAATCACCCAAAACGAGATCTTCCCGTTTATTGTTCCTACGATGTTGTGTCGTGCACATACCTAGTTGTATAGTGGTAGTACTAGTTGTATAGTGGTACAAACTTGGTACTAGTAGGAGTAGTAGCATGAAATGCTCCTACTCTATCAACGAGCCCCATCTGACACCAAATTTCTTGGCTTCCGTGCTACAACTAGATCTTCACCTCGTTTCTGTTTTCCAACCCGGCGGCGGGCGGGTTGCGGTTTGCCAATAGTCGGTTTGCTCAACGGCGGTCCCAGATGAAAGTGAAAATGGCAGGCAACACGCCTTTCCTAAGGTATGTGTCGTGCCGTACAGGCCATGGAGTACTCCCGATTCCCGGGCGTGTGGCGGTGCGACGCGAACACGGCAGACCTTTTCCTTTTACTAGCAATGTGCCCGTGCGTTGCGACAGATCCAAAGCAGTAGAATAGTAGTACTTGTTCACAAACTTGAAAGAAATCACTCTTGTTTTGATATACTCCTAATATATTACTTTTCACTCAAAATATATTTCTCAGGCTGTGTTGATGAGGTGAGGGAGGGATGTGGTTGCTTTCAAGATAATAAGGGGTTTTCTGCAAATTGGAGCAGAGAAGTGGGCTATTGTTGCAAAAATGCCACAACTTACCTCACAGTAGTTAGATGCAGATCTAATGGTCAGAAACGACGAATGGCAGACTGAGTCTTCTATAGGAGTAGGAGTAGAGAAACATGTATAAATTGTAACATTTGGTTCTACTCCTTCTCACGATCTATAGATAGAAATAACGATTGGAAATGCTAGGGTGGGGCTATTTCCGCCAGATAAGCAGGGTACGTAGTAGTTAGGTTGGCGCACCATCGGTTTGGTCACATGCGGTCCGACATGTTCTAGTGTTTCTAGCAAGATGGCCGCGCGTTGCATGAAGTTGATGGAAAAGGTAAGCATAACTTATAAATTGACGGATGGAGTACTAGTTATAGTGATGCATATAATTAAGCAAAGGGATCACACATGTCGGTATTGACTGGAACGAGAATGCAACATCACAATAAGAATTAGGCCACGATGATGCAATCACAGTGGTGGTTACAAGAGGCAAGAAGAAATATGCATCCATCAACGTACGACCTCCTCCTCCACAACTTAGTGTGCCGGCCACCGACCGGCGACTAAGGAGCGACGACTTTTGTAGCGAGGTCAAGGTGCTTCTCAGCAAAGGCATCCAAGGCTCCCAGCTGGTTGAGGAAGGCCAACATCATAGTGTCCTCACTAGCCTTGTAGATACCCAAGTACACGATTTTCTCATACACGTGGATGTGTAGGTCGACGAATTCTTGCAGGGCGAGGCACCTCGTGGCGAGTGCGACCTCTAGGTGGACATTCTTCATGGCGTCGGCGGGCAGTCGTAGGGCCACCAGTGCTTGCAAGAGGTTTCGGCCATGAAGGCCGATTAGGGTGGCAGGCAATAAGGAACCCGGGCGCGCGAGATGGAGGAGTACGGCAATGTCGTCCGCGAGCTTCTTGAGGACAGTGAACTTGTTGGTGGTGGCAAAAATCATCTGGTCCAACTGAGAGTCGTAGTTGGCGTCGACGGCGACCATCCACTAGCCGGTCTGCAACACCGTCTGGAGACTATCCTCGGTGCCATGCCGCAGGCCAACATCATGGACCATCTGGCATAGCCGCTGGCCGCTCGTGCGCATTGCCGCCATGGGTCTGGAGTGAGCACTTTTGTGCTTATTGTAGGTGCTTAGGCAAATTCTTAGGCGCGTACGATCTGGTAGATGCATTGGAATGGAGGGCCGCCTTTGTATGAGGGCAAACTGCGTTGCATTCACATAGTGCAACCTCTTTTCCGGGTCCTCCTCCCATTACTTCCCTCATGCATTAATTGAAGGAGGATTCGTTGGTTGTTCAACATTTCGGGAACCGCTACTCCCTCCCTCGTCTGCATTAAAGTTGTATCGGGAACTACAACGCCCGCTGTCAAATTGAATAGTACTGCGTCGCCCACTGCACGCCTGGCTGAACATGCCTCCTCACCTCCATCAAACTCCTCCATTAAACCCGCATGCAAAGCGAGAAACCTACTCGGGCCACATGTCCATTCATGAGCGGCCCGGAATTAAACGCAACACCGGTTGAGCTCCTCCCGTCCGCCCTCGGTTTAAACGAGGCCAGACACCGGCCAAGCTCCTACTGTGCGCCCTCTATTTAAACGAGGCCAGACCAATAGCGGGCAAGAATCGCACCCGTCCGCCGCTCCCCCATCTCCTCCTTCACCATTTTCTCCACTCTTCCGATGGCTTCCGAGGAGCCGTTCTCAGGCATACTACCCAGATGGGTGGCCCGCCGAGCCCTTCGGATACGGGTGAGGCCGCTCGGTGCTTCACCAACCTTGCTTGGCCCAACAGAGCCAGTTGTCGCCCCAATCAGGCGCGTGGTTCAGCAAATCGCCGCTCCACTTCAGCTCGATGAGGAGTAACGAGTTGCTCCACGCCGGCATGGCAGCGAGCACGCCGGTACGGGCATCATCGCTCCTGCGGCGTACTACGCCACCAGTGTCTGCGGTGGCCGTACCTCCCATGTCTGTGGGCGCGCCTCCCGTGCCTGCGGACGCACCTCCCGTGCCTGCGGCAGTGCCATGCAGGCAGAGGCAGAAGCCGGGTGCGTGGAGAGCGACGAGTCGGTGGCCAGCTTCTCCGTGTCCGCCGCCATCATCGAGGAGAAGTAAAACACGAGAGGCCGCCGCCATTTGGGTCGCATGAAGGCCAATGCCGAGGCGACGACTGTGCATTCATGTGGTTTCTTTGCTACTTCGTCTCTTCCGATGACCTTCGTCGACCCCGCAAGTGTGTGCCGGACATGATGAAGACAAAGGGATCCGCGGGCGGCCATTTAGATTATGTACTCCCTCTCCAACTGGCGGGAAATATTTGTTCTAAGAATGGATAAATTGTATGTATCTATAACTAAAATAAGTCTAGATACATCCATTTCCAGGACAAGTATTTCCGAACGAAGGGAGTATTAATTATACCAAGAGAGCCAAATTAGCACCGCTTAGTTCATGTAAATGTTAATGAAATCCATCATGTTTATATGAAGATCTGGCTTTTTTATACGAAATCCTTCATGCTTATATGAAATCAGTCTGTGTTTGCACGAATTTCATTTGGTTGGTTAGAGTTGTGAAAATGTATGCCGTTGGCGTTTGATGTCGTCCTCCGCGGAAGGAAGCAGGAAGAAATTTGCCGGCTGCCGTTGGAGATGCTCTTATGCTGGAAATAATAGAGTGACATCCAATCCATTTGAGTTAATGATAACCCACAAGTATAGGGGATCGCAACAGTTTTTGAGGGTAGAGTATTCAACTCAAATTTATTGATTCGACACAAGGGGAGCCAAAGAATATTCTCAAGTATTAGCAGTTGAGTTGTCAATTCAACAACACCTAAATAACTTAGTATCTGCAGCAAAGTATTTAGTAGCAAAGTAGTATGATAGTAACGGTAACAGTAGCAAAAGTAACGATAGAAGTTTTGTAGTAATTGTAATAGTGGCAACGGTAAAGTAAATAAGCAAAGCACAATATGTGAAAAGCTCGTAGGCAATGGATCAGTGATGGATAATTATGTCGGATGCGATTCCTCATGTAATAGTTATAACATAGGGTGACACAGAACTAGCTCCAGTTCATCAATGTAATGTAAGCATGTATTCCGAATATAGTCATACATGCTTATGGAAAAGAACTTGCATGACATCTTTTGTCCTACCCTCCCGTGGTAGCGGGGTCCTAGTGGAAACTAAGGGATATTAAGGCCTCCTTTTAATAGAGAACCGGACCAAAGCATTAACACATAGTGAATACATGAACTCCTCAAACTATGGTCATCACCGAGAAGTATCCCGATTATTGTTACTTCGGGGTTGTCGGATCATAACACATAATAGGTGACTATAGAATTGCAAGATAGGATCAAGAACTCACATATATTCATGAAAACATAATAGGTTCAGATCTGAAATCATGGCACTCGGGCCCTAGTGACAAGCATTAAGCATAGCAAAGTCATAGCAACATCAATCTCAGAACATAGTGGATACTAGGGATCAAACCCTAACAAAACTAACTTGATTACATGGTAAATCTCATCCAACCCATCACCGTCCAGCAAGCCTACGATGGAATTACTCACGCACGGCGGTGAGCATCATGAAATTGGTGATGGAGGATGGTTGATGATGACGACGGCGATGAATCCCCCTCTCCGGAGTCCCGAACGGACTCCAGATCAGCTCTCCAGAGAGAGATTACGGCTTGGCGGCGGCTCCGTATCGTAAAACGCGATGAAAGTTTCTCTCTGATTTTTTTCTCCGTGAAAGAAAATATATGGAGTTGGAGTTGAGGTCGGTGGACGTCCAGGGGGCCCACGAGGCAGGGGGCACGCCCAGGGGGAGGGGGCGCGCCCCCAACCTCGTGGACAGGGTGTGGGCCCCCTGGCCTTGATTCTTTCGCCAGTATTTTTTATATTTTCCAAAAATAATCTCCGAGGATTTTCAGGTCATTCCAAGAACTTTTGTTTCTGCACAAAAATAACACCATGGCAATTCTGCTGAAAATAGCGTCAGTCCGGGTTAGTTCCATTCAAATCATGCAAGTTAGAGTCCAAAACAAGGGCAAAAGTGTTTGGAAAAGTAGATACGACGGAGACGTATCAACTCCCCCAAGCTTAAACCTTTGCTTATCCTCAAGCAATTCTGTTGACAAACTGAAAGTGATAAAGAAAACCATTTACAAACTCTGTTTGCTCTTGTTGCTGTAAATATGTAAATCCAGCATTCAAGTTTTTAGCAAAGATTATGAACTAACCATATTCACAATAACACTTAGGTCTCATGTTTACTCATATCAATGGCATAATCAACTAGCGAGCAATAATAATAAAACTCGGATGACAACACTTTCTCAAAACAATCATAATATGATATAACAAGATGGTATCTCGCTAGCCCTTTTTGAGACCGCAAAACATAAATGCAGAGCACCTTTAAAGATCAAGGACTGACTAAACATTGTAATTCATGGTAAAAGAGATCCAGTCAAGTCATACCCAATATAAACTAATAGTAATGCATGCAAATGACAGCGGTGCTCTCCAGTGGGTGCTTTTTAATAAGAGGGTGATGACTCAACATAAAAGTAAATAGATAGGCCCCTTCGCAGAGGGAAGTAGGGGTTTGTACAGGTGCCAGAGCTTGATTTTGAAATAGAGATGAATAACATTTTGAGCGGTATACTTTCACTGTCAACGCAACAACTATGAGATCTCGATATCTTACATACATACATTATAGGCGGTTCCCAAACAGAATGGTAAAGTTTATACTCCCCCACCACGAACAAGCATCAATCCATGGCTTGCTCGAAACAATGGATGCCTCCAACTAGCAAAAATCCTGGGGGAGTTTTGTTTAATTATTTTTGATTTGATTTGAGCATGGGACTGGGCATCCCAGTTACCAGCCATTTTCTTTTGAATGGGAAGCAGAGTCCACTCCTCTCGAGAATAACCCACCTAGCATGGAAGATACAGACAACCCTAGTTGATACATGAGCTGCTCGAGCATACAAAACAGAATTTCATTTGAAGGTTTGGAGTTTGGCACATACAAAATTTCTTGGAACGACAGGTAAATACCGCATATAGGAAGGTATGGTGGACTCATATGGAATAACCTTGGGGTTCATGGAGTTTGGATGCACAAGCAATATTCCCGCTTAGTACAGGTGAAGTCTAGCAAAAGACTGGGAAGCGACCAACTGAGAGAGCGACAACACTCATGAACATGCATTAAAATTAATCAACACCGAGTGCAAGCATGAGTAGGATATAATCCACCATGAACATAAATATCGTGAGGACTATGTTGATTTTGTTTCAACTACATGCGTGAACATGTGCCAAGTCGAGTCACTCGAATCATTCAAAGGAGGATACCACCCTATCATACCACATCACAACCATTTTAATAGCATGTTGGCACGCAAGGTAAACCATTATAAGCTCCTAGCTAATTAAGCATGGCATAAGCAACTATAATCTCTAATTGTCATTGCAAACATGTTTATTCATAATAGGCTGAATCAGGAACGATGGACTAAACATATTTACAAAAATAAGAGAGGTCGAGTTCATACCAGCTTCTCTCATCTCAATCAGTCCATCATATATCATCATTATTGCCTTTCACTTGCACGACCGAACGGCGTGGATAATAATAATAGTGCACGTGCATTGGACTAAGCTGGAATCTACAAGCATTCAATTCAAGGGAGAAGACAAGGTCATATGGGCTCTTGGTTAAATCAACAATCATGCATAGTAGAGCCACTTAAACATTTTCATTATGGTCTTCTCCTCTCGACCCCCAAAGAAAAGAAAAGAAATAAAACTATTTACACGAGAAAGCTCCCAACAAGCAAAAGAAGAACGAGAAATCTTTTTGGGTTTTCTTTTAATTACTACTACAAGCATGGAAATTAAACTAACTATTTTTTTTTGGTTTTTCTTAAGGTTTATCAAATACACAAGAAGAAAGCTAGAAAAAGAATTATAAACTAGCATGGATAGTACAATGAAAAAGTATGAGCACCGGCAACTAGAGTGAGTGTGCAAACATAAATATAATGTCGGTGAGGAATACGTACTCCCCCAAGCTTAGGCTTTTGGCCTAAGTTGGTCTATGGCCATGGATAGCCTGACTGATATCTGAAGTTGTACCTGGGGTCATACTGAGATGCATCAGCCAATGCCTCCTGAGCTGCGGCATGGCGGCGAGCTGCCTCCGTCCTCCTCTCGTATTCGGTTGCCTCCTCCCTGGTTACAACATATCTTCTTTTTGCCTGGTAATCAAAAAGGGCAGGAGCAGGGAAAGTAACATGGACAGCACGACGTCTGTCAAAGATTAGTCGATACTGGAGGAATTGTTCATTCCTCTCAAGAAAATGATGATTGACCACAGCATTATAATCTAAATAAGCAGGAGGCAACTCCCTATCACCCTCACGTGGAGGTATACCAAGATAATTAGCAACACGGGTCGCATAAATCCCTCCAAACAAATCTCCAACTAAACCATTATTATGCAACCTACGTGCAACAATTGCCCCCAAGTTGTAATCTTTATTACCCAATACAGCACTCTTGAGAACACAAAGATCAGGAACACACATGTGACATGCTTCATCCTTACCGTTAATGCATCTACCAATGAAGAGAGCAAAATAATGTATAGCAGGAAAATGAATGCTCCCTATGGTAGCTTGTGCTATTTCTCTAGATTCTCCCACAGTGATACTAGCAAGAAAGTCTTTATATTCTGATTTACGGAGTTTATTAACATTGCCCCACTTCAGGAGTTTGCAAGCAGTAGTAAAATCTTCTAGGTCCATGGTATATGATTGATCATAAATATCAAACATGACACTTTGAGAATTACGCGAAGATGTAAATTTAAACCTTCTCATGAATGATCAGTTAAATAATAGTACTGAGGACACTTATCTTGCATGAAGTCCTCACGATCGGCATTACACACATATGCATCAAATTCATCCTTGATACCTGCATTGACCATAAATTCTTCTGACGCCATTCACAAGGCCGCACATCAGCTTCCCTTGGTGGTTCATCGTCTTGCTCACGCATAGCGCACCTGGGTCCTTGCTTTCTTGAAGAACCACCTTGGTACATTTTCCTAAACATATTTCTTCCTCTAAAAAATTTCTAAAATTTTTAGTAACTCAAAATAAAAGTGAATCAAACTCAATAAAACTGATAGCAACTACTCCCACAAGTGCCTAGAGCCTATATCATGCATTAGAATTACTTGGGACCTCATAAATTTGACATGCAAGCTCAAGAACAGGGTCTCCTATGCAGCAAAAATTTGCAATGAATAAAGCACTAGAACAAAAACTAATTGGACCATTGGAGGAGTCACATACCAAGGAACAATCTCCCAAAGCAGTTTTGTGAATGGAGCTTTGAGCAAGGAGATCGAAAATCGCAGCAAAACGAGCTAGAACTCGTGCTTGAGCTGGATGGTGATTTTTTTGGGAGGAAGATGGAGTGTGTGGGTGCAGGTATAAGTGGAGTGGGGCCACCATGGGCCCACGAGGCAGGGGGCGCACCCTGTAAGGGTGGGCACGCCCTGGACCCTCGTGGCCAGGTGCTTGCCCCCTGCTATGTTCTCAGTGCCAAATATTCTCAAATATTCCAGAAAAAATCATACTAAATTGGCAGGGCATTTGGAGAACTTTTATTTTCGGGGTATTTTTTATTGCATGGATAATTCAGAAAATAGACAGATAATACTATTTTTGCTTTATTTAATGTAAATAACAGAAAGTAAAAAGAGGGTACAGAAGGTTGTGCCTTCTAGATTCATTCATCTCATGATCATCAAAAGGAATCCACTAACAAGGTTGATCAAGTTTTGTTAACAAACTCATTCCGAATAACATGGAACGGGAGAAATTTCGAATAACACTAGGTTACCTCAACGGGGATATGCACATCCCCAATAGTAAGAATATCATATTTCTTCTTGACAGTAGGAAGAGGAAATTCAAAACCTCCAATAATAATAGTTGGATTTTTTCCAATAGAATTGATGCTATGAACTTGAGGCTGTTTCCTTGGAAAGTGTACCATATGCTCCTTACCATTAACATGAAAAGTGACATTGCCTTTGTTGCAATCAATAACATCCCCTGCAGTATTCAAAAAGAGTCTACCAAGGATAATCGACATACTATCATCCTCGGGAATATCAGAATAACAAAGTCTGTTAAGATAGTGACGTTTGCAACCACAACAGGCACATCCTCACAAATACCGACAGGTATAGCAGTTGATTTATCAGCCATTTGCAAAGATATTTCAGTAGGTGTCAACTTATTCTGTCGGGGATATACCCCGCGGTGTAAACCGGCCGGAAGTTTAACCCGGCCGGACTGGACGACTCACTGGTAACCCGCCCGGAGCTTGGCGGTTCACGGGATACCCGCCCGGTCTTGGCGGTTCATTCAGAACTCCAACCAGGCGGGTCGATGGATGACGAGGCCCATGGCCCGAAGGCGGTTCACGCTAATGGTGGGCCGGTTTATGAGGAAAGCGTAAGGACTATTCTCCTACAAAGGAAGCAAGACTAGGACTCCACTTGTAATAGATTAATCCTAATCCTACTAGGACTAGTCATGTAACCCGCCCCTTCAACATATATAAGGAGGGGTAGGGCACCCCAAAGAGGGACAGGCTACAAGCAAGAAGAAACAATATTAGGGCTAGACACAAAGAGGAGAGCCGGTTTACGACGACTCCCTCGTGATGATAATGAGACCTAGCCTCAAACAGCATGTAGGGTTTTTACCGGATGATGTTTCCCGGGGCCCGAAGCTGTCTAAATCCCTGTCTTATGTTGCGTCTCTCGATTCCGCTCAACCCCTCTCAAGCTACCACATAGATGCGTTGGCCTCGCGACTAAGTCCTGACACTAAGGACATCTGCCGTGAGAAATCCACGGCAGTTGGCGCCCACCATGGGGCCTGACGCACGGTGGTGTTGAGTTCTTGGAGGGTTTTTTCTCGGGGATCAAGAAGTTTGCAATTCATCAGATGAAGACAAATTTGAGAAATTAGGATTGTGTCAGGTGTGCTGCCAAAAGATTGCCGAGTTAACGAGACCGACGGATGATCCAATTCAAAGCCGGGTCAAGTTTTTTTTGGAGCTCTTGCACGTTGGCAAGACTGACTATTTTTTCCATCAAGAGCCGCCATGATCCGAAGTACGCGAACAGGTTCTCCGCCCAATGACAGTTGTTCTACAGGGTTACTTCAAAGTCTCGTGTTTCGTCGAGTATCAAGACCGTTGGATTACTGCTAGTTCATGATCAAGCCAGCACCACGAAACGACCGCGATCCGGACTCCTCGGCCACCACAGGTCACGCCCTGTCTCCGGTCTGAGTCACCCTTGCGCCTTGTCTCCCGTCCGAGTCGCCGTCATGCCATCGCGCTGTGTTACGCATCACATCCGCGCAGCGGGTCTCGAAACCGAAGCCACCGTCCGAGTCTTACGCGTTATCTCCGCCCACGTTGGGGTTCTGTCTGTGCCACCATCATGGCCTTGGCCCGTCCGTGCGTTGAGTCAGCCTTGCCTCTGCCGCAAACTGTCGTGCCTCACCTTGGTCGCCTCGCCAGCTCCGCCCGGCGCGCCACGGGCCGTCTTGCCGCCTCTCCACCGGCTTGCAGCGCCTCTCAGCCCTCTGTCGGTTCACTGCTCCGCCTCGCCGGGGGCCTTCCCGAGCTGCCGTGCAGGAGTTGTCCCGCCCGTCAAAGACACTACCATGGCTGGCCTCCTACGTTTCGAGCCGCCCGGCTGCTCGTGCTGTGCTTCGTCTCCGCCTCCACAAGTCGCCAAGACTGACAGGTTTCCTACTACTGATTCAATTTGTACGTACAGATGAAGATCGGCTCCTCTACAATCTGCCAAGATGGACGCAAACGTCGGCTGTGCTACTGCTGTAAATTTGGAAATCACCTCTGTACTCATGCCCTTTGCCTGCTGTGAGCTGCCGGCGCTCCGAACCACTGTCGCGTCCTACCTCAACTCGTTGCTACAGACTACTTTGCCGCCGCGGCCTTACTTCAAGCCAGCCTGTCCCGCTTTTGCGAGAATGTCGTGTCACACGGCCCTGTTTTCGACATCCGCTGCGATTCTTTGCCCGCGTGTTCATGACGCCAAGCATTACTAAAGAGTTAAGGTATACTGAAGGCAGAGGACAGCCGAGCTGAGGTCTGGATGCCGTTTTGATGCCCAATAACTCCAGGAGAGATTTCTTGACCAGGTTATAACAAACGGGCAATGAGTGCCATTTGAATTTTATGGAACAAGCTAAATACGCAGCGTCAATTAAGCTTGGTCAGAGGCAAATTAGGCGTTGAATACGTAAAACATCAGTCGGATCCCTGTTGGACCAAGGGTGCTGCGCGCGTGGCCCTACCACATGTAACGCTGCCATTGTGCTGCATGAGCCATCATGATTCACGCGGACTCAGGCTCCTATTTACGACGTCGCTGAACCGCCATTTGCTTCTGCTCCCTATTAGTAATAAGAATGAGCAAAAACAACATCTGCTATACGGACAATTTGTGTCAAGCCGGAGATAATATCTACTATTGCTGCTGTTTAGGCAATACGTGCCAAAGTACAGGAAGAGAGAAACTAATATTACTAGTACTCCTACATGGGAAGGACAAAGATGTATGCACCAGGGATCCCTCACCGGCCGGTCCCTGCACGGGCGACGAGCGGCTCACGGGCAGCAGTGGTGGCGGATCAAAGACAGTGCCTAGCTCCAAGTCGCTCCTGCTCTACTTCGCCGGGCTCTCTCGCTGCAGCCCAAATCGCCGCTGGCCGGTCAAAGTTGCCGCAAGTAAAAACAACCAGATGGATCGTCCGTCCACCCGCGAGACTGGATCACGCATCCATGACGGTTTACTACGCGGAGGACAACTTGCTCGTCCGCACCCGCTTACAAACGCCGTGGCCGGTTTATCTGTCTGCTCCCGCGGTGATTCACCCGTGAGTGATTTCAACTTAACCTAGTGATCATCAACTTCATGGCGGATTATTTCTGGCCTGACACATCAGGTGATATCTATTTTAAATATATTTCATGGGCACATATTATTTTTGTCAAAGAGCAGTTTATCTTTGCCTTGGTCTGCAATATTGTTGATGCAGACAATTGTTCACTACATCAAAACGACGTGGTTGACTCTTTGCACGGTTTACAACACCGCGGCGGTTCATCTATCTGAGCGCCTCGATGCCGAGGTCGTCCTTTTAAATCCGCCTCTCGCGCCTGGTCTACACCAACACACCGGGCCGCACCTGTTTGCATGAGCTGTTTACTGAGTATGAGCAAGTCACTATTTGGGAAGCTCGGTTTTCTTTCAAGCAAAATGGAGGCAAATTATCATATACTATCAACCGCTGTCTGCACTGGGTGGTTCAATGGGCAGGCTCACAAGTCGCCGCCATTACAGTTTGGTTAACTTCAAATCACCAGTTGGAAGGAACTATTGGTCGAGTTGCTGACACGGCTCATACGGGATCATTTATAACCCACCGCAGTCACCTCAACCTTCTGTGGATTTACATCATGCTATCAACACCAATGATATACAAGTTATGTCGGTTTATATCACGGTCAAATATGGAGAGTTTCAAGCCAACTCCTCGAGTCACCTTGAGACTCGGGGGCTACGATGACATGACTCAGCAAATCTTGCCAGTTTTCAGCAAATTTAAGAACCTCAGGACGATGGAGGGAAAGATAACCCGGTCCAGGAGGCTACTATTATTTGAAGGCCGTCATAAAATTTCCGGCTTAGAAAGTATATGACAGTTACAAAATCCCGGCTCAATGAAAAGTTCTGGGTCATCAGAAAAGATTCCGGTTTAAAATCCGGCTCAAGGGAAGCCAGTCTCACTGAAGCTCTCAAATCCGGTATAAGAATTTCCGGTTCAAAAAGGAATTAACTTCTCGCAAGTTTGAAGACCGTCAGAAAATTTCCGGCTGAAAATGAAGATTCCGGTTTAAAATCCGGGTCAAGGGAAAGATGTCTCCCGCAAAGCTTTGAAGCCCTCAATATCCGGTTCAAGATCCCGGTTCAAGAAGAATTTATCTCTTGCAAAAAAAGTTAAAAATTACCGAAGAGGACCTGCTGCCATGATGCGCGGTTCAAACATGGGTATCATGCCTTATTGGCCTAACATATTATTGATCACATGGGGGCTTCTGCTTCATAAGGCGGGGTCTCTGTTCTTTTTTACATTATGCGTTGTTACACGGAGGTTCTGTCTTAAAGCGGCCTCCGGTTTACCCCTTCAATTTGTTTTTCATATCACTTGGGGCCTTGGTCGTATCCGAACCAACGCGACGCCTTTTGATAGGCGAAAGCCACCAGATCACTTGGGGACATGGTCAAGTCTAAACCAGTCATGCCTCTTGATCAGCCTAAGGCCACAAAATCACTTGGGGGCTTGGTCGAACCCGAACCATTGCCACGCCTTTTGATTGGCATATATGCCACGGTTTCATTTGGGGACCTGGCTGACTTGAACCATTGTCACTCCAATTGGGGGCTTGGTCCTGTCCAACCATGGTAACACCATTTGATCAGCTCAGTATAGCATGTTTTTTGCAAACGGTTTTATCATTGCCTTTGCTTGAAATTTTCTTTAATAAATATTTCTTCTTTGTTGCGTTCTTAAACCGACAAAATTCGCAGACCAGTTCGACTGTCAATTGACGGAACATGGTCAATTCTTAATCCGGAGACTATTTGCCTGGTTTGATTTTTTGATTTTATGTTACCATCTTATTATGGAGTAAACCGGTGTTCATTAACCCGGTTTGACTTTCAATTACAAGTTGTCAGTACACGATCAAGTTATAATCCGGAGACTATCAGCCCGGTCTGGTTTGACTACGAGTCGCCGGTATTATATATGGTTAAACCGGTGTTTGTCACAACCCGGTACGGTTTATCATAAACCAGCACAATATGGAAGGAGTTATCATTACTCAGATTGGGGTTATCACCCTTACTACAAAAAGTTGGTAAACCAATGATGAGATTCAATGTCAAAGGTATGATATATTTCATATTTGATTATTCTTAAGTGCAGCCTTGGTTATAAACCTAGGTTATATGTTGGGCATTATGACCCATCCGGCGGTAAACCGCCAGGACACTTTAAAATTGTTGTATGCAGAGACAGGTTGAATAAAGCATGATGATAAATTATCCGGTGTTTATTAAACCGCCGGCTTTAAGACGATAAGTCGCCAAGATATGATGAGAAATTGTCCGGTGTTTGTTAAAACCGGCCTGGCTTTGGACTATAAGTCCTCAGTATATATTTGGATTGCGCCATTGGAATCATGCGCTTATAAATCATTTGGTTATATTATTCAAATAGCCAAACTTGGCTGAATTTTCATTATGATATTGGATGAATAAGGTTTTCATACCGGATTATATTATCTTGAATAGCCAACATGGCTGGATTTTTATTATGGTTATTAAATATTATGATTGAGGTTTCAAAGTCGCTTTAGTGCAATGGATATTATTTTATCAAAGGATATGATTTATTCTACAATGGAAGGAATAGTCCCTAGTCGCTGCAGGCTTACGACCCGGCACTTGGGGGCTACATTATTCAAATTGAGATTACATGCAAGTCTCATGTCGCTGCAAGCATGCACCATGACACTTGGGGGCTAATGCAAAGTCATTCTTTGTTCATCTTATTGAAGACCCGACTCATCACATTATAATGAGCCGTCCCTTGGGGGCTACCAATTGCTCCTGTCAACAATTCAAGGTACACAAATTTTCATCTATTATTGAAGGATTCATTGCTCAGTTGGTAAAGCACAAAACTCTTAACCTTGTGGACGTGGGTTCAAGCCCTACGATGGAAGCTACATTATAAGGTGTTATTTTCATTGAAGTATATAATCAAGTCCCGGTTCAGTATTATTTTACTAAGCCGGCCCCTGGGGGCTACACATCACTGCTCAAGTCTACATGATTATATTTATAAAGTCCCTGCTAATTATTGCATAATGACCCGGCACTTGGGGGCTACACTGATTGCAGTTTTTAAGCGATTACTAGTCCCAGGTTGCTGCAAGCATGACAACCCGGCACTTGGGGGCTACATATATGGAGTATTCAGTTTATAAAGGAGGAACACTTATTGGAGCAAGTCTTAAGTTATCACTATGTTCTCCTCTTAAGACTTGGGGGCTACAGGTGTTATGCATATAAAGGAGGAACATCTTCTTTTTATTAGTTTTGAGCAAATCAGGAAGATCAATTACATGACCCGGTATGGATAACAATTATGACCTGGTGCCATCAATATTTATAAACCGGCCATTTTGGTAATGGTAAATCGGCAAGTTTTTACATCTTGAAACCGGTTGAATATCAGATGAGTATTTCAAGACCAATATTTCTTAAGCCGGCGCTTTGGAAGCCGACTCAAGTAGATTATTCTTCGCAATATTTTTCTATGAGAAACCAACATCAGCAATTTGAGTATGAAGCTGGTTGTTGACCCGGATTTTCTAGAAGGAGGAAATGACAAGGACTTAAGGATGATCAGATGCCTGTTTACAAGAATCCTTAACCTGGAACACAACCCGAAAAATTTGTTCTTGAGTTTTATTTTACAGGATCAGTTTAACATGGATAAATCCAAATTAAACTGGGGGCTAATGTCGGGGATATACCCTGGTGTAAACCGCCGGAAGTTTAACCCGCCGGACCGACGACTCATGGTAACCCGCCCGGAGCTTGGCGGTTCACGGGATACCCGCCCGGTCTTGGCGGTTCATTCGTAAACCGGCGGGCAGGTCAGATGGATGACGAGGCCCATGGCCCAGAAGGCTGGTTCAAGTTTAATGGTGGGCCGGTTTATGAGGAAAGCGTAAGGACTATTCTCCTACAAAGGAAGCAAGACTAGGACTCCACTTGTAATAGATTAATCCTAATCCTACTAGGACTAGTCATGTAACCCGCCCCTTCAACATATATAAGGAGGGGTAGGGCACCCCAAAGAGGGACAGGCTACAAGCAAGAAGAAACAATATTAGGGCTAGACACAAAGAGGAGAGCCGGTTTACGGCGACTCCCTCGTGATGATAATGAGACCTAGCCTCAAACAGCATGTAGGGTTTTTACCGGATGATGTTTCCCTGGGCCCGAAGCTGTCTAAATCCCTGTCTTATGTTGCGTCTCTCGATTCCGCTCAACCCCTCTCAAGCTACCACATAGATGCGTTGGCCTCGCGACTAAGTCCTGACACTAAGAACATCTGCCGTGACAAATCCACGACAGTTGGCGCCCACCGTCGGGCCTGACGCACGGTGGTGTTGAGTTCTTGGAGGGTTTTTTCTCGGGGATCAAGAAGTTTGCAATTCATTGGATGAAGACAAATTCAAGAAATTAGGATTGTGTCAGGTTTGCTGCCAAAAGATTGCCGAGTTAACGAGACCGACGGATGATCCAATTCAAAGTCGGGTCAAGTTTTTTTTGGAGCTCTTGCACGTTGGCAAGACTGACTATTTTTTCCATCAAGAGCCGCCATGATCCGAAGTACGCGAACAGGTTCTCCGCCCAATGACAGCTGTTCTACAGGGTTACTTCAAAGTCTCGTGTTTCGTCGAGTATCAAGACCGTTGGATTACTGCTAGTTCATGATCAAGCCAGCACCACGAAACGACCGCGATCCGGACTCCTCGGCCACCACGGGTCACGCCCTGTCTCCGGTCCGAGTCACCCTTGCGCCTCGTCTCCCGTCCGAGTCGCCGTCATGCCATCGCGCTGTGTTACGCATCACATCCGCGCAGTGGGTCTCGAAACCGAAGCCACCGTCTGAGTCTTACGCGTTATCTCCGCCCACGTTGGGGTTCTGTCTGTGCCACCATCATGGCCTTGGCCCGTCCGTGCGTTGAGTCAGCCTTGCCTCTGCCGCAAACTGTCGTGCCTCACCTTGGTTGCCTCGCCAGCTCCGCCCGGCGCGCCACGGGCCATCTTGCCGCCTCTCCACCGGCTTGCATCGCCTCTCAGCCCTCTGCCGGTTCACTGCTCCGCCTCGCCGGGGGCCTTCCCGAGCTGCCGTGCGGGAGTTGTCCCGCCCTTCAAAGACACTACCATGGCTGGCCTCCTCCGTTTCGAGCCGCCCGGCAGCTCTCGCTGTGCTTCGTCTCCGCCTCCACAAGTCGCCAAGACTGACAGGTTTCCTACTACTGATTCAATTTGTACGTACAGATGAAGATCGGCTCCTCTGCAATCTGCCAAGATGGACGCAAACATCGGCTGTGCTACTGCTGTAAATTTAGAAATCACCTCTGTACTCATGCCCTTTGCCTGCTGCGAGCTGCCGGCGCTCCGAACCACTGTCGCGTCCTACCTCAACTCGTTGCTACAGACTACTTTGCCGCCGCGGCCTTACTTCAAGCCAGCCCTGTTCCCGCTTTTGCAGAATGTCGTGTCACACGGCCCTGTTTCTGACATCCACTGTGATTCTTTGCCCACGTGTTCATGATGCCGTTACTACTAAAGAGTTAAGGTATACTGAAGGCAGAGGACAGCCGAGCTGAGGTCTGGATGTCGTTTTGATGCCCAATAACTCCAGGAGAGATTTCTGGACCAGGTTATAACAAACGGGCAATGAGTGCCATTTGAATTTTATGGAACAAGCTAAATACGCAGCGTCAATTAAGCTTGGTCAGAGGCAAATTAGGCGTTGAATACGTAAAACATCAGTCGGATCCCTGTTGGACCAAGGGTGCTGCGCGCGTGGCCCTACCGCATGTAACACTGCCATTGTGCTGCATGAGCCATCATGATTCACGCGACTCAGCTCCTATTTACGACGTTGTTGAACCGCCATTGCTTCGCTCCCTATCGATAATAAGAATGAGCAAAACAACATCGCTATACGGACAATTTGAGTCAAGCCGAGATAGTATCTACTATTGCTGCTGTTTAGGCAACACGTGCCAAAGTACAGAAGAGAGAAACTAATATTACTAGTACTCCTACATGGGAAGGACAAAGATGTGTGCACCAGGATCCTCACCGCCGGTCCTGCGCACAGGCGACGAGCGGCTCACGGCAGCGATGGTGGCGGATCAAAGACAGTGCCTAGCTCCAAGTCGCTCCTGCTCTACTTCGCCGGTGCTCTCTCGCTGCAGCCCAAGTCGCCGCTGGCCGGTCAAAGTTGCCGCAAGTAAAAACAACCAGATGGATCATCCGTCCACCCGCGAGACTGGATCACGCATCCACGCCGGTTTACAACGCGGAGGACAACTTGCTCGTCCGCACCCGCTTACAAACGCCGTGGCCGGTTTATCTGTCTGCTCCCGCGGTGATTCACCCGTGAGTGATTTCAACTTAACCTAGTGATCATCAACTTCATGGCGGATTATTTCTGGCCTGACACATCAGGTGATATCTATTTTAAATATATTTCATGGGCACATATTATTTTTGTCAAAGAGCAGTTTATCTTTGCCTTGGTCTGCAATATTGTTGATGCAGGACAATTGTTCACTACATCAAAATGACGTGGTTGACTCGCTGCGCCGGTTTACAACACCGCGGCGGTTCATCTATCGAGCGCCTCGATGCTGAGTTCGCCTTTTTCGCTCTCGCGGCCTGGTCTACACCAACACACCGGCCGCACTGTTTGCATGAGCTGTTTATCGAGTATGAGCAAGTCACTATTTGGGAAGCTCGGTTTTCTTTCAAGCAAAATGGAGGCAAATTATCATATACTATCAACCGCTATGCAGACTGGTGGTTCAATGGGCAAGCGCTGACAAGTCGCCGCCATTACAGTTTGGTTAACTTCAAATCACCAGTTGGAAGGAACTATTGGCCAAGTTGCTGACACGGCTCATACGGGATCATTTATAACCCACCGCAGTCACCTCAACCTTCTGTGGATTTACATCGTGCTATCAACACCAATGATATACAAGTTATGTCGGTTTATATCACGGTCAAATATGGAGAGTTTCAAGCCAACTCCTCGAGTCACCTTGAGACTCGGGGGCTACGATGACATGAATCAGCAAATCTTGCCAGTTTTCAGCAAATTTAAGAACCCCAGGACGATGGAGGGAAAGATAACCCGGTCCAGGAGGCTACTATTATTTGAAGGCCATTAGAAAATTTCCGGCTTAGAAAGTATATGACAGTTACAAAATCCCGGCTCAATGAAAAGTTCCGGGTCATCAGAAAAGATTCCGGTTTAAAATCCGGCTCAAGGGAAGCCAGTCTCACTGAAGCTCTCAAATCCGGTATAAGAATTTCCGGTTCAGAAAGGAATTAACTTCTCGCAAGTTCGAAGACCGTCAGAAAATTTCTGGCTGAAAATGAAGATTCCGGTTTAAAATCCGGGTCAAGGGAAAGATGTCTCCCACAAAGCTTTGAAGCCCTCAATATCCGGTTCAAGATCCCGGTTCAAGAAGAATTTATCTCTTGCAAAAAAAGTTAAAAATTACCGAAGAGGACCTGTTGCCATGATGTGCGGTTCAAACATGGGTATCATGCCTTATTGGCCTAACATATTATTGATCACATGGGGGCTTCTGCTTCATAAAGCGAGGTCTCTGTTCTTTTTTACATTATGCGTGGTTACACGGAGGTTCTGTCTTAAAGCGGCCTCCGGTTTACCCCTTGAAATTTGTTTTTCATATCACTTGGGGCCTTGGTCGTATCTGAACCAACGCGACGCCTTTTGATAGGCGAAAGCCACCAGATCACTTGGGGACATGGTCAAGTCTGAACCAGTCCGCCTCTTGATCGGCCTAAGGCCACAAAATCACTTGGGGGCTTGGTCGAACCTGAACCATTGCCACGCCTTTTGATTGGCATATATGCCACGGTTTCATTTGGGGACCTGGCTGACTTGAATCATTGTCACTCCAATTGGGGGCTTGGTCCTGTCCGACCATGGTAACACCATTTGATCAGCTCAGTATAGCATGTTTTTTGCAAACGGTTTTATCATTGCCTTTGCTTGAAATTTTCTTTAATAAATATTTCTTCTTTGTTGCGTTCTTAAACCGACAAAATTCGCAGACCGGTTCGACTGTCAATTGACGGAACACGGTCAATTCTTAATCCGGAGACTATTTGCCCGGTTTGATTTTTTGATTTTATGTTACCATCTTATTATGGAGTAAACCGGTGTTCATTAACCCGGTTTGACTTTCAATTACAAGTTGTCAGTACACGATCAAGTTATAATCCGGAGACTATCAGCCCGGTCTGGTTTGACTACGAGTCGCCGGTATTATATATGGTTAAACCGGTGTTTGTCACAACCCGGTACGGTTTATCATAAACCAGCACAATATGGAAGGAGTTATCATTACTCAGATTGGGGTTATCACCCTTACTACAAAAAGTTGGTAAACCAATGATGAGATTCAATGTCACAGGTATGATATATTTCATATTTGATTATTCTTAAGTGCAGCCTTGGTTATAAACCTAGGTTATATGTTGGGCATTATGACCCATCCGGCGATAAACCGCCAGGACACTTTAAAATTGTTGTATGCAGAGACAGTTTGAATAAAGCATGATGATAAATTATCCGGTGTTTATTAAACCGGCATGGCTTTAAGACGATAAGTCGCCAGTATATGATGAGAAATTGTCCGGTGTTTGTTAAACCGGCCTGGCTTTGGACTATAAGTCCTCAGTATATATTTGGATTGCGCCATTGGAATCATGCGCTTATAAATCATTTGGTTATATTATTCAAATAGCCAAACTTGGCTGAATTTTCATTAAGATATTGGATGAATAAGGTTTTCATACCGGATTATATTATCTTGAATAGCCAACATGGCTGGATTTTTATTATGGTTATTAAATATTATGATTGAGGTTTCAAAGTCGCTTTAGTGCAATGGATATTATTTTATGAAAGGATATGATTTATTCTACAATGGAAGGAATAGTCCCGAGTCGCTGCAGGCTTACGACCCGGCACTTGGGGGCTACATTATTCAAATTGAGATTACATGCAAGTCTCATGTCGCTGCAAGCATGCACCATGACACTTGGGGGCTAATGCAAAGTCATTCTTTGTTCATCTTATTGAAGACACGACTCATCACATTATAATGAGCCGTCCCTTGGGGGCTACCAATTGCTCCTGTCAACAATTCAAGGTACACAAATTTTCATATATAATTGAAGGATTCATTGCTCAGTTGGTAAAGCACAAAACTCTTAACCTTGTGGACGTGGGTTCAAGCCCTACGATGGAAGCTACATTATAAGGTGTTATTTTCATTGAAGTATATAATCAAGTCCCGGTTCAGTATTATTTTACTAAGCCGGCCCCTGGGGGCTACACATCACTGCTCAAGTCTACATGATTATATTTATAAAGTCCCTGCTAATTATTGCATAATGACTCGGCACTTGGGGGCTACACTAATTGAAGTTTTTAAGCAATTACAAGTCCCAGGTTGCTGCAAGCATGACAACCCGGCACTTGGGGGCTACATATATGGAGTATTCAGTTTATAAAGGAGGAACACTTATTGGAGCAAGTCTTAAGTTATCACTATGTTCTCCTCTTAAGACTTGGGGGCTACAGGTGTTATGCATATAAAGGAGGAACATCTTCTTTTTATTAGTTTTGAGCAAATCAGGAAGATCAATTACATGACCCGGTATGGATAACAATTATGACCTGCTGCCATCAATATTTATAAACCGGCCATTTTGGTAATGGTAAATCAGCAAGTTTTTACATCTTCAAATCGGTTGAATATCAGATGAGTATTTCAAGACCAATATTTCTTAAGCCGGCGCTTTGGAAGCCGACTCAAGTGGATTATTCTTCGCAATATTTTTCTATGAGAAACCAACGTCAGCAATTTGAGTATGAAGCTGGTTGTTGACCCGGATTTTCTAGAAGGAGGAAATGACAAGGACTTAAGGATGATCAGATGCCTGTTTACAAGAATCCTTAACCTGGAACACAACCCGACAAATTTGTTCTTGAGTTTTATTTTACAGGATCAGTTTAACATGGATAAATCCAAATTAAACTGGGGGCTAGTGTCAGGGATATACCCCACGGTGTAAACCGGCCGGAAGTTTAACCCGGCCGGACTGGACGACTCACTGGTAACCCGCCCGGAGCTTGGCGGTTCACGGGATACCCGCTCGGTCTTGGCGGTTCATTCGTAACCCGGCGGGCGGGTCAGATGGATGACGAGGCCCATGGCCCAGAAGGCCGGTTCACGTTTAATGGTGGGCCGGTTTATGAGGAAAGCGTAAGGACTATTCTCCTACAAAGGAAGCAAGACTAGGACTCCACTTGTAATAGATTAATCCTAATCCTACTAGGACTAGTCATGTAACCCGCCCCTTCAACATATATAAGGAGGGGTAGGGCACCCCAAAGAGGGACAGGCTACAAGCAAGAAGAAACAATATTAGGGCTAGACACAAAGAGGAGAGCGGTTTACTGGCGACTCCCTCGTGATGATAATGAGACCTAGCCTCAAACAGCATGTAGGGTTTTTACTGGGATGATGTTTCCGGGGCCAAGCTGTCTAAATCCCTGTCTTATGTTGCGTCTCTCGATTCCGCTCAACCCCTCTCAAGCTACCACATAGATGCGTTGGCCTCGCGACTAAGTCCTGACACTAAGGACATCTGCCGTGACAAATCCACGACATATTCAATTCAAGTCTACGATATAAAGAGAGAGGCATAACACTAACACCAACTCCAAGATCACATAAAGCAGTTTTAACATAGTTTCTTTTGATGGAGCATGGTATAGTTGGTACTCCCGGATCTCCAAGTTTCTTTGGCATTCTACATTTAAAAGTATAATTTGCAAGCATGGTGGAAATTTCAGCTTCTGCTATCTTTCTTCTATTTGTAATAATATCTTTCATGTATTTAGCATAAGGATTAACTTTAAGCATATCAGCTAAGCGCATACGTAAGAAGATAGGTTTAATCATTTCAGTAAAGCGCTCAAAATCCTCATCATCCTTTTTCTTGGATGGCTTAGGAGGAAAAGGCATGGGTTTCTAAACCCATGATTCTCTTTCTTTACCGTGCTTCCTAGCAACAAAGTCTCTCTTATCATAATGTTGATTCTTTGATTGTGGGTTATCAAGATCAACATCAGGTTCAATCTCTACATAATTATTATTGCTAGGTTGAGCATCAACATGAACATTATCATTAAAATTATCATTAGGTTCATGTTCATCACCAGATTGTGTTTCAGCATCAGAAATAGAAATATCATTGGGATTCTCAGGTGTGTCTACAACAGGTTCACTAGAAGCATGCAAAGTCCTATCATTTTTCTTTTTCTTCCTTATAGA
This sequence comes from Aegilops speltoides, assembly GCA_021437245.1. Taxonomy (NCBI): domain Eukaryota; kingdom Viridiplantae; phylum Streptophyta; class Magnoliopsida; order Poales; family Poaceae; genus Aegilops; species Aegilops speltoides. Next base: position 359,419,175 of record CM038147.1, on the reverse strand, counting down.
AGGACTGGGTGCATCTAAATTATTTCTCTGAGAATCTTGCTGAATTCTCTTAGGGTGGCCTTCAGGATACAAAGGTTCCTGAGTCATTCTACCAGTTCTAGTAGCCACTCTAACAGCAAAATCATATTTATTATTTAATTCATCGAGCAAATCGCTTTGAGCTTTAAGTGCTTGTTCTGCTTGAGTGGTAACCATAGAAGCATATTTACTAATGAGTTTAAGTTCACCTTTAACTCTAGCCATATAATCACTCAAGCGTCCAATCATGTAAGCATTACTTTTTAATTATCTACCAACATAAGCATTGAAGTTTTCTTGCCTAGCCATAAAGTCATCAAATTCATCCAAACATTGGCTAGGAAACTTAGTAGATGGGATTTCAACTTTATCATATCTATAGAGAGAATTTACCTTTACTACCTGTGTCGGGTTATGAAGACAAAGTGTTTCTTCAATAGGTGGTATATTAAGTCCGTGTATCTCTTCAACAGGAGGTAAATTCTTAACATCTTCAGCTTTAATACATTTTTTCATAGATTTCTTTGCCTCTTGCATATCTTCAGGACTGAGAAATAGAACACCCCTCTTCTTCAGAGTTGGTTTGGGAATAGGCTCAGGAGTTGGCTCAATTGGCTCAGGAATTGGCTCAAGAAGAGTCCAATTATTTTCATTAGTCAACATATTATTCAATAGCAATTCAGCTTGATCGACTGTTCTTTCCCTGAAAAACACAACCAGCACAACTATCCAAGTGGTCCTTGGAAGTATCAGTTAGTCCATTATAAAAGATATCAAGTATTTCATTTTTATTAAGAGGATGATCAGGCAAAGCATTAAGTAATCGGAGAAGCCTCCCCCAAGCTTGTGGGAGACTCTCTTCTTCAATTTGCAGAAAATTATATATTTCCCTCAAGGCAGGTTGTTTCTTATGAGCATGAAAATATTTAGCAGAGAAGTAATAAATCTTATCCAGGGGACTACGCACACAACCAAGCTCAAGAGAATTAAACCAAGTTTTAGCATCACCCTTTAATGAGAATGGAAATATCTTAAGGATATAATACTAGCGGGATTTCTCATCATTAGTGAACAGGGTGGCTATATCATTCAACTTAGTAAGTGTTGGGGAATGTAGTAATTTCAAAATTTTCCTACGCACACGCAAGATCATGGTGATGCATAGCAACGAGAGGGGAGACTGTTGTCCACGTACCCTCGTAGACCGAAAGCGGAAGCATTAGCACAACGCAGTTGATGTAGTCGTACGTCTTCACGGCCCGACCGATCAAGCACCAAAAGCACGACACCTTCGAGTTCTTGCACACGTTCATCTCGATGACGTCCCTCGAACTCCGATCCAACCGAGTGTCGAGGGAGAGTTCCGTCAGCACGACGGCATGGTGAGGATGATGATGTTCTACCGACGCAGGGCTTCGCCTAAGCACCGCTACGATATTATCGAGGTGGAATATGGTGGAGGGGGGCACCGCACACGACTAATAGATCTCAAGGATCAATTGTTGTGTCTAGAGGTGCCCCCCTGCCCTCGTATATAAAGGAGCAAGGGGGAGGCGGCCGGCCAAGGAGGAGGGCGCGCCAAGGGGGGAGTCCTACTCCCACCGGGAGTAGGACTCCTCCTTTCCTTGTGGGAGTAGTAGAAGGGAAGGAAAAAGGTGAAGGAAGGAAGGGGGCGCCCCCTCCCTAGTACAATTTGGACCAGTCCATGGGGAGTGGTGCGGCCACCCTTTGAGGCCTTTCTCTCCTTTCCCGTATGGCCCATTAAGGCCCAATACGAATTCCCGTAACTCTCTGGTACTCCGAAAAATACCCGAATCACTCAATACCTTTCCGAAGTCCGAATATAGTCGTCCATTTATCGATCTTTACGTCTCGACCATTTCGAGACTCCTCGTCATGTCCCTGATCTCATTAGGGACTCCGAACTACCTTCGGTACATCAAAACACATAAACTCATAATATAAATCGTCACCGAACTTTAAGCGTGCAGACCCTACGAGTTCGAGAACTATGTAGACATGACCGAGACATGTCTCCGGTCAATAACCAATAGAGGAACCTGGATGCTCATATTGGCTCCTACATATTCTACGAAGATCTTTATCGGTAAAACCGCATAACAACATACGTTGTTCCCTTTGTCATCGGTATGTTACTTGCCCGAGATTTGATCGTCGGTATCTCAATACCTAGTTCAATCTCGTTACCGGCAAGTCTCTTTACTCGTTATGTAATGCATCATCCTGCAACTAACTCATTAGTCACATTGCTTGCAAGGCTTATAGTGATGTGCATTACCGAGAGGGCCCAGAGATACCTCTCCGACAATCGGAGTGACAAATCCTAATCTCGAAATACGCCAACTCAACATGTACCTTCAGAGACACCTGTAGAGCTCCTTTATAATCACCCAGTTTTGTTGTGACGTTTGGTAGCACACAAAGTGTTCCTCCGGTAAACGGGAGTTGCATAATCTCATAGTCATAGGAACATGTATAAGTCATGAAGAAAGCAATAGCAACATACTAAATGATCAAGTGCTAAGCTAACGGAATGGGTCAAGTCAATCACATCATTCTCTAATGATGTGATCCCGTTAATCAAATGACAACTCATGTCTATGGCTAGGAAACTTAACCATCTTTGATTCAACGAGCTAGTCAAGTAGAGGCACACTAGTGACACTCTGTTTGTCTATGTATTCAGACATGTATCAAGTTTCCGGTTAATACAATTCTAGCATGAATAATAAGCATTTATCATGAAATGAGGAAATAAATAATAACTTTATTATTGCCTCTAGGGCATATTTCCTTCAGTCTCCCACTTGCACTAGAGTCAATAATCTAGTTCACATCATCATGTGATTTAACACCAATATTCATATCTATATATGATTAATACCCATAGTTCACATCGTCATGTGATCAACACCCAAAGGGTTTACTAGAGTCAATAATCTAGTTCACATCGCTATGTGATTAACACCCAAAGAGTACTAAGGTATGATCATGTTTTACTCGTGAGAGAAGTTTAGTCAACGGGTCTGTCACATTTAGAGCCGTATGTATTTTGAAAATATTCTATGTCTACAATGCTCTGCACGGAGCTACTCTAGCTAATTGCTCCCACTTTCAATATGTATCCAGATTGAGACTCAGAGTCATCTGGATTGGTGTAAAAGCTTGCACCGATGTAACTCTTTACGATGGGCTCTTTTATCACCTCCATAATCTAGAAATATTTCCTTAGTCCTTACTAAGGATATTCTTGACCACTGTCCAGTGATCTACTCTTAGATCAAACTTGTACTCCCTTGCTAAACTCAGAGAAAGGTATACAATAGGTCTAGTACACAACATAGCATACTTAATAGAACCTATGTCTAAGGCATAGGGAATGACTTTTCATTCTCTTTCTATTTTCTGCCATAGTCGGGAAAACTGTCAATTCTCAGAAGATCTTCTTCAGTCTTACTCAAAAGGTCCAATACTTTATGTATATTTGCCCTTTTTAGACAATTATACGTTCTAGAAGTTTCCATTTATTAATTGAATTCCTATAACAAGTAACAAGTGTTTTATTCCAAGATTAAGTTATTACTGAACAAAGATTTTTTTTATTATAAAGGATAAGATCAATTCGGAAGCGCTTTTTCTTATTCTAGCAGACGGAATTCCTTTGGTCTAATTTAGGACTTTCAAATCTATTTTGTTTTATCTAATTCTATGTACGTGTAAATAGCCTAATATGGGTTCACAATCAATAACATCCTCACCATCGAGAGTAACGATCAGTCGAAGAACACCATGCATTGATGGGTGTTGAGGGCCCATATTGACTATCATGAGATCTTTTCTTGTAAGCGGTAGACTCATACCCTTTCTTCCTTAATTCATTATTCCGTGGAGAGAGGCTCGGTGAGATAGACATGTCTGTGAAGATGCGTACTACCTGCACCTGGACAGAAAGACCCTATGAAGCTTTACTGTTCCCTGGGATTGGCTTTGGGCCTTTCTGCGCAGCTTAGGTGGAAGGCGAAGAAGGCCCCCCTTCCGGGGCGAGCCATCGATGAGATACCACTGAAGAGCTCGGATTCTAACCTTGTGTCGAACCGCGGGCCAAGGGGCAGTCTCGGTGAGACAGTTTCTATGGGGCGTAGGCCTCCCAAAAGGTAATGGAGGCGTGCAAAGGTTTCCTCGGGCTAGACGGACATTGGTCCTCGAGTGCAAAGGCAGAAGGGAGCTTGACTGCAAGACTCACCCATCGAGCAGAGACAAAAGTCGGCCTTAGTGATCCGACGGTGCCGAGTGGAAGGTCCGTCAGTTTTGAGTCTTACTCAACTTCACACCTTGCAAAGAACTCCTTCTTTGACTGTTCCATTTTGAATTACTTCAAAATCTTATCAAGGTATGTACTCATTAAAAAATCTTATCAAGCGTCTTGATCTATCTCTATAGATCTTGATGCTCAATGTGTAAGCAGCTTCACTGAGGTCTTTCATTGAAAAACTTTTTATTCAAGTATCCTTTTATGCTATCCAGAAATTCTATATCATTTCCAATCGACAATATGTCGTCCATATATAATATCAGAAATGCTACAGAGCTCCCACTCACTTTCTTGTAAATACAGGCTTCTCCGAAAGTCTGTATAAAACCATATACTTCGATCAACTCATCAAGCATATATTCCAACTTCGAGATGCTTGCACCAGTCCATAGATGGATCGCTGGAGCTTGCACATTTTGTTAGCACCTTTAGGATTGACAAAACCTTCTGGTTGCATCATATGCTACTCTTCTTTAATAAATCCATTAAGGAATGCAGTTTTGACATCCATTTGCCAGATTTCATAAAATGTGGCAATTGCTAACATGATTCAGACAGACTTAAGCATCGCTACAGGTGAGAAAGTCTCATCGTAGTCAACCCCTTGAACTTGTCGAAAACCTTTCACAACAAGTTGAGCTTTGTAGATAGTAACACTACTATCAGCGTCCGTCTTCTTCTTGAAGATCCATTTATTCTCAATGGCTTGCCGATCATCAGTCAAGTCCACCAAAAGTCCACACTTTGTTCTCATACATGGATCCCATCTCAGATTTTATGGCCTTAAGCCATTTTGCGGAATCTGGGCTCATCATCGCTTCCTCATAGTTCGTAGGTTTATCATGGTCTAGTAACATGACTTCCAGAATAGGATTACTGTACCACTATGGTGTGTATTGTACTTTGGAAGACCTGCGAGGTTTTGTATTAACTTAATATGAAGTTTCATGATCATCATCATTAGCTTCCTCACTAATTGGTGTAGGAATCACTGGAACTGATTTCTGTGATGAACTACTTTCCAATTCGGGAGAAGGTACAAATTACCTTATCAAGCTCTACTTTCCTCCCACTCACTTCTTTCGAGAGAAACTCCTTCTCTAGAAAGGATCCATTCTTAGCAACGAATATTTCGCCTTTGGATCTGTGATTAGAAGGTGTACCCAACAATTTCCTTTGGGCATCCTATGAAGACACATTTCTCCGATTTGGGTTCGAGCTTATCAGGTTGAAACTTTTTCACATAAGCATCGCAACTCCAAACTTTAAGAAACGACAGCTTAGGTTTATTGCTAAACCATTGTTCATACGGTGTCGTCACAACAGATTTAGATGGTGCCCTATTTAACGTGAATGCAGTTGTCTCTAATGCATAACCCCAAAACAATAGTGGTAAACTGATAAGAGACATCATAGATCGCACCATATCCATGCGGTTACGACGTTCCGACACACCATAACGCTGTGGTGTTCCAGGTGGCGTGAGCTGTGAAACTATTGCATATTGTTTTATATGAAGGCCAAACTCGTAACTCAAATATTCTCCTCCACAAGCAGATCGTAGAAACTTTATTTTCTTGTTACGATGATTCTCCACTTCACTCTGAAATTCTTTGAACTTTTCAAATGTTTCAGACTCTTGTTTCATTAAGAAGATATACTCATATCTACACAAATCATTTGTGAAGGTCAGAAAATAACGATACTTGCCACCAGCATCAACACTCATTGGACCGCATACATCGGTATGTATTATTTCCAATAAGTCAGTAGCTCGTTCCATTGTTCCAGAGAACAGAGTTTTAGTCATCTTGCCCAAAAGGCACGGTTCACAAACATCAAATGATTCATAACCAAGTGATTCCGAAAATCCATCTTCATGGAGTTTCTTCATGCGTTTTACACCGATATGACCCAAACGGCAGTGCCACGAATAAGTTGCACTATCATTATTAACTTTGCATCTTTTGGCATCAATATTATGAATATGTGTATCACTACGATCGAGATCCAACAAACTATTTTATTGGGTGTATGACCATTTAAGGTTTTATTCATGTAAACAGAACAACAATTATTCTCTGACTTTAAATGAATAACCGTATTGCAATAAACATGATCAAATCATATTCATGCTCAACGCAAACGCCAAATAACATTTATTTAGGTTCAACACTAATCCCGAAAGTATAGGGAGTGTGCGATGATGATCATATCAATCTTGGAACCACATCCAACACACATCGTCACTTCACCCTCAACTAGTCTTTGTTTATTCTGTAACTCCTGTTTCGTGTTACTAATTTTTTAGCAACCAAACAAGTATCAAATACCCAGGGGCTACTATAAACACTAGTAAGGTAAACATCAATAACCTGTATATCAAATATACCCTTGTTCACTCTGCCATCTTTCTTATGCACCAAATATTCAGGGAATTTCCGCTTCCAGTGACCATTTCCTTTGCAGTAGAAACACTTAGTTTCAGGTTTTGGTCCAGTTTTGGGCTTCTTCACGGGAGTGAAAACTTGCTTTCCATTCTACTTGAAGTTCCCTTTCTTTCCGTTTGCCTTTTTCTTGAAACTAGTGATCTTGTCAATCATCAACACTTAATGTTCTTTCTTGATTTCTACCTTCGTCGATTTCAACATCATGAGGAGCTCGGGAATCGTTTTCGTCATCCCTTTCATACTATAGTTCATCACGAAGTTCTACTAACTTGGTGATGGTGACTAGAGAACTCTGTCAATCACTATCTTATCTGGAAGATTAACTCCCACTTGATTCAAGCGATTGTACTACCCAGACAATCTGAGCACATGCTCACTAGTTGAGCAATTCTCCTCCATCTTTTAGCTATAGAACTTGTTGGAGACTTCATATCTCTCAACTCGGGTATTTGCTTGAAATATTAACTTCAACTCCTGGAACATCTCATATGGTCCATGACGTTCAAAACGTCTTTGAAGTCCCGATTCTAAGACGTTAAGCATGGTGCACTAAACTATCAAGTAGTCATCATATTGAGCTAGCCAAACGTTCATAACGTCTGCATTTGCTCCTGCAATAGGTCTGTCACCTAGAGGTGCATCAAGGAAATAATTGTTCTATGCAGCAATGAGGATAAACCTCAGATCACGGTCCCAGTCCGCATCATTGCTACTAACATCTTTTAACATAGTTTTTCTCTAGGAACATATCAAAATAAACACAGGGAAGCAACAATGCGAGCTATTGATCTACAACATAATTTGCAAAATACTATCAGGACTAAGTTCATGATAAATTAAAGTTCAATTAATCATATTACTTAAGAACTCCCACTTAGATAGACATCCCTCTAATTATCTAAGTGATCACATGATCCAAATCAACTAAACCATGTCCGATCATCACGTGAGATGGAGTAGTTTTCAATGGTCAACATCATTATGTTTATCATATCTACTATATGATTCACGCTCGACCTTTCGGTCTCAGTGTTCTGAGGCCATATTTGTATATTCTAGGCTTGTCAAGTTTAACCTGAGTATTCCGCGTGTGCAACTGTTTTGCACCCGTTGTATTTGAACGTAGAGCCTATCACACCCGATCATCACGTGGTGTCTTAGCATGAAGAACTTTCACAACGGTGCATACTCAGGGATAACACTTATACCTTGAAATTTAGTGAGAGATCATCTTATAAAGCTACCGCCGAACTAAACAAAATAAGATATATAAAAGATAAACATCACATGCAATCAAAATATGTGACATGATATGGCCATCATCATCTTGTGCCTTTTGATCTCCATCTCCAAAGTACTATCATGATCTCCATCGTCACCGGCATGACACCATGATCTCCATCATCTTGATCTATATCAATGTGTCGTCACATGGTCGTCTTGCCAACTATTGCTCTTGCAACTATTGCTATTGCATAGCAATAAAGTAAAGCAATTATTTGGCGCTTGCATCTTATGCAATAAGGAGACAACCATAAGGCTTCTACTAGTTGTGGATAAGTTCAACAAAACATGATCATCTCATACAACAACTTATATCTCATCACATCTTGACCATATCACATCAGAACACGCCCTGCAAAAACAAGTTAGACGTCCACTACTTTGTTGTTGCCAGTTTTACGTGGCTGCTACGGGCTGAGTAAGAACCATTCTTACCTATGCATCAAAACCACAACGATAGTTCGTCAAGTTAGTGCTGTTTTAACCTTCTCAAGGACCGGGCGTAGCCACACTCGGTTCAACTAAAGTTGGAGAAACTGACACCCTCTAGTCACCTGTGTGCAAAGCACGACGGTAAAACCAGTCTTGCGTAAGCGTACGCGTAATGTCGGTCTGGGCCGCTTCATCCAACAATACTGCCGAACCAAAGTATGACATGCTGGTAAGCAGTATGACTTGTATCGCCTACAACTCACTTGTGTTCTACTCATGCAAATAACATCTATGCACAAAACCTGGCTCGGATGCCACTGTTGGGGAACGTAGTAATTTCAAAATTTTCCTACGCACACGCAAGATCATGATGATGCATAGCAACGAGAGGGGAGAGTGTTGTCCACGTACCCTCGAGGCCAAAAGCAGGCGTTAGCACAACACAGTTGATGTAGTCGTACGTCTTCACGGCCCGACCGATCAAGCACCGAAAGCACGGCACCTCCGAGTTTTTGCACACGTTCAGCTTGATGACGTCCCTCGAACTCCAATCCAGCCGAGTGTCGAGGGAGAGTTCCGTCAGCACGGCGGCATGGTGACGATGATGATGTTCTACCGACGCAGGGCTTCGCCTAAGCACCGCTACGATATTATCGAGGTGGAATATGGTGGAGGGGGGCACCGCACACGGCTAATAGATCTCAAGGATCAATTGTTGTGTCTAGAGGTGCCCCCTGCCCTCGTATATAAAGGAGCAAGGGGGAGGCGGCCGGCCAAGGAGGAGTGCGCGCCAAGGGGGGAGTCCTACTCCCACCGCCTTTCCATGTGGGAGTAGGAGAAGGGAAGGAAAAGGAGAAGGAAGGAAGGGGCGCCCCCCTCCCTAGTCCAATTCGGACCAGTCCATGGGGAGGGGTGCGGCCACCCTTTGAGGCCTTTCTCTCCTTTCCCATATAGCCCATTAAGGCCCAATACAAATTCCCGTAACTCTCCGGTACTCCAAAAAATACCCGAATCGCTCGGAACCTTTCCGAAGTCCGAATATAGTCATCCAATATATCGATCTTTACGTCTCGACCATTTCGAGACTCCTCGTCATGTCCCCGATCTCATCCGGGACTCTGAACTAACTTCGGTACATCAAAACACATAAACTCATAATATAAATCGTCACCGAACTTTAAGCGTGTGGACCCTATGGGTTCGAGAACTATGTAGACATGACCGAGACATGTCTCCGGTCAATAACCAATAGAGGAGCCTGGATGCTCATATTGGTTCCTACATATTCTACGACGATCTTTATCGGTCAAACCGCATAACAACATATGTTGTTCCTTTTGTCATTGGTATGTTACTTGCCCGAGATTCGATCGTCGGTATCTCAATACCTAGTTCAATCTCGTTACCTGCAAGTCTCTTTACTCGTTATGTAATGCATCATCCTACAACTAACTCATTAGTCATATTGCTTGCAAGGCTTATAGTGATGTGCATTACTGAGAGGGCCCAGAGATACCTCTCCGACAATCGGAGTGACAGATCCTAATCTCGACATACACCAACTAAACATCTACCTTCGGAGACACCTGTAGAGCTCCTTTATAATCACCCAGTTACGTTGTGACGTTTGGTAGCACACAAAGTGTTCCTCAGGTAAACGGGAGTTGCATAATCTCATAATCATAGAAACATGTATAAGTCATGAAGAAAGCAATAGCAACATACTAAACGATCAAGTGCTAAGCCAACGGAATGGATCAAGTCAATCACATCATTCTCTAATGATGTGATCCCGTTAATCAAATGACAACTCATGTCTATGGCTAGGAAACTTAACCATTTTTGATTCAACGAGCTAGTCAAGTAGAGGCATACTAGTGACACTCTGTTTGTCTATGTATTCACACATGTATCAAGTTTCCGGTTAATATATTTCTAGCATGAATAATAAACATTTATCATGAAATAAGGAAATAAATAATAACTTTATTATTGCCTCTAGGGCATATTTCCTTCAGTAAGATATGCCACAACAGTTTCAGATTCATTGCCATAAAAAGGATCAGATTCAACCAAAGTAATTATCTCAGGATCGACAGAGAATTCATAATCCTTATCAGTAACAAAGATAGGTGAAGTAGCAAAAGCTGGGTCATATTTCATTCTAGCATTTAGAGATTTCTGTTTCCATTTAGCTAATAACTTCTTAAGATCAGATCTATCATTGCAAGCAAGAATAGCTCTAGTAGTTACTTCATCCATAACATAACCCTCAGGAACAACAGGCAATTCATACTTAGGGGGAGAACCTTCATCATCACTATCTTCAATAATTTCATCTTCAATAATTTCATTTTCTCTAACCCTAGCAAGTTGTTCATCTAGAAATTCACCTAATGGCAAAGTAGTATCAAGCACAGAAGTAGTTTCATCATAAGTATCGTGCATAGCAGAAGTGGCATTATCAATAACATGCGACATATCAGAATTCATAGCAGTAGCAGGCTTAGGTGTCGCAAGCTTACTCATAACAGAAGGAGAATCTAGTGCAGAGCTAGATGACAGTTCCATACCTCCCCTCGTAGTTGAGGGAAAAATCTTAGTTCTTTCATCTTTCAAGTTCTTCATAGTGACCAGCAGATATAAATCCCAAGTGACTCAAAGAATAGAGCTATGCTCCTCAGCAACGGCACCAGAAAATAGTCTTGATAACCCACAAGTATAGGGTATCGCAACAGTTTTTGAGGGTAGAGTATTCAACCCAAATTTATTGATTGGACACAAGGGGAGCCAAAGAATATTCTCAAGTATTAGCAGTTGAGTTTTCAATTCAACCACACCTGGATAACTTAGTATCTGCAACAAAGTATTTAGTAGCAAAGTAGTATGACAGTAATGGTAACAGTAGCAAAAGTAACGATATCAGTTTTGTAGTAATTGTAACAGTGGCAAGGGTAAAGTAAATAAGCAAAGCAAAATATGTGAAAAGCTCGTGGGCATTGGATCAGTTATGGATAACTATGTCGGATGTGATTCCTCATGTAATATTTATAACATAGGGTGACACAGAACTAGCTCCAGTTCATCAATGTAATGTAGGCATGTTTTCCGAATATAGTCATACGTGCTTATGGAAAAGAACTTGCATGACATCTTTTGTCCTACCCTCCCGTGGCAGCGGGGTCCTAGTGGAAACTAAGGGATATTAAGGCATCCCTTTAATAGAGAACCAGACCAAAGCATTAACACATAGTGAATACATGAACTCCTCAAACTACGGTCATCACCGAGAAGTATCCCGATTATTGTCACTTCGGGGTTGTCGGATCATAACACATAATAGGTGACTATAGACTTGCAAGATAGGATCAAGAACTCACATATATTCATGAAAACATAATAGGTTCAGATCTGAAATCATGGCACTTGGGCCCTAGTGACAAGCATTAAGCATAGCAAAGTCATAGCAACATCAATCTCAGAACATAGTGGATACTAGGGATCAAATCCTAACAAAACTAACTTGATTACATGGTAAATCTCATCCAACCCATCACCATCCAGCAAGCCTACGATGGAATTACTCACGCACGGCGGTGATCGTCATGAAATTGGTGATGGAGGATAGTTGATGATGACGACGGTGATGAATCCCCCTCTCCGGAGCCCCGAACGGACTCTAGATCAACCCTCCCGAGAGAGATTAGGGCTTGGCGGCGGCTCCGTATCGTAAAATGCGATGAAACTTTCTCCGTGAAAGCAAATATATGGAGTTGGAGTTGAGGTCGGTGGACGTCTAGGGGACCCATGAGGCTGGGGGGCGCGCCCAGGGGGAGGGGGCGCGCCCCCACCCTCGTGGACAGGGTGTGGGCCCCCTGGCCTTGATTATTTCGCCAGTATTTTTTATATTTTCCAAAAATAATCTCAGAGGATTTTCAGGTCATTCCGAGAACTTTTGTTTCTGCACAAAAATAACACCATGGCAATTCTGCTGAATACAGCGTCAGTCCGGGTTAGTTCCATTCAAATCATGCAAGTTAGAGTCCAAAACAAGGGCAAAAGTGTTTGGAAAAGTAGATACAACGGAGATGTATTAGTTAGTTGCGTGTATGATTGTCCCTCTATAAAAATTTGATTGCATGTACAGTCTACACGTGACTTGCAGGGTGGCTATAGCTTCGTACAGAAAGTTAAAAAGAAACAAGTCCATCCTTAATCTTGTATTCTAAGTACTCTGTGGGTTCCACTGTCAGTATAGTAGCGAAAGAAGTATATATTAAATAAGTAATATATAATATAAAAATCTAAAGTTAAAGACAGAATTCGAACTCATGTCATCGTGTTGCGAGCATCCCTAACCAGTCCAGCACATTTTTGTTGTAGACCATGTTGGAGATATATCTCCATGTCTACTCTTATACTCCACCCGTTCCTAAATATTTGTCTTTTTTAGATTTCAAATGGACTACCACATATGGATGTGTATGTAGACATATTTTAGAGTGTAGATTCACTCATTTTGCTCCGTATGTAGTCACTTGTTGAAATCTCTAAAAAGATCAATATTTAGGAACGGAGGGAGTAGAAAACAGAGTTGGTCATGATGGTGTGCGTGCCATCCTGCAATATAGGCCGTTATCTAACGAATAGGAAGGAAACTATGGTAATTTTGCAAAAAAAATCCCACACCCCTCTCCACGTTCGCAAATAAGGCCTTCCCTCGTCCATCCTTTTCTCTCACAAGATAAACTACTCGTACAAATGCATCTTGATGTTCCGTGCAATGCACGGGCATTTAGCTAGTTTCTTTTAAAATAGTTATTGTGATAATTGGGTTGAAGTGATATATTTTATGTCTTCCCCGAATGATTTCAGATTCACTAGTAGTAGCAAAGAAAAGGTTGCCTTGTTAATTAACAGAAAATATGGTGAAAACTATCACATGAGGCCGATAAAACCGAGGCACACTGGGTTCAGCGTCATCGTCACTACAGCTGTGCGCGCGCGAGAAGTCTACATATCGAGGGGGCTACTGAGCGAGGCACAGAGACACAATGTTTGAGAGAGAAACCAATTGATAGATTACGATCAGATCGAGTTGTCACCCTCCTGTTGTCATTGTTGGGATGGGGGTGGGAGGGGGAGGGAGAGAAAGACGTATCGAGAGTGTGCGCGGTAGGCACAGAGGCACAACTAGCGAGTGTGTGTATGTGTGTGTGTGTTTGAAAGAGGAGTAGATAGATTACTATCAAGATCGAGGTGCCACCCTACTACTTCGGTGTCGGGTAGTGTGTGTGTGTGTGTGTGTGTGTGTGTGTGTGTTTGAGAGAGAAGCCAGTCGATAGATTAGTATCAAGATCGAGATGTAACCCTACTCCTTCGGTGTTGGGAAGTGTGTGTGTGTGTGGGTGTGTGGGTGTGTGTGGGGGGGCAGTGACACTTAAATATCTCTACTCTTATAAAAACAGAGTTGGTGATGATGGTGTTCCTGCCATCCTGCAATATAGGCGATCCGATTTATATCCGACGGATAGGAAGGAAATTATGGCAATTTTGCAAAAAGATACCCACACCCCTCTCCACATTTGCAAATAAGGTATTACCTCGCTCATCCTTTTCTCCCACAAGATAAACTACTCATACAAATGCATCTTGATGCTCCGTGCAACGCATGGGCATCTTGCTAGTAGGGAGAAGGACTTTGTGTGACACATATCTAGCTATATTAAGGGATAGGTAGATAGCATGTGTGCGAGGCATACTTAAAGCCTCACGAAGATAAACAAACAGTGTGCATGCAAGTGCCGGAAAAAATGAAGCGATAAAAATGTGTACGCGCGTGTGTGTGTGTGTGTGTGTGTGAGAGAGAGAGAGAGAAAGAGAGAGAGAGAGAGAGAGAGAGATCTCAAAACAAAAGGTGCTCTGCTGGAATCCCATTGTATGTATTCATATGTTTCCGGAACTCGAGTTAACCTTAGGCATATGTGTGAGAGACATAATTATACTTTGAGACATTAGTGGCTGTGGGTGGGCGGGATTAAAGTGGTGGGCATGTTTGAGAGAGAAAGTGTGTGTGTTTTTGTGTGAGGGACTTGTAGGACGGGGTAGAAAAATGAATTCTAACCTTGACGGAGGGAGAGAAATACACAAAGTGCGCGCGTGTGATTCCGATGCCCACAGGGAAATGAGATATGTATGCATGTGAGAGAGATTGCACAATTCATTCACGTATCACTATGTAGCGATCGTGGACGTGCATCGTTTGAACATAAATCTATATCTTCTTCGTATCATGGCCAAAGGTACAATATCGATTCAACGCTATAAAGATTGGACACTCACATATCACATTTTTTCTATCTAAATAAACCTTTTCAGTTGTGCATGCCAAAGTTATAGTGATGTTTCTTCAAACAACCAATGTAGCTATCATGTACATACACCATTGTTACTCTTGCATTCAAATTCATTAGTATTGGATGATTTAAGGTTCTATTATGAAGTAATATATGTAATATTCATATATGAATTCAACGGGTAAGCAATTTATGAAATGGAGGCTATGTAATCATATGAGGTAACACTTTTCAGTAGCGGACTACCATATCCATTTCTTTTTGTGCGCATCTACACTAACACGTCAATGCATTATGTTTAAAGTAAATAACGAATGGCACTAAATTATCTATTTACACGAGAAATACATAGGCTGAGCGTTTGATCCCTTTTTTGTGAACGCGCCTCTACACCCGCATGATTGGCTGTGCCCGTGTGAACGTCCAAGTTATCGGCGCATCATCCCGAGTTATTGTCTTTTTTTGGGGTGGACTTCACACTAGTTATTAACTGCTGACGCGTGCCCCATGTACACAGTCTCGCATGACCTTCCCTCTAGCACGGTCCAAAATTAGTTGAAACTGGATACGAATGATCCCCCGGGCGGCAAAATCTCTCGCCTCCTTCTAAAATTTCCGCCACCTAGCCTTTAGCATGCGAAATTCCCCTTTTGTCCTTGGTGCACGGAGACAACAGTTACAATACCGCCCTCATCTACATAATAGGTCGGGGCTGCTTTGGTAATTTCCGGTTCCCACCACCACAAGTCACCCCCATTTCCTCTCCCCCTCCCCCCAAAACGACTAACTCCACAGCACCAGAGCATCTTACATCACGCTGTCCGTACTTCATCGGCCTTTCTACCACTCCCCTCTCGAAACCCTAGACTGCTCATCCACCGGCGTACCAAAGCCCATTCACTGCCAGCTGCGTCCACCTCACCGGATCTGCTTCTGCAGCCGCATCTACCCCTCCCATCTCCCTAGAAACAAGTAGACTGCTCATCCACCACTGTACCACAGCCCATTCAGTGCCGGCCTTGTCCACAGCGCCGGATCTTCTTCACCGGTACTCTCGTCAACATGGAAAGAAGCTGCAGCGGCTCACTCGTACTCCCACCGAGGCAGCCGTCCACACCCGGGAGCCGCCCCACCGACGCCCCCGTCGACGGCCACTGATCCTCTTCGCCAACACCTTCCTCAACCCTATCAGAGCCGCTTCGCTGACACCATCGTCAACCCTACCGGAGTAGCTTCGCCTATATGATTCTCAACCCTACCGTGGCCACTTTGCCAACTCACAATTCCACCGCCTCAGATCCGCTTCCTCGCACCCTCATCCAACCTACTGGAGCAGCTTCTGATGCCCCGTCCACGGCTGCAGATCCGCATCATCGACACCATCCTTAACCCAACCACCGGAGCAGCTTCACCTACGCCCTCGTCCACGACCACAGATCCGGTTCGCCCACACCGTAGTCCACCCTACCGGAGCCGCTCCACAAACACCCTACTCGACGGTTCTAGATCTCCTTACCGAACCCCGACAGCCAGCATAGCGTGATCACCCTTGATGTTTCTAACCTGATTCCCACCGTCTGGCAAGATGCCAAGCACCCGCCACGGCCTAGGTACTTGTCACCTTTAAACCCATCCAGCATCACCTGCCCGATGTACTTCAAATACACTAACAGGTCACTGTTACCTGTTATGCAGCTGGCAAAAACTACAAGGACGATGTTTCTTCTGGATCTAATAGCTTGGCCAACCAAGATCCTGGACTGAGGCATTGGTATGATCTTGTAAGTGCGTCTCTCTCTCTTGTATTGTTTTGTGCCTGCCAGCGTGCTTTGCTAGGATTTTCGACCAGTAATCCCTTTGTGCAGACAATGATTTCTACTACTGGCTGCTAAATTAGATATGTAGATGTCATACATGATACTACCTCGTACCTCCATTCCTAAATATAAGTGTTTCTAGAGATTCCACTATAGGATACGTACGGAGCAAAATGAGTGAATCTACACTCGAAAATGCATCTATATACATCTGTATGTGGTCCATACTAGAATCTCTACAAAGACATATATTTAGGAATAGAGGCAGTACATTACACAAAATCGTAGGTGGCATGTAGGAATTCCAGTGCACTACATTAGGCTCCCTTAGAGTGCCTGCTAGTCCAGCACACAGAGTCATGGCTAGTTTATGCTACACACACAATCATTAATTGGTGGTTTAAATATGCATAAGGGATATGCAATGTATTATCATGTAGAGATGTCTAAAATTAGACGTGTCAACTTGCAGATAGGGTTACACAATGAAAAAGTACAAGATATATGTGGCAATTTCACGGAACATCGCAAAAAAAGGAGAGGCAGTGGTGAGCCTATACAGTGTGCTATGGTACGTCACTCCTCCATTGCAATCATCATGGCATGTGATCTGTAAGTCAGTTTTATTGGCCAAGTTTCTTAGGGATAGGTATTATGAGTTATCCTAAGAAAATAAGCACCTGTGAATATAAGCTCCATGTAATAAGCCAACCAGTTCTTTTCATTGCCTTCCTTTTCAGCTAAGTTTTGTATGACCAGTGAAAAGTCTAGATTGCATTATATTTTTTCATTTTTCTGCCGATATGAAAATTAATTTGACTTGCAAACATCACAAATTGAACCCAGTGTAGTAATTAATATGATAGGAAAACAGACCATCACTATTTGTTCAAAATGCAAATACAAAGATACCATCTACTTGGCACAATCTACTTTGGTCAATGTCTTCCATAGAGATCCCATTGCCTAATTTAAATGAAGAACACATGACCCACATTTAAATGAAGAACAATTTTTTATTGAAATTCGATGGTCCAAGTGGCTGGT
Source organism: Aegilops speltoides (assembly GCA_021437245.1). Taxonomy (NCBI): domain Eukaryota; kingdom Viridiplantae; phylum Streptophyta; class Magnoliopsida; order Poales; family Poaceae; genus Aegilops; species Aegilops speltoides. Next base: position 359,401,438 of record CM038147.1, on the reverse strand, counting down.
TATTATCATATAGAAGTACCACCTGAAAGCATCATATAGTAGTAGCAGCAGCTCATAGCAACTCATCATACAACAACAGCAGCAGCAACAGCAGTGTGCAATTCATCATATACCAGCAACAGCTCATAGCAATTCATCATATAGCAGCAGCAGGAGTAGCTCATAGAAATTCATCATATAGAAGCAGCAGGAGCATCTCATAGCAATTCATCACATAGCAGCAACACGAGCAGCTCATAACAAGTCATCATATAGCAGCAGCACGAGCAGCTCATAGCAGTTCATCATACAGCAGCAGTAGGAGCAGCTTATAGCAACTCATCATATAGCAGCAGCAGCAGCTCATAGCAATTCATCATATAGCAGTAGCTCATAGCAATTCATCATATAGCAGCAGCAGGAGCAGCTCATAGCAATGCGTCATATAGCAGCAGCAGAAGCATCTCATAGCAATTCATCGTATAGTGGATCAGAATGAAAATTTGGCAAAAAAACAGAGGAGATCCTCACCTTGTTGGATGAGCTCATCCTTCAACAGAACCTCAAGGCCACGGCCTGGGAGGTGGGGAGGGGGAATAAGGTGCCTTCTGCCGCAGTGTGGCTTCAGCAGTAGTTGTGCGGCGCCCGCCAGAGTAGTGCATTGGACGGACCACAATGGAGCAACTGCTGGAGACCATGAGAATGAGGGGCGGCGCCAGAGGGAGGAGCAGCCGGGGAGATTTGCCCCTACCCGCCGGCCATGTAGCCTAGCTGGACAGAGCATCATCAAGGACCAGGCCAGATGGGACCAGTGGCGACGGCTCGCGGGAGGAACCCTAGTCTTTGCGAGCAAGGGATCGAGGTAGAGGGAAAGGGGAGAGAAGATGCAAGTGGGCAGGGCAATGAACGCTTGCGTGTTTGTTTTTACTTGAGGGTGAGGTGTGACGCGGGTGTCAGCAATTGCATTTTGAGTGTAATATAGGAACACAACAGAGTCATTTCACTATCCCCCCCTTCAATTTTTAGTGAGGTTCTACCCGAAACACCCCCCTCCAAAGTGAAATAAGTTAAGCCTAAGCCCATAACTCAAAAATGACTTCTTTACATCTTTTATAGCTTATTTTGACAATAAGCCCTGAAAAGGCAGAATTGAACTGGCCCTTAACCTGCAATTCAATTGTGCGTGCAATGATGAATCACTCCTGGCTGCTATAGTGTACATTTAGGCATCATTATACATGGCATAACCTAATACATGTGCATTCCATTGTAGAATCTAGAATATGCAATGTTTATGTTAGTTCATACGTTGCACATGATGTTTAAATGCCCCTTAAATCTGGTCAGTCAAGTGATGGTATTTAAGCCTCCTTCTTTGCTTCTTTTCTTGATATGTAAGATTTACTCACACATCTGTTCAATTGCTTGTTTGCATCAGCCAGCCATACTAGGACTGTTTGCTTTGATTACTTGTTGTTCTTGACGTAACACTCTAACAGAGCTTGTCAACGATTTAAACACTAAGGGTTGCTATAGTGGGGCCTTATCTAACTCATAGGTGACATAAAAGTTTGGTTGTACACTAAAGTAGGCTCTCGAAGAGTACCTGGAGATCCAGTTCGAAGGTATGCCTAGTTTTTACGTAGTGCAGATATAGAAAATGCTCATTTCATTGTGTGCACGTGCAACAGATGTGGCATGTTTCATTATGTGGTGTTGTTTTGTTATAATCTCATCCTTTTGTGTTCATAGACTGGAAAGTATGCATATTTATCTTCCAAGGAGACGAGTAACTAGTTTGTGTCACCTTGCAGAGGGGGTGCAATGAAGATAAGATTGAGGATTTCCAAGTACAAGATGTTAGGAAGGATCCTTGCAAGAGAAGTAGGAGCTGTGTTGAGACTCTTCAACCAGTTAAGGTAAGTCACTGTATCCAACTCAACAGTTCAATTCCTTGTTTGTTTCAGGCATAGTTAATTTGCTCTTTTCAATTGCTTTATTTGTCCCCAGTTAGTGAGATGCCCAAACAATGATGCCTGATGTTTGGTACTTGTATAACTATTAGTTGACATAACTAAAGGCCTTACCATTTAATTACTCTGCCGAAGTGTGCCTGAAGCTTTGAAGTCTATTAACCAACTATTATTGCACGAGGCTCACAATCTAGTTTATACTAGGCTAATGATTGCATAGTTTTGCTTGCTGTAGTAGGTTTGCATGAATCCCTATGCTGTTCATTATGCTCCGTAAGACTTTAACTGAGCTACAGAATGGCCAAATGCTTGCTTACTTATACGCAACGTGCTGTCTAAATTTGTAATGTGTCTGTGTTTTGGATTGGGCCCCAACATCATGCTCCTCTGGTGAGCTAAGAGAGATTTCTGTATGCAGGCTGCACCGACTACCTTTTTATAATTTTTAAAATATCACCTGCTTATGCTTCATGACGTGTAACATTATTGTTAGTCCTGTTTTGCCATGTACAAAATAGTCTGTCTTGCTAGCTTCACTGTTGTAACTATATATTTGCCCTAGTCATGTGTACTTACAAAAACATTTCAGGATGAAGTGACATCAACACAAAGATCTACGAGCAGTGTGGCATGGCCGTTACCAAATGATTATGGATTGGAATTGGAATGTGCTAATGTTCTCGAGCATCAACTAGAGGTGGCAAGATAACGTGTACATGATTCTCAACGTACAATCAACAAGTTGAGACTAGACATGCAGGTATTAGATGCAGGAGTCAAAAAAATGAAACAAGACACTGAGGTAACCACGAAGGAATTGGAGATTTTATAGACTGAAATTTGTGCTATCTGAATCCGGCCAATCCTATTTTTTGAAGAGATTATAGTTCAAATAGTAAGTTATGTTGATGCATGTCCATGATGTATGAGTTGTATTTGCCCAGTGTATGTAATTTGCTGTTTGTGTATACTTTATTATCACTGGTGCCGAACCATAATGCCTAGTGGGTATAATCGGCTGTAATTTCTTTATTGTATAGTGTAGGATTATTCTACGTTTCTATGCCTTAGTCTCTTTATTGTATAGTGTATGTTTTTTAGAGGTGATAGTATAGAGTAGGATAATTCTTTGAATATGCTATATCGTTCGAACGGGGGCCAACTCGCCCAAACGTTGTAGTGACCATGGCCCTCCACGGGCCCTACGATCCATGGGCCATCTATGGGACATATGATCCATGGCCTTCTATGGCCGTCGGATCCATGGGACTTCTATGGGCCATCGGATCAATGGGCCTTCTACGGGCCGTAGGATCCATGGGCCTTCTACGTCCCGTAGGATCCATGGGCCTTCTACAGGACGTCTAATCTATGGGCCTTGTATGGGCCATATAATGGGCCGTAAACCGGCTAGAGTGGAAATCGTACGTTTTATGGCGTGACCATAATGGGCCATTAATAGGCCATATTTGATGATGCTATGAAAATGGCCCAACGGATTAACGTGACACAAACGGGCCGACTGTGTCCACGGGCTGAATTTGGCCCACAAACAGAAAAGGCTAGTAACGGGCCGTAAGTAACCGATTGCTAGAAATGAGCCCAAGAAAAATTGGCCCTGAGAAGGCCGAAAGGTAACACGGGATGGAAACGACCCAATGGAATAATGGGCCACTAATGGATATAAAGCGATACATTGTGCATTACGAGCTGATTTCACCATGGTCCGTTAATGGGCCAAGAGTTACAAAGGGACTCATATGGGCCGAAAGACTTCATGGGCCATTCATGGGCCAGAAGTTACAACGGGCTGGAATCATATTGGATGGCCCAGATGACGCTACTGGGACTAATTCCGGTAGGCCATAACGGGCCGTGAGTTAGCGGGCTGTAAATGGGCTATATGCGAACATGCCGTTAACGGGCTTTCCGTGGGCCGGCCCGCTACCTTTTGACCAAGTCAAATGGGCCGGCCTTTTCACCAGAATGGGCCTCTGTTGGGCCGTGCCACGTGTCAACATATCATAGGCGCCTTCCGTCCAATGAGTGGATGACATCTGTCCCAGCAGTGAGCCGACACGTGGTTCCTCCGGCCAATGAGAAATTTACATGTGGAAAATCCCCATTGGTCGGGGCTGTTAACGGGTTATCGGATCCAAAACCGGGCCCAATAGCTTAACAGCGTTCCGTTACGGTGGATGCCACGTGTCGGTCACCCTTGACGAAAGCACTTCTGTGATGCATGATTTATCGTCATGGAAGTGGACACTTCCGTGATGATAATTTTGGTAATGCCATGGAACACTTCTATGACAGCACATGTATGACTATCTTGATTCTGTGATAAAATCGTCATGGATGTACATGCATGACAGAAAAAGCGACCTACTGTGACAAACACGTATCATCACGGAAGTGTATTTTTTTTGTTGTGGTAGCAGCCACGTAAAACTTGCAACAACAAAGTAGTGTACGTCTAACTTGTTTTTGCAGGGTATGTTGTGATGTGATATGGTCAAGACATGATGAGATAAACGTTATTGTATGAGATGATCATGTTTGGTAAAGTTATGGGCAACCGGCAGGAGCCTTATGGTTGTCTCTTTATTGTATGAAATGCAAACGCCATGTAATTGCATTACTTTATCACTATGCGTTAGTGATAGTTGTAGAAACAATAGTTGGCGAGACGACCACGATGCAACGATGGAGATCAAGGTGTCGAGCCGGTGATGATGGAGATCATGATGATGCTTTGTAGATGGAGATAAAAAGCACGAGATGATGATGGCCATATCATATCACATATTTTGATTACATGTGATGTTTATCTTTTATGCATCTTATTTTGCTTAGAACGATGGTAGCATTATAAGATAACCCCTTCACTAAATTTCAAGATATAAGTGTTCTCCTTGAGTATGCACCGTTGCAAAAGTTCATCGTTTCGAGACACCACGTTATGATCGGGAGTGATAGACTCTACGTTCACATACAACGGGTGTAAGACAGTTTTACACATGCAGAATACTTGGGTTAAACTTGACGAGCCTAGCATGTACAGACATGGCCTCGGAACACTTGGGACTGAAAGGTCGGGCGTGAATCATATAGTAGATATGATCAACATAGATATGTTCACCATTGATGACTACCCCATCTCACGTGATGATCGGACATGGGTTAGTTGATTTGGATCACGTATCACTTAGATGACTTGAGGTATGTCTATTTAAGTGGGAGTTCTTAAGTAATTTCATTAATTGGACTTAAATTTATCATGAACTTAGTCATCATAGTTTTTGCATATCTATGTTGTATATCAATAGCTCGCAATATTGCTCCCCCATTTTTGATATGTTCCTAGAGAAAAATAAGTTGAAAGATGATAGTAGCAATGATGCAGACTGGGTCCGTGATCTGAGGATTATCCTCATTGCTTCAAAGAATAATTATGTCCTTGATGCACCACTAGTTGACAGACCTATTGCAGGAGCAGATGTAGACGTTATGAACGTTTGGCTAGCTCGATATGATGACTAATTAATAGTTTAGTGTGCCATGCTTTATGGCTTAGAACCGGGACTTCAAAAATGTTTTGAACGCCACAAAGCATATGGGATATTCCAAGAGCTGAAATTAGTATTTTAGACTCATGCCTGTGTTGGGAGGTATGAGACCTTTGACAAGTACTTTGCCTACAAGATGGGGGAGAATAGTTCAGCCAGTGAGCATATGCTCAGAATGCCTGGGTACTACAATCACTCAAATGGGAGTTAGTCTTCCAGATAAGATAGTGATTGACAGAGTTATCTAGTCACTATTACCAGGCTACTAGAACTTTGTGATGAACTATAATATGCAAGGGATGACGAAAACGATTCCCAGCTCTTTGCGATGCTGAAATCAGCGAAGGTAGAAATCAAGAAAGAGCATCAAGTGTTGATGGTTAAACAAGACCACTAGTTTCAAGAAAAAGGGCAAGGAAAAGAAAGGGAACTTCAAGAAGAATGGCAAGCAAGTTGCCACTCCCATGAAGAAGCCCAAAGCTAGACCCAAGCCTGAAACTGAGTGCTTCTACTGCAAAGGAAATGGTCATTGGAAGCGGAACTTCCCCAAACACTTGGTGGATAAGAAGGATGGCAAAGTGAACAAAAGTATATTTTGATATACATGCTATTCATGTGTACCTTACTAGTGTTCGTAGTAACCCCTGGGTATTTGATAGTAGTTCAGTTGCTAAGATTAGTAACTCGAAACATGAGTTACAGAATAAACAGAGACTAGTTAAGGGCGAGGTGACAATGTGTGTTCGAAATGATTCCAAGGTTTATACGATCACCATCGCACAGTCCCTCTACCTTCGGGGTTAGTGTTGAACCTAAATAAATGTTATTTGGTGTTTGCGTTGAGCATAAATATGATGTGATCATGTTTATTACAATATGGTTATTCATTTAAAGTCAAAGAATAATTGTTGTTCCGTTTACCTGAATAAAACCTTCTTTGGTCATACACCAAATGTGAATGGTTTATTGAATCTCGATCGTAGTGACACACATATTCATAATATTGATGCCAAAAATGCAATGTTAATAATGATACTGCAACATATTTGTGGCACTGCCGTTTAGGTCATATTGGTGTAAAGTGCATGAATAAACTCCATGCAGATGGACTTTTGGAATCACTTGATTATGAATCATTTGATACTTGCGAACCTTGCCTCATGGAAAAGATGACTAAAACTCCGTTCTCCGGAACAATGGACCGAGCTAATGACTTATTGGAAATAATACATACCAATGTATGCGGTCCGATGAGTGTTGAGGCACGCGACGGGTATCATTATTTTCTGACCTTCACAGATGATTTGAGCAGATATGGGTATATCTACTTAATAAAACACAGGTCTGAAACATTTGAAAAGTTCAAAGAATTTCAGAGTGAAGTGGAGAATCATCATAATAAGAAAATAAAGTTTCTACGAACTAATCGTGGAGGCGAATATTTGAGTTACGAGTTTGGCCTTCATTTAAAATAATGAGGAATAGTTTCACAACTCATGCCACCTAGAATACCACAACGTAATGGTATGTAGAAACATCATAACCATACTTTATTAGATATGGTGCGATCTATGATGTCTCTTACCAATTTACCACTATAATTTTGGGGTTATGCATTAGAGACAACTGCATTCACGTTAAATAGGGCACCGTCTAAATCTGTTGAGACGACACCATATGAACTGTGGTTTGGCAAGAAAACTAAGCTGTTGTTTCTTAAAGTTTGGAGTTGCGACACTTATGTCAAAAGGCTTCAGCCTGATAAGCTTGAACCTAAATCGGAGAAGTGCGTCTTCATAGGATATCCTAACGAAACAATTGGGTACACCTTCTACCACATATCCTAAGGCAAGATCTTTGTTGCCAAGAATGGAACATTTCTAGAGAAGGAGTTTCTCTCGAAAGAAGTGAGTGGGAGTAAAGTAGAACTTGATGAGGTAATTGTACCTTCTCTCAATTTGGAAAGTAGCACATCAGAGAAATCTGTTCCCGTGATGCCTACACCAACTACAATTGAAGCTAATGATGATGACCATGAAACTTCAGATCAAGTTACTACTGGACCTCATAGGTCGACAAAACACGCTCCGCACCAGAGTGGTACGGTAATCCTGTCCTGGAGGTCATGTTACTAGACCATGTCGAACCTACGAACTATGAAGAAGCAATGATGAGCCTAGATTCGGACAGATGGCTTGAGGCTATGAAATCTGAGATAGGATCCATGTATGAGAACAAAGTATGGACTTTGGTGGACTTGCCCAATGATCGGCAAGCCATAGAGAATAAATGGATCTTCAAGAAGAAGACTGCCACTGATGGTAATGTTATTTTCTACAAATCTCGACTTGTCGCAAAAGGTTTTCGACAAGTTCAAGGAGTTGACTACGATGATGCTTTCTCACCCGTACCGATGCTTAAGTCTGTCTGAATCATGTTAACAATTGCCACGTTTTATCATTATGAAATCTGGCAAATGGATGTCAAAACTGCATTCCTTAATGGATATCTCAAAGAAGAGTTGTATATGATGCAACCAGAAGGTTTTGTCGATCCTAAAGTTGTTAACAAAGTGTGCAAGCTCGAGCGATCCATCTATGGACTGGTGCAAGCATCTCGGAGTTGGAATATATGCTTTGATGAGGTGATCAAAGCATATGGTTTTATACAGACTTACGGTGAAGCCTATATTTACAAGAAAGTGAGTGGGAGCTCTATAGCATTTCTGATATTATATGTGGATGACATATTGTTGATTGGAAATGATATAGAATTTCTGGATAGCATAAAAGGATACTTGAATAAGAATTTTTCAATGAAAGACCTTGGTGAAGCTATTTACATATTAGGCATCAAGATCTATAGAGATAGATCAAGATGCTTGATAAGATTTTCAATGAGTACATACCTTGACAAGATTTTGAAGGAGTTCAAAATGGATAAGTCAAAGAAGGAGTTCTTGCCTGTATTTTAAGGTGTGAAGTTGAGTAAAGACTCAAAACATGACCACGACAGAAGATAGAGAGAATGGAAGTCATTCCCTACGCCCAAGTTATAGGTTCTATAAAGTATGCCATGCTGTGTACCAGACCTGTTGCGTGCCTTGCCAACGAGTTTGGCAAGGTGGTACGATAGTGATCCAAGAGTGGATCATTGGACAAGGTGAAAATTATCCTTAGTTACCTAAGAGGACTAAGGAAATGTTTCTCGGTTATGGAGGTGATAAAAAGTTCGTTGTAAAGGGTTACGTCGATGCAAGCTTTAACTCTGACCCAGATGACTCGGAGTCTCAATCAGGATACATATTGAAAGTGGTAGCAATTAGCTAGAGTAGCTCCACGCAGGGCATTGTAGACATAGAAATTTGCAAAATACATACGGATCTGAATGTGGCAGACCCATTGACTAAACCTCTCTCACATGCAAAAAATGATCACACCTTATTACTCTTTGGGTGTTAATCACATGGCGATGTGAACTAGATTATTGACTCTAGTAAACCCTTTGGGTGTTAGTCACATTGCGATCTGAACTATGGGTGTTAATCACATGGCGATGTGAACTATGGGTATTATTCACATGGTGATGTGAACTAGATTATTGACTCTAGTGCAAGTGGGAGACTGAAGGAAATATGCCCTAGAGGCAATAATAAAGTTGTTATTTTATATTTCCTTATTCATGATAGAAGTTTATTATACATGCTAGAATTGTATTAATCGGAAACCTTGATACATGTGTGAATACATAAATAAACACCGTATCCCTAGTGAGCCTCTACTAGACTAGCTCCTTGATGAAAGATGGTTAAGGTTTACGAACCATGGACATGAGTTGTCATTTCATAACGGGATCACATCATCAGGAGAATGATGTGATGGACAAGACCCATCCGTTAGCTTAGCATAATGATCATTCAGTTTATTGCTATTGCTTTCTTCATGTCAAATACATGTTCCTTCGACTATGAGATTATGCAACTCCCGGGTACCGGAGGAATACCTTGTGTGATATCAAATGTCACAACATAACTGGTCGATTATAAAGATGCTCTATAGGTATCTCTGAAGGTGTTTGTTGGGTTGGCATAGATCAAGATTAGGATTTGTCACTCCGAGTATCGGAGAGGTATCTCTGGGCCCTCTCGGTAATACACATCATAAAGATTGCAAGCAAACAACTAAGGAGTTACTCACGAGGTGATGTATTACAGAACGAGTAAAGAGACTTGTCGGTAACGAGATTGAACTAGGTATGAAGATACCGACGATCGAATCTCGGGCAAGTAACATACAGATGGACAAAGGGAATTACGTATGTTGTCATAATGGTTCGACCAATAAAGATCTTCGTAGAATATGTAGGAGCCAATATGGGCATCCAAGTTCCGCTATTGGTTATTAACCGGAGAGGTGTCTCGGTCATGTCTACATAGTTCTCGAACCCGTAGGGTCCACACGCTTAATGTTCAATGATGATATTGTATTATATGAGTTATGTGATTTGGTGACCGAATGTTGTTTGGAGTTTCGGATGAGATCACAGACATGACGAGGAGTCTCGAAATGATCGAGAGGTAAATATTGATATACAAAGAAAATGCTGCCATGGGATCACAAGCAAACACCCTCCATCTAGGTGCTTTAATTAACCCATCAATGGAGAAGTTGTGAGCAAGGCAGGTGGCGGCTGGTGCATGGAGGTCAAAGATCTCGCTTCCTGGTGAGCATGGGCAGCCTTGCTGCTCGCACGTGTCCCATCAAGCCTGCGAGGTGGATAGGATGCATGTGTCCCGTCGAGCCTGCGCGGCGGACTGCTCGCACACGTCCCGTCGAGCCTGCACGGCGGACTTCTCGCGCTCGTCCAGTCTAGTCAAACAGCTACACGTACGCCACTGAGTATGGTTAAATTTTGATATGGTTCATATAATACAACCGTTTGCAATATTAACATGTCAACTCTTTATTTCAAAAAGGACTTCGTTGGCTATTAATGTGTGTTCCTTGTCTCAAACTGGAGGATTTTTTTACCACAGCATATATGTGTCATGCCATGAAACCATGCCAAGTTTCATGTTCTTTGGGTGAGTTTTTGATTTACTGGGATTTAAAAACCAAGATTCTCAATGTTTCAGGACGACGAGAAGTTTGTAATTCTTTCCCATTCCTTAAATCATACATAAACATGGACCCAATGACACATGTATGATTTCCCACCCATTTTGCTTCACTGGAGCATGTGCTTGTAGTTCAAATTTGAATTATGGACTACACTAAATGCCTAGCAAACTTAATTAATATATACAATGGCCAAACGAAGCCTGAACAATTTCAAATTTCAGCACGATACTCCTGCTATTCTATGTTGCCTATAGAAAACAAAGTTCAAGGTGAGAAGAGGCAGCAATTATCGATTCGCCCACAAGAGGGTTCACTCTATCACTACCGGAACTATGAGGGTTGCGAGAAGCTTCGGTTTGTAAGAGGATTGTAATATAGCTTTGTACAATTTGGACAATTATATGTACCATGTAGTGGCACCATGCCAAGTTACATGATTTCCTGGTGAGTTTTGGATTTACAGAGATTTAAAAAATGAGATTCACAATGTTTGTGGCCAAGCCAGGATGGCGAGATGATTGAATTCATTCCCATTCGTTCTATGGGACCTAAACATGCACCCCAAGGACACATGTACATTTTTTCTAGCCATTTTGGTGCACTGGAGCATGTATTTGTAGTTCGGATTTGTATTATGGGCATTAAATGCCTTGAAAACTCAATTAATGAATACAAAGGTCAAATGAACCCTGAATAATTTCAAAGGTTAGCGCGAATCTCCCGTTGTTCCATGTTGTGTGTAGAATAAAATACAAGGCTAGAAGAGGGAGACATTATCGTTTGGCCCACAAGGGGACATGTTTCCCTATCGAAACCACGAGGGTTCTTGCGATAGGCTCTGGTTTGTAAGAGGTTTGTAATAAAGCTTGGCCCAAATTGGCAATGTTTTTACCACGACATATATGTGCCATGACGTGACACCATGCCATCTTTGATGACTTTCTGGTGAGTTTTGGATTTATGGGGATTTAAAAACCGAGATTCCAAATGTTTGAGGATGAGCCAGGACGCCGGTATAGTTGTAATTCATTCCCATTCCTGGCATGGGACCTGAACATGCACAAAAGGACACACGTATCATTTTTGTAGCCATTTTGGTGAACTGGAGCATGTATTTGTAGTTCAGATTTGAATTATGGACATTAAATGCCTAGGAAACTCAGTTAGTGTATAAAAAGGCCGAACGAACCCTGAATAAGTTTAAATTTCAGCATGGATATCCTATCGTTCCATGTTGCCCGTAGAAGAAAATACAAGGCGAAAAGAGGCAGTGATTATGTTTCGCCACAAGGGGAACACGTTTCCCTATCCGAACCATGAGGCTTCTTTGAGAGAAGCTCTGGTCTGTAAGAGGCTTGTAATAAAACTTGCGCCAAAATGGGCGAAAACAATTCCTCGACATATATGTGCCATGTCGTGACACCATGCAAGGGTTCACGATTTTCGGGTGAGTTTTGGATTTATGGGGATTTAAAGACCGAGATTCTTCTCACGAAATGTTATCAAATAGCACATGGTTCACTCACGAAAGCCATGTGTGTACCAAACCGTGGCCGATGCCCCCTCCCCCTGCTACACGCACGATCTGAGTCATGCATTCTGATTGGCTAGAACCCAAACCCCACGGATCGTACGTCTGCACAGTTGGATGCTCCCAGATCGAACGTCAACCCTCAGCCCTTTCGACAACACATGCAGTACATGGGTAAGCACTGTGCGCATGCATCGTGCTAGCTCACGCTTCCTTCTCTACTTACATTTTCTAAACATGCTACCATTTCGCGCCACTCGTCTCCTCGGTTTCCCGCCTCTTCTCCCATCGTTTTCCCGCTACCAGTGTCAGTGCTCATTAAAGGATAGGCGGCGACACACTAGCCATGTAAATATCGCACATAGTTTCTAAAAGCACAAATGTGCATGATAGGAGGGACTAGGTCCCATAGGATGACCAGCATGAAATGCCTTAAAGGCGAGGAGGCAATTCCTATCAGCAAGGGGCTGCTTCCCGTCCGCTAGCCTAGTCGAATAGAACGCAGAAGTTAAGTGTGCTCGGGCTGGAGTAGTCCAAGGATGGGTGACTCGGTGGGAAGTTGCATATCTCAAGCTTCATTTAAATGCTATGACACGGTCATTATAGAGATATTGATATGTCAATAGTGACATGTCATGGCGATTATATAAACCTTGGGATCCTTGTTTTGCTAATTTGTAGACTATGTTTTTATTGATTTTTTCTGCTCTAAAAAATTAAAGAATGGTTGACTCTATAGTGACCTGTCATGGCGATTATCTAAACCTTTTTCAGGTCGCATGCAGGATATAGGGGGCAGGGTGTTCTGATCGAGCATGTCTCCTTTGTGCGGTTTATAGACGCTGCACATATCTGTGGGCTCCCCGAGGTATATATATTATCCTTTAACGACAATAAGGGGGGCCCACACAATCTATCCCTTTGACCCAACAGCTAGAAGGGCTTGACCATGATGGTTTCCTATTGATACTAGTAAGGTACATGTGCATTGCACGCATGAGATTTGTTTACCAAATTATGAATAAATACCACACTATAACATGTAAGCTTTGAGTCATATATGCATGATGTGGATGTTCATTTAATTCTTATAGTTCCACTCATTCAAAATCAATTAGTTTTATAAAAAATCTATTTTAAGATTCATGGAATTGTGCATTATAAAGCATAAAGTAAAAAACAAATAGTGACAATTCATTTAGAAAAAAAAGTTTGGGCAATTAAGATATGGAAGATTCTAGAACAAAGGAGAAGTGCTTGTGTTTTGAGGTTTGTGCATTATGCTTAAGTTCAACCATGGAGTCTTCTAGATTATACATGTGGCAGAATCTGGTGGAATGTAGATGATATCCAACGGCCAGTAGTGCTCGGATTTGCCATCTCTATACCGTCGATTGGCTTCATCCAATGACCAACTTTCAAAGTTATTCGCACACTGTATAGGGGTATAAATGTGTGCCATGCTAGACCAAATAAAGTTTGAGTGCATGCGTGGGATGACCCCCCCCTCCCCCGCCGCCTTGAAGTTGGGAAACAGACTTCGTACGTATTGAACCAGGCTTGGAGTCGGGTACGGTGTTCGGTTTGTAATGTAGTTGGTGGCCCATCGAAGTTGTGCATTCGGGATTTAAACACATCACACACTACCATACCCATACATATTTTCAGTTCGCATGCAGAGTATACGGGGTCTTCTGATCAACCATGTCTCCCTTGTGCGGATTTTTGTGATGACACGCATATCTGTGGGCTCCCTGAGTGTATATATATCATCCCTTTGACCGATAACGAGGGGTATGTGTTGGAAATGAATGGATTCCTCCTAGTTCATGTTAGGGCCGGTCACCGTCACATGTCGCTCAACCAAAGCTCAAGCTCATGCATTGTCAGGATTCCCTCCCACATGCTCAGATTGCTTCGACCTACATCGTACCCTATGTATCTCGTCCTTAACTACCTTGCCTTCATGGTTGTTGTCTGTATCGAGAGGTAGGCACCACATTTAAATTGTACATTATTCTATATTGAAAACACACATCGCCCATTCCCAACGTACATCATTTTGGGCCGCATGCAAGAGGTGTTGGTTTTGTGGTCCCTTTCATGCGATTTTTATGATGGTTCAATCTATTGGCCCAAGCGGTTTCTCGACAATGATAGTTGTCGTTTGACCAAATGATAGATTCATCGGTCCATGTTATGGTAGGTCATGGCGACATGCATGTATGACCAAAGTATCATTACGTGCATCCGCCCCTGCTAAGACGAAGTGGGAGGTGGTGGGCCAAGCATCCTAGCTAGGTACGACATTATATCATTATAGATACATCCAAGGGTGCTTTCGAGTTTGCGAGGCAGGTGCCACCAAAGTTGTGCATTGTGTATTTAAAATTTTGAACATCACACCCAATATTCCTACATCTTTTTGGCAACTTCTAGGTGGTTCTTGACTTCTAGCCCCTCTCATGAATCTTCGACGATGCGCCCAACCGTGGGCCCGCGCGGTCAAAGTTGTGCATTGGAATTTTGAACATCACATGTTGGTGTGGCTGTCTTCTGACCCTCTCTAATGTTTTTTGCTGCAAAGACTCTAATGACGCTCAATGGACACGGGTATAATGTCTTAATCGTGTGTGATGCTAGTGCGCTGTGAATCACGACGACTACACAAGCGCGAGCAAAGGTGGAGGTACTGGCTCAACCGTGTGCGATGCAAGTGCACTGTAAAATCACCACGACTGCGCAAGCGCGAGCAAAGGGCGGAGGTACTGGCTTAACCGTGTGCGATGCAAGTGCACTGTAAAATCACCACATGCGCAAGCTAAAGGCGGGTAAGTTTATTTAGAAATTAGGACGAACAGTGCGTGATAGACCAGCTAGCTAGAAATATAAAAACAAACTACCCGCCTTAAGCATTGCAAAAATCGGCAGTTCCGCTACTTTTCCTAATTATCATACACGCATATTCTTATTGGACCGTGCGCGATCTTGGGCACTCCCGCCTCGCATGAATTCCTTTACCCAAATTTTAATAGCCGTCGTACTTCACCCGTCGCCCACACTCCTCCAGCACTGACCTTATAGTGAAATTGCAGTAGCTCCCCCCTCAAATCCTAGCTCGCGGCCACTGCCAGCGCCGCCGCCAACCCCTGCCAATCTGCCCATTCCTCCTAGCTTAGGCAATAAAGTTCAGGTTACCCAGCGATTCCTATACTGTCACCCCACTCCCCTGTGTTTTTAGATGAGGCATGCGGTGTCCCTCTCCGCCAGATCCACATCCTCTGCTCCAGAATGTCGCAGCCTAAGCTCGACCATGTATCCCGGGGAGCCCGAGGAGCGTTTATCATGGCCTCTCCGGTGGACGTTGGCGAGGTGGCCGCCGTTTGCCCCGACCTGTCAATCCCGGAGCAACATGTCGTTGCTGAAGCCGACAAAGACGTTGACTACATTGACATGCCGAAGGCTTCATGTCAGCGGGCTAACACATTAATATATCTCGGGAAAGCTGGCTACAACATCAAGCTCATTGACAACGATGGCTTCACGCGGGCCATGTCACAGGTTAAGTGGTCCATCCCCAACCCTGTGGTTCAACCGCCGTCGATCTCTTCGATGGCCCTGCCGCTGATCTCCTCCGCTGAGCGGTCAAGGATTTGCGATCCTTATACGGCATCAAGCCCATTTTATCATTTCTGAAGGACGCGTTCTACGGTGTCAGCTTGGGATCCTCAATTGCCAAGTCAGATATCATCGACCACGACCACGACCACGAGGAGGGCACCCACGAAGGTTCTTCCAAGGTGAAACAACACATCTGTGACATCAGAGAGCGCACCATTGGTTTGTGCTCTTCCAACTTGTCACGGAATTGTCACGACAGATGCCCTAGGTGTGGAGCCATCACGACGTGGTTAGCTTGAACGGGTTAAAACGGTACAAGGGACACCGAGAGTTTTACCCAGGTTCGGCCCCTCGTAACGAGGTAAAGGCCTAATCCTGCTTTAGGTTGTATTTCTTAGGTTTCGATCACCAGGGAGCGAATACGCTTGACCTAGTTCTTGACTTGTTGTTTCTTACCTTAACTCGCCACTGGGTCACCCCTTTATATGCACAGGCTGATGCCTGGCGTCTTACAGAGTCCCGGCCGGCTCATACACAACGTGTTCGGCTCGGTGACAGAACTAAACTTTCCATAACATACAAGTTAAACATATCGCGGTTTATGCCCATGGGACTCAAGTCTCCTCCGGATCTTGGGCCTTCAGTAAACTTGCTTCATGAACCGCCATCTTCAACATCTTCTTGGGCCTTCTCATTATGAACCACCAGTGGTATGACCCAGCCCCTCCCGGGCGGGTCATACCTAATAGTTATATCCCCAACATTAGGCCCCAGGTTGATATGAACCTGTTCATTTCAATCTTCAACACTTGACTTAGAAAAAATCCTTCCTCGTCAGTCCTTATGAAATCTTATAACCCGCCGTGACGACAGCTCACGGAATTGTGGTAACCTGCCATGACGTCATCTCACATTAATATCACACGAGGCCCAAATCTCAATATGTCTTCACTTTTAATGAACCTCTTAAGCCGCCAATAGATTGCTTTGTATAGCTTCAACACTATCCTCCGGTTTAACACACTGCATGTTTACAGTCCTTAAATACTATCCGTTGCTTTGAACTAATGGCCGACTTAACAACATAATCTTAAACCGGCAAAATTTTCTTTTTAGATCATCATTAACAATGACTAAGACCTTCACTTCATGCAATTGGGTAGCATCTCGGGTCACCGAAGAAGATTTGAACAATTTTGTTGAAATCGTTGTCTTAGCCAGAAGACGACATCCACTAGAGGGTCCCAGGCACCAAAAATCCTCCTGGGCCCAAGGAAGGAGAAGTAATCATTTTTACTGATCATATGATCCGGGGGTTTACCCCGCCCGACTTAAAATTCTTTTGAGACATGCTACAATTCTTCCAACTTCATCCTCAAGACGTGGGCCCAATTCTGTCTCCAACATTTGCAACTTCCAAGTCTTTTGCGAAGCTTATCTTCAAGAGGAACCCACTGTCGAACTTGTTCAGGGAATTTTATTATTTAAACCAGCAGACGGAGTTCACTGATGGTCCCAGCTTGGAACTTGGCGGAGTTTCAATTCAGAAACAAAAAGAGGCCACATTCCCATATGCCAAGCTACCGAGTCATCCCAAGGACTAGAACCAGACTTGGTTCTATTGCCAAGATACATCTCCAGAAGGTGAGAATCCCCTGCCGGGTTACCGTGAACACCGACTCAGCAACACACATCAGCTCCCACATCGGATCAGCACGAAAGAACGGCCCAAGTATGCGCCTATTTTTTCAAAGATCAGAGCCTTCATGGCTAACGGCTTAACCGACATCGACCTTGTTCGGTGCTGGGTCTCCTGGAGGATTCTGCCCTTAAGCCGCTGACCCAGCTTAATGTGTGTGTACACTGGCAATTTGAAAGATCCACAGCGTCACTGCGAAGTCCAACTATCTGACACATCAGTCAATGAAGTGACCAAGGCTTTGTTGAATGAAAGTTGGGCAGAGTGCAGTAAATCCGGACTTAGTCCTTTCTGCGCCTTCAACCAGCCTCCAGCTGTAAGTGTTGCACACAATTTTTCCAGTTGAATCATGTTTCCATTAATATTGTCCTCTTATAATCATCTGACTGCCACATGTCGATTCTCATTTTTGTAAGAAGAACCTGCAAGACAAGCCAGCCAAGCAGACCCGGACCAAGACCAAGGTTACCAAAAAGCCATCCAAAAAGAAGACTGACCCCTCCGAGTTACTGGACTTGGATGATGATGGTGATGATGTTGAGTCGGAGGTAGAACTTGATTCTCTTGGATCATTTTTTGTACATCTCATTGACAATGACTATTATCAGGATGAAGCGAAAGCCCGCCGTGCGGGTGACGAAGAGGTAATTGTTCTTTCCTTCGGCTCAGAATCTCTGCCAAAACAGAAAACCCGACAAGCAAGCCAGAAAGTAAGGTTTTCTCATCCTTGGCTTATTTGGATTCGAACATTATTTTGAAGAAGCAGCAACATGAAGCTCGCCGTACAACCGGAATAGCGGACGCGGGATCCTTTCCTTTGGCTTACCCAATACTCCAGCTCCCTGCAAGCGTCATCCAGAGGTCTCAACAATTTCCGACTTAACTTATCCCAAGGCTAGTCTCTTTCGACAACCTCTTAATCCTTCCGATTCAAATTATCAGGGAACATCTCATTCCTCCTCTGGTGACTCAATGGGGACTCATGTCCCAGTCTTCAAGACTGTGCCTGGGTAAGAATATTAAATCTCTGCTTTCAATCATGTACTCAATTGTTGTATTAACTTCATCTTGTGTTTCATTCATAGAGCTATGGCAAAGCCCAGCACGAAAATGAAGGTGACAAATACCGCTTGAAACCCTTCTGAGCCGGAGCAGCAGTCAAGGGAGACCTCCCACTGTGCCCCTGAAGCCACAGCCGGTGAACCGCCACTGGACGAACACAACATCTCCATCGATCAAATGGACATTGACCCAGCCACCACTAATCCGCCAAGTCCATCAAGCCGCCAAGTCCCATCAAGCCTACTAAAGAGAAGGCTGATGATGTTATCATCAGTAGGCTTGTCTATAGAACGCCAGGGAATCCCACTGTCTTTTCAAAGCACGTCCCCAAGGAAGAAATATCCATTGCTTACAAAGGCAAGTCGTCACTGAATTTGGAGAGCTACACTCACTACAGCGCTCAAGAAATTCACTCCAGGTACTTGAACCGCCTACACACAAGCCGCGATTTTGAGGCCGGCTTAGTGAACTTGATGAAGGAGCGTTTTAGCCGCCAAGTCTACAGGATATGATAGAATTGAATGTACTGTGGACTTTTCAATAGCCTTGTAGAACAAATCCAGTAGCCCCCATGGGTCGGCTTATACTTTCAAGATAAGTCGGGACTTCAAATAGTAATGATTCAATTTTGCCCCTGTAACCCCCAAGGGTCAGCTTAAACTTTCAACATAAGCCGGGTCTCATTACCATATTTGTCCATAAAATCCAAGCATATATCCCCCATGAATCGGCTATAGTCAGCATAATATAGTCGGGACATCATAAAATTGTCTTCAAAATAGAGCAATGTGCATTAGCCCCCAAGTGCCAAGTGAAATACTTGTATTGTGCTTGGGACTTTTAAATAAGATGATTGTAACCCCGCTTATTGTTTATATCCTGCAGGCTGAACTTAATGTCAAAGAATCCCAAGTCACCGACCTTCAAGAGAATATAAAGTCTCAGCAATCTGAAACCTCCAAGGCCAAAGCAGAATTGACCACTGCCTTGGCGGAGATGGAAGAGATGAAGAAGAACTTCAAGGCTGACCAGGAAGGCTGGGAGACAGAGAAAACAGCTCTATTGAAGAGGGCCAAGGAAGCAAAAGCGGCTCTTAAGCCGGTGGCTGAAGAGCTTTCCGGCTTAAAACGTCAAATAAACACCATGACAGCTGCCATCTTCGGTAAGTAACATTATCTCAATTTGTTACCACTAAGGAATTACAATATCATTTCATCGGCTTATAGATGTACTCGGCAATGCAGGCTCTAGAATCACACACCTTGGCTCAAACATGCGCAAGAAGTTGAAAGCCGCCTATACTCTTATAGAGCAACTGTACACTAGCGCAACAAGCTATCTTTGCTGCCTCGCACAAGAAACAACCGCCGACCCTCATCAAGGACACGCTGGAGATATTATCTGTGCTACCCCAACGAGTTGAAGAACTAAAGAAATCAGCTGCTAGAGGTGGTGCAATCACCGCCCTAACCCGGGCTAAAGCATGGCAAGCAGATCTTGAACTGGAAGACTTGGCCATTGGCTGCCCTAGTGTCAAGGAAGACAGGTCTCCCTTCAGCGCTGATGATTTTGTGGTGATAGCAAGAGAAATGCGCCCACTAGAAAGCAAGCTAGCCGAGGAAACCAACTTGTCACATTATCAGGCGGTTTACGATGCTGACAATAAGAAGGTCAAAGTACCAATCCATGAATCCCAGGACCTCACTCCTCCAATTTGTAAGCACACTTTTGCCCCTAACATTGACCCGCCAGCACTTATTTGTGACGAGGATGTATTCAAAGCTTTGACTGGGATCAACTGGGCAACCTCTGACTTTCAGCCAATGGGTGAAGAAGAGGATGATGAACCGGTGCATGATTACCCAGAGCCTTCTACCCGCCAAGGTCAAGATCAGTAAACTGCAAGTCGGCTTAGCATCTGTCAGTTGAGATATGTTACCAAAACACTTATTCTTTTGGATCGTTTGTTGCCTTGTAATAGGCTAGCTGGAAAACAATTATCTATCATGCCATCGCGCATGTTGATCTGTATAACACTCATGAACCGTTTTGATCTTATTTAACGATCCACTTGTTTATGCTCATAACAATTATCAACTTTGCTTGATCATGTTGTCATAAACCCTACATACAAACGGAGCACAAGTTCCTTGGCGGTTTACCCCAAGGCGGGTGATAATACCCCACAAAAAACCGTTGGTGACTGCAACGTCCATAACCAAGGCCGATTCACTAAAAACCTCATGGAATCATAACAAAAATAAATGTCATACCTGTGATATTTATGTATATTGTCGGCTTACCATGCCATATGAAGTAAGGGTAACATCCCAGACTCAGAGGGTAGTGCTTTGTGCAATTTATTCATACTGTCGGCTTACAATGCCATAGACAGCAAAGGGTAACATCCCAAAACTTTAGAGTACAGGACTCTAAACATATGATTATCATACACTGGCGACTTAATGTCCAAAGCCAGGTCGGGTTAACAAAACACCAGATATTATCAAATAAAGATCAAGGCATCATGGCCTGAATCAAGTTTCAACCATATATCAATATGGAACAAACAGAAATCACCAAAAAAGATTCAAAGGCAATAGAACAAAACACCAAGGCATTCAAAGGCTACCAAGCCTCAACATCAAGTGCTATTCAAGGGCTGCACAGACACTGAGTTACTCCTTAATTCAAACCTGTATGTCGGGCCTCACATGACCAATCGTCGTTTTAACTTTGACAAGTTCAGGGTCTTTACAAGATTGATTGTCAAGAGTACAGTGAGTCGTTCCAGGATTACCTGGTCGGAGTGGCAAGCATACAAAGGCAGGATAACCCGGATTTTTGTTGAATACACCTGGCGTCCAAGCCTATTACGAGGGACAACAAAGCTCCTATTCATTTAACAAGAAGCCCACAAGTAATATTTTGATCCAGGCGTACAAGCCAGATCAGTAGGGTAGTCATAGCTATGCTCAATGAGCAGGAAGCCCCCAAGTATTTGCAATCAAGGCGTACAAGCCGGATCAAAAGGGTAATCATAGCTATGCAAAATAAGCAGGAAGCCCCCAAGTGACCTTATAAAGTAACAATAAAGACTCAGATTCTCAGAAATGAAATGATAGAGGCCCTGAATCATCAGGGATGTCGGCTCTATTATACTAATCATAATACATACAGTGGTAAAGGTATGTACATCACAAGAGCTGGTGGCTCCGGTGTAATAAGGCCGAAGATGAGCAATATTCGACGACCGGTGGGTCTCCTCTTTCGACGTGCATGAGTCCTTGTGGTATTGAACATCAATAAGGTAGTATGACCTGTTGTTTAGATTTTTGCTGACCACAAAAGGCCCTTCCGAAGGTGGGGATAACTTGTGCATGTCAGTTTGATCCTGGATGAGCCGGAGCACCAAATCTCCTTCTTGAAAAGTCCTGGTTTTAACCCGGCGACTGTGATAACGACGCAGATCTTGCTGGTAAATCGCCGACCGAGCCGCCGCAAGGTCACGCTCTTCATCCAACATGTTAATAGCATCCTGACGTGCTTTCTCATTATCAGCTTCAATATAAGCTGCCACATGGGGTGAATCGTGACGTATGTCACTAGGGAGAACCTCCTCTGCTCCGTAAACCATGAAGAAAGGTGTGTAACCCGTGGATCTGTTAGGGGTGGTATTGATAATCCAAAGCACTGAGGGCAACTCTTCCACCCAAAAACCCGGTGTCGGTGTCAAAACCGGCGGATCTCGGGTACGGGGTCGCGAACTGTGCGTCTAGGCGGATGGTAACAGGAGACAAGGGACACGATGTTTTTACCCAGGTTCGGGCCCTCTCGATGGAGGTAAAACCCTACTCCTGCTTGATTGATATTGATGATATGGGTAGTACAAGAGTGGATCTACCATGAGATCAAGGAGGCTAAACCCTAGAATCTAGCCTATGGTATGATTGTTGTCCGTCCTACGGACTAAAACCCTCCGGTTTATATAGACACCAGAGAGAGCTAGGGTTACACAGAGTCGGTTACAATGGTAGGAGATCTACATATCCGTATTGCCAAGCTTGCCTTCCATGCCAAGGAAAGTCCCATCCGGACATGGGACGAAGTCTTCAATCTTGTATCTTCATAGTCTTGGAGTCCGGCCAATGATGATAGTTCGGCTATCCGGACATCCCCTAGTCCAGGACTCCCTCAGTAGCCCCTGAACTAGGCTTCAATGACGACGAGTCCGGCGCGCATATTGTCTTCGGCATTGCAAGGCGGGTTCCTCCTCCGAATAATTTATAGAATCTGTGAACACCGGGATAGTGTTCGCTCTGCAAAATAAATTCCACATACCACCGTAGAGAATAATATTTACACAAGTTCAATCTGGCGGCGTATTTAGGTGGCGTGACGTCACACCACGGCCAAGCCTTTACTCGAATCGTTTTTATTATTCCACCTCAGTGCGTTTAGCGAAGCGGTTTCCTTGGCACGTCTTGTCGAAGCAGAGATCGTGTCCCCTTTCCGGGATTCTCATCAATACGGACGTGGGTAACCCAAACGTGCCCGTTGGCTCGCCCGCTCCATCGAAGGCGAGTCCCAAACGGTTACGGGGACGGCTCTTGGTATTCAACCCCTTTATAACGAGACCAAGGTCTGTCCCTCTTCTTCAATCCTTAATCGAATTCGCCCCTCAACCCGAGTTCCAATACCCAAGTCTCCATATTCAGGTGCTTTGGACCTTCGACAATGTCCGGCTCCGACCTTCAAGGCCGGTGGACGCCATCTTCCGTCACGGAAGAAGATGTGCTAAAGCTGAGAGACGCCAGGTATCTTACCGGCGAGATTTCGCATAGGCTGCCCGCCCCAGGGCAAGTTATTCCACTCCCGAGCTGGCGAGCGTGGTGTTAGTGTCTCACTTCCGTCGGGTTTAGGCTTCCGATGGACCCCTTCGTGAGGGGGGCTCATGTTTTATTATGGGCTGGAATTCCATGACTTGGATCGAGTCCATCCCCACATCTCATCGTTCATTGTTGTATCGAAGCTTTCCTTCACACCACTCCTCACTTCGGATTGTGGCTCAAGACCTTCAACATGGAGCGAAGATGATCGAGGAGCGGTAGGCGAAATCTTGGAGGGCGATTATAAGCAAGGAGCCGGCGCTCCGTGGCCCGAGGGCTATTTTCAAAAGGAGCTCGGTTTGGCAACAGGTGGTTCTACATCACCGCTCCCTGGGGCACAGATGGGTGGCGCCGCTTTGCTGCTCGGGCCCTCCATAGCGGCTGGCGTCATGGGTCGACAAAGGGCTTGACTGGGGCCATCCAGGGCGTGCCATTATTGCAGGGCCGCATTGAGACCTCAAGAGAGGGAGATCAATCTGGTTGTAGTGGCGCAGGTCATGCTGATTGGCATATACGCCCTAAGCGTCGCCCCCTCTGCCTGTGGGAATTCAATTTGGAGGGACCGCGAGCTCTTCAACACTTCATGGGTGTGACGCCCGTGGAGATGTATGAACTGTTCTTCGGATCACAAGAGATGTGTCCGGACTTGACCGAGGAAGCAGGCCTGAGCTGCAATCGCCCGGATACTCAAGTAAGTAGTCCTGTGTCCGGACATACCATCCGTTCATTTATCATAGACTTGCCCTTTAACTAGCTATCCCTTGAACATGAGTGGATAGCAAAAGCAAAAACATCTGATGTCAGGCCCCCTCCACGAGACCATGCGGATCCGTGTTAGTCAAGATGCTGGAGGTTGCACCTTCGGAAGAGGGCGAAGGGGAAAACAGGAAAACTACCGCCTCCGCTAAAGAGGCTCTTAAGAAAGGGGGGATCGAGAATCCCTCCGTCCAGGGGGAGAAGAGGACCGCTTCCGAAGATCCGGAGGCCAAGGCCTCAAAGCGGGGGAAGAAATCTTCACCGGAGGGTCCTGTGCCAGGAGAAGCCCCGACCGCGCTATTTCCCCAAGGGAATCAGCCCTCTAGCGAGCCGTAAGTAGAAAGGGGAGTTTTGTAATAAGGACATCCTGTTTTATTTACGAGGATAACGAAGTTTTGCCTTGTAGTTTGGATCTCAGCCCTTCTCAGCAGAGCTCGTCTTCCGGGGATCTTCGTCGGAGATGATGGAGAGCGAAACGCCTCCATCTGCTGCACCGTCGGGCGGGGCGGACAACCCTGAGGTGTCGTCGCGGAGGGTCTCCCTGAGTCCGGCGGGGCCGGAGAGTTCGGCACCAACTGGGGTCCGGCCGGAGGAGCTGAAGGATCTGCTCGGGCGGGCGTCTATCTCAGAAGATCACCGTACATTAATGAGTACGGTGATTGAAAGGATTTCATCCGCTGAGTGCGGGTTGCATGAGGCTGTCAGAAGTTTACTGGCGGGGTTTGAGGTACGTAAAAATGATATACCCTTTGATAGTTTTGCACATAGAGTGCGCCCTGTGTAGATAGTAGCCCCTGAGACTCGGTATGTTGTCAAAAGCGACAGCGTGCCGAGGATCATTGTCGGGGGGCACGGCTGCGGCCGCCCCGCCACGGACACCTATGGGGCCGAGGCCCCTTTGTCTGTGCGGTACGAGGGCGGAGGAGGCACAGAGAGCAGATCGAGGCGAGGCACGCGGGCGGGTTTTTACCCAGCTTCGGGGCTCTCCGGAGAGATAAGACCCCTACTGCTGCTTTGGTTTGTATTGAGCTCGGGAGCTTGAAGAGCTCTGATGCCGGCGAGAGCGACAATAGTTCGGCGTGGGGGTGGCTAGGAGTTGCCAATGGATCGAACCTCCTCTCGTTGTGCATGGGCCTCCTTTTATAGGGCAAGGGTCACCGACAGTGTCAGCGTAGGAAAAAAGGGTAAAAGCGTAAAAGAGGTGGTAGTTGGAGCAGTCGGAACAAAGTGCAGCTCGATTGCATGAGCAGTGGTTTCTACCTACTTTGTGAGAGGGGACAACGGCATTTAATGCGCGTCGCCGTCGACCCCAAAAGCTCCGCCCGTGCGTCTCCGTCGCCACGGCGATGGATTCATCACCGTGAAGTGCCACGTGTACCCCAGGCTGCGCAGCCATCCGCCACGCGTCCACGGAAGGCCCGAGGCGCGCGTGGGCGATGGCTGGGCGCGAGCACCTGGCGCATCTCTCCCGGCAAGCGCCTTGCCGGGGTCTTGGTCTTGCCGGGCCCGGGAACTTGCCGCTCCCCGGGCCCTCGCCGGGACGCGTATGGCGTCGAGGCATGTCTTCTTCGATGCAATCTTCTGGTCTTCCCGGCGAGCTCCTCTCGCCGGGGCCTCGCGTGGTTGATGTTACCTTGAGCACAGAGCGGCCTTCCGGCAAGCTCTCGCTTGCGGGGTCTCGATCTTCTGTCTTGTATACTTCGTATACCTCGGTTAGCCTTCGGCAAGCTCCTCTTGCGGGGCCTTAAATCCTCTTGGTTGGCACTTTGTTCTTGAATGGCAGTAATAAGGCATGGGGAGGTTTTGGTGGGCCTTGGCAGGCCTCGCCTGTGGCCAGTGATCGATTGCCCGTGCACAAGTTCGAGTACTAAGGTACCCCTACTTTAATACACCGACAGAGCCCCTGAACTGGGCCATACACGGTGCGGCGTTGTTGGGCCGAGCCCAAAAGCGATTGGGCACGCGGCTTGGGACCGCCGCACGGGTCGGGCTCAGCGCCCCGCGCTCCTTGCAAGCAACGCGTCGATTGTGGCGTCGTGGGAGACGTGGGCGGCGCATGCGGTCTTTAAGGCATCCACTCCCGTGATCGTGGTGCAGGGCGCGGTCACTTCACCCGTCGCTCCAGCCCCACCTTTTCGCCACGCGGCCCTCATGCACGGGGGTCGTGGGCGGTAATGGTGGGAAACCGAGCCGTCACGGGCGAAGACGACGAGTCGGCCCCGCTCCCCTGCCCTCCTCGCCTCCTGATTGGGCAAGCAGGGCGGTTGAGCCCCCACCTCGCCCTTTAAAAAGGGCGGAAGGGGAGCGCAACAATCTCACACTTTCTCTTCTCCCTTCATCTTGACACATTCTTCTTGCCACCATGGAAGGAGGGAAGCCTAGCTCTTCCACGGTTGCAGCGAGAGTCGCCTCTAGGCAGCGCACCTCTCCCTATCCCGCACCCGTGGCGGCGGAGCCGGCCACGAGGGGGAGAGGGAGGGCACGAGGCCGCGGACGAGGCCGAGGGCGTGGTCGAGGCGGTCGGGGAAGAGGCGGTCGTGGCGACGTGCCTCCCCCGTCTCCTCCGGCGAGCCCTGTCCATGATGCGGTCCACACCGGAGACGACCCCTGGGAGTTCTTCGTCAAGCTGCGCCGAGCGCCTCGCCGTCGTCTCCGGCTACCGGCCCCGTTTGCCCTCCCCGGCAAGCTTCTCTTGCCGGGGGCTCCTTGACCTACCTCCTGAACTCCTGAACAGGGAAACAGGAGAAGGATTACGGGCACCTTATCTTTCAATTTGTAAGCCTTCGGGCCTTAGCTGTATTTGAAATCTGTAATCCTCTCTATCATGTTTTTCATCCTTTATGGACTTGCACTAAGCTAGGATGCTTTTAATGAAAAGAGGGGAATGCTTGCCGGACTTAGTCTCTTACTTGATTTCGTGTCTTGTATGTTCCTACGCTCTCGGGGAGCTTGCCGGGGCGAACACGCTTGCCGAGCGCGGGACAGCCCGCTAGCGGTGTTGCTTCCGGCAAGCAACCTTGTCGGGCCAGTTGCGACGCTTACCTTGCTGAGCAGGCTCGAAAGCAAGATAAGGGTGCGGCAGCACACTTGTGTTTGTTGAGCGGACTCGGAAACAAAACAAGTACGCAACTGGACCACGACTTGGCTCCTCCGCGTATGGGTCTTTACAAGACACGCTCGTTCGAAGACGCAGCCCCGCTGCCCCCGGTCCATAAGAGGATGCATGACGAGGGATGATAAACTTATCTGACTCTGCAGCCCCCGGCAACCTTGGCTTGTCGGGGAAGAGTCTCGGCACCCACAGCCCCCGGCGACTCTGGCTCCGCCAAAATCCAGGTGCTGGTGTGTTCACTGGCTTCTCCTTGTTGCTGTAATTTCGGCCATGAAAACAGCTGAGACAGTACTGTAACGGTTTCATTACTTGCATGTATATGTATATAAACCTCTGCTGCACAATTTTGCAATACGATGCCGTGCTTTGCCCTTCGTATGTTTCAACTCTACGCTTTCGGGTAGCTTGCCGGGGCGAACACGCTTGCCGAAGCGCGGACAGCCATTGGCGGTGTTGCTTCCGCAAGCAACCTCGTCGGGCGATTACGGCGCTTATCTCGTGGCGGGCTCGGAAGCAAGATAAGGGTGCAGCAGCACATTTGTGTTTGTTGAGCGGACTCGGAAACAAAAACAAGTACGCAACTGGACCACGACTTGGCTCCTCCACGTACAAGTTTCTCATACGAAGGGCATTTCACGGCAAGGTTCGCTATATTCGCCCTCGCCCGTTGTATCCTTCGTACGTTTTTAACCCTACGCTTCCAGGGAACTTGCCGACGCGAACACGCTTGCCGAAAAGGGACAGCCCATTGGCGGTGTTGCTTCCGACAAGCAACCTTGTCGGGCGATTATGACGCTTACCTTGCCGAAAGCGGGCTCGAAAGCAAGATAAGGGTGCAGCAGCACACTTGTGTTTGTTGAGCGGACTCGGAAACAAAACAAGTATGCAACTGGACCACGACTTGGCTCCTCAGCGCACAGGTTTTTCGCACGAAGGGCAAAAAGCACGAGGAACATAACATACAAGAGCATGGAACTAAAGAGCGTTCTGCACAAAAGCTCGAATAACTTAGCTTTTCCATTTCTGACGACCCGTCGGGGCCGCACTCCTCCCCCGATCCTTCCCCCTTGCATGTTCTCGACCTTACGCTCCCGGGAGCCCGCCGGTATAACCATGCTTCTTTGGAGCGAGGCATCGGCCTTTGGCGGTGCAGCCCCGCGGGAGAGCTTGTCGGGTTGGTCATGGCGCGCCTTTTGTCGTCGAGCGGACTCAAGACGAACCGGCGGCGCAACTCAACCACGAACCGCCCCTTTCGCGTCTAGGTCTCTCATACAGGGTATGGATTCTCAAGGGGTACAGTTCGAGGGTTCGGAGCTTCGCAACTTTCTTTGCCCTACCGGTCGGCGGACCGGTCGGCGAGGCTCGATGGTGCGCCCTCGACGGCGGTGCAGCACCCCGAAGAGGTGCGGTCGCCGGAGTGGACACCAGAGCTACTTGCTGGATCTGCCCCAGCGGGCGGATACCATCTCCTGTGGTATGGTGCCGCTGGGTCGCCGCGTACTGGGATGGACGCGGCGTGTCCACGGAGACCGATGCGCGGTCGTCCGTCTTGTCCTTGGATCTGGCGGCGCCGCGAGTGTCCTCGCCGGCGGCCACCCTTCCGTCGGCGTCCCCTCCGCCTACCGTTGGCTCCGGCGGCGGCGGAAGAGACGCACACGGGCCTCCAACCTCCGAAGCCCTCCTCTTCGGAGCCATGGCGCAGCCGTTGGCGAAGTTGCTGACGGAGTTGGAGAGGTTGATGAAGAGCGCCAGCTGTCACGAATCAGTCCGCACAACCTCGGCGCCCCTACCGCGCGCCCAGAGATGTCGGGAACGCAGCTGCGCCGCCCGCCACGGACACCTATGGGGCGAGGCCCCTTTGTCTGTCTTGATACGAGGCGGAGGAGGCCTGAGAGCAGATCGAGGCGAGGCACGCGGGCGGGTTTTTACCCAGCTTCGAGGCTCTCCGGAGAGATAAGACCCCTACTGCTGCTTTGGTTTGTATTGAGCTCGGGAGCTTGAAGAGCTACAGTACCGAGCGAGAGCGACAATGGTTCCGAGCGTGGGGGTGGCTAGGAGTTGCCAATGGATCGAACCTCCTCTACGTTGTGCATGGGCCTCCTTTTATAGGGCAAGGGGTCACCGACAGGTGTCAACATAGGAAAAAAGGGTAAAAACGTAAAAGAGGTGGTAGTTGGAGCAAGGGAAGCAAAGGCTGACTCGATTGCATGAGCAAGTGGTTTCTACCTACTTTGTGAGAGGGGACAGCGGCATTTAATGCGCGTCGCCGTCGACCCCAAAAGCTCCCGCCCGTGCGTCTCCGTCGCGCCACGGCGATGGATTCATCACCGTGAAGTGCCACCGTGTACCCAGTTGCGCAGACCATCCGCCACGCGCCCCTCGAAAGGCCCAGGCGCACGCGTGGGCCGATGAGCTGGAGCGCAGGCACACAGCGCATCTCTCCCGGCAAGCGCCTTGCCGGGGTCTTGGTCTTGCCGGGCCCGGGAACTTGCGGCTCCCCGGGCCCTCGCCGGGACGCGTATGGCGTCGAGGCGTGTCTTCTTCGATGCAATCTTCTGGTCTTCCCGGCGAGCTCCTCTCGCCGGGGCCTCGCGTGGTTGATGTTACCTTGAGCCTGGAACGGCCTTCCCGGCAAGCTCTGTTTGCCGGGGTCTCGATCTTCTGTCTTGTATACTTCGTATACCTCGGTTAGCCTTCGGCAAGCTCCTCTTGCCGGGCCTTAAATCCTCTTGGTTGGCACTTTGTTCTTGAATGGCGTAATAAGGCATGGGGAGGTTTTGGTGGGCGCTTGGCAGGCCTCGCCTTGGCGAAGTCTTCGCGACTGCCTGATGCACAAGTTCGGGGTACTAAGGTACCCCCTACTTTAGTACACCGACAATCATAATCTCAGTTATAAGATGTCGCCCTTCCTATTCAGGTGGCGGAATGTTCGGTGGCCAGCCGGAATGATAGAGTTGCCGAACTGAAGCGGCAACTTGACATTGCGGATGCGGACATCGCACTGGTCAATAAACGACTTGACGAGTCACAAGGTACGTGGCTTCTCCGCGGACACCTTTGTAAGGGAGCTTGATGCCCGTGCCTTACAACATGTATGCTTGATGCAGATGGCGCTGCTGCTATGGAGGACCTTCGGGTGGAGCTTGCCCGAGCCAAGGAGCAAGTCAGAAAAAGTGATGCGGCTGCCTTGAAGGCGGCCGAAGAGCTAAAAGCCGAACAGGCTGCTCACTGCCAAAGCAAGGGGGAAATGGCCGAAATGGCCGTGAAGCTGAAGGATGCTACCGATTGCTATGAGTTTCTAGAAAGAGAACGCCGAGCGGAGCAACAGGACCTGAAGAAGGCCACCGCCGAAGCCAAGGATGCCCGCTCCGCGATGAGGGCTATAAAGGAGGAGCTGCGTCAGGCCGGGGATATTGCGGCTGGAAAGCCCTTTCTGCTGTGTAGGAAGTTCACGGACCCGAAGTATGCTCAGTTGGGCCAGTTGGGGGGTGCAGAGGAT
This sequence comes from Aegilops speltoides, assembly GCA_021437245.1. Lineage (NCBI taxonomy): Eukaryota > Viridiplantae > Streptophyta > Magnoliopsida > Poales > Poaceae > Aegilops > Aegilops speltoides. The sequence continues at coordinate 359,370,628 of CM038147.1, read as the reverse complement.
GTTTATCTGAATTTGGCAGCGAGTGCGGCGGACGCAGTCGTGCACTTCCGAGGCCAAAAGGATCACGGAATGGAAGAGTTTTTTTTGGTCTCAATTCCATAACCCGGAGTGTCCACTTCCGTTAACCGATCGGTTGGCTGAGTGGGCTGAGCTGAACAGGTTGTCCGGACTTGCCATGAAGGATGTCGTGGCTCATCTGTAGCCGAAAAGGCCCGAGCAGAAGAGTTATTTTGGCTTGGTGCAGCAGTTCCTTGATGCGGTGCCGCATATCAAGGCGATGAAGCGGTCGGCATGCATAGAGGGTGCACGGATGGCTCTCGCCGTGTCAAAACATCTTGGGCAGAAATGGAGGCCACCGACGTTGCATCCCGGATTCGGATGAACCGATTACCCGCCGAGCACTATTTTGAGGAAGTCCTGCAGGGCGCTCGTTTAATAGAGTCGCAGTGCTCGAAAAATGTTATGTTCAAATGACATGTATAATTTGTGAAACCATATTTCAAATATATAATATAAGGGCTTTTTATACTTGTCCGTTCAAGTATTGAAATACCTCCTGTGTGGTCGTTAATGTATATGTATATATAACCTGAAAGATGGCAGTCTTCGGCTTCAGCCCCCACACACATAGTGTGGGGTGTTTGCAAAAAAGCTCATTTTCACACTTAATCCAACGTCTTGGTCCTGTGAAGGAGGTGATAGCGTAGCAAACTAGGCAACCGGACTATAATGCTTTATCACTTTCACTTAGCCATAGGAGTTCGATGGTGGGGCTACTATATAGCCCCTAGGGGCACCGCGCTCTCCGAATGCGGGGCGCGTGTGTGCCTGACCGGGAAACGGTCCTTCGTCAAAGCGGAGGAATTCTAAAGATTCCGGTGGTCGATCGAGTGGTTGACCAGTCTCTGCTATATCATGACATGTCGGTGGCCGCTTTCTCGAGGTGCTCACCAGGCGAACCGGGCACAATCGCAGAGTTCTCCCGGTGCCGCGTTAGCCGATAGAACGGAACGTAAGGCAGCAAAACACAGGAGCCGGGCAAAACCACATTTGACCAAAGACATGATTCGGAGCTGATGCATATAAGGCCTAACTCGAGACGCCGAACACTCCCTAAGGTATTCGGTCTTTATGAAAACGGGCAGAACAATGCCCTAAGCCCCTAGTGTCCAGGTACGCGTGAAATCTTCTGACACGGCCGATGCCAAAACGCCAGCCTCCTCCTCGGTTATGGTAAGAAACCGGGGGATGTGTATCAACAAGAGACAGTAAAAAAGGTTTACGCAGGGTCTTAATCTGAAAAGAATCCTTGGAACGGGTCCCTGTTGCACGTCTGCGCCTGTGTCTCCGTTGTGCTGTATCCTAGACAGGTGTAGCACGTTGTTCATCTGTAAAAGAGAAGAACTTAGTTTGAAAAAGATCGTGCGAAAAATGTATTTAAAACAGAGTATGATTCAAAAAATGAATAAAATTGAGCTTTATTGGCTCTCATTGTTCATGCGTGCAGCCCCTTGTAAAGGGGTACGCGGCTAGTAAGCCCCTTGTTTATTTATACCGGACTCGCCTAACCGTGTCCGGGGTCTGAATGACCTGTTTTAGGGGCTTTGATCAGCAAAGCCGGATTAGTGTGTGGCTGTCAAGGCAGTCTCACGTTCTTCCTCGGTCGAGGAACACTCGAAGTTACCCTTTAATGAGATGATACCGCGTGGACCGGGCATTTTAAGTGTAAGAGACGCGTAATGCGGTATTGCGTTAAAGCGGGCGAAAGCTTCGCGTCCCAATAGTGCTTGATGGCTACTTTTAAATGGGGCGATGTGGAAGATTAACTTTTCGCGACGGAAGTTGTCGGGTGAACCGAACACAACTTCTAGTAGTAGGGAGCCCGTGCAATTGGCATATGGGCCTGGCGTCACTCCTTTAAAGGAAGTGTTGCTATGGCAAATTTTGGTTGGGTCTATCCCCATTCTGCGGATTGTGTCCTGGTATAGTAGGTTTAGATCACTGCCGCCGTCCATTACGACTTGTGTAAATTGTAGTCCGTCGATTATAGGATCCAATATCAAAGCAGTCCATCCTACGTTTCGGATACTTCCGAAGTAGTCCTGATGGTCGAAAGTTATTGGTTTTGACATCCAGTTTCGGGACTACGCTGGGGTGGACCATGCGGCGCGTACTTTAGTGGGCGCCGCTCTATTTTTCCTTGTTATCACTTCAAGTGAATTCACCGTTTTGACCTCTTGTGGGAAATTCTTTTGTTTTCCGGCGCTCTGCTTGTGGGGTTCGTCATCGTCCTCACTTGGTGTGTCGAGCCCCTTGTGTTCGGTGTTAAGTTGGTCGGACTGCTTGAAGACCCAACAATCTCTGTGGGTATGGTTTGCAAGCTTCCTGGGGGTACTGTGGATTTGACATATTCTGTCCAAGATTTTGTTTAGGTTGGATAGCTCATCACTGTTGTCCTTAAGAGGCAGTGTTTTGTTGTTCGGCCGAGAGCTTTTGAACCCGGCGTTGACTGCCGTGCTCTTTGGGCCATTTTCCTTAGTCCAGCACTGGTCTTTTCTGCGTCGTGGTTTCCCATTTCCATCCCTGACCTCGGATGTACTCGGGTCGCTGGTGCTGCATCTTGCCAGCCAGCTATCTTCTCCCGCGCAAAAGTGGGTCATGAGGCTTGTTAGTGCGGCCATTGTCCTTGGCTTTTCCTGGCCAAGGTGTCTGGCGAGCCATTCATCTCGGACGTTATGTTTGAAGGCTGCTAAGGCTTCGGCGTCCGGACAATCGACTATTTGGTTCTTTTTGGTGAGGAACCTGTTCCAGAATTTATGGGCCGACTCTCCGGGCTGTTGAGTTATGTGACTTAAATCGTCAGAATCGGAGGGCGGACATAAGTCCCTCAAAATTTGTTCAAACGCATCCTCGAGCTCTTCCCAACTTCCAATGGTATTTTCTGGGAGGCTTTTGAGCAATGCCGGGCTGGCCCTTTGAGCTTGAGGGGTAAGTATTTTATGGCATGGAGGTCATCTCCTCTAGCCATATGTATGTGTAGGATGTAATCCTCAATCTAGACTCCGGGGTCTGTTGTTCCGTCGTATGCCTCTATGTTTACGGGCTTGAATCCCGCTGGAAATTCATGATCCAGTACCTCATCGGTGAAGCATAGGGGGTGTGCGGCGCCCCTGTACTTGGGAGTGCCGTTATTTTCGAACGCTCGACGTGTTGTGTTGCTTCCTGGAGCCTTCTTTCTTGGCCCATAGATGGACCTGACCGGGCCATCCTTTTTGCAAGGATCCTTATGTGGATTGTGTGCCGGCTTGTGTGCGGCACCGCTTTCCGCTCTTTGCTTGTCATGTGGTCGTCTATCCAACCGGGCGGCCTCTTTGTTTTTTGCTTGTGGGGGCTCTACGGCCTCTTCGTCAAATTTGGGCAATAGTTTGTGCTTCGGGTAGCTCTTTGTTTGGCGGCTATCGCCGTATTTGTCTGCGGTCTTGAGTACTTTGCTCCATCTCATTCTGAGTACGTCTTCCGCTGTTTTGAGCTTCCGCTTCTGCTTCTTCAGACTTCGTGCAGTGGTGACGAGCCTTTTGTGAAGGTTCTTCTGCTCCAACGATGTGTCCGGCGTGAGATCATCCGGACTGTTGTTTTCGCCAGGGATGGGTTGTTTATCCAATTCATCCTGTTCGGATGGTTGCTTGGTGGTATGTTCATCGTCCACTGGTTCGCCCTGCTCTACGGCTGGGTCTGTATGGTTGTTGTCGTTGTCGAGGCGGGACTTTGGGCGGCACTTGCGTTGCCGTTTCGGTTGTTTTTCGGGGGAATTATCCTTCGCAGTGTCCCGTTGTTCCTCGTTATCGCTTCCTTTTGGTGTATCCACCATATATACATCATGAGTTGAGGTGGCTCTCCAGTGCCCTATGGGCGCTGGTTCTTGGTCGTCTCCGGCATCGTCGTCCATACCGTCGATATCTTCGGAGTCAAGATCTAGCATGTCGGTTAAATCAACGACAGTGGCTACAAAGTGGGTGGTGGGTGGGCTTTGAGTTTCTTCGTCGTCCGCATCCCAACCGTCCTGGCCATAATCCGGCCCAGGCTCTCCTGATAGAGAGAGGCACTTTAGCGAATTCAGGATGTCGCCGAAAGGCGAGTGCTGAAGGATGTCCCCAGCGGTGAACTCCATGATCGGCGCCCAATCGGATTTGATTGGCAGAAGCGCGGAAGGTTCGGGGTCCGGAGAAGAGTCCGGCACCTCGGAGTCACAAGCTTTACAAGGGACAAGGTCGGTATTCGGCTCCATCGCCGTAGCAGCCCCTGAGGTGGTGTCTAGCCACCCATCCTTGATTGGCGCAGTTGGCTCCGAGTTAAGGGTCGGAGCGGACTCTCGTGCGGCCTCCAGGGCACTGTCCGGCAGCAGAGCTAAATCATGCCAATCGTGACGGTGCGGCGCGCTCGGCAGTGGCTCGAATCCGTCGAAGATCAAGTCTCCACGGATGTCGGCCGTATAGTTTAAACTTCCAAATCTGACCTGATGGCTAGGGGCGTAGCTTTCGATCTGCTCCAGATGGCCAAGCGAATTGGCCCGCAGTGCAAAGCCGCCGAATACAAAGATCTGTCCGGGGAGAAAAGTCTCACCCCGGACCGCGTCGTTGTTGATGATCGAAGGAGCCATCGTGCCTATGGGTGACGACATAGAGGAACTCTCAATGAAAGCACCAATGTCGGTGTCAAAACTGGCGGATCTCGGGTAGGGGGTCCCAAACTATGCGTCTAGGCGGATGGTAACAGGAGACAAGGAACACGATGTTTTTACCCAGGTTCGGGCCCTCTCGATGGATGTAAAACCCTACTCCTGCTTGATTGATATTGATGATATGGGTAGTACAAGAGTGGATCTACCACGAGATCAAGGAGGCTAAACCCTAGAAGCTAGCCTATGGTATGATTGTTGTTCGTCCTACGGACTAAAACCCTCCGGTTTATATAGACACCGGAGAGGGCTAGGGTTACAAAGAGTCGGTTACAATGGTAGGAGATCTACATATCCGTATTGCCAAGCTTGCCTTCCACGCCAAGGAAAGTCCCATCCGGACACGGGACGAAGTCTTCAATCTTGTATCTTCATAGTCTTGGAGTCCAGCCAGTGATGATAGTTCGGCTATCCAGACACCCCCTAGTCCAGGACTCCCTCACCCAGTGTTCTCTGCAAAGGGACCATAAGCCGGGGTTTGATACCTCTCAAGATTTCTTGATTGGCTCTTTCAGCTTGACCATTAGACTGGGGGTGAGCCACCGACGATACATCAACCCGGATATGCTCTTGTTGACAGAACTCTTTCATTGCACCCTTAGATGGATTAGTACCATTATCAGTGATGATACTATGAGGGTATCCAAAACGAAAGATCACCTTTTTGATGAACTGAACCGCCGTTGATGCATCACATTTGCTAACCGTTCAGCTTCTACCCACTTTGTAAACTTGTCAACAGCTACCAGGAGATGATTCTTTTTGTCCTTCGACCTTTTAAAAGGTCCAACCATATCCAGCCCCCAGACTGCAAATGGCCAAGTAATTGGAATCATCCTCAATTCTTGAACCGGCACATGAGCTCGTCTTGAAAATTTCTGACAACCATCACATTTACCGACCAGATCTTCTGCATCAGCAGGAGCCATCAGCCAATAAAACCCATGACGAAAAGCTTTAGCAACGAGAGATTTAGAGACGGCATGATGACCGCAATACCCTTCATGAATCTCCTTTAGAATTTCATGGCCCTCCTGAGGAGAAATGCATCGTTGAAACACTCCTGTAACACTACATCTGCGTAGCTCACCATTAACAACTGTCATTGACTTAGACCTCCAGGTTATTTGCCTGGAAAAGGTTTCATCCTCAGGTAACTCGCCCTGGGTCATATAAGTCAAATATGGAACCGTCCAATCAGGAATAACATGGAGAGCTGCCACCAACTATGCCTCCGGGTCAAGAATTGCAAGATCTTCCTCTATAGGCAATTTGACCGATGGGTTATGCGAAACATCAAGGAAAACATTAGGGGGTACCGGCTTACGGTGAGACCCCATTGTAGGATCGAAAGTATGTCTAGAGGGGGGTGATTAGACTACTTGACAATATAAAAATTCAGCCTTTTGACAAAGACAAGTTTTTGGCAGATTCACAATTATGATCAAGTCAAGTATCACCCTACACATGCAATTCTAGAGTATAGGCAGCGGAAAGTAAATTGCACATGTAGTAAAGAGAGGTGGAGAAGAGCAAACGCAATTTTGGAGACGCGGAGATTTTTCTCGTGGTTCCGATAGGTGGTGCTATCATACTTCCACGTTGATGGAGACTTCAACCCACGGAGGGTAACGGCTGCGAGAGTCCACGGAGGGCTCCACCCACGAAGGGTCCACGAAGAAGCAACCTTGTCTATGCCATCATGGCATACGCCCACGGAGGGCTAGCCTTACTCGGGGTAGATCTTCACGAAGTAGGCGATCTCCTTGCCCTTACAAACTTCTTGGTTCAACTCCACATCTCGACGGAGGCTCCCAAGCGACACCTAACCAATCTAGGAGGCACCACCTCCAAAAGGTAATAGATGGTGTTGATGATGATGAACTCCTTGCTCTTGTGCTTCAAATGATAATCTCCCCAACACTCAACTCTCCTCCTTGATTTGGCTGTGGTGGAAGAAAGGATTGAGTGGAAAGCAACTTGGGAAGGCTAGAGATCAAGCTTCATATGGTGGGAGTGGAGCAACTTGATCTCAACACAAGGGTAGGTAGTTCTCTTCTCGTAAATGTAAGGTAGGAGTGGTAGTACTTTCGATGGCTCTCTCCACGAATGAAGAGGGGTGGAGGGTATTTATAGCCTCCACACAAAATCCAACTGTTACACACATTTGACCAATCTCGGTGGGACCGAAGTTGACAACTCGGTGAGACCGAAAGTTCAAATCATGTGAACGTTGGGATTTTCGGTGGGACCGAAAATACAATCTCGGTGAGTCCGATTCGTGTAAAGACAAGAGCTTGCCAATCTCGGTGGGACCGACTTCATCATCTCGGTGACACCGATTTGATGATGAATGTTCTGAAGCTTGGCAACTCAAGTTTCGGTGAGACCGAGTTCAGAATCGGAAAATCCGAAATTTCTAGGGTTTGGCTTTGTGGCTAAGGTGGTTCATCTCGGTGTGACTGGGTTTGGAAATCGGTGGGACCGAGATTACTTATGAGTGTATATGGTAGTGAAAGTTGCTGATAGTTTAGGAGATGTATCACTAAGCACTTTGAGCAACCAGATCATCATCATAACCTCATCCCCTTTTAATAGTATTGGCTTTCCTATGGACTCAATGTGATCTTGGATCACTAAACCAAAAATGGAGTCTTGAGCTTTTGCCAATGCTTGCCATAGCATTTTGAGGGGTCCACTTCTTCAGTCCTTGCCATACCCATATCACTGAACTTTCTGAAATGATTCTCAAGAAACTATTAGTTCAATGATATATATGTTGTTGTTAATTACCAAAACCACCCGGGGATTAGTTGCACTTTCAATCTCCCCCTTTTTGGTAATTGATGACAACATATAGATCAAAGCTTCGACAAAGGATATAATCAATGAATAATATCGTCGCTTTGAGAAGTATGTGATAAGCAAGAGCTCCCCCTAAATTTGTGCATTATTTAAAATTTGCGTTTGAATGCAAATGCACAATTGATTAGGATCATGGGTCACTCTTCCATGTCACAGACATCTTAGTGGAGTGCACAAAATGATAAGAATGAATAGCATGCACCCAATCACCAAGACATGAGTAAATGGTCATACAAGATAGGAATATCATATGATAAGCATTAAGCACACATTAGGGCATAGTACGACCAAGCACTCATTAAGGCATAGTAAAACGTAGTATCAAACACACGGAATGTCACGAAAACCAAAAGTATCTCAAAGAAACCGCAAAAGAACGAAAGAGCAAAAGCGACAGCACTCTCTCTCTCGAAGTCCTATGATCTATACAATTTCTCCCCCTTTGGCGACAAGTTACCAAAAAGTTCGAAAAGGCATAGAGCTAAGCGCCTTTGGGGACTCTCATGGCGGCTCTGCCTCGAGTTGATGTTGGAGTTGATATGGCAGCATGGGCGAAGACTTGGTGATGTCTCAGGCTGGAGGAGTGGTCACCGGAGCTGGAGCTGGAGCAACCGATGGAACTGTGGAGGTGCCAAGCTGTAGTCCCGTGTCGACCATCGTATAGCAATGATCGGGTCTGTGAGGAACCGGAGCAGTCTGTTGATAAGCATCTGGACTAAGTCATCCTGCATCTCACGCATAAGCTCTTCCTTCTCCCTCTTTGCTTCCTCAATGTCCGCCTCAAGCTTGTTGTGATTACTTGCACTTGCTTAGCTTCACATCCAGAGCATGGATCTTGTCTTCAACAATCCTCTCTAGGCTCTCCGAGACCGCATAATGCTGGCCAGGCGTTGTTCAATCCTTTGGGTAGCTTCAAGGAGCTGCTCTCCAACACTCTTTGGTTTAGCTGCTGCTGCTGCTGCTTCCTTGTCAGCTTTGGCTTTCTTGGCAGCTTCAATCTTGGCTTGACCTTCAACAGATGTTGGGTCCTCCTCATCCATCACAACATCATTGTCCTCATGCTCAGGCTGCAGTGGTAAGTGTTCTCTATCCAACAAGAATGTGCCCGTGCCAAACTTGGCATTGATAAGCATCTGAATATGCGGGGCAAATCCACACGACCTTTTCTGGTCAGCTGCAGTCCTCTTAATGGTCTCAACCATCAAGTCCATCACCTTGAAAGGTGCTTTCTCATCAAGTATATGCAGCATGTTGATAGAGTATCCTCTGATCATGCGATGATCTCCAGACTTGGGCATCAAGGTATGCCTCAGAATAGTATTGGTGGTAGGTAGACCTTCCTGGAGATAGTACACTGAGCCGAGCTTCCATATTCCCAAATCCTTAGCTGGAACCTCTTTGTACATATTCTTCATGGATTCATGATTTTTCTTTGGAATACCATAAACATCAATATCATCCTCTCTCTGCACTGGAGCATTCAGAAGTTCTGCCCATTCTTCAACAGTTGAAGAGAATCTTTGGCCTTCAGTCATCCATGTGATCTTTCCATCTGGCTAGAAATGAGCTGTGGCATAGAATTGCATAATCATTTCATCATTCCAACGGTCAACTTCGACCTACAAAGTCTGCAGAACGCCACATGCAAAGTGAAGCTTTCATGCACATGTGGAAAGAAGTCTCTGTGCTCTTCGCTGTCAATGTACTTCCAGTCAACGTATCTTGTGTCTGCGACTATGGGCTTCTTGTCCATCAGCACAGTCTCATAGAAGTCCTGCTGCTCTCTGGTGTGAAATCTGGGATCAACAGCAGTTCTTCTCCTCACGGCATATGGGTCAGCTTGTCTCCATAGCCTGAGACCTCTATCCTTCCTTTCCTTCATATTCTCAGCTTGTGGATGAGCATCATTGTGAAGTGGCAATTTTGGACGAAGTTTCAGCAAAACTGGTCCTTCATCATCTGACACAGCTGGTGGCACATCATCTTTGTTCTTCTCAGATGCTGGAATGTTCCTGACTGTCTTCTTTGGCTTGGCAGCAGGCTTTGCTGGAGCTGCCTTGACTGGAGCAGATTGCTTGGGCTTTGAAGTGGCTCCTGCCCTGATGGCATCACCCATGAGCTTAGGCTTCTGAGGAGGCTGGGGTGCTTCCTCATCCTCATCTTCTTCTGCATCATCATCATGCACTAACCTCTTCCTCTTGGAAGTTTTCTTCACTTTGCTTGTAGTTTCCTCTTCCAAACTCAGCTTCTTGGCAACAGTTGACTGCTTGACTTTTCTGGTGCCCTTCTTGGTTTGCTGACCTTGTGGCTCTTTGGCAACAACTTTCCTCTTGGGCTTTGAGGTGACCTCTTCCTCAACAACAAAATCTGAGTCTTCTTCATCTGAGTTCCTCTTCTTTCTAGCTCTGGTGGCTGCAGGAGGTAATCCACTTGGTGTACTCCTCTCACCATCATCTGATGAGCTGCTGGGATCAGGACTAGTGCCTGCCTCTGGAATATCTGCAATAGGGGACTCGACCTGCTCGATATCATTGGCATCGACATGGCTGACAACCTGTGAATAGATAAGGTGTAGGCAGAGTAGAAGAGTTATCACAAACTGCAGAAGTTTTTGCAAAAAAATGAGTTCAAATTCTAGTATTAGGTTTTCAGAAGACATTTCGGTCGGACCGAGTTTAAAATTCGTGAATCGAAGTGTTCAAACGAAGCATTCACACCACTTTGGTTGGACGAAGTGGGTTTCGATCTGCCGAAAACACTAGGGTTTCACAGAATCATCATTTCGGTCACACCGATTTGCACAACTCGGTTGGACCGAAAGGTGCAGTGCAATGGCCATAGGCCAAATCGGTCTTACCGAAAATCTAAAATCGGTCTCACCGAGATGTGTTCGGCGGAAACGTACTCGAATCTCGTTCAAAAGAACTAATCTGGTGTACAGGAAGATTTCAATCGTGGCAAGATTATAGGCAAACCAAACGTGCATTGAATCGGAGATGGGAGCACGAGTGGGATCGAAACTCACCCTAACTTGCTGGAGTTTTCTACGGCGGCAACGGCGCGGAGAAGATGTCCGCTGACGGCGACGGAGACTGCGGCGAGGGCGCTGAGCGATTTACGAGACGATCCGGAGACCAGGCGACGGCAAGAAGGGTGTGGGGCGAAGCGTTTGAAGTAGAAATCAGCGCTGCCCTGAGTATATATACCCTTTGTCTGTCGGTGGGACCGAGTTGTAAAACTCGGTGGCACCGAGATGGACAACCGCAGGCAGTTATACACTTCGTCACGCCGAAAATCACAACTCGGTTTCACCGAGATGAAAACCTAGATCAGATCTAAATGCTTTCGGTTTGACCGAGTTTGAGTGTGTTGGTCCGACCGAAATCACTTAGAAGGTTTTGGAAGTTAGCCTTTGACGGATCGGTGGCTCGAGTGCTCCTCACTGAGGGTCCAAAATGACTTGTTCAAAGTTTGTGATGTAAGCATGAATAGAATTTGAGACAAGAAAGCATAGATAGCTAGGGAGGTACTTAGGCATTCTTGTCCATCCATTTGGTCGAGAAAAATCAAAAGACCAAAGCAACAAATGGATGTCCTCGAATGGATAAAATCATGCATCCAACATGCTCACACAATAAGATAGCAAATGAAATATGTGTCAAACATGCACAATCAAAACTCTAGCTACTATCACACAATTTGTCGATGACTAGGTCATCTTTATATGAGTATATTGACTTAGGAGCCAAATGAGAACATTTGATCATAGGTCATACTCATCGCTTAAGCACAAGTGGGGTTACCACTTTTACATAAAGCATTGATGTGTTCACATCATTTGAAGATGCTTTAGCTCAATTCTTTAGAGCAAAGCTCCCCTAGATGTGAGAACCCTTTTAAAGGGTCAAACTAACCTTGGGTTGTCGAGAAGACTTCATGTAGATGTTGAAGATGTGGATGCTCAATGTTGATGAAGATCATCAAGAGTTTGGAGCAATCCTTTGGATTCGGGCACTTTCAATACCTACATGGGTTAGTCCCACAAGGAACAAACAAGGATATCCATGGACATAGATTGAAGTACACAATAGATGATATCCATGAAAGCAATGATTACCTTGTCCCTTGACTTACCAACAAGAGGGTTTGTGACTCCATGAACTAGTGCAAGATGTGGAAGTTGATTGCACAAGTTTTTGCCAAAATGAATGTGAGTGAAGTATGTTGGCGGAGTCACCCTCAAGAACTTTCTAGTTCTTCTTCTTCGGGATCCACATCATCTTGATGGGAATCCTTGGGGTTGTAGTTGAGCTTGACGAAGTAGAACTTGACGTTTCCTTGGGAACCCACTTGACCATGGCTTTAGGTGCTTGAATAAATGGATCAATCTCCTCTTGAAGCTTGTCCTTGCCTTTTAGCTTGTGGTCTTGTGGTGGGAGGTCATCTTGAGCTTGTTCCACATTGGTAGAAGTAGGATTGTACTTCTCCTTTTGAGGAATAAACTGTGGAGTAGGATATTGACCTTCTTCCCATTCAACACCCTCGGCGTTGAACTTTCGCTCAAAACCAATTCCTTGATTCTTCCGGTGCCTTCCTTGCTTGCGAACAATTTCCTCAAAGTTCTTGCTTCCGGCAAGGCTCTTGTAGACACCTTTCTCTATAATCCCTTTCAATAAACTATTTTCTTGCTCAAGTGTAACTTGGCTTGAAACATTGTTAGTGGAATCAAGAGAACTACTAGAAGCAACAACATTGGATTTAGCATGGTTATTGTTACTACTAGATGAAGAATTTTTCTTATGCTTGTCATGCTTAGTTTTAATGGGAGGCAAGAAATTAGACAAGAGAAGTCGTTTGGCAAGATATGAAGAACTTTTCTTTCGAAGATCGTCTTTATTTGCTTTTAGAAACTCATGTTCTTGCTCTAGAGTGAGCTTCTCGAAGCGTAGCTTCTCATGAGATCTTAGGAGCTCTCTATGATCTTCTTGAGTTGTTTCATGAGCTAACTTAAGAGTGTTTAGTTCTTTAGTTAGACGCTCAATCTCCTTCATAGCATTGTCATTCGACTCTTCTCGACTATAAAGACTACTAGCATGTTCATCATTACTATGTTCATTGGATTTATCATGTAAGAGCTCATCTTCACCAAGCAAGTCATCCTCATCACTATCAAAGTCAATGAATTCAGGGTGTGATACCTTGGGGCCTTTAGCCATGAAGCATCTTCCAATTCCCTCATTTGGTGAATCAAACAAGTCGTAGGAGTTGGAGTTGGAGGATACGAGAGCAAGACCGGCAACACCTTCATCTTGACTATAGTCGGAGTTGGAGTGATAGCTTCTTTGGGATTGATTGTCGGAGTCGGAGCCGGAGACCCATTCACCTACATGAGCTTGATGTTTCCTTCTTGTGTAGCTCCTTGATGACTTGTCTTTCCTCTCCGAATCCTTGCTTCTCCGAGAGGGTCTTCGTTCATAACGATCATCTCTACTCCTTCTCTCTTTCCGAGGTGACTCATCTCTTGAGCTTCTTCTTCTTGGAGATTCTTCTCTTCTCTTGTGGGGAGCCGAACACTCATTTGAGTAGTGTCCGGTCTTCCACAATTGTAGCAGTTTCGATCACGACTAGAAGATCTCTTTTCATCATATGATCTAGACTTTGAGCTTCTCTCTTTGCTTCTACTCTTGTAGAATTTGTTGAAGTTCTTGACCATTAGGCTTATCTCTTCATTGGAAACTAGCTTGTCACTTGAGGTTGTGGGAGCATCACTTGTAGCTTTGTAAGCACCACTTGACTTGTTGTGAAGCTCTTCCTTATCTTTATGTGTCATCTCATGAGCAACAATTCTTCCAATGACTTCGGTTGGCTTGAGATTCTTGTAGTTTGGCATCATTTGGATCAAAGTGCACACGGTATCATACTTTCCATCCAAAGCTCTGAGAATCTTCTTGATGATGAATCGGTCGGTCATTTCTTCGCTTCCTAAGCCGGCAATCTCATTGGTGATGAGAGCAAGCCTAGAGTACATTTCAGCGACTCCTTCACCTTCCTTCATCTTGAACTTGTCAAGTTGACCTTGAAGAACATCTAGCTTTGATTCCTTCATGGACTCGGTACCTTCGTGCATTTCAACCAAAGTATCCCAAATCTCTTTTGCATTCTCAAGACGGCTGATTTTGTTGAACTCCTCGGGACACAAAGCATTGAAGAGAATGTCACAAGCTTGAGCATTGTTTTGCAACATCCGCAATTCATCCGTTGTAGCTTCGCGATCCGAACTTTTCCTTCCTCAAGAATTCACCTTGCATACCAACACAAATAATGCCCCATGCAGCTGGGTTATGGCCAAGAATATGCATTTTCATTTTATGCTTCCAACTAGCAAAGTTTGTACCATCAAAGTAAGGACCTCTCTGAAAATTACCTCACTAGACGCCATACTCTCCTAGGTTGTGAAACCAAGCTTATGGAGTCCAATGCAATGGAGACCAATACAATGGAGACCAAAGCTCGATACCACTTGTAGGATCGAAAGTATGTCTAGAGGGGGTGATTAGACTACTTGACAATATAAAAATTCAGCCTTTTGACAAAGACAAGTTTTGGCAGATTCACAATTATGATCAAGTCAAGTATCACCCTACACATGCAATTCTAGAGTATAGGCAGCGGAAAGTAAATTGCACATGTAGTAAAGAGAGGTGGAGAAGAGCAAACGCAATTTTGGAGACGCGGAGATTTTTCTCGTGGTTCCGATAGGTGGTGCTATCGTACTTCCACGTTGATGGAGACTTCAACCCACGGAGGGTAACGGCTGCGAGAGTCCACGGAGGGCTCCACCCACGAAGGGTCCACGAAGAAGCAACCTTGTCTATGCCATCATGGCATACGCCCACGGAGGGCTAGCCTTACTCGGGGTAGATCTTCACGAAGTAGGCGATCTCCTTGCCCTTACAAACTTCTTGGTTCAACTCCACATCTCGACGGAGGCTCCCAAGCGACACCTAACCAATCTAGGAGGCACCACCCTCCAAAAGGTAATAGATGGTGTTGATGATGATGAACTCCTTGCTCTTGTGCTTCAAATGATAATCTCCCCAACACTCAACTCTCCTCACCGATTTGGTTGTGGTGGAAGAAAGGATTGAGTGGAAAGCAACTTGGGAAGGCTAGAGATCAAGCTTCATATGGTGGGAGTGGAGCAACTTGATCTCAACACAAGGGTAGGTAGTTCTCTTCTCGAAATGTAAGGTAGGAGTGGTAGTACTTTCGATGGCTCTCTCCACGAATGAAGAGGGGTGGAGGGTATTTATAGCCTCCACACAAAATCCAACCGCTACACACATTTGACCAATCTTGGTGGGACCGAAGTTGACAACTCGGTGAGACCGAAAGTTCAAATCATGTGAGCGTTGGGATTTTCGGTGGGACCGAAAATACAATCTCGGTGAGTCCGATTAGTGTAAAGACAAGAGCTTGCCAATCTCGGTGGGACCGACTTCATCATCTCGGTGACACCGATTTGATGATGTAAGATTCTGAAGCTTGGCAACTCAAGTTTCGTGAGACCGAGTTCGAATCGGAAAATCCGAAATTTCTAGGGTTTGGCTTTGTGGTGAGGTGGTTCATCTCGGTGACTGGTTTGGAAATCGGTGGGACCGAGATTACTTATGAGTGTATATGGTAGTGAAAGTTGTCGATAGTTTAGGAGATGTATCACTAAGCACTTTGAGCAACCAGATCATCATCATAACCTCATCCCCTTTTAATAGTATTGGCTTTCCTATGGACTCAATGTGATCTTGGATCACTAAACCAAAAATGGAGTCTTGAGCTTTTGCCAATGCTTGCCATAGCATTTTGAGGGGTCCACTTCTTCAGTCCTTGCCATACCCATATCACTGAACTTTCTGAAATGATTCTCAAGAAACTATTAGTTCAATGATATATATGTTGTTGTTAATTACCAAAACCACCCGGGGATTAGTTGCACTTTCACCCATCCATCTTAAAGCATCAGTGGCTTCATTTTTCCTGTGATCAACATGCTGCACTTGATAACCTTTGAAATGACCAGCAATATTGTCAACCGCTTGGCGGTAAGCCGCCATGAGTGGATCCTTTGAATCCCAAGTTCCTGACACTTGCTAAGCCACCAAGTCTGAGTCGCCAAAACACCTCACCCGGCTTAGATTCATCTCTTTAGCCATCCGAAGACCATGGAGTAAGGCTTCATACTTAGTTGCATTGTTAGTACAAGGGAACATCAACCTTAATACATAACAAAATTTATCACCGCGCGAGGAAGTCAATATAACTCTAGCCCCCGAGCCTTCCAATTGCATGGATCCATCAAAGTAAATAGTCCAATATGTGATATTCAGTTTATCCTCCGGCATCTGCAATTCCATCCAGTCATTGATGAAATCCACAAGTGCTTGAGACTTTATAACTGTCTGAGGCATATACTTCAAGCCATGGGGTCCAAGCTCAATGGCCCACTTAGCTACCCGACCTGTGGCTTTTTTGTTTTGAATAATATCTCCCAAGGGAGCAGAACTAACCACAGTGATAGGATGACCAAGGAAATATTGCTTCAACTTGTGGCTAGCCATGAACACACCGTATACCAACTTCTGCCAATGTGGGTATCACTACTTAGACTCAGTGAGCACCTCACTGACATAATAAACCGGCCTTTGAACCGGATACTCCTTGCCTGACTCCTTCCTTTCAACCACAACTAACACACTGACGGCACTGTTGTTTGCAGGCACATACAACAGCAAGGGCTCCTTCTCAATAGGAGCTGCAAGAATCGGCGGTTCAGCCAACTATCTCTTAAGTGCCTCAAACGCCTCATTAACAGCATCACTCCAGACAAAGTCATCTGTATTCTTCATCATTTGATACAAAGGGATGGCCTTCTCTCCCAGGCGGCTTATAAACCGGCTGAAAACTGCAATATGACCCGCCAACCACTGGACGTCATTGATACATGCCGGCTTAGTCAAAGAAGTGATAGCCTTGATTTTCTCCGGGTTAGCTTAAATGCCCCTCTCAGAAACCAGGAAAACCAATAGTTTACTTGCTGGCACGCTGAAGACACACTTGGCCGGGTAAAGCATCATTTTATAGACCAGGAGATTGTCAAAGGTCTCTTTCAAATCATCTATCAAAGTCTCCTTCCTAGATTTCACAATAATATCATCCACATAGGCATGAACATTGCGTCCAATCTGGCCATGAAGGCAATTCTGAACACACCGTTGGTAAGTCGCCTGGGCACTCTTGAGCCCAAAGGGCATAGACACATCGCAGAAGGCTCCCAAGGGAGTGATGAAAGCTATCTTCTCCTGGTCCTTAACTGCCATCTTGATCTGATGATAACCAGAATAAGCATCCAAAACCTCAAACACCCACAACCCATTGTAGCATCAATAATCTGATAAATACGAGGGAGAGCAAAAGGGTCAGCCGGATAGGCCTTATTAAGGTCTGTATAATCCATACACATACGCCAAGTGCCGTTTTTCTTAAGTACCAGCACCGGGTTAGCCAACCACTCAGGATGAAAAACTTCAATGATGAACCCTGCCACCAAGAGTCGGGCCACTTCTTCACCAATTGCCTTGCGCCTCTCTTCATTAAAACGATGAAGAAATTTCTTGGCCGGTTTAAACTTTGGATCCACATTAAGAGTGTGCTCAGCGAGTTCCCTTGGTACACCTGGCATGTCAGAAGGCTTCCATGCAAAGATGTCCCGGTTCTCACGAATGAACTCGATGAGCGCGCTTTCCTATTTTAGATCCATATTAGCACTGATGTTGAACTGCTTGGACGAGTCGCCAGGCACAAAATCAACCTACTCAGTGTCATCTGCCGATTTAAACTTCAACAGGGGGAATTTTCTGTAGTTGGCTTCTTCAAAGGTGTCATATCCGCCGGGACGACATTGTCTTTATAAAACTTCAACTCCTTAGTGGCATAGGCCGACTCAGCATATGTAGCATCACCTTCTTCACTGTACAGAGCAATCTTCCTATAACCATGCACCGTGATGCTGCCCTTATGACCCGGCATTTTAAGCTGCAAATAAACATAACACGGCCACGCCATAAACTTGGCGTAAGCCGGCCGCCCAAAAAAAGCATGGTACAGGCTTTTGATCTTAACCACTTCAAAAGTCAATTTCTCACCTCTGGAATCATGGTCATCTCCAAAGGCCACCTCCAAGGTTATCTTACCCACTGGATACGCCGACTTACCAGGTACCACCCCATGGAAAACAGTAGAAGATGTCTTAAGATCCTTGTCAGTCAAATTCATATGACAAAAGGTCTCATAGTAAAGGATATTGATGCTACTGCCCCCATCCATGAGCACCTTTGTAAGATTATACACTCCTACCTGAGGAGCAACTACCAACGCCAATTGACCAGGATTATCAACCCGGGGCGGGTGATCCTCCCGGCTCCATACAATAGGCTGCTCAGACCACCTCAAATAACGAGGTACCGCCGGCTCAACTGAGTTCACTGCCCGCTTATGGATTTTCTAATCTCGCTTGCACAGACTTGTGGTGAAACATGATATTGACCACTATTCAACTGCTTTGGATTGCTCCGATAACCAGATTGTTGTTGTTGATTCCCTTGGCTAGATTGCTGATTAAAACCATGATTGCCTTGGCCCTGAAAGCCAGATCTTGAACTGCCACCTCCAAAACCAGGTCCATGAGAGCCGGATCCTGAACCGTCATGCGGGCCATGATTGTTCTGCAAAAAAAATTAGAGTTTCTATACTCCCTCATGATGAAGCAATCTTTCCACAGATGACTGGCCGGCTTATCCTGGGTTTCGTGCTTTTGGCAAGGTTGATTCATCATGGCCTCAAGGTTAAACTTCGGCCCTCCAAACCGGGGTGCTGGCTTTTTCCCCTTACGACAATGGTTATTACTCTGCGTATTGGTGTTAGCCACAAAGTCTAAACCTCCGTCTGCCTTACGTTTACCATTGCCACCTTGACTCATCGTGTTATGTTGTCCCTTTGCATTGCCACTCTTCTTCCCTTTCCTAGTCTTCTTTTGTGCTATCAGAGTCGGCATACTTGATGAGAGCCGCCATGTGCTCCCCCATATCATTGCAATTACACTTAAGCCGCCTCAATTTCTGCTTAAGGGGAAGAAAACGGCAGTTCTTCTCCAACATCAGGATTGCTGAACCAGCGTTGATACTGTCCGATGAGTGTATAACAGCTAAGATCCGGCGCACCCAATTTGTTGTTGACTCACCTTCACCTTGGACACAAGAGTGCAAATCCAGAATCGACATAGGCTGCTTGCATGTATCTTTAAATTTTTGAATAAATCGCTTTTTCAACTCTGCCCATGACCCAATGGAATTAGCGGGCAGCCCTTTCAACCAAGTATGAGCGGCGCATACAATATCATGGTGAAATAGGTGAAATACTTAGCACATGCAGCATCACTAACATCCAACATCTCCATAGGCATCTCATAGCTCTCAATCCAAGCCTCTGGGGGCTGATCCGCTGTGTAATTAGGCACCTTGCGAGGGCCTTTGAAATCCTTAGGGAAGTGCTCATTGCGTAGAGCCGACACTAAACATGGCACACCTAGGGTTCTAGAGGTCACTCCTGCCTCGATAAACGCTGACGGATAAATCAGAGATTGTTGTTGAGCCACCAGCTGAGCTGTCAATTCCGCCTCACGCCGTGCTCTGCCTTGCTCCACCAATGTCTGAGCATCATTACCAGCGTGCGGCGGGTCAGGCTGACGAGGTTGATTGCGGTTCCGCTCACTTCTCGATACGGCCGGCTCATCAATGTGCCTGCTATAGCTCCGGCTTGGACATGGGGTTGAGTGAATCCGATCACGATTATATGAATAAGCCGCCTGTTGAGCTACTGCTGTCTGAAGAAGCTCTCCAGCTCTCCGTATTTCCATCACCACTGGCGACTCATCCTGAACCGGGGGAGCCGCCAATCGAGTAGCCGCAGCTATCATGATATCCAAAGGATTAGGATAATGACCTGGGGGCGTCGGAACGTGCTGAGGAGGGGTCAAATTCAAACGTGGGGGGTCTACACATGTGGTTGAACCGGCACTCCAGCCGCCGGCCCCTCAACGGCCCGATCCACCCTAGGCGGGTTACTGGTTCCTGCCCCAGGCGTGTTGAAAAGGTTCCTCGCATCGTAAACCATGGGTAAACGGCTCACATGCCTTCTGTTAAAGACAACATTTGATGCATCCCGGTCCAAGCTCAAGCGAAAATCCTCTGCTTGAAGCCATTCTACCTCTCTCTCTAAGGCGGCTCACTCTGTCGCCATCCGGGTGTTCTCAACGTTTAGATCCTCCTAGGCTTGGGCTATCTCATCACGTAACTTTGCAACGTCCGCGTTATGTTGAGTTTGGTTTGCCGGGGTCACCTCCGCCATTAAAAATGTTGCCAGAGCATCCAACAGTTCAGATAAACCTTGAGCCGGCGGGCGCACAGGGCCTCCTGCCCCAGCTGCCATCGCCGTCACTAAACCGGAGATCATTGCTACCGTAGTTGAAGAATTCTGCCCTGGTTGTGTACCGGCCATGAAGATTGTAACCCGGTTCGGTGGCTCGTAGGGTTCCGGAATACTGTCACCATCGAAATAGCCCCCAAGCCCACCATCCTAAACCTGGTACATGGAATTGGTCTCACCGATTGAGGACTCATCGCCTGAATAGACGGCCATCTCACCACTGGATTCAGATCCTCCTTCCAGATCCACTCCTTGAGTAAAGCCAACAAAAACATGCTTCGGGCGGCTTGAACCTTGGAGGGTCGCGCGCACTAAGCCGTCTCGACGATGTCGGTGCAGGTGTCCGGCTCAGCTTCCGACTCACCAATCTTGTCGATGAAGACATGAATTCCACCAAAGGGGACCCCGTACCCGTACTCGATTGAGCCGGCCTCGAGGCCCCAGCCTGCATCGTCGATGTAGAGCTTGCCGCGACTCCTCTTGGTCGTCCGGCCCACAGCGTATCCTTTGAACCCTGCGAAGGCGCCTTCAAGAACTCGAAACCACCGTGCACTGGCCCCACGGTGAGCACCAACTATCGTGGAATTATCACGGCAGATGCCCTAGCATGAGGACTTAGGTGTGGAGCCATCGTGACGTGGTTAGCTTGAAGGGGTTAAAACGGGACAAGGGACACTGAGAGTTTTACCCAGGTTCGGCCCCTCGCAACAAGGTAAAGGCCTACTCCTGCTTTAGGTTTTATTGCTTAGGTTTCGATCACCAGGGAGCGAATACGCTTGACCTAGTTCTCGACTTGTTGTTTCTTGCCTTAACCCGCCGCCGGGTCACCCCTTTATATACACAGGCTGATGCCCTGTGGCTTACAGAGTCCCGACGGGCTCATACACAATGTGTCCGGCTCGGTGACAGAACTAAACTTTCCTTAACATACAAGTTAAACATATGGCGGTTTATGCTCGTGGGCCTCAAGTCTCCTCCGGGTCTTGGGCCTTCAGTAAGCTTGCTTCATGAACTGCCATCTTCAACATCTTGTTGGGCCTTCTCATTATGAACCGCCAGTGGTATGACCCGGCCCCTCCTGGGCGGGTCATACGTAATAGTTATATCCCCAACACAACTGGAAGGACCCCGTCCATGAAATGTGAGGCAACATCCTATCAGCAAATCCTACCCTTTCTAGCTTGCCAACCTGTACCCTTTGTTGTAGTAGCATTTGTCTGCGGTGCTTTAACTATGCCGTGTTTAATTATTTCAGTTATGCAAAAAAATGTATTGTTCAATAGGGCTATGTGATGTTTAAGTATGAATTGTCCACTTCAGTTTCAGGAATGGCTATATTTGGTTGTTTATAGTGAGTAGATGCCTTGTTTTATCTATATTTGGTTGTTAGGTTGGTTGCAGTGAACATTTTTCCAGTTATCGAGCAGATGCCTTGTTTATATGTATTTGGTTCTTAGTTTGGTTGCAGTGAGCATTTGTCCAGTTATCAAGTAGATGCCTTGTTTACCTGTATTTTGGTTGTTAGGTTGCTTTTTTTAGCATTTGTCCAGTTTTCAAGCAGATGCCTTGTTTATCTGTATCTGCTTGTTAGGTTGGTTGCAGTGATCATTTGTCCAGTTTTCAAGCATATGCCCTGTTTATCTGTATTTGCTTGTTAGGTTGGTTGAAGTGAGCATTTGTCCAGTTTTCAAGCATATGCCGTGTTTATCTGTATTTGCTTGTCAAGTTGGTTACAGTGAGACTTTGTCCAGTTTTCAATGGCTATATTTAGTTGTTATACTGATCATTTATGCCTTGTTTATTTCAGTCATTCACAATGTCTTGTTCATTATGTGCTAAGTCGGAATTGTGCAGCTCGACTGCATCAATACCAGTTTGAACGGTTATATTTGGTTCCAGTTATGCCTGGTGTAGTTAACACATGCCCTTATTTCAGTTTTACACATTTATCCAGTGTGATGTTTAAGCATTAACTACGTTCTATTCATTTTCAACAATACCAATTTGAATTGCAATATTTGATGGCTGTTAAGCCTGCTGTCGGTAACATTGCCTTCCATTTTATATCTGCTTTAACAACATGCTGAAACCAACACATTCAAGCTATCATTTGGAGATGATGTTGTTTACCTTTTTTTATGTTTGTTTGATGTTAAGGTTGTTGTACTTATCATGCCTTTCCACTACTTTTGCAGGACAACAATGGGGAGTGGCCACCATTTTCCGCCGAGGTTAGCTTCATCCCTCGGCTTGTATTCCCCCCATCGTTCCATAATGTAGTGCATATAGATCCAGGCCTGGACACTTGTTAGCTTCTAATATTTACTTGTTGCTTGTAGGTACATATGCCCTTCGCAAGGATCCACATATCGACACTTTTTGCATATGGGGCAATGAGATATTCACGAACAAGCATCAAGTGAGGAAACTGATAAGGATTATTAGCAAACAGATACAAATGGTGGCAAGCAAATTATTTGTTTATGCTCTATCCAACACAACAGTGAGCTGTAGGATGGTAACTACAAACTCTGCAGCCTTCTATTTTTACTGCCCATAATGATTTGTTTGACAACAATGTCTGAATCTTTTTCGTTCGTAGTGGTTCCCGAAGCAGTTCACTCAAGATTACCTCACAAAGTGCATGATTGGTGGACACACAATGAAGGTTAAAGTATTTCATCCAGGCTACAATGAGCATCGAGAAGTCGTAATGAAGACAGTGAAGGATGGACGGGCAGCCATCACAAGGGGTTGGCCTAGAGTCATGCGCGCATTACGCATGGAGGAGGGCACAATATGGGCATTCTGCTTCACCTTCTCCAGCAACCCGAATATCTTTCGCCTCTCTCTTTACAGTCTTTAGTACAACTATGGTTCGTCATTCTTTACTTGGTGCTTCTGTAGTTCTTCAGTATATGTACCTGTGCATCAAATTATGCATTCGTGGTTGAACCTATATTTGTAATAAACATGGTTGGATATGAAATAAGTGATTGCCTACTTTCAAATTCAAAACATGCGATTTTAAATTAGGGATTAATTAGATATTACACTGCACATGGTTTGCGAAAGACAAACGTCTGTGATAGACGTGGAGATCAGACATGTTTCTAGGATCCACTACATGTGCAATCAATCTCCACTGCACACACGACATCCTCTTGAAAACTGTTTGCGTTAGGCCACCTTGCGCAAACGTTTACCACATAAAAACTATGTGTGATGGACAACCTTTGCCACACAGTTTCTTCTACGCACCATGTGTGATGCATTCAATAATGCAAACGATAAAATTGTTAATATCGTGTGCAATGGCAACACTATCACAAATGATTTAAGGGGGAAAATTGTGTGTGATGTACCTGCGAATGGAAATGTTTTCCTTGGAGCGACTTTGTGGGAAGTACATACGAACGGAAACGTTTAGCAGGGACTGACTATGTGGGTTGTACTTGCGACCGGAAACAATTTCGCCTGTATAATTGTATTTTTTAGCACTACTATATGTGTAACCGTATTTGAGCGCTCGCCAGTCACACACGAACTTATTTTGATGAGCGTGTGTGCCAGGAGGGCATATCCCCGACGATTTCTGGGTCGTGTGGAAAGTAGCCCCCTATCGCCCACACTCACTTGGAGACGGTTCCAAACGCCGTCACGGAAAGGGGTTAAAAACCGTTTGTATAGCACCGACGCGTACCAGTGCTTGCTCATTCTCGGTTGTACTGTCGACCCAACACCCCCCCCCCCCCACTTTCTATCCTTTTTCGACAAAGAGACTGGTCAGGCCAACATCTTTATTTCCCTTTCCAACCAAGAGATTGGCTCGTCAGCCAGTATTTGAAGTACCTTTTTCCTCTAATAGTAAAATTTAAGGGGTGTTAGAGTGTTCGACAAGCCGACGGAGCTAGCTCCATTGGGAGCTTTGTAATACTAGAAAAATATCCACATGCAGGATGCGGCGACGTGGGGGGCAATCCTAACTTGATGAAAAAAGGGATGCAACAATGTGGGGAGCTGGGCCATCAGAACAAGGCCGGGTGTAAAAGAAGGTATACCTCCAGTCGACGGGATGTGGCGAGGCATGCGGCAGAATCTGCCAACTCAACGATGGGGAGCAAGGGTGAGGAGGACCTCCCATGTCGGTGCCAGGTGAGAGAAGACGGCGCGCGTCGGCTTCCTCCCTCGCCACCGGCGACCACCAGCGGAAGGGATCCGGCCGGATCTGTGTCAACTGGAGAGAGAGAGAGAGAGAGAGAGAGAGAGAGAGAGAGAGAGAGAGAGAGAGAGAGAGAGGATACTATCGTCTTGTTTAGATCTAGAGAGGGTGAGAGAGTGAGAAGAAGAGAGCAACCATAGCAAGAAAGTCCCGAAGTGGAGTAGTAATTGTTTTTCTCTCCATAGCAATCGTTTTAAATTGAATACGCACGGAGCCATCTTTTCATTTAACGTGCCGTGACAATTTGAGCCACAGTTTTCAGGTTGCACTTGGTATGGCTGACATTTGGTCCCAGACCCCACATTAAGTGGACGACTAGATGTCTCAAATTGTCACGTTACCTGCCTTTTCGTGTGCAAATGCGCTCCACCGTGAGTGTACCCACACGTGTGCGTGAGGGGAGAGTGAAGTCCGATTTATAAACCTTGAGGTTGTAGAGCTAGTCGGGAAAAAAACCTCACCTTTAAATCCCTAAAGTTTGTACCCTGTCCTCTCTAATCCCGGTCATTTTTAACCTTAAGAGCATGTGTGGTTCAAGAGGTTTTAACGGGGATTAACAGGGATTGTGGGGGATTAAATCATGCATAAGACAAATTCCCCTCCATTCCTCTCCAAACCCCTTGCGAGGAGGTTGAACCGAACAAGGCCTAAGACTAACCATAGTGGGAGTAACTTCAAGAGTAACATTGGCTCCAACTCAGCAAATTCTATGAGTAAAATCACACATACCAAAACAAAAATGACTTTGTAACTAATAAATGAAGCTTTGCATGACACTACATGTCTGATGACCACTGGAGCAATGCACTCAGGTTGTACGTAAACATCTTTATACTCTTCATTCATGATTTTTAGTACAAATAGGATGCACATGGCGAAGTCATCCTCATACCATCCACTATTGATGGATGGCCACGCAACGTCACCGTGCTCACCTGCAACTGCAACCCGAGTTGCGCATGCAGCAACTACGACTGCAATGGAGTACTAGACGCACAAGGAATGTTGTTGGTGCTGCTTCATGAGCTACCGAGCCATCTAGATGAGTGTGCGGTAATGGCCATCACCTGTGGAATGAAGGACATCATTCTTTCACCGTGTCCTGGCCATCAAAAAGGTGGTGACGCACTTTGTGGGGTTGTCAGAGACGGAGTCCGTCGTCCCACTCCAGTGAAGGACAATGCTCACCCGACAACGCGAATGTGGACGCAAATTCGTGCAACCACTGCCGGATTTCATATAAACATGACGGATTTCATTCCATTTACATTAAATAAGTTGTCCTAGTCCGGAGCTAAAGGTAGAATTAATATACGTAATCTAAATGGTCGCCGGCCGATCTCTTTGTCCTCCTCCAGCATCCGGTTGAAGAAGAATCATGCAAGACACCAGTTGTTTTCGCCGGTGTCGCCTCGGTGGTGGCCTTCATGGGATATAGTCAGCGGCGGCCTCCCGCGTTCTACTTCTCCTCGATGATTGCAGCGGGCGGGGACGTATTGGTTGTCACCTTGTGAACATCCGCGTAGCCGCGTCACCTCGCCGACATCCGTGGCGGCTTCTTTCTCTGCCTGCATGGCACGGCTACGCGCGCGTCGACGGCGGATGGCACAGTCGCAGGAACTAGAGGCGTTGTACAACGCGACAGCGTCAAGGGCAGCGATGATGCCCGTGCCGCCATGCTCCCCGACAAGCTGGCGTGGAGCAACTCGACAATCTTCCTCGAGGTATATTGGAGCGGCCAGCTGCGGAACCACATGTTGTCTTAGGGCGGCAACTGGCTCCGTTGGGCTAGGCGAGGTAGGTGGTGCAGCCAGCTGCCTCGCTCATAACTGTCGGGCTCGGCGGGAAACCCACACGGCTTTTATGCCAGAGAACTGCTCTTCCTGCTCGTCGGATACCGTCGAAAGAGTGGAGAAAATGCTAGAAGGAGGAGCTTGGACGGCGTCCCGCTCCTGAACGGACTTGTGGCTGGAGTGGGTTTCTCGCATTCCACTTGGGTTTAAATGTAGGTCTTTGAATGCGGCGAGGAGACCGTACAGCTGGGAGTGTAGTGGGCGGCGCCCTCAGCCGGCACGCCACTTCAATGGCAGATGCAGTGAGAGGTCGTGTCCGCCCTGACCATCTTGACCGTGGACCTTGACCGTGTACGTCCAGCTTTGAGGACAACATTATCCTTAAGGCTGGTCATAGTTGGAGTAACATAGCTAGTAACATAACACACCCAATGCAAATTTGCTTATGTGGAAAGTAATTAATGAAAAGAGAGGTGTTTAGAGTAACATAATATGTTAATATAACATAGCCCTTCCCAAGAATATATGAGTCTATAAGTTAATAAATGCAATCATCCATGTTACTACTTCTTTGTTACTTTGCACTATAATGTAGTAACATAGGCTATGCATGACACTAGTCTAAGTTACTCCCCACTATGACTAGCCAATGGACCTTGAAGGTGTACGTCACCTTGTGTCCAAATCTGAGATGCCACGTGTACCAGATGAATGACTCCAAAGTTCAACCCCCTTGATGCTAGGTGCGAGCCGAGGAACACTGTTGGAGTGACCCCCCTCATAATTTTCCTACATTGGTCGATTGATTCATAGGATAGAATTCTATAGGAATCTTTCCTGTAAAATCATGTGTTAATTGGCAGTCTAGCATCCATCCCTACTTTTTTTCACTTCCTTTGTTTTTCCTGTGTCAAACACTATGTTAATGTAATGGGATTCAAGTGGACATGCCACTCCAATCCTTTATTTTTCCTATTCCTGTGTTTGAAGTTCCTACAAATGAAAGAAAAGAAATGGAGAGAGTGCTTGCTGTAAATGATGTGCCGCTGCAAGAGCCGCCTATATTAATTAACCATGCTCTAAAAAGGTGGCCCAGCTTTGGCAATAGTACTGCATTAATGGTTAGTAGGTGACCTTGCACTTGGCTCTTCGCCTCTTACGGAAGTGGAACAATGATGATGGTACTATAGTAGACACTTCTGGCAATCTGACACAAATGAACTATTGCACATCCACGGCTTGTATAAAGCCCACTATGGTAAGCAAAAGCTTCTCCTCGTGCTGCGAGCCACCGCGCACGCGTGGGCGAGAGGGAGGGTGTAGTAAGCAAGATTCTCATCGTTCTGTGAGTTGATGGGATACATCAAAGTTATTTAGTACTCTCTCCAAAAGGGCCGACCATGTCCATGGCTACCATCACGTTCTTCTTCATTGAGTACGTGCACGATTCACGTGCCATCGAGGAGAAAAAATATTGTGTAGTACGTAACATCGAAGTGCACGACTCATTTACGCACTGTTGATCTCCATTCTCTTGCATGACACGTGCACCTTGATGCTAGATGTCTCGCGTATTGGCAAAAGGATGAACAAAGCTCACGTCTAAAATAAGAGTGGAAGAACATAGATTCCTGACGACCAAGAAGGAGCAAGGAACCTCGCCATGCAGCGTCTGCACTCATAATATTTTATATTACCCAGCTATATAAAATCAACCAAATCTCTCCGCGTTTAACCGAAAGAGTCTGAAACACCCATACATGGCCCACCTCATGCATTCACCATATTCCTTGGCCTCCGTGCGACACCTAGTTATAGCATATCCAGCAGCCCGTCGCTTCTCGCTCCTCGTCCTTATAGCCTGTGCAACACCTAGTTATAGTATATAACCGAAATAGTACTTGCTCTTTGAGCAAAGGGCCTCCCTAAGCACACATTAATTTCCTAGGCAAGCTTCTTTCTACTCAATGTTTCATCCACTTTGAGCATGTTGGGAACTCCACTACTAGCTTGGTGGCTCATCTAGCAATTAACGCTGTCGGTGTACAAAAGTAGGGGATTTGCTTTTGACCCCTTTACTTGTGCATGGGCAGTCAGAGCCACCCGCCACGGCCACGCATAACAGGGCAGGAAAGGGAAACCGGAGAGAAGCCAAATGCACAAGACAAACAAAGCAACGACAAGGACTATCGGTGTCAAAACCGGCGGATCTCAGGTAGGGGGTCCCGAACTGTGCGTCTAGGCGGATGGTTACACGAGACAAGGGACACAATGTTTTTACCTAGGTTCGGGCCCTCTCAATGGAGGTAAAACCCTACTCCTGCTTGATTAATATCGGTGATATGGGTAGTACAAGAGTGGATCCACCACGAGATCAGAGAGGCTAAACCCTAGAAGCTAGCCTATGGTATGATTGTTGTTCGTCCTACGGACTAAAACCCTCCGGTTTATATAGGCACCGAAGAGGGTTAGGGTTACGCAGAGTTGGTTACAATGGTAGGAGATCTGCATATCCGTATCGCCAAGCTTGCCTTACACGCCAAGGAAAGTCCCATCTAGACACGGGACGAAGTCTTCAATCTTGTATCTTCATAGTCCAGGAGTCCAGCCAAAGGTGATAGTTCGGCTATCCAGACAACCCCTAATCCGGGACTCCCTCAGTAGCCCCCAAACTAGGCTTCAACGGCGATGAGTCCGGCGCATAGATTGTCTTCGGCATTGCAAGGCGGGTTCTTCTCCAAATCCTGTGCACCTGTTGAATAGCATCCGGCTTCTCGTAAATATTGCGCTCCTTGGCTTCCACGCCCAATAATGGCCATCTTCCACGTGTTGAATGAATGCGAAAAGCCAGGGTATTTTTACATTTACCCCCTAGCTGCGCAAATGAGCTGCCTATAAAGGAGATGAGGATCTAGATCAATCACACCATCCTCCCTTTGCGAGCATTCATCAGAGCGCATCTGACAGAAATCCATTCCATCATGGACAGTCGACGCGGCTCCTCCTCTCGCCCTCCCAGCCCTCAGCCTCGAGATTGGGAGAGATGTCTGTCCCAAGACAAATGAAGTTAGTGACGCTCCAAACCAAGGGATTTCTTCCCCCAGCCTTCATGGTTCCGGTTCGAGCCGGACTCACCACCTATAAGGGCGGAAAGCAAGCGGAGAGCGTCCCTAGCCCCTCCAAAGGAGAGCGGGTATGCCTTGTCCCTTATTTGATAAGAGGGCTCGGATTTCCAATTCATCTGTTTCTCCGGGGGCTCCTGGAGTTCTACGGCCTCCAGTTGCGAAACCTCACGCGTGCCTCCATTTTGCATATTGCGGGCTTCGTGGCCCTTTGCGAGCTGTTTTTTGGCATCGAGGCTCATTTTGCGCTGTGGAAGAAGATGTTCTGCCTTGTGCCCCGTTCTCAAGAGGGGTCAATATATCAAGTGGGTGGAGCCGAACTATGGCGCATCGCTCGGACCAGATATCTATCCGGAACCCCGAAGAAGGCGTCCGAAGACTGGCCTTCGGAATGGTTTTATATAGAAGATGTCCCCTTGCCGGACCCTGTTCGGATCGGCCTCCCTGAGTTCAATGATGCTCCTTTGAAGAAATGCCTAACTCAAGGCCCACGGAGCCCTCGAAGGAAAATGACAGGACGCCCTTACCCGATGAGCCAATTAGGTTGTTAGCTCATTCCGGACCGACAATGATTGGGGTCATGGCCACATGCATTATGCGGGGTGCAGCCGCCCAAAGATAGAGGCCACCCCATGTGGGATTTCAACGGGAGGATGATGCTACCCGCCGCGTCAGAGGGGCCGGATCGGTCGCCGATCCGATGAAGATCTTGTCCGCATTGTACAAGGGAGAAGAGGAGGAATTTCTCCGCGTCAATCCGCAGGACGGACTTTCTATGTACAATCCTCCAAGCTGGGTAAGCGGACATTTCTTTTTGCCCATCTGATCCATATTCCCATAGTCAAGTATCTCATTTTACGATTTCGACACAGGAACTGCGCCAGGCCGTAAGGGATATAAACAGCCCGCCTCCACAACCCGAGGATCCGGAACGGTTCCTCGATCCGGCCTCCCAAGAGGATCCGGACATATCGGTGGAGCTGATTGATGGGGTATTTCACCAATCGAGCATCGATAATGCCTTGGTCGCCATTACGCTAATTACCCCGAATACTTCTAGCCTCACAGTAATCGAGACCAAGTCCCAATACTTTGAAAATGACCCATCCGTGCTTATTTTTAATCACCGATACCAATGGTGTTTCATGGGAAGTCCTTGAGGCGAAGGTCGAGCTGCGGCGGCTAGTCAACATGGGACATGCAAGGCCCAAAGAGCTGAAAAAGAGCGCGGTCCGGATTGAGGCAATGGCGCAATGGTATGGCGGTCATCTTACTCCTGTGTTTTATTCCCTAAGGCATACTAACACTTGTGCTCTTTTCAGAAAAGAGTGCTTGCCGGATCAGATCCGGAGAGGTTGCCCATCGAGCCTCCGTCAGCCAGGCTCCAACGCTAGGTCCAGAAGCGGAGGTGGACACGAGGCGTGCATCAGACGCTCCTTAGACAGAGGAAGCCGACAGGTTATCTGCCATTCCGAGGTGGACAGTGCCATGAATCACAGGAGTCGTCGGACAGTTCTTCGTGACGCATGTTTCTCCCCAGAGGCATTGGATGCCTTCAATTCGGGAGATGCGCACCTCTGTGCCGCTCAAAATGGTCTAGCCAGAGCTACTTGAGCAAAGATGTAAAAGACATACGGGTGAGAAAATTTGACATTATATATGCCAAGAGCTCCCGAGAATTGAAATAGTTAGAATAACTGATTTAAGGATCATTTATTATGTAGGATCTACGTAAAAGAATACCCAACTATCCTGTGAGTCGGATGAGTGCAAATCCCATCTTGAGGTCAAGACTAGCCGGCAGAGGAAGCCAAAGAGACCCCCTCGTAATTTATGCTTCAAAAGATAAGTAGTTTGTGAAGTGTGGCATGTGTATAAGTCTGACAATAACATTGCAGATGGCGCCGGGGTAGATCCGGACAAGCAACAACTCTTGCGCCGGTTAAAGGCCGGCGAGAACGTGCTTACAAGGGTGAGGCAGGAGAAAAATAATCTCCAAGATGCCAACACCCAGCTGGGTGAGGAACTAAAGGATGTTCGTGCCCAGCTGTCCGACTCCGTTAAGGAGAATCGGCGGCTTCAACGCAGCATGTTTAGTAAGTACTTGAACGAACTTTGAAAAAAGAGTTCGGCGAGGAAGTCAACTAACAGAGTTATGTCTGTAGGTATGCTCATAGGTCATCCTGCAGAGGAAATGCCCGGTTCTATGGGTGACCTTCCTCCCGAGCTCTTACAACCGCATTTAATGAGTTCGGCGGTGATGAAAGGCGCCGCCTGTGCCTTGTGGCTATATGTCTCTCGCCGAAGGCCTTGGAGAGCTTGAAGAGAGGCTTGTGAGCGCGCGGCGCTTCCGATTATGGAAGATATCGGCTTGCTGCCAAGGCGCCAGGAGGCTCGGGCCATGGTGAAGACGCTGTACATGAAGGCTGACCCAAACCACATGGCCGAGGTCGGACTGTGGGGCCCGGCGGGAAGGAGATCCCCGTGAGCTTAGTGTACGGCCAAGTAGAGTTGGCTGCAAAGTATTCCCAGAGGATCAGTAAACTAGACAGCCTATTAGATGGCATTGAAGAGGAATACAATCAGTCGAATTGACTATGTAATTTAAGATGACATGTAAAATGCCTTCTAGCCGGATTGTAGATCATTTGTCATAGCGGACCTTTTCGCTTCAACCTCGGGACCCAATAGTCCAGAGTGTGTCCGAATACCTCACGATTATATAAGAACCGGGCATGCGTGGAGACCAAAGCGAGGGGTCATTAGTGCTTTATCGCATAAGTGCCCAACTAGTTATGTTATATTACATGGTTAGTAAGAAACATCTTCCAGGAGAATAGTTCCGTTAGGGGTTCCTTTCTAGGAGGCATGCCCTAAAGTGCATGTCCGGACTGCAAAAAGCGTAAAAACATCCGGGGCAGATAAATAAATAGGTAAGAAATCATCTTTTAGTTCACCGATCAATATTCCCTTAAGAACGCTAGCTTTCGGCTTCACCCACCGAGGTACACATCCGCTAACCGGCAAGAATAATTGCAGAGGTGCTCCTTTACCACCTAGCCAACAATCGGGAACGAGGGGTAAGCACAGAGCCAGCAACCAAGCTTGGCCAAAACTTAAGTCATATCGATGCATATAATGGTGAATAAAAGGTACATGCGAAGTGTGTGTTGGGCATGAAGCCCAGATAAATAAGCTTCGTTAAAGAACCCCCAGTATAATGAGCGCGATAGCGCCAAGTGTGTAAAAGTAACAAAGCGAACGAGCCTTCAAAGGCTGTAGGAGAAAAGGAGGAGAAGGGGAGAAATATAAGACAGCCATCAGATAAAATATAGACGGAGGAAGGAGACGAACTCGTAATCCGCACTAGGCGAGAATCTTTGGAGACGGGCTGCATTCCATGGGTTCGCTTGAGTCGGTTATCCGATGCATTTCACAGACGGTACACTCCGCCGGTCGACTTGGTCGATGATGAGGGACCTTCCCATTTGGGCTTGAGTTTGTCCTTTTATTGTCCATCAGCGAGAACTAACTTGCCAACATTGTAAGTTTTGGCCCGCATTTCTCGGGTTTGATATCTTTGAGCCTCGCTGTTGATAGAATGCGGAATGGGCTTTTGCCACATCACGCCCTCCTCCAAGGCGCCCAACTATCCCGCCGATCGAGCTCGGCTTTCTTTCTTCGTATATGCGCACGCCGAGGTGAGTCATGAATTATATCATAGGGCAAAACTGCCTCGTGACATATACCATAAAGAATGGTGTGAATCGGTAGTGCGATTCAGCATGGTCTCGCAGCCCCCGTGAGTACGGAGTCGAGCCTCTACCTAGTGCATGTTAGATTCCTTGAGGGACCACACTAGTCCGGGTTTGATGCCGCCATGATTAGACCATTTGCTCGCCGACTTGACCGTTAGTTTGAGGGTGATAGATCAAGCATAGTCGAGCTTGATGCCCATGTTTTTGCACCATAGTTTGACCTCGCCGGCCGTGAAGTTCGTGGCCGCTATCGTGATGATGCTATGGGGACGCCAGAATGGTGTACGCACCCTCGATATGAAGTCTATCATGGTCCGGATTCGCCGCCTTAACAGGTTTGGCCTCTATCCATTTGGTGAATTTATCCACCATGACCAGTAGGTATTTTTGCTTGTGGGTTCCTCCTTTAAGGGGTCCAACCATGTCAAGCCCTGCACCGCAAAGGGCCAGTGATGGGTATAGTTTTGAGGGCGGTGCGTGGCATGTGGCTTTGATTAGCAAAGAGCTGGCAACCGACGATCGCTGGACTAAGTCCCGAAGGCGTCTCCCGGGCCGCCGGCCAATAAAATCCTGTACGGAAGGCCTTGTTTACAAGGGCCCGGGCTGCGGCGTGGTGCCCGCCGAGTCCGCATGAATTTCGCCGTAAGATTCCGCCTTCCTCTTCGGAGATACACCTTTGAAGGACTCCGTTGTGATTTTCTTATAAAGCTCTCCTCGTGGACCTTGTAGGCTTTAGATCGCCGCACTATGCAGCGGGCCTCATTTTGGTCCTCGGAAGTTCCTACCGTTAGGTAGGCTAGGAATGGTTCCGCCCACGGGGATGACCGCCATTATTATGTGGGCTGAGGGTGTTACTCGCTGGCGTAACCACCAATTGTGTCGTAATGTTCGTGTCGGGCAAGGTTGTTGGGTCCGGGTTGTTATTTCCGACTCCCCTCCCCGGATGGCTTAAACAGCCTCTAGGAAGATGTTGGGAGGACGGCATCGCGCTTTGCACCAATGTGTGCCAATACATCGCCGCCTGGTTGTTATCCCGGCTATATGGTGAAATTCGAGCCCCTCGAACCGAAAAAGTGACATTTTTAGGATGGCGCTATGATAGGCTGCCATTTTCGGATCCTTGGCATCAAGTTCCATTTATTTGGGATATCGCGAGGTTCAATCCTCAAGCACCTCTAGGCATTGAATGCCCATGGAGACCGCCATCCGGAGACCATGTAGAAGGGCCTCATATTCGCCGCGTTGTTGAGTCCGATACATTATCTCGAGTACGATTGAATCAGATTCCGGTTGGGGACGCTGTAACGACACCAGCCCCCAGACTAGCCAACATTTTGGAGCCGTCGAAGTGCATGATCTAGTTGGAATATGCGCCGTAGTCTTTAGGGAGTTCGGCTTCAGTCCATTCGGCGACGAAGTCGGCCAAAACTTGCACCTTAATAGCTCGCCGTGGCTTATAGGTTATGTCGAATGGGAGGAGCTCAATGGCCCATTTGGCAATCCGGTCCATCGCATCGCGGTTGTCTATAATGTCGTTAAGAGGTACTTCGGAGGCTACTATTATCGAACACTC
The DNA here is from genome assembly GCA_021437245.1 of Aegilops speltoides. Classification (NCBI taxonomy): domain Eukaryota; kingdom Viridiplantae; phylum Streptophyta; class Magnoliopsida; order Poales; family Poaceae; genus Aegilops; species Aegilops speltoides. Next base: position 359,336,023 of record CM038147.1, on the reverse strand, counting down.
TTGAAAGTAGTGTCACAGCTTCCGAGATGCCATAAACACCACGTACGCTATCTTTTGATAATGTGTGTACCGTGACTTGCATGGAGTTAGGACAGTGGACATGTAGTAAATTGGTTTTTGAAGGGGGAACTTGTGTTCGTCCGTTTCTCGTTCGACAACGAGTACCGCGCTTACAACTTGATGAGTTGCCGCGATATATAATAGCATTGGTTCGCCCATGTTGGGCGCGGCCAGGACCGAGTTTGTTGCCAATATGGCTTTTATTTCTTCGAGTCCGGCCATGGCGGCATCCGTCCACTCGAAGTGTTTGGTGCGTCGGAGGAGGCGATAAAGGGGTAATGCCTTTTCTCCCAAACGGGAGATAAAGTGGCTTAGAGCCGCCACGCATCCAGTTCATTCTGTATTTGTCTGAGGTCCTTTGGGATATCCAATTGTGACAGAGCTTGGATCTTGGCTGGGTTTGCTTCAATTCCTCTGCCGGATACAATGAAGCCCAAGAGCTTTCCAGCTGGTACGCCAAAAATGCATTTTTCCGGGTTGAGCTTGATGTCATATGTTCGGAGATTATCGAATGTGTGCCTCAAGTCGTCTACTAGAGTTTCGACATGCTTGGTTTTAATGACCACATCGTCACGATGCCTCCACCGTTTTGCCGATATGGTTTGCCGACATGTCCGAATCATGCGCTGATATGTTGCGCCGGCGTTTTTGAGCCCAAGGGCATTGTGTTGAAGCGTAATGGGCCAGATGGGGTGATGAATGCCGCTATGACTTGGTCGGGCTCGCCATCTTAATTTGGTGGTAGCCGAGTATGCGCCGAGGAAGCACAATGAATCGTGAACCGCGGTAGCGTCGATAATTTGATCGATGCGGGGAGGGGAAGGGATCCTTTGGGCAAGCCTTGTTAAGGTCCTTGAAATCGACGATAGGCGCCAAGATTTGTCCTTCTTGGTACCATCACCAGGTTTGCTAGCCATCCGGATGTTTTATATCTCCGATGAATCCGCCTCCAATAGTTTGGCTAGCTCCTTCCCATGGCCTGCCTCTTGGGTTCGGAGAAATGCCAAGAGCTTGTTTGACCGGCTTGAATACTTTTAGGATGTTTAGGCTGTGCTTGGCCACCGGGTGGGATTCCCGGCATGTTTGAAGGGTGCTGCAAAATGTCCCAATTTTTTGCGAGGAATTTTCAGTAGTGGCGCCTACATCGGGTTTAATTGTGCCCCGATGGAGGCCGTTTTTGTAGGGTCCATTGGATGGACTTGGAATTTGACTATTTCGACCGCCGGTTAAAGGAGGTGGACTTGGATCTTTTATCGAGTATCACATTGTCCATGTTCACCGTGGAGCGCAGCGTAGTGAGTTCCTCGGCTGCTAGGGCTTTGGATAGTGCCTCAAGGGCCAGTGCAGCTGCCTTGTTTTCGGTGCGGAGTGCTATGTCCGGGTCACTAGCAAGAGTGATGATTCCATTGAGCCCGGGCATTTTGAGCTTCATGTACCCGTAATGGGGTATAGCTTGAAAAATTGTGAATGCCTCTCGCCCTAATAGAGTGTGATATCTGCTGCTGAACGGGGCCACTTGGAACGTGACCTCCTCGGACCTGTAATTATCCGGCGTGCCGAACACCACATCCAGTGTGATTTTTCCTATACAGCATGCTTCCCGACTGGGGATTATTCCTCTAAAGGTTGTGCTGCTTCGCCAATGCGGCTCCACTATTTCCATTTTTCCGAGGGTTTCTCAGAATGAGGTTCAATCCCGCCACCGCCCATTAGTACCTTGGTAAGGTGAAAGTCGCCCACTATTGGACCGAGAACCAATGCGGCCGGTGCTCGGGCTGTTCGAATTTAGGTTCGCTATTGGCATTAAAGGTAATAGCCGTGGTTACCCATGGGTTTATTGTTGCTACTTGGTAGACTTCGCAAGGCTGTGGAGTGTTTGTTTCGATATTAATTGATGCAAAAGTCTCAAGACTATTAATACCGATCGTATCCTTGGGCTGGTGCTCGAGTTAGAAGCTCTTCGCCACTTTTGGCCACCGCCGTAGTATCCAACATGCTCTAAGGCTATGAGTTGGAGTGGCGCCCTCAGACTATGAATTTTGCAGGTCCATTGAGCCATCCTTCCAAAGACGGTTCCATGCCCTATAGAGGGTTTTTGCTTTTTGGTATTTAACCTGTGCTGGCGATGATGCACCCTTTTATTTTGGATGGGGTTGTATTCGTAATGGATTGTCCCAAAAATTGATTTCGGTTTTCCAGCGCTTTCCATCGCGACAAGATTTCGATTATGGACGCCAAGTCAGCGAAGCGTGTAATTTCACGACAACTTACGGCGTTGAGGATTCCCTTATCCGTGCAATTATTGTAGAAGAATGAAATTGCGTCCTCCTCATGGCAATCCTTTATCCTGTTCATGACCAGGAGGAATCTGGCCCAGTAATGGTGTACTGTTTCTGCAGGCTCTTGCCGGATTTGGATAGATCGCTTATGTTTGGGTGGGCGGGTGGAATTAAATTCGGAACCCCGTCCAATCTAAGACTCAGGGGCCAAGAAGTTTCCGAACTTGGAAGCTTGGGTTCTTGGATGTTGTCCAATGAATCTAGCCCCCGCCTCGACTTTAGGTTCGTGGCTTGAGGACGCCCTCCCTCCAAGGAATCCGCATGGAGGATCGAACCGACATAGCTAGTCCTTAAAATAGTGGAAGAGTCGATGTATTGTTCCTCAACCACGGCAACATGGTGGGTAACCCGGGAGAGTTGATCTCTCGATCGGGTTTAGGCCCAATCTGATCGTAGTCTCAGAAGCGACTCCCATATGCATGCGATCCAAGAGCTCGCTTAAGGAAGAGAGCTCCATCGATCTAACCGCTCGGTGAGTTCCGAAGTTAATGTGAAGATTGCTTTTGATGACCCGAGAAGTTATCGCCGGGCGGTGGTATTTAACTGGCGGTCATAAGAAAACCGCCTAGACGGAGAGTTTGGCCGATGGCCAAAGCTCCTTTAGCAACAAAGGCCGCCTTTAAAGATGGGATGAGGCATCCTTCCTGATGGCAATGGCACAGAGGAACTCTCAATGAAAGCACCAATGTCGGTGTCAAACCGTGGATCTCGGTAGGGGGTCCCGAGCTCGTGCGTCTAGGCGGATGCTAACAGGAGACAAGGGACACGATGTTTTTACCTGTGTTCGCCCTCTCGATGGAGGTAAAACCCTACTCCCGCTTGATTAATATCGACGATATGGGTAGTACAAGAGTAGATCTACCACGAGATCGAGAGGCTAAACCCTAGAAGCTAGCCTATGGTATGATTGTTGTTCAGATTACGGACTAAAACCCTCCGGTTTATATAGGCACCGAAGAGGGTTAGGGTTACACAGAGTAAGTTACAATGGTAGGAGATCTGCATATCCGTATCCCCAAGCTTACCTTCCACGCCAAGGAAAGTCCCATCCGGACACGGGACGAAGTCTTCAATCTTGTATCTTCATTGTCCAGGAGTCTGGCCAAAGGTGATAGTTCGGCTATCCGGACACCCCCTAATCCGGGACTCCCTCAAGGACCAAGGCCACAAAGATCGGACGGACGAAGCGGGTTTCCCCACCAAGGACCCTTGCCGAGGCAGCCTCAACGGCCCCGGAAAGACCCTTGCCGGGGCAGCTCGCCCACACCAGCCGAGCGAGCCACCTTTGAGCCCACCAACGCTAGACAAATGCATTGGGACAGGGCTCGGGAGGCACCTCCGTGGTGGCATGCAGATCTTTGTGAAGAGAAAGAATAGTCAAGATCAAATGAGGATAGGAAGGCAACAATCCTCGGCAGGATTCTTGCCGCGGAAGCCCACGAGACCCCTGGCAAGGTCCTTGCCGGCGATGATGGCGTGCCACGGCAAGACCCTTGCCGGGCCACCCGGAAAGGCCCTCGCCAAGCGTGCCAGCAGGGCCACTGCCAGGCCCACGCCAGCCAAGTCTCCGTCGATTGCATGCAGCTGCCGACCCAACCAGCTGGGCAGGCACCTGCGTGGCAACATGCAACCCTTCATGGAGGCTCCACCATCGCGCCACCTCAGCTGCTTGCCTGCCTACCTGGCACCACATGCATCACTGGCCAGGGCGCGTGTCGAAGCGAGGAGGAGCGGCGACGGACGGGACGGGCCTCGCTCCCGTCCCCGATAAAGTGAGGGACACCTAAGCCTCGCATTAAAGGCACTTTGTCCTGTAATACCAGCGATAAGCTCATACCGCTGTAGCACTTTCCACCTCCTGTGTGCCACTGTGGCAGCCCCTTTCGCCTATAAAAGGAGGCGCATGGCGCACTGGAAAAGGATTCGGCTCTTTGGAACCTGGCAACACCCGGAGCTAGTTCAAGAGCCCAATAACACTAAATACATCCACCAAAGCAGGATCGTAGGGTTTTACGCATCTTTGCGGCCCGAACCTGGGTAAATCCCCTTTGTGCTGCCAACTAGTCCCGCTCTTCTCACAATCCAGCGCCCCGCAACCGTAGTAGGGATTCTAGTGATCACATAGGTATCGTTTCCCACCAACATCTTCGGCGCGCCAGGTAGGGGGCGCCCAGATTGTGAGAATCTGGTGTAGCAGTTGACCTAGCTGTTCTTCATCGCCATGGCTCCCAAGAAGAAGACAACCACGGCGATCGGTTCGTCCGAGACCGGATTGCCAGTATCGGTGCGGACCAGTAGCGGGCCAGTCGCGGAGAGAACCCATGGTGCGGCCCGCGAACATCCACATCACCCTGGCGGTCCGGGCCAGGCGAGTGGCGCCGTTCGCACGCCAGGCGACGAGCCACTGGTCGCGGGCTCTAGAGGCGGAGTCGGCCCCCTGCAGGCGGCCCGGGGCCCTCCAGGGGTGCTGCCATCCCGCCTGGCGGCGGCACGACGGCCTCCAAGACGCCAACACCGGCACCCACAGCGTGCTCTTCTCAGGTTGTGCGTGATGAGCAGCGTCACCCTACCGGTGACCCTGCACGCCGCCCTGGGAAGAGTCCCGTGCGCCCATCACATGATGAGGAGGGCTAGCATGCGTGACGAGGTGCAGACGGAGGTGGCAAACGGCTGCGGGGCTGTGACGCAGCTCCTTCTAACATGGTTAGAAGTCGAGGCGCATCGCGGTCCACCCAGTTTTCGCCGCCACCCAAGCAAGTCGAAGCCCTAGCCACGCAGCTGCTCCTCGATTTTCCTCCCGCCATGGATAAGCTCGACAAATGGAGGGCCACCGTCCGGAGCCTCGTCGCATCGCCAACAATGATGAGTTGCGCCCTACGGGACCCGTAGGCCGTCGCTCCACCGGGCCACCGCATGCCAGCGGAGACAGTGCCGGAGGCAATGCGGCCACGATGCACTCCCCTCCTCCATCCCGGCCACCCCGGGCGTCAATCCATCGCGGCGACGCTCGTGATGATATCTCCATCGCGTCGTCCGACCCGTGAACCAACCGCGCTCAGCATCAAGTCCTTCGGGAGCGGCTTCATGAGGACGCTCAAACTACCATCGAGCGCCGACGTGACGTGCGCCACCAGTCGGACAGGCGGGTAGGGCCCGCTACGGACCACCCAGCGCCGGGAGGCTACGGTGGCCTACCCTACGAGGTGGGTTGTCCGGCCTTCACCCGTGAGCTGCGGTAGTTCCAGTGGCCCTCCCACCGTACGTTCAAGCCCGACGTTGGCGAGAAGTACAACGGCAAGACTCACCCGTCAGAGTTCCTCAGCATCTACACCATCGCGATGCAAGCTGCTGGGGCCCGCGACGATAAGGTGCTTGCCAATTACTTCCTGTTGGCACTCCAGCCTAATGTTATGTCATGGTTGATGCACTTGCCGGTGGATTCCATCTCTTCTTGGCTAGATCTGTGCCATGAGTTTGTTGGCGCCTCTACCGGAGGTTACCAAGCTCATGGCCAGGTGAGTGATTTACACATCATCCCCCAGAAGGAAGGAGAAAACTTGCGCAAGTACATCCAAAGGTTCAGCCGGGTGCAGTACAGCATCCCCGATGTTCATGCCGCCGCCGTGATCAATGTGTTCCATCAGAATGTGCGCAACCGCAAGATGCGTGAAGAGCTGGCGATGAACAAGGTCAAAGATGTGGCCGAGCTTTATGTCCTGGCCGATCTGCGCTCGCGCTGAAGAGGGAAGGAAGTACGCCGATGAAAATGCCAGCACGGAAACCGTCTCCACTGGCGACACCGCCACCCCAGCGAAGAAGGGCCGACGCCGTAACAGGAAGCGCAAGGGCAAAGCCATGCTTGCCGTTGAAGGATCCGACGACACCGGCGCCACCAAGAAGACCAAGGCGAGCGACCCCGGCAAGGAGGTTGCCGGGTGTGTCTCTTGCCGGGCCTTGGCGGCCGCCGACAAGCCAGGAGGCTCCGACAAGCAGTACTGCAAGATCCACCGCACGAAGGGCCATGACCTCCAAAACTGCCGGCAGGTAGAGCTGCTCGCCGAGAAGCAGAAAGCCGAGTATGAGTGGCGGGACAAGGAGAAAGGCCCAGATAGTGCCGAGGGATCCGGCAAGAAGCGTGGCGGCCAAGAAGGCTGCAGCGGCAAGGATAATCAGCAGGAGAGGCCCACCCGGGGCCGCGACAAGAAGCAGGAAGACGATGATCATGACGAGGACGACGAGTCCGGCGACCACGAGTTTCAGAAAGCCATAGAGGCCATGTGCGTCGATGGTGGCGCCTTGCTGCATACGTCCCACCACCAACTCAAGCAGTGGGCACGTGAGATCACAGCGGTGGAGCCATCGTTCGACGCATGGAAGCCGCTGAAATGGTCCAGCACGCCCATCATCTTCGACACTGAGGACCACCCTGACCGCACTACCGCGGTCGGGTGCTTGCCGTTGTTGGTTTCACCAACAATCCCCAACCTCAAGGTGACAAAGATGTTGGTTGACGGCGGGGCCGGCCTGAATTTGATCTCGCCTATTGTGGTCAAAAGGCTGCAGATCCCCGATGGAGACCTCGAGGAGACGGGCACGTTCCATGGGGTTAACCCGGGGAGGAGCCAGCCAAAGGGAAAGGTCACGCTGCCCGTGACATTCGGAGGCGAGCTGAACCACAGGACGGAAAGGATTGTTTTCGATGTAGCCGAGATCCCCTTGCCTTACAACGGGATCCTCGGCCGCCCGGCGCTGGCCAAGTTCATGGCGGCTTCACACTACGCCTACAACATGCTAAAGATGCTCGGGCCGATGAACATCATCATCGTCCCCTCCGACAAGAAAGATGCGCTGATCTACGCCGACAAACTCTACTGGGAAGCAGTTGCAGCAGCTGCCGCTAAGGCACCTGCTCCTGTCGACGGGGCCCCAAGGGTGGAGAAGACCGGCGAGACCTCTCGCACCCACTCCGGCAAGCGCACCTCTTCGGGCTGTTGCGCTCCCGTTGAGAACGTGCCAGAGAGCTCCGCCGGCAAGAGCAAGAAGTCTAGAGGCACACCACCAGAGACCAAGAAGGTGCCCGTCAAGGGGGACGGCACGGGGGGAGCTTTTAGCATAAGTTCCACGCTCAGCGGCAAATAGGAAAGCGAGCTCGTCGCCTTCCTGCAGGAGAATGTCGATGTGTTTGCATGGCAAGCCTCCGACATCCCCGGTGTTCCCAGGGAGGTGATTGAGCACCACCTTGCTGTCTGTCCTCATGCGCGGCCCGTCAAGCAGAAGGTCAGGAAGCAAGCTCTGGAGAGGTAGGAGTTCATCACGGAGGAAATCAGAAAGCTAGAGGCGGCAGGCTTGGTGAGAGGAGTACTCCATCCGACGTGGTTGGCCAATCCGACGTGGCCATCCGATGCAAGGCAAATGGGAAGTGGAGGTTGTGTATTGATTACACAGACATAAATAAGGCATGTCCAAAGGATCCCTTCCCATTACCGCGCATCGACCAGATTGTTGACTGCACGGCTGGGTGTGACCTGTTATCATTCCTTGACGCCTACTCAGGATACCACTAGATCTTCATGACAAAAGAAGATGAGGAAAAGACAGCATTCATCACCCCATGTGGTTCGTATTGCTTTTTATGGATGCCTTTCGAGTTGAAGAGTGCTGGCTCAACCTTTGCAGGAGCAGTCCAAATTGGTTTTGAACCCCAGCTACATAGAAATATGGAAGCTTATATGGATGACATAGTGGTCAAACCCAAGGACAAAACAACACTTATGCAAGATCTAGAGGAAATATTCGGAAACCTGCGCAACATCAACCTCAAGTTGAACCCTGAGAAGTGTGTCTTTGGTGTCCCATCCGATAAGCTTCTCGGGTTCTTTGTGTCGCAGCGCGGGATTGAGGCAAGCCTAGACAAGATTAGGGCCATCGAGCAGATTGAGGCACCCAAATGGATCAAGGACGTGCGTCGGCTCACTGGCTGTGTTGCCGCCATGAGCAGATTCATCTCCAAATCCGCGGAGTGTGCCCTTCCCTTTTTCAAGATCTTAAAGAAGACGGGCCCAGTGGAGTGGACCCCAGAGGCCGAGGCGGCGTTGCAAGACTTGAAGAAATACCTCTCCTCTGCCTCGGTGCTGGTTGCGCCCAAACCACAAGAACCGTTGCTGCTATATCTAGCAGCAACAAACCAAGTGGTTAGCGCTGCATTGGTGGTACAGAGAGAGGTTGACGAGGAGACAGTAGCAGCGGCAGAGTCAACGGTTGGCGGGCCAGAACCCTACCCGGCAGGGCTTGGTCCCGGCAAGATTGAGTCCCTAACAGGGCTTGGTCCCGGCAAGACTGGCGCCGGTACGACAGGACCCACACGGCCAGGTGAAGTGGCGCAAAGGAAGAAGATGGTGCAGCACCTGGTTTACTTCATCAGCTCCCTCTTGCAGGGAGCTAGGTCGAGGTATTTCGGTGTGCAGAAATTGCTCTTCGGCCTCCTTATGGCCTCGAGGAAGCTGCGCCACTAATTCCAAGCGCACGAGATCACCATGGTTACCCGCCTTCCGTTGCAACGGATACTGCATAACCCAGATGCAACAGGAAGGATCGTGGAATGGGCCATGGACCTGTCAAGTTTTGGTCTAAAGTTTGAAACTACCTCGACGATCCAGAGCAGAGTCTTGGCGGAATTTGTTGCGGAATGGACCTCGACGCCTGACGAAGAGGTACAGGAGACTACTCTCCCCGGTGAGGAAACAAGCGGCAACTGGTTCATGTACTTTGATGGGGCTTTTTCGCTGCAAGGCGCCGGTGCTAGTGTGCTGCTTGTCGCACCCATCGGAGAGCACCTCAAGTACGTCATCCAAATGCACTTTCCCCAGGAGATGTCAACTAACAACACCACCGAGTACGAGGGTTTGCTTGCCGGTCTCAGGATCACGGCGGACCTCGGAGTTGAAAAGCTCATCGTCAGGGGCGACTCGCAACTCGTCGTCAGGCAGGTCAACAAAGACTATCAGAGCCGGTTGATGGAAGCTTATGTAGATGAGGTGAGGAAACTCGAGGAGCGCTTTGACGGTATACAGGCGGAGCATGTCCCTCGGACGGAGAACGACATCGCCGACTACCTGTCAAAGCGCGCTGCCCTCAAGGTACCTATGGAACCAGGTACTTTTGTGCTTGAGCTAACCCAACCATCCGTTGAGCCGTCAACCGGGCAGAACAAGCGGAGGAAGCTAGGCTCCGGCAAGTACTTCCCCACCGAGCTCCCGGAGCCGCCGGCGAAGATGTTGCCGTGGATGCCGATCCTGCCGCGGGACAGCCGACTCCGGCAGGACCTCAGGTCATGGCCGTGGAGACGGCCGCTCCCATGGCGGAAGAGATGCCTTTGGTCCTTGTCGTCGAGCCATAGGCTCCAGCATGGGCGCAGCACACCATTCGATTCCTTCAAAAAGGAGAGCTTCCTGAGGAGCAGGAAGAGGCAGACAGAGTAGGTCGTCAGTCTGCTCTGTACCAATTTGTTGATAACGTATTGTACATAAAAAGACCGAATGGGGTGAAATTGAAGTGCATCTCCCGGGAGGAAGGACTAAAGCTGTTGGCAGAGATACAGGGAGGCATATGTGGCTCCCACATAGGGTCGAGGGCCCTTGCCGGCAAGGCTTTCCGGCAAGGTTTCTTCTAGCCCACCGCCCTCCAGGATGCGACGGCACTAGTAACCAAGTGTGAAGCGTGCTAGTTCCATTTGAAGAAGCTTAATCAACTAGCTCAAGCCCTTCAAACTATCCCTCTCTCCTGGCCCTTCTCGGTCTGGGGGCTCGACATATTGGGCCCCTTCCCCCGTGCTGTCGGGGGCTTTGAGTACTTGTACGTCGCAATCGACAAGTTCACAAAGTGGCCAGAGGTGGAAGCAGTGAGGAAGGTGATGGCGCAGTCAGCCATCAAGTTCTTCAAGGGACTAGTGTGCCGTTTTGGGGTACCCAACAGGATCATCACCGACAATGGCACACGGTTCACAAGCCACGCCTTCATGCAATACATTCAGGATCTCGGCAGCAGAGTCTGTTTTGCTTCCGTGGCTCATCCACGGAGCAACGGCCAGGCGGAGAGAGCAAATGCTGAAGTTCTGCGATGCTTAAGAATGAAGACTTTTGACAGGCTGCGCAAGAGTGGAAGGAGCTGGATTGATGAGTTGCCGGCGATTCTTTGGTCGATCAGAACGATGCCAAATCAAGCCACCGGCCAGACACCCTTTGCCCTGGTCTACGGGGCAGAAGCAGTTCTCCCCACGGAACTCATATACGAGTCACCTCGAGTGCTCGCTTATGATGAGCTTGAGCAAGAGCGATTGCAGCAAGATGATGCAACGCTCCTTGAGGAAGATCGTCTCCGGGCGGCCGTGAGAGCAGCATGCTACCAGCAAGCCTTGCGCCGCTACCATAGCCGCAAGGTTCGTGCCCAGAGCTTTTAGGAAGGCGACCTTATTCTTCGGCACGTTCAGTCGGCCAAGAATTCCAACAAGTTGACACCGAAGTGGGAGGGCCCTTATCGGGTAACATGAGTCACCAGGCCCGGCGCAGTCCGGCTGGAGACCGAAGATGCCATTCCAAAGGAGCAACTCACGAACATCGAGCATATCCGCAAGTTTACCTATAAATGCGGCTGCGGGCCTCCCGGCAAGCCACCCTTTTGTACAAGCCTTGCCGGCAAGGCAACCCTTTGTACAAAGCCAGGCGTAGACCCTGAGCATAAATAAACGAAGCGCTGGCGCCCTAAGTTATAGCATGCATGTTAGGTCGAGTCTCCTCCTCGGTTAGGGTTGATAGTGCTTGGCAGCGGCTAACCCCTAGCTTAGAAGTCGAGTGCGTGTCTCTCTGTTCTTCTCTGTCTTCTTTGGTTCGCAGGGCACATAAGTATTCTTGCCGAGCTATTTTGGAAGAAAGGGGACGGACCGGCGTCCGGGCTCCGGCGAGCCAGAGTTGCCGGGGGCTGCAAGAACAAGGATCCATCCGTGGCAAGCCCAGGTTGCCGGGGGTTGCAGATCCAGATAAGTTCTCTATCCTCTATCATGCATTTCGTTATGGACTGGGATACGTGAAACCTCGTTTTATCCCTAGGCTACCGTGCTCTCCTTTTTCCGTACCCTAGGACTATCTCCTGGGGCAGAATTTGGTCGTAGCCGCGGCAGCAAGGAAATGAAACGAGGAGCCTAAGCCCACCTCATCCCTACCTCCGCCAAGGGCGTGAGAAAGGTCGAGCGAAGTGGGGGGACGGCAAGGCTTGTTGCCGGGCGAAAAAATGTTGATCTTGAAAAAAATAACGAGGATTCGCTCCTTGTCGTGGGTTCCACCCGCGAACGAAAAAACCCGACAAACATCCCTTTCTCATTAAAAAACATCCCATACAGGTACAGTTCATACGAAATAAAAAACATGAGCAAGGGGATTACAAGTTCTAAAGTTAACAAAGGCCCGAAGGCTTACAAGACTAAAAACATATAAGATGCCCGTAATCCCTTTCTTATCCCTCTCCTCGGGAAATGAAACAAGAAGGCAGAAGGGCAAAAGGGGCGCCTATGGCGAGCTACGAGTGGTAGAAGACACCAAGAGAACATCTCGGTGGCCGTCCAAAGGCTAGATGGTGATGGCGGCGCCGGAGGAAGAGCTCGAAGACGAGGCGGCAGGACGTCAATACGCGACGAAGGCGTCGGTGCCCGCGTACTCCAACTTGACGGCCTTGCCGCCTGCCCTCTTCCTCTTCCACAGCCTCCCAACGCCAGCTGCCCAAGGAGGCGACCCCGAGAAGTTCAAGGAGCCAGTGACACGGATGATGGGGTCGCCGGTGCCGCCCGGAGCGGCGCCTGACACCTAGTCGGACCCGTCATCCTGTCGCCCGCTACCCTTGTCGTCGCTGCCGCCGTCCTCCTCGTCACCCTTGCTCGAGGAGGTATCTTCATCGTCGGGGGATCTCTCCATGCAGCACCTTACGCGAGTCGCGAAGTGCCCGAAGATCTTGATGGAGAGGAGGCCACTCTCCATTAATTTGAAATGGAGAGTGAGCCCCTCCGTCAAGCTATGGACGTGGGCAAAGGTCTTCCACCCTCGACGGAGGTACATGACGTGAGGGGCGGGGAACTCGACATTGGCCCATATGCCGTTGTTCCCACAACCCCTCATATGCAGCAGCAACACCTGTGGAGGATCCAGCTCCATCTCCCACGCAAACGGAGTCGAGAGGCGAAGACGACGGCGCGGTGGCTGGCGCAGCCTGATGAAGAACTCGCGAGGGTTGTCCCTGACGTGGCCCTCCACCGGAGGAGGGGCCGCTGGCGGAGGCGAAGCCGATCTGCCGCCCCGTCCTCCTCTCCCTCGAGCGCCACGGCGGCCTCGACCTCGCCCCCTCCCCCTCCCTCTAGCAGGAGGCTCCACCACCACGAGCTCTTGGGGAGGAGCGATGCATTGTTTAGCCGAGACCCTTGCCGCCACCGACGAAGCGTCGCCACGCCCCCTCGCCTTGACGAAAAGAAGGAGGAAGCAAGAATGGGGAGAGGCAAATGGCGAAGGGTTGAGAGGGCACCGTTCCTCCCGCTCCCCTCTTTATAAAGGGGCGGGGGCGAGGCTCGACCGCCCCCTCTCAGCCAATTCGGCCCATTGAAGTGACAGCAAGCGGGGCCGTCAACCGCCCTCCCCGCTCCATTGAAGGCGCGTGGGAATCAACCCACGCACGCGCACGACTTCCCACATCCCACGCGCCTGTCATTCACCCTGCATCGTGCATGCAGCGAACATGACGCAAGGGATAGGCGTAGTGGGACGCGTGGAGCGACGGTTCCCAAACAAGGGCAGTAAATGAGAAGCGGCCCTGCGGTCTCAAATAGACACGCAAGCCGCCTCTTTACTGTCCACCACTGGATGACGCCAGCATGCTTCCGTCATGCATGCGCATGACCCCCACGTCACGCGTTTGATGCAGGTCATGGGGAAGCGCAGCGGACGGAGCAGCTACCGCAGTAAAATCTGCCACAACTGCCCGCGCACCGTTCTGGGCCTGCCCCAACAACGTGCTGCGCATATGTATGGCCCAGGCCCGGGGGCTCCTATCGGTGTACATAAGTAGGGGCTTTGCTTTTGACCCCTTTACTTGTGCATGGGCAGTCAGAGCCACCCGCCACGGCCACGCATAACAGGGCAGGAAAGGGAAACCGGAGAGAAGCCAAAGGCACGATACAAACAAAGTAACGACAAGGACCAAGGCCACAAAGATAACACGGACGAAGCAGGTTTCCCCGGCAAGGACCCTTGCCGGGGCAGCCTCAGCGGCCCCGGCAAGACCCTTGCCGGGGCAGCTCGCCCACACCAGCCGAGCGAGCCACCTTTGTGCCCACCAACGCTAGACAAATGCATTGGGACAGGGCTTGGGAGGCACCTCCGTGGTGGCATGCAGATCTTTGTGAACACAAAGAATAGTGAAGATCAAATGAGGATAGGAAGGCAACAATCCTCGGCAGGATTCTTGCCGAGGAAGCCCACGAGACCCCCGGCAAGGTCCTTGCCGGGGATGACGGCGTGCCACGGCAAGACCCTTGTCGGGCCACCCGACAAGGCCCTCGCCAAGCGCGCCAGCAGGGCCACTGCCAGGCCCATGCCAGCCTAGTCTCCGCCGCCATTCGCATGTAGCTACCGACCCAACCAGCTGGGCAGGCACCTGTGTGGCAACATGCAGCCCTTCGTGGAGGCTCCACCATCGTGCCACCTCAGCTGCTTGCCTGCCTACATGGCACCGCATGCATCGCTGGTTAGGGCGCGTGTCAAAGCGAGGAGGAGCAGCGACAGACGGGACGGGCCTCGCTCCCGTCCCCGATAAAGTGAGGGACACCTAAGCCTCGCATTAAAGGCACTTTGTCCTGTAATACCAGCGATAAGCTCATAGCGCTGTAGCACTTTCCACCTCTTGTGTGCCACTGTGGCAGCCCCTTTCGCCTATAAAAGGAGGCCCATGGCGCACTGGAAAAGGATTCGGCTCTCTGGAACCTGGTAACACCCGGAGCTAGTTCAAGTGCCCAAGAACACTAAATACATCCACTAAAGCAGGATCGTAGGGTTTTACGCATCTTTGCGGCCCGAACCTGGGTAAATCCCCTTTGTGCTGTCTACTAGTCCCGCTCTTCTCACGATCCAGCACCCCGCAACCGTAGTAGGGTTTCCAGTGATCCCATAGGTGTCGCTTCCCACCTACAAACGCCGACACATTGCAGCACTCCTGCAAGGCTCAGAGGTTAATTTGAGAACAAGTACCGCGAGGTTAATTTTACAGACATGACTTATAAGTTGACAGAGGTCATATCAGTTTTTTTGGAAACATGTCGTAAAGTAACGCGATAGACCTTCTTTCAAGTCAATTAAGATGTGTTCAAAAACAAAAATTATCAAAAAGTAATGCGATAGACCTCCGATTAACATGTGTTCAAAAAATATAAATGTCAAAAATTACAAAACAAAGACCTCGAGGTTCAACTAATAGGACGGAGCACTGTAAACATTTAATTAAGCCAATTAAACCTTTACAGTGACCCATCCAATTAGTTAATATTGAGATCACTTCCCATCCGGTCACCCATCTGATGGCTACTCCAGCCTCAGCATAGTTAACTTGGGAGTTCTGTTAGATGAGCTATCGGTAGGGAAGCTGGTCCTTGCTGATATAGGATGCCTCTTCATATCCTTTATGGCATACCCGAATGACCGCCTGTTGCCGCCCAATGGCCAATGCCATGTCCCCCACGAACGTAGAAGCTTCCCTCCCTTGTCTAGCTGCTTCCTGCGTTTTCCCTTGTTTTTTGCCGCCTGCCCACCTATAGAACCACCTAGCGCCAACCAATTCCTCTCCAAACACCTAGCGAGGCGATTGAACTGAACAAGTCTAGACTTGTTTCTAGTGGATTCGTTGACATGGCACCGGAAGGGTGTGATAGCTGACCCTGACAAAATAATTGACTACCACATTGGCATAAATGAGCATGGGGCCCATTTGTCAGCGTGCTTGACGGAGGAAGTAATGCAAGACAAAATGGAGCATAGAAGGATGTGAATCAATTGGCTCATGTGTGACGACCACTGGAGCAATCCACTTAGATTGTACATAAACAAATTCGTGCAAACACGGACGGATTTCATTACATTTACATAAAATAACCGGTTTGCACGCGAGTAGGTTTCTCAGATTCCACGTGGGTTTAATGTTGGCGTTTAAATGCAGCGAGGAGGCTCGTTCAGCCGGGCGTGCAGCGGGCGGCACCCTCGGCGAATGCGCCGCTTCAATGGCAGACGCAGTGAGAGGTCGCGTCCGCCCTGTGTCGCCTTGACCGTGGACCTTAGTACATTAGTCGTTTGATTCATAGGATTGAATCCTATAGGAATTCTTACTAGTATGGAATTACGTGTACTACTACAACATTTCATTGGAAATCTAGAATCTGCTCCAACTTTTTTTCACTTCCTTCCTTTCTTGTGTGGCATCAAACACTCGGTGCTAATATTATGGGATTCAAGTGGACATGCCACTCGAATCCTTTGTTTTTCCTATTTCTACATTTTAAGAATCCTAGTACTTGCTCTAAAAATGATCTGCAGATCAAAGAAAAGAGATGGAGGGAGTACTTGCTCTAAATGATGTCAAGTTCTGTTCCTCTTGGTCAATGTGTAGATCTCTATATGTACATTCTTTCACAGACGGAGGGAGTAGGTTGAGCACTTGAGCGTGATCATGTGTGCTGCATCATGTGATGTGTGCCGCATGGATGAGTGAGTGTTGCGTGCATGCATGTGTACGTGTGAGTGTTGCATGCAGGCATGCATGCATGAGGCTTCCACTCCCTCCTGTTGACATGTTCATATTTAGAGCTTCGTTAAAATGATGCATGCAAGAATTAAGAGAAAGCTCCACCTATGTTCATGACCGTTGGTGAGTCTCTCCTACTACTTACTCCATTTTCTTGCATGACCCATGGACTTGGATGCTGGATGTCCCACGTGTCGGCAAAACCAAGAAGAATGCTTTCTGATGACCAAGAAGGAGCAAGGAACCTCACGATGGAGCGTTCTGGACTCTTAATATATTTTTATATATTTAGCAATATAAAATCAACCCAATCTTCTCCATGTCTATAGACCTCTGAAACACAGCAGCCAGTGTAGTTTATATCATACATGGCCCACCTCACGCAATCACCATATTTCCTGGCCTCCGTGCGACACCTAGCACTAGTAATCCACCAGCCTGTATCACTTCTCGTCTCTCTCAGAGTGTGGCAGGCTAACTCATCACTCGCTCCCACATGTTAGCGACATGCCAAGAGCATTCTAAAAAAATTATTGTACTCTATTGTTGTGCCAAGAAGAGGAAGCGCTTTGACCGACGGACCAAACGAGACAGGCATGCCGTGCCGTGAGTGGGTCTAGTTTCTCGTTTTGAACTTCTTTGGTGTAGTAGTAACGCTTGGTTTTGCACCTTCATAGAATGATGAAAATCCCCGCTAAAAAGGCGCTATGCTTCCTGCTAATCCCGTCAACCGTTCTTGTTTTGTGCATTAAATTGTTAAGTGCCATGATTAAGATATAATTAACCAATGCATGTAAAAGTTTGTTTTTTAGTACTGTAGTACTCCTCACGCATGCATGCGTTACGATTAGTACAACTCCCTTCATCCGTACATATATATAGGGCCTAATGTATTCTCGAGGTTGCCTTTGACTATTATAAGATTTTATATAATTTGAAAATTATATCATTCGAAGATCCTTTCACGTATGAAATTGACATTATGCTTTGAGCAACTTGCATGTCCTATATTGCTCCTATTTGGATACTCTAACTAAGCTAGAGGTTAGACTAACTCATGACTAACTCTGAACTAACTCTAGCCAAAGAGGTGTATGGATGACATGGTTAGATTGACAATAAATGCACTTTATGGAGAGAGAAAAGTGATTTTAATGGGGCCCATGAGAACTAGCTCCAATTAGCACCACTTGGCTGGCGGGATAGAGAGAGAAAAGTGATTTTTCAGTGGGCCCCATGATAACTAGCTCTGTTTAGTAACTAGCTCAAACTAGCCCTCATGTTTGGATACTTTAGGTCTATTTGAGCCCAAACTAGCTCAAACTAACTCTAACCCATGGATCCAAACATGGACATAGTTTTTTTAGCGGGTTAGATGAAACTAGCTCCAATCTAACCCTCATGTTTGGATACTTTAGGGCTATTTGAGCCCCAACTAACTCAAACTAACTCTAACCCATGGATCCAAACAAGGCCAAGGTTAGTCTCAAAAAACGCATTAGGCCCTATATACATGGACAGAGGGAGTACATGGTACTAGAAAACGCTCACCATCTAGTAGTTCATTGGTTGGTTTCGATTTTTGAGTATTCGCATGTGGTGGTTTCTAGAATAAAAAAGGAGGTAGTACTTACTATGGGAAAGGTGAAGTGATGGTTGCTTTGTCTGAGCAACTTATTACTCTAGGAATATTGGAGTACTAGCGAATTCAACAAAGAGTGAAATGATGGTTGCTTCATCTGAGTAACTTACTGTGGCGAAGATGGGGCTCTGTGATTTGACTGCTCACAAGTTATTATTACTGCGGGGAAACGACCGGGGCGAATCTCCCCTGAAGTTATGCACTCTCAATATTGGTGCATGGCAGGTGGAGCCAGATGAAGGATGTCCCACATGTCGGAAAAACGAAGTTGAATGATTTCTGGCATTTCTATCAATCTTTCAGGATTTGTTTATATGTACGCATAATTTTCCAGCATAATGAATTGTCCTATAATGCTATTAAGATTTCAATTTGGTTCCTGCAGAAAAAAAAAGGTTTCAACTTAGGATTCATGTATCCTCTTGCCTCAAGATTGTCTCGTTACAACATTCCATCAAATACAAATGAAATTACCATTGCTGCTAATGCATCTCAATGATTCACAGATCGGCGCCAATATTTACATCACAACTGAAGACGAAATTGTGAGAAGACGTACAAGTAAAGAAAATTTTATAATTAATCGATGTTGTTCGTAGGCATGGCTCCATTTCCTGGCCACAGTGTTCACTGGTTGGTAGCTAGTTTCATGCGGCTCTGTAGCCAAGAAAGAGGTGTATGGAGGAACATCCCAATCTGATTGTGCAGTTCCACTAAAATCTAGTTGTTAACGTTCTGGGATCGGGGGTACCCAGACCTTCCGTCCTGCGGCTCACGGCATGGCTCCCTCGACGGCCTGGTACGGGCCAGCTGCAAGGCTTCTAAGTCAAGACCCTCGCGATGGCCCCGGCCTCGCGAGGAGAGTAGCGTCAAGACCTCCAGAGGAGAAGCCTCCCCAGGCTACATCCAGAGGAGCGGAGATTTCTATGCAAGTACCAAGCCTCCCAAGGCTGCGATGACGTGAGCCATGACGACCAAGGCTAGGCAGGTGCCAGCGGGCGCAGAGGAGGCAGTTTCCCTTTCGGTGCTAAGGGAGCAAGGACAGATGTACATTCCCAATGAATCCTCCAAAGCTTTCCATTCCGGTGCAACAAGACCAAAATCACGGGTTTGGCAGGACGGATGTCATCACCAAGCCCACCGCAACGTCACGACCAGAAGCTTTGCAGGCGAATACCACTTTTCGTTAGGATTAGATGTACTTCTTGTCCCCTTTCAAATTGTCCACTGTGGGATCCCTTCCCGCCTAAGTTTTGAGGGAAGAGGGCCAAGGCCACTATAAATATAGGTTAGCCACCACCGTAGTAGGGGATCAGATCCTTTCAACCTTCACCACTAGAGCCCTCGCGAGGCTACTGATCCATTGTACTTGTGCATCCCCAACATCCTCGTGAGGCCAATCCACCACAAAGCAGAACTAGGGTTTTACACCGCAAGGTGGACCGAACCTGGGTAAACTATCATGTTCATCTTCTTCCCCGCTCGCACGAGCTCGACGAGGCTAGGCTATGGGGAAACGAGCTTGAGGCTTGGGTTGGTTGAGATCTTTGCACATGCCCAGAGTTCGAACCTTCTTGGGTCTGCGGAGCCCTGAATCTGACATTTGGCGCGCCAAGTACGGGTGTGTAGAGATCTTCTTCCACCTCCGCTTCGTCTTCGTTTCGTCGCTCCCATGGTTGACGCAAGCCGGGTACGCACTGGGCTGCTCGCGCCACCCAGACGGCCCCCGTAGGCAACGGTGCCCCGTGTCGCTCTGCCTCTCCTGCGGCTAATGCCGCCACTGACCTTGCTGCCCATGAGCAGCAGGATTCCTTGCTGCCACCCTCCGTGTGGTGCAACGGCCGCACAGCCACTTCGTCGCCCACTCCCGCCACGGCGTCATCCTCCCACGTCCACCATGGGCCGGCAAATGCGCAGGCTACGCTGCTCCTGGTGTGCGAGCTGCCGCGGTACCATCTCGCCAACGACTGGTATGATGACTGGCTTGGCCGCATCGCTGAGATTGTCAATGCCGCTGGTGAAATCCCTGCTCCATCCCGCTCGTTCCGTCCCCCACCATCCCAGGCAGGCGACGTGGTGCATGGCATGCCTCCTCCTCCTCCTCCTCCTCCTCCTCCTCCTCTGCATGGTGCCGACCATGAGCCCAGGCGTGATGCATAGGCACGCGACCCACCACATGGGGCGCTGGCGCGCGATGAAGCAGGCTGGCAGGTGGTGCAGCGGCCGCAAGATGACGTGCGCGTGCTCCCTGTGCCACCGCGCCATCATCAAGACCAGACGCCGCCTGAGGCCACGGCGCATGGGCATCAAATTTGAGCTCCACCCCCACGGGCTGCACCCATGAGTGTGGCGGGCTGCCGCGCCTTCACCCCGGAGCTGCGTCGTGTCGCTTGGCCTGGCAAGTTCAAGCCAGATCTGCGTTCATGCTATGACGGCACCCCCGACCTTGCGGAGTTCCTCTAGCTCTATTCGCTAAGCATCGAGGTGGCCAACAGTGATGAGAAGGTCATGGCGAACTGGTTTCCCATGGCTCTCAGAGATGGTGTGCGCTCATGGCTCCTGCACCTCCTGGTGGGGTCAATCTCCTCTTGGGATGAGCTTCGCGAGTGCTTTGTCGCCAACTTCTAAGGCACCTGTGACCACGCCCCAGCGATGGGTGACATGCGGCACATGAAGCAGCAGCTGGGCGAGACACTGCATAAGTACATACAGCGCTTCACGAATGTTCGTCTCAAGATACCGAAGGTGTCGGGTGAGGCCATCATCTCACCGCTCACCAATGGTGTCCGGGATGTCAAGATGAAAGAGGAACTCGCCATCCATGAGACTTGTGCTCGGCCCTGCAGATGTTCAACCTGGCGAACAAGTGCGCAAGGGCCGAGGAAGGCCGCCTCTCCCTCATCGAGCTCCCAGAGGCCGACCCTAAAGACAAGAAGGCTAAGCAAGCAAAGCGCAAGGGCCCTGCTGTGCTCGCAGCCGAGCCTGAGATGAAGCGTGGTCGCGACCACGATGAGCTTCCCAGGGGCAACCGCCCATTCTGCATCTTCCACAATGTTCACAGCCACAACACCAACGACTGCCAGGAGCTCAGGACACTTCGCGATGGATGCCTCGGCCGCCACCCCGAGCATGGTGACCGAGGCTATGGCCGTGGAGGAGGCTGCGGTGGAGGCCGCTGGGACAACCGTGACCCTCGTCATGACCCGCGTCGCAAGCCCCGTACTCAAGGCAATGACAGCCTCCTCCATTGCCGCTGCCGCCAAGGAGAAATGATGACAACCGATAGGATGATGGGGCTGGGGGCTTCCAGGAACCTCGAGCGATCGCCTGCATCCTGGGTGGTGCTCAGGCCCACGCCTCACATCGCATCTTCAAGCAGTTCTCTCGTGAGGTGAACACGGCCTTCCCGAAGCTCGAGGTCGTGCATCCCCCCAAGTGGTCACAGTATGCTGTCACCTTCGACTACAAGGACAACCTCAACTGCTCGGCCGCCACAGGTGTGCTTCCCATGCTCTGCACGCCCACCATCAGCAACGTTCTCGTCACCAAGACTCTCATTGATGGTGGCGCTGGGATCAATGTTTTCTCTGTCGAGACGTTTGAGATGCTCCAAGTACCCTATGACTCGCTCCTACCAACCAAGCCGTTCTCTGGGGTGACCGACAGCTCCACCGCCCCTCGGGCAGATATGCCTCCCGGTCACCTTCGAAAAGTGCGACAACTACCACACCGAGCTCATCGACTTCGACAACACCCACATCAGCCTCCCATACAACGCCATCCTTGGGTATCCGACCCTTGCCAAGATCATGGCGGCAACCCACCATGGCTACAATGTCCTCAAGATGCTAGGGAGCAGCGGCACCATCACGGTCACCCACGATGAGAAAGATGCGGTGTGCTCTCTTGAGCGCGCCTGCCAAGCCGTGGCGGCTAACAACTCTGACGACAAGGGCGGCGTCCTGCCTCCTGAGGCTACCCCAAAGAAGAAGAAGCAGCTCCTTCCCAAGAGCCGTCAGGGGACCAAGGCACCCGCTGGCGGCGCCTCAGGCCCCATGCCCACTGCTGGGGTGCCCCTTCCTCCCGCATAGGAAGGCGCACTTGACGCCTCCCTCAGGTTAGGATTAGGGGCGTCCACCTGGAGAGCCTCTGACCTGACCAACGCGATGAGGGAGGTGCTCGAGCACCACTTGGAGGCGTGCTTTGATGCGCACCCCCACGAGTAAGGCGCACAGTGCAAGGCGCCGGGTGTGCGAGAATTCATCACCAAGGCGATCGAGGAGCTTTAGGAGGCGCGAGCCATGCGTGGCGAGCGTCGCACCGCACCACCTGGTGCAGCCGCACCCTCCGATGCGGGCGACGAGCTGCGCGTCTGCATCATCATCCCGGGCCTCAACAGGGCTGCTTCGGAAGACCTCTTCTGGTTGTGCCGCATCGGCCAGAGTGGGGCTACCCCTACAGCTACATCTGCATGCCGTTTGGCCTTCTGGACGAGAACGCCATGTACCAGTGCCTCGCACAGCGTGCTGTGGCGTCTCATGAGGCCATGCGCTTGGCGGTCATGTTAGAGGAGGTCTCCGACCCTCGCGAACCCCTGGACCTCCGGAGCCACCCGGCTCATGAGGATCGATCTCCATGGCGCATGTCTTCAGCTACCCCGACGCTCCTACAACACTGGTGTCAGGTGACTTTTTGGTTTGTTCAGTTGAGGGTGCCGCTCGGGCTGCATTATCCTCAGGCTGTCAGGGTCCGTCCCTGTGGTCGTGCCATTTTGATTCGTGTATTTTGGACCAGCTGTGCTTTCATAAGCTATTATGGCTGTTAACCTTGCGCCTGACCATGTATTGCCTCTAGAGTTACCTCTGCGGGCTTCGCGCATTGCTAGCTCTCCCCTTGAACTTCCCACAACAGTGGGCTACTGGCACGGCGCCTGTGCTCGGGTCTGTGCCTACAGCGCAGATAAATCTAAGAGACTGAACTCTGATTGACACGCCGGTCCCGTGCACGTCACCTCACCAAGTCCTTAGTGCCTTCGTCTTCTCACGGAACGATCACGAGCAGATCAGCAAGCGCGGGGCCCCTTGTATTTTGCAACAAACTAATATGCAGGAGCCTCCGGAGGTAGGACATCGAACAGCCTTGCCAACACCTTATAGCCCCAAAAGGACACGACGTGATCAAGCTGCATTCTAGCTCGTAAAAGGCTAAGTGAAATTGCTTCATACGCCGTCTGCCACTGGGTACGGCATTCCCTGACTGCCTCTGCAAGGCGAGTCATTCCTATTTTGCGCCAATCGCTTGCACGTTAAAAGGGGGGCCTTGAGCATCGCGCCTTAGGCACGGCATCACGACCTAGCATACCGGCAACGGCTGAGTCCCGCTCGAGGGCCAGGTCCTGAGGATGCAGAGAATTATGATGAGCAGAGAAAGGGGGGCGCCTGTCACGCGGGGGAGTACATGAAGAGGGGGCTAGCCGTTTGTTTTTTGGAATATAATGGGCATCAGCCTCCTCACGCACCTCTAGTGGGGTTTACTTTGATCCATTACAAAACAGGGAACATGCGCAAAGTCTAGAAGCTCCAGGCAAGCCTGCCCTCGTGACGGAAGAACCACCATGGACCGCAACCTTGCCAAGCTAAGTTACCCTACACACGCTAGCATGAGCCTCCATAGTAACGCTTTATTCTTTCATGACCTTGCTCGGGCAAGGGATCGCCCCTCTTTAATCTTTCGGCATTGCGCGCCAAAGGGGACCTCCTGAGCATCGCGCCTCAGAGGATCTTACCGGACCTCTGTTTGCTCACCTCCTGGCCTTGCACACAGCATCGTGACCTAGCATACCAGTGACGACTGAAGCCCTCCTGGGGACCGGGTCCTGTCGATCCAGAGCAACACGCTATCGCGAGACCAAAAAGGGGACCAGTGCCCAAGCGAGAAATGCGAGCATAACTGAGTGCATGAAATGGAAGCATTAATATAAAGGCGCAAGCACCACAGTTCTTACAAGCCCCCACGGGGCCCTTCATGATTCAAATGCAGGGAATAAAACCAAAGAAGAAGCTTCCCAAGGGTCGCGGCTCAGGAGGCGCCGGTTCCGGTGTCATGGCGCCTAGTCAGTGTTCTCCCCCTCCTTGACCCATACACGGAGGCACGGTGACTCGTCGTAGTCATCGTCACTTGAGCTTGTCCCCGAGAAGGTGTCGCTGCTGCTGGAGGCATCACGGGCGTGGCCAAGGGCAAGTTCACCTACGAGGGCTTCGCCGCCCCTGGGGCACCATTCCAGGCATTCATCGTTTTCCCCGAAGATCTTGAAGAAGAGCATCAACGCCCCGTCATACTTGAAATGGAGGGAATGCCTCTCCTCCGAGCCGCAGGCGCGGCTGATTGCCCCCCATCCCCGGGTCATGAAGACATCGCCGGAGAAGGTGGCCTTGACCTCCGCCTGTGAGGACTGGTTAAAGCAACCGTCATGCTATAGCCATAGCTCAATGGGTCCTCGCACCGGCAGCTCCTCTACCAAGGCTCGTGGGAGGCGGGTCCAGGTGCTTGGTGGCATCGCCACCCACACCACAAACTCACGGGTGGTGCCGTCAGCATGAGCCCGCAGGTGAGGTGGTCGGGCGGCCGTCGCCTGCCCCCTCCTCGGCATCGTCCTCCATGGGATCCGCGGTCGCCCCCTCAGGAGAGGCCTTTTCCCCGGCTGCTGGAGCTAGTGCGAGCCGTTAGAGGTGGACGCCCGCGCCCCTTGATGATGTCGCTGGTGTGGCTGCAGCCTTGCGTGGGCGGCCACACCCTCTCTTCGGTTGTAGCACCTCCGGTCCCTCCCGTGGAGCCTTGCCCTTCTCTTTGGCTGAGAACCTCTTCACTGGGCCATGATTGCTTCGGCAAGGTGACGGATGCGGCAAAGATAGGAGAAGAGGTGACAAGCGGGAGAAGATGGGTTAGGGGGCTCTGTCCCCCTCGCCCTCTTATAGGCAAAGGAAGGCTAACCGGCACCTCTCATGTTCCGAGAAATAATGGCCCTGCTGCATGCACCAGGTTGCTGCCAATTCAGAGCGGTTGCCAAGGCGGCTTGGGAAGTGGAGGCGCCGCGTCCCGTCGAGCGCCACGCGTCAAGCGTGGCCCGCAGGCGATTTGGGGCCCGCGGCGCTTCGCCCTCGCCCCTTGGCTTTGCCTCGAAGCCAGCCCGAGGGCTACAGTCGGCGTGCTAGGATTGGGGGTACCCAGACCTGCCTGCCTGCGGCCCACGGTGTGGATCCTCGACGGCCTGGTACGGCCCATCTACAAGGCTTCTAAGTCAAGACCCTCGCGAGGGCCCCGGCCTCACGAGGAGAGCGGCGTCAAGACCTCCCAAGGAGCGGCCTCCCCAGGCTGCCTCCTGAGGAGCGGAGATTTGTATGCAGGTACCCGGCGTCTCGAGGCTGCGATGACGTGAGCCATGACAACCAAGGCCAGGCGGGCGCCAGCGGGCATAGAGGAGGCAGTTTCCCTTTCAGTGCTAAGGGAGCAAGGACAAACGTGGGTTCCAAAGGAATCCTCCAAAGCTTTCCATTTCGGTGCAACAAGACCAAGACCATGGGTTCGGTAGGACGGATGTCATCATCGAGCCCATGCAGCGTCACGGCCAAAAGCTTTGCAGGCAAAGACCACCTTTCATCAGGATTAGATGTACTTCTTGTCCCCTTTCAAATTGGCGACTGTGGGATCCCTTCCCACCTAAGTGTTGAGGGAAGAGGACCAAGTCCACTATAAATATAGGTTAGCCACCACCGTAGTAGGGGATTGGATCCTTTCCACCTTCACCACCAGAGCCCTCGCGACGCTATTGATCCACAGTACTTGTTCATCCCCAGCCTCCTTGTGAGGCCAATCCACCACAAAGCAGGAGTAGGGTTTTACGCCGCAAGGTGGCCCGAACCTGGGTAAACTGCTGTATTCATCTTCTTCCCCGCTCGCGCGAGCTCGACGAGGCTAGGCTGTGGGGTGGCGAGCTTGATGCTTGGGTTGGTTTAGATCTTCACACACGCCCCAGAGTTCGAACCTTCTTGGGTCTGCGGAGCACTGAATCCGATACGAGCTGATCATCCGTGTTTGCAAAGATATTTATTCAGTGTGATTACAATAATAGTGGAACTAGATGATGAACATAACACACACACACACACACACACAAATAGAAGCCAATCACCTATGCGATCTCTCTTTAAGACTAACTACTTGTTGGAGAAGATTAGGCTCGAAGTTTGATGAGGAGGATAGGAAAACCAATCTCCCTTTCTGCAGTCCCACAGAAATGTAAAAGCGGTGCCCGTGTGACATTGTAGCAGAACTACACAAGACACTCTTAAGAAAAAAGTGATTTGTGCAGTTCACCAAAAGGTCGCAATAGCAATGAGGTGAAATGGATAGCCCTGTTTGCGAAAAAAGGTAGAAAAGAAACAATTACTGGCCAATAACAGTTGATGACACCTACGACGACAAAAAAGAAGCATATTCCTTGTTTTAGGGGAAGATAGCAGCACGGTTGTTTATCTAAAATAGTGTGAAGACAAGATTGCAACCTGGAAAGTATGCCGAACGAGCTACGTTTTGGGCAAAGAACTAGGGAAGATCCACATGCAGGATTTTCCACATGCAGCAATGTGGGAAGATGGGCAGTGGAGAAAGGCCGGAGGAGATACCTGGGAGCCATCAGGATGTAACTAGGAGGGCGGCGGTGGGTGGGATCTGCCATACTGCGGCTGCGAGCAAGCGGCATAGGCCCTATCACGCCGGAGATTGGCCGGAGAGAACGGTGGGTACCGCAGATCGGGATGTGCTGCCTCGACGCCTTCGAACGGAGAAATGATGCACATCCTCCCTTTCCACCGGCGGACGGGATGCGGCCGGATCAGGTGATGAAGATGGCTTCGATTTCCCCCTCCCGGAGGGAAGTTTCCCTAGCGAAATTGCACCGCTGGAGAGCAAAAGTGCTCCTGCCCAGGTTCCGCCTCGGGACGGTGGCGCTTCGTCCCAAAACCTCCCTAGCAGAAGATGGGTTTCAAAGGCCTGCCAGGGGCCCCACAAGTCCAGGGCCGCGCCCCCAGCCTTGTGGCTGCCTGGTGGGCCCCCTTCTGTTGATTCTTTCGCCAATATTTTTATATATTTCAAAATAATTCTCTGTCAACTTTCAGGTCATTTGGAATAGTACAGAATAATTGTCTCCAATATAGCCCTTTCTGGTCTAGAATTCTAACTGCCAGCAATCTCCCTCTTCATGTGAAACTTACAGAATAAGAGAGAAAAGGCATAAGAATTGTATCATAAAGTGAAATAACAGCCCATAATGCAATAAATATTGATATGAAAATATGATGCAAAATGGACGTATCAACATGCAACTGGATCAGGCGGGTTGCATGTCGAGGGTGAACATGCAATTGGGTCAGGCTAGTTTGCATGTAATGGTGGACATGAAACTGGGACGCACAAGTTGCATGTCGAGGGGTCACATCCAACTTGGCCATCTATAGTTAAGTGTCGAGGGTGGACTTGTAATTAGGAAAAAAATGGGCCGGGCTCTGAGTTTCTTATTGAGAGTGCACTTAGAACTAGGACATAAATGAGTTCGATCCTAGTTGTGTTTCAAGGGTGGACTTGCAATATGACAAGAAAAAAGGATGGGGCCCCCGGTTGCATGTCTAGAACGGAGTTGCAACTGGGACAAAAAGGACCGGCCTCCCTTGTTGTGTTTTGATGATGGACTTGCTACTGAGACAAAAATGGGTCTAACCCAGTTGCATATTGAGGGTGAACATGCAAATGGGACAAAAAAAGATGCCCCCCAATAGCATGTTGGGCATGGAGTTGCAACTAGGAACAAAAATGTGTCATCATCTCCCCTCCCCAGTTGGGTATCAAGGGTGGAATTGCAACTGGAACAAAAATAAGGCCAGACCCTCCAGTTGCATGTCAGGAGTGGAGTTGAGACTGGGGAAAAAAGGACGGGCCAACTAGGAAAAAATGGTTCCGGGCCCATGTGCATATTAAGGGTGGACTTTTAACTGGGGAAAAAGATGACGGGCCTCCTAGTTGCATGCAGCAGGTGGAGTTGCACCTGGAACAAAAAAAAGGATGCCCCCATTATGTGTTGAGGGTGGACATACAACAAAGACAAAATGGGGTTCAGACCTAGTTGTGTATTGAGATTGGACTTTCAACTAGAACAAAAAAGTATGTCCCAAGTTGCATGTCTGGGATGGAGTTGTAACTAGGAAAAGATTGTCGCCCCCTGTTGCGTCACAAGGGTGACTTGCAACTAGGACAAAAAAAGGGGTTCGCCTCAACTTGCGAGGGTGGACTTTCAACTGATAAAAAAAGGTGGGCTGCTAGTTGGATGTCAGGATGGAGTTGCAACTGGGGCGAAGAAGGGTCGAGATCCCCAGTTGCGTGTGAAGCGTGGACTTGCAGTCAAGACAAAAAATTGCATGTCGAGGTGTGGTCAGGCCCAGTTGTGTATCGAGGGTGTGGACTTGAAACTAGGACAAAAAAATTGCATGTCAAGATGGAGTTGCAACTAGGGACAAAAAAGGGTCGGGCCCTAGTTACGTCTCGACGATGGAGTTATAACTGGGGAAAATGTTGGTTGGGTGCAATTGCTTATCGAGCATAAAGCCAGAGCATGTCTCTTCGACAAAGAACTTGAAAGAAAATAAAAATAGGCAGTACTAAGGGATAGCATGTCTCTTCAAGTTCTATTGCATGAATGAACCACAGGGGCACAAGCAAAAAGAGGCCCCACAAAAAAGTAACAAGCGTGTGACACGAAAGGCCTGACAAGTGAACAAACAGAATACGATGACACGAAAAATACGTTGGCCCATGATGCGAGATTAAGAGTTTGCGTGAAAAGTACAACAACAAGATCCAACGGACAACAACTTAGATGAGTAATTTGCTAAATCTCATTTAGTTGATGTATTTACTAAACATGTTTAAAACAACTTAGACGACAAAAACTTTTGTCCCTACTACAAATTTGCAGTCTTGTTGAAAGACTTGCAGTTGTTGTAGGACTGTGACGCTTGTAGTTGCATGTCTAGTAAGAGGCATACAAGTGTCCTTCGACAAAACACTTCCGCCCTAGAGTTGTAGTTGTGTTGAAGACATACAACTGCAGGGCTGACCCAAGGCGGGGCTCCCTTGTTTTCTTTGACTTGAATTTTTTATGAACATTTTTTGAATTTCGATGAACTTTTGCATTCCATGAACAAAATTTAAATTCAATGAACATTTTTTTGATTTTGATAATTTTTTTAATTTGATGAACATTTAAAAAAATCCTGAACATTTTTTAAATATGATGTTTTTAAAATTTAATGAACAATTTTTGAATTCGATGAACAAATTTTGAATTTCAAAAAATATTCAACCCCAATCTAAAAACTGTTTGAATTTCAGAAAATGGTTACTGGTTTATTAAAGGTTCCCGGATTTCAGAAATTGTTCATGAATTTGGAAAGAAAAACAAGAAAACCAGAAAGATGGAAA
This sequence comes from Aegilops speltoides, assembly GCA_021437245.1. Lineage (NCBI taxonomy): Eukaryota > Viridiplantae > Streptophyta > Magnoliopsida > Poales > Poaceae > Aegilops > Aegilops speltoides. Next base: position 359,306,632 of record CM038147.1, on the reverse strand, counting down.
AATAAAGAAAAAAGGATAAAATTGAAAGAGAAAAACAAGAAAACCCCGGGTTGGTAGGTTCTAGACCCTTCCCAAAACAAAAGCGAGCTAGTTAGACCAGCCCACATGTAAGCAGCGGGGATCCTGGGGGTACGTGCGCGTTCGCTGTCAGGCGACCTATGCGCCAAATTGGATCCTCGTTCATCGCTGAAGGTCCTAATTAGCGCCTGCAGCGGTAGTTGACTGGCGGGTGCTTGGGCACGAGCGTAGCGAGCCGAAGCCCAACTCGGCGCTGGCTTGAGGCGCCAGCTCGCCTCGCTAGCTTTTCTCAAAAAAAAAAAAAAGCTCGCATCGCTTGTAAGTCGGGGGAGACTAGTATAGGATCTGCCCTTGGGCGAGATCAACGAGATAAATCTTTTTGATGATAGAAAACATGTTCAAAAATTATGAAAATATTTGAAGACACACATCCATGTTTGATGTACACCCTCAAAAAGTTTCAGATCCTAATTTAAACTACACTTAGAGAACTAAAAAGGCAAAATCGTATGTGAATAGTGTCAAATACTATTCACCCAAAGCTGACACTATTCGTAGTCAAAATTTCCTTTTCGAATCTCTAACTGTAGATCAAGTTTTGAGCTTATTTTCTTTGGAGTTGTAGACATACCTTGCAGGTATGCTGTAAAAAAAGTCAGAATTTTATCGATTGTGTAAATACGGAATTTTGGGAGCAGATCCTATACTAGTCTCCTCCCTAGTAAACCAGGGGAAAACGAAGTGTTAGTATACAGAAAACTAGGAAAAAAACTGACATTCGGGTTTTCAATATATAAAATAATTTCATAAATTCATTTTTTCACAAAGAAGAGAAAGTTCACGGGAACTTATAAAAATGATCATGAATTTGAACATTAGTTTGCAAATATATAAAAAGTTCACCAATTTTAAAAGTTCATCAATTTTGGAAAAAAAATCGTTGATTTTGAAAAAAAAAACTTACAAATTTGGAAAAGTTCACCAATTTGCAAAAAAAATGTTCACAAAAAATGGAAAACGTTTATCAAATTTTGAGACAAGTTAATCAATTTGGAAAAAATGTTCATCAATTTTAGAAAAAAGTTCACACATTTGAAACAAGTTCATATATTTTCTAAAAATGTTTAAAATATTTATAATTTTTCATCTATTCTGAAAACAAGTTCATTGAATTTAAAAACAGATTCATCAATTTAAAAAAAAACAAAAAAGAAAAGGTTCACCAATTTTGAAAAATATTCACGCATTTGAAAAAGAAACAAAGAAAACAGAAACAGAAAAAGAAAAAGGAAAGAAATAAAGAAAACACAGACAAAAATGAACTGAAGGAATATTGGCCAGCCTACTACTAGACCTAGATACAAGGGGGTGTGCGCCCTGTACGAAAACGCCTTTAACAACGGTTAAGGCGCCGAAAAGGTTGGTTTGTTAACCGTCGTGTTGCTTTGTTTGAAAAAAAATCACAGCCGAAGAGACACATGGGAACCAAGCTCAACGCGGCCCATATAAGCAATCATGATGCATACGGACCATCAGAATAACAAACGATTGTCTCAAAAAAAAAACAGAATAACAAACGCAACGCAGCCGTGCCAGGACAAGAGAGAAACACCAGCCGACACCAAACAAACAGTTTGCACAAATTTTGCAGCAATTAATCATGTGGTTGGAGATGGGACATAGTTGATTTTTTATCTACTCCCTCAGTTCCTAAATGCAAGTTTTTGTAAAGATTCCACTATAAACCACATACGGATGTATATAGATGCGTTTTAAGTTTAGATTCACTCATTTTGCTCCATACGTAGTTCATCTATGAAATCTCTACAAAGACTTATATTTAGAAACGGAGTAGACGAGAATTATAGCAAATCTGATATAAAAAGCACACCAGAATGAAAATTCTGGTGCATGCTTTCATGTTGATACGAGTCTTTAGGATTATATGTTGAGGCGAACCTTGCTAGATGTTACCCAAAAAGGCTTCCGTACCGTTTTATATAGAAAGCAAAGATCAATATCTACAATTAGCAAAGATCAGAATAGGGTAGCACATCAATTGGCAAACTATAGTCGTACAGAAGCTTGTTCTGCGGTATGGCTGAACTCGTGTCCTCCATGTTGTGAGGAGCAGTTGTCTCGTGATTGTAGCCCTATCATTATGAAATAAAATCCCTTTACCCTCGCAAAAAAAACATCAACCGGTACAAACGCACACCAACACCGTAATCCCAAGACAGGATACATAGGCGTTGAGCGCAACTACACTATCTCTGGCACTACCACCACGAAGACATAAAACCACATACAACGAATCGTGGATTACAAGGCGGCGCCTTCAGGAAGAAAACGACACTGGAGCGCCGCCACCCGATCCCCTATAGCCGCACAACAGGCAATGAGAGCCGCAATGACGCCTTAAGGGAACGAGCTTCGCTACTTTCGGTCTATCCGAAGAGAGAACAGGTTTTCATCCCGGCCAACACTCACCGCCACCGAACCCCACACTCCGGCTACCACGCCGCCCACACGGCCATGGCCACCAGGCAGCACCAAACCACGGGCTTTGCCCAAGAGCACCGTGCTACCGCCACCAGGGCCGCCACCCCGGTGTCCAAGACCTTGACACTACCTCACCCGAGACCCGCCGCTACCCCAACCAAAGAGACAAGCGGAGGTCCCACCTTTCGCACCCCTGGGCGACCCCCAACGTCGAGACCCCATAGGCCGACCATCACTGGCATCCATCGACCCGTCCTGCAGCCCCGAGCGCGAGACGCGTTCGGTCCTGCAGCACCGTGAGGGGGACGAGGTCAGTCCTGCTGCACCATGCGAGAGACAGGCTCGGTCCTGTTGCACTGTGCACGAGACGAGCTCGGTCATGCTGCACGGGGGGCGAGATGAGCGATGGACCACAGCTGGGAGAGGGCCGGCCCTTTAGTGAAAGTATCGCCCGGGCGACGAGGAGATGGGATGAAGGTCGAAATGGGCCGAATGCAGACGAGCCGACGCCGGAGAAGCCGGCCGCCCCCGTAGGCAGATCCACTGAGCCGCCGTGAAACCGCCATGACACCGGGAGACCACCACCACGTCGCCGCCCACGGCCGGAGCAACGGCCACGCCCGGCCGCCGCCTGTAACACGCCCAGTGTCATGCTACAGAAATCCCCTGTTAATGGTGCCAGGTCACCATGCTTACTGAGCTAATTATCACTTGATGAAAAATCAAAGTCAAATTCAAATTCAAATTCTGAGTAAAATTCAAATTTTCTCAAACATGAAAACTAAAATGTTCTTCATGTGCCAAATAATCCATAACTAATGTTGGTGGTGAACCAATATTTTTGCAAAATGTCTAAATGTCCCAAAATAGCTATAACAGCAAGTTGTTAAAAGAAAAGGCAAAAGCAAAAAAAAGAAGAAAAGGAAAAGGCCCCCCTCAACTGGGCCGACTGGCCCAGCTGGCCACCGCGCCCCCCCATGGGCCTCAGCCCACATGGCAGCCCAACAGGCCATGTGGCCCCCCACCGGTCGCCTTCCCTCCATTGCTCCTCCGATCAAGGCCATGACAAGTGTCGCGCCCCGCCGCACCACCTCGCCGTTGAGGACGATGAGGATAAGGCCGCCACGAGCGCGCCTCGGGCTCACTCCCCCGCTCCCCACTTTCCCCGCTCCACCTCTCCCTCTCCCCACCAGATTCCTCCTCGCCTTCCCCCTCGTTCCCCGTCCACCACCGAGCGCCACCGTCGCCATGGCTGTGCCATAGCCGTGGCCACCGGCCACCCCAGCCGCCAAAGACGCCCACGAGGCGCGCGACGACCTCTACCTCGACTATGCCTCGCCATCGAGCTCGAGGAGCACCGCAGGCCACGGATCGAGTCGTCTTCTTCCTCGACGGCCGCCGACGATCCCCTTCCTCCCCGGCGAGCTCTGCTGCTCCTAAGCCACCAAGGGTCTTTCTTGACCGCTCGGTGAGCTCCACTCCGTCCTCTCCCCTCTCCTTCCTCGCCTCACCGCGCCCCTAGCCGTAGCTACCGTCCTGGCCGTAGGGCGCCTCCGCCGCCGTGCTCGTCACCGTCGTCCTCGTCGATGTCGTGCTCACCCGACCTCGCCATCGTGCTCTGGGACTCGCCAGGACCCCGTAGAGCCTTACCAGTAGTCCTCCCGTGCCCTCCAGCCGTAGTTCGCGCGAGGGCCGAACTCCGGCATCCGCTCCGCCGCACACCGCCGTAGCTTCCGGCCGTTTACGGCCGCACCGCTCCCGTAGATGGATGCGGCATTGAACGCTCATCCAAACGAGCCTAAGCACGCCCCGAACGGAGCGACGTAGTGTTCTTCCAGCCAAGTCCGGCGAGCTCCGCCGCATTTTTGGTCGCCGGAGTTGTCTCCGGCGCCGGTCGCCGACATGGCACACTGGGCCACCCGGTCTTGCCGATGGGGCCCCTGGTCCCCTGTTGACCAGTTGACCTGGTCAATGTCTTCGATCAGGCAGGCCCGACCAGCGGCGTCAAGGGTCCCACCACTTAATCCTCTAATTAAAAGATTCTAATAATTAAAACTAATTAGTTTAGTTAATTGGACACTGACATGTGGGCCCAGTAGTTTTACTAACTGAATTTAGATTAGTTTAAACCCTGTTTAACCCACTGTCTATGATGATGGGTCCCCATGTCGATTTTGACGGTCGACTCTCTGTTGTTGTTGGCGTCACTATAGCGTCATCTTGATGCAATATTCCTTTCGCTTTTTTAAATAGTTTACGAAAATGCTTTAATCTTTGATTAATCATAGAAAATAAACCGTAACTTCGGATGAAAATGTTTCTACATGAAAGTTGCTCGAGAAAAACGTGGCGAATCCGGATACGCATCCATTCATCATCACATGCCCCTAGCATCTGAACATGGAACTTTCCCCTCCGGTCATCATCGACACGAAGTCCGAACCGGAAAACATTCAGTTGACTTCCCCCTCGCCGGTATCGTGTAGCACCGCGTTAGAACACGTCTAGCTCTGCCTGTTGTCCTGTTATGCTATGTTTGCTTTATATTTACTATTCCTTCCCCTTCTTCTCTTTGGTAGACCCCGAGACCGATGCCGCCCCTACGATCGACTACGTCGACGACGACCCCTCCTTGCCAGAGCAACCAGGCAAGCCCCCCCTTTGATCATCCTGATATCTCCCATTCCATTCTCTCATGCTTGCATTAGATTTTGCTATTGTTATTGTTTGCTCCTATTCTGATGCATAGCCTGCTTTTGTAACCTGGTTATTGTTACCTTACCGGCTTATCCTAAACTGCTTAGTATAGGTTGGTTAGTGATCCATCAGTGACCCCCATCTTGTCCTTGTTGCCCCTGCTTCATCATCGAAGACCCGATCAACAGGATCAAAGACCAGGCCCCGGCACCGCACATCACTTTCCCCTTAGTTGCTCGACACTACTGGGATACTATCGAGTGCGGAGGGTGAGACCTCTACAGCACTGCTGATGTTAACACTGTAGTGTAGCAATTTGGTCGTGGTCATCGAGGGTGATTTCCTCTTTAACCACTTCCGATACGACTCTGTCGTGCAACCTCTCAAGTGTGAACCTCGGGGGTGATTCCTCTTACGTTCACCTTGATGATTACATCGAGTGGAATTCACCGGGGGTGATTCCTTGGGTTTTCCCCTTGATGTTTGGACACACGGATACTTGGACTTTACAACTGTTACTTGGAAGGGCGGTCGACCACGAGGGTACCCACAGTGATGTGGAGCGGGTTGACTGGAGGGTGCCCGCGAGATAATTACGAGGCGTGGCGGGCATTCCTAGCCCTTGCCGCAAGTCCTCGAGGCGGGCAACGGGTCACATCTTCGTGAGTCTCTGCTTGTTACCGCGCGTTCCTAATCCACTACGATTTGGATATTTGATCCGAGGGGCCTCTGGCCTGATAGCACTAACCATCACGTGGGCATAGTATGGGCGTTCTGCGTCGTATACATCAGCGGAAGCTTAATAGACGTCAGTGACTGAGCGGCGCGCGCCGGGTTAGACTGCGTAAGCACCTGCCTTGTTGAAGGAGGTAGCTAGGTCTGCTCACCGGCTGCGTACGCAACATGCAGGAGTTCCCGGGGAGATGGCCCATGACCCCTGGGGGCGTAGGTTTAGTCTGGCGTGCTGGCCTCTCTATTAAGCCTAGGTCGGGTTGCGGCGTATTGTTTGGCCGAGGCCGGGCATGACCCAGGAAAGTGTGTCCGGCCGGAGTTAAGCGAGCGTGGTGGGTAAGTTGGTGCACCCTGCAGGGAAGAACTAATCTATGCATAGCCCGTCCTCTGATAGCGGACACTTGGAGTTGTATCCCGATCGATACAACTAGAACTGGATACTTGTGATGAGAATTGGATTGTGATGATGTGATAACCGGATAGTATGGCTCTGGGATTGCTTTCTCATAGGGAGTCAAGAAAGGATCTCTGGCCGAGGTTGATAACACTATTACTACTTTACCTTATGATACTCTACTCCCTCCTGTTTGCTGCAAGATGGTGGTTTCCAGAAGATGCTAGTCTTTGATAGGTCTAGACTTTCTCTCTATTCTGGCATTTCTGCAGCCTAGTCCACATATACAGTCTTCCTTTGATAATGTTGCATATGTAGTGTAGATCCTTCCTTGCGAGTACTTTGGATGAGTACTCACGGTTGCTTTGCCCCCCCTTTTTCCACCTCTTTCCATTCTTCTCGGATGCTGCAACCAGATGGTGGAGCCCAGGAGCCAGACGACACCACCGATGACTGCTACTACCCCGAGGGTGCCTACTACCACGTGACGGACGCCGACGACCAGGAGTAGTTAGGAGGCTCCCAGGCAGGAGGCCTTGCCTTTTCGATCATGTTTCTTTTGTGCTAGCCTTCTTAAGGCAAACTTGTTTAACTTGTGTCTGTATTCAGATGTTGTTGCTTCCGCTGACTCTTGTGTTTTCGAGCTTATGTATTCGAGCCCTCGAGGCCCCTGGCTTGTAATATAAAGCTTGTATTATTTTAATTTGTGTCTAGAGTTGTGTTGTGATATCTTCCCGTGAGTCCCTGATCTTGATCGTACACATTTGCATGTATGATTAGTGTACGATTGAATCTGGGGCGTCACAAGTTGGTATCAGAGCCGACTGCCTGTAGGTAGCCCCCTTTCCAACTCCTTGGCCGAATTTGAGTCTAGTCACTAAAAAATACTTTTACTAACATGGCTGTGTGTCTTATGGGCCCACGTTGCCATTGGGTGGTATTAGGATCTTTTACTCCTCGTCTATACTCTGGGACTCTGAACTCTCTTCTACTCGGGTTAAATGATTTTATTAACTCTAACATTAGGTTCTCGTAACTATTTCCTCCCGGAGAGCCCTTCATTCCAGATGATCGCTTGGTGCAACAGAAGATTCTGAAGATACTCTCCGATGTTTTTCCCGAGACCCTGGTGCCCTTCGCCGTTGCAATTCCCTACCATCGATAAATCCCCATGGATAGCTACATACACTTCCCGTCCATACCTTCGTTTCCAATTGCTCTTGTTACTACAAGATACCCTGAAATACTTTGCGATTTTCCGAGAATCCTTTGCGCCTGCTACCTTGCAGCTCCTTTTCCGCCTGAATACCCCTACAAATGATTCCTCACACTTACCGAGTATCCGCTCATCCCCATTTGTTCATGTGTTTCACAAAATTCTTCGAAATACTATTCGATCTTTCGAAATCCTTAGTAGCCTATTGCTCTTGAAATTCTTGCCTGCTTGCATTATGGTTAATTCCATATGTCTAGCAATATTCCTTAAAATCCTTTATGATTCGCATTTTGATCCTATTTATTCAACAGGTGTGCGCATGCACGCAATCATCAGTCGATCCTTATAAATTATCTTTCAGGCTGAGGCGTCACTTTGAACCTGAGCTGGTCCTCGTGAAGGAAATATGCCCTAGAGGCAATAATAAAGTTATTATTTATTTCCTCATATCATGATAAATGTTTATTATTCATGCTAGAATTGTATTAACCGGAAACATAATACATGTGTGAATACATAGACAAACATAGTGTCACTAGTATGCCTCTACTTGACTAGCTCCTTTATCAAAGATGGTTATGTTTCCTAGCCATGGACAAAAGAGTTGTCATTTGATTAACGGGATCACATCATTAGGAGAATGATGTGATTGACTTGACCCATTCCGTTAGCTTAGCACTTGATCGTTTAGTATGTTGCTATTGCTTTCTTCATGACTTATACATGTTCCTGTAACTACTAGATTATGCAACTCCCGTTTACCGGAGGAACACTTTGGGTACTACCAAACATCACAACGTAACTGGGTGATTATAAAGGTGTACTACAGGTGTCTCCAAAGGTAGATGTTGGGTTGGCGTATTTCGAGATTAGGTTTTGTCATTCCGATTGTCGGAGAGGTATCTCTGGGCCCTCTCGGTAATGCACATCACTATAAGCCTTGCAAGCAATGTAGCTAATGAGTTAGTTACGGAATTATGCATTACGTAACGATTAAAGAGACTTGCCGGTAACGAGATTGAACTAGGTATTGGATACCGACGATCGAATCTCGGGTAAGTAACATACCGATGACAAAGGGAACAACGTATGTTGTTATGCGGTTTGACCGATAAAGATCTTCGTAGAATATGTGGGAGCCAATATGGGCATCCAGGTCCCGCTATTGGTTATTGACCGGAAACGTGTCTCGGTCATGTCTACATAGTCCTCGAACCCGTAGGGTCCGCACGCTTAAGGTTTCGATGACAGTTATATTATGAGTTTACATGTTTTGATGTACCGAAGGAGTTTGGAGTCCCGGATGAGATCGGGGACATGACGAGGAGTCTCGAAATGGTCGAGACATAAAGATTCATATATTGGATGATATGGTAGGCCAAGGGATCAAGCCCATGAGGCTTTAGGTCGGTGCAAAAGGAGTTTTGCGGAGGCCAGGGGGCCAAACGCCGGAGACCCGGGCGTCTGGCCCTGGGCCAGACGCCGAGGCCCGTGGCGTCTGGGCCAGACGCCAAGGATTATGGCGTTTGGTCCTGGAGTCCGAGTAGGACTCTTGCCTTTCGGGCAAAACCGACTTTGAGGAGGCTTTTGCTCCAAGTTTCGACCCCGGGGCTCAACATATAAATAGAGGGCAGGGCTAGCACCAAAGACACAACAATTGATCCCTTGGATCTCTTAGCGTGTCGCGGTGCCCCCTCCACCATAGTCCACCTCGATAATATCGTGGCGGTGCTTAAGCGAAGCCTGCGACGATAGAACATCAAGATCGTCACCACACCGTCGTCTTGACGGAACTCTCCTCGACACTCGGCTGGATCGAGTTCGAGGGACGTCATCGAGCTGAGCGTGTGCTGAACTTCGGAGGTGTCGTACGTTCGGTACTTGGATCGGACGGATCGTGAAGGCGTCGACTACATCAACCGCGTTGTGCTAACGCTTCGCCACGGTCTACAAGGGTATGTAGACAACACTCTCCCTCTCGTTGCTATCGTCACCATGATCTTGCGTGTGCGAGGAAAATTTTGAAATTACTACGTTCCCCAACAGTGGCATCCGAGCCTAGGTTTTATGCGTTGATGTTATATGCACGAGTAGAACACAAGTGAGTTGTGGACGATATAAGTCATACTGCCTACCAGCATGTCATACTTTGGTTCGGCGGTATTGTGAGATGAAGCGCCCCGGACCGACATTACGCGTACGCTTACGCGAGACTGGTTTCACCGTTACGAGCACTCCTGCTTAAAGGTGGCTGGCGGGTGTCTGTCTCTCTTACTTTAGTTGAACCGAGTGTGGCTACGCCCGGTCCTTGCGAAGGTTAAAACGGAGTCTATTTGACAAACTATCGTTGTGGTTTTGATGCGTAGGTGAGAACGGTTCTTGCTAAGCCCGTAGCAGCCACGTAAAATTTGCAACAACAAAGTAGAGGACGTCTAATTTGTTTTTGCAGGGCATGTTGTGATGTGATATGGTCAAGGCGTGATGCTATATTTTATTGTATGAGATGATCATGTTTTGTAACGAAGTTATCGGCAATGGCAGGAGCCATATGGTTGTCGCTTTATTGTATGAAATGCAAGCATACGTAATTGCTTTACTTTATCACTAAGCGGTAGCGATAGTCGTAGAAGCAATAGATGGCATAACGACAACGATGCTACGATGGAGATCAAGGTGTTGCGCCGGTGACGATAGTGATCATGACGGTGCTTCGAAGATGGAGATCACAAGCACAAGATGATGATGTCCATATCATATCACTTATATTGATTGCATGTGATGTTTATCCTTTATGCATCTTATCTTGCTTTGATTGACGGTAGCATTTTAAGATGATCTCTCACTAAAATTATCAAGAAGTGTTCTCCCGAGTATGCACCGTTGCCAAAGTTAAATCGTCTCGAGACACCACGTGATGATCGGGTGTGATAAGCTCTCGTCCATCTACAACGGGTGCAAGCCAGTTTTGCACACATGAGAATACTCGAGTTAAACTTGACGAGCCTAGCATATGCAGATATGGCCTCGGAACACGGAGACTGAAAGGTCGAGCATGAATCATATAGTAGATATGATCAACATAGTGATGTTCACCATTGAAAACTACTCCATCTCACGTGATGATCTGTTATGGTTTAGTTGATTTGGATCACGTGATCAATTAGATGACTAGAGAGATGTCTGTCTAAGTGGGAGTTCTTAAGTAATATGATTAATTGAACTTTAATTTATCATGAACTTAGTCCTGGTAGTATTTTGCAAATTATGTTGTAGATCAATAGCTCGCGTTGTTGCTTTCATATGTTTATTTTGATATGTTCCTAGAAAATTGTGTTGAAAAATGTTAGTAGCAATGATGCGGATTGGATCCGTGATCGAGGTTTATCCTCATTGCTGCACGTAAGAATTATGTCCTTAATGCACCGCTAGGTGCAGACCTAATGCGAGGAGGATCTGAGACGTTATGAGCGTCTGGCTAGCTCAATATGATGACTACTTGATAGTTTAGTGCACCATGCTTAGCGGCTTAGAATCGGGACTTCAAAGGCGTTTTGAGCGTCATGGACCATATAAGATGTTCCAGAGTTGAAGTTAATATTTCAAGTAAATACCGAGTTGAGAGATATGAAGTCTCCAACAAGTTCTATAGCTAAAAGATGGAAGAGAATCGCTCAACTAGTGAGCATGTACTTAGATTGTGCGGGTACTTGATCGCTTGAATCAAGTGGGAGTTAATATTCCGGATAAGATAGTGATTGATGAATTCTCTAGTCACCATCACTAAGTTGCTAGAACTTCGTGATGAACTATAGTATGCAAGGGATAACGTAAGCGATTCCCAAGCTCTTCGTGATGTTGAAATCGACGAAGGTAGAAATCAGAAAGAGCATCAAGGGTTGATGATTGACAAGACCACTAGTTTCAAGAGAAGGGCAAAGGAAAGAAAGGGAACTTCAAGTGGAAAGACAAGCAAGTTGTCACTCCGTGAAGAAGACCAAAGCTGGACCAAAGCACTAAACCGAGTGCTTACATCGCAAAGGAAATGGTCCTTTGGAAGCGGAAATGCCCTAAATATTTGGTGGATAAGAAGGATGGCAAAGTGAACAAGGGTATATTTGATATACAGGTGTTTGATGTGTGCCTTACTAGTGTTTATAGTAGCCCCTGAGTATTTGATACTTGTCCGGTTGCTAAGATTAGTAACTCGAAACAGGAGTTACCGAATAAACAGAGACTAGTTGAGGGTGAAGTGACGATGAGTGTTGGAAGTAGTTCCAAGATTGATATGATCATCATCGCACACTCCCTATACTTTCGGGATTAGTCTTAAACCTAAATAAATGTTATTTGGCGTTTGCGTTGAGCATGAATATGATTTGATCATGTTTATTGCAATACGGTTATTCATTTAAAGTCGGAGAATAATTGTTGTTCTGTTTACATGAATAAAACCTTCAATGGTCATACACCCAATGAAAATAGTTTGTTGGATCTCGATCATAGTGATACACATATTCATAATATTAAGGCCAAAAGATGCAAAGTTAATAATGATAGTGCAACTTAATTTGTGGCACTGCCGTTTGGGTCATATCGGTGTAAAGCGCATGAAAAAACTCCATAAAGATGGATTTTCAGAATCACTTGGTTATGAATCATTTGATGCTTGCGAACCGTGCCTTTTGGGAAAGATGACTAAAACTCTGTTCTTCGGAAAAATGGAACGAGCTACTGACTTGTTGGAAATAATACATACCGATGTATGCAATCCAATGAGTATTGATGCTCGTGGCAAGTATCGTTATTTTCTGACCTTCACAGATGATTTGAGCAGATATGGGTATATCTACTTGATGAAATATAAGTCTGAAATAGTTGAAAGGTTCAAAGAATTTCAGAGTGAAGTGCAAAATCATCGTAACAAGAAAATAAAGGTTCTGCGATCTGATCGTAGAGATGAATATTTGAGTTACGAATTTGGTCTTCAATTAAAACAATGTGGAATAGTTTCACAAACTCACGCCACCTGGAACACCACAATGTAATGGTGTGTCCGAACGTCATAATCGTACTTTACTAGATATGGTGCGATCTATGATATCTCTTATCAGTTTACCACTATCGTTTTGGGGTTATGCATTAGAGACAGCTGCATTCACGTTTAATAGGGCACCATCTAAATCCATTGAGACGACACCGTATGAACTATGGTTTAGCAGTAAACCTAAGCTGTCGTTTCTTAAAGTTTGGAGTTGCGATGCTTATATAAAAAAGGTTTTCAACTTGATAAGCTCGAACCCAAATCGGAGAAGTGCGTCTTCATAGAATACCCAAAGGAAGCTGTTGGGTACACCTTCTATCACAGATCCGAAGGCAAAACATTCGTTGCTAAGAATGGATCCTTTCTAGAGAAGGAGTTTCTCTCGAAAGAAGTGAGTGGGAGGAAAGTAGAGCTTGATAAGGTAATTTGTACCTTCTCCCTTATTGGAAAGTAGTTCATCACAAAAATCTATTCCTGTGACTACTACACCAATTAGTGAGGAAGCTAATGATGATGATCATGTAACTTCAGATCAAGTTACTACCGAACCTCATAGGTAAAACAGAGTGAGATCCGCACCAGAGTGGTATGGTAATCCTGTTCTGGAGGTCATGTTACTTGACCATGACAAACCTACGAACTATGAGGAAGCGATGATGAGCCCAGATTCAGCGAAATGGCTTGAGGCCATAAAATCTGAGATATGATCCATGTATGAGAACAAAGTATGGACTTTGATTGACTTGCTCGATGATCGATAAGCCATGTTAAATGAATGGATCTTCAAGAGGAAGGCGGACAACGATAGTAGTGTTACTATCTACTAAGCTCGACTTGTTGCAAAAGGTTTTCAACAAGTTCAAGGTGTTGAATACGATGAGATTTTATCACTCGTATCGATGCTTAAGTATGTCGAATCATGTTAGCAATTGCCACATTTTATGAAATCGGCAAATGGATGTCAAAACTGCATTCCTTAATGGATTTATTAAAGAAGAGTTGTATATGATGCAACCGAAGGTTTTGTCAATCCTAAAGGTGCTAACAAAATGTGCAAGCTCCAATGATCCACCTATGGACTGGTGCAAGCATCTCGGAGTTGGAATATACGCTTTGATAAGTTGATCAAAGCATATAGTTTTATATGGACTTAGGATGAAGCCTTTATTTACAATAAAGTGAGTGGGAGCACTACTGCCTTTACGATTAGTATATGTGAGTGACATATTGTCGATCGAAATGATGTAGAATTTTACGCAAAGCATAAAGGAGTGTTTTAAAGGAGTTCTTTAAAAGAAAAACCTCGATAAAAGCTACTTACATATTGAGCATCAAGATCTATTAAGATAGATCAAGGCGCTTGATAAGATTTTCAATGAGTACATACCTTGGCAAGATTTTGAAATAGTTCAAAATGGAGCAGTCAAAGAAAAGAGTTCTTTCTGTGTTGCAAAGGTATGAAATTGAGTAAGACTCAAATCCCGACCACGGCGAGAAAATAGAAAAGAGAATGAAAGTCATTCCCTATGCCTCGATCATAGGTTCTATAAAGTATGCTATGTTATGTACCGGACCTATTGTATACGTTGCTCTGAATTTGGCAAGGAGTACAATAGTGATCCAGAGTAGATCTTTGGACATTGGTCAAGAATATCCTTAGTAAGGACTAAGGAGATGTTTCTCGATTATGGAGGTGATAAAAGAGTTTGTTGTAAAATTTACATCATTGCCAACTTTTACACTGATCCAGATGACTCTAAGTCTCAACCTGGATACATATTGAAAGTGGGAGCAATTAGCTAGAGTAGCTCCGTGCAGAGCATTGTGGACATAAAATATTTGCAAAATACATACGGCTCTGAATGTGACAGACCCGTTGACTAAACTTCTCTCACGAGCAAAACATGATCACACCTTAGTACTCTTTGGGTGTTAATCACATAAAGCAATGTGAACTAGATTATTGACTCTAGTAAACCCTTTGGGTGCTGGTCACATGACGATGTGAAATATGGGTGTTAATCATATACAGATATGAATATTGGTGTTAAATCACATGGCGATGTGAACTAGATTATTGACTCTAGTGCAAGTGGGAGACTGAAGGAAATATGCCCTAGAGGCAATAATAAAGTTATTATTTATTTCCTCATATCATGATAAATGTTTATTATTCATGCTAGAATTGTATTAACCGGAAACATAATACATGTGTGAATACATAGACAAACATAGTGTCACTAGTATGCCTCTACTTGACTAGCTCCTTTATCAAAGATGGTTATGTTTCCTAGCCATGGACAAATGAGTTGTCATTTGATTAACGGGATCACATCATTAGGAGAATGATGTGATTGACTTGACCCATTCCGTTAGCTTAGCACTTGATCGTTTAGTATGTTGCTATTGCTTTCTTCATGACTTATTGTAATAGCCTGGCTTATTAGGGATGATAGACTACTCATATCAATAAGGAATTCCTTCTTTTCCGGGATCCCATTCGGACAGAACTCCAAAGTTAAGCGTGCTCAGCTTGGAGTAGTTTCAGATGGGTGACCGACCGAAGATTGCTCCGGTGCGCATGCAGTGAGGACAAAGTGCGAGAAAAGACTAGTATTGATCTGTGGGGCGATCTAGATCCGCCAGAGTAACGACCACCGGCGGGTGTGTCCGGGCGTTACAAGTTGGTATCGAGCCGACCCTCGCGGTTACACGGATGGTTGCGGACGGTGCGCGGTCATGTTGTTCATGGCGTTTGTGACCCGTCGTGGCACACGGCATGGCACATGTCTTGGACTAGATGCTGAGACGGTTGTGCCAGAGGAACGTTCTGTGGCCGACGAGGGCGTCGGTTCCTCCGAGTGGGGGTGTATGTAATAGCCTGGCTTATTAGGGATGATAGACTACTCATATCAATAAGGAATTCCTTCTTTTCCGGATCCCATTCGACGAGAACTCCAAAGTTAAGCGTGCTCAACTTGGAGTAGTTTGAGATGGGTGACCGACCGAAGATTGCTCCGGAGTGCACGAGTGAGGACAAAGTGCAGAAAAGACTAGTATTGATCTGTGGGGCGATCTAGATCCCGCCAGAGTAACGACCACCGGCGGGTGTGTCCGGGCGTTACACTTATACATGTTCTGTAACTATGAGATTATGCAACTCCGTTTACGGAGGAACACTTTGGGTACTACCAAACATCACAACGTGAATCGGGTGATTGTAAAGGTGTACTCTGGTGTCTCCAAAGGTAGATGTTGGGTTGGCGTATTTCGAGATTAGGTTTTGTCACTCCGATTGTCGGAGAGGTATCTCTGGGCCCTCTCGGTAATGCACATCACTATAAGCCTTGCAAGCAATGTAGCTAATGAGTTAGTTAAGAAATGATGCATTACGTAACGATTAAAGAGACTTGCCGGTAACGAGATTGAACTAGGTATTGGATACCGACGATTGAATCTCGGGTAAGTAACATACCGATGACAAAGGGAACAACGTATGTTGTTATGCGGTTTGACCGATAAAGATCTTCGTAGAATATGTGGGAGCCAATATGGGCATCCAGGTCCCGCTATTGGTTATTGACGGAAGCGTGTCTCGGTCATGTCTACATAGTTCTCGAACCCGTAGGGTCCCACGCTTAAGGTTTCGATGGATGGTTATATTACGAGTTTACATGTTTTGATGTACCGAAGGAGTTCGGAGTCCGGATGAGATCGGGGACATGACGAGGAGTCTCGAAATGGTCGAGGCGTAAAGATTCATATATTGGATGATATGGTTAGGCCAAGGGATCAAGCCCATGAGGCTTTAGGTCGGTGCAAAAGGAGTTTTATGGAGGCCGGGGCCAAACAGGAGACCTGGCGTCGGCCTGGGCGACGCCGAGGCCCGTGGCGTCTGGGCCGACGCCAAGGATTATGGCGTTTGGTCCTCGAGTCCGAGTAGGACTCTTGCCTTTCGGGCAAAACCGACTTTGAGGAGGCTTTTGCTCCAAGTTTCGACCGGGGCTCAACATATAAATAGAGGCAGGGCTAGCACCAAAGACACAACAATTGATCCCTTGGATCTCTTAGCGTGTCGGTGCCCCCTCCACCATAGTCCACCTCGATAATATCGTAGCGGTGCTTAGGCGAAGCCCTGCGACGGTAGAACATCAAGATCGTCACCACACCGTCGTGCTGACGGAACTCTCCCTCGACACTCGGCTGGATCGGAGTTCGAGGGACGTCATCGAGCTGAACATGTGCTGAACTCGGAGGTGCCGTACGTTCGGTACTTGGATCGGACGGATCGTGAAGACGTACGACTACATCAACCGCGTTGTGCTAACGCTTCCGCTTACGGTCTACAAGGGTATGTAGACAACACTCTCCCCTCTCGTTGCTATACGTCACCATGATCTTGCGTGTGCGTAGGAACTTTTTGAAATTACTACGTTCCCCAACACCTCGATCAATCAAATTGGCGGTTGATTGTGCCCCTAAGTCTTTTCAACTTATCCATCCTTGATCAGAGCGTTTGCTTTTGATCCCTTGATTTGAAAATCATAATTCTTTTGTAATTGAGCTTTGAATTAGTCAGTTGTTTCTATATTCGATCTCCTTGCATTATTCCTCCTTCTGGTTGGGTACTGATGCTCACATCTGATCCCTTGTGGACCACCAGATCCTTTGTTGGATTTCTATCCGATAGTGCCCCTCTTATTTAATCACCTTGCGAGTTCTTCCCTGATATATAATGCCTTGGTAAACTGTATCCTCTCCTTTTGTCAACCATGCTCTACCTTCGAGCTTGTGTTATTTACTCTTTAAGTTTGTGGTATATGTTCCTAAGATACCCCTACAGGTTGAATCTATGCCTTCCCTAATCCGAGTAAACTGGAAAGAGATGTGAGTCATACTCTTCTGGTGCTTCACCAGATAAATCTTTCGCACTACAAATTCTTCGAAAACAAGGAGTGAATGAAAGGTTATGCATTGAAGAAGTGGGAGTTGACCTTGAACTTTATTGTTCATGCCCATGGGCCCGATGTAGAACGTATCATGGAAGCTGCTCGTAAAAACAATTACCCCTTGTTATAAGTTCATCTTGTATCGGTGGTTTGATCATTCATAACCGTGGTTCCGACCATAGTTTCTCCTTAATTCCATTTCCCGGACAAGTTAAAATACTTGTCTCCTGCAAGTCATTTCACCTGTCCAACCTCTAATTTGACCTACCTTCAAGTATTGCCTCATGTTATCTCGAGGATATTGTGTCATTGCAGTACCTCTTGTAAATTCTTAATTGAAGTGTTACTCCATCACATCATTCCTAGCCTGACCGGCTATGTTTTTATCGTGCCAACTTTTAACTGTGCTACCTGGTCCTTATTCCTGGAGCACAACTTTTCGACGATGAGCGAAGCAAACGACGATCTTCCTCATCTTGTCATTCCACCTTGTAACAAGCTTGAATCCGAGCTTGTGTCGTATACGTGGTTCCAATAGCCTTTGCTTCATCATTCTTTTTGCTTGAGGTCGTTGCTGCTCGATGGCATCTTCATAGAGCCTATCGACAAAATTTGTCGTGATCACCATCAATATATTGCATTGTTCTAAGATATGAACCAAATTCTTGAGGAGAAATACCATCCTTACCCGTCGATGATTCGTGTTGTCATCGACACCATCCTTGACTTCCTGCCAATACCGACTTGGTCATGTTTTGTTTATATGTTACATTTCTTGACATTCTTGGAATTGTTCCTTTGTACTTCTTGTGAACTTCAGATTCAATCTTGCTTGAAACACCATGTTAATGTTACCTCGAAGCATGACTGTGGTATGCCGAACAACAACAAGAACATTGGAAGTGCATTGCCAAATGTGTCTTGCTCTATTATCCAACACCGTTGTATGGGTAATATCATGATTGTTCCCTCGCCCCTTTATCTAAATGCTTTTGAACTTGCTGTCATATCATGTATATCCAGCTCCGCTTCCCCTTGGGAAGGATATACTCCCAATTCTTGTGTATAAGCACCTTTTCCTTTCCATTGGTCTGGTTAAACTAATAACCACATTTTCCTTTCCATTGTTTTGTTTAACCTTTCTTGTGATCTTTATGATCTAAGCAGTAATAGTTCCCTGCTTATGTAAACACCTCGGTGTAAAATTTGTCAGTAAGACCTTGTTATCATTGCTGTTGACATTTCGGTAACCACCAATGGACGAGAACTTCGCCTACTGGTCCGCCTCGTTCAACGAGAAGGAAAATAGTTCACTCCGTCCCTCGCCCTTGGTACCAACGTGTTAACAACAAAACTGACAGTCTATCACCTGACATGCCTTGCTACCGGCCCCCTTTCTACTCATGAGTCTCTGCTTGTGAGTTCTCTCCGGATTTCGTGAGTCTCTGCTTGTTACCGCGCGTTCCTAATCCACTACGGTTTGGATATTTGATCCGAGGGGCCTCTGGCCTGATAGCACTAACCATCACGTGGGCATAGTATGGGCGTTCTGCGTCGTATACATCAGCCGAAGCTTAATAGACGTCAGCAACTGAGCGGCGCGCGTCGGGTTAGACTGCGTAAGCACCTGCCTTGTTGAAGGAGGTAGCTAGGTGCGCTCACCGCCGGCGTATGCAACGTCAGGAGTTCCGGGAGATGGCCCATGACCCTGAGGCGTGGGTTTAGTCTGGCGTCTGGCCTCTCTATTAAGCCTAGGTCGGGTTGCGGCGTATTGTTTGGCGAGGCGGGCATGACCCAGAAAGTGTGTCCGGCGGAGTTAAGCGGCGTGGTGGGTAAGTTGGTGCACCCTGCAGGAAGAACTAATCTATGCATAGCACGTCCTCTGATAGCGGACACTTGGAGTTGTATCCCGATCGATACAACTAGAACTGGATACTTGTGATGAGAATTGGATTGTGATGATGTGATAACCGGATAGTATGGCTCGGGATTGCTTTCTCACGGAGTCGAGAAAGGATCTCTCGGCGAGGTTGATAACACTACTACTACTTTACCTTATGCTACTCTACTCCCTCGCTTGTCGCAAGATGGTGGTTTTAGAAGATGCTAGTCTTTGATAGGTCTAGACTTTCTCTCTATTCTGGCATTTCTGCAGCCTAGTCCACATATACAGCCTTCCTTTGATAATGTTGCATATGTAGTGTAGATCCTTGCTTGCGAGTACTTTGGATGAGTACTCACGGTTGCTTTGCCCCTCCTTTTTCCACCTCTTTCCATTCTTCTCGGATGCTGCAACCAGATGGTGGAGCCCAGGAGCCAAACGACACCACCGAGGACTGCTACTACCCCGAGGGGGCCTACTACCACGTGATTTGACGCCGACGACCGGGAGTAGTTAGGAGGCTCCAGGCAGAGGCCTTGCCTTTTCGATCATGTTGCTTTTGTGCTAGCCTTCTTAAGGCAAACTTGTTTAACTTATGTCCGTACTCAGATGTTGTTGCTTTCACGACTCTTGTGTTTTCGAGCTTATGTATTCGAGCCCTCGAGGCCCCTGGCTTGTAATATAAAGCTTGTATTATTTTAATTTGTGTCTAGAGTTGTGTTGTGATATCTTCCCGTGAGTCCCTGATCTTGATCGTACACATTTGCATGTATGATTAGTGTACGATTGAATCGGGGGCGTCACACCGCCCTACCCACGTCGCCCGGCGAGCTCCAAGCCCCGGTGCCGCCGGGCACGCACCATCGCTGCCACACGCCGCCGGCCTCCCCCCATCGCAAAATCCACCCGGATCCAACCATGTAGCGACAGCCGCCATGACAAAGCCGCCCTTAGCCTGCTGCTGGTGGTGGGCGAGCGCCGCGCCTGCCCATTGCAAGACCAAAGACACCCCTCCCGTCTAGCCCGTCGTGCTGCCACCACACCGCCGCAGGTTTGGTCAGCGGGACACCTCGATCCAGATGCGTCAGCCCACGCCATGGCCGCTGGGAGAGGGGACGAGGAGGCCTCGCCGGCGCCGGCCGCGGCGTCGAGGGAAGGGGAGGAGGTGGGGAAGGGAGCAGGCGGCGGCGCTCTAGGGTTCCTCCTCGTCGCCACGCGGGGGGGGGGTGCGACGTGGGAGGGTGTGTTGGGTCTTGGGTCCACCCGAAATTCGCTTGCTAGATATTGAGGTAGCAGACTTGCATGTTAAGAAAAATAACTAAGTGAAGGCTAGATATTTACTACCTCCGTCCTGGTTTATTGGTCCCCTTTGTATTTTGTGTCAATGTTTGGTTATAAATTTAACTAAGAAAATACTAATGCATGTCACCAAAAATTATATCGTTTGATTTGTACTTTGAACATAGTTTCAAATGATGTTATTTTTGTTATGTATACCTTATATTTTATTAGTTAAAATCATGGTCAAAGTATGACACTGAATGCGAGGGAGCCTAATAAACTAGGACGGAGGTAGCAGATATAGAAGATCTCTAGGGCTCCTTTGATTCAAAGGGTTTACATAGGAATTTTGGAGGATCATAATCCTTAGGATTTTTTCCTATGTTGGCTGTTTGATTCAAAGGATTGAATCCCACAGGAATTTTTTCTAAGGATTTCTTTGTACTACTTCCAATAGGATTTCTAGCATCCACTCAAACCTCTTTGGAGGAATCTTTTGTTTTTTCTATGATGCAATCAAACAACCCAAAATCCTATAGGATAGAGATGAGCATGACATTCCAATCCTATATTTTTTCTATTCCCGTGTTTTCAAAATCCTGTGAATCAAAGAGGCCAATTTGACTCTAGATCCATCTAGCTTTTTTTAATGGGATCGACCTCTCTGGCTAGTCAGTGCCAGTTGTGAAAAGCAGAACTGCATGCCGTACATACCCACCAACACCTGCAGTGTTCCTCCAAAAGGAGAGCATCTGCAGTGCAGCTGGTCTGAAGTTAGAACACCCTCGCTCACATTTTCTTGCTAGCACTTAATGCAATCGATGTGATCTGATTTGATGCTCGTCCCAGAGCATTAGCGACCGTCGATTTCTTCATCGTACGGCAGTCATAAACCGGTCGCTAGCCCACTTAATTAATCTCCCTTATCCTCTTGTTACGCTAGCTAGCTAGTTGCGTGCACGGGCCACTGTCCATGGATAGCTAGATATGAACATGACATGACCCAGCAACAACCACACGCGATATTGTACGTAATTGCAATTAACTGCTCTCTCGATCTAGCTAATCCAATTGATTTGCATGGATTTATATATCACCTAAGCTAAGCTGGTAGCTAGCCATTGCATGGTATAAGTCTTTCCTGGCTCTCCCCGTTTTCTTCTGCTTGCCTCTTCCAGGTTCCAGCCGCGATCGGCAGAGATGGAGATCAGGCGGCGGCGGGCACTGGCGATGGCCGTGGCGGCGGTGCTGGCCTTAGTGGCTGTTGCTCAGGTGGCCACGGCTGCGACGAGTTACACGGTGGGGGCGCCGGACGGGCTGTGGGACATGCACACGGACTATGCTGAGTGGGTCGCCGCCAGGACGTTCCACCCCGGCGACAACATCAGTAAGCTAGCCGCACTAATTAACAGTACTGATTAATTAATTCACACACCCATTGCGCAGTTTAGACTAAAGTGACCGAAGTTAACAAAGCCTTTTTTAGGGCATTAACAAAGCCTTTTTATTTAACCTCTTCTCCTATGCGCGCTGTGCTGCAGCGTTCACGTACTCGAGGGAGCTGCACGACGTGGTGGAGGTGGGCAAGGCCGGCTACGACGCCTGCTCCAGCGCAAACAACGTCTCCGCCTTCCGCTCTGGCAACGACGTCGTCGCCCTCACTGCCGTCGGCACGCGTTACTTCCTCTGCGGCCTCACCGGCCACTGCGACAGCGGAATGAAGATCAGGGTCGACGTGGTCGCCGCGTCCACCGGTCCCGTTGCCGCGCCGCCCACTACGTCTGCCGGGGGTAACGTCGTCGCAGGCCTTGGCGCGCTCGTGGTGACGCAGGCTCTCCTGGGCAGCATCAGCGTCTGGTGAAGTGTGTACGTACGTCCGTAGTATGCTTTTGGTATCGCTTTTTTTTTTGTGCTTTTGGTATCGCTGCTTGTGATTGATATATTTCAGTTTTTCTTTCCGGTGGATCGCGTGTTCGGATTAAAGCATACGTTTATAACCTGGTATCTGGAAATTTCCCACCAGCCACTTGTACTGACTTGACTTCTGCATTCGAATGGACACAACCAAATTAAATTGCAATGTGCGACAAAGTAGGAGGAAAACCAGCACGAGAGCTAGCCTGAAAGCAAGCCAACACAGTTCGGTGAACAGGAACATTTCGCCAGCATCTACGACGGCAACCCGCAAATTTCCTTCCGCATTCGTCCACGGATAGGTGACCAATCTACGGACATTGATGCAGGAGGACGCCATCAAACCATAGCCGCATACATTTTAACAACAGTTTAAACCAACTAGATGAAATTCATTCAAACACGGCCGGATTTCATATAAACACGGCCGGATGTCATATAAACATAATTACATTTACATCAACTAAGCGTGCTAGTACGGCTCTGAAAGTATAATTAATACCTAATCTAAAATGGTCGTCGGCACCCGTTCCCGGTCAGGCCATGAGCCCGAGAACTAAATCTTCGTCTTCTCTAGTTTCGCATCGGTGCTCTCCAGCTCCGCCTCGGGACACCCGAGAAATGAAGCTATCCATCTCCACGTCGCGGCCAAACGACTAATCGACCGCCGATGCTGAGCCCATGAAGCTTGGTGTCACGGGAGGAGAGGAGCGGTGGCCTTTCTGGGACCAGAGAAGCGGCGACCTACCGTGCACTACCCTTCCTCAGTCGGCGGCGCCCGCGGACGCGCCGGCCGGCTTCATGGTCGTCGCGGCGGGGCACGACCTCGGCTATTTCCTCCTTCTTGTTGTCGGTCTCGCCGAACACCACCTCGCCCGCGTCGTCGCACTCCTTCTAGGCGGCCGCCACCTCCACCACCTGCTGGCGGTACCACCAGGGGGCGAGGCGGATCTCGCGGGCGGAGCGGTAGTACTCGAGCAACGCCTACTGCTCCGCCAGGTACGTGTCCGGCGCGACCGCCCTGCCGGCGGCGAGCTACTACTCCGCCTGCACGTGCTCCTGGAGGAGGTGGTGGTTGTAGGTGGCGTCCGCCTACGCCTCCCGGAACTGCTCCTCCTGCTCGACACGGGCCTCGCCGATGGTCATGGTGCAATGCACCGGCGAGTGGAGTAGGGGGAGGGTGGCGCCGGTTCGTCGTCGGCAGCGTCCTCCATTCGTACGTCGTCGTCCTCCAACTGCTTGCCGGCCAGCCAGTCGGTAGCAATGGCGGCCATCTCCTACTTGTGGTCCGACGTCAGCCCGTCCGAGAGAGCTTTGGCGGGGGAGGAATCCATGGTGGAGTGGTGCGGAGAGGGATCGGAGGCGGATGGTCGGGTCAGCGATTCATATAGCAATGGCGACAGAAGGATGGACGGGTAGCGTTGGAGGAGACGCATCGGCAACCGCGTGCCATCAATATGGGCGGCAACCGAACAGACGGGTGGCCGTCGTGTTGTTTGAACGCGCAATAGTCGCCTACACCGGAAAGCGGCGCGGATGGCGTTCTCTTGACCGACACGCTGCTTCAATGCCGGCATCAGTGAGTGGTCGTGTCCGCTCTGTCCGGGCATGAATGCAGGCGCTGACCGAAAGCACGCGGGATGGAGGAGGAGTTTTGAGTGGGTCAGAATGGTCAGAAGCGGGCATGGGATCGGTCCGAAGTTCAGCAAAGCCCCGGATG
Organism: Aegilops speltoides; assembly: GCA_021437245.1. NCBI lineage: Eukaryota > Viridiplantae > Streptophyta > Magnoliopsida > Poales > Poaceae > Aegilops > Aegilops speltoides. The sequence continues at coordinate 359,282,286 of CM038147.1, read as the reverse complement.
TTTATCTTCGATTTGCGGGAGAAAGTACGTCTGGACCGCATCACTGACTAATACAAGACCGTGTTAGATGACTTTCATGGTCCGGATGCGGGGAGGTTTGCGGGAGGTGTTGGTGATGCACTAACTGGCAGGATCAGGCTGATTTATTTATTTATTGAAACGCGAGGATGTACTTGTGCTGACAAAAGTATGACAGGTACAATTAACTCGATCTGGTTGCAACAAATCCATGTGTTTGACCTTTTATCAGGACGCTCATCAATGGGCCTTATCGAACAACAGATTCGAATTGACTAGCCAACGACCAGCCCATGATAGCCAACTTCAAGTCCATCACATCAAATCATGGTCAACTTTGTCTGTAATTTTTTTTATCCTGCAAAATGTTTATTTGCGATTAGAAGAGTCATGTCAAGTATCGCTTTATTAACACATAATTTAGCATCAAACACCCTTTATCGGAGAAACAAATTAAGAAAAAAAGTTTATCTGTGTTAGAAGAGTCATGCCAAGTATCGACCTTATCCTTTCATTGTTGCATTTGCCTAGACGGCGACGACAAGCAGACGAGCATCATCAGCCCCCTTTATCATGTCTTCTGCTACAGTTCTGCTGCTTGGCTATATGGTAATGTTGATTGGAACATGCTTGACAACCTGAGATGGTATTGTAAATTTTTACTACATTTGAATACAAAATCAGGCACTTCCTCTATTTAAAACTATAAGATGTTATAAAAATTTTGTGAATTGGATGTATATAGATACATTTTTTTAACGTGTTTGTTCACTCATTTTAGTCTATATGTGATCATATTAAAATATCCTAAACATCTTAGCTTTGTGAACGGAGGGAGTAGTCTCACTAGTAGAAAAAGGGCCATTTGTCCCGGTTCATAAGGCCCATTTTTCCCGGTTGGGGAACCCGGACTAAAAGGTCGGTACTAAAGCCCTATACCTTTAGTCCCGGTTCTTACACCAACCGGGACAGATGGGGCTCCACGTGGCCGCTGCGGCTTGCCCTGGCAGGGGGGCCTTTTGTCCCGGTGTAGCACCAACTGGGACCAATATGCTACCACGCGTCAGCAGTTCAGGGGGTAGGGTTTTTGTTTTTTTCTAAAGGGGGGAAGGAGGGGTTGGGGGGTTTGGAGGGTTTTGTAGGGTTAATTTAGGTGTTTCATATATTATGTTAGCTAGCTAATAGACAGAAGTGTCCTCTCTTATCTCCGTGCTTGGTCGATGCTACGTACTATACATATAGAGAGGACTCGACACGCTAGCTAGTAAGCAAATGAAGGAAGCCATTAAGTACAAAAGATCATCATGAACATATGCATAGAGAGAGAAGTGATATCGACCTCTCCTTCTCCAAGAGATTGGTCGAACAAAATATCTATCCGACGCTACTGGCTACATATATACAATATAAGATCTCTTACAATCCCCTAATATCTGAACTCAACTTCCACATGGTATTTTCCGGCTTTATTGATGACGTGATCAAGAAAGAATCCCGTCAATTCCTCTTGAATTGCTTTCATGCGATCTTGTGGTAGGAGTTCATCCCGCATCTGCCACGTCTAATTTGAAGAAGGGGGTCAATACATATATGTATGAATTTAACTCAACACAAATGATGGTAATAAAATGAAATTGTGAATATTATTGCTTACGAACATCATATTGTCTTTTAGAATAGCCCCGCTTATTCTTAGCCGTCGCGTTGTAGAGGAACTCGCAGACGTAGTATCCACAATAATCATTCCCTTTTTCCTGCCACAAGCACTTTACGAGAAATAGAGGTCAATCAAACTGATAATGAAGCATTATAAAGGACATTGATGAAAGTAGCTAGAATCAACGGGAGATGTGCGGAACTAGCTAGTAGTAGTACTTACTTTCGAGTATGTAAATCGCAGTTCCCCGACAGTCCTGGAGCTTGTGCGGTGAATAGTTTCCAAACCCTGCAAGACAAAGAAAACAATTACTTGATATCAGGAAATGAACAAAAAGTTGCTGATATGGTGCGATAATGATCGATTGAACTTACTTCTTGAGTATTTTAGTCATGTCCGCATAGGTCTCGGGATCTTTTCGTCTCGAGTCTAAAACGGTTACTAGTCCCTGCTCAAGCTTAATCTCCAGGAGAATATAGTGGAAGCTGCGCACGCATGCATAACTCATCAATTACATCACTATAACCTCGAGTAATAAGCGAAACCAAATATGCACAAGATAGTAACACTCACTCAAAGTTGTAAGGAAAGAGTACTTTATCTTTGCTTTGATTTATTACCAACGATTTGAGCAAGTTGGCCTTGGTTTTCTTTGACTTGAAATTTAGCCGTAAATTCATCTATGAGATTTGTGTTAATGAATCCAATATCATAGATTTGTGCTTTTCTGCATTTGACGATCTTCAATCTGCATAATATAGTGATGATAATCATAAATACATGCAATGAAAGAGCTGAGCTATATATAGAGACTTAATGACAGAAGTAGTACTTACAGACAGTAGCAAGTGACGGTTAATTTATCGAGGGCCTTTTGATTGAAAAACTGGAAGAACTCCTCAAATGGAATAGACAACAGATCAATTCCAACAAGGTCGTGCTCCTCTTTAACTCACAGCATCCAAGTATCCTTCCCCTCAGACTCTCTGCAGATTTTCATGTACCAATCATGGAATCTTCGCATCATCGTTGTTAGAGATCTTTCATCTTTGACGAGAGGCTTCCCGTAGTGGTATTTGTGTTCATCCACCTCCATTGTATCATAATGTACATTGTCGGGCAGATAATCTCCAAGATTGGTACCGGGCAAAATCTCCGGATGATTAGTGACGATATTGCTAGACACCTTGAGCGGGGGGCATGATTGGTTCGCTTGTTCTCCGAGCTGGGCAATTTTTTTCCCAACTCGTCGTTCTGCTAACCTTCGATCGCTAATGATACTTCTCGACCGCTCCGCTTCGATATATGACCTTTCAATAATGCACTCATAGTTGTTTTTTGGCGGAGACGATGGTGGTTTCTTCAGGGCATCGATAGTGCGCTTTGCTTTCACCGGATCTATCTTCTCACCGGATCTATCTTCTCCTCCGAAGGTGAATGTTTCTTTGCTTTCACCGCTTCAAAGAAGTCCCTCACTTTGACTTCCACGATCTTCGCATTTTCCTCCACGGTCCTCTCGTATGGTAACTTCTCTAGAGGCTTGAGAGATGGACCGAATCTGTATTGTCTCCCGCCTCTAGTTGTATTGCTAGACGCCGGAGCAGACGGAGCGGCTCTGGCTGACTTCTTTCCTTGCTTACGAGGCGGAGGAGAAGGACTATGACGCACCGGAGCAGCCGGAGCGGCGGCGGGTCTCTTCCGCCCTTGCTGACGAGGCAGAGAAGGAGGAGGCTGGCTGCTCGGGCGCGCCGGCGTAGGCGGATAAGGAGGCGAAGTGCCGCCACATGCCGAAGAAGGAGGCGGAGTGCCCTGTGTCGGTGTCAAAACGGGCGGATCTCGGGTAGGGGGTCCCGAACTGTGCGTCTAGGCGGATGGTAACAGGAGACAAGGGACACGATGTTTTTACCCAGGTTCGGGCCCTCTCGATGGAGGTAAAACCCTACTCCTGCTTGATTGATATTGATGATATGGGTACTACAAGAGTGGATCTACCACGAGATCGTGGAGGCTAAACCCTAGAAGCTAGCCTATGGTATGATTGTCGTTGTCGTTGTTGCGTCCTACGGACTAAAACCCTCCGGTTTATATAGACACCGGAGAGGGCTAGGGTTACACAGAGTCGGTTACAATGGTAGGAGATCTACATATCCGTATCGCCAAGCTTTCCTTCCACGCCAAGGAAAGTCCCATCCGGACACGGACGAAGTCTTCAATCTTGTATCTTCATAGTCTTGGAGTCCGGCCGATGATGATAGTTCGCTATCCGGACACCCCTAGTCCAGACTCCTCGGTAGCCCTCGAACCAGGCTTCAATGACGACGAGTCCGGCGCGCATATTGTCTTCGGCATTGCAAGGCGGGTTCCTCCTCGAATAATTCATAGAAGATTGTGAACACCGGGATAGTGTCCGCTCAGTAAAATAAATTCCACATACCACCGTAGAGAGAATAATATTTACACAAGTTCAATCTGGCGGCGTATTTTGTGGCGTGACGTCACACCACTACCAAGCCTTTACTTGAATCGTTTTATTATACCACCTCGGTAGCGTTTAGCGGCGGTTTCCTGGCACGTCTTGTCAAAGCAGAGATCCTGTTCCCCTTATTCCGGGATTCCCATCAATACGAACGTGGGTAACCCAACCGCGCCATTGATTGCGGCGCTTGGGAGATAAGCGAGTTTTACCAGGCCGGTGGGGACGCATAGTTTTCGTCCGCCCATATATAAGGGGATAAGGATCCACATTTTTACCTACGGCTTCTTCCTCCTTTGCTTATCCATCTCCGCGCACTCGAGCTCTAGCGCCCAAGTCCGCACATCTCACCTCGACCTTCTCCAGCCATGTCCGGAGCGGGAGGCAAGTGGATGGCCTCCTCCGTTACGGAGGGGCACATTGAGAAGCTGTGCAGCGTCGGATATCTGTCCAGCGACATCACGCATCGGCTCCCCGACGAGGGGCAGCTCATCTCCACTCCCAGGCCCCATGAGAGGGTCGTATTCCTTCCCCACTTCCTCTGCGAACTGGGCTTCCCACTCCACCCCTTTGTCCAGGGGCTCATGTTCTACTACGGCCTGGATTTCCACGATCTGTCCCCGAATTTCATCCTCAATATCTCGGCGTTTATCGTCGTGTGCGAGGCCTTCCTCTGCATCCAGCCCCACTTCGGCTTGTGGCTAAAGACCTTCAACGTCAAGCCGAAGGTCGTGAAGGGCAGCCAAGCGGAGTGCGGAGGTGCCATGGTGGGCAAAATGCCCAACGTCACTTGGCTCGAGGGTGCCTTCGTGGAATCCATCAAAGGGTGGCAATCGGGGTGGTTCTACATTACCGAGCCGCGTGACCCTAAATGGGAAGCGGCCCTGAATTCAGATCTGGCATCCGCATGCAGCTCACCTCCTGGAAAGAGAAGGGCTTGCTATGGGGTGATTCGGAGGAGCTGACCGGACTCTAGTACTGTCGCCAGACTCTGGTGAACAAGAAGCTCAAGCTTGTCAACGTGATCCAGTCATGCTAAATGCAGATTCTCCCCGCCAAAGAACAGGACTTCAATTTGTGGGAATTTGATCCGGCACAGCACCGGACCTTGAGCGGGCTCTTCAACACTATGTACAAAGCTGCCTAGAGGGTGCTGTTCAGGCGCTGGCTCCCGCATCCGCCTCAAGATCGCGGATTCAGACGCTTGACGTCCGGTGGCGAGGTAAGCCTTGTTATCCTTTATGGGACACATGCTTTTCATAGTTTGACTCTATGCGGGATCTAAACTCCCAATACCTTTAACAGGCCTGGCAGAAGACGTCCGGATAGGTTAACTGTCCGGCTCCCCTTCCAGAAGACCCAGCGGACACCCGTTTGACGGGGCTGCTGGTCCCGGCACTTTACGTGGTGCCGGAGAAGAAGGCCAAGAAGACAGCCACGGGAACCCAAAGGAGTTCCCAGCGTCAGGTGGTATCGGACTCATCGTCCGATGACTCCGAGGCCGACTCCTCCCACGAGGACGAGGAGGAGAAGAAAGAGGCCTCTCCCCCAGCGGGGGGAGAGAAGAAGAGGAAGGCCGCCCCAACGAGGGAGGCCGAAGGGTCCAAGAAGGGAAGGACCCTTCCCCCGGACTGCTCCGCCAACGTCGGCGACGGCGACAAGGAGTGGCCCTCAAGGGCCAAGCCCCTGGCAAGATCGTAAGTATCCGGACTCCTAGATGATTTATAATTTTTCTTTTTGCCACACGGTGTCTTTCTAATGCCGCATACAACCTGTAGTCCGCCCAAGGACAATCTTCCCGCTTCGTCGAGCGGGTTCTTGGGCACGTTGGATATGGATTCTCTTCCGACCGCCTCCACCCCTCGTGACGCTGACGATGTCGAGGTGGGATCCGTGAAGGACCCGCCAGGAGGAGGCCCGGAGGTGCCGCAGGCAACCTCCGGACTTTGCACGGACTCCGCACCGAACTGCAGTGGTTCGAAGTCCGCGAGCGCCCTTCGTAAGAAGGGCAAGGCTGTGACACCGGCGGCCTCCGCCCAACCGGAGGCACCGGACAACTTGCTGGAGGTGCTCAACAGCGCTTCCATCAAAGAAGAACACCGCTTGTCATGAGTGCGGTGATTGAAAGGTTCAGCTCGCCAAGAGCGGGCCGATGAAGCTCGCAGCAGCCTTCTAACGAGCTTTGAGGTAAGAATTTTAAGATGTGTAATATAATACCACATAGATAGTAGCCCCGATGCTCGGTTCGGTGTTCGGAAAGAAAAGCGGATGAGGATCTAAAAAGATATACTGTGAAGTCTAAAAATATGTCAATATGGGATTGCAGGTGCTTATTGCTGACCTCTGCGCCAGACCGATCATGGAGGTCGATGCTTTGAAGCAGAGCCTCGAGTAGTCCGAGAACGACCTCGGCCATGCCAAGAAGAAACTCGAGGACAAGGAAGGTGAGTAACACCGTATTAAAGTTGTACCTTACAGAAAAGGATTTGGTTGCAAGAGAAATAACAAGGATAACGTGGGTACTACAGGGGCTACAAACGAGGTGGCAACCCTGAAGGAGGCGGTGTTCGCGGCCGAACGCAATGCGGCCACGGAACGAGCCAAGCAAGAGAAGCAGGAGGCGCGGGTGGCGGAGGTACAGCAAGAGCTCCAGGCTCTCGTGGAAAAGCACGAGAGTTTGGAGCGTGACTCGAAGACTTGAGAGTCTGAGCTTGTGTCGGCTCTTGAGAGTGCCAAAGCCGCTAAGGCCGAAGCCCACAAGGCCCTCCAGGAAATCGAGGCGTTGAAGAAAATAGCGTCGGGTAAGGCATTTTTCATGCAAAGCAAGCATGTGAATGTGAATTACCTATTACTTGCCCGAATTCGGAGCTCTCCAGGAGCGTTCGCAGATCTGCCCCGTAGCGTGTCCGATGCTGCCGCTTTCTACCGGGCCGAGGAGGGGAGCTCAACGGAGAAGGTCTTGGTCTCAATATCTTTGAGGCGGACATCCAGTGCTCTTAGCGACCAGTGAAGCGGCTGATCGAGCTCCACAAGGTGGCGAACAGGCCATGAAAGGCCTCATAGTTGGTTTGTGGCCCAAGGAGGCCATGCACGGGAGCTACTTCGCCTGGTCTGCGGCGGCTGGTGGATGCATGTCCTGGATTGAAGTCGTCAAGCACTACTTTGCATTGAAGGTGCCGTCGGGCCCTTGCCGTGCAAAGGTGCTTTGGGGCAGGATGGACGCCGAGAAGCTTGTGACGGACGCGCCACCGACGGGCAATGAGTATCGCACGCCCGAAATGTATTATAAGAGTGTCTGAAGGGTGCCGCATGATTGCGGGTGAGTGCTCAAAGATGTAATATTTGAGTAGACTCGCATTTTGTTATCTGTGCGCTGAAAAATTTGTTCATATCGCTAAGCAACGCTTGTTAATTTAAAATATTACCTTCATGCGGCTGTTTATCAAATCGAGAGATGGCAAGTCGTCGGCTTCAGCCCCCATGCCACAAGTTTGGGGTGTTCGGGATAAACTTGAGCGCTCTTGTTCCCATTTTTGGGTCCATCTAGGGAGGCGCTCAACACAACGAACGAGGCAATCGGACTTATAATGCTTGAACACTCTCACTTAGCCATAGAATTCTATAATTTTAAATTTGGTGAAGCCCTAGTGTTCGAAGACCGAGTTCAGGCGCTATCACGCTGGGCGGACAAAGCCGGTTCCTCGCTCTAAGCGGTATAAGTCTTTAGGGACTCGAAAAAACCTCTCGAACAGCGACCAGCTGTCGCCTTATCATGACGGTCAGTTTTAGCTTTCTCGACTAAGGCGCTCGCCCATCTCAACTGGGGCGCAATCGCAGTGGTTCTCCCAGTGCTACCTTAGCCAATACAAAGGAACGTAAGGTACCAAAACATGGGAGCCGGGCAAACCCAACTATTGACCCAAGACATGATTCGGAGCCGATGCATATAATGCTATAAGTTCGGGGTGCCGCACTTGTGAAAGTGTTCGGACTTATCACACCATAATGTGGGGAACTTAAGCCCCTGGTGTATTTAGCCGTACCAAAGCGTACGGATGCAACCTTTCATAAATGAACATATGTATAAGGAAGAAATGCAATTATAAGCAAAAAGCGATGCATTGTTTATTCAAGAAATACTGCCATGAATGCAGAACGATACAAATAGTGCGGTAAGCAAGGGATGGGACTATTAAACATGTCCCCTTCCAGGGGTAGGCTGCGGAATGGTGTATAAAACAGATTTAGTGCTTGTAATAGAGACCACCTGGATACTCGTCGTAGCCTTTCTCCTTCCCTGACTGTTGCATTGTGAGTTCGGCAGGTCTACTGCCGGACAGGGCCTCTGGTGAACGGAGTCATGTAGGAAAGAAAAAAGAAAAAGGAAAAAAGAATGACACACTTGGGAGCCCCTGGTGTGGTTAAGCCACACTCTGGGCCTGTCGTGGTCGTGCCCCTCCCCCTATGCCCATGGTATCTCCAGAGTGTAGTGATGTACGCGAAGGACCAGTCCTGCAATTTTGCAAGGGCTGGGGTTAGGGCCGCATTGCTATGCATGCTCGGAACGTGCCAAGTGGTCTTGTTGTAGGTTACTCCGGGCGCGTTTGGCCATGTCCGGTCGTTTAACGGCCGGACTCAAAAATTGCCTTAAGAGGCTGCTCTGTACTTCTGTCGCGAGAGCCACTGTGTGTTCCTCCGTTTGGAGGGAGCGTTCAGTGTTTCCGTTGACCGTGATGACTCCTCGAGGGCCTGGCATCTTGAGCTTGAGATATGCGTAGTGCGGCACCGCGTTGAACTTTGCAAACGCGGTTCGACCGAGCAGAGCATGATAGCCGTTATGAATGCAGAACTATATCAAGATTAACTCCTCGCCGGAAGTTATCCGGGATCCAAGACCACTTCGATGTAATCGAGCTGCATAATTGGCCTCTACGCCTGGTATGATGCCTTTGAAGGTCGTCTTTGTTGGTTTAATCCTTGAGGGTCTATTCCCATCTTGCGCGACCGTATCCGGTAAAGCAGGTTCAAAGGCTCTTTGCCGCCATCCATCGGGACTCTAGTGAGGTGAAACCCATCGACGATTGGGTCTAAAACCAATGCGCGAATCCGCCGTGGCAGATACTAGTGGGGTGGTCCCTTCGATCAAAAGTGATCGGGCAGGAGGACCATGGGTTGAACGAGGCGGCGGCTCCATCGCATATACGTCCCTGAGTGCACGCTTCCGCTCCCTCTTGGGTATGTGGGTTGCGTATATCATGTTCACCGTCTGCACTTATGGGGGGAAACCCTTCTGTCCTCTATTGTTCGGCGGCCGGGTCTCTTCCTTGTCATCGCTATGCAACCCCTTGTCATTGTTTTCGGCAATTAACTTGCATGCCTGCTTGAATACCCAACAATCCCTGTTGGTGTGATTAGCTGGCTTTTCGGGGGTGCCGTGTATCTGGCAAGAGCGGTCGAGTATTCGGTCCAAATTGGACAGACCCGGAGTAGTTCTTTTGAATGGGTTTTTCTGCTGACCGGGTTTGGAGCCTCTGAATCCGGCGTTGACTGCCGTATCTCAGTGTTATCGCCGTTAACGCGGCGTTTGTTTTTGTTGCGACACCACCTGCCATTGCGGTCCTTGGTATCCGGACTGCCAGAATTTTTGCTGAGGTTGTTACTGCGGGCTAGCCAGCTGTCCTCTCCCGCGCAGAAGCGGGTCATGAGTTGAAGGAAATATGCCCTAGAGGCAATAATAAAGTTATTATATATTTCCTCATATCATGATAAATGTTTATTATTCATGCTAGAATTGTATTAACCGGAAACATAATACATGTGTGAATATATAGACAAACAGAGTGTCACTAGTATGCCTCTACTTGACTAGCTTGTTAATCAAAGATGGTTATCTTTCCAAACCAAGAACAAGGAGTTGTTATTTGATTAACAAGGTCACATCATTAGTTGAATGATCTGATTGACATGACCCATTCCGTTAGCTTAGCACACGATCGTTTAGTATGTTGCTATTGCTTCCTTCATGACTTATACATGTTCCTATGACTATGAGATTATGCAACTCCGTTTACGGAGGAACACTTTGTGTGCTACCAAAGCGCCACAACGTAATCGGGTGATTATAAAGGAGTACTACAGGTGTCTCCAAAGGCGGATGTTGGGTTGGCGATTTCGAGATTAGGTTTTGTCACTCCGATTGTCGGAGAGGTATCTCTGGCCCTCTCGGTAATACACATCACTTAAGCCTTGCAAGCATTACAACTAATGAGTTAGCTGTGAGATGATGTATTACGGAACGAGTAAAGAGACTTGCGTAACGAGATTGAACTAGGTATTGGATACCGACGATCGAATCTCGGGCAAGTAACATACCGATGACAAAGGAACAACGTATGTTGTTATGCGGATCGACCGATAAAGATCTTCGTAGAATATGTAGGAACCAATATGGGCATCCAGGTCCCGCTATTGGTTATTGACCGGAGACGTGTCTCGGTCATGTCTACATTGTTCTCGAACCGTAGGGTCCGCACGCTTAAGGTTTCGATGGCAGTTATATTATGAGTTTATGTATTTTGATGTACGAAGAAGTTCGAGTCCGGATGTGATCACGGATTTGACGAGGAGTCTCGAAATGGTCGAGACATAAAGATTGATATATTGGAAGCCTATATTTGGAGTTGGAATGGTTCGGGTGAAATCGGGATTTCTTAGGAACACCGGGGTTACGGAACCCTCCGGGGCTATTGGGCCTTAGTGGGCCTCGAGGAGAAGAGGAAGGGCCGGCCGGGGCAGGCGCGCCTCCCCTAGTCCGAATAGGACAAGGAGAGGGGGGCGCCCTTCCCTCTTCCTCCCCCAATCCTACTCCAACTAGGAAGGGGGGAGTCCTACTCGGTGGGAGTAGGACTCCTCGCGCCTCCTCCTAGGCCGGCCGCCCCCCCTTTCTCCTTTATATCTGAGGGGGGGGCACCCTAGAACACACAAGTTTGATCTACGGATCGTTCCTTAGCCGTGTGCGGTGCCCCTTCCACCATATTCCACCTCGGTCATATCGTCATGAAGCTTAGGCGAAGCTCTGCGCCGTAGAACATCAAGATCGTCACCACGCCGTCGTCGACGGAACTCTCCTCGACACTCGGCTGGATCGGAGTTCGAGGGGCGTCATCGAGCTGTACGTGTGTCAAGAACTCGGGGCGCCGAGTGCTTGGCGCGGGATCGGTCGGATCGCGAGGAGATCGTCGACTACTTCCTCTACGTTGTGATCGCTTCGCCGGTCTCACGAGGGTGCGTAGACAAGACTCTTCCCTCGTTGCTATGCATCACCATGATCTTGCGTGTGCGTAGGAAATTTTTGAAATTACTCGTTCCCCAACAGTGGCATCCGAGCCTAGGTTTTATGGTTTGATGTTTTGCACGAGTAGAACACAAGTGAGTTGTGGGCGATACAAGTCATACTACCTACCAGCATGTCATACTTTGGTTCAGCGGTATTGTGAGATGAAGCGGCCTGACCGACATTACGCCAGACGCTTACGCGAGACTGGTTTCACCGCCTCGAGCACTCGTTGCTTAAAGGTGACTGGTGGGTGTCATCTCTCTCACTTTAGTTGAACCGAGTGTGGCTCGCCCGGTCCTTGAGAAGGTTAAAACGAGTCTATTTGACGAAATATCGTTGTGGTTTTGATGCGTAGGTGAGATTGGTTCTTGCTTAAGCCCGTAGCAGCCACGTAAAATTTGCAACAACAAAGTAGAGGACGTCTAACTTGTTTTTGCAGGGCATGTTGTGATGTGATATGGTCAAGACGTGATGCTATATTTTATTGTATGAGATGATCATGTTTTGTAACCGGTTATCGGCAATCGGCAAGAGCCATATGGTTGTCGCTTTATTGTATGAAATGCAATGCATTCGTAATGCTTTACTTTATCACTAAGCGGTAGCGATAGTCGTAGAAGCATAAGATTGGCGAGACGACAACGATGCTACGATGGAGATCAAGGTGTCGCGCCGGTGACGATGGTGATCACGACGGTGCTTCGGAGATGGAGATCACAAGCACAAGATGATGATGGCCATATCATATCACTTATATTGATTGCATGTGATGTTTATCCTTTATGCATCTTATCTTGCTTTGATTGACGGTAGCATTTTAAGATGATCTCTCACTAAAATTATCAAGAAGTGTTCTCCCTGAGTATGCACCGTTGCCAAAGTTCGTCGTGCCCAGACACCACGTGATGATCGGGTGTGATAAGCTCTCGTCCATCTACAACGGGTGCAAGCCAGTTTTGCACACGAGAATACTCGAGTTATGCTTGACGAGCCTAGCATATGCAGATATGGCCTCGGAACACGGAGACCGAAAGGTCGGCGTGAATCATATAGTAGATATGATCAACATAAGATGTTCACCATTGAAAACTACTCCATTTCACGTGATGATCGGTTATGGTTTAGTTGATTTGGATCACGTGATCACTTAGATGACTAGAGAGATGTCTGTCTAAGTGGGAGTTCTTAAGTAATATGATTAATTGAACTTAAATTTATCATGAACTTAGTCCTGGTAGTATTTTGCAAACCATGTTGTAGATCAATAGCTCGCGTTGTTGCTTTCATATGTTTATTTTGATATGTTCCTAGAAAACTATGTTGAAAAATGTTAGTAGCAATGATGCGGATTGGATCCGTGATCGAGGTTTATCCTCATTCTTTGCGGAAGAATTATGTCCTTAATGCACCGCTAGGTGATGACCTATTGCGGGGAGCGGATATGAGACGTTATGAACGTTTGGCTAGCTCAAATATGATGACTACTTGATAGTTTAGTGCATCATGCTTTATGGCTTAGAATCGGGACTTCAAAGATGTTTTGAACATCATGGACCATATGAGATGTTCCAGGAATTGAAGTTAATATTTCAAGCAAATACCCAAGTTGAGAGATATGAAGTCCTCAACAAGTTCTATAAGCTAAAAGATGGAGGAGAATCGCTCAACTAGTGAGCATGTGCTCAGATTGTCTGGGTACTTCAATTGCTTGAATCAAGTGGGAGTTAATCTTCCAGATAAGATAGTGATTGACAGAATTCTCTAGTCACCATCACCAAGTTAGTAGAACTTCGTGATGAACTATAGTATGCAAGGGATGATGAAAATGATTCCCGAATTTTTCATGACGATGAAATCGTTGAAGGTAGAAATCAAGAAAGAACACCAAGTGTTGATGGTTAACAAGACCACTAGTATCAAGAAAAGGGCAAAGGGATGGAAGGGAACTTCAGGAAGAATGGCAAGCAAGTTGCTGCTCAAGTGAAGAAGCCCAAGTCTGGACCTAAGCCTGAGACTAAGTGCTTCTACTGCAAAGGGACTGGTCACTGAAAGCAGAACTACCCCAAGTATTTGGCAGATAAGAAAGATGGCAAAGTGAACAAAGGTATATTTGATATACATGTTATTGATGTGTACTTTACTAGTGTTTATAGCAACCCTCGGTATTTGGTACTGGTTCGGTTGCTAAGAGTAGTAACTCAAGCGGAGTTGCGAATAAAATGTAAACTAGTTAAGGGTGAAGTGACGATGTGTGTTGAAAGTAGTTTCAAGATTGATATGATCATCATCGCACACTCCCTATACTTTCGGGATTAGTGTTGAACCTAAATAAATGTTGTTTGGCGTTTGCGTTGAGCATGAATATGATTCGATCATGTTTATTGCGATACGGTTATTCATTTAAAGATATAGAATAAATTGTTATTCTGTTTACATGAATAAAACCTTATATGGTTACACACCCAATGAAAATGGTTCATTGGACCTCGATCGTAGTGATACACATATTCATAATATTGAAACCAAAAGATGCAAAGTTAATAATGATAGTGCAACTTATTTTTGGCACTGCCGTTTATGTCATATTGGTGTAAAGCACATGAAGAAACTCCATGCTGATGGGATTTTGGAATCACTTGATTATGAATCACTTGATGCTTGCGAACCATGCCTCATGGGCAAGATGACTAAAACGCCATTCTCCGGTACTATGGAGAGAGCAACAGATTTGTTGGAAATCATACATACAGATGTATGTGGTCCGATGAATGTTGAGGCTCGTGGCGGATATCGTTATTTTCTGAGCTTCACAAGATGATTTGAGTAGATATGGGTATATCTACTTGATGAAACATAAGTCTGAAATAGTTGAAAGGTTCAAAGAATTTCAGAGTGAAGTGGAACATCATCGTGACAAGAAAATAAGGTTTCTATGATCTGATCGCGGAGACAAATATTTGAGTTACGAGTTTGGTCTTCAATTAAAACAATCTGGAATAGTTTCACAAATTCATGCCACCTGGAACACCACATCATAATGGTGTGTCCGAACGTCATAACCGTACTTTATTGGATATAGTACAATCTATGATGTGTCTTACCGATTTACCAATATTGTTTTTGGGTTATGCATTAGAGATAGCTGCATTCACGTTAAAAGGACACCATCAAAATCCGTTGAGACGACACTATATGAACTGTGGTTTAGCAAGAAACCCAAGTTGTCGTTTCTTAAATATTTGGGGCTACGATGCTTATGTGAAAAAGTTTTTCATCCTGATAAGCTCAAACCCAAATCGGAGAAGTGCGTCTTCATAGAATACCCAAAGGAAACTGTTGGGTACACCTTCTATCACAGATCCGAAGGCAAGATATTCGTTGCTAAAAATGGATCCTTTCTAGAGAAGGAGTTTCTCTCGAAAGAAGTGAGTGGGAGGAAAGTAGAACTTGATAAGGTAATTGTACCTTCTCCCTTATTGGAAAGTAGTGTATCACAGAAATCTGTTCCTGTGACTACTAGACCAATTAGTGAGGAAGCTAATGATGATGATCATGAAACTTCAGATCAAGTTACTACCGAACCTCGTAGGTAAAGCGGAGTGAGATCCGCACTGAGTGGTGCGGTAATCCTGTTCGGAGGTCATGTTACTTGACCATGACAAACCTACGAACTATGAGGAAGCAATGATGAGCCCAGATTCCACGAAATGGCTTGAGGCCATGAAATCGAGATATGATCCATGTATGAGAACAAAGTATGGACTTTGATGGATTTGCCCGATGATCGGCAAACCATAGAAAATAAATGGATCTTCAAGAGGAAGACGGACGTTGATAGTAGTGTTACTATCTACAAAGCTCGACTTGTTGCAAAAAGGTTTTCGACAAAGTTCAAGATGTTGACTACAATGAGATTTTCTCAATCAGTAGCGATGCTTAAGTCTGTCCGAATCATGTTAGCAATTGCCACAATTTTTGAAATTTGGCAAATGGATGTAAAACTGCATTCTGAATGGTTTTACGGAGGAAGAGTTGTATATGATGCAACCAGAAGGTTTTTCGATCCAAAGGAGCTAACAAAGTGTGCAAGCTCCAGCGATCCATCTATGGACTGGTGCAAGCATCTCGGAGTTGGAATATACGCTTTGATGAGTTGATCAAAGCATATAGTTTTATCTGAGACTTATGGTGAAGCCAGTATTTACTAGAAAGTGAGTGGGAGCACTACAACATTTCGATAAGTATATGTGAATGACATATTGTAGATCGGAAATAATGTAGAATTATTACGCAAAGCATAAAGGAGTGTTTGAAAGAAGTTTTTCAAAGAAAGACCTCGGTGAAGCTGCTTACATATTGAGCATCAAGATCTATAGAGATAGATCAAGATGCTTGATAAGTTTTTTCAATGAGTACATACCTTGACAAGATTTTGAAGTAGTTCAAAATGGAGCAGTCAAAGAAAGAGTTCTTGCTGTGTTACAAGGTGTGAAATTGAGTAAGACTCAAAACCCGACCACGGCGAGAAGATAGAAAGAAAATGAAAGTCATTCCCTATGCCTTGACCATAGGTTCTATAAAGTATGCCATCTTTGTGTACCAGATCTATTGTATACCCTACATCGAGTTTGGCAAGGAGTACAATAGTGATCTAGGAGTAGATCCTGGACAGCGGTCAAAATTATCCTTAGTGGAATAAGGATATGTTTCTCGATTATGGAAGTGACAAAGGTTCGTCGTAAAGGGTTACGTCGATGCAAGTTTTGACACCGATCTGGATGACTCTAACGTCTCGATCTAGATACATATTGAAAGTGGGAGCAATTAGCTAGAGTAGCTTCGTGCGAGCATTGTAGACATAGAAAAATTGCAAAATACATAACGGATCTGAATGTGAAAGACCCGTTGACTAAGACTCTCTCACAAGCAAAACATAATCACACCTTAGTACTCTTTGGGTGTTAATCACATAGCGATGTGAACTAGATTCTTGAATCTAGTAAACCCTTTGGGTTGTTGGTCACATGGCGATGTGAACTATGGGTGTTAATCACATGATGATGTGAACTATCGATGTTAATCACATGGTGATGTGATCTAGATTATTGACTCTAGTGCAAGTGGGAGATGAAGGAAATATGCCCTAGAGGCAATAATAAAGTTATTATATATTTCCTCATATCATGATAAATGTTTATTATTCATGCTAGAATTGTATTAACCGGAAACATAATACATGTGTGAATATATAGACAAGCAGTGTCACTAGTATGCCTCTACTTGACTAGCTTGTTAATCAAAGATGGTTATCTTTCCTAACCATGAACAAGGAGTTGTTATTTGATTAACAAGGTCACATCATTAGTTGAATGATCTGATTGACATGACCCATTCCGTTAGCTTAGCACACGATCGTTTAGTATGTTGCTATTGCTTCCTTCATGACTTATACATGTTCCTATGACTATGAGATTATGCAACTCCGTTTACGGAGGAACACTTTGTGTGCTACCAAGCGTCACTGGCGAATCGGGTGATTATAAAGGAGTACTACAGGTGTCTCCAAAGGCGGATGTTGGGTTGGCGTATTTCGAGATTAGGTTTTGTCACTCCGATTGTCGGAGAATTATCTCTGGCCCTCTCGGTAATACACATCACTTAAGCCTTGCAAGCATTACAACTAATGAGTTAGCTGTGAGATGATGTATTACGGAACGAGTAAAGAGACTTGCCGTAGCGAGATTGAACTAGGTATTGGATACCGACGATCGAATCTCGGGCAAGTAACATACCGATGACAAAGGGAACAACGTATGTTGTTATGCGGTCTCGACCGATAAAGATCTTCGTAGAATATGTAGGAACCAATATGGGCATCCAGGTCCCGCTATTGGTTATTGACGGAGACGTGTCTCGGTCATGTCTACATTGTTCTCGAACCGTAGGGTCCGCACGCTTAAGGTTTCGATGATGATTATATTATGAGTTTATGTATTTTGATGTACGAAGAAGTTGAGTCCGGATGTGATCACGGACTTGACGAGGAGTCTCGAAATGGTCGAGACATAAAGATTGATATATTGGAAGCCTATATTTGGAGTTGGAATGGTTCGGGTGAAATCGATTTTAGGAACAGGGGTTACGGAACCTCCCGGGGCTATCGGGCCTTAGTGGGCCACGAGGAGAAGAGGAAGGGCCGGCGGGGGCAGGCAGCGCCCCCTCCCCTAGTCCGAATAGGACAAGGAGAGGGGGCGGCCCCCTTCCCTTTCCCTCCCCAATCCTACTCCAACTAGGAAGGGGGAGTCCTACTCCGGTGGGAGTAGGACTCCTCGGCCGCCTCCTCCTAGGCCGGCCGCACCCCCTTGCTCCTTTATATATACGGGGCAGGGGGCACCCTAGAACACACAAGTTTGATCTACGGATCGTTCCTTAGCCGTGTGCGGTGCCCCTTCCACCATATTCCACCTCGGTCATATCGTCTTGAAGCTTAGGCGAAGCTCTGCGCGGTAGAACATCAAGATCGCCACCACGCCGTCGTCTTGTGGAACTCTCCCTCGACACTCGGCTGGATCGGAGTTCGAGGGACGTCATCGAGCTGTACGTGTGTCAAGAACTCGGGCGCCGAGTGTGGCGCGGGATCGGTCGAATCGCGAGGAGATCGTCGACTACTTCCTCTACGTTGTGATCGCTTCGCTTCGGTCACGAGGGTACGAGACAAGACTCTTCCCCTCGTTGCTATGCATCACCATGATCTTGCGTGTGCGTAGGAAATTTTTTGAAATTACTACGTTCCCCAACATGAGTGATGTGAGGGCTGCCATGGATTTCGGCTTTTCCTGTCCTAGGTGCTGGGCAAGCCACTCGTCGCGGATGTTATGTTTGAAGGCTGCGAGGGCCTCTGCATCCGGACAGTCGATGATTTGATTTTTCTTTGTTAAGAACTATGTCCGTAATTATGCGCCGATTAAATCTCTGCTGCTGAATTATGTGGCTTAGGTCATCGGCGTCGGTGGTCGCACATATGTGCCCCGGAAGTTGTCAAGGAATGCGGCTTCGTGTCCTCCCAACACCCAATTGATTCTGGCGGCAAGCAGTTAAGCCAATGCTGAGCTGGTCCTTTAAGCTTGAGTGGGAGATATTTGATGGCGTGAAGATCATCACCGCGGGCCATGTGGATATGAAGGAGATAGTCTTCGATCCAAACCGCGGGGTCTGTTGTGCCATCATAGGATTCGATATTCACGGGTTTAAACCCTTCGGGGATTTGATGATCCATTACTTCATCTGTGAAGCATAGTGGGTGTGCGGCGCCTCTATATTGAGCTATATCCCGACGTAGCTCAAGCGAGCTTTGTCTTCTGTGTTCGGCCCGGCCGGAGTTGCTGTATCCGGCGCGACGGTCGTCGTCGCACATCGTGGGGCACCCACGTGATCCGTAGATCGATCTTGATTGTCTTGCCTTATCCTCCAATATGTCTCGCAAGTCCGGCGCATTCCCGTGGTAACCCGTACTTTTCGGCGGTCTTAGGGTGCGGTTACGTGGAGGCCTAGAGGCCTCTCTGTCGCGGCCACGAGGTGGTCGGTCAGCCATATTGTGCGCTGGTGATGCAGGTTTATATGCCTCCTCCTCTGTTGGGGAACGTAGTAATTTCAAAAAAAATTCTACGCACACGCAAGATCATGTTGATGGCATAGCAACGAGAGGGGAGAGTGTATGTCCACGTACCCTCGTAGACCATAAGCGGAGGCGTTATGACAACGCGGTTGATGTAGTCGTACGTCTTCACGATCCGACCGATCCAAGCACCGAACGTACAGAGCCTCCGAGTTCTGCACACGTTCAGCTCGATGACATCCCTCGAACTCCGATCCAGCCGAGTGTCGAGGGAGAGTTCCGTCAGCATGACGGCGTGGTGACGATCTTGATGTTCTACCGGCGCAGGGCTTCGCCTAAGCTTCGCGATGATATGACCGAGGTGGAATATGGTGGAAGGGGGCACCGCACACGGCTAAGGAACGATCCGTAGATCAACTTGTGTGTCTATGGGGTGCCCCCTGCCCCCGTATATAAAGGAGGGAGGGAGGAGGAGGCCGGCCCTAGGAGGAGGGCGCGCCAAGGAAGTCCTACTCCCACCGGGAGTAGGATTCCTTCTTTCCTAGTCCAACTAGGTCAAGGGGGGAAAGAAGGGAAGTGGAGAAGGAAGGAAGAGGGGGGCCGCGCCCCAAACCCTTTGTCCAATTCGGACTGGGCTTGGGAGGGGCGCGCGCCTCCTCCTGGCTCCTTCCCACTAAAGCCCATTAAGGCCCAATACTCTTCCCCGTATTCCCGTAACTCCCCGGTACTCCGAAAAATACCCGAATCACTCGGAACCTTTCCGAACTCCGAATATAGTCGTCCAATATATCGATCTTTACGTCTCGACCATTTCGAGACTCCTCGTCATGTCCCCGATCTCATCCGGGACTCCGAACTCCTTCGATACATCAAAACTCATAAACTCATAATATAACTGTCATCGAAACCTTAAGCGTGCGGACCCTACGGGTTCGAGAACTATGTAGACATGACCTAGAACTATTCTCGGTCAATAACCAATAGGGGGACCTGGATGCCCATATTGGCTCCTACATATTCTACGAAGATCTTTATCGGTCAAACCGTATAACAACATACGTTGTTCCCTTTGTCATCGGTATGTTACTTGCCTCAGATTCGATCGTCGGTATCCAATACCTAGTTCAATCTCGTCACCGGCAAGTCTCTTTACTCGTTCTGTAATGCATCATCCCGTAACCAACTCATTGGTTACATTGCTTGCAAGGCTTATAATGATGTGCATTACCGAGAGGGCCCAGAGATACCTCTCCGACAATCGGAGTGACAAAACCTAATATCGAAATACGCCAACTCAACATGTACCTTTGGAGACACTTGTAGTACTTCTTTATAATCACCCAGTTACGTTGTGACGTTTGGTAGTACCCAAAGTGTTCCTCCGGTAAACGGGAGTTGCATAATCTTATAGTTACAGGAACATGTATAAGTCATGAAGAAAGCAATAGCAACATACTAAACGATCAAGTACTAAGCTAACGGAATGGGTCAAGTCAATCAGATCATTCTCCTAATGATGTGATCCCGTTAATCAAATGACAACTCTTTTGTCCATGGCTAGGAAACATAACCATCTCTGATAAACGAGCTAGTCAAGTAGAGGCATACTAGTGACACTATGTTTGTCTATGTATTCATACATGTATTATGTTTCGGTTAATACAATTCTAGCATGAATAATAAACATTTATCATGAAATAAGGAAATAAATAATAACTTTATTATTGCCTCTAGGGCATATTTCCTTGAGTCTCCCACTTGCACTAGAGTCAATAATCTAGTTCACATCGCCATGTGATTTAACACCAATATTCATATCTCAGATATGATTAACACCCATAGTTCACATCATCATGTGACCAACATCCAAAGGGTTTACTAGAGTCAATAATCTAGTTCACATCACTATGTGATTAACACCCAAATAGTACTAAGGTGTGATCATGTTTTGCTCGTGAGAGAAGCTTAGTCAACGGGTCTCATCACATTCAGAGCCGTATGTATTTTGCAAATATTTTATGTCCACAATGCTCGCACGGAGCTACTCTAGCTAATTGCTCCCACTTTCAATATGTATCTAGGTTGAGACTTAGAGTCATCGGATCGGTGTAAAGTTTGCCTTGATGTAACTTTTACAACAAACTCTTTTATCACCTCCATAATCGAGAAACATCTCCTTAGTCCTTACTAAGGATATTCTTGACCAATGTCAAATGATCTACTCCTAGATCACTATTGTACTCCTTGCCAAATTCAGAGCAAGGTATACAATAGGTGCGGTACATAGCATAGCATACTTTATAGAACCTATGGTGAGGCATAGGGAATGACTTTTCATTCTCTTTCTATTTTCTCTTTGTGGTCGGGATTTGAGTCTTACTCAATTTCATACCTTTGCAACACGAGCAAGTACTCTTTCTTTGACTGTTCCATTTTGAACTATTTCAAAATCTTGCCAAGGTATGTACTCATTGAAAATCTTATCAAGCGTCTTGATCTATCTCAATAGATCCACTCGTCATGATGTTATGTTTGAAGGCTGCGAGGGCCTCTCGTGATCCGGACAATCGATGATTTGATTTTTCTTTGTTAAGAACTATGTCCGTAATTGTCCGCCGATTCGTCTGGCTGCTGAATTATGTGGCTTAGGTCATCGGCGTCCGGTGGTCGCATTATATGTGCCCGGAAGTTGTCAAGGAATGCGGCTTCCGTGTCCTCCCAACACCCAATTGATTCTCTGCTGGCAAGCGCTAAGCCAATGCTGAGCTGGTCCTTTAAGCTTGAGTGGGAGATATTTGATGGCGTGAAGATCATCACCGCGGGCCATGTGGATATGAAGGAGATAGTCTTGATCCAAACCGCTGGGTCTCTGTTGTGCCATCATAGGATTCGATATTCACGGGTTTAAACCCTTCGGGATTTGATGATCCATTACTTCATCGTGAAGCATAGTGGGTGTGCGCGCCTATATTGAGCTATATCCCGACGTAGCTCAAGCGAGCTTTGTCTTCTGTGTTCGGCCCGGCCGGAGTTGCTGTATCCGGCGCGACGGTCGTCGTCGCACATCGTGGGGCACCCACGTGATCCGTAGATCGATCTTGATTGTCTTGCCTTATCCTCCAATATGTCTCGCAAGTCCGGCGCATTCCCCCGTGGCTTCGTACTTTTCGAGCGGTGCCGGGGTACGGTTCTGGTGGAGGGCCTAGAGGCCTCTCTGTCGCGGCCACGAGGTGGTCGGTCAGCCATATTGTGCGCTGGTGATGCAGGTTTATATGCCTCCTCCTCTGTTGGGGAACGTAGTAATTTCAAAAAAAATTCTACGCACACGCAAGATCATGTTGATGGCATAGCAACGAGAGGGGAGAGTGTATGTCCACGTACCCTCGTAGACCATAAGCGGAGGCGTTATGACAACGCGGTTGATGTAGTCGACGCCTTCACGATCCGACCGATCCAAGCACCGAACGCACAGAGCCTCCGAGTTCGCACACGCTCAGCTCGATGACATCCCTCGAACTCCGATCCAGCCGAAAGTGTCGAGGGAGAGTTCCACAAGATGACGGCGCAGGACGATCTTGATGTTCTATCGGCGCAGGCTTCGCCTTAAGCTTCGCGATGATATGACCGAGGTGGAATATGGTGGAAGGGGCACCGCACACGGCTAAGGAACGATCCGTAGATCAACTTGTGTGTCTATGGGGTGCCCCTGCCTCAGATATAAAGGAGGGAGGGAGGAGGAGGCCGCCCTAGGAGGAGGGCGCCAGGAAGTCCTACTCCCACCGGGAGTAGGATTCCTCTTTCCTAGTCCAACTAGGTCAAGGGGGAAAGAAGGAAGTGGAGAAGGAAGGAAGAGGGGGCCGCGCCCCAAACCCTTTGTCCATTCGGACTGGGCTTGGGAGGGGCGCGCCTCCCGGCTCCTTCCCACTAAAGCCCATTAAGGCCCAATACTCTTCCCGTATTCCTGTAACTCCCCAGACTCAAAAATACCCAATCACTCGGAACCTTTCCGAACTCGAATATAGTCGTCCAATATATCGATCTTTACGCCTCGACCATTTCGAGACTCCTCGTCATGTCCCCGATCTCATCCGGGACTCAACTCCTTCGATACATCAAAACTCATAAACTCATAATATAACCGTCATCGAAACCTTGTTGCGTGCGGACCCTACGGGTTCGAGAACTATGTAGACATGACCTAGAACTATTCTCGGTCAATAACCAATAGGGGACCTGGATGCCCATATTGGCTCCTACATATTCTACGAAGATCTTTATCGGTCAAACCGTGATAACAACATACGTTGTTCCCTTTGTCATCGGTATGTTACTTGCCTCGAGATTCGATCGCCGGTATCCAATACCTAGTTCAATCTCGCCACCGCAAGTCTCTTTACTCGCTCAGAATGCATCATCCCGTAACCAACTCATTGGTTACATTGCTTGCAAGGCTTATAATGATGTGCATTACCGAGAGGGCCCAGAGATACCTCTCCGACAATCGGAGTGACAAAACCTAATATCGAAATACGCCAACTCAACATGTACCTTTGGAGACACTTGTAGTACTTCTTTATAATCACCCAGTTACGTTGTGACGTTTGGTAGTACCCAAAGTGTTCCTCCGTAAACGGAGTTGCATAATCTTATAGTTACAGGAACATGTATAAGTCATGAAGAAAGCAATAGCAACATACTAAACGATCAAGTACTAAGCTAACGGAATGGGTCAAGTCAATCAGATCATTCTCCTAATGATGTGATCCCGTTAATCAAATGACAACTCTTTTGTCCATGGCTAGGAAACATAACCATCTCTGATAAACGAGCTAGTCAAGTAGAGGCATACTAGTGACACTATGTTTGTCTATGTATTCATACATGTATTATGTTTCTGGTTAATACAATTCTAGCATGAATAATAAACATTTATCATGAAATAAGGAAATAAATAATAACTTTATTATTGCCTCTAGGGCATATTTCCTTCAGTCTCCCACTTGCACTAGAGTCAATAATCTAGTTCACATCGCCATGTGATTTAACACCAATATTCATATCTCAGATATGATTAACACCCATAGTTCACATCATCATGTGACCAACATCCAAAGGGTTTACTAGAGTCAATAATCTAGTTCACATCACTATGTGATTAACACCCAAATAGTACTAAGGTGTGATCATGTTTTGCTCGTGAGAGAAGCTTAGTCAACGGGTCATCACATTCAGAGCCGTATGTATTTTGCAAATATTTTATGTCCACAATGCTCGCACGGAGCTACTCTAGCTAATTGCTCCCACTTTCAATATGTATCTAGGTTGAGACTTAGAGTCATCGGATCGGTGTAAAAGTTTGCAATCGATGTAACTTTTACAACAAACTCTTTTATCACCTCCATAATCGAGAAACATCTCCTTAGTCCTTACTAAGGATATTCTTGACCAATGTCCAAAGGATCTACTCCTAGATCACTATTGTACCCCTTGCCAAATTCAGAGCAAGGTATACAATAGGTCTGGTACATAGCATAGCATACTTTATAGAACCTATGATCGAGGCATAGGGAATGACTTTTCATTCTCTTTCTATTTTCTCTTTGTGGTCGGGATTTGAGTCTTACTCAATTTCATACCTTTGCAACACAGCAAGTACTCTTTCTTTGACTGCTCCATTTTGAACTATTTCAAAATCTTGCCAAGGTATGTACTCATTGAAAATCTTATCAAGCCGCCTTGATCTATCTCAATAGATCTTGATGCTCAATATGTAAGTAGCTTTTATCGAAGTCTTTCTTCAAAAACTCCTTTCAAATACTCCTTTATGCTTTGCGAATAATTTCTACATTACTCCGATCGACAATATGTCATTCACATATGCTTATCGAAATGTCAGAGTGCTCCCACTCACTTTCTTGTAAATACAGCTTCAATGTAAGTCCAGATAAAACTATATGCTTTGATCAACTTATCAAAGCGATATTCCAACTCGAGATGCTTGCACCAGTCCATAGATGGATCATTTGGAGCTTGCACATTTTGTTAACACCTTTAGGATTGAAAAACCTTCCGTTGCATCATATACAACTCTTCTTTAAGAAAACCATTAAGGAATGCAGTTTTGACATCCATTTGCCGATTTCATAAAATGTGGCAATTGCTAACATGATTCGACAGACTTAAGCATCGATACGAGTGAGAAAATCTCATCGTATTCAACACCTTGAACTTGTTGAAAACCTTTCGCAACAAGTCGAGCTTGGTAGATAGTAATACTACTATCGCTGTCCGCCTTCCTCTTGAAGATCCATTCATTTAACATGGCTTGTCGATCATCGAGCAAGTCAATCAAACTCCATACTTTGTTATGGATCATATCTCAGATTTTATGGCCTCAAGCCATTTCGTGGAATCTGGGCTCATCATCGCTTCCTCATAGTTCGTAGGTTCATCATGGTCTAGTAACATGACTTCCGTAACATGATTACCGCATTCACTCGTGCGGATCTTACTCGAATACATACGAGGTTCTCAGAGTAACTTGATCTCAAGTTTCATGATCAATATCATTAGCTTCCTCACTAATTGGTGTATTTGTCATAGGAACTGATTTATGTGATGAACTACTTTCCAATAAGGGAGCAGGTACAGTTACCTCATCAAGTTCTACTTTCCTCCCACTCACTTCTTTCGAGAGAAACTCCTTCTCTAGAAAGGATCCATTTTAGCAACGAATATCTTGCCTTCGGATCTGTGATAGAAGGTGTACCCAACAATTTCCTTTGGGTATTCTATGAAGACGCACTTCTCCGATTTGGGTTCGAGCTTATCAGGATGAAACTTTTTCACATAAGCATCGCAGCCCCAAACTTTAAGAAACGACAACTTGGGTTTCTTGCTAAACCACAGTTCATATAGTGTCGCCTCAACGGATTTAGATGGTGCCCTTTAACGTGAATGCAGCTGTCTCTAATGCATAACCCCAAAACGACAATGGTAAATCAAGAAGAAACATCATAGATCGCACCATATCCAATAAAGTACGACATAACGCTCGGACACACCATAATGTTGTGGTGTTCGTGTGGCGGAACTGTGAAACTATTTCACATTGTTTTAGTTGAATACCAAACTTGTAACTCAAATATTCGTCTTTGCGATCAGATCGCAGAAACTTTATGTTCTTGTTACGATGATTTTCTACTTCACTCTGAAATTCTTTGAACTTTTCAAATGTTTCAGACTTGTGCTTCATCAAGTAGATATACCCATATCTGCTCAAATCATCTTGTGAAGGTCAGAAAATAACGATACTTGCCACGAGCATTCATACTCATTGGTCGCATACATCAAGATGTATTATTTCCAATAAGTCGGTAGTTCGCTCCATTGTTCAAGAACGGAGTTTTAGTCATCTTGCCCAAAAGGCACGGTTCGCAAGCATCAAATGATTCATAACCAAGTGATTCCAAAATCCATCTTTATGGAGTTTCTTCATGCGCTTTACACCGATATGACCCAAATGGTAGTGCCACAAATAAGTTGCACTATCATTATTAACTTTGCATCTTTTGGCATCAATATTACGAATATGTGTATCACTACGATCGAGATCCAACAAACTATTTTCATTGGGTGTATGACCATTGAAGGTTTTATTCATGTAAAAGAACAACAATTATTCTCTCGACTTTAAATGAATAACCGATTGCAATAAACATGATCAAATCATATTCATGCTCAACGCAAACGCTAAATAACATTTATTTAGGTTTAACACTAATCCCGAAAGTATAGGGAGTGTGCGATGATGATCATATCAATCTTGGAACTACTTCCAACACTCATCATCACTTTCCTTCAACTAGTCTCTGCTTATTCTCAGAACTCCTGTTTCGAGTTACTAATCTTAGCAACCGAACAAGTATCAAATACTTAGGGGCTACTATAAACACTAGTAAGGCACACATCAATAATTTGTATATCAAATATACCCTTGTTCACTTTGCCATCCTTCTTATCCACCAAATATTTAGGGCATTTCCGCTTCCAGTGACCATTTCCTTTGCAGTGTAAGCACTCAGTTTCAGGCTTTGGTCCAGCTTTGGGCATCTTCGCAGGAGTGACAACTTGCTTGTCTTTCTACTTGAAGTTCCCTTTCCTTCCCTTTGCCCTTTTCATGAAACTAGTGGTCTTGTCAATCATCAACACTTGATGCTCTTTCTTGATTTCTACCTTCGTCGATTTCAACATCACGAAGAGCTTGGGAATCGTTTACGTCATCCCTTGCATACTATAGTTCATCACGAAGTTCTAGTAACTTAGTGATGGTGACTAGAGAATTTCGTCAATCACTATCTTATCGGAAGATTAACTCCCACTTGATTCAAGCGATTGAAGTACCTGCATAATCTAAGTACATGCTCACTAGTTGAGCGATTCTCCTCCATCTTTTAGCTATAGAACTTGTTGGAGACTTCATATCTCTCAACTCGGTATTTGCTTGAAATATTAACTTCAATTCTCGAACATCTCATATGGTCCATGTCGCTCAAAACGCCTTTGAAGTCCCGATTCTAAGCCATAAAGCATGGTGCACAAAACTATCAAGTAGTCATCATATTGAGCTAGCCAAACGCTCATAACGCCGCGATCCGCATCGCAATAGGTCCGTCACCTAGCGTGCATCAAGGACATAATTCTTTCAGGCAAGAATGAGGATAAACCTCAGATCACGGATCCAATCCGCATCATTGCTACTAACATCTTTCAACACAGTTTTCTAGGAACATATCAAAATAAACATATGAAAGCAACAACGCAAGCTATTGATCTACAACATAATTTGCAAAATACTACCAGACTAAGTTCATGATAAATTTAAGTTAAATTAATCATATTACTTAAGAACTCCCACTTAGACAGACATCTCTCTAGTCATCTAAGTGATCACGTGATCCAAATCAACTAAACCATGTCCGATCATCACGTGAGATGGAGTAGTTTCAATGGTGAACATCACTATGTTGATCATATCTACTATATGATTCACGCCGACCTTTCGGTCTCCGTGTTCCGAGGCCATATCTGTATATGCTAGGCTCGCCAAGTATAACATGAGTATTCGCGTGTGCAACTGTTTTGCACCCGCTGTATTTGAACGTAGAGCCTATCACACCCGATCATCACGTGGTCTCTCAAAGACGAAGAACTTTCGCAACGGTGCATACTCGTGGAGAACACTTCTTGATAATTAGTGAGAGATCATCTTAAAATGCTACCGTCAATCAAAGCAAGAATAAGATGTATAACAGATAAACATCATATGCAATCAAAATATGTGACATGATATGGCCATGATCATCTTGCGCCTTTGATCTCCATCTCCAAAGTACTGTCATGATCTTTATCGTCACCGGCACGACACCATGATCTTCATCATCTTGATCTATATCAATGTGTTGTCACATGGTCGTCTCGCCAACTATTGCTATCGCACTGCGATAAAGTAAAGCAATTATTTGGCACTTGCATCTTATGCAACAAAGAGACAACCATAGGCTGCTGCCAGTTGCCGATAACTTCAACAAAACATGATCATCTCATACAACAACTTATATCTCATCACGTCTTGACCATATCACATCACAACATGCCCTGCAAAAACAAGTTAGACGTCCTCTACTTCGTTGTTGCAAATTTTACGTGGCTGCTACGGGCTTAGCAAGAACCGTTCTTACCTACGCATCAAAACCACAACGATAGTTTGTCAAATAGACTCCGTTTTAACCTTCACAAGGACCGGGCGTAGCCACACTCGGTTCAACTAAAGTTGGAGAAACAGACACCGCTAGTCACCGTGTGCAAAGCACGGCGGTAAAACCAGTCTCGTGTAAGCGTACGCGTAATGTCGGTCCGGGCCGCTTCATCCAACAATACCGCTGAACCAAAGTATGACATGCTGGTAGGCAGTATGACTTATATCGTCCACAACTCACTTGTGATCTACTCGTGCATATAACATCAACGCATAAAACCTAGGCTCGGATGCCACTGTTAGGGAACGTAGTAATTTCAAAAAATTTCCTACGCACACGCAAGATCATGTTGATGGCATAGCAACGAGAGGGGAGAGTGTATGTCCACGTACCCTCATAGACCATAAGCGGAAGCGTTATGACAACGTGCTTGATGTAGTCATACGTCTTCACGATCCGACCGATCCAAGCACCGAACGTACGGAGCCTCCGAGTTCTGCACACGTTCAGCTCGATGACGTCCCTCGAACTCCGATCCAGCCGAGTGTCGAGGGAGAGTTCCGTCAGCACGACGGCGTGGTGACGATCTTGATGTTCTACCGGCGCAGGGCTTCGCCTAAGCTTCGCGATGATATGACCGAGGTGGAATATGGTGGAAGGGGGCACCGCACACGGCTAAGGAACGATCCGTAGATCAACTTGTGTGTCTATGGGGTGCCCCTGCCCTGTGATATAAAGGAGGAGGGAGGAGGAGGCCGCCCTAGGAGGAGGCGCGCTAAGGAGTCCTACTCCCACCGGGAGTAGGATTCCTTCTTTCCTAGTCCAACTAGGTCAAGGGGGGAAAGAAGGGAAGTGGAGAAGGAAGGAAGTGGGGGGCCGCGCCCCAAACCCTTTGTCCAATTCGGACTGGGCTTGGGAGGACGCGCCTCCTCCCGGCTCCTTCCCACTAGAGCCCATTAAGGCCCAATACTCTTCCCCGTATTCCCGTAACTCCCCAGACTCCAAAAATACCAATCACTCGGAACCTTCCGAACTCTGAATATAGTCGTCCAATATATCGATCTTTACGCCTCGACCATTTCGAGACTCCTCGTCATGTCCCCGATCTCATCCGGGACTCCGAACTCCTTCGGTACATCAAAACTCATAAACTCATAATATAACCATCATCGAAACCTTGTTGCGGATTCTACGGGTTCGAGAACTATGTAGACATGACCTAGAACTATTCTCGGTCAATAACCAATAGGGGACCTGGATGCCCATATTGGCTCCTACATATTCTACGAAGATCTTTATCGGTCAAACCATATAACAACATACGTTGTTCCTTTGTCATCGGTATGTTACTTGCCCGAGATTCGATCGTCGGTATCCAATACCTAGTTCAATCTCGTCACCGCAAGTCTCTTTACTCATCTCAGAATGCATCATCCCGTAACCAACTCATTGGTTACATTGCTTGCAAGGCTTATAATGATGTGCATTACCGAGAGGGCCCAGAGATACCTCTCCGACAATCGGAGTGACAAAACCTAATATCGAAATACGCCAACTCAACATGTACCTTTGGAGACACTTGTAGTACTTCTTTATAATCACCCAGTTACGTTGTGACGTTTGCTAGTACCCAAAGTGTTCCTCCGGTAAACGGGAGTTGCATAATCTTATAGTTACAGGAACATGTATAAGTCATGAAGAAAGCAATAGCAACATACTAAACGATCAAGTGCTAAGCTAACGGAATGGGTCAAGTCAATCACATCATTCTCCTAATGATGTGATCCGGTTAATCAAATGACAACTCTTTTGTCCATGGCTAGGAAACATAACCATCTCTGATAAACGAGCTAGTCAAGTAGAGGCATACTAGTGACACTATGTTTGTCTATGTATTCACACATGTATTATGTTTCCGGTTAATACAATTCTAGCATGAATAATAAACATTTATCATGAAATAAGGAAATAAATAATAACTTTATTATTGCCTCTAGGGCATATTTCCTTCAGTCTCCCACTTGCACTAGAGTCAATAATCTAGTTCACATCGCCATGTGATTTAACACCAATATTCATATCAGATATGATTAACACCCATAGTTCACATCATCATGTGACCAACATCCAAAGGGTTTACTAGAGTCAATAATCTAGTTCACATCACTATGTGATTAACACCCAAATAGTACTAAGGTGTGATCATGTTTTGCTCGTGAGAGAAGCTTAGTCAACGGGTCTGTCACATTTGAGCCGTATGTATTTTGCAAATATTTTATGTCCACAATGCTCGCACGGAGCTACTCTAGCTAATTGCTCCCACTTTCAATATGTATCCAAAGTTGAGACTTAGAGTCATTCGGATCAGTGTAAAAGTTTGCATCGATGTAACTTTTACAACAAACTCTTTTATCACCTCCATAATCGAGAAACATCTCCTTAGTCCTTACTAAGGATATTCTTGACCAATGTCCAAAG
Source organism: Aegilops speltoides (assembly GCA_021437245.1). NCBI lineage: Eukaryota > Viridiplantae > Streptophyta > Magnoliopsida > Poales > Poaceae > Aegilops > Aegilops speltoides. The sequence goes on along the minus strand of CM038147.1, from coordinate 359,250,951 downwards.
GATCTACTCCTAGATCACTATTGTACTCCCTTGCCAAATTCAGAGCAAGGTATACAATAGGTCCGGTACATAGCATAGCATACTTTATAGAACCTATGGTCGAGGCATAGGGAATGACTTTTCATTCTCTTTCTATTTTCTCATTGTGGTCGGGATTTGAGTCTTACTCAATTTCATACCTTTGCAACACAGGCAAGAACTCTTTCTTTGACTGTTCCATTTTGAACTATTTCAAAATCTTGCCAAGGTATGTACTCATTGAAAATCTTATCAAGCGTCTTGATCTATCTCAATAGATCTTGATGCTCAATATGTAAGTAGCTTTTACTGAAGTCTTTCTTCGAAAAACTCCTTTCAAATACTCCTTTATGCTTTGCAGAATAATTTCTACATTACTTCCGATCGACAATATGTCATTCACATATGCTTATCGAAATCTTTGTAGTGCTCCCACTCACTTTCTTGTAAATACAGCTTCAATGTAAGTCCAGATAAAACTATATGCTTTGATCAACTTATCAAAGCGTATATTCCAACTCGAGATGCTTGCACCAGTCCATAGATGGATCATTGGAGCTTGCACATTTTGTTAACACCTTTAGGATTGAAAAAACCTTACGGTTGCATCATATACAACTCTTCTTTAAGAAAACCATTAAGGAATGCAGTTTTGACATCCATTTGCCGATTTCATAAAATGTGGCAATTGCTAACATGATTCGATAGACTTAAGCATCGATACGAGTGAGAAAATCTCATCGTATTCAACACCTTGAACTTGTTGAAAACCTTTCGCAACAAGTCGAGCTTGGTAGATAGTAATACTACTATCAGTGTCCGTCTTCCTCTTGAAGATCCATTCATTTAACATGGCTTGCTGATCATCGAGCAAGTCAATCAAACTCCATACTTTGTTATGGATCATATCTCAGATTTTATGGCCTCAAGCCATTTCGTGGAATCTGGGCTCATCATCGCTTCCTCATAGTTCGTAGGTTCATCATGGTCTAGTAACATGACTTCCAGAACATGATTACCGTACCACTCTGGTGCGGATCTTACTCTGGAATACATACGAGGTTCTGTAGTAACTTGATCTGAAGTTTCATGATCAATATCATTAGCTTCCTCACTAATTGGTGTATTTGTCACAGGAACTGATTTATGTGATGAACTACTTTCCAATAAGGGAGCAGGTACAGTTACCTCATCAAGTTCTACTTTCCTCCCACTCACTTCTTTCGAGAGAAACTCCTTCTCTAGAAAGGATCCATTTTTAGCAACGAATATCTTGCCTTCGGATCTGTGATAGAAGGTGTACCCAACAATTTCCTTTGGGTATTCTATGAAGACGCACTTCTCGATTTGGGTTCGAGCTTATCAGATGAAACTTTTTCACATAAGCATCGCAGCCCCAAACTTTAAGAAACGACAACTTGGGTTTCTTGCTAAACCACAGTTCATATAGTGTCGCCTCAACGGATTTAGATGGTGCCCTTTTAACGTGAATGCAGCTGTCTCTAATGCATAACCCCAAAACGACAATGGTAAATCAAGAAGAAACATCATAGATCGCACCATATCCAATAAAGTACGACATAACGCTCGGACACACCATAATGTTGTGGTGTTCCAGGTGGCGTGAACTGTGAAACTATTTCACATTGTTTTAGTTGAATACCAAACTTGTAACTCAAATATTCGTCTTTGCGATCAGATCGCAGAAACTTTATGTTCTTGTTACGATGATTTTCTACTTCACTCTGAAATTCTTTGAACTTTTCAAATGTTTCAGACTTGTGCTTCATCAAGTAGATATACCCATATCTGCTCAAATCATCTTGTGAAGGTCAGAAAATAACGATACTTGCCACGAGCATTCATACTCATTGGTCTGCATACATCAGTATGTATTATTTCCAATAAGTCGGTAGTTCGTTCCATTGTTCCGAAGAACGGAGTTTTAGTCATCTTGCCCAAAAGGCACGGTTCGCAAGCATCAAATGATTCATAACCAAGTGATTCCGAAAATCCATCTTTATGGAGTTTCTTCATGCGCTTTACACCGATATGACCCAAATGGTAGTGCCACAAATAAGTTGCACTATCATTATTAACTTTGCATCTTTTGGCATCAATATTACGAATATGTGTATCACTACGATCGAGATCCAACAAACTATTTTCATTGGGTGTATGACCATTGAAGGTTTTATTCATGTAAATGAACAACAATTATTCTCTCGACTTTAAATGTATAACCGTATTGCAATAAACATGATCAAATCATATTCATGCTCAACGCAAACGCTAAATAACATTTATTTAGGTTTTAACACTAATCCCGAAAGTATAGGGGTGTGCGATGATGATCATATCAATCTTGGAACTACTTCCAACACTCATCATCACTTTCCTTCAACTAGTCTCTGCTTATCTCAGAACTCCTGTTTCGAGTTACTAATCTTAGCAACCTAACAAGTATCAAATACTTAGGGCTACTATAAACACTAGTAAGGCACACATCAATAATTTGTATATCAAATATACCCTTGTTCACTTTGCCATCCTTCTTATCCACCAAATATTTAGGGCATTTCCGCCCAAAGGACCATTTCCTTTGCAAGGTAAGCACTCGGTTTGAGCTTTGGTCCAGCTTTGGGCATCTTCGCAGGAGTGATAACTTGCTTGTCTTTCTACTTGAAGTTCCCTTTCCTTCCCTTTGCCCTTTTCTTGAAACTAGTGGTCTTGTCAATCATCAACACTTGATGCTCTTTCTTGATTTCTACCTTCGTCGATTTCAACATCACGAAGAGCTTGGGAATCGCTTACGCCATCCCTTGCATACTATAGTTCATCACGAAGTTCTAGTAACTTAGTGATGGTGACTAGAGAATTCATCAATCACTATCTTATCCGAAGATTAACTCCCACTTGATTCAAGCGATTGAAGTACCCGGATAATCTAAGTACATGCTCACTAGTTGAGCGATTCTCCTCCATCTTTTAGCTATAGAACTTGTTGGAGACTTCATATCTCTCAACTCGGTATTTGCTTGAAATATTAACTTCAATTCCTCGAACATCTCATATGGTCCATGACGCTCAAAACGCCTTTGAAGTCCCGATTCTAAGCCATAAAGCATGGTGCACAAAACTATCAAGTAGTCATCATATTGAGCTAGCCAAACGCTCATAACGTGCTCAGATACGCATCGCAATAGTCTGCTCACCTAGCGGTGCATCAAGGACATAATTCTTACAGGCAGCAATGAGGATAAACCTCGATCACGGATCCAATCCGCATCATTGCTACTAACATCTTTCAACACAGTTTTTCTAGGAACATATCAAAATAAACATATGAAAGCAACAACGCAAGCTATTGATCTACAACATAATTTGCAAAATACTACGGGACTAAGTTCATGATAAATTTAAGTTAAATTAATCATATTACTTAAGAACTCCCACTTAGACAGACATCTCTAGTCATCTAAGTGATCACGTGATCCAAATCAACTAAACCATGTCCGATCATCACGTGAGATGGAGTAGTTTCAATGGTGAACATCACTATGTTGATCATATCTACTATATGATTCACGCTCGACCTTTCGGTCTCCGTGTTCCGAGGCCATATCTGTATATGCTAGGCTCGTCAAGTATAACATGAGTATTCCGCGTGTGCAACTGTTTTGCACCCATTGTATTTGAACGTAGAGCCTATCACACCCGATCATCACGTGGTCTCTCAGCACGAAGAACTTTCGCAACGGTGCATACTTAGGGAGAACACTTCTTGATAATTAGTGAGAGATCATCTTAAAATGCTACCGTCAATCAAAGCAAGAATAAGATGTATAACAGATAAACATCATATGCAATCAAAATATGTGACATGATATGGCCATGATCATCTTGCGCCTTTGATCTCCATCTCCAAAGTACTGTCATGATCTTTATAAATCACCGCACGACACCATGATCTTCATCATCTTGATCTATATAAATGTGTTGTCACATGGTCGTCTCGCCAACTATTGCTCTTGCAACTATTGCTATCGCACTGTGATAAAGTAAAGCAATTATTTGGCACTTGCATCTTATGCAACAAAGAGACAACCATAGGCTTCTGCCAGTTGCCGATAACTTCAACAAAACATGATCATCTCATACAACAACTTATATCTCATCACGTCTTGACCATATCACATCACAACATGCCCTGCAAAAACAAGTTAGACGTCCTCTACTTTGTTGTTGCAAATTTTACGTGGCTGCTACGGGCTTAGCAAGAACTGTTCTTACCACGCATCAAAACCACAACGATAGTTTGTCAAATAGACTCCGTTTTAACCTTCACAAGGACGGGCGTAGCACACTCGGTTCAACTAAAGTTGGAGAAACAGACACCCGCTAGTCACTGTGTGCAAAGCACGGCGGTAAAACCAGTCTCGCGTAAGCGTCACGCGTAATGTCGGTCCGGCCGCTTCATCCAACAATACCGCTGAACCAAAGTATGACATTCGGTAGGCAGATGACTTATATCGTCCACAACTCACTTGTGTTCTACTCGTGCATATAACATCAACGCATAAAACCTAGGCTCGGATGCCACTGTTGGGGAACGTAGTAATTTCAAAAAATTTCCGACGCACACGCAAGATCATGTTGATGGCATAGCAACGAGAGGGGAGAGTGTATGTCCACGTACCCTCGTAGACCGTAAGAGGAAGCGTTATGACAACGCGGTTGATGTAGTCGTATGTCTTCACGATCCGACCGATCCAAGCACCGAACGTCACGGAGCCTCCGAGTTACGCATACGCTCAGCTTGATGACGCCCTCGAACTCCGATCCAGCCGAGTGTCGAGGAGAGTTCCACAAGACGACGGCGTGGTGACGATCTTGATGTTCTATCTGCGCAGGGCTTTCGCTTAAGCTTCGCGATGATATGACCGAGGTGGAATATGGTGGAAGGGGCACCGACACGGCTAAGGAACGATCCGTAGATCAACTTGTGTGTCTATGGGGTGCCCCTGCCCCAGATATAAAGGAGGGAGGGAGGAGGAGGCCGGCCCTAGGAGGAGGGGCGCCAAGGAGTCCTACTCCCACGGGAGTAGGATTCCTTCTTTCCTAGTCCAACTAGGTCAAGGAGGGAAAGAAGGAAGTGGAGAAGGAAGGAAGAGGGCGCGCGCCCCAAACCCTTTGTCCACCGGACTGGGCTTGGGAGGGGCGCGCCTCCCTGGCTCCTTCCCACTAAAGCCCATTAAGGCCCAATACTCTTCCCCGTATTCCCGTAACTCCCCAGACTCGAAAAATACCGAATCACTCGGAACCTTTCCGAACTCCGAATATAGTCGTCCAATATATCGATCTTTACGCCTCGACCATTTCGAGACTCCTCGTCATGTCCCCGATCTCATCCGGGACTCGAACTCCTTCGGTACATCAAAACTCATAAACTCATAATATAACCATCATCGAAACCTTAAGCGTGCGGACCCTACGGGTTCGAGAACTATGTAGACATGACCTAGAACTATTCTCGGTCAATAACCAATAGCGGGACCTGGATGCCCATATTGGCTCCTACATATTCTACGAAGATCTTTATCGGTCAAACCGTATAACAACATACGTTGTTCCCTTTGTCATCGGTATGTTACTTGCCCGAGATTCGATCGTTGGTATCCAATACCTAGTTCAATCTCGTCACCGGCAAGTCTCTTTACTCGTTCTGTAATGCATCATCACGTAACCAACTCATTGGTTACATTGATTGCAAGGCTTATAATGATGTGCATTACCGAGAGGGCCCAGAGATACCTCTCCGACAATCGGAGTGACAAAACCTAATCTCGAAATACGCCAACTCAACATGTACCTTCGGAGACACCTGTAGTACTCCTTTATAATCACGCAGTTACGTTGTGACGTTTGGTAGTACCCAAAGTGTTCCTCTGGTAAACGGGAGTTGCATAATCTTATAGTTACAGGAACATGTATAAGTCATGAAGAAAGCAATAGCAACATACTAAACGATCAAGTGCTAAGCTAACGGAATGGGTCAAGTCAATCACATCATTCTCCTAATGATGTGATCCCGTTAATCAAATGACAACTCTTTTGTCCATGGCTAGGAAACATAACCATCTCTGATAAACGAGCTAGTCAAGTAGAGGCATACTAGTGACACTATGTTTGTCTATGTATTCACACATGTATTGTGTTTCCGGTTAATACAATTCTAGCATGAATAATAAACATTTATCATGAAATAAGGAAATAAATAATAACTTTATTATTGCCTCTAGGGCATATTTCCTTCATCCTCTAATCGGGAGAGCAGCTTGCGTTTGGGGTAGCTTTTGGAGGGGCGTTCGAGTTCATGCTCTTCGGCCGCGAGGACTTCAGTCCATATGTCGGCTAGTAGATCTTGATCAGCTTTAAGCTGTTGCTGCTTTTTCTTGAGGCTGTTTGCCGTGGCCATAAGCCTGCGTTTAAAACGCTCTTGTTCGACGGGATCCTCAGGCACGACGAATTCGTCGTCGTCGAGGCTTGCCTCGTCTCCAGAGAGAGACATGTAATTATCATCCTCTACCTCTTCGTCTGCCGCTCTCTCATGAGGGTTGGCTTCTTCGTCCTCTTGTGCTGAATCTTGCTGGAGGGGGTTGTCTTCGGCACTGTCTGGGGTGTAATTATCTCCGGTGCCGGAATCTCCATTCTTGCTATGGCGGGATTTAGAGCGGCGCCGCTGACGCCGGCGCTTGGGCTGTTTCTTGGAGGAGTCTTCCTCCGCTGCTTCCTCGCCATTCCCATCCTTTGGATGTCCACCATCTATATGTCATATGACGAGGTGGTCTTCCAGTGCCCCGTAGGTCCTGGTTCTTGGTCGTCTCTGGCATCGTCGTCCATACCGTCGATGTCTTCGGAGTTGTAGTCTAGCATGTCGGTTAGATCGTCGACAGTGGCTACAAAGTGGGTGGTGGATGGGCTTTGAATTTCTTCGTCGTCTGCATCCCAACCATCCTGACCGCAGTTCGGCCAGGGCTCTCCTGATAACAAGAGATACTTTAGTGAATTCAGGATGTCGCCAAAAGGTGAGTGTTGAAAGATGTCCGCAGCGGTGAACTCCATGATCGGCGCCCAATCGGATTCGATTGGAGGGGGACCGGGAGGTTCGGAGTCCGGCGAGGAGTCCGACACCTCGGAGTCACGAGCTTCACAAGGGACAAGGTCAGATTCGCCCATTGCCGAGAGGTTGCAGCCCCGAGGCGGTGTCTAGCCACCCATCCTCGTCTGCAGCCGGCCCGAAGTTAAGGGTCGGAGCGGACTCATGTGCGACCTCGTGGCCGTCCGCAGCAGAGCTAAATCACGCCCATCGTGATAGTGCGGCGCGCTCGGATGTGGCTTGAATCCATCGAAGATCAAGTCTCCGCGGATGTCGGCTGTGAAGTTCAGACTTCCGAATCTGACCTGACAGCCAGGGGCGTAGCTTTCGATCTGCTCCAGATGGCCAAGCGAATTTGCCCGCAGTGCAAAGCCACCGAATACGAAGATCTGTCCGGGGAGAAAAGTCTCACCCTGGACTGCGTCGTTGGTGATGATCGAAGGAGCCATCGGGCCTATATGGGACGGCACAGAGGAACTCTCAATGAAAGCACCAATGTCGGTGTCAAAATCGGCGGATCTCGGGTAGGGGGTCCCGAACTGTGCGTCTAGGCGGATGGTAACAGGAGACAAGGGACACGATGTTTTTACCCAGGTTTGGGCCCTCTCGATGGAAGTAAAACTCTACTCCTGCTTGATTGATATTGATGATATGGGTAGTACAAGAGTGGATCTACCATGAGATCGAGGAGGCTAAACCCTAGAAGCTAGCCTATGGTATGATTGTTGTTGTCGTTATTGTGTCCTACGGACTAAAACCCTCCGGTTTATATAGACACCGGAGAGGGCTAGGGTTACACAGAGTTGGTTACAATGGTAGGAGATCTACATATCCGTATCGCCAAGCTTGCCTTCCACGCCAAGGAAAGTCCCATCCGGACACGGGACAAAGTCTTCAATCTTGTATCTTCATAGTCTTGGAGTCTGGCTGATGATGATAGTTCGGCTATCCGGACACCCCCTAGTCCAGGACTCCCTCACCCTGATCACTCGCCGGAGAAGGAGGCGGAGTGCCCTGACTCGCCGGAGGAGGAGGAGGAGGAGGAGGTGGAGGCGTCCAGCAGAAGGTTGATGAGCTCCTTACGCCATAGGCATGGAGTCTTCAGAGCAGAACCCAGCCGAGTCTCCCCTTCACCGTTAGGGTGGTCAAGCTCGAGCTCCTCAAATCCCTCCATTATTTCATCCACCGTCACCCTAGCATATCCTTCTGGAATTGGACGCTAGTGAAAAGTTGCGCCGGGTTCAGGAGGTCGAACAGAGCCGACATCCGACTTGACTTTGAAGTTTTGCCATCGTGTCATAAGGTGGCAATGTTGAGACTCCGTGATAGCATCCACGGGGTAGCTAGCAGGAGTCGTAAAGACAGGCTCCAGCTTAAGCAGCTCAGTGGAAGCCACGCTGCTTCCCCGCTGAGATGGCGGGGTAGCTTCGACAGGTTGCTTGCTGTGAACTGCTTCTCGTTCCTCTAGCGCTTGTACCCTTGCGTGCAGCTTCTGCAGTTGGGTATGCACCACTTTCCTCCTCCTATCCTGGCATTTATAACCGCCTGCGTCCGAAAACCTAGCCTTCCACGGAACGGAGCCTGGCATGCTTTGTGTCCATCCAGGGTGCTCAGGATTCCCGAGGGCCATTGTGAGCTCGTCGTTCTCTCTGTCTGGAACGAACGTCCCTTCCTGCGCTGCGGCGACATAGTCCTGAAGCTTTGTGACGGGTATTCATAGTTGCTCGTTCGTCCAAGCACACTTCCCTGTTACAGGGTCCAAGGTTCCGCCAACCCTGAAGAACCAACCTTGAACGGTCTGGCCAGTTCAATGTCTCTGGTTCAACCCCTTTTTGAAGCAGGTCATTCTCAGCCTTGACCCACAATGGCCGGGCTTTGAGGTAGCCACCTGACCCGCGCGATGGTGATGCTCCTTCTCCACAATATTTATCTTGTTTGTCGCTGACATCTTCTTACTCTTGTCTGATGTCTTGTGAGCCACAAATGCGTCTCAGTAATCTCTGATCTTCTCATACCGGCCGGTGAATCCTGGTGTCTTTTCTTTGTCGACAAACGTTCTTTTCAGCTCATTCTTCCACCTTCTGAATAGATCTGCCATCTTCTTAAGAGCATGAGACTTGATCAATGGCTCTTTAACTGGATTCTCTGGATCCTCCTCAGGCTGTAGGGTGAAATTTGCCTTCAGCACGGCCCAAAGATCATCTTTCTGCCTATCGTTGACATAAGGCACCTCAGGGTCTTCCTTCTTAGGCTTATACCATTGGTGGATGCTGAATGGGATAATGTCCCTAACAAGAACCCCGCACTGAGCAGAAAATGCTTCCTTGGTCTGGATGGGTTCAATCGGTTGGCCATCGCATGTGATTGCTGTGATCGTGAACCTTTCATCTGAGCGCGACTTTTTCTTCGGGCCTCGTCTCTTTACCGAAGTTGTGCTCGATCAGGAGGGCTAGAAAAAAAGAAGAAAGACGAGAGTTAATATCTGTACATACCAAAACAATGAATGTATGATTAGCTAGTCAGCACAGGCTTAATTAATATATATACCTGGTCGGAGTTTGTTCGGTCACCGGAGCCGTCATCACAGTCTCCTTCTTGCACCGGCATTCGGTCACCGGAGCCATCATAATCATGTCCTTCCTCCTCCATTGTTCGATAACCATAGCCTGCTTCACCCTCTCCTTCTAGACCATCGGTTTCGTTGAGATACGACATGACATCACCTCCGTCTGCAATTATGTCCCCGAACACCTGTTATGCTTCCTCGTCTCGGTCGTGCTCCATAGTTTCTGCAAATATTACAACATGGCAATTATTATACAAACATGACAGATGGATATATTAGTGGAAAACATAGACCTAGCTAGCTAATCACAACAAGGAATCATATTAGTTGCCTCGACGCTTCTCTAGGGTTTGGGGTGGCCTCGGCAAGGCTTCAAGGGTTCAGGGTGGCCTCGACGACAACGCTCTTTTAACTTGGTAAATTTGGGTGGCCTCGGCAGCGCTTCTAGGGTTTGGATCAACTTGTGCACATTGCCAGACCCTCGACCCTCGACTGCTCGGTAATCCACAACCCTCTACATACCCTATTTCCTGACCCTCGACCCCCTCATGTCATGTTTGTCTAGTGTCAAAGGATTCAACAAAACCATGTCTTCATCATTAAGTGAAAGTAACAGGCGCATGATGGTACGAAGTTCTGCAAAGTTGTTCTGGAACGGAGTCCCAGATAGGAACATTCGGGACTCCGCTCCAGAACAACTTTGCAGAACTTCGCACCAACATGCCCCGGTTACTTCCAGCAAATGATGAAGGTAAGGATTTTTTCAATACTTTGACACTAGGCAACCTCTCGACCACTCAGCGATCCTCGACCCTCGACGCCTCGATGACCCTAGACCCTCGAACCCTCGGTCCCTCGACGACCCTCGAACCCTCGACCCTCGACCCCTCGACCCTCGAACCTTCGGCGACCCACGACCCCTCGGTGACCCTCGACCCTCTACCCTAGCTAGTTCGTAGCCCTCGCCCCTCGAACCCTCGGCAATCCCTCCCCCCTCATGTCGAAGTTATCGGGGAGGGGGTATATCAATAACGACATACCCGATAAAAAGTAAGAAAAGGAAGAAGAAGAAAAAAAGAAGAAAAAAAGAGGAGAAGAAGAAAAAATAGAATATATTTTCTATTTTTTCTTCTTCTCCTCTATTCCTTTATTCTTCTCCTCTTTTTTTCTTTTCTTTTTTCCTCTTCTTATTTATTTCTCCTCCTCTTTTTCTCCTTTTTCTTTTCCTTCTTCCTAAACTAAACATAAACTAAAATAATCTTAAAACTAAACGAAACCTCTCCTCCTCCCTTTTTTTCTTCTTCTTCTTTTTTTTCATCCTAAAACTTTATGAACAAAATTACAACAGAAAAAACCATAAAAATTCTATGAACAAAATAAAATTTCTATGAACAAAATTATAACAGAAAAAATCATAAAAATTCTATGAAAAAATGACATATTCTTTGCATATGAACATACAAACATTTGCATATTCTACAGTAATATCACCAAAAAAATCTATGAAAACAAAAAAAACTACTACTACAATACATACATACATACATCATCATCATCATCATCATCATCTACTACAATACATACATCATCATCATCATCATCATCATCATCATCATCTACAATATGAACAGAAAAAAAATCTATGAACAGGGCCGTCGTAGGCGTCGGGGCGGGCGGGCGGGGGGGGGGGGAGGGAGAGGGGGAACGTGCGGTGGCTCACGGCAGAGGAGAGACGGCGAGGGCGGGGCAGGGCTCGACGCATGCGACGGGCGAGGTCGGGGCAGGGCGAGGCAAGGTCGGGGGAGGGCTCGGCGACGGCGAGGTCGGGGCAAGGCGCGTCGATGTCCGGGCAGGGTTCGGCGAGGCTGGGGCAGGGCCGACGGCGGCGATGACGACGTCGACGGTGGATGGGGGCAGGGCAGCCTGGCGGCGTCGATGACCTTGGCGTCGTCGGGTGGCAACTGGCGATGAAATCTGAAAAAATGCTAAGTGCTGGCTTATATAGCAAAGGCTTTAGTCCCGGTTCGTGGCACCAACTAGGACCAAAGCCATCCTTTAGTCCCGGTTGGTGCCGCCAACCGGGAAAAAGGTCTCTTTTCAGCAGCCCAAAGGGCGGGAAGCAGAGGCCTTTGATCCCGCTTGGTGGCACCAACCAGGACTAAAAGGTGGCATTGGTCCCGGTTGGTGCCACGAACCGGGACCAATGCACCCCTTTAGTCCCGGTTGGTGCCACCAACCGAGACCAAAGGCTTTGTGCTGCCCGCATTAAAAGTTTAGTCCCTCCTTGTTAGCTGAGAGAGCTAGAGAGTGGTTTATAAGCGTTGTTTCGCACACCCTCTCGAAGTCCTCTCAATTGCGTGCTTCGGGCCTAACTCATCCTTTGTGTGCTGTGGGCTCTTTGGTCTGTTATGGGCCTGAATCATGTCCCGTGATTGGGTTTCTAGTCGTATTCAGGCCGTGGTGGCTCAGTAGGTGGCACTTTTTTTTCTTTGTTGCTTTATTTTTTTTATTTTTTTCTACTTACAACAAAATACTTACTGTTGCACTTTATTTTATTTTATTTTATTTTGTTTCTACTTATTTATTAAAGTTTATTTTGTTTCTACTTATTTATTTTATTTTGTTTCTACTTATTTATTTTGATTTGTTTCTACTTATTTATTTTATTTTATTTTACTTTTGCTTATAATGTTTTAAACGTAAAATACTTTGATAATTTTAGTTGTATAAATTTTATATAATTTTAGTTTCAATATACTAGAGGTTTATAAAACTTTTTAGTTGATTCCTTTTGCTATTACAGTTTCATTAAAGTTTTCTAGTTCATTCTTTTTTCTATTAGAGTTTCATTAAAGTTTATTTTGTTTCTACTTATTTATTTTCTTTTCTTTTTTGCTTTTTTATTGATTTTATGTAAATTCTTTTTTGCTTTTAATGTTTTGAACAGAAAATACTTTGATAAATTTAGTTGCATAAATTTTATATAATTTTAATTTCAATAATACTAGAGGTTTATTAAAAAAATAGTTGATTCCTTTAGTACCGGTTCTAAGGCTGTTACAAAGGCAATTCATTTAGTACCGGTTCTAAGGCTCCCCACGAGCACCTTTAGTATCGGTTGGTGGCATGAACCGGTAATAGAGTTTTTTAATTGATTTTTCTTGTAGCTGTTTTTTAGTCCCACCTCGCCAAGTGAGAGGCACTCGCAGCGGTTTATAAGACCTGGTTGCAGAGACGAAATGAAGGAGAGGCACCATGCTCACCTGCAGGTTGCTTAGCTTCAGGCCTTGAGGAAGTGGTGTAGACTGCACGGAGCTATCAGGGTTTCGGACGAAAACTACACATAGCTCCGTGCAGTCTACTCTATTTCCTCAAGGCCTGAAGTTAAGCAACGTGCAGGTGAGCATTGCGCCTCTCTTTTATTTTGGGCATTGCACCATTCAGAGCCACATCATCAATTTTCAACCCTTTCTAACTTCATTTGTTATTTTTCATGCATTTACTATTTTTTTGAGCTATAAGACCCTAAAATTCAAAAGCATTTCAAATGAACTCTGAAAAGGTTGAAAGTTGGCATGGTATCATCATTGCACCCCATAGCATGTGCAAAAAAGTTGAGAGGTTTACGGCAAAAAGTAGATGCACTTCATGTACAAAACGGACAATCTCTTTCGAAGTATCAGGGTTTCATACGGAAACTCATCTGTTACAAAGGGATTTCATTTTTTTGAACTTAATTGAACTCCAGACTTTTTGTGTGTTCAAATTGCACAGTTCAAAGCCACATCATCGATTTTCAACCCTTTCTGACTTCATTTGTTATTTTTCATGCATTTACTGATTTTTTAACTATAACACCCTGAAATTCAAAAGCATTTCAAATGAACTCTGAAAAGGTTGAAAGTTGGCATGGTATCATCATTTCACCCACATAGCATGTGCTAGAAAGTTGAGAGGGTTACGGCAAAAACTGGATGCACTTTGTGTACAAAATGGACAATCTCTTTCGAAGTATCAGGGTTTCAGACAAAAACTCATCTGTTACAAAAGGCATTTTATTTCTTCACATGTAACTGCAGTGATATTCTAGATCATAGGCATCATCATAATAGTTGTGGAGAGAAAGTCTTCACTTTTTCTTCGCTTGTGTCCTTTGCTTATTGCGCCATAACCATGGATAATCTTCATCGTTTAACAGGGTGCTTGGGTCAGCCTTGACTTTGAAGGGACGAATTTCATGAAACTTTTCATAATCTTCAGACATGTCTGTCTTTCCCTCCACTCCCATGATGTCTCTTTTTGCTGAAAGAACTATGTGGCGCTTTGGCTCATCGTATGATGTATTCGCTTCCTTATCTTTTATTTTTCTCGGTTTGGTAGACATGTCCTTCACATAGAAAACCTGCGCCACATCATTGGCTAGGACGAACGGTTCATCAGTGTACCCAAGATTGTTCAGATCCACTGTTTTCATTCCGTACTATGGGTCTACCTGTAGCCCGCCTCCTGACAGATTGACCCATTTGCACTTAAACAAAGGGACCTTAAAATCATGTCCATAGTCAAGTTCCCATATGTCCACTATGTAACCATAATATGTGTCCTTTCCCCTCTTGGTTGCTGCATCATAGCGGACACCGCTGTTTTGGTTGGTGCTCTTTTGATCTTTGGCGATCGTGTAAAATGTATTCCCATTTATCTCGTATCCTTTGTAAGTCAATACAGTCGAAGATGGTCCCCTGGACAACGAGTATAGCTCATCACAAACAGTGTTGTCACCTCTGAGACGTGTTTCCAACCAACTGCTGAAAGTCCTGATGTGTTCACATGTAATCCAGTCCTCACATTGCTCCGGGTGTTTGGAGCGTAGACTGTTCTTGTGTTCATCAATATACAGGGTCACCAAGGTAGAGTTCTGTAGAACTGTGTAGTGTGCTTGAGACCAAGAATGCCCGTCCCTGCATATTATTGAGTCCCCTCCAAGCGTGCCTTTTCTAGTCACTCTCCCCTCATACCGCGATTTATGGAGACCTATCTTCTTAAGGCCAGGAATGAAGTCAACACAAAACCCAATGACATCCTCTGTTTGATGGCCCATGGAGATGCATCCTTCTGGCCTAGCGCGGTTACAGACATATTTCTTTAGGACTCCCATGAAACTCTCAAAGGGGAACATATTGTGTAGAAATACGGGGCCCAGAATGACAATCTCGTCGACTAGATGAACTAGGATGTGTGTCATGATATTAAAGAAGGATGGTGGGAACACCAGCTCGAATCTGACAAGACATTGCGCCACATCACTTCTTAGCCTTGGTATGATTTCTGGATTGATCACCTTCTGAGAGATTGCATTGAGGAATGCACATAGCTTCACAATGGCTAATCGGACATTTTCGGTAGAAGCTCCCTCAATGCAACCGGAAGCGATTAGCGTCATAATCACGTGGCGATCATGAGACTTTAGGTTATGGAACTTTTCTCCGCATATTTATTATTCCCTTTATATTTGACGAGAAGCCAGACGGGACCTTCATACTGAGCGGGCATTCAAAGAAGATTTCCTTCTCTTCTTTGGTAAGAGCATAGCTGGCAGGACCTTCATACTGCTTTGGAGGCATGCCGTCTTTTTCATGCAAATGTTGCAGGTCCTCCCGTGCCTTCGGTGTATCCTTTGTCTTCCCATACATGCCCAAGAAGCCTAGCAGGTTCAAGCAAAGGTTCTTCGTCACGTGCATCACGTCAATTGAAGAGCGGACCTCTAGGTCTTTCCAGTAGGTTATGTCCCAAAATATAGATTTCTTCTTCCACATGGGTGCGTGTCCCTCAGCGTCATTTGGAACAGATAGTCCGCCGGGACCCTTTCCAAAGATTACATATAAATCATTGACCATAGAAAGTACGTGATCACCGGTACGCATGGCAGGCTTCTTCCGGTGATCTGCCTCGCCTTTGAAATGCTTGCCTTTCTTTCGACATTGATGGTTGTTCGGAAGAAATCGATGATGGCCCAGGTACACATTCTTCCTGCATTTTTCCAGGTATATACTTTTGGTGTGAGCTAAATAGTGCGTGCATGAGTGGTATCCCTTGTTTGTCTGTCCTGGAAGGTTACTAAGAGCCGGCCAATCGTTGATGGTTACAAACAGCAACGCGTGCAGGTTAAATTCATCATGTTTGTGCTTACCCCATACACGTACACCGTTTCCATTCCACAGCTGTAAAAGTTCTTCAACTAATGGCCTTAGGTACACATCAATGTCGTTGCCGGGTTGCTTAGGGCCTTGGATGAGAACTGGAATCATAATGAACTTCCGCTTCATGCACATCCAAGGAGGAAGGTTATACATACATAGAGTCACGGGCCAGGTGTTGTGATTGCTGCTCTGCTCCCCGAATGGATTAATGCCATCCGCGCTCAAACCAAACCATATGTTCCTTGGGTCACCTGCAAACTCAGCCCAGTACTTTCTCTCAATTTTTCTCCACTGCGACCCGTCAGCGGGTGCTCTCAACTTCCCGTCTTTCTTACGGTCCTCTCTGGGCCATCGCATCAACTTGGCATGCTCTTCGTTTCTGAACAGACATTTCAACCGTGGTATTATAGGAGCATACCACATCACCTTCGCATGAACCCTCTTCCTGGGGGGATCCCCGCCAACATTACCAGGGTCATTTCGTCTAGTCTTATACCGCAATGCACCGCATACCGGGCATGCGTTCAAATCCTCGTACGCACCGCGGTAGAGGATGCAGTCATTAGGGCATGCATGTATCTTCTACACCTCCAATCCTATTGGGCATATGACCTTCTTTGCTGCGTATGTATTGTCGGGCAATTCGCTATCGTTTGGAAGCTTCTTCTTCAATATTTTTAGTAGCTTCTCAAATCCTTTGTCAGGCACAACATTCTCTGCCTTCCATTGCAGCAATTACAGTATGGTACCGAGCTTTGTGTTGCCATCTTCGCAATTGGGGTACAACCCTTTTTTTATCCTCTAACATGTGATTGAACTTCAGCTTCTCCTTTTGACTTTCGCACTATGTCCTTGCATCAACAATGACCCGGCAGAGATCATCATCATCGGGCACATCGACTGGTTCCTCTTGATCTTTAGCAACTTCCCCCGTTGCAGCATCACCGTATTCAGGGGGCACATAGTTGGCATCGTCCTCTTCTTCTTCGTTGTCTTCCATCATAACCCCTATTTCTCCGTGCTTCGTCCAAACATTATAGTGTGGCATGAAACCCTTGTAAAGCAGGTGGGTGTGAAGGATTTTCCGGTCAGAGTAAGACTTCGTATTCCCACAATTAGGACATGGACAACACATAAAACCATTCTACTTGTTTGCCTCAGCCACTTCGAGAAAATTATGCAGGCCCTTAATGTGCTCGGAGGTGTGTCTGTCACCGTACATCCATTGCCGGTCCATCTGCATGCATTATATATAATTATGTGTGTCAAAAACCATTACAAATTCACATGGATTGATAAGTGACCAAATTATAGAAGTTCATCATCACATTAAAACCAAAGTACATACATAGTTCTCATTGATCAACATATAACTCTCCAGAGCATCTAATTAAACAATACATTGAAACTATGTAAAACCATTCAATGCAACAACAAATGCGATCATAATCACAACCAAGGTAACAATTGATCCAATGGCATAATGATACCAAGCCTCGGTATGAATGGCATATTTTCTAATCTTTCTAATCTTCGACCCCATTGCATCCATCTTGGTCTTGTGATCATCGACGACATCCGCAACATGCAACTCCAATATCATATTCTCCTCCTCAATTTTTTATTTTTTCCTTCAAGTAATTGTTTTCTTCTTCAACTAAATTTAACCTCTCGACAATAGGGTTGGCTGGAATTTCCGTATCACATACCACCTAGATAAATAGAATCTATGTCACGTTGGTCGGCATAATTGTCATAAACAATAAATGAGCCAAATAGTTATAAAAGTTAATATATACCACATCCGAATCATAGACAGGACGAGGGCCGACGGGGGCAGATACCAAAACCATCGCACTATATAATAACAAGCAATAATAAAAGTAAGAAAATTAGACAAGTATCTATCTAAAGTAAGAACATTTTTCTTTCAGAAAGAAGATAAGAACAAGATGCTCACCACGGTGGTGCCGGCGACGAGATCGGTGCGGGCGATCGACGGCGGTAAAGACGGAGGCGAGACGTGACAGACCGCTAAACCTAGACAAATCTCGGGGAAAATGGAGCTCGGAGGTCGAGTTTTGAGAGGATAAAGCTTAACTAGTGTGGCTCGGGCATTTCATCGAACACCTCATTTGCATAGGAGGTGAGCTAGAGCACCACAAAGCTCTCCCCTCGCCGACCAGAAAAAACAGAGCACTATGGAGTGCTATGCCACGGCGATGGGGTATATATAGCCACCTCATTGGTCCCGGTTCATGGCTGGAACTGGGACTAAAGGCCCCCCTCCTATCCCGGTTCTAGGCACGAACCGGGACCAATGGTTGTGGGCCAGGAGCGAGGACCATTGGTCCCGGTTCGTGCCTAGAACCGGGACAAATGTGTCCACACGAACCGGGAAGTGCCTCCCGAGGGCCGGCCGCCCCCCTGGGCGCACGAACCGGGACGTATGCCCCCCATGGGTCTCGGTTCGTGACCGAACCGGGACTAATGGACTGGCTAGGCCCCAACCAAAGCCCTGTTTTCTACTAGTGTCTATTGTTCATGCACAATATTTTGTGTTCAAACAAGTATAAAAGACAACAAAAATGCTGCACTTACGAAACATCATATTAACCTCTCAATCGCCTAAATTCAACTAGGTGGGCCCATCCTCCTGATTTTCACCCATCCAAAGAAAATCACTTAAGCATCTACGTTAATCCATTAGAATAACTCATGTAGTTGTTGCATTGCTCAAAAGGCAATGACATCTTACGAAAAACGTCAATTCTACTTATTGCTTGGTGAAATAATATGCACTTAAAGGGACCTAATTGTACGGCACTCATAGAGCAGCAGCAAGGTTTACGTGGGCACTATGTATGAGAGCATCTCCAGCTATTCGGCCTCCCAGGGGCTTGAAATAGCGCCGCCTGGGGGCCAACCAGCGGGAAAATCGGTGTGGGGGGCTCGGGTTCCCAGCCAACCCCCCAAGGTCGCCCCCTAACCGCCGATTTCGGCCCACTTTCGGCGCAAATTGAACTAATTTTGGCCCATATTCGGCGTGCTTCGGCACAAATTCAACAAAAACTAATTTTTATCACATAGTTCATCACAGAAATCAATAGAAATCAAATAGTTCAACAAATCAATACAAATCAAATAGTTCAACAAAAAAACTCATATTTCATCACACGTCAAGCTAGGCGTTGCCCTTGAGCCTTCATAGGTGCTCCACCAGATCGTGTTGCAGTTATTGATGCACCTGTGAGTCTCGGATCTCCTGACATATATTGAGAAAGGCAGTCCAGGTTGCCGGTAGCTGGTGATCAACTTCGGCAAGACGACCTTGCTTGTAATATGGTTCAGTGTCAAACACTGGCTCTTCCTGCTCGCTCTCAATGATCATGTTGTGCAAGATGACACAGCAAGTCATTACTTCCCACATTTGATCTTTCGACCAGGTCAGAGCGGGGTACCGGAAAACAGCAAATCGAGATTAGAGCACAGCAAATGCCCACTTGATATCCTTCCTGCAAGCCTCCTGACACTTGGCAAAGTAGGAGTTCTTGCCTCCTGGCACAGGGTTTGAGATAGTCTTCACAAATGTGGACCATCTCGGATAGATGCCATCTGCTAGGTAGTATCCCTTGTTGTAGTGGCGCCCATTATCCTCGAACTTCACCAGAGGAGAATGACCTTCAACAAGCTTGGCAAAGACATTCGAGCATTGTAGTACGTTGATGTCATAGTGAGTTCCTGGCATACCAAAGAAGGAGTGCCAAATCCAGAGGTCATGTGTGGCCACTGCCTCAAGTACCACACTCCAAGCTCCTTTCGCTCGTTTGTACATCCCCTGCCAAGCTAATGGACAGTTTTTTCATGCCCAATGCATGCAGTCGATGCTTCCAAGCATCCTAGGAAATCCTCTTGCTGCATTCTGTGCTAGGATCCGAGCAGTGTCTTCGGCATTGGGTGACTGCAAGTATTGGGGTCCAAACACTACCACCACTGTCCTGCAGAACTTGTACAAACAACCAATGGTGATGGACTCGGCCATGCGTCCATAATCTTCCTATATATCACCGGGAGCTCCATATGCAAGCATCCTCATAGCTGTCGTGCAAGTCTGGAGTAAGGCGAATCCAAGTGTGTCGGTGTAATCCTTCTTGCACTTGGTAGCTGTCAAACTCACGAATGGAATTCGCAATCCTGAGGAAGAACTTTCAGCTCATCCGCTAACGGCGCCAAAATAATTTCTCGCCGTGCAGTGGAGCATCAGCGAAGTAGTCGTCATAGAGCAAGCAATAGCCTTCCAGTCGATGCCTCTGCTTTGCTTCAACCATCCCGGCGCCGAGCTAGCTCGCTGCAGCTTTGCATTCCTCGCGAATAGGCCGGCTAGAGTGGAGAGAACCATGAGGTTCTCTTCGTCCTGGGCATTGGCATCAGCTTCCTCCTCCAGCAGTGCCGCGAACTCCTCCTCGTTGTTCGAGTCCATTGCCGAGCAGACAAATCGCCAAACACCTGGCGGGCGTGGTAGGCGCGCAGCTGCTAGTATCCCCGCCTGCCTGGGTGCATCACCGAAAAGATCGCCCAGGAGCGAGCTGGAGGTTGCCGTGGTGAACCCTGTAGGAACTTGAAGTATGTCCAGAGGGGGGGTGATTAGACTACTTGACCAATTTAAAAACTTAACCTTTTCCCAATTTTAGACTTTGACAGATTTTAGCTATCTTTGGACAAGTCAAGCAATCTTCACACAATTCAAGCAAGCATGCAAAGAGTATATGAGCAGCGGAAATTAAAGCATGCAACTTGCAAGAATGTAAAGGGAAGGGTTTGGAGTATTCAAACGCAATTGGAGACATGGATGTTTTTGTCGTGGTTCCGATAGGTGGTGCTATCGTACAGCCACGTTGATGGAGACTTCAATCCATGAAGGGTAACGGTTGCGCGAGTCCATGGAGGGCTCCACCCACGAAGGGTCCACGAAGAAGCAACCTTGTCTATCCCACCATGGCCGTCGCCCACGAAGGGCTTGCCTCACTAGCGGTACATCTTCACGAAGTAGGCGATCTCCTTGCCCTTACAAACTCCTTGGTTCAATTCCACAATCTTGTGAGAGGCTCCCAAGTGACACCTAGCCAATCTAGGAGACACCACTCATCAAGGAGTAACAAACGGTGCGTTGATGATGAACTCCTTGCTCTTGTGCTTCAAATGATAGTCTCCCCAACACTGAACTCTCTCTCATAGGATTTGGATCTGGTGGAAAGAAGATTTGAGTGGAAAGCAACTTGGGGAAGGCTAGAGATCAAGATTCATATGGTAGGAATGGAATATCTTGGCCTCAACACATGAGTACGTGGTTCTCTCTCAGAACTGGTAAGTTGGAAGTGTAGGTTTGTTCTGATGGCTCTCTCCACGAATGAAGAGGAGGTGGAGGGGTATATATAGCCTCCACACAAAATCTAAGCGTTACACACAATTTACCAAACTCGGTGGGACCGAATCGAGAAACTCGGTCGGACCAATTTAGCAAATCTAGTGACCGTTAGGATTTTTGATGGGACCGACATGCAACTCAGTTGGACCGATATGGTTAGGGTTAGGGCATAACGTAATCTCGGTGAGACCGATTACACAAACTTGGTGAGACCGATTTTGGTAATTAGCTAGCTAACCCGAGAGTTGGTCAGATAAACTCGGTGTGACCGGTTCGCTCTTTTTGGTGAGACCGAAATGTTACGAAAGGGAAACAGAGAGTTTACATTGCAATCTCAGTGGGACCGATCGCTCACTTCGGTTAGATCGAAACGTTACGAAGTGAAATAGAGAGATTACAATCCCATCTCGGTGAGACCGAGATCCCTATCAGTGAGACCGATTTGCCTAGGGTTTGTGGTAGTGGCTATGACATTTGAACTCGGTGCCGCCGGATAGAAAGAATCGGTAGGACCAATTTTGACTTTGGGTTTAGGTCATATGTGGATGTGAGAAAGTAGTTGAGGGTTTTTGGAGCATATCACTAAGCACTTGTAGCAAGAGGCTCATTAAGCAACACCTCATCCCTCCTTGATAGTATTGGCTTTTCCTATAGACTCAATGTGATCTTGGATCACTAAAATGTAAAATGTAGAGTCTTGAGCTTTTGAGCTTGAGCCAATCCTTTGTCCTTAATATTTTGAGGGATCCACTTTCATCATCCATGCCATGCCATTCATTGAGCTTTCCTGAAATATTTGTCTTGGAATAGCATTAGCTCAATGAGCTATATGTTGTTATGAATTACCAAAACCAACTAGGGATAGTTGCACTTTCAATCTCCCCCTTTTTGGCAATTGATGACAACATATAGATCAAAGCTTCGACAAATGATAATAAGATTGAAAAACATCGTCGCTTTGAGAAGTATGTGATAAGCAAGAGCTCCCTCTAAATTTGTGCATAGTTTAAGATTTGCTTTGGACTACAAATGCACAAGGAATTAGGCTCATGGGTTACTCTTCCATGTCACATACATGTTGGTGGAGCGCTCAAAATAGTAAAAATTGAATACATGCACTCATGACCAAGCAAAGTGAATGATCATATAAGGATAAGTAAGATAATATCATCTAACAAGCACAAGTGTAGCTTATGATCAAACACATGATCATCAATGTCTCTCAGATAATAGCATAGTATCTCAAGCAATCAAAAGCAAACAAAGTTCAACCAAGAAGACAAGAGAGAACAAAAGCAAACTCTCTCTCTCTCTCTCTCTCTCAAAGCCTATGATCTATACATTTTTCTCCCCCTTTGGCAACAAGTTACGAAAAAGTTCCTAGAAAATGCATAGTACTATATCGTCTCTCAGGCTTGGTCTTCAGTTGGTGGTGTAGAGATGGCTCCTTGGACGAAGACTTCAGTTGATGTGGATGGAGCTGAAGGAGTTGGTGCTGCAGCTGGTTGCACTGGAACTGTAGCTGGTGCTGATGAAGTGACTCTGGTGTCTGTTACTGGCTCTTTAGCTGATCTCTGAGCTTGAGGCACTCTGGAAAATGCATCTGTAGTTGTCCTGCCCTTCCTCTCCTGCATGCCATCCTGTAGCTGCTCCACAACTGACTGAATCTCAGTTTCTTTGACATCTAAATCATAGAATTTTTGTTCCATGATTCTTTCCAGGCTCTCCTAGTTTTGAGTTAGGGTGGCCAACCCTTTCTCAATCCTCAGAGTTGATGCTATCAAGTAACCAAGCTGGTCTTGCTTGTTCTTCAAAAAGTACTCAGATGCCTCCTCTTGAGTTGGCATCTTGGTAGCCTTCTCTTTCTTTGCTTTCTCCTTCTTCTCTTGAGCTTGTACTGATGATGGTTCATTCTCATTCATCACAACTTGATTGTCCTCAAAGTCTGGATAGAGAACAAAGTGTTCCTTATCCAACAGATATTTTCCTGTGCCCATCTTTGAGTTAATCAACTCCTGAATTTGTGGGGCATATCCACAACTTCTCTTTTGGTCTGCTGCTGTCCTCTTGATAGTCTCAACCATGAGGCTCATGACCTTGAATTTCTGTGTCACATCAAACAAGTGTAGCAAGTTTATAGCATGGCCTCTTATCATGTTGTGGTCACATGACTTGGGCAATAGAGTATGCCTTAGGATCCAGTTGATCGTTGGGAGTCCTGACAGAAGGTAATGTACAGATCCAAATTTATGTGTCTCAACTGCAGCATCTGGGATCTCCTTGTACATATGAGCCATGGAATTGTGATCCATCTTCTTCTTGGCATAGACATCCAAGTCATCTTCCTGCTCCTTGGGTGCATTAATCAGATTTGCCCATTCCTCAATAGTTGATTGGTACCTTGTACCTTCAGACATCCAAACTATCCTGCCATTTGGGTAGAACTGTGATGTGGAGTAGAATTGCATGATGAGCTCATCATTCCACTTTGTGAGCTTCTGCCCAACAAAGTCTGCAACTCCACAAGCAATGAAACTATCTTGCACTCCAGGATAGTGTTCCTCATTCTCCTTCATGTAGGTCCAGTCGACCCACCTCATATCACACACTATAGGCTTCTTGTCCAACAACACTGTCTCATAGAAATCCTGCTGTTCCTTAGTGTGGAACCTGTAGTCAACAACGGTCCTTCTCCTGATAGCATAGGGATCAGACAACCTCCACTATCTGAGCCCTGCATCCTTTCTTAGCTTCATGTTCTCAGCCACAGGATGAGCATCATTGTGGTCTGGAATCTCTGGCTTCGGCTTCTCAACACATGCTCTTCATCTTCTTCTTCCTTAGCAACAGTTTTAGGCACTGGGGCCTTGTTCTTCTCAGCAGCTGGTATGTTCCTGGTATTCCTCTTTGGTGCAATCTTCGGCTTGGAGGCAGCTTTGGGTGCTTCTTTGGGCTTTGATGATGCAGCCCCTGACCTTATAGCATCACCCATCAGCTTTTGTGCCTTGGGTGCTGGTGCAGCAACCTCTTCTTCCTCCTCCTCAGAGTCTCTCCTCATAGAGCGATTGCCAAGAACTTTGGCAGTAGTGGTTCTGACTCTCTTTTTCTTTTTGTCTTGACTAGCAGCTTCATCTTCTGACTCAATAGTAAACTTCATGGTTTCTCCAGTGGCAACCTTCCTGGGTTTGGAAGTGGGAATCCTTCTTGCAGGTGCCTTCTTCCGCACTACTGGCTTAGTGGCTGCAGCTGAACCATATTCTTTCTTGACCACCTTCTTCTTAGAAGTGGCCTCATCCTCAGCTGCCACATAATCTTCATCCTTAGAGTCTGAGGTTCTTTTCTTCCTTGTCCTGGTGGTAGCTTTGGGCAAATTGCTGGGAGTGCTTCTGCTGCCATCATCTGAGGAACTAGAGGGACTAGTGCCCTCACTCATGTGAATCTGCTCTTATGACTTGTTCTGGCTATCACTTTGGTCTGACATGATGCAAACACTGACTGCTGACCCTGTGAATAGTTATAGATGAGATAGAGTGGACGAGCATCACAAAATGCAGAGATTTTTGCAAAAGAATGACTCAAAAACTTAGTTTTAGTTTTCCACAGAGAGCATTTCGGATCAACCGATTTTCAAACTCGGTGATACCGAAGCAGTTTCGGAACCTAAACTAGTGAACTCGGTCAGACCGAGTCATAGTTTGTGGCACCGAGACTGCTAGGGTTTCTAAAGTTCTAAAATCGGTCACACCGATTAGCAATTCTCGGTCAGACCGAGAGTTACTAGTGCAATGGCATTAGCCGAATCAGTGGGACCAAATTTTTCAACTCGGTGGGTCCGAGATGGTTTCGGCGGAAACCTAACCCTAAATTTTCAAATCGCATCTATTCTAAGGATTGTTTTGACTGGATAGAGGTGTTTCAATCGTGGCAAGAATCATAATGAACACAATGTGCTGAGAATCAGACGAGGATAGCACTGTGATCGAGTTCATACCCTAGTTCGGCGATGAACTCGCTACGGCGGCAACGACAGAGATGAAATCCGTTGACGGCGGCGGAGACCAGCGACAAGAGGCGGCTGGCGACGAAGTCGACGATCCGGAGACCTAGAAGGCAGAGCGTGCTATGCGCGGGCGAAGAGGTTTGGAGAAAGTTTTCCAAATTTTTGCCCGTGTGAATATATAGCCCGACCTGTCGGTGTGACCGAGTGGAACGACTCGGTGGCACCGAGATGCATAACTGTTGACAGTTACAGCAACTCGGTGTGACCGAAAACTTCAAATCGGTTTCACCGAGATTGAAAACCTAGATCGACTTAGTGATCTCGGTATGACCAAAATGGAAGAATCGGTCAAACCGAAACGCACAAAGAAGTTTTGGAAGTTTAAGTCTATGACCAATCGGGGACTCTGAGTGCTCCTCACACAGAGTGGTTCGAATCTGACTTGATCAAATTTTGTGATGTAGCATGAATAGAGTTTGAGACGAGAAAAGCATAGATAGCTAGAGAAGGTTCTTAGGCACTCTTGTCCATCCACTTGGCAAAAGGAAAAAGAAACCAATCAATCGAAACAACAACTGGATGTCCTCGAATGAGTAAAATATGCAACCAACATGCTCACACAATAAAATGGCAAATGAAATATGTGGCAAATCATGCACAACCAATTCTAGCATCTATCAAACAATTGGCGATGACTAGGTCATCTATATATGAGTATATTGACTTAGGAGTCAAATGAGAACATTTGATCATAGGTCATATTCATCGTTTAAGCTCAAGTGGGGTTACCACTTTTACATAATGCATCGATGTGTTACATCATTAGAGTTGCTTTGACTCAATTCTTAGAGTTAAGCTCCCCCTAGATGTGAGATTCCCCCTTATAGGGATGAACTAACCTTGGGTTTTGTCGATGATGACTTCATGTAGGTGTTGAAGATGTGGATGCTCAATGTTGATGTAGATCATTTGGAGCAATCCTTTGGAGTGAGTTGCACTTTCAATACCTACATGGGTTAGTCCCACAAGGAACATGCAAGAATATCCATAGACATAGAGTGATGCACACACAAGATGATGTCCATGAAAACATTAGGTTACCTTGTCCCTTGCCTTACCAACATGAGGGTTTGTGACTCCTTGAACTAGTGCAAGATATGGAAGTTGATTGCACTTGTCCTTGCCATAATGATATGAGTGAAGAATGTTGGCAGAGTCACCCTCAAGAACACTCTAGTTCTTCTTCTTCGAGATCCACATCATCTTGATGGGAATCCTTGGAGTTGTAGTTGTACTTGATGAAGTAGAACTTGATGTAGCCTTGGGAACCCACTTGACCAAGGCCTTAGGTGCTTCTTCAAATGCATCAATCTTCTCTTGAAGCTTGTCCTTGCCTTTGTTCTTGTGGTCTTGTGGTGGAAGATCATCTTGTGCTTGTGTTCCCTTGAAGGAAGTAGGATCATACTTCTCTTGTTGAGGAACAAACTTCGTCTTGGGGTATTGATCTTCTTCCCACTCAACTCCATTGGCATTGAACTTTCATTCAAAACCAACACCTTGATTCTTCCGTGCCTTCCTTGGTTGCGCATAATTTCTCAATTGCTTACTCCTCGCAAGGCTCTTGTATACACCTTTCTACAATTCCTTCAATAAGCTATTTTCTTGCTCAAGTGTAACTTGGCTAAGAGAATCATTAGTGGAATCAAGAGAACTACTAGAAGCAACAATATTGGATTTAGCATTATTATTGTTACTACTAGAGGAAGAATCTTTCTTGTTCTTGTTACTAGACTTGACTTGAGGCATGTAAGTAGATAGGAGTAAACGCTTGGCAATGTAAGAAGAACTTTTCTTATGGATATCATCATTGATTGCCTTTAAGAACTCATGCTCTTGCTCAAGATTGAGCTTTTCAAAGCGTAACTTCTCATGAGCCCTTAAAAGTTCTTGATGATCTTCGAAGATAATTTCATGAGCTAACTTAAGAGTGTTTAGTTCTTTAGTTAGAAGCTCAATCTTCTCCTTATCATTGTCATTCGTTTTATCTTGATTAGCATGATTAATTGACGTTTCATCATAGTATTCATTACTAGAGTTGTCAATAAGTAAATCATCATCACCTAACAAGTCATCTTCATCACTATTAAAATCAACATACTCGGGGTGTGTTACCTTAGGACCTTTGGCCATGAAGCATCTTCCAATTCCTTCATTTGGTGAATCAAATCGTCGAGGAGTTGGTTGACACAAGTGCTAGACCGGCAACACCTTCATCTTGAGTATATTCGGAGTTGGAGTGATAGCTTCTCTCAGAGTGATTGTCGGAGTCGGAGCCGGATACCCATTCACCAATATGAGCTTGATGTCTTCGTTTTGTGTAGCTCTTTGATGACTTGTCCTTCCTTTCCGAATCCTTGCTTCTCCGTGAGGGTCTTCGTTCATAACGATCATCTCTACTCCTTCTCTCTCTTGGTGGTGACTCTTCTCTTCTACTTCTTCTTTTTTGAGAACCTTCTCTTCTTTTGTAGGGTGCCGTACACTCATTGGAATAGTGTCCGGGTCTCCCACAATTGTAGCAATTGCGCTCTCGACTAGAAGATCTTTTGTCATTGTAGGACCTTGACTTAGAGCTTCTTTCTTTGCTTCTACTCTTGTAGAATTTGTTGAAGTTCTTCACCATTAAGCTCAATTCTTCATTGAAGGTTTGTTTCTCACTTGATGATGTGGGGGCTTCACATGAGGCTTTGTAAGCACCACTTGACTTGTTGTGAAGTTCCTCCTTATCCTTGAGTGACATCTCATGAGCAAAAATTCTTCCAATGACTTCCGTTGGCTTGAGATCTTTGTAATTCGGCATCATTTGGGTCAATGTGCACACGGTATCATACTTTCCATCCAATGCTCTTAGGATCTTCTTGATGATGAATCTGTCGGTCATCTCTTTACTTCCTAAGCCGACAATCTCATTTGTGATAAGAGCAAGCCTAGAGTACATTTCAGCGACACCTTCACCATCCTTCATTTTGAACTTGTCAAGCTGACTTTGGAGTACATCCAACTTGGATTCCTTGACGAAGTCGGTACCTTCATGCATATCAATCAAAGTATCCCAAATTTCCTTAGCATTCT
Organism: Aegilops speltoides; assembly: GCA_021437245.1. Lineage (NCBI taxonomy): Eukaryota > Viridiplantae > Streptophyta > Magnoliopsida > Poales > Poaceae > Aegilops > Aegilops speltoides. The sequence goes on along the minus strand of CM038147.1, from coordinate 359,222,457 downwards.
CAAGACGGCTGATTTTGTTGAATTCTTCGGGGCACAAGCCATTGAAGAGGATATCACAAGCTTGAGCGTTGTATTGCAGCATCTTCAATTCATCCGCACTAGCTTCACGGTTCGGCTCTCTCCCATCAAAGAATTCACCTTGCAAGCCAATACACACAATATCCCAAACGGCGGGGTTATGTCCGAGAATATGCATTTTCATCTTATGCTTCCAACTAGCAAAATTAGTTCCATCAAAGTAAGGACCTTTGCGGTGATAATTTCCCTCGCTAGACGCCATACTCTCCTAGGTTGTGAAACCAAGGCTATGACCACCAAAATCTATGGAAATCAAAGCAAATGGAGACCAAAGCTCTGATACCACTTGTAAGACCTTGAAGTATGTCTAGAGGGGGGGGTGATTAGACTACTTAACCAATTTAAAAACTTAACCTTTTCCCAATTTTAGACTTTGGCAGATTTTAGCTATCTTTGGACAAGTCAAGCAATCTTCACACAATTCAAGCAAGCATGCAAAGAGTATATGAGCAGCGGAAATTAAAGCATGCAGCTTGCAAGAATGTAAAGGGAAGGGTTTGGAGGATTCAAACGCAATTGGAGACACGGATGTTTTTGTCGTGGTTTCGATAGGTGGTGCTATCGTACATCCACGTTGATGGAGACTTCAACCCACGAAGTGTAACGGTTGCGCGAGTCCACGGAGGGCTCCACCCACGAAGGGTCCACGAAGAAGCAACCTTGTCTATCCCACCATGGCCGTCGCCCACGAAGGACTTGCCTCACTAGCGGTAGATCTTCATGAAGTAGGCGATCTCCTTGCCCTTACAAACTCCTTGGTTCAACTCCACAATCTTGTCAGAGGCTCCCAAGTGACACCTAGCCAATCTAGGAGACACCACTCTCCAAGAAGTAACAAATGGTGCATTGATGATGAACTCCTTGCTCTTGTGCTTCAAATGATAGTCTCCCCAACACTCAACTCTCTCTCATAGGATTTGGATCTGGTGTAAAGAAGATTTGAGTGGAGAGCAACTTGGGGAAGGCTAGAGATCAAGATTCATATGGTAGGAATTGAATATCTTGGCCTCAACACATGAGTAGGTGGTTCTCTCTCAGAACTGGTAAGTTGGAAGTGTTGGTTTGTTCAGATGGCTCTCTCCACGAATGAAGAGGAGGTGGAGGGGTATATATAGCCTCCACACAAAATCTAACCGTTACACACAATTTACCAAACTCGGTGGGACCGAATCGAGAAACTCGGTCGGACCAATTTAGCAAATCTAGTGACCATTAGGATTTTCGCTGGGACTGACATGCAACTCGGTAGGACCGTTATGGTTAGGGTTAGGGAATAACGTAATCTCGCTGAGACCGATTACACAAACTCGGTGAGACCGATTTTGGTAATTAGCTAACCAGAGAGTTGGTCGGGTACACTCGGTGGGATCGATTCGCTCTTTTCGGTGAGACCGAAATGTTACGAAAGGGAAACAGAGAGTTTACATTGCAATCTCGGTGGGACCGATCGCTCACTTCGGTTAGACCGAAATGTTATGAAGGGAAATAGAGAGAATACAATCCCATCTTGGTGAGACTGAGATCCCTATCGGTGAGACCGATTTGCCTAGGGTTTGTGGCAGTGGCTATGACATTTGAACTCGGTGGCGCCGGATAGAAAGAATCGGTAGGACCGATTTTGACTTTGGGTTTAGGTCATATGTGGATGTGAGAAAGTAGTTGAGGGTTTTTGGAGCATATCACTAAGCACTTGTACAAGAGGCTCATTAAGCAACACCTCATCCCTCCTTGATAGTATTGGCTTTTCCTATAGACGCAATGTGATCTTGGATCACTAAAATGTAAAATGTAGAGTCTTGAGCTTTTGAGCTTGAGCCAATCCTTTGTCCTTAATATTTTGAGGGATCCACTTTCATCATCCATGCCATGCCATTCATTGAGCTTTCCAGAAATATTTGTCTTGGAATAGCATTAGCTCAATGAGCTATATGTTGTTATGAATTACCAAAACCACCAAGGGATAGTTGCACTCTCAAACCCCCTCTTTTCCGGCAGGGGAAATGGCCTTTCTAGTGGCGGTGGGTAGTAGGCGGCACCAGGATTGGCATGGCGGTGGAAGGGGGCGTGCGCACGGGGGGCGAATCTGGACGTGCAAAATACCTTTTCTCCTGATAGTGGTGGCCTAGGCATGGATTTTCCTTCCGCCAGAGCCCCCAAACAGCCCCCAGTGCGTTGGGTTCGCCTGGGATCGCCGGGACCAAACAAATGGGCTGAACCGGCGATATACGACATCCTGGGGTTTTTTTTGCCCCCGGCACAAAAAAACTCGCCCTGGGGGCCTGTTGGGGGCGCGAGTGGAGATGCTCTAAGATAGCTAACGAACATGGGAAATGTTTTTTTCGAACGGATGGCTATATAAAATCTAAGTAGTAGTAAGTGAAGAAGGTTACCTTTTAAACTGAAGCCCCTCCCCCCACCCTAACCTGCCGCCATGTCCCTTCCATCATGCCAGCTGCAGAGGTCCCTGTAGGTGAACCTCATGTTGCCATGATGGATTACCAAGTTGTGCTCTCCTTTCTTCAGCATCACTGAGAGTGCTCCTCAATTGGGGCGCCACAGACCCATTCAAACATAGTATGGGTCTTCGACAAGGGGACCTTCTCTCCCTGGCATTGTTCATGCTTGCCATTGACCATCTACATTATATCCTCAACAAAGCAACTTCCCAAGGCCTCCTACATCCCATCCATGGTCATGTAGCAACCATTCGTGCTTCGCACTATGCTAACAATGCAGCTATCTTCATGGTTCCGGTCAAAGAAGACATTAAATTCTTGAGTGCCACGCTAAAATCTTTTGGCGAGGTCACAGACTGTAGGATCGAAAGTATGTCTAAAGGGGGGGGTGATTAGACTACTTGACAATATAAAAATTCTGCCTTTTGACAAAGAACAGTTTTTGGCAGATTCACAATTATGATAAAGTCAAGCATCACCCTACACATGCAATTCTAGAGTATAGGCAGCGGAAAGTAAATTGCACATGTAGTAAAGAGAGGTGGAGAAGAGCAAACGCAATTTTGGAGACGCGGAGATTTTTCTCGTGGTTCCGATAGGTGGTGCTATCGTACTTCCACGTTGATGGAGACTTCAACCCACGGAGGGTAACGGCTGCGAGAGTCCACGGAGGGCTCCACCCACGAAGGGTCCACGAAGAAGCAACCTTGTCTATTCCATCATGGCCTACGCCCACGGAGGGCTAGCCTTACTCGGGGTAGATCTTCACGAAGTAGGCGATCTCCTTGCCCTTACAAACTTCTTGGTTCAACTCCACATCTCGACGGAGGTTCCCAAGCGACACCTAACCAATCTAGGAGACACCACCCTCCAAAAGGTAATAGATGTTGTTGATGATGATGAACTCCTTGCTCTTGTGCTTCAAATGATAATCTCCGCAACACTCAACTCTCCTCACTGATTTGGCTGTGGTGGAAGAAAGGATTGAGTGGAAAGCAACTTGGGAAGGCTAGAGATCAAGCTTCATATGGTGGGAGTGGAGCAACTTGATCTCAACACAAGGGTAGGTAGTTCTCTTCTCAGAAATGTAAGGTAGGAGTGGTAGTTCTTTCTGATGGCTCTCTCCACGAATGAAGAGGGGGTGGAGGGGTATTTATAGCCTCCACACAAAATCCAACCGTTACACACATTTGAGCAATCTCGGTGGGACCAAAGTTGACAACTCGGTGAGACCGAAAGTTCAAATCATGTGAACGTTGGGATTTTTGGTGGGACCGAAAATACAATCTCGGTTAGTCCGATTCGTGCAAAGACAAGAGCTTGCCAATCTCGGTGAGACCGACTTCATCATCTCGGTGACACCGATTTGATGATGTATGTTCTGAAGCTTGGCAACTCAAATTTCGGTGAGACCGAGTTCAGAATCGAAAAATCCGAGATTTCTAGGGTTTGGCTTTATGGCTGAGGTGGTTCATCTCGGTGTGACTGAGTTTGGAATATCGGTGGGACCGAGATTACTTATGAGTGTATATGGCGGTGAAAGTTCTTGATAGTTTAGGAGATGTATCACTAAGCACTTGAGCAACCAGATCATCATCATAACCTCATCCCCTTTAATAGTATTGGCTTTCCTATGGACTCAATGTGATCTTGGATCACTAAACCAAAAATGGAGTCTTGAGCTTTTGCCAATGCTTGCCTTAGCATTTTGAGGGATCCACTTCTTCATCCTTGCCATACCCTTATCTTGAACTTTCTCAAATGATTCTCAAGTAACTATTAATTCAATGATATATATGTTGTTATTAATTACCAAAACCACCCGGGATTAGTTGCACTTTCAATCTCCCCTTTTGGTAATTGATGACAACATATAGATCAAAGCTTCGACAAAGGATATAATCAATGAATAATATTGTCGCTTTGAGAAGTATGTGATAAGCAAGAGCTCCCCTAAATTTGTGCATTATTTAAGATTTATGTTTGAATGCAAATGCACAATCGATTAGGATCATGGGTCACTCTTCCATGTCACATACATCTTGGTGGAGCGCACAAAATGATAAGAATGAACAGCATGCACCCAATCACCAAGACATGAGTAAATGGTCGTACAAGATAGGAATAGCATATGATAAGCATTAAGCACACATTAAAGCATAGTATGACCAAGCACTCATTAAGGTAGAATCAAACGAGTATCAAACACATGAATGTCTCGAAAACCAAAAGTATCTCAAAGAAACCGCAAAAGAACGAAGAGCAAAAGCGCAAAGACAACAAAGACTCTCGCTCGAAGTCCTATGATCTATACAATTTCTCCCCTTTGGCAACAAGTTACCAAAAGTTCAAAAGGCATAGAGCTAAGCGCCCTTTGGGGACTCACTGGCGGCTCCGTGCAGGTTGATGTCGGAGTGGATATGACAAGATCGGTGAAGACTTGGTGATGTCAGTCTTTGGAGGAGTGGTCACCGAGCCGAGCTGGGAGTAGGTTTGGAACTGTGGAGGTGCCAAGCTGTAGTCCCGTGTCGATCCATCGAATAGCAGTGATCGGGTCCTGTGGGAACCGGCGATCTGCTGATAAGCATCTGGACTAAGTCATCCCGCATCTCACGATAAGCTCTTCCTTCTCCCGCTTTGCTTCCTCAATGTCGCCTCAAGCTTGTTGACAATATCCTTGCACTTGATCCACTTCACATCCAGAGCGTGGATCTTGTCTTCAACAATCCTCTCTAGGCTCTCCGAGACTGCATAATGCTGGCCAGCGTTGTTCAATCCTTTGGGTAGCTTCAAGAATTTGCTCTCTGAAGCTCTTTGGTTTAGCTGCTTCTTTGCTGCTTCCTTGTCGACTTTGGCTTTCTTGGCAGCTTCAATCTTGGCTTGACCTTCAATCGATGTTGGATCCTCCTCATCCATCACAACAACATTGTCTTCATGCTCAGGCTGCAACGGTAAATGTGCTCTATCCAACAAGAATGTGCCCGTGCCAAACTTGGCATTGATAAGCATCTGAATCATGGGCAAATCCACACGACCTTTTCTCGTCACCGCAGTCCTCTTAATGGTTTCTACCATCAAGTCCATCACCTTGAAAGGTGCTTTCTCATCAAGTATGTGCAGCATGTTGATAGAGTATCCTCGATCATGCGATGATCTCCGGACTTGGGCATCAAGGTATGCCTCAAAATGGTATTGGTGGTAGGTAGGCCTGCCTGGAGATAGTAAACTGAGCCGAGCTTCCAGATTCCCAAATCCTTTGTGGAACCTCTTTGTACATGTTCTTCATGGATTCATGATTCTTCTTTGGAATCCCATATACATCAATATCATCATCTCGTTGCCCGAGCATTCAGAATTTCTGCCCATTCTTCAACAGATGAAGAAAATCTTTGACCTTCACCATCCACACAATCCTTCCATCAAGGTAGAAATGAGCTGTGGCATAGAATTGCATAATCATCTCATCGTTCCAATTTGTCAATTTCTGACCTACAAAGTTTGCAACACCACAAGCAGTGAAACTTTCATGCACATGTGGAAAGAAATCTCTGTGCTCTTATTTGTCAATGTACTTCCAAATAACATATCGTGTGTCTGCGATTATGGGCTTCTTGTCCATCAAGATCGTCTCATAGAAGTCCTGCTGCTCTCCGTGTGAAATCTGGGATCTACAGAGTTCTTCTCCTCACGGCATATGGGTCGATTGTCTCCATAGCCCGAGACCTCTATCTTTCCTTGCCTTCATATCCTCGGCTTGAGGATGAGCATCATTATGTAGTGGCAGTTTTTGACGAAGTTTCAAAGAAGCTGGTCCTTCACCATCCGACTCAGCTGGTGGCATATCATCTTTGTTCTTTTCAGACGCTGGAATGTTCCCTGTTGTCTTCTTAGGCTTGGCAAGCAGGCTTTCTTTGGAGCTGCCTTAGCTGGAGCAGATTGCTTGGGCTTTGAAGTGGCTCCACTTTAATGGCATCACCCATGAGCTTAGGCTTCGAGGAGGCTGGGGTGCTTCCTCATCCTCATCTTCTGCTGCTGCATCATCATGCACTAATCTCTTTCTCTTGGAAGTTTTCTTCACTTTGCTTGCAGCTGCCTCTCCCAAATTCAGCTTCTTAGCAACTGTTGACTGCTTGACTTTGCTGGTGCCGTTCTTAGTTTGTTGACCTTGTAGCTCTTTGGCAACAACTTTCCTCTTAGGCTTTGAGGTGACCTCTTCCTCAACAACGAAATCTGAGTCTTCATTATCTGAGTTCCTCTTCTTTCTGGCTCTGGTGGCTGCAGGAGGCAAACCACTTGGTGTACTCCTCTCACCATCATCTGATGAGCTGCTGGGATCGGGACTAGTGCCCGCCTCGAATATCTGCAATGGGTGTCTCGACCTGTTCCGACTATCTTTGGCATCCGACATGGTGACAACTTTGTGAATAGATAAGGTGTAGGCAGAGAAGAAGAGTCATCACAAATTGCGAAGTTTTTGCAAAAAATGAGTTCAAATTCTAGTATTAGGTTTTCACAGAAGACATTTCGGTCGATCGAGTTTAAGATTCGTGAATCCAAGTGTTTAAACAGAGCTTTACACCACTTTCGGTTGGACGAAGTGGGTTTCGATCTGCCGAAAACACTAGGGTTTCACAGAATCCTCATTTCGTCACACCGATTTGCACAACTCGTTGGACCGAAGGTGCGATGGAATGGCCATAGGCCAAATCGGTCATACCGAAGTGTAAAATCGGTCTCACCGAGATGTGTTCGCGGAAACCTAACCCTAAAACTTTTACTCGAATCTAGTCCAAACGAACTAATCTGGTGTACAGGAAGATTTCAATCGTGGCAAGATTCTAGGCAAACCAAACGTGCATTGAATCGGAGATGGGAGCACGAGTGGGATCAAAACTCACCCTAACTTGGTGGAGTTTTCACGGCGGCAACGGCTCGGAGGAGATGTCCGCTGACGGCGACGGAGACCGAGGCGAGGGCGCGACAAAGCGATTTACGGCGATGATCCGGAGACCAAGGCGACGGCAGCAAGGGTGTGGGGAGAAGCGTTTGAAGGAGAAATCAACGCTGCGCCCTCGGAGTATATATACCCTTTGCTGTCGGTGGGACCGAGTTGTAAAACTCGGTGGCACCGAGATGGATAACTGCTGGCAGTTATGCACTTCGGTCACGCCGAAAATCACAACTCGGTTTCACCGAGGTGAAAACCTAGATCAGTCTAAATGCTTTCGGTTCGACCGAGTTTGAGTGAGTTGGTCTGACCGAAATCACTTAGAAGGTTTTGGAAGTTAGCCTTTGACGGATCGGTGGCTCGAAGTGCTCCTCACCCGAGGGTCGAAAATGACTTGTTCAAAATTTGTGATGTAAGCATGAATAGAATTTGAGACAAGAAAGCATAGATAGCTAGGGGAGGTACTTAGGCATTCTTGTCCATCCATTTGGTCAGAAAAATCAAAACGGCCAAAACAACAAATGGATGTCCTCGAATGGATAGAATCATGCATCCAACATGCTCACACAATAAGATAGCAAATGAAATATGTGTCAAACATGCACAAGCAAAACTCTAGCTACTATCACACAATTTGTCGATGACTAGGTCATCTTTCTATGAGTATATTGACTTAGGAGCCAAATGAGAACGTTTGATCATAGGTCATACTCATCGTTTAAGCACAAGTGGGGTTACCACTTTTACATAAAGCATTGATGTGTTCACATCATTTGAAGATGCTTTAGCTTAATTTTTTTGAGCAAAGCTCCCCCTAGATGCGAGAACCCCTTTTAAAGGGTCAAACTAACCTTGGGTTGTCGTAGAAGACTTCATGTAGATGTTGAAGATGTGGACGCTCAATGTTGATGAAGATCATCAAGAGTTGGGAGCAATCCTTTGGATTCGGGCACTTTCAATACCTACATGGGTTAGTCCCACAAGGAACAAACAAGGATATCCATGGACATAGATTGAAGTTCACAATAGATGATGTCCATGAAAGCAATGATTACCTTGTCCCTTGACTTACCAACAAGAGGGTTTGTGACTCCATGAACTAGTGCACAATGTGGGAGTTGATTGCACAAGTTTTTGCCAAAATGAATGTGAGTGAAGTATGTTGGCGGAGTCACCCTCAAGAACTCTCTAGTTCTTCTTCTTCGGGATCCACATCATCTTGATGGGAATCCTTGGGGTTGTAGTTGAGCTTGACGAAGTAGAACTTGACGTTTCCTTGGGAACCCACTTGACCATGGCTTGAGGTGCTTCAACAAATGCATCAATCTCCTCTTGAAGCTTGTCCTTGCCTTTTAGCTTGTGGTCTTGTGGTGGAAGGTCATCTTGTGCTTGTTCCACATTGGAAGAAGTAGGATACTTCTCCTTTTGAAGAACAAACTGTGGAGTAGGATATTGACCTTCTTCCCATTCAACACCCTTGGCGTTGAACTTTCGCTCAAAACCAATTCCTTGATTCTTCCGGTGCCTTCCTTGCTTTGAACAATTTCTCAAAGTTCTTGCTTCGGCAAGACTCTTGTAGACACCTTTCTCTATAATCCCTTTCAATAAACTATTTTCTTGCTCAAGTGTAACTTGGCTTGAAATATTGTTAGTGGAATCAAGAGAACTACTAGAAGCAACAACATTGGATTTAGCATGGTTATTGTTACTACTAGAGGAAGAATTTTTCTTATGCTTGTCATGCTTGATCTTAATGGGTGGCAAGAAATTAGACAAGAGAAGTCGTTTGGCAAGATATGAAGAACTCTTCTTTCGAAGATCGTCATTGATTGCTTTTAGAAACTCATGTTCTTGCTCGAGAGTGAGCTTCTCGAAGCGTAGCTTCTCATGAGATCTTAGGAGCTCTCTATGATCTTCTTGAGTTGTTTCATGAGCTAACTTAAGAGTGTTTAGTTCTTTAGTTAGACGCTCAATCTCCTTCATAGCATTGTCATTCGACTCTTCTCGACTATAAAGACTACTAGCATGTTCATCATTACTAGGTTCACTAGATTTATCATGTAAGAGCTCATCTTCACCAAGCAAGTCATCCTCATCACTATCAAAGTCAATGAATTCAGGGTGTGATACCTTGGGGCCTTTAGCCATGAAGCATCTTCCAATTCCCTCATTTGGTGAATCAAATAAGTCGAGGAGTTGGAGTTGGAGGATACGAGAGCAAGACCGCAACACCTTCATCTTGACTGTAGTCGGAGTTGGAGTGATAGCTTCTTCGGATTGATTGTCTGAGTCGGAGCCGAGACCCATTCACCTACATGAGCTTGATGTTTTCTTCTTGTGTAGCTCCTTGATGACTTGTCTTTCCTCTCCGAATCCTTGCTTCTCCGAGAGGGTCTTCGCTCATAACGATCATCTCTACTCCTTCTCTCTTTCCGAGGTGACTCATCTCTTGAGCTTCTTCTTCTTGGAGATTCTTCTCTTCTCTTGTGGGGAGCCAGACACTCATTTGAGTAGTGTCCGGTCTTCCACAATTGTAGCAGATTCGATCACGACTAGAAGATCTCTTTTCATCATATGATCTAGACTTTGAGCTTCTCTCTTTGCCTCTACTCTTGTAGAATTTGTTGAAGTTCTTGACCATTAGGCTTATCTCTTCATTGGAAACCAACTTGTCACTTGAGGTTGTGGGAGCATCACTTGTGGCTTTGTAAGCACCACTTGACTTGTTGTGAAGCTCTTCCTTATCCTTAAGTGTCATCTCATGAGCAACAATTCTTCCAATGACTTGGTTGGCTTGAGATTCTTGTAGTTTGGCATCATTTGGATCAAAGTGCACACGGTGTCATACTTTCCATCCAAAGCTCGAGAATCTTCTTGATGATGAATCGGTCGGTCATTTCTTCGCTTCCTAAGCCGGCAATCTCATTTGTGATGAGAGCAAGCCTAGAGTACATTTCAGCGACTCCTTCACCTTCCTTCATCTTGAACTTGTCAAGTCGACCTTGAAGAACATCTAGCTTTGATTCCTTCACGGACTCGGTACCTTCGTGCATTTCAACCAAAGTATCCCAAATCTCTTTTGCATTCTCAAGACGGCTGATTTTGTTGAACTCCTCGGGACACAAGGCATTGAAGAGAATGTCACAAGCTTGAGCATTGTTTTGCAACATCCGCAACTCTTCCGCTAGAAGCCGCGATCCGAACTTTTCCTTCCTCAAGAATTCACCTTGCATACCAACACAAATAATGCCCCATGCGGCTGGGTTATGGCCAAGAATATGCATTTTCATTTTATGCTTCCAACTAGCAAAATTTGTACCATCAAAGTAAGGACCTCTTTAAAATTACCCTCACTAGACGCCATACTCTCCTAGGTTGTGAAACCAAGCTTATGGAGTCCAATGCAATGGAAACCAATACAATGGAGACCAAAGCTCTGATACCACTTGTAGGATCGAAAGTATGTCTAGAGGGGGGGTGATTAGACTACTTGACAATATAAATTTTTTGCCTTTTGACAAAGAACAGTTTTTGACAGATTCACAATTATGATCAAGTCAAGCATCACCCTACACATGCAATTCTAGAGTATAGGCAGCGGAAAGTAAATTGCACATGTAGTAAAGAGAGGTGGAGAAGAGCAAACGCAATTTTGGAGACGCGGAGATTTTTCTCGTGGTTCCGATAGGTGGTGCTATCGTACTTCCACGTTGATGGAGACTTCAACCCACGGAGGGTAACGGCTGCGAGAGTCCACGGAGGGCTCCACCCACGAAGGGTCCACGAAGAAGCAACCTTGTCTATTCCATCATGGCCACGCCCACGGAGGGCTAGCCTTACTGTGGTAGATCTTCACGAAGTAGGCGATCTCCTTGCCCTTACAAACTTCTTGGTTCAACTCCACATCTCGACGGAGGCTCCCAAGCGACACCTAACCAATCTAGGAGGCACCACCTCCAAAAGGTAATAGATGTTGTTGATGATGATGAACTCCTTGCTCTTGTGCTTCAAATGATAATCTCCCCAACACTCAACTCTCCTCACTGATTTGGCTGTGGTGGAAGAAAGGATTGAGTGGAAAGCAACTTGGGAAGGCTAGAGATCAAGCTTCATATGGTGGGAGTGGAGCAACTTGATCTCAACACAAGGGTAGGTAGTTCTCTTCTCGTAAATGTAAGGTAGGAGTGGTAGTTCTTTCGATGGCTCTCTCCACGAATGAAGAGGGGTGGAGGGTATTTATAGCCTCCACACAAAATCCAACCGCTACACACATTTGAGCAATCTCGGTGGGACCGAAGTTGACAACTCGGTGAGACCGAAAGTTCAAATCATGTGAACGTTGGGATTTTCGTGGGACCGAAAATACAATCTCGGTTAGTCCGATTAGTGCAAAGACAAGAGCTTGCCAATCTCGGTGAGACCGACTTCATCATCTCGGTGACACCGATTTGATGATGTAAGTTCTGAAGCTTGGCAACTCAAGTTTCGTGAGACCGAGTTCGAATCGGAAAATCCGAGATTTCTAGGGTTTGGCTTTATGGCTGAGGTGGTTCATCTCGGTGTGGTGAGTTTGGAATATCGGTGGGACCGAGATTACTTATGAGTGTATATGGCGGTGAAAGTTCTTGATAGTTTAGGAGATGTATCACTAAGCACTTGAGCAACCAGATCATCATCATAACCTCATCCCCTTTTAATAGTATTGGCTTTCCTATGGACTCAATGTGATCTTGGATCACTAAACCAAAAATGGAGTCTTGAGCTTTTGCCAATGCTTGCCTTAGCATTTTGAGGGATCCACTTCTTCAGTCCTTGCCATACCCATATCACTGAACTTTCTGAAATGATTCTCAAGTAACTATTAGTTCAATGATATATATGTTGTTATTAATTACCAAAACCACCCGGGGATTAGTTGCACTTTCACAGACTCTTGTGGCGCCCATCCAATGTGACAACATTGACCTTGACAACTTCCTTCAATCCTTCCCCTCAGCCTAAACCACATTTCTTATGAGATATTTGGGGCTACCACTTCAGTCAAGTCACTAAGCTAAAGAGAAACCATTTGTAGTACCTCAAAGACAAGATTGTGGGGAAGCTTGCACCTTGGCATGGAAAGCACGTGGCCACTCCTGGGTGCATCGTTCTGGTCAAGTATGTTCTCACGGTGATTGTCACATACCATCTCACGCCGCTTGACTTGCCACTTGAAGTGAAGAAAAATGACACTATGCGGCGTGCGTATCTTTTGCTTGTTGTGACAAGGTCCCGGGTGACAAGTGTTAGGTAAACTGGGAGACGATATGGAAGACCAACACTATGGCAGCTTGGGTATTCTCAACCTCGAGAAATTTTCTTCAGCGCTCTGCCTCCGCTGGCTTTGGTACGAATGGGCCGAACCCTAAGGAAGTGCCCTAGCCTAGGATGCTCGTGCACTCCCAAGGACTGTGATATGTTTGTTGTTGCCACAAGATTGATGGGTGGGGACGAAAAAATGGCCAAATTTTGGGGATCCCTGTGGTTGGAGGGGCTTAGATTGATGGATATTGTGCCCAAGATTTTTGAGTTGTCCTGCAAGAAGTCCTGTTCGGTGAGGAAGGTGTTGATGGACAATAAGTGATTACCAAAATCAATATTCAGCAAGGCATCTCTCCCGCCCACATCCAGGAAGTGTCTATCCTTTGGAAAGGTTCTCCCCTCACTGATGGGGTTCGAGATTCAATTACTTAGAAGCTCTTTGTTGATGGCAAGTACTCTGCGTTCACTACTTACAAGGCATAATTTGAGGACCTCACCATCTCAACCATACCACCAACCATTTGGATGGGTTGCCCTCCCTCCCCCCCCCATAGAGTGAAAGTTCTTCCCTTGGTTAGTCTTAGAAAATAGGATTTGGACAGCTGACAGACTACACCATCGAAGATGGCCAAACTGCGGTCTTTGCCCTCTTTGCAAACAAGCTCCTGAGTCCGATGTGTACCTCCTCTCCCAGTGCCGCTTCATGACTCGTATTTGGACTGGGATCGCCAACTTGCTAGGCCTACTCGAGAGGTTGGTGGATCGATACAGTGAATAAGACAGACCGCATAGGAAGGCTTCCAACATGGATGGTGATGTAACCTTTGATAGGATTTGAACCATCTTAAGATATAATTTTTAAAAAATTGTTGTAAAACGATATCTTGCTTTTGGTGACGTTGAGTGTTCTTGTTGTGTAAATCATACTATGGAGAAGTCGTGGCATTTGCTCAGTACAGTTTTATCACCTCGATATATCCATTGAATGAAAATGTCTTTTATCAAAAAAAACTTTTACGTATCCAACACAACAAACAACATATTGTGTAACAGTTGGTAAAACTGGATGATTGATATGACCTTTCATGGAACATAAAAATGTATTGCTTGAACAATCCGAATATCATGCGTAGTGTGCGGTTGTTAGAATATCCATGAAAATAGGAAACGTTACATTAACTATTATGTGTTTGGCAACGGTCTAGACACCAGCAGAAAGCCCCCTTGTTTGCGTCCGGTTAGCGGGGTTTCAGACATCTGGACCGGTCTACAGACCGATGGATACCATGTTGCGTCTGGACTGAGTGGTCTGGACGGTTTCGGGCGATTTGAGGGTCCGCGTTGATGATGCCCTAACTAGTTCATTATTTCCTGGAAAAAAGTGTAACTATTATATTATCACGTTGAAAGGTATTTTTACGGGTTAAACTAGATTATATTGTTTAAATCATGGAGTCACATTCGTTTTGATAGATATTACATAAGCCATCAGGACCAGAGCCCAACCATATGGCAGTACGAAGAGAGGTGCAGACATATTGAGCCATGTAGTGCGCAACACCATTGCCTCCACATTTAACATGCATGATTCGATGTTCTCATCCTTCATTCAGACTCCTCTTCGTCTCCTCTACAAGTGTTGCCACCGGTGATCGATTAAGTCTATCCTCTTGAAGAAAAGGCACATCTTGCAGACTATCAGACTCAATGATTAGCGGCCTGTCAGACCAATCCATAGCGAGATTAACCCCCTCCTTACACGATGCCATCTCCGCCTCCAGTGCAGATGAACATGATAGAAGGAATCTGCTAGCAGAGCAAATGACTACACCAGCTTCATCTCTTAGAACCATGCCCGTCCCACAAACGCCCTGCCCTGGTATATATGACCCATCAACATTCAACTTTACCCAGCCTAGGGAAGGAAACTGCCACCGTTCCACAGTTGTCGGATTTGCTGTCTTGCTAATTTGAGGCATTCTGCTGCTAACGTCAATCACCATTTTCCCTTTTGCAGTGTCACTTGATGGATACTACCTAATACACAACAAGGACTCCGTGTAGCTATTCAGGAATTAGCGTGAGCTCTCCACCGGTGGTGCCGACTTCTGATGTGTAACCTCAATTTTGCAATGCCATGCCCTCCAGAAGGTCATGAGAACTACCATCCACTCCATCTCTGTGCATCGCTCTAGTAGGTGCAATAGCCACTTAGGTCCGGTATTCTGAAAGTTCCGTAGCTTTGCTGATGTCCAAGACACCCGCATCGACTCCCATAGCGCACGAGCCATTGGACAACTGCAGACAACATAGAACGTGTCATGTGGTTCAATACCACCAATGGTAGAAATGTCAGCTTTCTCGATGTGCCGGTTGAATTTATTTTTGCATCATTGCCAATGAATCTGTGGCTACTTGCCAACCAAACATTCATACCTTTGGGGGAACAGGGCACCCCATAATGTCGTCCAGTTGGCACGATTACCGTGTGGTGCCCTACTCGCGGCACACGTAGACGTGCGATACTTTTCCTCATGAGCGAGGTTGTACGCACTCTTCACAGAGAAGATGCCCTTCGGGTCTGGCGCCCATGCAAATACGTCATCCAGCCGTGGCGAGGGGTGCAGCTTGAGGATCTCATCAACGTCAAGCTACAAGAAATGTTGGTGAAGCTGTACGTCCCACCCACCATTCTCGGTTAGTAGTTCAGCTGCCCGGCGGTATGTATAGATCGATCAAGCAGTAGGGACCCAATATGTCTAAACCTTCTCCAATGAGTAATGAAAATGACAAATCTTTTGCATTGTTTAGAAATAGAAAAAAACACATATTATGCAACCGTTCGTAAACCTAGGTGATCCTAGGTGATCCAGATGACCTTTCATAGACCATAAAAATGTAGGATCTTGCTTCACTGACTTTACGAAGCCATGTGTCACCATGACTTAACCCCTTTTTTCAGCCATCTATTAAAGATCCGACATATCAGATAGACCCATATTCTAAACTGGAAATTTTAAAGTGTTCAGAAAAATTGAAAAAATTCCAATAAATTATAAATGTTTCGTTTTGTATTCTGTGAAAGTTTCAATCCATTTGGATGTATCGTTTGTGAGTAAATATTTTTTATTTATTTGAGCTTAAAATGCTAGTTAATCACAAACCCAACATCCACCTGGGTTGAAACTTTTCTAGAACTAGATGATACCCCGCGCGTTGCAGCGGGATCCGGTTGCAATTTATTTAGATCATATTCGGTTGACTTGATCCTTACCACTCCACATATGAAGAACCAACCTCACCAATGTGAAAGTTACATTTTATCTACAGAAGTTATATATAAAAGGGAGCTATGTTCTGTTAGAAACTTGGAACCAATATAAATAACAACCACAATTAATTTGGAGTTGCACTAACAACAAAATGACTATCTTTAAATTGCAACTATATATGGTAGAAAATGTGGAATGTACATAATAACCACAATCATATACTCCCTCCATCCCAAAATAAGTGTATCTGATTTAGTAGTTAAACTAACTTTATATTAAATCATTTTGAGACGGAGGGAGTATATCCTATGGAGATATTATGACAAAAATAAGTGTAACATTTAAGTAAAACTTATAAAAACTTGTATTGATTGTGACATAAGGTATCCTAAACCAACCAAAAGGCTGCACTCACTAAATAATCACTCTGAAAAAAATAATTATCACCTTAATTATGGGGTCTCACAAACAAATGATGCATGAGAGCTTTGTCACATTAGGCATGATAACTATCCATGGCCATCAGTTTAAATTGCATCTGAAGTGCTTGGGAAAATCAGAAGTATTCCCTATGCATGGATAGGGGATAATCTTAAGTTAGTTGTGAAACCAACAGGAGATCAAGAAATTATAAGATGTGAACATTAAACAATATATAGTGCTAACAGAAAACAGTCACTAAAACCTCTTTGTCTTTGATGCCGTCTCAAACAAGAAATGGTTGCTGGGCCTCCATCAGATCTCTGACATCTCGCAGCTCAGGCAGTTTGTTGTCCTCTAGACTCGGGTGCAACAGGTAATTCTGGACCCCCTTGCCTCTGACTCCATCTCCTGGGTCTGGAACAACTCCCAATCCTACTCCGCGTCCTCGGCATATCAATGTCAGTTCCAGGGCTCTGTCTCTCCAGCTCAATTTGATAAGATGTGGACAGTGCAAGTGGAAGCCAAGTGCAAGTTCTTTATGTGGATCTCGCTACGGGGCCGTATCCTCACAGCCAACAACCTGGCTGTACGTGGAATCCCACACGATGACATATGCAGCTTCGGTGATCAGGATGATGAGACGCCCTACCACCTAATTCTTGCTTGCCCGTTTGCTCGTACGATCTGGACTTTGGTGGGAAACGACCTTGCCATACCCATTCTTGCCACCAACTCTCAGATCGCTGTCTCAATCAAGCACTGGTGGGACGACTTGACTTCAGGCCTCCCGAGAGCTACAAAGAAGGCGGCCATCTACACTGCTTGGAACATCTGGAAGGAACGGAACCGCCGAGTGTTCGAGCACCATTCGCTCCAGGAAGCTGCTATCCTTCATCTCATCAAGCAAGACATCTACATCACCTCCAGCTCCGCTCGGTGGCTGTCTGATGTAGAAAACTACCCGCCTCTAGAGCCGGACTGATTGTTGTAATATCTTGGCGCGGGTCACCCTAACCCTAATGTGTGTACCGTGACATTTGTATTTCTTTTACTCCTTAATATATTAAGGCAGCCCAACTGCCGGTTCCACAAAAAAAATTGCCTAAGGGAGAACAGGGTTCATATTGCTAATAAATGAACCGAACGAAGAAAATAAAATCACAAAGATAATAATTTATTATACCTTTTCCCAATGGGCTGGATGTAACAGGCATATTATTTTTATAAAAATGCCTAATCAAGATCTCTTAGGACAGGGAAAAAGAAGCAAATATACTTGCTATGTCTTGAGCTTGCGTTGGTTTTCCTCAAAGAGGAGAGGGTGATGCAGCAATAGTAGCGTAAGTATTTCTCTCAGTTTTTGAGAACCAAGGTATCAATCCAGTAGGAGCCTCCTCAAAAGTCCAACGCACCTACACAAACAAACTGAGAACTCGCAACCAACGCAATAAAGGGGTTGTCAATCCCTTCGCGGCCACTTGCGAAAGTGAGATCTAATAAAGATAGTAAGATAAGATAAATATATTTTTTGTATTATGCAAAAAGTAAAGATGAAAATAAAAGTAGATTGGAAGCAAATATGATAAGCGATAGACCCGGGGGCCATAGGTTTCACTAGTGGCTTCTCTCAAGATAGCATAAGTATTACGGTGGGTGAACAAATTACTGTCGAGCAATTGATAGAAAAGCGAATAACTATGAGATTATCTAGGCATGATCATGTATATAGGCATCACGTCCGTAACAAGTAGACCGACTCCTGCCTGCATCTACTACTATTACTCCACACATCGACCGACTCGCCTTTTGCATCTAGAGTATTAAGTTCATAAGAACAGAGTAACGCATTAAGCAAGATGACATGATGTAGAGGGATAAACTCAAGCAATATGATATAAACCCCATCTTGTTATCCTCGATGGCAACAATACAATACGTGCCTTGCAACCAGTTCTTTCACTGGGTAAGGACACCGCAAGATTGAACCCAAAGCTAAGCACTTCTCCCATGGCAAGAAAGATCAATCTAGTAGGCCAAACCAAACTGATAATTCGAAGAGACTTGCAAAGATAACTCAATCACACATAAAATAATTCAGAGAAGATTCAAATATTATTCATAGATAAACTTGATCATAAACCCACAATTCATCGGATCTCGACAAACACACCGCAAAAAGAGTTTACATCGAATAGATCTCTACAAGAGAGGGGGAGAACATTGTATTGAGATTCAAAAAGAGAGAAGAAGCCATCTAGCTAATAACTATGGACCCGTAGGTCTGTGGTAAACTACTCACAACTCATCGGAGGGGCAAGGGTGTTGATGTAGTAGCCCTCCGTGGTCGATTCCCCCTCCGGCAGAGTGCCGGCGAAGGCTACAAGATGAGATCTCACGGATACAGAAGGTTACGGTGGTGGAAATTGTGTCTCGTCTGCCCCCTGGATGTTTTCGGGGTACGTAGGCTTATATAGGAGGAAGAAGTACGTCGGTGGACGCCTGAGGGGCCCACGAGACAGGGGCGCGCCCTATAGGGGGGCGCCCTCCTATCTCGTGGGAGCCTCGGCTGCTTCTTGACTTGCACTCCAAGTCCTCTGGATCACGTTCGTTCCAAAAATCACGCTCCTGAAGGTTTCATTCCGTTTGGACTCCGTTTGATATTCCTTTTCTTCGAAATACTGAAATAGGCAAAAAAAACAGCAATATGGGCTGGGCCTCCGGTTAGTAGGTTAGTCCCGAAAATGATATAAATGTGTGAAATAAAGCCAATAAACATCCAAAAGGGGTAATATAATAGCATGGAACAATAAAAAATTATAGATACGTTGGAGACGCATCAAGCATCCCCAAGTTTAATTCCTGCTCGTCCTCGAGTAGGTAAATGATAAAAAAGAAATTTTTGATGTGGAATGCTACCTAGCATAATTCTCAATGTAATTTTCTTTATTGTGGCATGAATGTTCAGATCCAAATGATACAAAATAAAAGTTCATATTAACATGAAAAATGGTGAAACTTCAAGTATACTAATCAAAGTAATCATGTCTTCTCAAAATAACATGGCCAAAGAAACTTATCCCTACAAAATCATATAGTCTGGCTGTTGCTCTATCTTCATCACACAAAGTATTTAATCATGCACAACCTGATGACAAGCTAAGCAATTGTTTCATACTTTAATAATCTCAAACTTTTTCAACTTTCACGCAATACATGAGCGTGAGCCATGGACATAGCATTATATGTGCAATAGAATGGTGGTTGTGGGGAAGACAAAAAGGAGAAGATAGTCTCACATCAACTAGGTGTATCAACGGGCTATGGAAATGCCCGTTAATAGATATCAATGTGAGTGAGTAGGGATTGCCATGCAACGGATGCACTAGAGCTATAAATATATGAAAGCTCAACAAAAGAAACTAAGTGGGTGTGCATCCAACTTGCTTGCTCACGAAGACCTAGGGCACTTTGAGGAAGCCCATCATTGGAATATACAAGCCAAGTTCTATAATGAAAAATTCCCACTAGAATATGAAAGTGACAACATATGAGACTCTCTATCATGAAGATCGTGGTGCTATTTTGAAGCACAAGTGTGGAAAAAGGGATAGTGGCATTGTCCCTTCTCTCTTTTTCTCTCATTTTATATATTTTTTCTTTTTCTTTTTCTCTTTTTTTCTTTTTTTTCTTCTTTGGCCTTTCTTTTTTTTCTTTTTGGCCTTTCTCTCTTTTTTCCTCTTTTTCTTGTAAAGTCCGAAGTCTCATCCCGACTTGTGGGGGAATCATAGTCTTCATCATCCTTTCCTCACTAGGACGATGCTCTAATAATGAAGATCATCACACTTTTATGGATTTACAACTCAAAGCTAGAACAAGATATGACTCTATATGAATGCCTCCGTGGTGTAATGGATATGCAATGAATCAAGAGCGACATGTACGAAAATTATGAAGGTGGCCTTGCCACAAATACAATGTCAACTACATGATCATGCAAAGAGCAATGTGACAAAAGTAACGCGTGTCATATCAACGGAATGGTGAAAAGTTGCATGGCAATATATCTCGGAATGGCTATGGAAATGCCATAATAGGTAGGTATGGTGGCTATTTTGAGGAAGGTAAATGGTGGGTGTATGGTACCGGCGAAAGTTGCGCGGCACAGGAAAGGCTAGCAATGATGGAAGGGTGAAAAGGGTGCGTATAATCCATGGACTCAACATTAGTCAAAAGAACTCATGTACTTGTTGCAAAAATCTAGAAGTCATCAAAAACCAAAGCACTACGCGCATGCTCCTAGGGGGATAGATTGGTAGGAAAAGACCATCGCTCGTCCCCGACCGCCACTCATAAGGAAGACAATCAATAAGTAAAATTGTGCTCCAACTTCATCACAAAGCGGTTCACCATACGTGCATGCTACGGGAATCACAAACTTCAACACAAGAATTCTTTAAATCCATAATCACCCAACTAGCATGACTTTAATATCACTACCTCCATGTCTCAAAACAATTATCAAGCATCAAATTGATCATAGCATCCAATTCACTTTCTATGATAGTTTTAATTATACCCAACTTGGATGTTCATCATTCTAGGACCAACTTTAAAACCATAGCAAATACCATGTTGTTCTAAAAGACTCTCAAAAAGATATAAGTGAATCATGAGAGACTAGTAATTTCTTCAAAATTAAGTCACCACCGTGCTCTAAAAAAATATAAGTGAAGCACTAGAGCAAAAACTATCAAGCTCAAAAGATATAAGTGAAGCACATAGAGTATTCTAGCAAATTCTAATCAAATAGGCTTCTCCCAAAAGGTGTGTACAGCAAGGATGATTGTGGTAAACTAAAAAGCAAAGACTAATATAATACACGATGCTCTAAGCAAAACACATATCATGTGGCGAATAAAAATATAGCTCCAAGTAAAGTTACCAATGAACGAAGACGAAAGAGGGGATGCCTTCCCGGGGCATCCCCAAGCTTAGGCTTTTGGCCATCCTTAAATATATTGGGGTGCCTTGGGCATCCCCAAGCTTAGGCTCTTGCCAGCCTTTATTCCATAGTCCATAAAAGCTTTACCCAAAACTTGAAAACTTCACAACACAAAACTCAACAGGAAATCTTATAAGCTCCGTTAGTGAAAGAAAACAAAACTACCACATAAGGTACTGTAATTAACTCAGTCTTTATTTATTTTGGTGTTAAACCTACTGTATTCCAACTTCTCTATGGTTTATAAACTATTTTATTGGCCATAGATGCATTGAAATAAGCAAACAACACACGAAAAACAGAATCTGTCAAAAACAGAAAAGTATGTAGCAATCTATAACTAACGCAAACTTCTGAAACTCTAAAATCCCTACCAAAATAGGAAGTCTTGGAAAATTTGTTTATTGATCAGCATCAAAAAGAATCAACGCAAAATCACGTTCCTGTGATTTAACAAAATTATATTCGTACGTTCAAAGTTTCTGTTTTTCAGCACAATCAAATCAACTATCATCATAGGTTATCCTATAGGTTCTACTTGGCACAAACACTAATTAAAAGATAAAAACACATCTAAATAGAAGGGAGATGCAAGAATTATTACTAAACAGGAGCAAAAACAAAAAACATAAAGATAATTGGGTTGCCTCCCAACTAGCGCTATCGTTTAACGCCCCTAGCTAGGCATAAAAGCAAAGATAGATCTAACGAGTGCCATCTTTGGCACTAAATTCATAAGTAGCCCGCATGATAGATTCATAAGGTAATTTGACTTTCTTTCTTGGAAAGTGCTCCATGCCTTTCTTTAATGGAACTTGGAATCTAATATTCCCTTCCTTCATACCAATAATCGCGCCAATCGTTCTAAGGAAACGTCTACCAAGAATAATAGGGCAAGAAAGATTGCAATCTATATCAAGAACGATAAAATCCACGGGAACCAAATTTCTATTTGAAACAATAAGAACATCATTGATCCTTCCCATTGACTTTTTAATGGTGGAATCCACAAGGTGCAAATTTAAAGAGCAATCATCAAGATCATGGAAACCTAGAATATCACATAAAGTTTTCGGAATCGTGGAAACACTAGCACCCAAATCACACAAAGCAAAACACTCATGATCTTTAATTCTAATATTTATAGTAGGTTCCCACTCATCATTAAGTTTTCTAGGTATAGAAACTTCCAAATTAAGTTTTTCATCGTAAGATTGCATCAAGGCATCAACAATATGTTTGGTAAAAGCTTTATTTTGACTATAAGCATGAGGAGAATTAACAACGGATTGCAACAAGGAAATACAACTTTCTAAAGAACAATTATCATAATCAAATTCCTTGAAATCCGAGATAGTGGGTTCAATGTTATTTGAAGTTGTGGCTTTTCCAATCCCACTTTTACCAAATTTAGCATCAAGATCTAAAAACCCCGAATTCTTGGGACGCCTTCTAGGCAAAGTTGATTCATCATCAGTCCCATAATCATCAAAATTCATATTGCAAAACATAGATATAATAGGAGACGCATCAATAACTTTAAGATCCTCATCATTATTTTCATGGAAACTAGAAGAACACGCTTTTATAAAGCTACCTTTTTTAGCACGCAATCTAGCGGTTCTTTCCTTGCACTCGTCAATGGAAATTCTCATTACTTTGAGAGACTCATTGATATCATGCTTAGGAGGAGAAGATCTAAGTTTAAGAGAATCAACATCAAGTGAAAGTCTATTAACGTTCCTAGCCAAATCATCAACTTTGAGCAATTTTTCTTCAAGCAAAGCATTATTGATTTCACAAGACTCAACATCATTAAGAGGAGCAATCGGAGTACTAAGGAAATCATTATTATTGGTATTCGAGAAATCACACAATTTGATATTATCTTGCGCCATGGCAACAAGTAATCCAACACACAAGCAAACAGAAAAAGGCAAGCGAAAAGAGAGGAGGAGATTGGGAAAGAGAGGGCGTATAAAACGGCAAGGGTGAAGTGGAGGAGAGGAAAACGAGAGGCAAATGGCAAATAATGTAAATGATGAGTTTGTGATGGTACTTGGTATGTCTTGACTTGAGCGAAGACCTTCCCGGCAACGGCGCCAGAAATCGCACGTTGGCGGGGGGGGGGGTCGAATCTTGACTTGACTTGGTGGAAGCCTCCCCGGCAACGGCGCCAGAAATCCTTCTTGCTACGTCTTGAGCTTGCGTTGGTTTTCCTCGAAGAGGAGAGGGTGATGCAGCAATAGTAGCGTAAGTATTTCCGTCGGTTTTTGAGAACCAAGGTATCAATCCAAGAGGAGGCTCCTCAAAAGTCCCACGCACCTACACAAACAAGCGAGAACTCGCAACCAACGCAATAAAGGGGTTGTCAATCCCTTTATGCCACTGTAAAGTGAGATCTAATAAAGATAGTAAGATAAGATAAATATATTTTTGGTATTTTATAATATAGATGCAAAAAGTAAAGATGAAAATAAAAGTAGATTGGAAGCAAATATGATAAGAGATAGACCCGGGGCCATAGGTTTCACTAGTGGCTTCTCTCAAGATAGCATAAGTATTACGGTGGGTGAACAAATTATGTCGAGCAATTGATAGAAAAGTTAATAACTATGAGATTATCTAGGCATGATCATGTATATAGGCATCACGTCTGTAACAAGTAGACCGACTCCTGCCTGCATCTACTACTATTACTCCACACATCGACCGACTCTGCCTCGCATCTAGAGTATTAAGTTCATAAGAACAGAGTAACGCATTAAGCAAGATGACATGATGTAGAGGATAAACTCAAGAAATATGATATAAACCCCATCTTGTTATCCTCGATGGCAACAATACAATACTTGCCTTGCAACCCTTTCACATCCGGGTAAGGACACCGCAAGATTGAACCCAAAGCTAAGCACTTCTCCCATGGCAAGAAAGATCAATCTAGTAGGCCAAACCAAACTGATAATTCGAAGAGACTTGCAAAGATAACTCAATCACACATAAAAGAATTCAGAGAAGATTCAAATATTATTCATGGATAAACTTGATCATAAACCCACAATTCATCGGATCTCGACAAACACACCGCAAAAAGAGTTTACATCGAATAGATCTCCACAAGAGAGGGGGAGAACATTGTATTGAGATCCAAAAAGAGAGAAGAAGCCATCTAGCTAATAACTATGGACCTGTAGGTCTGTGGTAAACTACTCACAACTCATCGGAGGGGCAAGGGTGTTGATGTAGTAGCCCTCCATGGTCGATTCCCCCTTCGGCAGAGTGCCGGCGAAGGCTCCAAGATGAGATCTCGCGGATACAGAAGGTTACAATGGTGGAAATTGTGTTTCGTCTGCCCCTGGATGTTTTCGAGGTACGTAGGATTATATAGGAGGAAGAAGTACGTTGGCGGACGCCCGAAGGGCCCACGAGACAGGCGGCACGCCCTATAGGGGGGCGCCCTCCTATCTCGTGGGAGCCTCGGCTTCTTCTTGACTTGCACTCCAAGTCCTCTGGATCACGTTCGTTCCAAAAATCACGCTCCTGAAGGTTTCATTCCGTTTGGACTCCATTTGATATTTCTTTTCTTCGAAATACCGAAATAGGCAAAAAAAACAGCAATATGGGCTGGGCCTCCGGTTAGTAGGTTAGTCCCAAAAATGATATAAATGTGTAAAATAAAGCCAATAAACATCCAAAAGGGGTAATATAATAGCATGGAACAATAAAAAATTATAGATACGTTGGAGACGTATCAAGCATCCCCAATCTTAATTCCTGCTCGTCCTCGAGTAGGTAAATGATAAAAAAGAAATTTTTGATGTGGAATGCTACCTAGCATAATTCTCAATGTAATTTTCTTTATTGTGGCATGAATGTTCAGATCCAAATGATACGTTGGACTATGAGTTGTATTGTGTTTACATAGGATGTGGAGTCGTGTCCTAGTAGGACACTTGTATCCCAGGCCTCTCATATATAGCGGGGTAGACACACGATGTAACCTATGCCAACATAATAGCACCGGAACGAAGGGGAAGCCGGCGGCTTGTGCCGGCGTCCAGGGCGACCGGGTGCGGTATTGTAGCGGTGTAATGGGGAGGAACGCCCATAGTCAGACCCCGGGGATGTAGCCATATCGGTGAACCTCGTTAACAAATCTCGGTGTCGTGCTCGTGTGATTGCTTGGTCCTCGGATGATCGACTATGTGCCTCGAATTTATTCTAACAAGTGGTATCATGAGCAAGGTTATGAAGAGGTCATTGTGCGTTGATATGGAGGAAGAGCCGAGAGCAGGGAGATCAGTTTGATTGAAGCTACAGTCAAGCGATCGCGAGCATCAAAAGCTCGGAGAGATCTATGTTAACGGGAGGTGTGAAAATCGATCGGGAACTCAGAATCTTCTCGGCGGTGAAAGGCAGAGTCGGCGGCTGGCTCGCGTAATAGCGGCGGCGTGGGCATGAGGCATTGTGTGCGGCAACGCGTGTGGCCCGTCAGGGGCGCGCATGCACGGCAGGTGGCAGGCGCCTAAGTGTGGCGCGTGGGTCGTAACAGGCGAGCAGCCATACGTACAAGTATGTGGAGGCGCTGGACTCTGAGGTACACGTACAAATTGAACCGAGTTTGTTTGGACCAAAAGGGAGAGTCTCCACGTGACACGGAGATAGGCTGGCATCAATCGCCGGAAAGATAAAATCCATTTATACATGATACGAATCCATCGGGAAGGCTTAGGACGAGGCAAAGCAAATAGCTAGCATCGGGAGGTTGAGCCAAGATAGGGAGCCAAATTTCACATGAAGACCAACTAGTTGGAATTATCAGTAGTACGCGGTATTCGTATATTTGGGCATCGCGTGAAAAGCTCATATAATTTTTCACAGGGTCAGCTGTACAAAGAACTATGGCACCAACGGGTACCAGGTTTGAGGTGGAGAAATTCGACGGAACTGGAAACCTTGGGTTATGGCAGACATGGTGAAAGATTTATTGGCACAACAGGGATGCTTGAAGGCGTTGCGGGAAGTCATGTCAGCTGAGATGAAATTATCATGTGATGAATGGAAATTTTGTGGAAGATGATTTGGGAGCCTTGAGCGTGTCATACAGTCGAACGAGTTCGACTGGGTCGGACTGGGCAGTCTGACGGGATCGACGTAAGTCGGTTGGTACAGAAGACGGTGGTGGGATCGGCGATGATGACGTAGGAGCGTGATGCTGATGGTGACCGACTTCTGGGCGTGGAAACACGTGGCACAGGCCTGAGTGCTTGTGTGGCTTCAACAAGGGTATGGCGCGGGGTTGATTCAAGACGGTGCACATGAGATCTTGAAGTCAACGAGGTGCGGGCTGGCACATACAGCCACCATGGAGTCATGTTGAAGGTGGAGCTGGATTGAGGGGCTATGGTGTACGTGCACAGGGAGTCGAAGCCTATTCAGTGGTGGGAAAAAAGTGGGTGACACGTAGTTCGTGCTGGAGCCCATTGGTCTGATGGAAGCGTGAAACTCGTCATAGGTCGGTGATGATCGATGGTACTTTGCAGCGGGGGTTGAGTGGTGTGGGTTCACGGCCCTTGAGACTCGACCCGGACAGTGGAGGCTCGACACGGTAATAGCGGCGAGGCATGCGGTATGCATGGGGCATGGAGACGTACCAGGGCTCTGGTGGTCATACATGTGGTGAGACAACTGCGAATTTGACTCGGGATGATGACAAGCAACGGTGAAATTCCTTCATGTTTCAGACAGGCGGTCAAGAAAAGAGCGGTGATGTTGAGTTCAGGTAAGTCTTATGTGTGGCATCAAATATGTGAGTTGTTCACTTTCACGCAGGTCAGTGATCAGTGTGTGATTGCGTTTGACGGATACTCTGGAAGTTGGGAGTGCAAACTAGAGTAATGTGGGACTTAATTTTGCTCGAGTATTGACTGTGGTCAAGAAAAGAAGGGACTACAAGTTGTAGGTGGAGTCATATGGAGTCTTTGGAGTAGCAGCGATGCTCATGGGATAAGCTCAAGTCCAATGTACATGGAAGTTTGATGCATGGACAAATTCAAGGTGGTGGAGAATATTCGCCAAGGTGGAGTTTGTTGAAGTTGTGTCGAATATTGTGTACAAGGTAGGTTACAGTTGGACTATGAGTTGTATTGTGTTTACATAGGATGTGGAGTCGTGTCCTACTAGGACACTTGTATCCCAGGCCTCTCATATATAGCGGGGTAGACACACGATGTAACCTATGCCAACATAATAGCACCGGAATGTAGGGGAAGCCGCGGCATGTGCCGTGTCTGTATGCACTGGTGCGGTATTGTAGCGGTGTAATGGGGAGGAGCGTCCATAGTCAAGCCCTGGGATGTAGCCATATCGGTGAACCTCGTTAACAAATCTCGGTGTCGTGCTCGTGTGATTGCTTAGTCCTTGGATGATCGACTATGTGCCTCGAATTTATTCTAACAATATTGAATTATGCTGCATCTATTATATATGAGTCATAAACTTTGCAAAGGCATATCAATTGATGGATTGAAGTTGCGACGCTTACATAGTAATAACCTGTTGGAAGAGCACTTGTATACTATCTTGTTCGGTGGAGCAATTTAAAAACTTGTATGCTGTTAGAAACATCATTGTTCTAAATTAGAGACTATCATTAGAGAGGTGGCTTCATGGATCGGCATAAATAGTGCTATCATTGCGGGCTGGCGTTACGAAATTTCTGTAAAGGAATGATGGTTCAAGACTATCCTAGATAGGGGGCCCCCGAGGAAGGCTCTAGCCTCCATGCTCATGCTTGTTTCCTGGGAACTCTAGAATGAGCGCAATGCAAGAGTTTTTAGGAATGTCGCTACCACGGTGACCATGGTCACTACTAGGATAAAGGAGGAGGCTCGTATTTAGGCGCTTGCAGGCGCTAGACACCTCTATAATGTAATGCCGCGAGAGTAGACTCCATTCCCAAGGGTTCCTGTTAAAACTTCTCTCTTAATCAATAAAAATGGCAAATCTTTTACCTTGTTTAAAAAAAATAGAGAAAAGACCTCCTGTACAACGTGTGTTCTTTGCAGCCCCCGAAAAAGAAACTCTAGGCCATGGCTGAGGCCCTGCCCAGCGTCGCACTAATCCATTCCTTCCATGTTAACCTGGTGGACTCCTATACATCGAGCGTTCCTTCGAGGCAGGAAATAAACGTCTACCCCATGGTTGAGGCCCTGGCGCCCTGCAGGGCGTCGCCCAGTGCGATCCTTTCAGGAGGAAAAGAATTCTAACTTCAGATCGATTACTCACCAGCGAGAACGTATCACGTGCACCGGCTGAATTGGTGCAACGGATGCGCCGACTGATTCTGGGCCACTAGATGGAGAACAGACGAGTTGGATGTTAGTAAAAGGTGGCAGCCGGTACACTTCACACAATGGACCTTGTAAAGTCATTCAACTGCGCAAGCAGTCCTTCCAATATCCCATTTTCTTCTTCCCTTTGCTCTACCCTTCTGTACCTGTACACCAACGATTTACAAGCTAGGGTTAGTGATTTGCTCTGTTGTTTCTCTCCCCTCCATCTTCCCCTTTGCTGGGCCATTCGACCTTCTCCCTCCTGTGTTTTTTTGTACCTAGTTCCGGCTCCGTACAATCTCTCCCCCCCCCCCAAATGGTCGCACCACCGGCGAGTGTAGGGCCACTGTGCTGTAGGTCTGGGCAACGTCGACCCAGCCATCGCAAAGCCGGCCATCTTCTGCAGCCTAAATTATCCAGGGTATGCTATCCTATTCAGTTATCCAAAGAATTACATCTGTCAATTTCCCCCCAATCGCAGCAATGGACAAGAAATCAGGCAAAGAGATGTGCTCGTTGTTCCCATACTTAATTTATAAAAGTTTTCATATCTCCTGCAGCCTATAAAGTATGCATGAATGTTATAAAGTACATAGTTACGAGGGAGTTAGCATACATACTGGAGTACAAGCACCTCAGGAACTCCCTCAAATCGGGCATATATTTTGATGTGTGTTCTTTTGATTCACTTTGTTGATATTAAAATGAAACTGCACTTTGATGTCCAACTGAACTTTCTGAAATCATTACTAGGTAGGAGTACGAGCCAAGATCTGGTAGACGAATATTAAGCAATATCATTGAAATTGTCTTTAGAATAACGTTACCAGATAATTTTGTCGACGTCTCATCTTGGATATGCTTCTAAAAATAGATAATGTTTCTATTATTTTTTTAAGTACCATCTGCATGTTCAGCTGCAAGCTCATCGTTAGTTTCATCCACTTACTCTTCCAGCTAGCCAAGATCTCTATCAGATGATGAGGGGAGCCGCTCATTCAGGATATATTGGCATCTGAAACGTAATGTATCTCTTGTAATAAAGTGATTGATAATAGAACACGGTGGACCTTCTGTTCAAGAGTTATGTAGAACAATGATATCCTTATGAAATATGTTCTGTCATATATATGTACACAATGGTTGAATCCGATTGTATATACGACAGTGGTGTACAAGAAATTTAAATATGATACTGTCAAGTTTTCTGTGACACAATTGTAGCCTGGATGAACTACTTTAGTGCATCCTGAAGCCTTGGTGCAACTTCTCCAGTGATTATGGCACTTGATATGTAATTATTAACACTGTCGTACAAATGCACCTCTTAATTTTGTCATATAAATAAGCTGATTTGGGAGTTATCATTCTTTCCCAGAGAATAGCCAAATTGCAGATTTGCTAGTTAACAACAAGCTAAAGCATCCCTTGCAGGAAAAAAAAGCAGCTACACATTTACATAAATCCTGAACACTCTTTCTGTTCACCTAAAAAATGAGTCCATGTGTCCCTAACCATAGCTTGCAGATCATCTCAGACGTACAGAATGGAACAGAGCAAAGGGAAGGAGACGATGGAATCTTGGACTGCTTGTGCAACTGAATGACTTTACAAGGTTCATTGTGCAAAATGTACCAGCTGGTACCTAGTGCTAACATCCAGCCCGTCAGTTCTCCATCCCATGGTCCAGATTCTCTCGGTGCATCCGTTGCATCAATTCAGCCGGTGCACAGGATATGTTCTCACCAGCAGCCGGTCCGATTCTACAGGAATAGACCATCACCGACTTCCCAGGCCGAAGGGCGCCGGAGCTACCGCAGCCGGAATGGAATAGGCACGTGGGGCACTGAACAGGCAAGGGGAACATACAATAGAGAATCCGGGAGAGCCGCAGAGGCGAGAACCACCGCCTGTCGTGCCGGAGGAGCGACTTGACCCAGCGATCTACTCCCAGCCGCCGCACCCTATTGTATAGCCAGGAAAAGAAAAGTCGTGTTCTTTTTTTTCGGGAGAGGAGTCCGTGGACAAATTTTCTGTTCTAACCTTTTGTGCTAACAAAATCAAAAATTGAACTCGTTTGTAAAGAAATTTCAAATCTGACCTTTTTGGTCGCGCCAACATCCTGGCGTTTGGCTTGCATTGGAGACACCGTACTTTCCGGCGTTTGGCCCCGGCCCACACTAACTTAGCTGGCGCTGAAGTGGCACTGCCAGACACCATGTATCTTGGCGTTTGGGCAAACGCCATGGATCCTGGCGTTTTGAGCCCATCCATTATGAGTAGACAAGAAAATCATGTGGAGCCTGTTTGATTATTCTCGTTTGATGTTGATTAGTGTGGTTGTTTAATCAGCGAGGAGGCAGAAAGCCAAAGTATCACGTCAGCAGGGAATTTGCCTTTTTTTGAAAGATGTGCGGTTTGGATGGATTAATCTCTTGTTAAGTGGCTGTGTACCTAAACTTATTTAGGACATATCCAACATCGATCCGCAAACCTCCTGCTACCGTCCGAATCGTGGAAGCTATCCAACGCCGATCTGTATCGGTCTACGACATGGTCCGAATACGATTTCTCCACAAACCAGAGACGAAAGTGAGGTAGGTTTGCGGGAGACCGGACTGATCTCAAGCTCGTCGCTGACCACTCTTGCCTACCATAAATTCCTCCCGCCTCCCGCGCGTTTTCGGTCAACGTCGCTCCAGAGGGTCAGCGCCCGCATTCATGCCCGGCCAGAGTGGACCCAACTGCTCACTGGCACCGGCATTGAAGCGGCGTGCCGGCCGAGAAAGCGCCACCCGCGCCGCTTCCCGTTGCAGGCAACTGTCGCGCGTTCAAACAACACAATGGCCGCCCGTTCATCTATCTGCCGCCCGCATTAATGACACGTGGTTGGCGAGGCATCTCCTCCGGAGCTACCCGTCCGTCCCTCTGCCGCCCACCGGTGCTATATAAATCGATGCCCCGGTCATAGCCACAGTCATCCCTCTCCGCACCACTCCCCGCCATGGACCCTCCTCCTCCCCATACCCTCCCCTCCCCCCCCCGCAGACAAAGCTCTCTGGGACGGGTTGACGTTGGAGTAGAAGAAGGCCATGGCCGCCATTACTGCCGACTGGCAGGTCGGCAGGCAGCTGGAGGACGCCTCCTACGACGAGCCAGCGCCACCCTCCTCTTCCTCCACGGCACCCTCCTCCTCCGCTCCACCCTCACTGATGCATTGAACCATGACCATCAGCAAGGACCGTGCCCATTATATGAACATGGTGTAGAAGGAGCGGGAGGACCAGTTTCAAAAGGCGCAGGCCAACGCCAACTACAACCACAACCTTCTCTAGAAGTATCTGCAGGCGGAGGAGTAGGTCACCGCCGACAGGGCCGCCAGGCCGGACGAGGACCTAGCAGAGCAGGAGGCGCTGCTCGAATCCTACCGCTACGGCTGCGAGATACGCCTCGCCCGCTAGCGGTACTGGCAGCGGGGGGCAGAAGTGGCGGCCGCCGGCAAGGAGTGCGGCGACGAGGCGGGCGAGGCATTGTTGGCAACACCAACGACGAGGAGGCCGCGCCCCGGCGCCACGACCACGAAGAAGCCAACACATTTGAGGGCACCGCCCGTGTAACCATATAATACGTTTGGATGGTTTCCTAAGTTCTAGAATACTACTTTTTCTTTGCTAAGTAAAAGCCTACTACTAATTCTTTATAGTTTCCTGATAAGATTAATTAACCTACTAGAATTATTGATGGAAGCAAGTCCATTATTGATGCATGCATGCAGCGCAGTTTCTACGTGAAGCGTAGCTCCCAAATGCCAATATCTGTGTGTTTCTTGTCTACTCATAAGAGCATGGTTAATAGCATAGCCAACTGCTGGCAATAAGCTAGTGTAATGTCATCTATAGCTCATCTTATAGTCAACATGTACAATAGTAGATTAAAAGAGTGTACTACTTTTTTATTATGTGGCCCACCTTTCATTCTCACAAAGTGCCTAGGAGTACGTGCTAGAGCTGGCTCTTCACGAAGAGCCCGCTTGCCTTCTCTCTCCTCTTCTCTTTCCTTCAACTAAGTAAAAATATACTAGTTTATTCATTATAGCCCGCTGACTCAGTTCTATTGCACTTGCTCTAATGGATAGGCTGAAAACGCCTGGGTCCATGGCGTTTTCCTAGACGCCAAGGTGCATGGCGTCTGGCTGTGCCACTTCAGCGCCATCTACGATAGTGTGGGCCAGGGCCAAACGCCGCAAATTCTGGCGTCTCCAATACAAGCCAAACGCCAAGGATGTTGGCGTGATTAAAAAAGGTCAGATTTAAAATTTCTTTGCAAAGGAAGTCAATTTTTTATTTTGTTAACACAAAAGGTTAGAACAGAGATTTTGTCCGGAGTCCGTGGGAGTGGAAGTGGAAATGTTGTGTTGTCTTGTCGATTGCTTTGTGGGTTTTTTAAGGAGGGAGGAATCCGTTGAAGTGGAAACGGAGAGACGGCAGCTGTGCAGTTGGTTATGTACGTTGGTGACACAACGCTAATGTAGTCGCTGATTGATTCTAAAAAATGTAGTCGCTGATTTAGGCTGGTCATAATGGGCAAGAACATAAGCTAGTAACTTACACACTTCCCTAGACTATATTACTACCTCCATAGTGGGTAGGAACATCTATGTAGTGTCATGCAACGATGTATTTATTAGGTTATAGACTCATTATTTCTTAGAGTGTGTGATGTTCCGGTAACTTAGCTAGTTACCACAAGCATCTATCTCTTCATTAAATATGTGCCACATAAGCAAAGTTGTATTGGAGTGTGTGATGTTACTCCTAAGTTCCTCCCCACTGTGACCAGCCTTAGTCAGACTTGAGGAGGTGGGCTTCAATGGGATTGCATGAGGTGTGGCGTGGCTAGATGCGATTGGATGCTGAGGTGTTTATGCTGCATGTTGAGATGAATCAAATAGTGGGGGTAAACTTCTTAAGTATATAGGATGTAGGATACAAAACAAAATATTTATGATTTATTATGCAGTACGTATGTATGGAATCGATGAGGCAGTAGGCTAGCAGCTTCCCATCCTTGATTATTCAACGAGCCCGCATTTTAATTATGCGCTATAATTTCAGAGAACGACCCGTACAACGCGTGAGTCAAATGCTAATTTGACAGAGTCTGTATGACGCATTGAACGAGCTACCGTCTCATCTGTATATATCGCAGAGCAAAATTCATCATGCTACAACACAACCAGTCCAGAGCTGCGACCTCGATCATACGTCCCTCGATCATCTCAACATTCCAACCCTTCTTGGGTCATCTTCTCAAGTGCTAGCGCTACCAGTCGCTCGATTGGCATTCATCCATGGCGGCTGCTACGAGAGCTCTCCTTGTTGCCGCAGTGACCGCGGCGGCGCTGTTCGGCACGGCGCTCGGTGCCACCTACACAGTCGGCGCACCGGCCGGGTCGTGGGACCTCCGGACAAACTACACCCAATGGACTTCCACCATCAGATTCTACACCGGCGACGAGCTCCGGTTCCAGTACCCCGCTGCGGCGCACAACGTGGTGGAGGTGACAAGGACGGCCTACTACAACTGCAGCAGCTCTAGTCCCGTCGCCACGTTCCCGAGCGGCAACGACGTCATCCCGCTCGCCGCCGTCGGGACCCGGTACTTCATCTGCGGCGTACCCGGGCACTGCGCCGGTGGCATGAAGGTACAGGTCAACGTCCAGTCCAAGGTAGTGAGATGCCGAAGGAGAGGGGCGAGGCAGCAGTGCACACAGACAACGCCACAGCCGAGCTCGGCGGCTCAGGCTGGTGCTGAGCCTGTGCTAGCGCTCGGGCTGGCCGCCGTCCTGGCTGGTTTGATGCTTCTCTACTAGTCAACAACGACAACCTCCATAGGAACTTTCTGTAAAAAAAATATTATCTTTCTCCTTTTTTTTTCGTGATGACTTTCTCCTCTCTCAAGCGTGATTGATCGTGCACATGATTCTTTGTAGTCAAATGTATCTTTTTTTATTTGTAATGCAATATTTTTTAGTTCATGGCATTTCGTTGACCGTAAATACCAAGAAAAAACACAGTGGATCAATTTCATGGCATCATATGTCATTCTTTGTTAGTTTTAGAACATAGACACAAATTGGCCCCATGAGATACAACCAAGATCAAAGAACCAACGGCCGAATGAGGCCACAAGCCATCCCGAAATTGAGCAGTGAAATCACCAATGGCGACTATATCCGGCTGCTTGTTGAGGACCCGCCATACAACAAGAAATCACAAAGTTTATAAATGGCACCAATAGTTTCACCGATGAACATTCTCAATAATAGGCTTATTGTGAATTGTCAATGTCTAGTCAAGGACATCAAAAGCCGACCCAAAGGTAGCGACGAGTGTTGCCTGAGCTAGTCCTATTGGTTTTCTAGGAGTTAGTAGGATGCCCCTTTATTGAACTACTTTTTTTATTTATAAATATGGCCGTATGCATCGTTCTGATGCAGAAGCCGGGGAATCCCTCTTTTCAAAAAAAAAAAAGGATGCCCCCGTATCCTACAATTTCATGAAAGCAGCACCACAAAAATTTAGGTGGTAACGCAAGTGAATAATATGTGGTTATTGTCCTCGATGACCTCACAAAGCGGACAACGGTCATTATGGGGACCGTTCAGCTTCAAGAACTCTTGACCAAAGTAAGACCACTATGAATCAATTGTCACTGAAAGATCCAAATTTTGAGTGGCAGCTTGATCGACCACATTTTTGTTAGTTGCGTCGGGCCAGTTTTAGCCAAAGCGGTATGATAGAGAGACCTTGTGGAGAAACAACCAGAGGGCTCAATATGCTAGTAATCAAATTAGGTTTCATCGACGGCATAACCCCATTCAGGTCAAAGATCAAGCATATCAAAAAGGGCTTTCACCCCGCTTTATATATAAAGCAAAGATCATCATCACCTGATACAAACGCACGCCACCACAACACACGCACACACCCAAGGCAGGATACATTGGCGCTGAGCGTAGCAACACCACCCCTAGCAATATCGCGAAGAGACGAAACCGCATACGACGAACCGTGGGCTCCAAGACGGTGTCTTCAGGAAGGATACGCCACCGAAGCGCCACCACCGCCTGATCCGAAGATCAGAGTTTCCCCTGGAGCCACACGAAGGGCAGCGAGAGCCGCGACGATGCCTTCAAGTAGGGAACAATCTCCACCGCCGCCGGTCCGTCTGAAGATAGAACAGGTTTTCACCCTGGCCAACACTCACCGCCACCGATCGCCACACCCTGGCTACCACGCCGCCCACATGGCCATGGCCACCGGGCAGCACCAGGCCATGGGCTCTGCCCATGAGCACCGCGAAACCACCCCCAGGGCCGCCGACCCGGCATCCAAGACCCGCATTGCTGACGCCATTGTCCAAAAAGCCCACTAAAATGAAACACCATTACACTAATACACAATGGGGCTATTAAGCCAATCACACACGATATGGACGAACTGTGTGCGATGACGACAAAGCACACAATAGGAAAATAAATACCATATTCCCAGAAACTAAATGCGAGCGATCAGTTGTCCATCTCGCATGATCGATAGAGGGATCTTGTGTGTGATATCCTACACAGTTCTACTTAACCAATCGTGTGTGAAGTGTCAGACTATCACACACAATTTACATATTTCAATCCCGATTGGTATGGTCTACCTAGTAATTGGCTAGAGTACATAGAGGTAGAGGACAAGGCATATTGCTTGTGTTGTTATTTTTTCATGAACAAATATCAATGATAACAAACAAGGACATGATGCATTTGTGATAGATGATTATGTCAATCAAAATAAGGTAATTTTACGCCAAAAAAATGGAATAAGGCAATGGAGAGATTTGCGATTAATGCGGGTGTCATGACAGTTTTTGCAACAAGTCACTTAAAATTTATGGGGATCTATTGACAACCATCTCAATCAATCCCTGCAGCCTTGCACAAAGAAAGGAAAATTGAGTAAAAAAATCATCTTATCAGGTGAATGCCTGAATTGATGTATGCAGATACTTGTTGCGTCAAGGACAACCATTCCGTGACCATGATGTATCAAAAGATTCTATAAATAAACGAAACTATACGGTGTTGGTGGTCATACTACTATTCACAATCTGGTAGAGCCAAGGCATTCAAAAATGCTCTACTTAATTATCTATGGTTGTCTTCAGCCATTCAAAGGGATGTTATCAAATGCTTTGCAGAAGAAATGTTGGGTTGTCTTTTGAAGGAGATCGGCATGGTGTGTTCAATTTATTTATTGTTGAGTGTTGTGATTTTTCGCACAAACAACAAATGGTAGTGGTTCTTCGTTCTGTAGTTAAATGTGGGGAATCAAATGATAGATTTGTACGAATTATTCATGTGGAGGAGACAACATCTAATTAACTCAAGGGTAAAATTGATTTTATAACTACAGAGCTTGGTTTGAATCTATAGCAAGTGACATGACAAGATTATGGTGGAGCAAGTAACATGGTAGGTGAGTTTAATGGTCTACAAGCCAAGATTATGACAGAAAACAGATCAACTTTATTATAGACATTGCTTTTCTCACAAACTCAACTTGGATGTTGTGGCCATTGCTAAGATATTAATAATGAGCATCATTATCGGGTCGGTTGTTTGGAAAAGAAAAAAATCGCATGTTTAATGGGGTAAATAATCAGTTGCTTCATTGTATGGTTGCTATCATTCCAAGTAATCTAGTCATTATGATGATCAGAATCTAATGAAGTTGGCTAAGTATTATCCTAATGACTTCAGTGATGACCTGTTGGACCATCTTGAGCAGGATTTTTGCCTCTACATAGATAATATACACAGTGATAAAAGATTTGTCGGCATAGACACTATTAATGACATGGCTAAATTAGTAGTGTTTATAAACAAGCATCTTTCTTATCCTTGTGCTTTGCAACTCATAAATCTAGTACTAACTCTTCCCATTGCCACTGCAACTATTGAGATATGCTTCTCACCAATGGAATTTGTCATAAGTGTTTGAATTCCTCGTATGCTTTGTAGAATAGGAGATGGTACACAATGTCCCTAATGAGATAGTTAAATGCTTCCATAGAAAAATCATCGTGGTATGACACGGAAGGGGTAATGTACTCAAGCTTGTTTATTTATTTATCAACATTTAGAAAAAAAATCCTAGATTTCAACATGTATGTTTCTTCTATAATGCATGCTAGATATTGTATTCAAGAATATTAGTAAGTCCATGTTGATATTTCTCAAGTCATTTTGTCTTACCCCCATGATATTAGTACTTGTTCTACCCCATGATGCGGATGAAATTCTAAAGTTGCGTACTCTATGCTCTGGGGATGGTGATTTTATCGTGTGGTGTCGTGAAAAGAATGGTTTGTTCTCTAGACTAAGTGCATACAATTTGGCACGGCATCCCAAGGAGCGTACAAATGATTATGGATAATCAAGTGGCCGAGGGAATGGGGATAGGATGCTTTGGAACTCATGTGGAAGGCGAATGTCCCTCAGAAAATCAGAATTTTTTTCTAGCGTGCTACGTCTAATAGCCTGGTAGTCCGGGTTAAGAGAGTTAAGCACCAGCATGCTACTTTTGGTATGTGTTCTAGTTGTGGTATGGAAGATGAGAATGTTTTTCATGCCCTGGTGAGTTACTCTAAGGCGAAGGCTCTT
The DNA here is from genome assembly GCA_021437245.1 of Aegilops speltoides. Classification (NCBI taxonomy): domain Eukaryota; kingdom Viridiplantae; phylum Streptophyta; class Magnoliopsida; order Poales; family Poaceae; genus Aegilops; species Aegilops speltoides. The sequence goes on along the minus strand of CM038147.1, from coordinate 359,183,928 downwards.
CTGTTGGCGTTGAGGGATGTTTGGAATACTCCATGGAAAGAATTCTTCGATTTCTTGGGCCAGAATGGTAGCTTAATTTGTTTGATCAATTGAGCTCTCTGATGCGTGAGCAAATCATAATCATTTTTTGGAGAGTTTGGCACTTAAGAAATGATATTATTTTGGGAAAGGGGAAGGAATTCATCTCTGTCTATGCTAATTTTGTGGATAACTATTGGTCGTCGTTCTGGGCATGCCTTCCCAGGTCAAAGGTAATTCCCAATGGCAAGGGTAAGAGGTCGATGGCTGGGTTAAAACCAGTCACTACTCCTACAAGGACTTTTGAAGTGGGAGAGCCTCCCCTTTTGATTATATAAAGATCAATATTGACATTAACTTTGTGGGGAGCATCGGTGTTGCAAGCATGGGCGTGGTTGCCAGGAATTCTTCTCGCGATGTCCTTGTGTCTTCGACTCGTAGGATTATATTGGATTGTGTACCAGTGTGAATGAAACAAAGCTAAGGGCATGTATCATTGGGCTATATATTGGTATCACCTTTAATAGACCCATTATTTTAGAAACTGATTGTTGTTACCACTACTTAAAAAAGGCTTATAGGTGGGTTCATACTATTGCCGGACGCAGTCTAGCGTCAGCCACTAATATATCTGGCCATGGGCCGGGTCGAGCCGGGCTTGGGCCGGGCCTAAAAAAGCCCACGGCAGAAAACTGAGGCCCAGGCCCTCCCAAGCCCTATCACTGGGCCTACTTTTCAAGCCCAAGCCCGACCCATCTGGTAAAAAGCCCTTAGGGCTTAGGCCCATGGGTCGGGCCTCTTCCTTAAAACACCAATATGCCAAGCCCAAGCCCGTCCAGGCCCTACTGGTGGGCTCAAAACTCAGGCCCAAGCCCGGCCCATGGGCAAGCCCATCGGGCCTAGGCCCTGGATTTTAGGGCCGGGCCTGAGATGGCCAGGACTAGCCACTAATAATCTGATAAACTACAAGTGGCAAGCGCAACTAAATCATTATATTAGCGCCGGTCAAGCAGTAGGGACCTGGTTTGTCTAAACCTTGAGATTTTTTACCGTACATCATACTACCTGACATAGTCGGTAGTATTAAGTTGATCCAATGGCTAATATGAGTCGGCTCAGATTTTTGTTCAAGGACAGATTGGTAATTCATATTAGAGGCTGATTTGTCATGTTTCAGTCCTAACGCAGGCCTCCATCCTCCACGCCTCGCGCCATCCTGGGTACTCCGCCTTCCCTATGCAACCTGTACGCCTCCGGCAGCATGCCGCCAGCCGCCGCCGCACGCCCTCACCTATTGTCGCACGAAGGACGAGCACGCTGTACGCACGCCCTGCCTCAACCCCACAACAAACGCCGCCCTCGTCTCCACAGAGCGTGTACAGATTATCCATTGGCCCATTGCCGCTGGCACATTGCCGAAACTGCTCACCACGCCATGAAGTTGTTGCTGATTCGGCAGTGCGCGGCTGCGCGGGGTTGGAGGTTGCACGTCCTTGGATGCGATAGCCATGGGGGGCAGTGTTGATTAGGACCGCTGATGCTCAGGTGTGGGCAGAGGTTGGCTAGTACAGGAAGGTGCCAGGGTGCCGGGCGGGCTGATATTCGCCGGCGCCAGTAGGCACTGAAGATGGCGACAGTGCGGGATGGGTAGGGGAAATGACATGAAATGAACGGTGACTGATTACGTGGAATGGGAGTCATAACAGAGAATTACCCAAAATGCCCCCTACGCCTCAATATACTACCCGAAATCCGGTGTAGTATTGCAGCATTTGGACCGTTGAACCAAATAAATAAACGGTTCTAATTTACTTGATGTACTGTATAAACCTTCTCCCATAATTAATGAAAATGACAATTTTTGTGTTATTAAAAAAATTGTGCAACCTGGTGAATCAAGGTGATCCAGATGATTTTTTAGAACATAAAAATGTAACGGTTTGAATCCCGCAAAAAAAATGTAACGGTTGAAGCATCCGATTATTATGCCGTACGTATGTATGGAATCGATCAAGCAGTAGGCTAGCAGCTTCTCATCCTTGATTATTCTTTTTTTTTTTTTGCGGGTGCTCATCCTTGATTATTCAACGAGCCCACAGTTTAATTATGCGCTACAATTTCCAGATCGACCCGGACAACAACGCGTGGGTCAAATGCTAATTTGACAGAGTCTGTATGACGCATTCAACGAGCTACCGTCTCATCTCATCTGTATATATCGCAGAGTATCATCATGCTACAACACAACCAGTCCAGAGCTGCGACCTCGATCTTACATCCCTCAATCATCTCAACAATCCAACCCTTCGTGTGTCATCTTCTCAAGCGCTAGAGCTACTAGTCGCTCGATCGGCATTCATCCATGGCGGCTGCTACCAGGGCTCTCCTTGTTGCCGCAGTGACCGCGGCGGCGCTGTTCGGCACGGCGCTCGGCGCCACCTACACAGTCGGCGCACCGGCCGGGTCGTGGGACCTCCGGACAAACTACACCCAATGGACTTCCACCATCAGGTTCTACACCGGCGACGCGCTCCGGTTCCAGTACCCCGCTGCAGCGCACAACGTGGTGGAGGTGACAAGGACGGCCTACTACAACTGCAGCAGCTCTAGTCCCGTCGCCACGTTCCCGAGCGGCAACGACGTCATCCCGCTCGCCGCCGTCGGGACCCGGTACTTCATCTGCGGCCTGCCCGGGCACTGCGCCGGTGGCATGAAGGTACAGGTCAACGTCCAGTCCAAGGTAGTGAGATGCCGAAGGAGAGGGGCGAGGCAGCGGTGCACACAGACAACGCCACAGCCGAACTCGGCGGCTCAGGCTGGTGCTCAGCCTGTGCTAGCGCTCGGGCTGGCCGCCGTCGTGGCTGGTTTGATGCTTCTCAATCTCTACTAGTCAACAACGACAGCGCCAAGCAGCTGGCGCCATTATAATACTCTCTCTCTCTCTATCTCTCTCTCTCTCCTTTTTCCGTGATTGATCGTGCATATAGTATGATTCTTTGTATAGTCAAATGTATCGTTTTTTCTATTCATTATATGTAATTCCTTTTAATAATACCTACTGTATTATATGTAATTCAATTTGTCATAATTCATTGCATTTCGTTCACCATAAATACCAATAAAGAACTGTTAAGAACAAGAGAGCTTTATTTATTAATCAACAAATTTATAATATTTAAAGATTTAACTTTCTAACCTGCTTTTTTTTTTGCGGAAAACTGTCTGACCTGCTTTGGAGGCCCTAAGGCCTGAGCACCCATCAGAAGTCGTTCGTTCAAGCCTCAGCATCTCGAATGTGTGCATCATGCATCTATATTAAGTTGATGCAAAGTAACGAGATTACACTCATTACCAGACAGAGTGTAGGACACAAAAAACCATTGCAGACCCCGAAAATCCCTTTTGGAGACGGAGCTCCAATGAGGCCTCTTTTGAAATTTTCAAATTTCACCAAATTTCGTATTTTTACAGTTCAAAAATTTCTGAGAAAAAATATAGATATACATGGAGGCATAATGCACAACTGTGTAAATTTTCAAAATGAAATACATTGAAATAAGGGTTGTACGAAAAGATAAAATTGAGGCTTTTAAACACATGATACTATACATTCTCACATGTCATGAATTGTCTTTTTTGTACATATCGCATTTTAAGATATTTCATCTTAAAATTTTATACACTTACGTATAACATCCTTTTTTTTACTTGTACACATTTCTAGACAATTTTTTGAAACTAAAAGGTTTAATTTTAAATTTTTCAAAAAATCGGCCTTCATGGAGGCGGAGAGCCAAAATGCCTTGCAGACCCCCGCAATAAAAAACTATTGTGGAGCCATTATAAAAAAAAAGGCTTTCACGGTATGTAGACAAGGCAATAGAACATCATACATCTTCATAGGTGCACCAAACAGTCAAGACAAAAGGAAAATAAAAAGGTTTAAAGTTATGGAATCATCAAACAATGGGCCCATAGAATACAACCAAGATCAAGGAACCAGCAGCGGAGTGACGCGACAAGGTAGATCCCAGAATTGAGGAGTGAAATCATTGATGGCAACTCTACCGAGTTGCTTGTTGAGGACCCGCCATTGCTGCAAGAAACCGCACAATTTATAAATGGCGTCATGGTTTCGCAGATGAACATTTTCAATAGCAAGCTTATTGTGAATGTTGAGTATGTATTGTATAATGTATGTGTATTGAAGTTGTGACCCACCTTCTAGTCTTGTATAGTTGAGATATAAGCTTTTTCTGTATTATATATACGTGCACTAGCATCCTGTCAATACAACGTTTATTGTATTGCAAAACTCTCTGCCTATATCATCTTTGTCGTTCCTCTCCTAGGGCGCCGCCGCCACCGCGCTTCCCCGCGCCGCCCCGCCCTCCCACCATCGCACCGTGCCGCCGCCGTGCCCTCCCTCCCAACCCGCGCCGCCACCGCCGTGCTCGCTTCCGCCTGCGCCACCACAGCCGCCGCAGACCTCCTCAGATCCGCGCGCCGACGCTGTTCGCGCCCACATCGTTGCTCCTGCCGCGCGCCGCGTCGCGCCGCTGCCCTCCCGTACCGCAACGGCGCCACCCCGCAGCCGCGCCCTCCTCGCGCCACTTCTCCCTCCTGCAACAGCCGCCGCCGCACCCTCTGCTGCCGCGGCTCCCCGTCTCCTCTCTCCACTACAGCAAAAAAAATAGCCGCGCCGCCATGTCTTCCCCGGGATCCTCCATCACCCGCTTGTCGAACTCGTTCGCCGATCCCGAGCCCTCCGCCGCCGCCATCCGTGACCTCAACATTGAGGCTCGGGTCCCTATCCGTCTTGACAGCTCCAACACATCTCACCGAGCACATCTACGGTTCCGTGGACAGCGCGTACATGCGCGGCAATCCGAAGTGGTCCGCCATCGAGGCCACGATCATCCGTTGGTTCTACGACGGTCTCAAAGGACATCTTCCACACGGTCGTCTCCGAGGACGACGATGGTTGCGACATGTGGGCCAAGATCAACGCACTCTTCACCGACAACAAACTTCAACGCCTTATTTTTTGCAGCAGGAGTTCTTCGGTTATCACCAGGACAGCTCCTCCATCGAAGAGTACTGCATGAGGCTCAAGATGCTTGCCAACGAGCTTCGCGACATTGGCACCAAGGTCTCTGACGACCTCATGCTGAGCACCCTCACCGCCGGTCTTAACGAGGACTTCGGCAACGCGGCGTCCAACCTCACCCTGCTGTCGCAGCCCACTTTTCAGCTCATCATCGCGTACCTCAAACTTTAGGAGCGCGGGATGACGAAGCTGAAGCAGCGGGTCCAGCACATCGCCCTCACCGCCGGCACCACCCGCGGTGTCCCTGCTCCTCCAGCCGCACCTCGTCAGCCGGCGCCGCCCGCGCCGCCCGGCTACTACCCGCTGCCCCCCTTCCCCTCCCCCCCCCACGCGCCTCCCCGACAGCCGCAAGGTGGCGGGGGCCGCCACAAGCAGCACGCGCCACATACCGGTGGGGTGCCTTGCTACCAGCAACCGCCCCCGCCATGGGCCGCCGAGCGGAACCCGTGGACGGGCGTTGTCCATGCCTATCACATGCCCGTCACGCGGGCCCCCGCACCGGGTCTCCTTGGTCCTCGTCCCGCGGGCCACCAGGCGTTCCTCGGCGCCCCCTACCAGCCCTACGGTGCTCCGCTCGCTCCGCCACCTCTCAGTGCCTACGGCACGCCCGCTCAGGCACCTCCCTATGGAGGCCAGTCACCGTCGCCGGTTCCTGCACCGTGGGACCCCGCCCTCCTGGCCGCCCTACACTCGGCGGCGTCGCCGAGTAACTACGGCGGTGGAGGCAACTGGTGCATGGACTCGGGTGCTACTACGCACATGACAGCTCATCCCGGTAACCTATCCTCTTCCACTCCAGTTAACACTCCCACTCATATCACCGTTGGCAACGGCTCTTCTTTACCTATCACACATGTCGGTAGCACTAGTTTTCCTTCTAGTTCGACACCTATCACTATGTCTAATGTCCTTGTTTCACCTGACTTACTCACTATCTTAGTTTCCATTCGCCGTCTTACTCGTGAGAATTCTCTTACTGTTGAATTTGACGGTATTGGATTTTCTGTGAAGGACGCCCGTACCCGGATGGTACTTCACCGATGTGATAGCCCTGATGAGCTTTATCACGTGCACGCTGATGAGGACATCAATACCATTGTTACACCCACAGCCCCTGCTGCTATACATACTGGACCAATTTACTAGAGCTCGCGCATGCCAATTAAATTACCAGGTACTTTCGTTTCTTGGTAATGATTCTAATGTTCATGAGAATATGATGCTGCCTAAATTGGATACATTTGTTTTGCTTACAAATGAAGGGCCTAGCTTTGAGAAGGATGAACAATGGAGCAAGAACAAGCATGGAGATGATGGAATGCACAAGGGGAACAAGAACGGAGTTACAAGTGATGATTTCAGGACGTGGAAGCCACCATAATGAGTGCATGAAGCCTTGCACAAAATATACAAGATGCTACTTCATAATTTTCGTCCAGAGGCTAATCTAAGTGCTGCGTCACCTTATTATTGGGCCAGGCCCATGTAATTTTGAAATAATTGATTATAGGCTATTTTAGAGTCCGTATGTGTGGGGAAACAAGAGTTAGGGTTGGCTTTGGACCCCTCCCTCAAGGGCCATGAAATTCCCCCCTCTTCCTCCATATATACAGCCCTTAGGGCGTCGTTTGGACTTTGGGTTTTGTTTAGATTAAAGTTCGCCATAGCTGCAACTTCGCGTACTTCGTTTGTGTTCAACGACCAGACAAAGGCGTCACAGAACCCCACCTTGGTCAATAAAGCTTTCGTCTTATATTCGCAATATCCAGATTGCAATCTCAATTTCTTGCTTGTTCTTCGTTTCCTTGCAGGAAACAAACCCTCGTGGTCAGGTTGATCGTGCTCCGGCGTGGTCAATAACCTCTCGGAGTTGGTTTAGCAATTGCTAAGGCGCGACGTCCTCGCACGTTCGTAGTCGGATCGTCAAAGTTGACTTCCACCAAAGCGATATCCATCATCTCATCGAAAGACGAGACACCTTTGCCTCTATCAAGTGGTATCAGAGCTCCAGGTTGCTCGGTGAGATTTTACAGTTTTTCAGATCGAGTTTGTTCTTCATACCTACAGTCCACGAAAAAGCCACAAAAAAATTTAGGGTTAGTTCATCATATCCGAACCAATCTGAGCCTTTGCACAATCTTTTTAGGGTTTTGCTTTGTTGAATTTGCGGTTGCATCGTCGTGTCTAGTTGCTGGTCTTAGCGTCTAGTCCTTTAGAGTTTTGAGTTCTGTCACAGTTTGTCACGCCGCCGCCACACCATCTTCATCGTTGTTGCCATATACCACCACCACTGCCATATCCCACCAACGCTGCCATATACCACCGATCCATATCCTACAACCATATATCCACCACCAATCCGAGTTCTTTTCGTATTAGGTTTGTTTTCGAGATCCATCTAATTTCCGATTCGTGTTTCCTTGCCGGAGCAGGTTTCGAAAAAAGAGTCTGGAGACCCCCTGGCAGTTTTTAGGCCAAAATTTCGGTGACCGAAAATATTTTTTCCCTATCCTATTTTTAGGTCCCAGAGAGTGTTTTGAGACATTCGCCATCATAGTGATTTTTTGTCGCACTTTTTCATCATCGTTGCCCTGATTTCTGAAAAAAATTGTCAAAAAATTTTTGTGCCCATCCTGTCAGTTTGACCTGGGAAGAGTTTTGAGACACTCGCCATTATAGTGTTTTTTCGCAAAAAAAAAATAGCGCAAAAAAAACAGAGCGAAAAAAAAATTCCCGAGTGTGCTTTTCCCTTGTTTACGTGCAGCGCCGTGATTTTGTTAGTGTTCTAGGCTCGCGTCTCTAGAATGGTCTAGCCTAGGACCAGCATAGTACCGTCGTTGAGCGTTTATTCAACTTTGCATCTCTGAATTGATTATTGCTGGCCCTTTTTGCTACCATATTATAAGCCTTCCTAGCTCCACATACATCTACGTCGTGCGTTTGACTCTCCCTGGTAATCGCTTTATCCAAGCTTTGAGAGTTTTGACTACAACGGTTGCCGATCACCTCCTGCTGCTGGTAAGAACTGGTATGAATTTGAGATTTGCTTGACGGGTTTGTGATACACCACCACCACTTCTTAGTAGTCTGTAGGATCATATTCTTGTGTGTTTCTATTTGCTGCTAACCATGGCAGGATCACAAACCGATGAGACTGATTGGGAGAACCTGACGAACAAACAGCTACATGATAAATTTCAGCAAATGATGAGTGGACAGATGCAAGATGTGCTAAACAGATTCAAAGAGGCCATGGAGAAAATAGATGGCATTGAGAAGACGTTCGAAACAAAGCTTGATAACAAGTTTAATGAATTGCTCGTGCGTTTTCCACAACCACCACCGGCTACACCTATCGCACCTCTGCAACGACAACAACAACGCCCCCTTCCGAATCAGTATGGACGAGCGAAGCGTGTTCCTCTTGAGGATGGCCAAACTTTTGGTGCTCTTTGTACTGTTGTTGATGCTTCTTTGGCCTCTCATCGTTGCTGCTGGTACCCAGGAGGATGATTAGTATGCGGGCGATTATGAGGATGAGGTTGATCAAAATCAGAACTATGTGCAGCCACCAGCACCACCACCAGCAGGTCGACCTCAGGTATATCGCAATGGTAGGCCTGCACCACCACCTCAGGTACGAGATAATGACCATATTCCTAAACTAAAATTGAATATTCCACCATTTGAGGGTAGATATGTTCCTGATATATATCTTACTTGGGATTTAGAAACTGAACAACGTTTTACATGTTTGGAATATCCCGAGGAGAGACGGGTTGCTGCTGTTGTTTGTGCTTTCACTAGTTTTGCATGTGTATGGTGGTCTGAACATTGTAGATTATATCCTATTCCAGCTACTTGGGCTGCTTTGAAAACTGCTATGCGTACTCGTTGGGTTCCACCATATTATCAACATGAATTGCTTCAAAAATTGCAGCGTTTAAGACAAGGAAAAAATTATGTAGAAGAATATTATCAGGAATTACAAACTGGCATGATTAGATGTGGTATTGTTGAGGAGAATGAAGCTATGCTTGCACGTTTTATGGGTGGATTAAATAGAGAGATTCAGACCATCCTAGAGTATAAGGAGTATACTAATATCACTCGTTTATTCCATCTTGCTTGTAAAGCTGAATGTGAAGTGCTGGATCGACAAGCAATGGTGCACACTAACTTTTCTGCAGGTCGACCTTCCTCATGGACACCGCGTGCATCTTCTACTTCCACTGCACCAGCACCTCCATCAGGTGCCACCTCCAGCCGTGATACAAAAAAGCATGCACAACCACCACTATCTGCCAAGAGCGCACCTGCCGGACCTAAACAGAGCTCTTCTTCTTCCATAGCATCAACATGGCACACAAGTGATATTATTTGTCGTCATTGTAAGGGAAGAGGTCATTATGCGCGAGAATGCAAATCTCAACGTGTGATGATTGCTACTGAGGATGGTGGGTATGAGTCCGCTAGTGACTATGATGAGGAGACTTTGGCCCTTATTACATGTGAAGAACATGGTGGATATGATTCTGATCATGAGACTCAATACATGGCTCCTGAAGACGCTGACAGGTATGAATGTTTAGTTGCCCAACGTGTTTTGAGTGTGCAGGTCACACAAGCTGAGCAAAATCAGAGGCATAATTTTTTTCCATACAAAGGGATTTGTGAAGGAATGTTCTGTGCGCGTTATCATAGACGGAGGGAGCTGCAACAACTTGGCTAGCATGGAGATGGTGGAGAAGCTATCTCTCACCACAAGACCACATCCACATCCTTACTACATCCAATGGTTCAACAACAGCGCCATGGTTAAGGTAATACGTACTGTTCGTGTGCATATTAGTATCTCTACATATGCTGATTATGTTGATTGTGATGTGGTACCTATGCAAACATGTTCCTCATTACTTGGTCGACCATGGCAATTTGATAAAAATTCTGTCCACCATGGTAGAAACAATCAGTATACTCTTGTTCATAAGGATAAAAATATTACTTTGCTTCCTATGACTCCTGATTCCATTTTGAAAGATGATATTAATAGAGCTAATAAAGCAAAACAGGAGAAGAATAAGAGTGAAAATGAGATTGTGGCAAAAGAATTTGAGCAACAAATGAAGCCTAATAATAAACCATCTAGTGTTGCTTCTGAAGTTAAATTGGAAAGTGCATGTTTACTTGCCACTAAATCTGATATTGATGAGCTAGATTTTAGCAAATCTGTTTGATATGCTTTTGTGTGCAAAGAGGCATTATTTTCATTCGAGGATGTGCCTTCCTCTTTGCCCCCTGCTGTCACTAACATTTTGCAAGAGTTCGCTGACGTCTTCCCACAAGACGTGCCACCGGGATTACCACCTATTTGAGGTATTGAGCATAAAATTGACTTAATTCCCGGTGCATCGCTACCCAACCATGCACCATACCGTACCAATCTAGAGGAGACGAAGGAGATTATGCGTCAAGTACAAGAGCTTCTCGACAAAGGTTATATACGCGAATCCCTTAGTCCTTGTGATGTTCCTATTATTCTAGTGCCGAAAAAGGATGGTACATCGCGTATGTGTGTTGATTGTAGAGGCATTAATAATATTACTATTCGTTATCATCATCCTATTTCTAGGCTAGATGATATGCTTGATGAATTGAGTGGCTCTACAATATTCTCCAAAGTTGATTTGCGTAGTGGATACCATCAAATTCGCATGAAATTGGGGGATGAATGGAAAACAACATTTAAAACTAAGTTTGGATTATATGAGTGGTTAGTCGTGCCTTTTGGGTTAACTAATGCACCTTGTACTTTCATGAGATTAATGAACGAAGTTTTACGTGCTTTCATTGGACGATCTGTGGTAGTTTACTTTGATGACATATTGATTTATAGCAGATCTTTGGAGGAACATTTGGAACATTTACGTGATGTTTTTATTGCTCTACGTGATGCACATTTGTTTGGTAACCTTGGGAAGTGCACCTTTTGCACCGACCGAGTGTCTTTTCTAGGCTATGTTGTTACTCCACAGGGAATTGAAGTTGATAAAGCCAAGATTGAAGGTATTGAGAGTTGGCCGCAGCCCAAAACGGTCACACAAGTGAGGAGTTTTCTTGGCCTTGCTGGATTCTATAGGCATTTTGCGAGAGATATCAGCACCATTGTTGCACCTCTCAATGAGCTTATAAAGAAGGATGTGCCTTTTGTTTGGGGTACCACACAGGAAGATGCCTTCACGGTATTGAAAGGTAAGTTGACACATGCTCCTTTACTCCAACTTCCTGATTTTATTAAGACTTTTGAGATTGAATGTGATGCTAGTGGAATTGGATTAGGAGGTGTGTTATTACAAGATGGCAAACTTGTTGCATACTTTTCTGAAAAATTGAGTGGGCCTAGTCTGAATTATTCTACTTATGATAAAGAATTATATGCTCTTGTTCGGACTTTAGAGACATGGCAACATTATTTATGGCCCAAAGAATTTGTTATACATTCTGATCATGAATCTTTGAAACATATTAAAAGTCAAGCTAAACTGAATCGTAGACATGCTAAATGGGTTGAATTCATTAAGACTTTCCCTTATGTTGTTAAACACAAGAAGGGTAAAGAAAATGTTATTGCTGATGCATTGTCTCGTCGCTATACTATGCTTTCACAACTTGACTTCAAAATATTTGGTTTGGAGACCATCAAAGATCAATATGTGCATGATGCTGATTTTAAAGATGTAATGCAAAATTGTAAAGAAGGAAGAACATGGAACAAGTTCGTTATTAATGATGGCTTTGTGTTCCGTGCTAACAAGGTATGCATTCCAGCTAGCTCTGTTCGTCTTTTGTTGTTGCAGGAAGAGCATGGAGGAGGATTAATGGGACACTTTGGCGTGAACAAGATGGAGGACGTACTTGCTACACATTTCTTTTGGCCAAAGATGAGACGGGATGTTGAGCGTTTTGTTGCTCGCTGCACTACATGTCAAAAAGCTAAGTACGACTCAATCCTCATGGTTTATATATGCCTTTGCCTGTACCTAGTGTTCTTTGGGAGGATATATCGATGGACTTTGTTTTAGGTTTACCTTGAACAAAGAAGGGGAGGGATAGTATATTTGTTGTCGTGGATAGATTTTCGAAAATGGCACATTTTATACCATGTCATAAAAGCGATGATGCTACTAATGTTGCTGATTTGTTCTTTCGTGAAATTATTCCCTTGCATGGTGTGCCAAATACAATTGTTTCAGATCGTGATACTAAATTTCTTAGCCACTTTTGGAGATGTTTATGGGCTAAGTTGGGGACTAAACTGCTTTTTAGTACTACATGTCATCCTGAAACTGATGGACAAACTGAAGTAGTCAATAGAACTTTGTCTACTATGCTTAGGGCTGTTTTGAAGAATAATAAGAAATGTGGGAAGAATGCTTGCCTCATATTGAGTTTGCTTATAGTCGTTCATTGCATTCTACTACTAAGATTTGCCCTTTTGAAATTGTGTATGGTTTCCTACCTCGTGCACCTATTGATTTGTTGACTCTTCCATCTTCGGAGAAGGTTAATTTTGATGCTAAACAACGTGCTGAATTGATCTTAAAAATGCATGAGGTAACTAAGGAAAACATTGAGCGTATGAATGCTAAAAATAAACTTGCTGGAGATAAGGGTAGAAAACATGTTGTGTTTGCACCTAGAGATCTTGTCTGGTTACATTTGCGTAAGGATAGATTTACTGATTTGCGCAAATCAAAGCTAATGCCACGTGCTGATGGTCCTTTTAAGGTGTTAGAGAAAATAAATGATAATGCATATAAACTTGAGCTGCCTGTAGATTTTGGGGTTAGTCCCACTTTTAACATTGCAGATTTGAAGCCTTATTTGGATGAGGAAGATGAACGTCGGTCGAGGACGACTTCATTTCAAGAAGGGGAGGATGATGAGGACATCAATACCATTGTTACACCCATAGCCCCTGCTGCTATACACACTGGACCAATTACTAGAGCTCGCGCACACCAATTAAATTACCAGGTACTTTTGTTTCTTGGTAATGATTCTAATGTTCATGAGAATATGATGCTGCCTAAATTGGATACATTTGTTTGGCTTACAAATGAAGGGCCTAGCTTTGAGAAGGATGAACATTGGAGCAAGAACAAGCATGGAGATGATGGCATGCACAAGGGGAACAAGAATGGAGTTACAAGTGACAATTTCAGGACGTGGAAGCCACCATAATGAGTGCATGAAGCCTTGGACGAAATATACAAGATGCTACTTCATAATTTTCGTCCAGAGGCTAATCTAGGTGTTGCGTCACCTTATTATTGGGCCAGGCCCATGTAATTTCGAAATACTTGATTATAGGCTATTTTTAGAGTCCGTATGTGTGGGGAAACAAGAGTTAGGGTTGGTTTTGGACCCCTCCCTCAAGGGCCACGAAATCCCCCCCCCCCTCTTCCTCCATATATATAGCCCTTAGGGTGTCGTTTAGACTTTGGGTTTTGTTTAGATTAAAGTTCGCCATAGCTGCAACTTCGCGTACTTCATTTGTGTTCAACGACAAGAAAAAGGCGTCACAGAACCCCACCTTGATCAATGAAGCTTTCATCTTATATTCGCAATATCCAGATTGCAATCTCAGTTTCTTGCTTGTTCTTCGTTTGCTCGCAAGAAACAGACCCTCGTGGTCAGGTTGACCGTGCTCCGGCATGGTCAATAACCACTCGGAGTTGGTTTATCGATTGCTAAGGCGCGACGTCCTCGCACGTTCGTAGTCGGATCGTCAAAGTCAACTTCCACTAAAGCAATATCCATCATCTCATCAAAAGATGGGACACCTTTGCCTCTATCACATGCCGGCGCCTCCACTTCCACACCCGTCGCCCTCGCCGCCGGCGTCGATCTTTGGCATGCGATTCTTAGGAGTTTTTCTTTCTCATGTAATTAGCTCGATGAGCATACTTGTGAGGCTTGTCGTTTGGGCAAGCACGTTCATCTTCCCTTTAGTGCGTCTACTTCAGTTTCCACTTTTCCATTTCAGTTGCTTCATAGTGATGTTTGGACGTCTCCCGCTGCGAGTAACACGGGCTATCTATACTACTTGGTGATTTTATATGAGTATTCTCATTATGTGTGGACTTCTCCTCTTCGTCATAAATCCGATGCTTTAGCCACACTCACCGCTTTTTATTTCTATGTCACCACCCAGTTCAGTCGCCCCATACTTGCACTCCAAACTGATAACAGCAAAGTGTTTGACAACGTCGCTCTTCGTACACTTCTCGCCTCTCACGGCACCACCTTCCGTCTGACTTGCCCTTACACTTCACAGCAGAACGGCCGCACCGAGCGCATTCTCCACACTCTTAGTGACTGCGTTCGCATGTTACTTTTTCACTCTAACGTGCCCGTTCAGTTTTGACCCGATGCCCTCGCCACTGCCACTCTCTTAGTTAACATTCGTCTGTGTCGTCCTCGGTGGAACTACGCCCCTCACCACCTTCTCTTCGATACACCACCGTCCTATGATGGTCTCCGCATCTTTGGGTGTCTCTGTTATCCTAGCACCGCGTCCACCACGCCACACAAGCTCGCACCATGATCCGCCCCATGCATCTTCCTTGGCTACCCTCCTGTCACGCCCAATATGCGACCCTATCCAAAAGGAACTCGAAGGTCCCACCAAGGATAGACCCGCATATTGAAACGCTTTTTGCAAGGTGGATATCATTACATCAACATTACATAATAGATGGGGATACATACAAAAGGCATACAATGCCACACGAATACAACATCATCTTACAAAAGAGCACCATCGACTACGGATGAAACACAAACGAAACTCAAATGACATCCACCCGCTAGCCCAGCTGCCGCCGACCGAACCTATCCCCGATCAAGAAGAAGCGGAAGAAGAACTCAACGCAAGCAAGCATCGCTCTCACGTTATGATCATCGCGTAAACCTGTACCTGCAACTGTTGTTGTAGTAATCTGTGAGCCACGAGGACTCAGCAATCCCATTACCATGGGTATCAAGACTAGTAAAGCTTAATGGGAAAGGAAGGGGTAAAGTGGTGAGGTTGCAGCAGCGACTAAGCATGATATGGTGGCTAACGTACGCAAATGAGAGCGAGAAGAGAAACAAAGGAACGATCGTGAAGCTAGCAATGATCAAGAAGTGATCCTGAACTCCTACTTACGTCAAACATAACCCAAAGACCGTGTTCACTTCTCGGACTCCGCCGAGAAGAGACCATCACGGTTACACACGCGGTTGATGCGTTTTAATTCGGATCAAGTGTCAAGTTGTCTACAACCGGACATTAACAAATTCCCATCTGCCACATAACCGCGGGCACGGCTCTCGAAAGTTTATACCCTGTAGGGGTGTCCCAACTTAGCCCATGACAAGCTCTCGCGATCAACGAAGAATAGACCTTCTCCGGGAAGACCCGATCAGTCTCGGAATCCCGGTTTACAAGACATTTCGACAATGGTAAAACAAGACCAGCAAAGCCGCCCGATGCAACCGACAATCCCGATAGGAGCTGCACATATCTCGTTCTCGTGGCAACACCGGATAAGTCAAGCTACGAGTAAAACCAGACTTGAGTTTCCCGAGGTGGCCCAAGAAGCTGCTCGATTCGGACCAACACTTAGACAAGCACCGCCCGGGGGCTATAATAAAGATGACCCTTGGGTTAATTACTCCCAAGAGAAAGGTAGGTGGTGGTGAGGCAAATGGTAAAACCAAGGTTGGGCCTTCTTTGGATAAGTTTTATTCAAAGCGAACCGTCGGGGGTCCCATAAATCACCCGACCGCGTTAGGAACGCAAAATCCGGGAACATAACACCGGTATGATGGAAACTAGGGCGGAAAGAGTGGAACAAAACACCAGGCATAAGGCCGAGCCTTCCACCCTTTACCAAATATATAGATGCATTAATAATATAAGAGATATTGTGATATCCCAACATAACCCTGTCCACCATGGAGCAATCTTCAACTTCACCTGCAGCTAGCAATGCTATAAGAGGGGCTGAGCAAAGCGGCAACATAGCCAAGCAATGGTTTGCTAGGAAGGGTGTCAAAGGTTAGAGGTGCATGGCAATTTGGGAGGCTTGAAGAGCAAAAGATAGGTAACGCAGCATAGCGATAGAACGAAGCAACTAGCATAGCAATGATAGTAGTGAGATCCAGGGTAGCGGTCATCTTGCCTGAAATCCCGCAAGGAAGAAGAACGAGTCCATGAAGAAGATGAAGCCACGAAGACGAACCAAGCGTAGACGAACGAATCCTCACGATCGCAATAAAACGGGAACTATCGAGAAGAAGCACACAACATGGTAAACACACCACACATGACAAGACATGATGCACAACAAGCATGATGCATGAGAAAGCTAGATGAGGCTACTCATGGCAAGAGATGATGCAAACAAGATCAACACATCAAGGCAAGTTTAAATGAGGCCGGAAACAACATATAACAACTCCGGTAAGTCCTCATATGCAAATTTCGAAATTGGTCCAGAACTGAATAAACCTTATGTTCAAGTTGTTAAACAGCAAGTTAAAATGCACCAAGATGATCTACACAAAATTCTAGTCAAGTTACATATAAAGTTCATTAGATTCGGAGCTACGGCCTAGAAGATATGAGCAAAACAAGTTAAACATGTCATTGATGCAAAATGCATACAAACATCAAGCAGACACCTCAAAACAAGGATGCAACATGATAATATGGAACTACATGCAATTCTAAGCAAGTTTCATATAGAGCACACTCAAAACGGAGCAACGGTGCAACACATACACTCTATACAAGTCATAACAACAATCTGACCATAACAGCAACTAGGCATATTGCAAGCATCAAAACAATATGCTATAGCACCCCAACATAATAACAAAAGGCATGGGCATGAGGTACAGGTAAAGCACAACAAGACATGAACACTGAGCTATCTCCAGAAACGACTAGAACATGCTCAAAAGGACATGGAAAGATTGCAAATAATAACAGTTTCAGACTTATCAGGAAATAACATCAGGTTGCAATGTTTAGAGCAAGCAAACAACATGTTACAGGAACTTATAATGGCAAACAAAGGCATGGCATGATACTACTAAATGCATAGAACAAGAGTCCCTTACTGACCATGAGCCAAAAGGGCACAGAAAATATGATGGCACCCATGTAAACATGGCAAGTTATATGACAGATTCATACATGGCAGGAACAACAATAAGTAGGCATGTTGGTGAGCTTGAACCACTCACCACAGAGCAATACATGGCATGGCAAGGCAACCAACAGTAAGAAGACATGTTTATGAAGCTAAGCATGGCAAGAGCAAGTTCATAGGGTGCATGGATCACTAGGAAACAATCATGGAAACATTGAACTTAATGTTAACAGGCTGACAGCAAAAACATCAAGCAACTTTGGAGCAAGATATGAACAAGCTACAGCAACCTATAAATGCAACCAGGGGCATGTATGGATAGAGCAAGACATGTATAGCAAAACATCCTTAGTGAACATCTCCAAAATAATGCACGAAATGACTAGTAGGAGCAGGTTTACATAGCAACAAAATATACCAGAATCTGCCTAGCAAAACAGTAACAGCAAGTACCCTCCTTAACAAGCTTGATGCACTCAGCACACAACTCACAAAAATACATGGATAGCACCCAAATCAACAAGCCAGGTGAGTACTTTGAAAGTACTCGCAAGACAGTTCGGACGTAAGATATAACAAATGCATGCATGAATGCGTCATGATTAATATGCCAATGCACAATTAAAACCCCTGGAAAGATGGCATGGCATAGATTAAAACACATGTAGACATCAACCTCATAGGATGCACACATCAACCATGGCAAAAATGACAAATAAGCAAGTTATAACAGTTTCAGCAGATTAACATCAACATGCACTCTTACAACAGCATTTCGGGCATCAAGATGAGCTCAAATGAAAATGATGCGATGGAATGAAATGAAGTACTCGTTGAGACGAACAATTTGACATATTACACGCACAAAACGGAGAAGTATGCAGCAAGATATAACATGTCAAAGTATGCATCATGTTGTAGATTTTTAGGGACTTGGCAGATTTTTCGGAAAAAAAAACAAACGCGCGCAAGATAGCTAAAAGTCGCCCAGTGCGGGATTTAGAGGGGGCGTGCTCACCAAGCGGCTACTAGGCTGGGGCGATCTGGCCTGGCGACACCGTGGGCCGGGATCGAAGGGAAGGCCCACGTGAAGCCCACACGTGGTGGTCGTGCGTGTGCTCGCACGCACACGAGCGCGTGCATGCAGGCGCGGCCATGGCGCAGGGCGGCGGCTGCGTCGGCCGGCAGGGAGGCTAGGAGGAGGCCGGGGTTGCGGGAACGGGCGGATCCGCCCTCCCAGCAACGGATCCGGCCGGCGGCGGCGGAGCTCGTCGAGCTAGGAGGCGGCGCCATGGCGGGGTTCCTGCGGGAAGAGAGAGAGAGAGTGAGGCCGGCCGAGGAGAGAGAGGGAGAGAGGTGGCGAGGGGCGACGCGACCTGGCAGGGCGGCGCGGGTGCTCCGGTGACGGGGCTCGCCGGCGGGCGGCGCGGTAAGCGAGGGGAGAGAGATCGGGGTCGAGGGGGTCCTCCCCTAGAACCAGATCGGAAGCGCGCGAGGGCGGCACACGGGCGGCTCTGCGGAGCGGCGGCGGCGGCGCGGGCCCGATTCAGCCGGGGTGGGCTTCGCTGGCTGGCGAGCGCGCGGCGAGCACTGGAGGGGGACAGGTGGCGCTTGGTGGTTGGGCGCGGGCGGCGGTTGCGGCGACGTTGGCCGATGAGGGCGCGACAAGTGGCGGCGGGGTGCTGGCTGGGCGTAGATTTCAAGGTGGAGACGGTTGGCTGCGTCTGGTGGCGGCGGATCCGAGGAGAAGGGCCCAGGGGTAGGGGAAGGAGCTAGGTTTGTCCAAAAATGGACTAGGGGTTGTTTATATATAGCAGGGGCTAGGGTTTGAGGGGGGTTCTGGAGCGTTTCGGAGCCTCCGATCGCGATCTGATGGTTCCGATCGGAGGGGAGGTTTAGGTGGACTGTGAAGAGGAGTTGGGCTGAGAGGAGAGGAGAGAAGTTGCAGCTCGGCGGCAGTTTCGGAGACCGAAACGTCCGACGAAGGTACCGACAGCGGTACCGCTATATGTTTAACGGTTGGGCTATCAAACGAGCTCCGAATGCGACGAAACTTGACAGGCGCACTATCTACACTATAATAAGACCGCATGCCAAGTTCCAACCCATTCCGAAAACATTTTTATGCCACTAATAAAATAATATTTCGGAGGTGCCGCGGGCGCGTGCGAGTGTGGTCGGGCTCAGAACGGGCAACGAAGAGAACCGGCGGAACCCGAACGGATGCAAGTTTTGGAAAACATGCAGATGAAATGCAGATGATGACATGGCAAAATGCAACACGTAAGCAAATGACATGGCAACTACGGCGAATAACTGGCAGACACCTGGCGCATCGAATCCAAGGCGTTACACCTCCTAACACCAAAGGCTACCGGTGCTATGATCCTGTCACTCATCATGTTTTCACCTCAAGGCACGTGTACTTTGTCGAGACGGTGTTCCCTTCTTTTCAGGTTCCTCCAGCTTCGGCTCCTTCGGCGCCGGCCCCCCACGCCCCCTTCCTGGAGTGATGTGCGGCGGCACCCCCTGGCGCACCCCCCCCCGGCACGGCGCCTTCTGCCACCACCACCCGGTTTCTCGACTTCCTCCCCCGAGGTCGAGTCTGATCGGGCCCCCGGTCCCCGTATCCCTCCTATGAGGTTGAGCCAGTGGGCACCCCGCCCCCACCCCGGCTGGTGGTGCCACCCCTGCAACGGGATCGACGTCCACCTCGTCCGTCACCCCTTCCGTCGCCGGCTCAGCTGGCACTGCTGCTGCCGCGACCCCTTCCTACGCCACGGGTGCACCCGTTGCCGCTGGCACGCCTGCCGCCGCCGCGGCCCCGCCGGCCTTGCTGGCCCGCCGCTTGGCGTGACTACACGTCCCCGAGCATGAGTGCTTCGGCCGAGCACGTGCTACTCCTCCTACGAGTATGTGTGCGCTGCCTCGACATCGACGCCATCAACCTTCCCCATCTCCGCTCGCGCTGCCCTTCGGGATCCCCATTGGCTAGCTACAATGCAGGAGGAGTTCGACGCCCTACAGCGCAACCACACGTGGTAGCTTGTTCCGTGACCCCCTCGTGCCAACATCATCTCTGGCAAGTGGGTGTTTGGCCACAAGACTTGCCCGGACGATTCTCTCGAGCGCTACAAGGCTTGGTGGGTGGTTCGTGGTTTTCGGCAGCGCGCGGGCGTGGACTTCACCGACACCTTCGCCCTGTTTGTGAAACCGGGCATGATTCGCGCCGTGCTCCAACTGGCGGTCTCGCGCGCCTGGCCTGTGCACCAGTTGGATGTCTCCAACGCCTTCTTGCACGGCCATCTCACCGAGCAGGTGTTCTGTGAGCAGCCCACTAGTTTCATCGACGCCGAGCACCCCGACTTCGTGTGCTTGCTCTCCCGTTCTCTTTACAGGTTGAAGCAGGCGCCTCGATCTTGGTACCGGCGTATCGCAGACTTCCTGCAGTCTCTGGGATTTCGGTCCACTCTCTCCGATGCTTCACTCTTCGTGTATCATCAGGGAGCTGACACTGCATATTTGCTGCTCTACGTCAACGACATCATCCTCACGACGTCTGCCCCCGACCTCCTTCAACGACTGACTGCTCATCTTTGTGTTGAGTTCTCCCTCAAGGACTTGGGGCCCCTGCACTACTTCTTCGGCATCGAGGTGGTCCGACGGACTGACAGCCTCTTTCTACATCAACAAAAGTACACCCATGAGCTCCTGGAGCATGCCGGTATGCTTAATTGCAAGCCGGCACCCACCCCCGTCGACACGAAGGCGAAGGTGTCTACTCTGGAGGGGTCTCTCACGTCCGATGCAGCGTTCTATCGCTCCATCATTGGTGCTTTACTGTACATGACGCTGATACGTCTCCAATGTATCTATAATTTTTTATTGTTCCATGCTATTATATTATCTGTTTTGGATGTTTAATGGGCTTTACTATGCTCTTTTATATTATTTTTGGGACTAACCAATCAACCGAAGGCCCAGTGCCAGTTTCTGTTTTCTTCCCTATTTCAGTGTTTTGCAGAAAAGGAATACTAAAGGAATCCAAACGGAATGAAACCTTCGCGATGATCTTTCTTGGAACAAACGCAATCCAGAAGACTTGGAGTTGAAGTCTGGAACTCCGCGAGGCGGCCACGAGGCAGGAGGGGGCGCCCTGGGGGGTAGGCACGCCCCCATCTTCGTGGACCCCACGGAGCTCCACCGACGTACTTCTTTTGCCTATATATACTCTTATACCCTAAAAACATCAGGGGGAGCCACAAAACCACTTTTCCACCGCCGCAACCTTCTGTACCCGTGAGATCCCATCTTGGGGCCTTTTCCGTTAACCTGCCGGAGGGGGAATCGATCATGGAGGGCTTCTACATCAACACCATAGCCTCTCCGATGATGTGTGAGTAGTTTACCACAGACCTTCGGGTCCATAGTTATTAGCTAGATGGCTTCTTCTCTCTCTTTGGTTCTCACTACAAAGTTCTCCTCGATGTTCTTGGAGATCTATTCGATGTAATACTCTTTTGCGGTGTGTTTGCCAAGATCCGATGAATTGTGGATTTATGATCAAGATTATCTATGAATAATGTTTGGTTCTTCTCTGAATTCTTTTATGCATGATTTGATATCTTTGCAATTCTCTTCGAATTATCGGTTTAGTTTGGCCTACTAGATTGATCTTTCTTGCAATGGGAGAAGTGCTTAGCTTTGGGTTCAACCTTGCGGTGTCCTTTCCGAGTAACAGTAGGGGCAGCAAGGCACGTATTGTATTGTTTCCATTGAGGATAAAAAGATGGGGTTTATATCATATTGCTTGAGTTTATTCCTCTACATCATGTCATCTTGCTTAATGTGTTACTCTGTTCTTATGAACTTAATACTCTAGATGCATGCTGGATAGTCGTCGATGTGTGGAGTAATAGTAGTAGATGCAGAATCGTTTCGGTCTACTTGACACGGACGTGATGCCTATATTCATGATCATTTCCTAGATATTCTCATAACTATGCGCTTTTCTATCAATTGCTCGGCAGTAATTTGTTCACCCACCGTAATACATACTATCTTGAGAGAAGCCACTAGTGAAACCTATGGCCCCAGGGTCTCTTTCTTATTATATTGCATCTCTTTTATTTACATCGCATCTCGTTTTACTATTTTGCAATCTTTACTTTCCAATCTATACAACAAAAATACCAAAAATATTTATCTTACTATCTTTATTAGATCTCACTTTTGCGAGTGACCATGAAGGGATTGACAACCCCTTTATCGCGTTGGTTGCAAGGTTCTTGATTGTTTGTGCAGGTACTAGGTGACTTGCATGTTATCTCCTACTGGATTGATACCTGTTTCTCAAAAACTGAGGGAAATACTTACGCTACTTTGCTGCATCACCCTTTCCTCTTCAAGGGAAAACCAACGCATGCTCAAGAGGTAGCAGACGCTGACCCGACTCGACCTGCAGTACGCTGTCCAGCAGGTGCGCCTCCACATGCACGCTTGCTACGTCTTGAGCTGGCGTTGGTTTTCCTTGAAGAGGAAAGGGTGATGCAGCAATAGTAGCGTAAGTATTTCCCTCAGTTTTTGAGAACCAAGGTATCAATCCGAGAGGAGGCTCCTCAAAAGTCCCACGCACCTACACAAACAAACAAAGAACTCAGAATCAACGCAATAAAGGGGTTGTCAATCCCTTCATGGCCACTTATGAAGTAAGATCTGATAGAGATAGTATGATAAGATAAATATATTTTTGGTATTTTATAATATAGATTGGAAAAGTAAAGATGCAAATAAAAGTAGATTGAAAGCTTATATCATAAAAGATAGACCCGGGGGCCATAGGTTTCACTAGTGGCTTCTCTCAAGATAGCATAAGTATTACGGTGGGTGAACAAATTATCGTCGAGCAATTGATAGAAAAGCTTAATAATTTGAGATTATCTAGGCATGATCATGTATATAGGCATCACGTCCGTGACAAATAGACCGACTCCTTCCTCGCATCTACTACTATTACTCCACACATCGATCGCTATCCAAAGATGCATCTAGAGTATTAAGTTCATAAGAACAGAGTAACGATTAAGAAAGATGACATGATGTAGAGGGATAAACTCATGCAATATGATATAAACCCCATCTTTTATCCTCGATGGCAACAATACAATACGTGCCTTTGCTGCCCTCGCTCACACCGGGAAAGGACACCGCAAGATTGAACCCAAAGCTAAGCACTTCTCCCATTGCAAGAAAGATCAATCTAGTAGGCCAAACCAAACTGATAATTTGAAGAGACTTGCAAAGATAACTTAATCACACATAAAAGAATTCAGAGGAGATTCAAATATTTCTCATAGATAAACTTGATCATAAACCCACAATTCATCGGATCTCGACAAACACACCACAAAAAGAGTTACATCGAATAGATCTCCAAGAAGATCGAGGAGAACATGGTATTGAGATCCAAAAATAGAGAAGAAGCCATCTAGCTAATAACTATGGACCCGAAGGTCTATGGTAAACTACTCACAACTCATCGGAGGGGCTATGGTGTTGATGTAGAAGCCCTCCATGGTCGATTACCCCTCCGACAGAGCACCGGCGAAGGCTCCAAGATGGGATCTCGCGGATACAGAAGGTTACAGTGGTGGAAATAGTTTTTCGTTGGCTCCCTTGATGTTCTCGGGGTACGTGGGTATATATAGGAGGAAGAAGTAGGTCGGTGGCCACCCGAGGGGCCCATGAGATAGGGGGCGCGCCCTGTAGGGGTGGGCGTGCCCTCCACCCTCGTGGCCGTCTCGACTGCTTCTTGACTTGCACTCCAAGTCCTCTGGATCACATTCGTTCCAAAAATCACGCTCCCGAAGGTTTCATTCCGTTTGGACTCCGTTTGACATTCCTTTTCTTTGAAATACTGAAATAGGCAAAAAAACAGCAATACGGGTCGGGCCTCCGGTTAGTAGGTTAGTCCCAAAAATGATATAAATGTGTAAATTAACGCCCATAACCATCCAAAACGGGTAATATAATAGCATGGAACAATCAAAAATTATAGATATGTTGGAGACGTATCAAGCATCCCCAAGCTTAATTCCTCCTCGTCCTCGAGTAGGTAAATGATAAAAACATAATTTTTGATGTGGAATTCTACCTAGCATAATTCTCAATGTAACTTTCTTTATTGTGGCATGAATGTTCAGATACAAATGATTCAAAATAAAAGTTCATATGGACATAAGAAATAGTAATACTTCAAGCATACTAACCAAAGCAATCGTGTCTTCTCAAAATAACATGGCTAAAGAAAGTTCATCCCTACAATAATCATATAGTTAGGCTATGCTTCATTTTCATCACACAAAAATTCTCCCAAATTATACACCCCCGATGACAAGCCAAGCAATTATTTCATACTTAAATAATATCAAACTTTTTCAACTTGCACGCAATACATGAGCGTGAGCCATGGATATAGCACTATGGGTGGAATAGAATATGATGATGGGGATTGTGTGGAGAAGACAAAAAAGGAGAAAGTCTCACATTGACGAGGATAATCAACGGGCTATGGAGATGCCCATCAATTGATGTCAACATGAGGAGTAGGGACTGCCATGCAACAAATGCACTAGAGCTATAAATGTATGAAAGCTCTACAAAAGAAAACTAGTGGGTGTGCATCCAACTTGCTTGCTCACGAAGACCTAGGGCATTTTGAGGAAGCCCATCGTTGGAATATACAAAGCAAGTTCTATAATGAAAAATTCCCACTAGTATATGAAAGTGACAACATATGATACTCTCCATATGAAGAACATGGTGGTACTTTGAAGCACAAGTGTGGAAAAGAGATAGTAACATTGCCCCCTTTTTATTTTTTTATTTTTTTTGGGCCTTCCTTTTTTTTGCCTTTCTTTTTTTCCTTTTTTTTCTTTGGCCTTTCCTTTTTTTTCCTTTTTGGCCTTTCTTTTTCTTTTCTTTTTGGGGACAATGCTCTAATAATGATGATCATCACACTTTTATTGATTTACAACTCATGAATTACAACTCAAAACTAGAACAAGATACGACTCTATATGAATGCTTCCGACGGTGTACCGGGATGGGCAATGAATTAAGAGTGACATGTATGAAAAATTATGCAAAGTGGCCTTGCCACAAATACGATGTCAACTACATGATCATGCAATGGCAATATGACAATAGTAATGTGTGTCATGATGACAAATGGAACGGAGGAAAGTTGCATCACAATATATCTCGGAATGGCTATGGAAATGCCATAATAGGTAGGTATGGTGGCTGTTTTGAGGAAGATATAAGGAGGTTTATGTGTGATAGAGCATATCATATCATGGGGTTTGGATGCACCAGCGAAGTTTGCACCAACTCTCAAGGTGAGAAAGGGCAATGCACGATACCGAAGAGGCTAGCAAAGGCGGAAAGGTAAAAGTGTGTATAATCCATGGACTCAACATTAGTCAAAAGAACTCATATACTTATTGCAAAAATTTAGAAGTCGTCAAAAACCAAGCACTACGTGCATGCTCCTAGAGGGATAGATTGGTAGGAAAAGACCATCGCTCGTCCCCGACCGCCACTCATAAGGATGCACAATCTAAGAACACCTCATGTTTCAAATTTGTTACACAACTTTAACCATACGTGCATGCTACAGGACTTGTTAACTTCAACACAAGCATTCTTTAAATTCATAATCACCCTACTAGCATGACTTTAATATCACTACCTCCATATCTCAAAACAATTATCAAGTATCAAATTGATCACAGCATCCAATTCACTTCCTATGATAGTTTTTATTATACCCAACTTGGATGCCCACCATTCTAGGACCAATTTTATAAACATAGCAAATACCATGCTGTTCTAGGAGACTCTCGAAATAATATAAGTGAAGCATGAGAGACTAGTAATTTCAACAAAATTAAGCCACCGCCGTGCTCTAAAAGATATAAGTGAAGCACTAGAGCAAAAACTATCTAGCTCAAAAGATATAAGTGAAGCACATAGAGTATTCTAATAAATTCCAATCAAGTGGGCTTCTCCCAAAAGGTGTGTACAGCAAGGATGATTGTGGAAAACTAAAAAGCGAAGACTAATATCATACAAGACGCTCCAAGCAAAACACATATCATGTGGCGAATAAAAATATAGCTCCAAGTGAAGTTACCGATAAACAAAGACGAAAGAGGGGATGCCTTCCGGGGGCATCCCCAAGCTTAGGCTTTGGGATATTATTGAATATCTTGGGGTGCCATGGGCATCCCCAATCTTAGGCTCTTGCCACTCCTTATTCCATAGTCCATCAAATCTTTACCCAAAACTTGAAAACTTCACAACACAAAACTCAACAGGAAATCTCATAAGCTCCGTTAGTGAAAGAAAGCAAAACCACCACATAAGATACTGTAATGAACTCATTCTTTATTTATATTGGTGTTAAACCTACTGTACTTTAAGTTCTCTATGGTTCATACCACTTAATACTAGCCATAGATGCATCAAAATAAGCAAACAACACACGAAAAACAGAATCTGTCAAAAACAGAACAGTCTGTACAAATCTGTAACCCTCGAATACTTATGGAACTCTAAAAATCCTACCAAAATAGGAAGTCCTGGGTAATTTGTCTATTGATCTACAGCAAGACGAATCAACGCAAAATCAAGTTTCTGTGAATTAACAAAACTATTTTCGTGCGTGCAAAGTTTCTATTTTTCAGCAGAATCAAATTAACTATCACCATAGGTTATCCTATAGGTTCTACTTGGCACAAACACTAATTAAAACATAAAAACACATCTAAACAGAAGGTAGATCCAAAATTTATTACTAAACAGAAAAAACAAATAAAACAAATAAAATTGGGTTGCCTGCCAACTAGCGCTATCGTTTAACGCCCCTAGCTAGGCATAAAAGTGTGGATAGATCTAAATAGTGCCATAATAATAAGATAGATCTTGAAAACTCATCTCATATTCTCTACGTTCATCAGCAAGTTTTCTTTGAGGCAAGCAAAAATAATCAAAAGGGCTAAATTTGATGGGACAAAAGTCCCCAAGATCAATCACAGGAGGAATTGGTTCCTCCTTTGGCCCTTCATATTGCACAACTAATTCATCATTATAAGCATTCTTTTGGCAGAATTTCGTGAGCCTATACTCAAGAGAGTATCCTAGCTCGTTATTTCGAAGAGCAAAATCATTATTAAGTTTGGAAATTCTATCAACTAGGACATTGGTAGGAACCTTTTTTCTAAGGTTTTCATTAAAAGCAACATAGTCCAAAGATTGAAAACGCCTAATTTCCTCTTGATCAAAGAGGATCGCCTCTATGGGAGGACGGCCGGCGTCCATCCTATAGTGCGCAAAGATTTCTTTGGCCTCTCTTATTATAAATCTAAACTCATGAGCCAAAAAGATAGTAACAGCGGGCTTAACAGAAGAATGCTCAATATTAGAAAATTCTAGGAAAATTCTTTGTATGCAAGGATGCATATGCATAAATTGTCTTTCAAGCTCGACTACAAGCATAGCGACAGCATCCGCAAGACTACTAGTTCTATGAAGAATAGAACCACCCATAGAAGGTAAAGCACCGGCACAAGTAAAGAAATCTTGAATAACACCTTTTCCAATAATGTTACCACTACCGATTCAAAACTTTTTAGTATGCAAGATAGGGGGTTCTTCAGCAGGAGCATCAGAATTTTCCATGTTGTCATTATTGTCCATATCGATGATAACCTCCCCAATTTTAGACATAACAGCAAACAAAAGTGAAGAAGAAGAGGAGATTGAGAAAGAGAGGGCGAATAAAACGGCAAGGGTGAAGTGGGGGAGAGGAAAACGAGAGGCAAATGGCAAATAATGTAAATGCGAGGGAGATGAGTTTATGATGGGTACTTGGTATGTCTTGACTTGAGCGAAGACCTCCCCGGCAACGGCGCCAGAAATCCTTCTTGCTAGGTCTTGAGCTTGCGTTGGTTTTCCTTGAAGAGGAAAGGATGATGCAGCAATATTAGCGTAAGTATTTTCCTCAGTTTTTGAGAACCTAGGTATCAATCCAGTAGGAGGCTCCTCAAAAGTCCTATGCACCTACACAAACAAACAAAGAACTCGCAACCAACACAATAAAGGGGTTGTCAATCCCTTCACGACCACTTGCGAAAGTGAGATCTGATAGAGATAGCATGATAAGATAAATATATATTTGGTATTTTATAATATAGATTGTAAAAGTAAAGATGCAAATAAAAGTAGATTGAAAGCTTATATGATAAAAGATAGACCCGGGGACCATAGGTTTCACTAGTGGCTTCTCTCAAGATAGTATAAGTACTACGGTGGGTGAACAAATTACTGTCGAGCAATTGATAGAAAAGCGAATAATTCTGAGATTATCTAGGCATGATCATGTATATAGGCATCACGTCCGTGACAAGTAGACCGACTCCTGCCTAAATCTACTACTATTACTCCACACATCGACCGCTATCCAGCATGCATCTAGAGTATTAAGTTCATAAAAACAGAGTAACGCATTAAGAAAGATGACATGATGTAGAGGGATAAACTCATGCAATATGATATAAACCCCATCTTTTTATCCTCGATGGAAACAATACAATACGTGCCTTGCTGCCCCTGCTGTCACTGGGAAAGGACACCGCAAGATTGAACCCAAAGCTAAGCACTTCTCCCATTGCAAGAAAGATCAATCTAGTAGGCCAAACCAAACTGATAATTTGAAGAGACTTGCAAAGATAACTTAATCACACATAAAAGAATTCAGAGGAGATTCAAATATTTCTCATAGATAAACTTGATCATAAACCCACAATTCATCGGATCTCGACAAACACACCACAAAAAGAGTTACATCGAATAGATCTCCAAGAAGATCGAGGAGAACATGGTATTGAGATCCAAAAATAGAGAAGAAGCCATCTAGATAATAACTATGAACCCGAAGGTCTATGGTAAACTACTCACAACTCATCGAAGGGGCTATGGTGTTGATGTAGAAGCCCTCCATGGTCGATTCCCCCTCCGGCGGAGCGCCGGCGAAGGCTCCAAGATGGGATCTCGCGGATACAGAATGTTACGGTGGTGGAAATAGTTTTTCGTTGGCTCCCTTGATGTTCTCGGGGTACGTGGGTATATATAGGAGGAAGAAGTAGGTCGGTGGCCACCCGAGGGGCCCATGAGATAGGGGGCGCGCCCTGTAGGGGTGGGCGTGCCCTCCACCCTCGTGGCCGCCTCGACTGCTTCTTGACTTGCACTCCAAGTCCTCTGGATCACGTTCGTTCCAAAAATCACGCTCCCGAAGGTTTCATGCCGTTTGGACTCCGTTTGATATTCCTTTTCTTCGAAATACTGAAATAGGCAAAAAAACAGCAATACGGGTCGGGCCTCCGGTTAGTAGGTTAGTCCCAAAAATGATATAAATGTGTAAAGTAAATCCCATAAACATCCAAAACGGGTAATATAATAGCATGGATCAATCAAAAATTATAGATATGTTGGAGATGTATCAATGCTCCGTGTGACTCTTACTGGACCTTGGTGAAGCGTATTCTCCTTTATATACGCGGCACCATGTCTTTGGGACTCACCCTGACGGCCTCCGCCTCCACCGACCTCATGGCCTACTCGGATGCTGACTAGGCTGGCTGGCTCGACACTCGATGCTCTACGTCAGGCTATTGCATCTACCTTGGGCCCTCGTTGACCTCTTAGTCATCGAAGCGGCAGCCCATAGTCTCCCGCTCCAGCACCGAGGCAGAGTATCCGCCATGGCTAATGTCATGGTCGAATGCTCTTGGATACTTCAGCTACTCCAGGAGTTGCTTTGTGATGTTCACAAGGCCACTCTTGTCTACTGCGATAACGTCAGCGTGGTCTACCTCTCCGCCAACCCAGTGCACCATCGATGTATGAAGCATATTGAGCTCGATATTCACTTCATGCGCGAGCAGGTTGCCATTGGTCGTGTTCGGGTTCTTCACGTGCCTACGACACAATAGTTTGCCGATGTGATGACTAAGGGATTGCCTACTCCCATCTTTGAGGAGTTTCGGTCCAGTCTCTGTGTCTCAATGATGCTTCGATTCATGGGGTGTTGAGTATGTATTTTGTATTGCACTTGTATTGGAGTTGTGGCCCACCTCCTAGTCTTGTATAGTTGAGTTAGAGGCCTTCCCTATATTATATATACGTGCACCAGCACCCCATCAATACAATGTTTATTGTATTGCAAAACTCTCTGTCTACAGTGAACAGTCCAAAATGTCCTGACGAGGACACCAAAGCCAACCCAAAGGTAGCCACGACTATTGCCTGAGATAGCCCTAATGATCTCCTAAAGATCCAACAAGTTAGTAGGATACCCCATGTATCCTACGACTTCACCAAAGCAACACCACAAAAATTGGGCGGTAATGCAAGTTAACAATATATGGTTATTGATGCGGAGCGTCCCACAGTCATCCTCATGGACCTACCTTCATCTCCCAAGACACCACATGGACCAATGACTAGAGCTCAAGCAAAGGCTATTGAAACTAAGGTGAACTCGCTCCTCTCCGAACTACTTCTTTTCACATGTGAAGCTGGACGTCCCACCCACCCTGCTCGGTTAGTAGTTTAGCTACCCGGTGGTATGTATAGATCGACCAAGCAGTAGGGACCCGATATGTCTAAACCTTCTCCCATGACTAACGAAAATGACAAATCTTTTGAGCTATTTAGAAATAGAAAAAAACATATTGTGCAACCGTTGGTAAAGCTAGGTGATCCAGATGACCTTTCATAGAACATAAAAATGTAGGATCTTGCTTCAGTGACTTCATGAAGCCAAGTCTCATTGTGACTTATCCCCTTTTTCATGAAGGAAATATGCCCTAGAGGCAATAATAAAGTTGTTATTTTATATTTCCTTATATCATGATAATTGTTTATTATCCATGCTAGAATTGTGTTAACCGGAAACTTGATACATGTGTGGATACATAGACAAAACACTGTCCCTAGTAAGCCTCTACTAGACTAGCTCATTAATCAAAGATGGTTAAGTTTCCTAACAATAGACATGTGTTGTCATTTGATGAACGGGATCACATCATTAGGAGAATGATGTGATGGACAAGACCCGTCCGCTAGCTTAGCATGTTGATTGTTCAGTTCCATTGCTATTGCTTTCTTCATATCAAATACATATTCCTTCGACTATGAGATTATGCAACTCCCGGATATCGGAGGAATACCTTGTGTGCTATCAAATGTCACAACGTAACTGGGTGATTATAAAGATGCTCTATAGGTATCTCCGAAGGTATTTTTTGGGTTGGCACAGACCGAGATTAGGATTTGTCACTCCGAGTATCAGAGAGGTATCTCTGGGCCCTCTCGGTAATGCGCATCATAATTGTTGGGGAACGTAGTAATTTCAAAAAAATTCTTACGCACACGCAAGATCATGGTGATGGCATAGCAACGAGAGGGGGGAGTATTGTCCACGTACCCTCGTAGACCGTAAGCGGAAGCGTTATGACAACGCGGTTGATGTAGTCGTACGTCTTCACAATCCGACCGATCCAAGTACGGCACCTCCGAGTTCAGCACACGTTCAGCTCGATGATGATCCCCGGGCTCTGATCCAGCAAAGCGTCGGGGATGAGTTCCGTCAGCACGACGGCATGGTGACGATGATGATGTTCTACCGGCGCAGGGCTTCGCCTAAACTGCGCGACGATATGACCGAGGTGGAATATGGTGGAGGGGCACCGACACGGCTAAGGAACGATCTGTAGATCAACTTGTGTGTCATGGGGTGCCCCCCGCCTCGTATATAAAGGAGCAAGGGGAGGAGGCCGGCCCTAGGAGGCGCGCCAAGTGTGGAGTCCTACTAGGACTCCCTAGTCATAGTAGGATTCCACCTCCTTGTTGGAGTAGGAGAAGGGGAAAGAGGGAGAGGGAGAAGGAAGGGGCTGCGCCCTTGTCCAGTCGGACAAGAGGGGGCGCAGGCCTCCTTCCTTTGGCCTCTCTCCTCTATTCCCGTATGGCCCAATAAGGCCCATATACTCCCCGGCGAATTCCCGTAACTCTCCGGTACTCCGAAAAATACCCGAATCACTCGGAACCTTTCCGAACTCCGAATATAGTCGTCCAATATATCGATCTTTACGTCTCGACCATTTCGAGACTCCTAGTCATGTCCTTGATCTCATCCGGGACTCCGAACTCCTTCGGTACATCAAAACTCATAAACTCATAATATAACTGTCATCGTAACGTTAAGCGTGCGGACCCTACGGGTTCGAGAACAATGTAGACATGACCTAGAACTATTCTCGGTTAATAACTAATAGCGGAACCTGGATGCCCATATTGGCTCCTACATATTCTACGAAGATCTTTATCGGTCAAACCGCATAACAACATACGTTATTCCCTTTGTCATCGGTATGTTACTTGCCTGAGATTCGATCGTTGGTATCCAATACCTAGTTCAATCTTGTTACCGGCAAGTCTCTTTACTCGTTACGTAATGCATCATTCCGTAACTAACTCATTAGCTACATTGCTTGCAAGGCTTATAGTGATGTGCATTACCGAGAGGGCCCAGAGATACCTCTCCGACAATCGGAGTGACAAAACCTAATCTCGAAATACGCCAACCCAACATGTACCTTTGGAGACACCTGTAGTACTCCTTTATAATCACCCAGTTACGTTGTGACGTTTGGTAGCACCCAAAGTGTTCCTCCGATAAACGGGAGTTGCAAAATCTCATAGTTACAGGAACATGTATAAGTCATGAAGAAAGCAATAGCAATATACTAAACGATCAAGTGCTAGGCTAACGGAATGGGTCATGTCAATCACATCATTCTCCTAATGATGTGATCCCGTTAATCAAATGACAACTCATGTCTATGGTTTGGAAACTTAACCATCTTTGATTAACGAGCTAGTCAAGTAGAGGCATACTAGTGACACTATGTTTGTCTATGTATTCACACATGTATTATGTTTCCAGTTAATACAATTCTAGCATGAATAATAAACATTTATCATGAAATAAGGAAATAAATAATAACTTTATTATTGCCTCTAGGGCATATTTCCTTCAGTCTCCCACTTGCACTAGAGTCAATAATCTAGTTCACATCGCCATGTGATTTAATACCAATATTCACATCTATATATGATTAACACCCATAGTTCACATCTTCATGTGACCAACACCCAAAGGGTTTACTAGAGTCAATAATCTAGTTCACATAGCTATGTGATTAACACCCAAAGAGTACTGAGGTGTGATAATGTTTTGCTCGTGAGAGAAGCTTAGTCAATGGGTCTGTCAGAGCCGTATGTATTTTGCAAATATTCTATGTCTACAATGCTCTACACGGAGCTACTCTAGCTAATTGGTCCCACTTTCAGTATGTATCCAGATTGAGACTTAGAATCATCTGGATTGGTGTAAAAGCTTGCATTGTTGTAACCTTTTACGACAAGCTCTTTTATCACTTCCATTATCGAGAAACATCTCCTTAGTCCTCACTAAGGATATTCTTGACCGCTGACCAGTGATCTACTATTAGATCAAAATTGTATTCCTTTGCCAAACTCAGAGCAAGATATACAATATGTCTGGTTCACAGCATAGCATACTTTATAGAACCTATGACTGAGGCATAGGGAGTGACTTTTCATTCTCTTTCTATTTTCTGCCGTGGTCGGGATTTGAGTCTTACTCAACTTCACACCTTGGAACACAGGCAAGAACTCCTTCTTTGACTGTTCCATTATGAACCACTTCAAAATCTTATCAAGGTATGTACTCATTGAAAAATCTTATCAACCGTCTTGATCTACCTCAATAGATCTTGATGCTCAATATGTAAGTAGCTTTACTAAGGTCTTTCTTTTTTTTAAACAAAACTCTTATTCAAGTATCCTTTTATGCTATCCAGAAATTCTATATCATTTCCAAACAACAATATGTCATCTACATATAGTATTTAGAAATGATACATAGCTCCCACTCACTTTCTTGTAAATACAGGCTTCTCCAAAAGTCTGTATAAAACCATATGCTTTGATCAACTCATCAAAGCGTATATTCCAACTCCGAGATGTTTGCACCAGTCCATAGATGGATCGCTAGAGCATGCACACTTTGTAAGCACCTTTAGGATTGACAAAACCTTCTGGTTGTATCATATACAACTCTGCTTTAAGAAAACCATTAAGGAATGCAGTTTTTGACATCCATTTGCCAGATTTCATAAAATGTGGCAATTGCTAACATGATTAGAACAGACTTAAGCACTGCTACAGTTGAGAAAATCTCATTGTAGTCAACACCTTGAACTTGTCAAAAACCCTTTTTGCGACAAGTCGAGCTTTGTAGATAGTAACACTACTATCAGCATATGTCTTCCTCTTGAAGATCCATTTATACAATATGGCTTGCCGATCATCGGGCAACTCCACCAAAGTCCACACTTTGTTCTCATACATGGATTCTATCTCAGATTTCATGGCCTCCAGCCATTTTGCGGAATCTGGGCTCATCATCGCTTCCTCATAGTTCGTAGGTTTATCATGGTCTAGTGACATGACTTTCAGAACAGGATTACCGTACCACTCTGGTGCGGACCGTACTCTGGAAGACCTATGAAGTTCTGTAGTAACTTGATCTGAAGTTTCATGATCATCATCATTAGCTTCCTCACTAATTGGTGTAGGAATCACTGGAACTGATTTCAGTGATGAACTATTTTCCAATTCGGGAGAAGGTACAGTTACCTCATCAAGTTCTACTTTCCTCCCACTCACTTCTTTTGAGAGAAACTCCTTCTCTAGAAAGGATCCATTTTTAGCAATGAATATCTTGCCTTCGGATCTGTGATAGAAGGTGTACCCAACAGTTTTCTTTGGGTATTCTATGAAGACGCACTTCTCCGATTTGGGTTTGAGCTTATCAGGATGAAACTTTTTCACATAAGCATCGCAGCCCCAAACTTTAAGAAACGACAACTTGGGTTTCTTGCTAAACCACAGTTCATATGGTGTCGTCTCAACGGATTTTAGATGGTGCCCTTTTAAACGTGAATGCAGCTGTCTCTAATGCATAACCCCAAAACGATAGTGGTAAACCGATAAGAGACATCATAGATCGCACCATATCTAGTAAAGTACGATTACGACGTTCGGACACACCACTACATTGTGGTGTTCCAGGTGGCATGAGTTGCGAAATGATTTCACATTGTTTCAAATGAAGACCATACTCGTAACTCAAATATTTGTCTCCACGATCAGATCGCAGAAACTTTATTTTCTTGTTACGATGATTTTTCCACTTCACTCTGAAATTCTTTGAACCTTTCAACTATTTCAGACTTATGTTTCATCAAGTAGATATACCCATATCTGCTCAAATCATCTTGTGAAGGTCAGAAAATAACGATACTTGCCACGAGCATCAACACTCATTGGATCGCATACATCGGTATGTATTATTTCCAATAAGTCAGTAGCTTGTTCCATTGTTCCGGAGAACGGAGTTTTAGTCATCTTGCCCAAAAGGCACAGTTCGCAAGCATCAAATGATTCATAACCAAGTGATTCCGAAAATCCATCTTTATGGAGTTTCTTCATGCGCTTTACATCGATATGACCCAAATGGCGGTGCCACAAATAAGTTGCACTATCATTATTAACTTTGCATCTTTTGGCATCAATATTATGAATATGTGTATCACTACGATCGAGATCCAACAAACTATTTTTATTGGGTGTATAACCATCGAAGGTTTTATTCATGTAAACAGAATAACAATTATTCTTTAACTTCAAACGAATAACCGTATCGCAAAAAACATGATCTTATCATATTTATGCTCAACGCAAACACCAAATAACATTTATTTAGGTTTAACACTAATCTCAAAAATATAGGGAGTGTGTGATGATGATCATATCAATCTTGGAACTACTTCCAACAATCATCGTTACTTCCTCTTCAACTAGTCTCTGTTTATTCTGTAACTCCTGTTTCGAGTTACTAATCTTAGCAACCGAACAAGTATCAAATACTCAGAGGCTACTATAAACACTAGTAAGGCACATATCAATAACCTGTATATCAATTATACCCTTGTTCACTGCGCCATCCTTCTTATTCACCAAATATTCAGGGCATTTCCGCTTCCAGTGACCATTTCCTTTGCAGTGTAATCACTCAGTTTCAGGCTTTGGTCCAGCTTTGGTCTTCTTCACGGGAGTGACAACTTGTTTGCCATTCTACTTGAAGTTTCCCTTTCTTTCCTTTTGCCCTTTTTATTGAAACTAGTGGTCTTGTCAATCATCAACACTTGATGCTCTTTCTTGATTTCTACCTTCATCGATTTCAACATCACGAAGAGCTCGGGAATCGTTTTCGTCATCCCTTGCATACTATAGTTCATCACGAAGTTCTAGTAACTTAGTGATGGTGACTAGAGAATTCTGTCAATCACTATCTTATCTGGAAGATTAACTCCCACTTGATTCAAGCGATTGAAGTACACAGACAATCTGAGCACATGCTCACTAGTTGAGCGATTCTCCTCCATATTTTAGCTATAGAACTTGTTGGAGACTTCATATCTCTCAACTCGGTATTTCTTTGAAATATTAACTTCAACTCCTGGAACATCTCATATGGTCCATGACGTTCAAAACGTCTTTGAAGTCCCGATTCTAAAGCCGTTAAGCATGGTGCACTAAACTATCAAGTAGTCATCATATTGAGCTAGCCAAACGTTCATAATGTCTGCATCTGCTCCTACAATAGGTTTGTCACCTAGCGGTGCATCACGGACATAATTCTTCTGTGCAGCAATGAGGATAAACCTCAGATCATGGATCCAATCCGCATCATTGCTACTAACATCTTTCAACACAATTTTCTCTAGGAACATATCAAAATAAACATATGAAAGCAACAACGCGAGCTATTGATCTATAACATAATTTGCAAAATACTACCAGGACTAAGTTCATGATAAATTTAAGTTCAATTAATCACATTACTTAAGAACTCCCACTTAGACAGACATCTCTCTAGTCATCTAAGTGATTACGTGATCCAAATCAACTAAACCATGTCCGATCATCACGTGAGATGGAGTAGTTTCAATGGTGAACATCACTATGTTGATCATATCTACTATATGATTCACGTTCGACCTTCGGTCTCCGTGTTTCGAGGCCATATCTGTATATGCTAGGCTCGTCAAGTTTAACCTGAGTATTCCGCGTGTGCAACTGTTTTGCACCCGTTGTATTTGAACGTAGAGCCTATCACACCCGATCATCACATGGTGTCTCAGCACGAAGAACTTTCACAACGGTGCATACACAGGGAGAACACTTCTTGATAATTAGTGAGAGATCATCTTAAAATGCTACCGTCAATCAAAGCAAGATAAGATGCATAAATGATAAACATCACATGCAATCAATATAAGTGATATGATATGGCCATCATCATCTTGTGCTTGTGATCTCCATCTTCAAAGCACCATCATGATCACCATCGTCACCGGGGCGACACCTTGATGTCCATCGTAGCATCGTTGTCGTTACGCCATCTATTGCTTCTACGACTATCGCTACCGCTTAGTGATAATGTAAAGCAATTATAGGGCGTTTGCATTTCATACAATAAAGCGACAACCATATGGCTCCTGCCAGTTGCCGATAACTTCGGTTACAAAACATGATCATCTCATACAATAAAATATAGCATCACGTCTTGACCATATCACATCACAACATGCCCTGCAAAAACAAGTTAGACGTCCTTTACTTTGTTGTTGCAAATTTTACGTGGCTGCTACGGGCTTAGCAAGAACCGTTCTTACCTACGCATCAAAACCACAACGATAGTTCGTCAAATTAGTGTTGTTTTAACCTTCGCAAGGACCGAGCGTAGCCACACTCGATTCAGCTAAAGTGAGAGAGACAGACACCCGCCAGTCACCTTTAAGCATGAGTGCTCGTAACGGTGAAACCAGTCTCGCGTAAGCGTACGCGTAATGTTGGTCTGGGCCACTTCATCTCACAATAACGCTGAGCCAAAGTATGACATGCTGGTAAGCAGTATGACTTGTATCGCCCACAACTCACTTGTGTTCTACTCGTGCATATGACATCTACGCATAAAACCTGGCTCGGATGCCACTGTTGGGGAACGTAGTAATTTCAAAAAATTTCCTACGCACACGCAAGATCATGGTGATGGCATAGCAACGAGAGGGGAGAGTATTGTCCACGTACCCTCGTAGACCGTAAGCGGAAGCATTATGACAACGCAGTTGATGTAGTCGTACGTCTTCACGATCCGACCGATCCAAGTACCGAACGTACGGCACCTCTGAGTTCAGCACACGTTCAGCTCGATGACGATCCCCGGGCTCCGATCCAGCAAAGCGTCGGGGATGAGTTCCGTCAGCACGACGGCATGGTGACGATGATGATGTTCTACCGGTGCAGGGATTCGCCAAACTCCGCGACGATATGACCGAGGTGGAATATGGTGGAGGGGGGCACCGCACACGGCTAAGGAACGATCCGTAGATCAACTTGTGTGTCATGGGGTGCCCCTGCCCCCGTATATAAAGGAGCAAGGGGGGAGGAGGCCGGCCCTAGGAGGGGGCGCGCCAAGTGTGGAGTCCTACTAGGACTCCCTAGTCCTAGTAGGATTCCACCTCCCTTGTTGGAGTAGGAGAAGGGGAAAGAGGGGGAGAGGGAGAAGGAAAGGGGGTTGCGCCCCTTGTCCAATTCGGACCAGAGGGGGGCGCAGGCCTCCTTCCTTTTGGCCTCTCTCCTCTATTCCCGTATGGCCCAATAAGGCCCATATACTCCCCGGCGAATTCCCGTAACTCTCCGGTACTCCGAAAAATACCCGAATCACTCGGAACCTTTCCGAACTCGAATATAGTCGTCAATATATCAATCTTTACGTCTCGACCATTTGAGACTCCTCCTCATGTCCCGATCTCATCCGGGACTCGAACTCCTTCGGTACATCAAAACTCATAAACTCATAATATAACTGTCATCGTAACGTTAAGCGTGCGGACCCTACGGGTTCGAGAACTATGTAGACATGACCTAGAACTATTCTCGGTCAATAACCAATACCGGAACCTAGATGCCCATATTGTCTCCTACATATTCTACGAAGATCTTTATCGGTCAAACCGCATAACAACATACGTTATTCCCTTTGTCATCGGTATGTTACTTGCCCGAGATTCGATCGTCGGTATCCAATACCTAGTTCAATCTTGTTACCGGCAAGTCTCTTTACTCGTTACGTAATGCATCATTCCGTAACTAACTCATTAGCTACATTGCTTGCAAGGCTTATAGTGATGTGCATTACCGAGAGGGCCCAGAGATACCTCTTCGACAATCGGAGTGACAAAACCTAATCTCGAAATACGCCAACCCAACATGTACCTTTGGAGACACCTATAGTACTCCTTTATAATCACCCAGTTACGTTGTGACGTTTGGTAGCACCCAAAGTGTTCCTCCCGTAAACGGGAGTTGCAGAATCTCATAGTTAGAGGAACATGTATAAGTCATGAAGAAAGCAATAGCAATATACTAAACGATCAAGTGCTAGGCTAACGGAATGGGTCATGTCAATCACATCATTCTCCTAATGATGTGATCCCGTTAATCAAATGACAACTCATGTCTATGGTTAGGAAACTTAACCATATTTGATTAACGAGCTAGTCAAGTAGAGGCATACTAGTGACACTATGTTTGTCTATGTATTCACACATGTATTATGTTTCCGGTTAACACAATTCTAGCATGAATAATAAACATTTTTATCATGACATAAGGAAATAAATAATAACTTTACTATTGCCTCTAGGGCATATTTCCTTCAATAATAAGTCTTGCAAGCAATGTGAATAATGAGTTAGTTGCGGGATGATGTATTACGGAACAAGTAAAGAGACTTGCCGGTAACGAGATTGAACTAGGTATGAAGATACCGATGATCGAATCTCGGGAACGTAACATACCGATGACAAAGGGAATAATGTATGTTGTCATTACGATACAACCGATAAAGATATTCGTAGAATATGTGGGAACCAATATGAGCATCCAGGTTCCGATGTTGGTTATTGACCGGAGAGGTGTCTCGGTCATGTCTACATAGTTCTCGAACCCGTAGGGTCCGCACGCTTAGCGTTCGATGATGATTTTGTATTATATGAGTTATGTGATTTGGTGACCTAATGTTGTTCGGAGTCCCGGATGAGATCACGGACATGACGAGGAGTCTCAAAATGGTCGAGAGGTAAAGACTCATATATAGGACGATGATATTCCGACACCGGAAGTGTTCTAGGGGTACCGGGTACATATCGGGTCACCAGAAGGGGTTCTAGGCATCCCCCCGGCAACTACATGGGCCTGATGGGCCAAGAAGGGGACAGACCAGTCCCTAGGGGGCTGGTGCGCCCCATGTAGGCCAAAATAAGGGAGAAGGAAAGAGGGGAAGAGAGAAAGGAAGGGTAGCAATTCGGCCTCCCCCTTCCTTCTCCCCTCCCTCCTCCTTCCTTCCCCCTGAGGATGAATATGGAAGGGGGAAGGCCGAATTGGGAGGCGCCCAAGTAGTATTCCTCCTACTTGGGGCACCCCTTTGGCTGCCTCTCCTCCCCTCCAACCTATATATATGAGGGGGTACAGCTAGAACACACACCAATCATTGTTAGTCGTGTGCGGTGCCCCTCCTCCACAGATTACGCCTCTGGTCATATTCACATAGTGCTCAGGCGAAGCCCTGCGCGGATCACTTCACCATCACCATCACCACGCCGTCGTGCTGACGGAACTCTCCCTCAACACTGCTGGATCAAGAATTTGAGGGACGTCATTGAGTTGAACGTGTGCAGAACTCGGAGGTGGTATACATTTGGTGCTTGATTGGTCGGAACAAGAAGAAGTTCGACTACATCAACCGCGTTGTCAAACGCTTCCGCTTTTGGTCTACGAGGGTACGTGGACACACTCTCCCCCTATCGTTGCTAGGCATCTCCTAGATAGATCTTGCGTGAACGTAGGAAAAAATTTGAAATTGCATGCTACGTTCCCCAACAGTGGCATCCGAGCCAGGTCTATGCGTAGATGATATGAACGAGTAGAACACAAAGAGTTGTGGGCGGTGATAGTCATACTGCTTACCACCAATGTCTTATTTTGATTCGGCAGTATTGTTGGATGAAGCGCCCCAGACCAACCTTACATGACCACGTTCATGAGACCGGCTCCACCGACAGACATGCAACTTGTTTCGCATTTTTGAGCAAACACCTAATGGAACGATGGCATTTTTGAGATATTTAATGGCATTTTTGAACAACCATCTCACGAAACAATGGCATTTTTAAGCAGTTGCAACATCTAGTGGAAAAATAGAGTAGTGAGACACAACTGGTGGCATAAATGATAAAAACCCATTATATGTAATACAATTTGTCATTGTTGACCATAAATACAGAAAAAAACTGTTAAGAACAAGAAAGTTTTATTAATTAATTAGCAAATTTATAATATTTAAAGATTTAACTTTCTGACCTGCTTTTTATTTTGTGGAAAACTTTCTGGCCTACTTTAGAGGCCCTCAGCCCTAAGCACCCAGCATCTCGAATGTGTGCATCAGTGCATCTATATTAAGTTGATGCAAAGCAACGAGATTACACTCAGTAGCAGAGGGCCCTCCCAATTAATAAGCTTATCACTTAAAAAAAAGCTCCCCCTATGTCGCTGCCCCAGGCGATACCGGGGGCGACCCGCCTCCTCCCGAAGCTCACTCCTCCTCCTCTCCGCTCGCCGCCGCTGCCGCCGGCCCGTGCACTGCGGTGGCGTTGGGCCCCCTGCTGCCGAAGGTGCCAAGGGAGGTCCGGTCTGTTGGTGGCGCTGGGAGTCGTCGGGTGCTTCTAGGTGTTGGGGAACGCAGTAATTTAAAAACAATTCCTATGCACACGCAAGATCCATCTAGGTGATGCATAGCAACGAGCGGGGAGAGTGTGTCCACGTACCCTCGTAGACCGAAAGTGTAAGCATTAAGTAACGTGGTTGATGTAGTCAAACATCTTCGCGATCCAACCGATCAAGTACCGAGCGCACGGCACCTCCATGATCTGCACATGTTCAGCTCGGTGACGTCCCTCGTACTCTTGATCCAGCTGAGGCTGAGGGAGAGTTTTGTCAGCACAACAACGTGATGACGGTGATGATGAAGTTACCGACGCAGGGCTTCGCCTAACCACTACAACAATATGACCGAGGTGGATATCTGTGGAGGGGGGCACC
Organism: Aegilops speltoides; assembly: GCA_021437245.1. NCBI lineage: Eukaryota > Viridiplantae > Streptophyta > Magnoliopsida > Poales > Poaceae > Aegilops > Aegilops speltoides. The sequence continues at coordinate 359,141,157 of CM038147.1, read as the reverse complement.
GCACATGGCTAAGACAATTGTCCACTTGTGTGTTCTAGGGTGCCCCCCTGCCCCCGTATATAAAGGAGCAAGGGGGAGGCCGGCCGGTGATACGCCTCCAACGTATCTATAATTTTTGATTTCTCCATGCTATATTATCTACTGTTTCGGGCAATATTGGGCTTTATTATCCACTTTTATATTATTTTTGGGACTAACTTATTAACCAGAGGCCCAGCCCAGATTTGCTGTTTTATGCCTATTTCGGTGTTTCGAGGAAAAGGAATATCGACGGAGTCAAACGGAACAAAATCAAGCTGGATAAGTTATTTTTGGAAGGAAAGCAACCCGAGGAACTTGGAGTGCACGTCGGGGAGATCTGGGCTGCCCACGAGGGTGGGGCGCGCCCACCCCAGGCGCGCCCCTACCTCGTGGGGCCCCGTAGCTCCCCGACGCACTTCTTCACCCATATATACATCGTGCCCTAAAACTTCCGAGCGGAGATTGGATCAAGTTCCGCCGCAAGCCTCTGTAGCCACGAAAAACCAATGGGGCCCTCTCGGCACCTGCCGAGGGGGCCATCATCACCGGTGGCCATGGAGGAGCATCCCGGAGGGGTCTTCATCACCATGAAGGCCAAGGACTAGAAGGTGGAGGCCATGGAGGAGGAAGCACAAGGGGGAGAACCTCTCCTCCTCTCTTCCGGTGGCGCCGGAGTGCCATCGGGAGGGGAATCATCGCCGTTGTGATCGTCTTCATCAACATCAACATCATCATCACCATCCTCATCTCTTTTACGCGGTCCACTCTCCCGCACCCCGCTGTAATCCCTACTTGAACATGGTGCTTTATGCCACATATTATGATCCAATGATGTGTTGCCATCCTATGATGTTTTGAGTAGATATCTTTTGTCTTTGGGTTGATTGATGATCTAGATTGGTAAGAGTTGTATGTTTTACTTTGGTGTTGTCCTATGGTGCCCTCCGTGTCGCGCAAGCGTGAGGGGTTCCCGCTGTAGGGTGTTGCAACACGTTCATGATTAAGCTTATAGTGGGTTGGTGAGTGGTGAAACACAAACCCGAGTAAGAGGGATTGTTGCGTATGGGAATAAAGAGGACTTGATGCTTTAATGCTATGGTTGGGTTTTACCTTAATGATCTTTAGTAGTTGCGGATGCTTGCTAGAGTTCCAATCATAAGTGCATATGATCCAAGTAGAGAAAGTATGTTAGCTTATGCCTCTCCCTCATATGAAACTGCAATAGTGATTACCGGTCTTGGTAACAATTGCCAAGGACAATTCCGCACACCGATCCACCATTATTCCACACTCGCTATTTATATTATTTAGTAATATATTCTAATTTTATGATAACAGCACCTACTTTTATATTTTAGCTCTCCAAAATCCTGCAAAGTTATCCTCTCCATGCCCACAACGTAGTTTTATTTCTCGTTGCTAGTTGGAAGCAAACGTTCGGTGCACGTAGCGTCGTATCAGTGGCAGATAGGGCTTGAGAGAATATTGATCTTACCTTTAGCTCCTTGTGGGTTCGACACTCCATACTTATCACTTCCATCTTTGGAAAGTGCTACGATGATTCCTTGCACTTGGGGATTATCAAGCTCTTTTCTGGCGCCGTTGCAGGGGAGCAATAGCGTGGGGTTGATATTCTCGTGTGTGCTTGTTTGCTTTCTTCACTATTTAGATTTTGTTTTTCCTTTTTGTTTTTGTTTATTTGTGGGTGAAACATACAAAAAAATTAAAAAAATTTAAAATACAAAAAAATTATTACTTGCCTTTCATGCCTAAAAAGTTTTTCAAAAAGAGAAGTGATTGGAAGGTTTTCCATTGAAGAAGTGAGGGTCGACCTTGAGCACTTGTGCTCATGCTCACGGAAACAATGTAGAATTTTTCATGGAAGTTTCTCTGTAAATAATTATCCCCTTGTATATAATCCTTGTATTATAAAAATAATATGCCAAGCTTTGGTTTTAGGATGGTTAGATTGCTTGTTTTCTTTGTGCAGAACAAAAACAGAAACTTTGGATGTAGTGCATGAATTTACATTTTTAACTGGAAGGTCAAATGGTTCTGATTCTTTTTGAAAATTACTTCTGTAAAAATTGTTCAAATTTTAAAATTTAGTTTATAATTTTAGGAGTTACAGAAGTTTGCCAAACTTCCAGATTACTACAGACTGTTCTGTTTTTAACAGATTCTGTTTTGCGTGTGTTGTTTGCTTATTTCGATGAATCTATGACTAGTATCGGAAGGTATGAACCATAGATAAGTTGGAATACAGTAGATTTAACATCAATAAAAATAAAGAATGAGTTCATTACAGTACCCAAAGGTAGTGATTTGCTTTATTACACTAACGGATCTCACAAGTTTTTGTTAAAGTTTTGTGTGGATGAAGTGTCCGAAGGTCGAGGAGCTATCAATATGAGAAGAATAAAGAGAGGCAAGAGTTCAAGTTTGGGGATGCCCAAGGCACCCCAAGTAAATATTTCAAAGTATACTCAAGCATTTAAGCTTGGGGATGCCCCGGTTGGCATCCCATCTTTCTTCTTCAATAAATATCTGTATACCTCGGTTTTTGTTTTGTTCACATGATTTGTGTCCTTTGTGTTTTTCCTTTACTTCAAGAACCATGCTAGCATGATATAGCCCTTCACTGATTTATAGAATACTTCATGTGCTTCATTTAAATCTTTTAAGTATGATCTTATAGAATTACTCTTTGTACTACACTTAAATCTTTTGAGTATGGTTTTATAGAATGCTTCATGTGCTTCACTTATACATTTTGAGCTTGGATACTGGTTAGTTGTAGAATGCTCCATGAACTTCACTTATACCTTTTGGAGTATGAATAATACTATCATTTAAAGTGGGTTTGGAAGAGTGTCAACTTTAGGAAATAGTGATCCCACTATTTTGGAAAATGTTGAATCTTCGTACGATATTTATGAAAGTAGATTTGGAAGAGTGTCAACTTTAGTTAGTATTCCACTATTTCGGAAGAGGTTCCAATTGAGTATGAGAACAAAGTTGCTATTCATGATGCTACTGAAAATTATTATGAGGGAGGAATACATGCTTGTAGGAGTCGCAATAATATTAAGTTTCCTCCCTATGTGCTTAAAGTTTTTGAAAGTTATGCTTGTTTTGCCTTCCTATGCTAGTTGATTGTTGTTCTTATAAATTGTTTACTCACAAAATCCCTAGGAATAGGAAGTGTGTTATATTTAAATGTGCTAGTCATATTCTTCAAGATGCTCTCATTGTGCTTTGGTTCCTATCTTTTATGTGCGCATCATTGAAATCATCATGCCTAGCTAAAAGGCATTAAAGAAAAGCGCTTGTTGGGAGAAAACCCAATATTTACCCTTACTGTTTTTGTGTGTCTACATGATTAAGATACTGTAGTAATCATGTTTTATAGCTTTTGTTTCAATAAAGTGCCAAGTAAGACCTTTGGGAAGACTTGGGTGAAGGTTAAAGTGATCTTGCTGTAAAAAATAGAAACTTTGCGCTCACGAGAATAGATGTCATTTTTTACAGAAGAGTGCTTTTGAGTTGATTCTTTTTGCAGAAGATTAATAGACAAATTCCTCACTTCCAACAATTTAGTTCATAATTTTGGAGTAGCAGAAATATGGTTGTTGTTCAGATCATTACAGACTGTTCTGTTTCTGACAGATTCTGTTTTCATTGCATAGTCTGCTTGTTTTCTAGTTTCTATGGCTTATATTTCTCAATATAAATTGTAGAAATGATATGGTACAGTAGGAATTGTGTGAAAAGAATTATTAACCTTGTCTTTTTCAGTATCAAGGTGAATGGTTTGCTCTTTATCATACTAACCTATCTCACGAAGTTTGGCTAAGTTTTGTGTGATAGAAGTTTTCAAGTTTTGGGTGAGATATCGATATGAGAAGAATAAGGAGTGAAAAGACCCTAAGCTTGGGGATGCCCAAGGCACACCAAGGTAATATTAAAGGAAGACTCAAGCGCCTAAGCTTGGGGATGCCCCGGAAGGCATCCCCTCTTTCGTCTTCAAACTATCGGTACACCTTACTCGGAGCTATATTTTTATTCGTCACATCATATGTGTTTTACTTGGAGCGTCATTTCCTTTTGTTAGTATTAGCTAGCTTCTATTTATAATAGTGTTTTGAATATTTATTTTCAATAAAAATGTCAAGGATAGCCTTTACCGTGCTTATTTTGCTAGTATACATGTTGCTGTTTGAAAACAGAAAGTTTACCGCTGTTGCAAAAATTCCCTAGAAAAGTCAGAGCATGATATAATGTTGAAACTTTTTGCATAATGAGATCTGATAAATATAATACATTGGGAATTTTCTCTCATAATTTTTGGAGTTAGGGAAGTATTGATACTCTTGCATTCTTTACAGGCTGTACTGTTTTGACAGATTGCTGTTATGTTTGCATTGTTTGCATATGTTTGCTTCTTTAATGATTCTATTTGAGGATAGGAGTATTAAATATGCAGAGGCATTTAGTATGCAATGTTAAATAATAATTCTAGTGATTTGTTACAATATAAAATGATAAGGTTTTGCATTGGTTTATACTAACCCATCTCACGAGTTCTTGTTGAGTTTGTTGTGGATGAAGCCTTTGATAAAAAGAGAAACCGTGATATGAGATGAATTAAGGGGACACAAAAGTTCAAGCTTGCGGATGCCCATGGCACCCCAAGATAAATATTTCAAGAAGTCTCAAGCATTTAAGCTTGGGGATGCCCCGTTAGGCATCCCACCTTTCTTCTTCGACAACTATCGGTTAGTATCGGTTGAACCTAAGTTTTTGCTTCTTCACATGAGTTGTGCTATCCTTGTAATGTCATTTTATTTTGTTTTACTTGCTGTTTGAATAAAATCATTGGATCTGAAATCTTGAATAGAAAAGGAACCCTCCCATGGCTAGTTAATTATTTGCCTACTCAGTGTCCTTCACTCATATCTTTTGGAGTAGTTTGTCATTTACCCTTGTGCTTCATGTATATCCTATGAGTAAATGAGGGAATGAATTGAATGTCATAAATCTGAATTTTTATATGTTTCATATGCTTATAACATGGTTAGTGATGACTTCACACATAGAAAGTATGAGGCATAAAAGTTGTTGAGAGTTGGCAAACGTAGTTTTGGTCATCGTTGCAATTAATAGGAAGTAATAAGGAAAGAGAGGTTCACATACAAATATATTATCTTGGACATCTTTTATGATTGTGAAGCACTCATTAAGTATGACATGCTAAAAGAGTTGACGTTGCACAAGGAAGACAACGTAATGGTTTATGTTTTCCGACATCTCAGTTAAAGTATATTGTCATTGAACTTCCAAACATGTTGAGCTTGCCTTTCCCCCTCATGCTAGCCAAATTCCTTGCACCAAGTAGAGATACTACTTGTGCTTCCAAATACCCGTAAACCCAGTTTTGCCATGAGAGTCCACCATACCTACCTATGGATTGAGTAAGATCCTTCAAGTAAGTTGTCATCGGTGCAAGCAATAAAAATTGCTCTCTAAATATGCATGACTTATTAGTGCAGAGAAAATAAACTTTGTACGAACTTGTTGTGGAAGTAATAAAAGCGACGGACTGCATAATAAAGGTGCACATACAAGGGGCAATATAAATTGACGTTCTTTTGCATTAAGATTTTGTGCATCAACCCTAAACGCGCATGACAACCTCTGCTTCCCTCTGCGAAGGGCCTATCTTTACTTTATGCTTTTACTTTATGCTTGAGTCAAGGTGATCCTCACCTTTCCCTTTTCATTTTATCCTTGGCAAGCTCCTCGTGTTTGAAAGATCATGATATATATATCCAATTGGATGTAAGTTAGCATGGGCTATTATTGTTGACATCACCTAAAGGTGAATATGTTGGGAGGCAACACAATAAGCCCCTATCTTTCTCAGTGTCCGGCTGAAACTCCATAACCACAAGTATTGCGTGAGTGTTAGCAATGGTAGAAGACTATATGATAGTTGAGTATGTGGACTTGCTGAAAAGCTCTATTTTTGACTCTTTCTGATGTTATGATAAATTGCAATTGCTTTAGTGACTGAGATTATAGTTTGTTAGTTCTCAATCAAGTTTCTGAACCATGCTTGACATTGTGAATAGATTGTTACTTGATCATGAAAAGTTTTATGAGATAAGCTGCTGTTATGACACATATTGATGCTAGAAAAAGTGATTGGAATTATCATTGATCAAACTTAAGCACTTACTAGCACTCCGCATCAAAAATTATCTTTTTATCATTTACCTACTCGAGGACGAGCAGGAATTAAGCTTGGGGATGCCTGATACGTCTCCAACGTATCTATAATTTTTGATTGCTCCATGCTATATTATCTACTGTTTCGGGCAATATTGGGCTTTATTATCCACTTTTATATTATTTTTGGGACTAACTTATTAACCGGAGGCCCAGCCCAGATTTGTTGTTTTATGCCTATTATAGTGTTTCAAGAAAAAGGAATATCAGACGGAGTCAAAATGGAACGAAATCAACTGGAGAAGTTATTTTGGAAGGAAAGCAACCCAGGGAACTTGGAGTGCACGTCAGGGGAGAAACGGGCTGCCCACGAGGGTGGGGGCGCGCCCCCTACCTCATGGGGCTCCCGTAGCTCCCCCGATGTACCCCCTTCACCCATATATACATACGTACCCTAAAACTTCCAGAACGGAGATTGTATCAGAAGCTCCGCCTCCGCAAGCCTCTGTAGCCATGAAAAACCAATCGGGGCCCTCTCCGGCACCCTGCCGGAGGGGGCCATCATCACCGGTGGCCATGGAGGAGCATCCCGGAGGGGTCTTCATCACCATGAAGGCCAAGGACCAGAAGGTGGAGGCCATGGAGGAGGAAGCACAAGGGGGAGAACCTCTCATCCTCTCTTTCGGTGGCGCCGGAGTGCCATCGGGAGGGGAATCATCGCCGCGGTGATCGTCTTCATCAACATCACCATCCTCATCTCTTTTACGCGGTCCACTCTCCCGCACCCCGCTGTAATCCCTACTTGAACATGGTGCTTTATGCCACATATTATGATCCAATGATGTGTTGCCATCCTATGATGTTTTGAGTAGATATCTTTTGTCTTTGGGTTGATTGATGATCTAGATTGGTATGAGTTGTATGTTTTATTTTGGTGCTGTCCTATGGTGCCCTCCGTGTCGCGCAAGCGTGAGGGGTTCCCGCTGTAGGGTGTTGCAATATGTTCATGATTCACTTATAGTGGGTTGGTGAGTGACTGAAACACAAACCCGAGTAAGAGGGATTGTTGCTTATGGGAATAAAGAGGACTTGATGCTTTAATGCTATGGTTGGGTTTTACCTTAATGATCTTTAATATTTGCGGATGCTTGCTAGAGTTCCAATCATAAGTGCATATGATCCAAGTAGAGAAAGTATGTTAGCTTATGCCTCTCCCTCATATGAAACTGCAATAGTGATTACCGGTCTTGGTAACAATTGCCTAGGACAATTCTGCACACCGATCCACCATTATTCCACACTCACTATTTATATTATTTAGTAATATATTCTAATTTTATGATAACAGCACCTAATTTTATATTTTAGCTCTCCGAAATCCTATAAAGTTATCCTCTCCATACCCACAACGTAGTTTTATTTCTCGTTGCTAGTTGGAAGCAAATGTTCGGTGCACGTAGCGTCGTATCAGTGCCAGATAGGGCTTGAGAGAATATTGATCTTACCTTTAGCTCCTTGTGGGTTCGACACTCCATACTTATCACTTCCATCTTTGGAAAGTGCTACGATGATTCCTTGCACTTGGGGATTATCAGCCGGCCCTATAGGGCGCGCCCAAGGGGGGAAATCCTACTCCTAGTGGGAGTTGGATTCCCCCCCTTTCCTAGTCCTACTAGGAGAAGAAGGAAGGAGAGGGGAAAGAGAAGGAAGGAGGGGGCGCCGCCCCTCCCCCTAGTCCAATTCGGACTAGGCCCATGGGGGGCGCGGCCAGCCCTTCGCTGCCCTTCTCTCTCCCCTAGGCCCAATAAGGCCCATTACTTCTCCGCTGGTTCCGATAACCCTTCTGGCACTCTGATATTTATCCGCTGACCCCCGGAACTCATCCGGTGTCCGAATAACATCGTCCAATATATCATTATTTATGTCTTGACCATTTTGAGACTCCTCGTCATGTCCGTGATCACATCCGGGACTCCGAACTACCTTTGGTACATCAAAACACATAAACTCATAATACCGATCGTCATCGAACGTCAAGCGTGCGGACCCTACGGGTTCGAGAACTATGTAGACATGACCGAGACACCTCTCCGGTCAATAACCAAGAGTGGAACCTGGATGCCCATATTGGCTCCTACATATTCTACGAAGATCTTTATCGGTCGAACCTTATGACAACATACGTAATTCCCTTTGTCCATCGGTATGTTACTTGCCCGAGATTCGATCGTCGGTATCATCATACCTAGTTCAATCTCGTTACCGGCAAGTCTCTTTACTTGTTCCATAATGCATCATCCCGTGACTAACTCATTAGACACATTGCTTACGAGGCTTATAGTGATGTGCATTACCGAGAGGGCCCAGAGATACCTCTCTGACAATCGGAGTGACAAATCCTAATCTCGATCGATGCCAACTCAACAAACACCATCGGAGACACCTGTAGAGCATCTTTATAGTCATCCAGTTACGTTGTGATGTTGGATAGCACACTAAGTGTTCCTCCGGTATTCGGGAGTTGCATAATCTCATAGTCATAGGAACATGTATAAGTTATGAAGAAAGCAATAGCAATAAACTAAACGATCATAGTGCTAAGCTAACGGATGGGTCAAGTCAATCACATCATTCTCTAATGATGTGATCCTGTTCATCAAATGACAACTCATGTCTATGGCTAGGAAACTTTACCATCTTTGATTAATGAGCTAGTCAAGTAGAGGCATACTAGTGACACGTTGTTTGTCTATGAATTCACACATGTACTAAGTTTCTGGTTAATACAATTCTAGCATGAATAATAAAAATTTATCATGATATAAGGAAATATAAATAAAAAATTTATTATTGCCTCTAGGGCATATTTCCTTCAGTCTCCCACTTGCACTAGAGTCAATAATATAGTTCACATCGCCATGTGATTTAACACCAATAGTTCACATCACCATGTGATTAATACCCAAAGGGTTTTACTAGAATCTAGTTTACATCGCAATGTGATTAACACCCAAAGAGTACTAAGGTGTGATCATGTTTTGCTTATGAGAGAAGCTTAGTCAATGGGTCTGTCACATTCAGAGCCATATGTATTTTGCAAATTTTCTATGTCTACAATGCTCTTCATGGAGCTACTCTAGCTAATTGCTCCCACTTTCAGTATGTATCTAGATCGAGACTTAGAGTTATCCAGATCGGTGTAAAAGGTTGCATCAACATAACTATTTACGACGAACTCTTTGTCACCTCCATAACCAACAAATATTTCCTTATTCCACTAAGGATAATTTTGACCGTTGTTCAGTGATCCACTCCTGGATCACTATTGTACCCTCTTGCCAAACTCATGGTGAGGTACACAAAAGGTCTGGTACACAGCATAGCATACTTTATAGAACCTATGACTGAGGCATAGGGAATGACTTTTCATTCTCTTTCCATTTTCTGCCGTGGTCGGGTTTTGAGTCTTACTCAACTTCACACCTTAAAACTTAGGCAAGAACTCCTTCTTTGATTGATCCATTTTGAACTCCTTCAAAATCTTATCAAGGTATGTACTCATTGAAAGTCTTATCAAGCGCCTTGATCTATCTTTATAAATCTTGATGCCCAATATGTAAGTAGCTTCACTGAGGTCTTTCATTGAAAAATTCATATTCAAGTATCCTTTTATGCTATCCAGAAATTTAGTATTATTTCCGATCAACAATATGTCATCCACATGTAATATCAGAAATGCTACAGAGCTCCCACTCACTTTCTTATAAATACAGGCTCCTCCAAAAGTCTGTATAAAACCATATGCTTTGATCACACTATCAAAGCATACATTCCAACTCCGAGATGCTTGCACTAGTTCATAAATGGATTGCTGGAGCTTGAACACTTTGTTAGGACCTTTTGGATTGACAAAACCTTCTTGTTGTATCATATACAACTTCTTCTTTTAAGAAATCTATTAAGGAATGCAGTTTTGACATTCATTTGCCAGATTTCATAAAATGTGGCAATTGCTAACATGATTCGGGCAGACTTAAGCATCGCTACGAGTGAGGAAATCTCATCGTCGTCAACACCTTGAACTTGTCGAAAACCTTTTTTGATAATTCAAGCTTTGTAGATAGTAACACTACTATCAGCATCTGTCTTCCTCTATGAAGATCCATTTAATCTTAGTGGCTTGCCGATCAACAGGCAAGTCAATCAAAGTCCATACTTTGTTCTTATACATGGATCCCATCTCGGATTTCATGGCCTCAAGCCAGTTTGCAGAATCTGGGCTCATCATCACTTCCTTATAGTTCATAGGTTCGTCATGGTCTAGTAACATGACTTCCAGAAAGGATTACCGTACCACTCTGGTGTGGAATATACTCTGGTTGACCTACGAGGTTCGGTAGTAACTTGATCTGAAGTTTCATGATCATCATCATTAGCTTCCTCACTAATTGGTGTAGGAATCACTGGAACTGATTTCTCTGATGAACTACTTTCCAATTCAGGAGAAGGTACAATTACCTTATCAAGTTCTACTTTCCTCCCACTCACTTCTTTCGAGAGAAACTCCTTCTCTAGAAAGGATCCACTCTTAGCACCAAAAATCTTGCCTTCGGATCTGTGCTAGAAGGTGTACCCAACAGTTTCTTTTGGGTATCCTATGAAGACACATTTCTTCGATTTGGGTTCGAGCTTATCAGGTTGAAGCTTTTTCACATAAGCATCGCAGCCCCAAACTTTAAGAAACGACAGCTTAGGTTTCTAGCTAAACCACAGTTCATACGGTGTCATTTCAACAGATTTTAGACGGTGCCCTATTTAACATGAATGCAGTTGTCTCTAATGCAAAACCCCAAAACGATAGTGATAAATCGGTAAGAGACATCATAGATCGCACCATATCTAATAAAGTACGGTTACGACGTTCGGACACACCATTATGTTGTGGTGTTCCAGGTGCCATGAGTTGCGAAACTACTCCACATTGTTCAAATAAAGACCAAACTCATAACTCAAATATTCTTCTCCGCGATCAAATCGTAGAAACTTTATTTTCTTGTTACGATAATTTTCCACTTCACTCTGAAATTCTTTGAACTTTTCAAATGTTTTAGACTTATGTTTCATCAAGCAGATATACCCATATCTGCTCAAATCATCTGTGAAGGTCAGAAAATAACGATACCCACAGCGAGCCTCAACACCCATCGGATTGCATACATCAGTATGTATTATTTCCAATAAGTCAGTTGCTCGCTCCATTGTTCTGGAGAACGGAGTCTTAGTCATCTTGCCCATGAGGCATGGTTCGCAAGCATCAAGTGATTCATAATCAAGTGATTCCAAAAGCCCATCAGCATAGAGTTTCTTCATGCGCTTTACACCAATATGACCTAAACGGCAGTGCCACAAATATGTTGCACTATCATTATCAACTTTGCATCTTTTGGCATCAATATTATGAATATGTGTATCATTACGATCGAGATTCAAAAAACCATTTATATTAAGTGTATGACCATAGAAGGTTTTATTCATGTAAACAAAACAACAATTATTCTTTGACTTAAATGAATAACCATATTGCAATAAACATGATCCAATCATATTCATGCTCAACGCAAACACCAAATAACATTTATTTTGTTCCAACACTAATCTCGAAGGTAGAGGGAGTGTGCGATGGTGATCTTATCAACCTTGGAATCATTTCCAACACACATCGTCACTTTGCCCATAACTAGTCTCTGTTCATTTTATAACTCCTGTTTCAAGTTACTAATCATAGCAACTGAACCGGTATCAAATACCCAGGGGCTATTATGAACACTAGTAGAGTACACATCAATAACATGTATATCAAATATACCTTTCACTTTGCCATCCTTCTTATCTGCCAAATACTTGGGGCAGTTCCGCTTCCAGTGACCAGTCTTTTTGCAGTAGAAGCACTCAGTCTCAGCCTTAGGTCCAAACTTGGGCTTCTTCACTTGAGTAGCAACTTGCTTGCCGTTCTTCTTGAAGTTCCCTTTCTTCCCTTTGCCCTTTTTCTTGAAACTAGTGGTCTTGTTAACCATCATCACTTGATGCTCCTTTTTTATTTCTACCTCTACGGCCTTTGGCATCGTGAAGAGCTCGGGAATTGTCTTATCCATCCCTTACATATTATTGTTCACCACAAAGTTCTAGTAACTTGGTGATAGTGACTAGAGAACTCTGCCAATCACTATCTTATCTGGAAGATTAACTCCCACTTGATTCAAGTGATTGTAGTACTCAGACATTCTGAGCACATGCTCACTAGCTGAGCTATTCTCCTCCATCTTGTAGGCAAAGTACTTGTCAGAGGTCTCATACCTCTCGACTCAGGCATGAGTCTGAAATACCAATTTCAGCTCTTGGAACATCTTATATGCTCTGTGGCGTTCAAAACATTTTTGAAGTCCCGGTTCTAAGCTGTAAAGCATGGTGTACTAAACTACCATGTAGTTATCATACCGAGCTTGCCAGGCGTTCATAATGTTTGTTATCTGCTCTTGCAATAGGTCTGTCACCTAGCGGTGCATCAAGGACAAAATTCTTCTATGCACCAATGAGAATAATCCTCAGATCATGGACCTAGTCCACATCATTGCTACTATCATCTTTCAATAGTTTTTCTCTAGGAACATGTCAAAAATAAATGGGGAGCTACATCGCGAGCTATTGATCTACAACATAGTTATGCAAAATACTATCAGGTACTAAGTTCATGATAAATTAAAGTTTAATTAATCATATTACTTAAGAACTGCCACTTAGATAGACATCCCTCTAATCATCTAAGTGATCACATGATCCATATCAACTAAACCATGTCCGATCATCACGTGAGATGGAGTAGTTTTGAATGGTGAACATCACTATGTTGATCATATCTACTATATGATTCATGCTCGACCTTTCGGTCTCAGTGTTCTGAGGCCATATCTGCATATGCTAGGCTCGTCAAGTTTAACCCGAGTATTCTACGTGTGCAAAACTAGCTTGCACCCATTGTATGTGAACATAGAGCTTATCACACCCGATCATCATGTGGTGTCTCGGCACGACGAACTATAGCAACGGTGCATACTCGGAGAGAACACTTACACCTTGAAATTTAGTGAGAGATCATCTTATAATGCTACCGCCGTACTAAGCAAAATAAGATGCATAAATGATAAACATCACATGCAATCAATATAAGTGATACGATATGGCCATCATCATCTTGTGCCTTTGATCTCCATATCCAAAGCATCGGCATGATCACCATCGTCACCGGCTTAACACCTTGATCTCCATTGAAGCATTGTTGTTGTCTTGCCAACTATTGCTTCTACGACTATCGCTACCGCTTAGTGATGAAGTAAAGCAATTACATGGCGATTGCATTTCATACAATAAAGCGGCAACCATATTGCTCCTGCTAGTTGCCGATAACTGTGTTACAAAACATGATCATCTCTTACAACAATTTATATAATCACGTCTTGACCATATTACATCACAACATGCCCTGCAAAAACAAGTTAGACGTCCTCTACTTTGTTGTTGCAAGTTTTACGTGGCTGCTACGGGCTTAGCAAGAACTGTTCTTACCTACGCATCAAAACCACAACGATTTTTTGTCAAGTTTGTTGTTTTAACCTTCAACAAGGACCGGGCGTAGTCACACTCGATTCACCTAAAGTTGGAGAAACAGACACCCACTAGCCACCTATGTGCGAAGCACGTCGGTAGAACCAGTCTCGCATAAGCGTACGTGTAATGTCGGTCTGAGCCGCTTCATCCAACAATACCGCTGAATCAAAGTATGACATGCTGGTAAGCAGTATGACTATTATCGCCCACAACTCTTTGTGTTCTACTCATGCATATAACATCTACACATAGACCTAGCTCAGATGCCACTGTTGGGGAACGCAGTAATTTCAAAAAAATCCTATGCACGTGCAAGATCCATCTAGGTGATGCATAGCAACGAGCGGGGAGAGTGTGTCCACGTACCCTCGTAGACCGAAAGCAGAAGCGTTAAGTCACGCGGTTGATGTAGTCGAACGTCTTCGCGATCCAACCGATCAAGTACCAAACGCACATCACCTCCGCGATTTGCACACATTCAGCTCGGTGACGTCCCTCGTACTCTTGGTCCAGTTGAGGCCGAGGGAGAGTTTCGTCAGCACGACGGTGTGATGACGGTGATAATGAAGTTACCGACGCAGGGCTTTGCCTAAGCACTACAACGATATGATTGAGGTGGAAATCTATGGAGGGGGGCACCGCACACGGCTAAGACAAATGTCAACTTGTGCGTTCTCGGGTGCCCCCTACCCCCGTATATAAAGGAGCAAGGGGGAGGCCGGCCGGCCCTATAGAGCACGCCCAAGGGGGGGAATCCTACTCCTAGTGGGAGTTGGATTCCCCCCTTTCCTAGTCCTACTAGGAGAAGAACGAAGAAGAGGGGAAAGAGAAGGAAGGAGGGGGCGCCGCCCTCCCCCTAGTCCAATTCAGACTAGGCCCATGAGGGGCGCGCGGCCAGCCCTTGGCTGCCCCTCTCTCTCCCCTAGGCCCAATAAGGCCAATTACTTCTTCGGTGGTTCCGATAACCCTTCCGGCACTACGATATTTATCCGGTGACCCCTGGAACTCATCTGGTGTTCGAATAACATCGTCCGATATATCATTCTTTATGTCTCGACCATTTCGAGACTTCTCGTCATGTCCGTGATCACATCTGGGACTCCGAACTACCTTCGGTACATCAAAACACATAAACTCATACTACCGAAGGTCATCGAACGTTAAGCGTGCGGACCCTGCGGGTTCGAGAACTATGTAGACATGGCCGAGACTCACTTCCAATCAATAACCAATAGCGGAACCTGGATGCTCATATTGGTTCCTACATATTCTACGAAGATCTTTATCGGTCAAACCGCATAACAACATACGTTGTTCCCTTTGTCATCGGTATGTTACTTGCTCGAGATTTGATCGTTAGTATCATCATACCTAGTTCAATCTCATTACTGGCAAGTCTCTTTACTCATTCCATAATGCATCATCCCTTGACTAACTCATTAGTCACGTTGCTTGCAAGGCTGATAGTGATGTGCATTACCGAGAGGGCCCAGAGATACCTCTCCGACAATCGGAGTGACAAATCCTAATCTCAATCTATGCCAACTTAACAAACACCATCGGAGACACCTGTAGAGCATCTTTATAGTCACCTAGTTATGCTGTGAGGTTTGATAGCACACTAAGTGTTCCTCCGGTATTCGGGAGTTGCATAATCTCATAGTCATACGAACATGTATAAGTTATGAAGAAAGCAATAGCAATAAACTAAATGATCATAGTGCTAAGCTAACGGATGGGTCAAGTCAATCACATCATTCTCTAATGATGTGATCTCATTCATCAAATGACAACTCATGTCTATGGCTAGGAAACTTAACCATCTTTGATTAACGAGCTAGTCAAGTAGAGGCATACTAGTGACACTCTGTTTGTCTATGTATTCAAACATGTACTAAGTTTCCGGCTAATACAATTCTAGCATGAATAATAAACATTTATAACGATATAAGGAAATATAAATAACAACTTTATTATTGCCTCTAGGGCATATTTCCTTCACTAGGGTGGTGGTCGGCGGCTCGCCGGCGTGCGATGCCGTGGCGGCGGCCCCGGAAGGCGGTGGCCGCGATCTGTTGCGCGCCGGTGATGGCTAGTGGGAGCGGGCCTTGGGCGGTGCAGCGGTGGATGCGTCATTCGTGAGGCATGCTGGATCTCGATCCGGTTTTCGTGGGCGGGCGCCTCTGGTACGCGGCTGCACGGGTCCTCGTGCGGGATGGCGGTGCCAGGTCATCGCCGCTTCGCTTGCTCGGAGCTTGGGTGCGTGAAGGAAGCCATGGCGGCGGCCCTGGGCTAAGGGGCGCGGCGGTTTGGTCGTGGCGGCATGAGGTGCTGCGGCGGCTTCCAGCGCGGTTGAGAGGTGCGGCGGCAGCTGCACCACGAGGTGGAGCCAGTGGGCGTCAACCATGGGAATCATGTGCTATGCAGTGCTCAGGATATGCTTGGATTCGTAGGTGTGGAGGAGCTTCGGGCGAAAGTCCAGCACTGACTTTGGGTCAGTGCCGGCAACGGCGGCGCCATGGCATCGTTCCCCTTCTTGAAGCCGTTGCATGCCGTGGAGCTCCATTACACTCTCCGAGAGAAATCCCTAGCTTCGAATGGTCGAAGCAGGCGATGACGGCGGCTACGTCGTTTTGTTCTTTGAGGCATCGCCTTAGAGAGTTAGCATACTGGAGTTTGCACATATCTCTCCATCATCGGGGACAATGGATGTCAGAGCGGCGGCTCCGGGTGGTTTCTGATTGTGCGTCGAGATGGCGATCTCGGGAACAATGTGAGTTGCAGCTCTATGTGGTGGGGCTCTATCTCAACATTGGTTGGGTGGCATCCTTGTCCCGCTTGGGCGATAGGGGTGTCGGCTCGGTCAATGCACCCCAAAGGGGGCGATCTGACTTTACGTCGGGGCGGCGGCCCCAAATGTGGTGCAACATTCGTGGTCTGCGAGCAGTTGCCCTGAGCAGCATGGGCTGCGGGCAGTTGGGTTGTGTGGCGTTGCTGCTCGGGGGAGCGGTGGTATGTCGGGGCGGCGGCCCCGGAAGGCCGTGACGGTTGATTGCGTTGGGCGCCACGGAGCGGTGGATGTCGGGGCGGCAGCCCCGACAGAATCTTTGCGGCGACCAGACTTCTGTGACAACGATGATGGTGGGCGCAATGTCGGCGACGCGGGAATGGTTGCGGTAGTCGGCTCTTCTCTGGCGTGTCTGCGGTATTGCCTCGGTTTGTTTGTTGCTGGGGAGTCGAAGCTACGGCGGCGGAGCCCTATGGTGTATGATGACTGGCTGCAGGTGGTCCGTTTGGCGATCTTCCATGATGCCAGTCGTGCCTGGTTTTGTTCTTCTGAGTTCTCCGTAAGAGTCGGAGCTGCGTTGTCTAGCCGTAGGTCGACATGTCGTCGAATAGGGTGGGCTTTTCCCTATGTGTTTCTGCCTCTGGGTGTGGGCTTGGCTTGTTGTTTCGGTTTTTACCCAATTTTCCGTAATTAACTGGGCAATTCTCTTCTGCTTAATTAATAGATGAGGCAATCTTTGCCTCCGTTTCAGAAAAAACACTCAGTAGCAGACAGAGTGTAGGACACAAAAAACCATTGCAGACCCAAAAATCCCTTTTGGAGGCCGAGCTCCAATGAGGACGCTTATGAAAAATTCAAATTTCATCCAAATTCGTATTTTTATAGTTCAAAAATTTCTGAGAAAAAAATATAGATATACATCGAGGCATAATGCACAACAGTGTAAATTTTCCAAACGAAATACATTGAAATGAGGGTTGTGCAAAAAAACAAAAACTGAGGCTTTTTAACACATGATACTATTCATCCTCACATGTCATGAATTTGTCTTTTTTGTACAGATCGCATTTCAAGGTATTTCATCTTGAAATATTACACACGTACGCATAACATCCTTGTTTACTTGTATACATTTCTACAGATTTGTTTGAATTTTGAATTTTTCAAAGAAACGGCCTCCATGGAGGCCGGGAGCCAAAACACCTTGCAGACCCCCGCAATAAAAAACTATTGTGGATACATCCGCATAGGTGCACCAAACGGTCAAAACAAAAGGAAAATAAAAGGTTTTAAAGTTGTGGGATCATCAAAACAATGGGACCATGGAATACAACCAAGATCAAGGAACCAGCGGCGGAGTGAGGCGACAAGGTAGATCCAAAAATTGAGAGCAACTCTAGCAGACCCCGCGTACCGCCGGCCCGCAAAATGCGTTTGCAGTTCACGGAAAACAGGCTTTGCGGGCCGGTGCGGACGGCCGCAGATGCAGACTTCCCAAACGGACCCGTATAAAAGGATATTCATGGAATATACTTTTCTACGAGTCGGCTTTGCAGGGTCTGCTCTTGCGCCGTTGCATTCCGCATCCCACCAGCCCGCAAATATCAAATCCATAGCACAAAAATAAAACAAACATCCACACTATAAAATAATTATACAAATCACGGAAGCAAACTAAATAATTATTCAATACCAACATAATACAACAATCATCCACATTACAATAATTGTTCAAATCACCGAAGCAAACTAAATAATGCAATACAAAGCTTGTCCCGAATACAAATACAAATGAATAGAAAAATGAGTTTGTTACTGTCCAGCCCTTTGCTAATGGTGCTCAATGAGATCCTCCTGAAGTTGAAAGTGGGTGTTTGCATTTTCAATCTCTTTGTAGTCGTAACAAAAGCTCTAATGCGGTTAGGGTCTCTAGCTGGTTCGACACGGCTACCCACATTGTCATAGAAGAACTCCAAGTTCATTCCTCTCTCATCTTCGAGAATCATATTATGAAGGATAACACAGCAGGTCATGATATTTTTCAAGGTCCTCTTGTCCCAAAAACGAGCTGGACCACGAACAATGGCAAACCTAGATTGCAAATCCCCGAATGCTCTTTCA
This sequence comes from Aegilops speltoides, assembly GCA_021437245.1. NCBI lineage: Eukaryota > Viridiplantae > Streptophyta > Magnoliopsida > Poales > Poaceae > Aegilops > Aegilops speltoides. The sequence continues at coordinate 359,122,334 of CM038147.1, read as the reverse complement.
ATGTCTTTTCGAGCTGCCTCTTGCACCCTTGCTAATTCACAATATTTTCTAGTTTTGGGATCTTTGATGCTCTTAACAAAGGTGTACCATGGAGGGTATAATGTAGTTGCAAGCAGGAGCATCACCACTAGCAAGCCTAGCAAACAAATGAGACCGTTGCAACACATTGATATCATTGAGAGTACCCGGCATACCAAAGAAGCAATGCCAAATCCATAAATCCTCGGATGCTACGGCCTCTAGCACAATTGTTGCATCACGAGACTTGCCAAATACATTCCCTGCCATGCCTTCGAGCAATTTTTCCGAGTCCAATGCATACAATCAATGCTACCTAGCATGCTAGGACAACCTATCCTCTCATTAGATGCCATCAATTTCTTTGTGTCATCCTCGTTGGGTACCAAAAGATACTCAGGACCAAAGACACGGATGATCACTTTGGCAAATCTACACACTGACTCAATTGTGGTATCTTCACCAATGCGAAGGTACTCATCGGCATAGTCAGCCGGAATGCCATATGCAATCACCCGCATAGCTGCGGAGATTTTTTGATATGCACTAAATCCCTTTAAGCCCGCGACATTTCTTCTTTGATTAAAATACCAACAATTTGCCTCGCAAGCTTGAACAATTTTCACAAAGAGGGATCGGCGCATTCGGTACCTTCTCCGAAAGAGGTGCGGTGGATATGTTGGATTCTCTGCGAAGTAGTCTTGCATCAACTTCTGGATAAAATTCGAAGAAAGTGCTTGTGGACCAAGAAAACTGAACAAGGGGATAGGTGCAACTCCCTGGCCTCTTGGGATATGGTTTTTCGGCCTAAAGAAAGTGGAGGGCTTGGAGTGATCGATCTCAAAATTCAAGGAGATGCACTCTTACTAAAATACTTGCACAAATTCTATAATGGTTGGAACGTGCCCTGGGTTCAACTTATTTGGGAAACATACTACACGAATCAAATCCCACACGCATCTGATCCATGTGGATCATTCTGGTGGAGGGATGTTGCAAAGTTGATGCCAATGTACAGAGGAATCTCAACCGTACAAGTGGCAAATGGAACCAATGTACTGTTCTGGAAAGACTTGTGGACTAACACCATTTTTGCCGAGAAATATCCATGAGCACTTTCTTACGCCATCAATGAAGATCGTTTCGGGATTTCTTGTCCATCACGTCCCTACGAGAGGCGTTTCACCTTCCCCTCTCAGCACAGGCACATGCAGAAGTTCGTCAACTACAGTCTGGCACGATGGAGGTTGTCCTTTCCAATCAGCCCGATGTTTGGTCATATATTTGGGGTTCAGAGAAGTTCACGGCCCACAAATACTACACCTTTTACTTCCGAGAAAAACATGCACATGAGGCTTTGGGATGGATCTGGAAATCAAAATCCACCATGAAAATCAAGGTCTTCGGTTGGTTATTACTTTTAGACCGCCTAAACACAAGAAATATGCTCAAACAAAGACACTATAATATAGGAGATGACCACAACTGCATACTCTGTGGACTACACATCAAGGAAACATTGGAGCATATGTTCTTTGAGTGTCATTTCAGTACTCTGCTGGTCCAGCCTTGGTCTTGTCTGGTCTCAGGGAGAATCAAGATTACAAAACATTACTACAGCAAAGAACAACTGGAATAGACCTCTCTTCATGGAGCTATTCTTGCTAGCAGCGTGGAGCATATGGAAAGAACGCAACAACGAACATTTCAGGGGGATTGTACCAACAAAGGCCTCTTGGTTAGATAGGATTAAAAGTGATTTCTCTCTCCTTACCTATAGGGTTAAGGAAAAGCACAAACATTTCATCCCACTCATCCTTTCTTCAATAATTTAATCCTTCCTCCACCCCCCAAAGGGGGGTTGACATGTAATTCTACCATGTAAAGCTCTCATGTAGATTGTTACCCCATTATATTAATACAAAAACAGTAGGAGGTTCTCCTACTGTTCAAGGTTCAAAAAAACATCTCGTTCCCAAGATGGCGATTCCGAGGAATGCAAAGATGCCCGATGGTCGATCCTCGCCACCTCATCCGGTTCTCATCTTCGTGCTCTTTCACAGCAAGTGCCATCACTAATGTCTGCTGTCGAAAGGTCGCAAGCATCATCTCAACATCCGATCGTCCGAATCAGACGAATCGGAGAGCAAGAACTTCTCGCACGGGCTCAATTCCATCTACATGGACAAGAATCGCACGCCACGTCAATCAACTAGGCATACTGCTTGGCATAGAGCACAAAACAAACACAAACCAGCGGCTCATGTGGCGGGTGATCCCGGGGGGCGATGAGGGGCGGGCTCGACGGCGGTCGATCCCCGGCAGTGACAGCAATGAGGGGCGGCTCTTCTCGCTGGATCCGGGGGGTGGTGCAGCGTATCGGTGCTGGAGGGTGGGGGACGCCCCCGCGGCGTGATTTCATCCCACAGACTTGGCCGAAATCGCCAGCGGTGGACGGGCGGAACCAAAGGCGGGCGGCGGCGGAAGGAGATGGGGAAAGGCGTGCGGGCTGAAATATCCCTCCCGCCAACTGCTTCACTAAGATACCGGGCACCGCAGAGGCGAGGCGGAAACCCGCGTGTTTGCGGGTCGGGGCCGAGTTTTTGACGCGCCCCTCAAAAACTTTTGCGGGTCGGCCGTGTTTACGGGGTCTGTTCAGGCGGGATTTTCCGTGTCGACCCGCATTTTGGCGGTTATTTTGCGGGTCGAGGCTTTTTGCGGGGTCTGCTAGAGTTGCTCTGAGGAGTGAAATCATTGATGGCAACTCTATTTAGCTGCTTGTTGAGGACCCGCCGCTACTGCAAGAAACCGCACAGTTTATAAATGGCATCATGGCTTCGCATATGAACATTTTCAATAACAAGCTTATTGTGAATAGTCCAAAGTGTCCAAACAAGGACACCAAAGCCAACCCAAAGGTAGCCATGACTATTGCCTGAGATGGTCCTAATGATCTCCTAAAGATCCAAGAAGTTAGTAGGATACCCCATGTATCCTATGACTTCACCAAAGCAACACCAAAAAAATTGCGCGGTAACGCAAGTTAACAATATATGGTTATTGATGCGGAGTATCCCATGGCCATCCCCATGGACCTACCTTCGTCTCCCACGGCACCATATGGACCAATGACTAGAGATCGAGCAAAGTCTATTGAAACTAAGGTGAACTCGCCCCTCTCCGAACTACCACTTTCCACATGTGAAACATGGCTACTACCTCAAGCGGAAACCCTATGTGTGATCAGGTACCTAGAGGATAGCCACGGAGCAACTACACCCAATGACCAAGATAACGAGGACACCAAGTACAAGGACCAAGAGAAGAAGCCGCCAGACGTCTACAGCCTCCGGACGACCGGACCTCGTCGAACGTTCGACGCCTAGAGCACGCACCAACCAGCCGAAGTCCCAGCCAATGAGAGATACAGCGGCCGGATGACCGACAAGGACCGGACGTCCTACAACCCCGAGCGCCTGGATGACCGACCCCCTCCGGACTCCGGTGTCACCCAATAGAAGGGAAATTAACGGAAGTACGATCCCTCCAGAAGAGCGACGCCCTCCGTACATCCGATGGCGCCTGACCAGAGCAGAATCGCCGGACGACCGGACCTTCGCGAGCCTTTGGACGTCCGAGACCCGTTAGACGTCCGACGCCTGTCTGTGCACAGTGACTAGGGCGAGGCCCATGTACCCCTTCGACCCCCTAGACTATATATACGACTCCACCTCCACTTTTCTAGGGTTAGCATTGGTTTAGCTCATTTTAGAGATAGAGCTTTGCTCATCCACTTGATACATACTCCATTGGAGACCAAGGCCTCCGCGGAGAAGATCCCAAGTGGATTCAAGACCTCACAAGGGAAGATCCCCTAGTGGATTCAAGACCTCCTCTTGGAGAAGAACTACCTACTTGTATCTTTCCTTTGTTCTGTTTGAGTCTTGTATCACTCTTTATGTTCATTGATCTAGCACATGTGTGATCGTTTTCCGTTGATTTGAGTGTTGCCTCTCGTTTCGCCTCTCGTGTGTTCTTCGTGTTCTTCGTGGGATCCCCTCCAAATGATGAAAGATCAGCCTTAGGGTTCCACCCTACATCATCTTAGTATCATAAGCCAAGGTTGACCATGATATTGGAGCCCCTACCCCTTGTTCTAGCCTAATTTTGTTGATTTTGTTCCAATTTCAAACATCCCCACAAAAATAGCCCCAAATGTTTTTTGTGATTTGTTGGTGTGATGAAGTTTTGTTGGATTTGATCTATGCATTTGCTTTGCCACGAGTGGATCTAGCTTTTCCCCATCTTTTCCCTCATTTCCATCCGCCAAATTCGCCCAATTTTTACCTCAAATTTTCTCTCCACCACGAACCCTAGAGTTCATCCCGCAGCCCGGAATTGCCCAGGCTCCAGACGTCCAACCACCTCCGGTCGTCCGACCACCGGTCATCCAACACTACCGGACGTCTGACACTACCGGACGTCCGACCAAACCTGACGAAACTGGAAAAAATTTCCCCAAAAATTCCGCAACCACCATCGCTTACTGATACATCTCCAATGTATCTATAATTTTTGATTGCTCCATGATGTTATATTATCATTCTTGGATGTTTTATAATCATTTTATAGTCATTTTATATCATTTTCTGGTACTAACCTATTGACATAGTGCCAAGGGCCAGTTGCTGTTTTTACATGTTTTTTACATCGCAGGAAATCAATACCAAATGGAGTCCAAATGCAGCCAAACTTTTTGTGGATTTTTTATGGACCAGAAGACATCCAGTGGGCCGAAGAAGCACCTGGGGGCTGCTCCGAGGGGAGCACAACCGACCAGGGCGCGCCTGGAGGGCACCTCGGGTGCCCCCCGGACCGCCACTTTACTCTATAAATACCCCAATATTCCAGAAACCCTAGGGGGGGTCGACGAAAATCAATTCCAGCCGCCGCAAGTTCCAGAACCACCAGATCCAATCTAGATACCATCACGGAGGGGTTCATCATGTCCATTGGTGCTTCTATGAGGATGCGTGAGTAGTTCTTTGTAGACCTACGGGTCCGTAGTTAGTAGCTAGATGGCTTCCTCTCTCTCATTTGATTCTCAATACAATGGTCTCTTGGAGATCCATATGATGTAACTCTTTTTGCGATGTGTTTTTTGGGATCGGATGAACTTTGAGTTTATGATCAGATCTATCTTTTTATCCATGAAAGTTATTTGAGTCTTCTTTGATCTCTTATATGCATGATTGCTTATAGCCTCGTATTTTTTCCCCGATATTTGGGTTTTGTTTGGCCAACTTGATCTATTTATCTTGCAATGGGAAGAGGTGCTTTGTGATGGGTTCGATCTTGCGGTGCTTGATCCCAATGACAGAAGGGGAACCGACACGTATGTATCGTTGCTATTAAGGATAACAAGATAGGGTCTATTTCTACATAAATAGATCTTGTCTACATCATGTCATAGATCTTATTGCATTACTCCGTTTCTCCATGAACTTAATACACTAGATGCATGCTGGATAGCGGCCAATGTGTGGACTAATAGTAGTAGATGCAGGCAGGAGCCGGTCTACTAATCTTGGACGTGATGCCTATATAATGATCATTGCCTGGATATCGTCATGATTATTTGAAGTTCTATCAATTGCCCAACAATAATTCGTTTACCCACCATTTGCTATTTTCCTCGAGAGAAGCCACTAGTGAAATCTACGGCCCTTGGGTCTCTCCTTATTATATTTGCCTTTGCGATCTATTTTATTTGATTTTATTTTCAGATCTATTAAACCAAAAATACAAAATACCTTGCTGCAATTTATTTTATCTCACGTTCCCGCGAGATCTATCTATCAAATTATTACAACTTTCTCACGTCTGTTTGCCAATTTCTGGCATCGTTACTCGAAAGGGATTGACAACCCCTTTAACACGTCGGGTTGCGAGTATTTGTTATTTGTGTGCAGGTGTTGTTTACATAGTGTTGCTTGGTTCTCCTACTAGTTCGATAACTTTGGTCTCATCACTGAGGGAAATACCTACCATCATTGTGCTGCATCATCCCTTCCTCTTTGAGGAAATATCGACGTAGTCTAGCAGACATCACTTACCCACTCCCAACTCCGACAATTTTGACATGTTTCGGTCATTGAGAACTTGAGTTGCGATTTCCGTTTCCTAATGTGTTTCGGCTACTTAGGGACGGTTCAACAACGACATCACCGCCGCTCATCTTCCACACGGACTCATCATCGGCATTGACCACTTCATCCTCTGTCCTTGCTTACAACAACAAACCTTCGATGGTAACTTCGACGACACTCTCGTATACTCAACCTTGCCATTGTGTTGATAACCCCATAACCCATTTTGCGTCTCTTACCTATCGAGACTAGCCTTTGAGTATTGCCGGCAATGTTACTTGTGCACATTAGTTATCATCATCTCATTGCATATATCACATCATCTTGGTATCATCTCTTGTGTCACAAGGTTGTCATCTCTTATACACAATTGCTATCTTGGTTCATCAAGTTTTGCATAAGAGGCGAAAGAAATAGCTCAAAAGAGAAAGAGTCAACAAGCTTTTAAGCAAACGAGAAAGATAAGCAAAGAGCTTTTAAGAAAGAACCATAGCATCATACAACATTGAGATTGTCATACTCGATCATCTTGGATCATATCACCGAAACACCTTACACATATAGCATACTTGGGATAGGAAGTCCTTGCATTTTTGCTCTATAGGTTGTGCACAAGTCTCGTATCCGCCTATTGTGAATTTGTGCTAGCGTCTCTCTAGAGTTGTGCAACAAGAGCATTTTCCGTGGTTTCCACATTTTGAGCTCGTTCCTTGGTTGCACGACCCCACTTATCTATCTGTGCGTGTGTTTCCGTGTGCCACTTCTTGCTATTGGTCTACTTGTTGCATTTGCAAATTTGTGAATCTTTTCCAACATTATTTAGTCTTGCTAATAATTGCATAAATTTTGTCCACCATCCTCACCAAGCTCCGCCAAAGGCTTTATTTGTGTAGGTGTGAGAAATCGACGAGATCCAGTACCAACGGTGCTATTTCCTTGTTACATTATTGAGTGATCATTGATCAATCCTCAACACTAGATAAGGTACATTTGGTATAGTTCTTTCTTTTCTCCCACTCACATATTTGCTTGAGATTATGGATAGGCCAACTACTTCCACCAACCCCTTCATCGAGCAAGATGAGGACCCGAACAACTACGTCACCAAGAACCACCTATTTGGCGCGCAAAGAGCTTTGCATTAAGAGAATGAAGTATTGAGCGAACGCCTCGACCTACTCGCTATCGATTTGCGACAATCCGAGCAACATACAAGAGACTACTTCGACAACAAGCTCAACGCACAAAAGGAGGAGAGCAATGCAAGAATGGACGAGATTGGTACCTTGTTGGTCAATCTCTCTTCTACATCTTCGTCATACTCAAGACGGAGCCACTCAAGTCGACATTCTTTGCAATCTTCTTCGGATGCAAGTTCTTCTAAGGCTCGTTCGCATCGTCGCCAAGACCATGAAGTTCATCAAGCTCCACAAAACCCATTCCATGGCAATGGTTTACAAAGCAGTCTCCGTGAACGTGAACGCCCCTGGAAACAAGCTAATGAACCTAAGGTCTAAGAGCAAGCCCCAATATGCCAAGATCGTCAAGAATAACAAGATGGTGATGCCCTTCGACAAGAGAAACAATGTCGTGAGGAACAAGCCCTTGAAGCCCAACAATATCTAAGTGAATCAACTCAAGTCGTCAATGCGCGAAATCGACAAGTGCTTCTACAAGAAGAGGACAAGTGCTTCTACAAGAAGAGGGCCTCCGCCGAGAGCGGCGAGAAGAAGCCGCACGCCTTGAGGAGCGCCAAGAGATGAGGAACCGTGCATGAATTCCACAACCTCAAGTCAAGCTAATCAAGCGGAGCATGATGAGCAAGCGGCTCAAGATCCCCCTCCATGACAAGAGTGTCATGACAAACACAATTGTCCCAACCACAATGACGAGCAACACTACGGCAAGCTCAAGTTCAACATGCCTAAGTTTTCTGACGGCACTGACCCCGAAGACTACCTTTCATGGGCATTGAAAGTTGACAAGATCTTTTGCTTGCACAACTATGAAGAAGAAAAGAAGATCGCCATGGCATCCCTTGAGTTCCAAGACTATGTCCTTATTTGGTGGGAGCAAGTCATTGAGCAGCGCGAAGCAAGAGGTGACCCGCCCATCACAACATGGAATCAAATGAAGGATGTCATGCGAGCGCTTTTTTGTACCCACGTACTATAGCCGCGACCTCTTCAAGAAATTGCAACTCCTCAATCAAGGAACCAAGTCCGTTGAAGACTACTACAAGGAAATGGAGATTGCCATGATAAGAGCAAATGTCATAGAAGACGAGGAGAAAACCATGGCGCGATTCATGAATGGACTCAACCATCCTATCAAGAAGATTGCGGATTTCCAACCGTACACGAACCTCCTCGAGCTAGTGCACCAAGCTACCAAGGCGGAGCGACAAGTGCAAGATGACTACAAGCATACCAAGTACTCTTCCAAGACATACGGCTCCTACAACCAAGCTTCAACGACTACAACGCCTTCTACATCAACCAAACCTTCTACAAGCAACGGTGACAAGTCCAACTACAAGAAATCTTCGTCAACTTCGACACCAAGTCGTCCTTCCACTACAAGCAACTTCAAGTCGAGAGCTTCATCATCAACAACTCCAAAATATGAGACCGACAAGACAAGTTCCATCAAGTGCTTTACTTGCCAAGGCCGAGGCCACAAGACATACCAATGTCCCACCCGGCGAACCATGATTGCCAACGAGACGGCACCTATGACTCTATGAGCGAAGAAGAAATGGATGCCCTCGAACATGTGGCCATGCACCGGCGCGTGAATGAAGATGAAGATGACCAAGTCTTTTGTGACAATGATTCGAGCCTCGCTCTCGTTGTCTCCAAGGTCTTGACACTTCAACATCAACAAGAGGAAGACCAACGTTGCCACATCTTCTATACCAAAGCGGGCATCCACGGTCGTTCCGTGAAGGTCATCATCGATGGAGGAAGTTGCCACAATTTGGCAAGTGAAGAGCTATGTTCCAAGCTACAATTGATCAAGATGAAGCATCCTCGTCCCTACAAGGTCCAATGGCTTAGCAACTCTGGCACCATTCAAGCAGAGCACGTCGTTCAAGTCTACTTCAAGATTGGAGCTTATGAAGATATCTTGGAGTGTGATGTGGTTCCCATGTTTGTTTGCCATCTAACTTGGACAACCATGGCAATTCGACTGCGGCGTCATCCACAACGGGTGAACCAATCACTATAGCTTCAAGATGAAGGGAAAGGAGTACGTGCTACGACCGTGTCACCAAGTCAAGTGATCGCCGACAAGCAAGCAACCACCCATCGTGGAGAGAATAGTGAGAGAGAGAGCCACCAAAAAGAGAGTGAGAGCCACAAGCCAAAATTGAGTGCCTCCACGATGAGCGACAAGAAAAACTTAGTGTTATTCTCTACCAAAAGTGAGATGAGAGAAGTGTGTGAGAACCCATCAAGTGTTATACACTAATGTCCTAGTGTGCAAGGATCGGATGAAGCGATGAGGACTAACACCTCTCACCATCTACCTTTAGTGGTGTCTTCTCTATTGCAGGAATTCAAGGATGTATTCCCCGATGAGCTACCTCCGGGTCTACCTCCACTACGCGGCATCGAATACCTAATCGACCTCATTCCTGACGCACCTTACCAAACAAGGCACCCTACCGCGTCAACCCCGAAGAAACCAAGGAAATACAATGGCAAGTCCAACAACTCATTGACAACGGGCATGTACGTGAAAGCTTAAGTCCTTGTGTCGTACCGGTTATTCATGTGCCTAAGAAAGATGGTAGTTTTCGCATGTGTTCCGATTGTCAACCTATCAATGCTATCACCATTCGTTATCGTTACCCCATTCCACGCCTTGATGATATGCTATATGAGCTTAGCGGAGCCACAATTTTCTCTAAAATTGATCTTAAAAGTGGCTACTACCAAATCCGCATTCAAGAAGGTGATGAATGGAAGACCGCTTTCAAAACCAAGTTTGGTTTGTATGAATGGCTAGTTATGCCTATGGGATTGCGAAGCACCCAGCACTTTTATGCGTGTGATGCATTATGTTCTTCGCCCTTACATTGGCGTATTTGTCGTGGTCTACTTTAATGATATTCTTGTGCTTAGCATGTCTTTAGAAGATTATGTCAGCCATCTTAGAACCGTTTTGCAAATTCTAAGAAAAGAGCGCCTTTATGCTAATATGGACAAATGCCTTTTTGGTGTTGATAAGCTTGTTTTCTTGGGTTTTGTTGTGCCATCTAAGGGTGTTCATGTAGATGAAGCTAAAATTGATGCTATTAAATCTTGGCAACAACCAACCAACTTGCAACAAGTGCGTAGTTTCCTTGGCCTAGCCGGTTTCAATCATAGATTCATTAAGGACTTTAGCAATATTGCATCTCCTTTGCATGCCTTGAGTAAGAAGAATGCACTATTTGTTAGAAGATGGATTATGGGTTTCTTTCTGCCAAGTAGCATGTACGTTAGAAAATCCTTAGCTCGGTGAGAGTATTGAACAACCTCTCTTGTTCAGTGGCACATGTACACATTGTGAAGGCTAAAATGCTCATGTCGAACTGAAGCTGGCAGATGATGTCAGGCCCTGTTCATGTTCTTGCCCTGTTCCTGTGTGCCGCTAGCTGGGACAGCCGTAGATCTTCCATCCCGTGGCTCAGAGGCGAAGATAACGGTTCGCCAGCACAAGGCATCTCTCCTTCATCGATCTGCCATCCGACGGCTGTTGATCAAAGCGAGACTCTGTAGTCGTCCCGACAATGCATGTGCTCTGTTTCTACTTTCTGCTTTAGCTCCTTTGTAATGGCTATAAAGCCAGCCACCTGCGTGTGGAGTAGGTATGCTTTACTTGTATTGGGTCTAAACCCTAGCTGCCGGTGGCGAGCTGTACCAACTTTCCTCAATTTCCAATCAAGAACCCTAGTTCGAAGCCCTTTCTGTTCCTCTAAATTGTTGCGTTTCATACTAAATTGCCTTGATCAGAGCCCTGATCCTGACAATTGGTATCAGAGTCCAGTCCTTCCTCGGTGGCAGTGTTGATTTTGAGCGGGTGAGGTTGGTTTCGGCTGTAAAATCCCTCTCTCCTCTCGAATTTGGCGGCGGCGAATTGGAGAAGGCCGGAGTGGCGACGTTCGGGTACAGTCGGATTTGCAACCTGGTTACCTGAGGATAATCCTTAGGGAGTAAAATCCCAGCTCTTGTAGGCCGACCGTGTACCATCGGAGGCGGGCGCAGGCGACGGCGCAGGTGACGGCGTAGGTGGCGGCGACAATTGTCTTCACTCCCTCCCATCCCAACCCTGTTTTGCCCAGGTCTGGTGCTATGGCAGGGCCATCGAAATCAGTCACAACGGCAGATCTGTAGCTGCAGTCGTTGGAATTAGACATCAAGGCGCTGCAGCACAATAGAGAGCAAGATCACAAGGAATTTCAGGAGTTCCAGGCCACGGTCAACAGGAACTTTGCCACAATGCAAGTTAATTTTGAGAAGATTCAGGCAAATTTCAGAAGACTGTTGCTCGAACCTGAACCTGAAGATCAGTCAGTGGACCAGTCTGAGCAGGGCAGCGTGCAAAACAAAACACCAGAAGTTCAGACCCCAGGAATTCCTGCAGGGAGCCTAAGCAGTTGTTGCCCCATACTCCTCCTGTAGGAGCAGGCCAAGAAAAATAGCAGCCTGTGGTCAGAGGATCTGCAACTCTGAAGGATATCAATGGCAAGGAACTGAATTTAGATGGTACACCCAAAATGCCCTATCGTCATCCCAACTTTGGTAACACTAAGGAAGTGGCTCCAGCAACGGGAGTTGGTGTGGTTCAACAACCAAACCAACAGTTAGTGGAAGGCATACTCCTGGAAGAGTGGCCGGATGGACAGAGGCAAAGACAATACACACACCAGGATAACAAAAGGATGGTCTTGACAGTGAAACCAGCAAAACTGAACATTTCTGAATTTGAGGGGGCTGACCCTGAGTCATGGATACAGAACCTGGAGCAGTACTTTGCTGCAGCCAGAACACCAATTGAACACAGGACTGAATTAGCAGTGTCCTATTTGAAAGGCCCTGCTGTGCAATGGTGGAGAGGAACTGGATATGCACCCAACAATGTGCCCTGGCACAGATTCTGCTCTTACCTGACTGAAAGATTTGCTACAGAGTCAGTATATGATGTGGTTAGTTCTTTTCATGCTGCACATCAAACTTCTACAGTGGCTGCCTATGTGGAACAATTTGAGCAGTTGATGAATATTATGAGGAGAGAAAACCCTGGCATACCTAATGATTATTATGTCACAAGTTTTGTGTCTGGGCTCACTCCTTATATTAAGAGCCATGTGGAGTGTTTCAAGCCTAAGGATTTACAAACTACTGTCTGGTATGCTAGAAGAATGGAAAAAGCTCAAATTCCAGTTCAACCAGTGCAAACTAGACCTTATGTGCCACAGCCCAGGAGACAAGTGGTCTTTGAGCAGCCCAAGGTATCCACAACCCAACCAATGCTAAACAGGAACACAATCATCCAGCAAGCAAAGCAGAATCAGGTGTGTTACAAATGCAGAGAACCATGGGTTCCTGGCCATAGGCAGGTTTGTAAAATGAGCCAGAAAGCACAAATTCAGGCACTGCAAGCTCAAGAAGAAGAAGACCCTGAAACAATATTTGTTACAGATTTTGATGATCCTGACTTGGAAGCAACTGACCCATTACCTGAAGAAGCAGTGTTAAAGGTGTCACTGCATGCTGCAATGGGCATAGGAGCAGCTAGGAATACTTTTATCCTCACTGTTAAGTTAGGGGAACCAGTGGCCACAGCATTAGTAGATAGTGGCAGTACCTCCACTTTCATTTCTCCTCAAATGGCAAGCAGGCTCCCTGTGGTCCCTAGCCCTACACCCAAAATTAAGGTAGTTGTTGCTAGTGGGGGAGTGTTATGGACTGAATTCCAGGCTAAAAATTGCCCATATCAGATACAAGGACACCGGTTTAATGACAGCTTCAGGGTGTTGAAATTAAAAGGGTATGACATGATTTTGGGGGTGGACTGGCTCAGGAAATATAGTCCAATCCAAATGGACTTTATTAAAATGGAAATGAAAATTTCTAATGGCTCTGGACAGTTTGTGACATTTGTGGATGAAACTATTCCCTTGGCTCCTGTTACTGAAACCCAAGACAATACTGAGAAGCTGTTGGAGCATGCTGTTTGTGGGTTTTTTCTGTTTACAGCATCTGGTCGGGAATTCACAGCTGCCAGTCAAGATATTCCTGCTGAATTACAACCTCTGTTGGAACAATTTGAAAAGGTATTTCAGGAACCTACTGAACTACCCCCAAGCAGGCCTTGTGACCACAGAATTCCACTAGTCGAAGGAGCAAAAGTGGTTAATCAAAGGCCATACAGAATTCCCCACCATCAGAAGCAAATATTAGAGAAAATAATTCAAGAGTTGTTGAAAAAGGGAATTATTAGGCCTAGTTCCAGTCCTTTCTCTTCTCCTGTGTTACTAGTGAAGAAAAAAGATGGCTCTTGGAGGCTCTGCACTGATTACAGGAAGGTGAATGCAATCACTATCAAAAACAAGTATCCTATCCCTGTGATTGAGGATCTCTTGGACCAGCTCAAGGGAGCAAAGGTCTTTTCAAAGATTGACTTGAGGAATGGATATCATCAAATAAGAATGGCAGCAGAAGACATACCTAAAACTACATTCACTACTCATATGGGGCTCTTTGAGTTTATGGTCATGTCTTTTGGACTTACTAATGGCCCTCCTACATTCCAAGCACTAATGAACTTCCTGTTGGGTCACCTCAAATTTGTGGTGGTTTTCTTTGATGACATACTAGTGTTCAGTTGTTCCATGGAAGAGCACAAGGATCACTTAAAACAAGTATTGGATATATTGCAAGCAAACAAGTTGTATGCAAAACTTGAGAAGTGCTCTTTTGGACAGAGAGAAATTGAATACTTAGGACATGTGATTAACTCAGAAGGAGTGTCAACTGACCCTTCCAAAATACAAGCTATTAAGAACTGGCCAGCCCCAACTACAGTTACTGAACTGAGAAGTTTCCTAGGGTTGAGTGGTTATTATAGGAGATTTATCCAGGGCTATGGGATAATTTGCAGGCCTCTATTTGATTGCTTAAAGAAAGAAGGTTTTGCTTGGAAAGAGGAGCAACAGCAGGCTTTTGTCACATTGAAGAACAAGCTCACAAATACTCCTGTGTTGGCTCTCCCTGATTTCTCCAAGCCCTTCATTTTGGAAACAGATGCTTGTGGATATGGACTGGGAGCTGTCTTGATGCAAGAAGGGAGGCCTATCTCATATTTCAGTAAAAGTATTGGTCCTAAAGCAGCTGCAATGAGCACTTATGACAAGGAAGCTTTGGCCATAATTGAAGCAGTCAAAAAGTGGAAACATTATTTCCTGGCAACTGCCCTAGTGATCAGAACTGATCAGGAGAGTTTGAAGTATATTCAGGACCAGAAACTAACTAAGGGCATTCAACACAAGCTGCTGTTAAAGTTGCTGGGCTATAACTTCACAATTGAGTATAAGAAAGGAAAAGAGAATAAAGTAGCTGATGCCTTAAGCAGGGCAAAACATATGATCTCTGCATTGGTTGCTACTGCTACTTCTCCAACTTGGGCTAAAGAAGTTATGAAGAGTTATAAGAATGATAGTAAGATCAAAGAAATCATTGCTGAAACTACTGTGGATAAATACAAAAGCTCTGCTTATTCTTTCAACAATGGGATCCTCGGATTTCATAACAAGATTGTAGTGGGAACAGCTACTAATCTCAGGCAGGAAATTCTTCAAACATTCCATAACTCTGAGCTTGGGGGCCACTCTGGAGAAAGAGCAACTTACCAAAGAGTTAAGCTAGTGTTTCATTGGCAGGGAATGAAACAGGACGTGGTGACATTTGTGAAAAACTGCCCTGTTTGCCAGGTTAACAAGGCTGAGCACACCCCCTACCCTGGACTACTAGAACCCCTCCCTGTGCCAGACTTTGCTTGGGCCCATGTGAGCATGGACTTTGTTGAGGGACTCCCAAAATATGAAGACAAAAACCTCATCCTAGTGGTTGTGGACAGGTTCACAAAGTACTCTCATTTCATTGCTATGAAACATCCAATTACAGTGCAATCTGTGGCCAGAGCATTTTCTGATAATATATTTAGGTTGCATGGAATGCCACTAGTGATAGTAACTGACAGGGATAGGATCTTCACTAGCAATCTGTAGCAGAAGCTATTCAAATCATTGAATATCAAATTACACATGAGCACAAGCTACCACCCACAAACAGATGGGCAAACAGAGAGGGTTAACCAGTGCCTGGAAAACTACTTGAGGTGCATGTGTTTTCAACAACCAAGGAAATGGCATGGATGGTTGGCTTTGGCTGAATGGTGGTACAACACCTCCTTTCACACCTCCCTGAAAATGACACCATTTCAAGCACTATATGGATTTCCTCCCCCAATGGTTGCAGAATCAGCTCTACCTGATGCTATTTGTGAGGACAATGAAGATCTTCTTCACAACAGGGAACTGGCACTTGAAGTAATCAAACAGAATCTTCTCAAAGAACAATCAAGAATGAAACATTTTGCTGATAAGAAGAGAAAGGAGAGAGAATTTACTGTGGGAGCTATGGTATATTTGAAATTACAGCCTTACAGACACACATCCTTAAGTCTGCACAGGCATCTCAAGCTGCATTCTTAATTCTATGGACCTTTCAGAGTCCTTGAAAGAATTGGAAACCATGCTTACAAGCTGTTGTTGCCAGAGGGTTGTTTACTACATGACACGTTCCATGTCAGCCAGTTGAAAAAGCATATTGGACCTGCAGTTGTGCCTTCAGCAAAACTACCGCTGGTAGGCCCGGATGGTATAATCAAATTGGAACCTGAGGCTGTTCTGGAAAGGAAATTGATTCCCAGGAAGCAAGGTAATATCAGCATCCCTATGGTTAGATGGTTGGTTAAGTGGAGTAATCTGCCAGTGGAAGAAGCGACATGGGAAGATTCGGCGTTTATCCAGAAAGTTTTTCCTGCTTTCAGAGCTTGAGGACAAGCTCAATCTCAATTGGGGGGTATTGTCAGGCCCTGTTCATGTTCTTGCCACATTCTGCGTGCGCTTATTTGACACGGTAGAGATCTTCCATCCCGTGGCTCAGAGGCGAAGATAACGGTTCGCCAGCACAAGGCATCTCTCCTTCGTCGATCTGCCATCTGACGGCTGCTGATCAAAGCGAGACTCTGTAGTCGTCCCGACAATGCATGTGCTCTGTTTCTACTTTCTGCTTTAGCTCCTTTGTAATGGCTATAAAGCCAGCCACCTGCGTGTGGAGTAGGTATGCTTTACTTGTATTGGGTCTAAACCCTAGCCGCCGGTGGCGAGCTGTACCAACTTTCCTCAATTTCCAATCAAGAACCCTAGTTCGAAGCCCTTTCTGTTCCTCTAAATTGCTGCGTTTCATACTAAATTGCCTTGATCAGAGCCCTGATCCTGACAGATGACTGGGGGGCCAGTAAATTTCGAGGGGAATAGGTGTGAAGATGGGGACTACAGTGAACCATGGTGAGAAGCCTATTAGAGAAGTACTAAACGGAATACGGCATATATAAATTCACTTGTAAGATGTCAAAAAGAAATCCACTTTTTAAGAATTGGTGAAAATCGTATTTCTATTTTAAAGGTTACAAATATTACATGTAGGTACTAGATGAAAACTTGCCATAAGACACTGAGATTATGAGAAAGCAATATGTAACCAGAATAATATATGTATCTATATGCATGACTGTTTTTTCCATAATTTTTAGAAGATAAACTATGATTTTCATATGTAGGTTCCAATGTTCCCAAGTTACTAAAATTTGCCGTAAGCAGCCTACCGGCGCAGTTAGTCAATCAGAAAGCTTTAGTGCTCTTGAATTGGAACCATCGGCAGCTACAGGCGTGGGCCAACAAATTTTTGAAAGAATACAATCATTTAGTCAAAGATATATACTAAGATCCTAAGAAATGAAGAACGATGGGGCCCAGGGGAGGAGACACCCCGGTGCTTCCCCATATTTATCTTCTTTTTGACAGTACCTTCATATTCTTCGTATTTCTCTTCTATATGGCAAGACTGATACCAGTTCATTCATTTGTAGCATGTCACGAAGAAATGAAATTTAGTACTCCTGTAAACTAATATAAGATCGTTTAGATCACTAAAGTAGTGATCTAAACAATCTTATATTAGTTACAGAAGGAGTACATGGTTAGAAAAGGAAAGCATGGTATTCAAATTGCTATTGTTCCTATATAGTAGAGATGAGAGAACAAGAACGACCATTCTTTCTTTCTCCAGAAAAAATGTATTATACAGTGGACGAAGGGTAGTAGACTCTATAGAGAGCACAAAAGCCAGCATTCTCCTCATCAACAAAAACTACCGCATGAGAACAATAGTTAATCTGAATCAGAGAGCCTATGCGCAACCAATGGATCAAACAACTATGCTGTTTTATGTTACCATGAGTTCATGCGATTTAAGCGGTCCAAGCATATCACGCAACAGGCGGGCATGCTTCGCTGTCCTTTGAGGTGTCGACTTCAGAGGGCGGCATCAACTGCCACATCGGGTATCCTGGGTAACCAACAAAGGGCATCATCAGTTTCTGTCCCAGAGCTTGCCCCTGTGCATGGAAGGGAGCCATCGGCGCCTGAGCGAATGGGGAGGGCATCATAGTAGGATGAGGCATATAGGCTGGAGTTGCAGTCAAAAGTTTCATCTGGTGCTCTAATGTCTCTTTCTCTAGTTTCAGCTTCTGCTTCTCGTCACGAAGTTCATCCTTCTCTGCCTGAAATTTACAGGAAAACGGTCATGGAATATACTAATCATTACATATGTTAGCTAACATGGTTGTACTAACAGATCTAGCTAGCATTTTCCAAGAGATGCAATACAGATCAGTCACTTGGGCCATAGCATGAATTTCACAGCAAGTTCATTTATCATAATAAAAAATGACTTGCCCGAACAACATATGCACTATGCTCCAAATAATATGCAGTATACCAAATAAGTAACCAGCTATGCAGTTTGTGGTCAGCTCAATCTGATTACTGATTTATTATTTCCTGGCCATAGCATTAGGGACGTGTCTGGTTGGTCGAATTGTAATGTAATCAATTAACGTTGGGAGCAGATGACAATAGATTCTGTCACGGCATCACATTCCAGCCCACTACAAAATTGATTACGCCCAATGTTTGGGGGTATCAGAAAACGTTACATTCTCACGTGAGCCTTGTTTTTCCCCATAGTGCTTTCTTCTTCGTGTTCCTCTCCGAGTAGAGCGCTGCTCCCTTCATGCACCCGGATCCCTGCCCACGCCTACAACATCTGGGCCAATTTTTCCCGTCCCTGATCCTCGTCGGGTGGCTGCCCCCGCAGCGGTCCCCGCCTAGTGAAAACAATGGCCATCTGCAAGCTAGAAGGTGTAAGCGGACGAGTGTGGAGGAGCGCGGTGTCGGAGGCGTGAGCGCCATGGCCGGATCACCAGATGTTGCACATCATGGCCGCAATGGGAAAAGAAGTCAAGGAAGCACAGCGGGAGCCCAAGTCAGCGCTGTCGTCTGCCATCCCGCAGCACACGCCTGCACGGCCGGCCACACCAGAGCATGTCGGGATGGGTTATCATGTCGCCAGCAGCTGGGAGTGGGTGGCTGCTGTCACCGGCTGCCAGGGATTGGGGCCATAGTGCATCAAAGTCACTGTAACGTTGGAACCAAAGGGGAAGGCAGCTAGTGCCTCAATTGCATCAAGCGCCATGTATGGAGGCTAACTGGCTACAAAGGCCAGTCCGCCCACCAGATCTAGGCTTTCATGATTGCATCTACCCTGCTGACTGGAATCTTTCCTAGAACTGTAATCGGTTAATGTTACAGTTCATAGTAATCAAACAAGTTTCAATTTTCACCCACTGTTTACAGTGACAGTGTAACTTGATCACGTTTACATTTGCGCCACTGCTCACGAACCAAATACCTTTTACTCCCTCTGTAACGAAATATAAGATGTTTTTCGTGTAGTTGGCCACAAAAAAACGTCCTATATTTTGTTACAAAGGGAGTAGTATCCTGGGAACAACTACATTAGTGAATGGTAACCAGAAATGTGTTCCATGAGCCAAACTAGAATGGCATACATAGGCATAAACCACATGCACATATAGCAAAGGTTTGGAATATGATCGGATAACAATTTACCAGACTTAACACTAAAAATATACTGGACAGATCAGTGGGACAGAGAAATAGCTCTTAACGTAAGTCCCCTAGAAATGATGTTTCCTTCGCAAGAAAATACAATGTGTTGTCTTCATGTTAAGAGATATTAAAAAGCCCAATATTCATAAGCATTTCGATTATACAAGATTGTATGTGTAAGGCTGCCTTTCGTATTGAGGTGGATTATGATAATCAAACTTCTCCAACTAGTTCTCCCCTATTTTTGCGTTTGGCTAACCAACTTTTCCTTGCTTTTGTGTGTATTTTTCTACAGCAGATTATAGAAGAAGTTCAGCACGGCACAGTTCAGCAACCACAAACTGAGCCCAGGTAAGATTGCCTCACCTTCAACTCTTTAATCTTGTCTTCTAGACTTCCATTAGTATCCTTTAGCTGCTGCGCTTCAGCACGAAGCTGAGTAACCATGCGAGTCGCATCACTTAGGATAGCAGCTTTGTCAGCTTTTACTGGCTTACCAGGATCCAATGTAGTACCCAATTCAAGGAACCTATCAACAGAAGAGTTATTGAAAATCTAAGGAGAACTCTTCCATCTAGAACTAGCAAATTCAACGTATGATGTACCTGTCATTCAGCTTGTCTCTTCTCACTTTTTCCCTACAAGCCTTAGATGTCGGCCTACCACAGGGCTCAGACCTTAAGCTGCAAGCAATAGATTCCCAATTACAAATCTCGTGATCAATAGTCTAATAAGAATGATCTACTATAAATTAAAACAGCTGCCTTACCGTTTATTGCTGCCAGAATCCTTGGGGACATCTGAATTGTTCACATAGCTGCCTACTTCCGCACTGTAAAAATAAAGAGGGAAAGTAACTCAAAGGAACGAGCAAGTAGTATAACAAAAATATAATGATACTCAACAGACAGATGCTTAAATAAGGAAATTAAAGCTTAGACCCCTTGGTATATGAACTTAAATTAACTTCATAGTTATTTATACTTAACTGAACAACCACAAAAGTCCAAATAATCTTATTTCACATAATGTCAAACCGAACTAATCATTCTTAAAAAGACGAACCAGATTCAGTTGGTACAATTTAGTTATGGGAAGATGGAATTCTTCGTCAGAAACAATTTATTTTATGTATGGGAAGATGGAGTTCTTCGTCTGAAATGAGGATTACATCACAATCTCCACGCAATTACAAATAAGTCATTGCATCGAAGTTTTGCAATTATAAAATGGATACTGATGCAGCACACAGGGGAAAAAACATCTAGATGACCCCAAAAAAAGTCTACACAAATCCAGCTATTGTGTATCTTGGTCTATTTTCTGTATGTAATATGTGCTATATAACCTACTCAGCAAACTGGATCCTACTGTCTTACTGCACAAATTAGAAACTCTTAGTCTATACATTACCATACTACTAGTACAGAACTCTAGATTTGACACTGACCCCCCACCCGGTATTGGAAGTCATCACGATACAAAAACAATCCAGGTTCGTCCATTCCCAAGGGAAGAGCATTAACATATCTGTGCATCAAGAGTCAGGTATACTGAATCGTTATGGCAGGTAAACCCATCCTATCATACTCTCATTGCATCGAAGGAAGATCCCCCCCCCCCCCCCTCTCGGCCTGCGTGAATAAGTCTATGTATTCTCCACAGCCATGCCTCGCAGGCTCGCAGCAACATAATAACATGTCAGATACCAAATAGTCCTCCCTACCCACAGTAACCGATCTATTCCACGAACTGAAACAACCTCAGCACATCGATTATGACCAATAATACATCAGAAGCCTTTCCAAAAACAATTGACCGGAAGCCCTAGGATCCAGATAAAACAGCTGCCTCGACGAGTTATGCATAAAGTACATACAGAGCGCGTAATAATCTCTACAAATCCAGCCATCTCACGACCGGGTTCCCTAATAAATCTACAAATCCTCTGCAATCATAGCCGTAGAACCCAATACAGGAAATCGCGTCTCTAAAATCAATTGGAGACAAAGAATCTCTGGGCCAGAAGAGCTGTGCAGCGGGGAGCGCCGGGCTGACCTTGGATTGGACGAGGAGACGGATGCGTCCCACGGGAAAGCGCCGCAGGCAGCGGCCGGGAGGTCCTCGAGGATGCCGCAGTCGAGGAACCAATCGTCGCCTCCGTCGGTCGGAGGGAGAGACATCGGTGCCGCGGTAACCTAGCTCGCCGTCGTCGTCGCCACCGCCGTCGCCGCGTAAAGGTGGGAGACTTTTCCGCCAACCTTTTTGCTTGGCTTCTATTTTCGGTTTCTTTTGGCAGATTTTTAGACGACTCGTGTTGGAGATACACGGGGGCGGGCGGTGTACGCGATGACATGTGGGCCCAGATAGGCCTTTTTCTATTTGTTTGGTTAGTTTTAGGTTTGGGTTTTTCTGTGTGGTTGTAAGAAAAGATAGGAGTAGGTGAGGTGCAGGGGGGATTAACGTGGCGCGGTGGCGCCGACTGATAGGTCCGGCGAGATACATCGGGATGCCGCACCAGGTAGATTAGATTCCCATGCCTAGTGGTAGGAGCTAGTATTCCTCTCTGAATGGTAATATCAGTTGGACAAGGTCTTTTTAGTCTTTGAATTGGCTAGTGAAAATATATATTTAAAAGAATGGTTAGATGAAATGTCTGAAGATAATTTTTTGACACATTATACATGTTTTGCTTGTTAAATTAACGATCTAAAGTCCTGTGTTAAATTTATATTTGTACCATTGCCAATGCATGCAATTCAGAGATACGAGTATACATGGTCATCTTCTTGCTTCCGACAGTGCCATGAGTTGTGCGGTTGAAAGGATCGATATGGTTGACTAAAGAGGGGATGAATAGGCAACTACCAAATATTAGCTCTTTTTAACAAATTAGGGTAAGCGACAAGTAGGTTATCTAGATATGCAACTAGGTGGACAACCTTTATGATGAGCTCAACAACAACAACACAAGCAAGCACAAGATACAACACAATATAAGCTTGCACAAAGTAAATGTAATAAGTAACCATAAGTGGAGTCGACGGACACAAGGACGTGTTACCAAAGTTCCTTCCTTTTAGGGGGGGAGTACGTCTTCGTTGGAGTGGTGTGGAGGCACAATGCTCCCAAAGAAAACACTAGGACCACATTCTACTCAGGCCCTCGCACAATGCAAGATGTCGTGATTCCACTAGTGGTGCCCTTGAAGGCGTCGACCGAACCTTTACAAACAAGGTTGGGGCAATCTCCACAATTGAATTGGAGGCTCCCCACATCACCATGAAGCTTCACAACAGTGAATTGTGGCTCTGAGGTGACCTCCTCCATCTAGGGTGCCCAAACACCCAAGAGTAATAAGATCCACAAGGGATTAGTGGGGGCAATAGAATATCGCTCAGTGAAGTGTAGATCAAGGCCCTCTCAAGCAAACCCTAGAGAATCTACAAGATTTGATGGCTAGGCAGAGATCGGGCAAAAATAAGCTTTAGGGCGCAACAATGGAACAAAGGGATAAGAGGTAGGTCATCTTGGGGAAGAAGACCCCCCCCTATTTATAGTTGGGAAGATTCCAACTGTTATCTGCCCACATTTTGCACTCAAGCGGTACTACCGCTCGGGGGCGGTATTACCGCCTAGTGCAGTAATTCCAGTTGTAGTGTGCAAGTGAGCGGATCACAGAGAAGGTAGTGCCTCTGGAGCGGTACTACCATTCTTAGCAGTGGTACTACCGCTAAGTATTGCAAACTACGGAGGAACAGCGATAGTGTAGGCGGGTAGAGCGGCAGTACTGCATCAAGCGTTACTACTGCCTTCTACTACCGTGGATGCGATAGGGGGTTAAAAAAGCGAAAAATATGTGATAGTATGAGCGGTGGTAGAAATTGGAAGCAACGCTAGAGCGATACTACCGCTTAAATCCCGGGGGCACATCAAGAAGTGTGGTAGTGGGGTAGTAGACACGAGATCGATCTTGCCAGCAGTACTACCCAACTATCATTGAGCGAAAATCATCATAGTACCCCCAAAACAAGCGGTAGAGGTCGGAAATCGAATGGAAGAAGATCCGATGAAGTGGTACTCTCGCTCCCTCGGTATCCAGATCGCTTGGTGCTTCAAATAAGCCCAAGCGAGGAAAGGAAAGAACTCCATGTTGCCGGAAGGATGGGTACGGTGGATGCAAAGGGAATGTGTACGTGTTGACTCCACCCTAACCTTTCCAATGCAGACCCCCTCTTAATAGTATGGTTTTCCTACAACTCAATTCCACCCAAAAAAGAAACGCCGGAAATAAACTCTAAATCACCGAGGGGGAATAAGTCGTCTCGTGCCATATGATAGAATGCCTGAAATGTTCAATGCACACAATAAGTCGTCTCATTATCATCAATCACCAAAACCACTAAGGGAGAAATATGCCCTAACAATCACCCCCTTTTGTGGATTGATGACAATATCGGATTTGCACAAAGATAACAAGGAATAATATGCAAACCCACAAAGTATAGACGAGTTCCCCCTAGATGTGTGCACTATTTGAATATGCTTTTGCAATGCAAAGCACACACTACTGCAGGATACTGCTAACGTGACAGTACGATCAGAGACCCTTTGCCGAAACTGTGTGCAATGCAATAGTCGCAAACGACGGTGTAAAAAACGTCAAAAAAGGTGCAAAAAGTTTGCAATGGCGGAGCCATCAAACACGGTTCAGATTTTAGTTGCGTGTGCAATGCAGGACACACAGTTAATCCATTCAAACTGTCTGCGATGAGGCAGAACAACAGAAACGGCAGCTATAACAATGTGTGTGCGATGCAGGACACGCGGTTAATCCATCTGAACTGTTTGCGATGAGGTAGAACAACAGAAACGGGCAGCCATAGTAATATGTGTGTGATATACGGCATACGGTTAACTCGGATGAACTGTTTTCGATTAGGGAACACAACAGAAACGGTTGTGTGATATGCGGCATACAGTTCACACGGACGAACTGTTTGCAATGAGCCAAAAGAACACAAACGAGTCGTGTAAACAAGATGTGTGTGATACGTGGCAAACAGCCGACTCGGATGAACTGTTTGCGATGAGAAATTACAACACGGACGGTCAATGCAGTTACTTCGTGTGTGATACTATGTGTACAAAAAACTTTGAAAAATGCAAACTAGTTGCTTGCGGTGGCGGAGTATCGCACACGATGCGTCTGCGAGTACTCGTGTGCGATGATTAGTATGTTACACATACGTTTCCTTATGTTAACATGTGTGTGAATTTGCAATATGGACAGTTAATATGCAAATGCCTTCTGGTCATCGGGCACACGCTTGAACTCAATGAACTGTGTACGATACTAATACTTTCCATGAAAAATTATGAACCTGGGTAACAACATTTGAGTAACATATTGTTGGGGAACGTAGTAATTTCAAAAAAATTCCTACGCACACGCAAGATCATGGTGATGCATAGCAACGAGAGGGAAGAGTGTTGTCCACGTACCCTCGTAGACCGTAAGCGGAAGCGTTATGACAACACGGTTGATTTAGTCGTACGTCTTCACGATCCGACCGATCCAAGTACCGAACGTACGGCACCTCCGAGTTCAGCACACGTTCAGCTCGATGACGATCCCGGACTCCGATCCGGCAGGGTTTCGGGGATGAGTTCCGTCAGCACGACGGCGTGGTGACGATGATGGTGTTCTACCGACGCAGGGCTTCGCCTAAGCACCGCAACGATATGACCGAGGTGGAATATGATGGAGGGGGCACCGCACACGGCTAAGGAACGATCACGAAGATCAACTTGTGTGTCCGGAGGTGCCCCCTGCCCCCGTATATAAAGGAGTGGGGGAGGGGGAGGGCCGGCCCTCCCTATGGCGCGCCCTAGGGGAGTCCTACTCCCACCGGGAGTAGGATTCCCCTTTTCCTAGTAGAACTAGGAGCCCTTCCATGTAGTAGGAGTAGGAGTCAAGGAAAGGGGAGAGAGAAGAGAAGGAAGGAGGGGGCGCAGCCCCTCCCCCTAGTCCAATTCGGACTAGGCCTTGGGGGCACCCAACCTCTCCTCTCTCTTTCCCCTAAAGCCCAATAAGGCCCATATACTCCCCGGCAAATTCCCGTAACTCCCCGGTACTCTGAAAAATACCCAAATCACTCGGAACCTTTCTGATGTCCGAATATAGTCGTCCAATATATCGATCTTTACGTCTCGACCATTTCGAGACTCCTCGTCATGTCCCTGATCTCATCCGGGACTCTGAACTCCTTCGGTGCATCAAAACTTATAAACTCATAATAAAACTGTCATCGTAACGTTAAGCGTGCGGACCCTACAGGTTCGAGAACTTATGTAGACATGACCTAGAACTATTCTCGGTCAATAACCAATAGCGGAATCTAGATGCTCATATTGGCTCCTACATATTCTACGAAGATCTTTATCGGTCAAACCGCATAACAACATACGTTGTTCCCTTTGTCATCGGTATGTTACTTGCCCGAGATTCGATCGTCGGTATCTCAATACCTAGTTCAATCTCGCTATCGCAAGTCTCTTTACTCGTTAAGTAATACATCATCCCATAACTAACTCATTAGTTGCAATGCTTGCAAGGCTTAAGTGATGTGTATTACTGAGAGGGCCCAGAGATACCTCTCCGACAATCGGAGTGACAAATCCTAATCTCAAAATACGCCAACCCAACATGTACCTTTGGAGACACCTGTAGAGCTCCTTGATAATCACCCAGTTACGTTGTGACGTTTGGTAGCACACAAAGTGTTCCTCTGGTAAACGGGAGTTGCATAATCTCATAGTCATAGGAACATGTATAAGTCATGAAGAAAGCAATAGCAACATACTAAACGATCAAGTGCTAAGCTAACGGAATGGGTCAAGTCAATCACATCATTCTCCTAATCATGTGATCTCGTTAATCAAATGACAACACATGTCTATGGTTAGGAAACATAACCATCTTTGATTAATGAGCTAGTCAAGTAGAGGCATACTAGTGACGTTATGTTTGTCTATGTATTCGCACATGTATCATGTTTCCGGTTAATACAATTCTAGCATGAATAATAAACATTTATCATGAAATAAGGAAATAAATAATAACTTTATTATTGCCTCTAGGGCATATTTCCTTCAGTCTCCCACTTGCACTAGAGTCAATAGTCTAGTTCACATCGCCATGTGATTTAACACCAATATTCGTATCTGTATACGATTAACACCCATAGTTCACATCTTCATGTGACCAACACCCAAAGTGTTTACTAGAGTCAATAATCTAGTTCACATCGCTATGTGATTAAAACCCAAAGAGTACTAAGGTGTGATCATGTTTTGCTCGTGAGAGAATCTTAGTCAACAGGTTCACATATTTGAGCCATATGTATTTTGCAAATATTCTATGTCTACAATGCTCTGCACGGAGCTACTCTAGCTAATTGCTCTCACTTTCAATATGTATCCAGATTGAGACGTAGAGTCATCTGGATCGGTGTAAAAGCTTGCACCGTTGTAACTCTTTACAACGGGCTCTTTTATCACCTCCATAATCGAGAAATATTTCCTTATTCTACTAAGGATAATTTTTGACCATTGTCCAGTGATCTACTCCTAGATCACTATTGTACTCCCTTGCCAAACTCAGTGGTAGGGTATACAATAGATCTGGTACACAACATGGCATACTTTATAGAACCTATGGCCAAGGCATAGGGAATGACTTTCATTCTCTTTCTATCTTCTGCCATGGTCGGGTTTTGAGTCTTACTCAATTTCACACCTTGCAACATAGGCAAGAACTCTTTCTTTGACTGTTCCATTTTGAACTACTTCAAAATCTTGTCAAGGTATGTGCTCATTGAAAATCTTATCAAGCGTCTTGATCTATCTCAATAGATCTTGCTGCTCAATATGTAAGTAGCTTTGCCGAGGTCTTTCTTTGAAAAAAAACTCCTTTCAAACACTCCTTTATGCTTTGCGAATAATTCTACATTATTTCCGATCAACAATATGTCATTCACATATACTTATCGAAATGTTGTAGTGCTCCCACTCACTTTCTTGTAAATACAAAGCTTCACCGCAAGTTCAGATAAAACTATATGCTTTGATCAACTTATCAAAGCATATATTCCAACTCGAGATGCTTGCACCAGTCCATAGATGGATTGCGGAGCTTGCATATTTTGTTAGCACCTTTAGGATTGACAAAACCTTACGGTTGCATTATATACAACTCTTCTTTAAGAAAACCATTAAGGAATGCAGTTTTGACATCCATTTGCCGATTTCATAAATTGTGGCAATTGCTAACATGATTCGGACAGACTTACGCGCTCGCTACAGCTTGAGAAAATCTCATTGTAGTCAACACCTTGAACTTGGCAAAACCTTTTGCGACAAGCCAAGCTTTGTAGATAGTAACACTACTATCAAGATCCGTCATCCTCTTGAAGATCCATTTATACAATATGGCTTGCCGATCATGAGCAACTCCACCAAAGTCCACACTTTGTTCTCATACATGGATCCCATCTCGATTTCATGGCCTTAAGCCATTTTGCGGAATCTGGGCTCATCATCGCTTCCTCATAGTTCGTAGGTTTATCATGGTCTAGTAACATGACTTTCGTAACAGGATTACCGTACCACTCAGTGCGGACCGTACTCTGGAAGACCCACGAGGTTCTCAGAGTAACTTGATCGAAGTTTCATGATCATCATCATTAGCTTCCTCACTAATTGGTGTAGGAATCACTGGAACTGATTTCAGTGATGAACTATTTTCCAATTCGGGAGAAGCTACAGTTACCTCATCAAGTTCTACTTTCCTCCCACTCACTTCTTTCTAGAGAAACTCCTTCTCTAGAAAGGATCCATTTTTAGCAACGAATATCTTGCCTTCAGATCTGTGATAGAAGGTGTACCCAACAATTTCCTTTGGGTATTCTATGAAGACGCACTTCTCCGATTTGGTTTGAGCTTATCAAGATGAAACCTTTTCACATAAGCATCGTAGCCCCAAACTTTAAGAAACAACAACTTGGGTTTCTTGCTAAACCACAGTTCATATGGTGTCGTCTCAACGGATTTTAGATGGTGCGTTTTAACGTGAATGCAGCTGTCTCTAATGCATAACCCCAAAACAATAGTGGTAAATCAGTAAGAGACATCATAGATCGCACCATATCCAATAAAGTGCGGTTATGACGTTCGGACACACCATAACGTTGTGGTGTTCCAGGTGGCGTGAGATGTGAAACTATTCCACATTGTTTTAATTGAAGACCAAACTCGTAACTCAAATATTCGTCTCTGCGATCAGATCGCAGAAACTTTATTTTCTTGTTATGATGATTTTCCACTTCACTCTGAAATTCTTTGAACCTTTCAACTATTTCAGACTTATGTTTCATCAAGTAGATATACCCATATCTACTCAAATCATCTTGTGAAGGTTAGAAAATAACGATACTTGCCACGAGCATCAATACTCATTGGATCGCATACATCGGTATGTATTATTTCCAATAAGTCAGTAGCTTGTTCCATTGTTCCGGAGAACGGAGTTTTAGTCATCTTGCCCAAAGGGCACGGTTCGCAAGCATCAAATGATTCATAACCAAGTGATTCCGAAAATCCATCTTTATGGAGTTTCTTCATGTGCTTTACACCGATATGACCCAAACGGTAGTGCCACAAATAAGTTGCACTATAATTATTAACTTTGCATCTTTTGGCATCAATATTATGAATATGTGTATCACTACGATCGAGATCCAACAAACTATTTTCATTGGGTGTATAACCATCGAAGGTCTTATTCATGTAAACAGAATAACAATTATTCTTTAACTTCAAATGAATAACCGTATCGCAATAAACATGATCAAATCATATTCATGCTCAACGCAAACGCTAAATAACATTTATTTAGTTTTAACACTAATCTCGAAAATATAGGGAGTGTGTGATGATGATCATATCAATCTTGGAACTATTTCCAACACTCATCGTCACTTCCCCTCAACTAGTCTCTGTTTATTCCGTAACTCCTGTTTCGAGTTACTAATCTTAGCAATCGAACAAGTATCAAATACTCAGGGGCTATTATAAACACTAGTAAGGCACACATCAATAACCTGTATATCAAATATACCCTTGTTCACTTTGCCATCCTTATTATCCACCAAATATTCAGGGCATTTCCTCTTCCAGTGACCATTTCCTTTGCAGTAGAAGCACTAAGTTACAGGCTTTGGTCCAGCTTTGGGCTTCTTCGCGGGAGTGACAACTTGTTTGCCATTCTACTTGAAGTTTATCTTTCTTTCCCTTTGCCCTTTTCTTGAAACTAGTGGTCTTGTCAATCATCAATACTTGATGCTCTTTCTTGATTTCTACCTTCATCGACTTCAACATCACGAAGAGCTCGAGAATCGTTTTCTTCATCCCTTGCATATTATAGTTCATCATGAAGTTCTACTAACTTGGTGATGGTGACTAGAGAACTCTGTCAATCACTATCTTATCTGGAAGATTAACTCCCACTTGATTCAAGCGATTGAAGTACCTGCATAATCGAGCACATGCTCACTAGTTGAGCGATTCTCCTCCATCTTTTAGCTATAGAACTTGTTGGAGACTTCATATCTCTCAACTCGGAATTTTCTAGAAATATTAACTTCAACTCTGGAACATCTCATATGGTCCATGACGCTCAAAACGTCTTTGAAGTCCCGATTCTAAACCGTTAAGCATGGTGCACTAAACTATCAAGTAGTCATCATATTGAGCTAGCCAAACGCTCATAACGTCGCATCCGCTCTCGCAATAGGTTTGTCACCTAGCGGTGCATCAAGGACATAATTCTTACAAAGAATGAGGATAAACCTCGGATCACGGATCCAATCCGTATCATTGCTACTAACATCTTTCAACACAATTTTCTAGGAACATATCAAAATAAACATATGAAAGCAACAACGCGAGCTATTGATCTACAACATAATTTACAAAATACTACGGGACTAAGTTCATGATAAATTTAAGTTCAATTAATCATATTACTTAAGAACTCCCACTTAGCAGACATCTCTCTAGTCATCTAAGTGATCACGTGATCCAAATCAACTAAACCATGTCCGATCATCACGTGAGATGGAGTAGTTTCGATGGTGAACATCACTATGTTGATCATATCTACTATATGATTCACATTCGACTTTTCGGTCTCCGTGTTCCGAGGCCATATCATTATATGCTAGGCTCGTCAAGTTTAACTTTGAGTATTCGCGTGTGCAACTGTTTTGCACCCGTTGCATTTGAACGTAGAGCCTATCACACCCGATCATCACGTGGTGTCTCAAAGACAAAGAACTTTCGAACAAGTGCATACTCGGGAGAACACTTCTTGATAATTTTAGTGAGAGATCATCTTAAAATGCTACCGTCAATCAAAGCAAGATAAGATGCATAAAGGATAAACATCACATGCAATCAATATAAGTGATATGATATGGCCATCATCATCTTGTGCTTGTGATCTCCATCTTCAAAGCACCGTCGTGATCACCATCATCACCGGTAGCGACACCTTGATCTCCATCGTAGCATCGTTGTCGTTCGCCATCTATTGCTTCTACGACTATCGCTACCGCTTAGTGATAATGTAAAGCAATTACAGTATGTTTGCATTTCATACAATAAAGCGACAACCATATGGCTCCTGCCGATTGCCGATAACCGGTTACAAAACATGATCATCTCATACAATAAAATATAGCATCACGTCTTGACCATATCTCATCACAACATGCCCTGCAAAAACAAGTTAGACGTCCTCTACTTTGTTGTTGCAAATTTTACGTGGCTGCTATGGGCTGAGCAAGAACCGTTCTTACCTACGCATCAAAACCACAACGATAGTTCGTCAAGTTAGTGTTGTTTTAACCTTCGCAAGGACCGGGCGTAGCCACACTCGATTCAGCTAAAGTGAGAGAGACAGACACCCGCCGGTCACCTTTAAGCACGAGTGCTCGTAACGGTGAGACCAGTCTCGCGTAAGCGTACGCGTAATGTCGGTCCGGGCCGCTTCATCTCACATTACCGCTGAGCCAAAGTATGACATGCTGGTAAGCAGTATGACTTGTATCGCCCACAACTCACTTGTGTTCTACTCGTGCATATGACATCTACGCATAAAACATGGCTCTGATACCACTGTTGGGGAACGTAGTAATTTCAAAAAAATTCCTACGCACACGCAAGATCATGGTGATGCATAGCAACAAGAGGGAGAGTGTTGTCCACGCACCCTCGTGAGACCGTAAGCGAGCGCACGACAACGCGGTTGATGTAGTCGTATGTCTTCACGATCCGACCGACCCAAGCACCGAACGACGGCACCTCCGAGTTCAAAGACACGCTCAGCTCGATGATGATCCCGGACTCCGATCCAGCAGGGTTTCGGGGATGAGTTCCGTCAGCACGACGGCGTGGTGACGATGATGATGTTCTACCAACGCAGGGCTTCGCCTAAGCACCGCAACGATATGACCGAGGTGGAATATGGTGGAGGGGGGGACCGCACACAACTAAGGAACGATCACGAAGATCAACTTGTGTGTCTAGAGGTGCCCCCTGCCCCCGTATATAAAGAGCGGAGGAGGGGGAGGGCCGGCCCTCTCTATGGCGCGCCCTAGGGGAGTCCTACTCCCACCGGGAGTAGGATTCCCCTTTTCCTAGTAGAACTAGGAGCCCTTCCATGTAGTAGGAGTAGGAGTCAAGGAAAGGGGAGAGAGAAGAGAAGGAAGGAGGGGGCGCAGCCCCTCCCCCTAGTCCAATTCGGACTAGGCCTTGGGGGGGCGCCCAACCTCTCCTCTCTCTTTCCCCTAAAGCCCAATAAGGCCCATATACTCCCCGGCGAATTCCCGTAACTCTCCGGTACTCTGAAAAATACCTGAATCACTCGGAACCTTTCCGATATCTGAATATAGTCGTCCAATATATCGATCTTTACGTCTCGACCATTTCGAGACTTCTCATCATGTCCCCGATCTCATCCGGGACTCCGAACTCCTTCGGTACATAAAAACTTATAAACTCATAATAAAACTGTCATTGTAACGTTAAGCGTGCGGACCCTACAGGTTCGAGAACTTATGTAGACATGACCTAGAACTATTCTCGGTCAATAACCAATAGCGGAACCTGGATGCTCATATTGGCTCCTACATATTCTATGAAGATCTTTATCGATAAAACCGCATAACAACATACGTTGTTCCCTTTGTCATCGGTATGTTACTTGCCCGAGATTCGATCGTCGGTATCTCAATACCTAGTTCAATCTCGTTACCGGCAAGTCTCTTTACTCATTCCGTAATACATCATCCTGCAACTAACTCATTAGTTGCAATGCTTGCAAGGCTTAAGTGATGTGTATTACCGAGAGGGCCCAGAGATACCTCTCCGACAATCGGAGTGACAAATCCTAATCTCAAAATACGCCAACCCAACATGTACCTTTGGAGACACCTGTAGAGCTCCTTTATAATCACCCGATTCACGTTGTGACGTTTGGTAGCACACAAAGTGTTCCTCTGGTAAACGGGAGTTGCATAATCTCATAGTCATAGGAACATGTATAAGTCATGAAGAAAGCAATAGCAACATACTAAACGATCAAGTGTTAAGCTAACGGAATGGGTCAAGTCAACCACATCATTCTCCTAATGATGTGATCCCGTTAATCAAATGACAACACATGTCTATGGTTAGGAAACATAACCATCTTTGATTAATGAGCTAGTCAAGTAGAGGCATACTAGTGACGTTATGTTTGTCTATGTATTCACACATGTATCATGTTTCTGGTTAATACAATTCTAGCATGAATAATAAACATTTATCATGAAATAAGGAAATAAATAATAACTTTAGTATTGCCTCTAGGGCATATTTCCTTCACATATATATAGTGGTTACACTATTCGACAAAAGGAGGATCTTCGTAACACAGTTTTCACAACCATATGGTCCATATCTACATACTTAACATAGTAACAACTATCACATTTTAAGAGGCTAAGGGCCAACAACCATATGGTCCATATCTACATAATTAACATATATAGTAACACCTAGCACATTTTAAGAGGCTGAGAGCCAACAACCACAACTATCCACTGGAAGCAGCTTGATCACGGGGACTCGACATCTCATCAATGAAAAGGAAGAGCCCTCTTGTGCCTTGGTAGATCATGAGTAGAACAGTGTCTCCAATTTTCCATTTTGGATGCATTGCAATGAGAAGCAAGAACTTGTTAATTTGAATGGTTCCATTTCTGCGGGAAATGCAGTACCTTGCAATCACTTTGGCGTTATTAGCAGGCACAAGTGTAATTCGACCACGCCGGGAAATTGATCCAGGAACTGCTATAGGGGGCAATTTCTGTTGACATGTAGAATAAAAAAATTATAACATACGTTGAAGATATATATAGTTTATGAGCATCAACACTAAAATAAGACTTTTTACCAGCATTTTGTGCACACAATTGGTCTTGTTCAGTGTGTGCAACATAGGTCTAATTAATCCCATCCAAAATCCAGCGTCCATACGTTGTGCTATCTCTGTCAGATTATCAACAAAGTTTATGACATTCTTCATGTCCTTCCAGTGAAATTTGGTACGCTTAGTAACATACAGATTGTTCACTATGCATCCAACATATCCTGCTTAAAAGGTGGAAAGGTATTATTTATTCAGAACATGGCAGAAGAATATATAGTGCATAAATTGGTAAATAGAATTTGTTACTCCCTAGGAACGGAGTCAGAATATGATATCACAATTGGTTGCTTAAATAGTGATCAATTGGTTGCTTAAATAGTAATATGACAGCAAGGAGAAAGTTCAAAGGACACTAACCTCGATCAGACTTTGATCGGCTGATGACGTTGGGGAAGTAAACATCCATGTTAATTAGACCAGGCTGTGGTGCACACACTAGAATTTTATTGCCAGCTTTCAGTTCATAACACTTAGACATTTTTCTCCAAAGGTCCGCATTAAAATAGGGGTGACCATCTTAATCAAGTTTTACGCTAACCTCATTGTAAATCCATGTTGCGTTGTCAATATGACATCCTGGGAGTCATCAGCAAAGTAAATCCCAAGATTTCCTTCTACTCCCGTTCTTGCAAAGCAAGGGATGTACTGCTTGAAATGAAAATTAAGATTGTAAATTAGATATATATAAATAAGAGAGCAAGATGCAAATATGAGAGTAACTGATAGAACAGATCCATATATATATATATATATATATATATATATATATAAAAGAGAGAGAGAGAGAGAGATGAAAGCAAAGTATAAAAATATAGAATTAAAAATAGATAATGTAACAAAGATTTGATGCAAATATATAGATAATGTAGCAATAGACGGTATATGTTCACAAATTTAGGCCATGCCGACCGTGGTATGTTGAGATTGAACATACCGAGCGCTCCCTGAAGTCATCCAGAATGATGAGATAGAACTTCATTTCCGACTGGCCACGACCACAGTTGCCTGATTTGTGCTCGCAATGTGGACACATGAATGAACACCCACGAATCAGAGAACAAAAATGATTCCACGACGATTTCCGCTGGTTGATTAACAGCGATGGACGGACTGCGATAAGAGCTGAGTGAATATTTTGCTAATTAAGTTGATTACCTTCTCCATGAGAAAAATCCCTGGCCCAATCCCTGAGAAAACCCCAGTCGACCACAGTATAGAATGTCGGTGCAGATAGACGACGGAAAGCGGTGGAGGCAACATCCGGTGCCATTTGGAGCGCGACCTACGCCCGCCGCCAACAGCCGTCGAGCTTAGGATTGTGACACCCGGATAATTAAGCTACAGTGATTCCCGCTAATGATGCCGCGTCACCCCGGTTACTGTGGATAAACTCGCGTTAGTTCGAAACCTAGTTCGAATTTCAAATTTAAAACCGAGGCAAACTATAAAAGTTTTCAAACATTAAAATTAAAATGTTCGAAGTGTGCCAATTAATGCTTAGGTATTTATGGTGAAGAAACCACGCTTTTACAGAATGCCTAAATACTTTGAAATAAATTAAAACAGATAAGAAATGAGATGAAAAAAAGGAAAAACAAAAATGTAAAAGCAGAAAACTAACAAAAAGAAAAGGAGCCCCTCCCTCGGGTCAGTGGCCCAGTAGCCACTGTGCCACAACCGCCGCCCACGCCCCACTCCCTTAACCCCCATTCCCATTGAACCCTAGCCCACTCCCCCGTCGCTCCTCTCTCGTTCCCACGATCCCCTCTCTGGATCTGGATCGGGCGCCGCGCCTGCCGTCGCCCAGCTGCGCCTCGTCGGATCGCCACCACGCCGGGCGCCGCCCGAGCTCCCTGCCGCCTGCTTCCTCCTCCCCCACCGCCTCCTCTCGCCGCCTCGTCCCCATCCTCCTCCTCGAGCTCGAGCCCACTGCCCGTCCCTTACGAATCACGGTGAGGCTCGGCCTCTTCCCACTCCCTCTTCCGTGTTGGGCGTCGCCGTGGATCGCCGTCCGCGTCCTCCCGCTCTCGCGCCCACTACCGCTCGCGGCTCCGGCCGCCCAGATCGCCTCACCTCGCATCGTCTGCCTTGCGCGCTGTGGCGCGTTCGGTCACTGAGACCACACCGCCTCGCCGCCCATTGCCGTGCTCGGCACCGAACCCTATACCCCTACGGCCATCAACTCAGGTTACAGTCGCTGACGCAAGGCCGGGCTCAGCGCCTCGGCAGCGCCACTGCTGACCCGCCTCCACCATGCCCGCTCGTCGCCATCCTTGCCGGCTCATGAGCGACGCCTTGCCTGCCTCCTGCGTCGCCGGGCGCCCACTGCGTTCTCGCTAGTCCCGCCCATGATTGGCTCGGGCGAGTGCCATCGGGCGCCTGATCGAACCACCCACACCAGCGCCGTTAAGCCCCCTGTGTTTATGACATGGGCCCGCCCCTGAAACGTTTTTTTTAAATACCTTAAAAAATAATAAAAATAAATAAATAAATTAATTAGTTAACTTAACTAATTCTGTTTAGATTAACCTAATCACTGGTTAGGACTAATTAACCTTGATTAGTTAATTGTTAATTAATCAGTCAGTGACATGCGGGACCCTCACGTCAGTTTGACCAGTCAACACCTCTGTTGACTGCTGATGTCATGCTGACATCATGCTGATGCAGTAATGCTAATATCGAATTAATTTAGTAATAATAATTTAGAAAATGATTTAAAACTTTAAAAATTAATATAAAATAATCCGTAACTCGGATGAAAATACTTTGTACATGAAAGTTGCTCAGAACGACGAGACAAATCCGGATACGCAGCCTGTTTGTCCGCCACACATCCCTAGCATAGTGAACACGCAACTTTCCCCCTCCGGATCACCTGTCCGAAAACGCGAAACACCGGGGATACTTTCCCGGATGTTTCCCCCCTTCACCGGTATCACCTACTACCGCGTTAGGGCACACCGAACACCGCGTATTGTCTTGTTACGCTTTGTGATGCTTTGATTGCTCTGTTATTTATTGTGTTCCTCTCCGTTACTTCTTTCCGATAGACCCGAGACTGCCTGGCGACCCCGATTCGACTACGGTGTTGGTGACTCGTCCTTCTTGCCAGAGCAACCGTGCAAGCCCCCTTGATCACCAGATATCGCCTATTCTTCTCTATATCGCTTGCACTAGAGTAGTGTAGCATGTTCTTGTTTGGTTACTCCTATTCATTGCATAGCTTTGTCATTGTTGCATAATATTGATACCCTACCCGCAATCCTAAATGCTTAGTATAGGATGCTAGTTTATCATCATTGGCCCTACATTCTTGTCGACCGCCTTGCTATACTATTGGGCCGTGATCACTCGGGAGGTGATCACGGGTATATACTATACATACATACATACTATATAGATGGTGACTAAAGTCGGGTCATTTCGATGAGTACCCGCAAGTGATTACGATGAGGGGGAAAGGACAGTGGCTCCATCCCGGTAGAGGTGGGCTGGGTTCCCGACACACCCGATCGTTACTTTGTGGCGGAGGCGGCAGGCAGGTTGAGACCACCTAGGAGATAGGTGGGCTCGGCCTGCTCGGTGTTTGCGGATACTTAACACGCTTAACGAGATCTGGGTATTTGATCCGAGTCCATCCATTTGGTCTATACGCACTAACCATCTACGCGGGAGTAGTTATGGGTATCCGGCGTCGTGGTATCACCGAAGCCTTCGTGGACGTCGGCGATCGAGTGGCGCTACGGGTTGGGCTGCGTTAACGCAACTTCCTTTGTAATGGGCGTTGCTAGGTCGCGCCACCGTCACAGACGCAAGCGTGCGCAGGTGTGCAATGGGCGATGGGCCTGCACCCTGCGCGCGTAGGATTTAGACCGGCGCGTCTTGACCTCTTTGTTGTGCCTAGGTGGGGCTACGACGTGTTGATCTTCCGAGGCGGGCATGACCCAGAAAGTGTGTCGGCCAAATGGGATCGGCGTGTTGGGTTATGTGGTGCACCTCGCAGGAAGTTTATCTATTGAATAGCCGTGTCCCTCGTAAAAGGATGACCGGAGTTGTACCTTGACCTTATGACAACTAGAACTGGATACTTAATAAAACACACCCTTCCAAGTTCCACAGACAACCCGGTGATCGCTTTTCCACAGGGCGACGAGGGGAGGATCACCGGGTAGGATTATGCTATGCGATGCTACTGGAGATTCTACTTGGAGATGCTACTTGGAGGACTTCAATCTACTCTCTTCTACATGCTGCAAGATGGAGGCTGCTGAAGTGTAGTCTTCGATAGGACTAGCTATCCCCTCTTATTCGGCATTCTCGCGATTCGGTCCATCGATATGGCCTCCTTACACATATACCCATGCATATGTAGTGTAGTTCCTTGCTTGCAGTACTTTGGATGAGTACTCACGGTTGCTTTCTCCCCTTTTCCCCTTTCCTTTCTTTACGGTTGTCGCAACCAGATCTTTGGAGTCCAGAGCAGACGCCACTGCCGTCGATGGCGACCCCTACTACATCGGAGTTGCCTACTACTACGTGCGGCCACGACGACGACCTGGGAGTAGTTTAGGAGGATCCCAAGCGGGAGGCTGCGCCTCTTCGTCAGATCCCGGTTTGTGCTAGCCTTCTTAAGGCAAACTTGTTTAACTTATGTCTGTACTCAGATATTGTTGCTTCCGTGACTTCGTCTATGATGAGCACTTGTATTCGAGCCCTCGAAGGCCCCTGGCTTGTATTATGATGCTTGTATGACTTATTTTATTTTTAGAGTTGTGTTGTGATATCTTCCCGTGAGTCCCTGATCTTGATCGTACACGTTTGCGTGTATGGTTAGTGTACGATTGAATCGGGGGCGTCACAAGTTGGTATCAGAGCCGACTGCCTGTAGGAATCCCCCTTCCACACTCTTTGGCCGAAGTCGAGTCTAGACATTGCAAAACTTTTACTAACATGGTTGTGCGGCCCATGTGCCCACGTCGCCATTGGGTGGTATTAGGATCTTTTACTCCTCGATCTTTACTCCGGGATTCTGAACTCTCTTCTATTCGGGTTAAACAATTTTTACTAAAATCTAACTTTAGGTTCTCGAAAATACTTTTCTCCGGAGAGCCCTTGATCTTGATGATCGCCGGCGCACGTAAGATTTGGAGATACTCTCGATTTTCTCTCGAGACCTTGTGCTCGTTGCTTTTGCAATTCCTACCACCAAATATCCCTATGGATAAATACTTACACTGTCGTGCTTACTTTTATTCCGGTCGATCTTGTTATTACAAGATACCCGAGAATATTTTGTGCCTCTCGCCTTGCAGTTCTTTACCACTGAATACCCCTAAGAATAATTTCTCGCACCTTCCGAGTATCCGCCATCCCAGCTTGTTCGGTGTTTCACAAAAGCCTTTGAAATACTATTCAATCTTCAAAAAATCCTTAGCAGCTTTATTGCTCGCAAATACTTGTCTACTAGCATTATGGATGCTTCCCATATATCCGCAATATTCACTAGTATCTTTTGACACCGTCATTTTGATCCTATTGATTCAACATGTGTGCGAATGCACACAATCATCTATCAACCCTTCTAAATTATCTTTCCGGCTCAGACATCATTTTTGAACATGAGTTGGTTCTCGACCAAACTATTTGTTGCCAATTGTGCCTCTGGTCTATCCAAATTATCCATCCTTGATCAGAGCGACTGCCTTTGATCCTTTGTTTTGGAAATCGTAAGTCCTTTGTTATCTAAGCATCGAATTATTCAGATGTTCTATAATATGATGCACGTGCCTTCTTCTTCCTTTGGTTGAGTCTCGATGCTCACATCGATCCCTTGTGGACCATCGGTTCCTTTGTTGGATTTTATCCG
This sequence comes from Aegilops speltoides, assembly GCA_021437245.1. Lineage (NCBI taxonomy): Eukaryota > Viridiplantae > Streptophyta > Magnoliopsida > Poales > Poaceae > Aegilops > Aegilops speltoides. Next base: position 359,082,393 of record CM038147.1, on the reverse strand, counting down.
CGGTGTCCTTCATATTGAATAACCTTGAGAGCCTTTCCATGGGTATATAATGCTTTTGGTAAATTGTATCATCTGCTTTTGAACAATGCTCTACTTTTGAGCTTGTATTATTTACCCCGAAGTTTGTGGTATATGTTCCTAAGATGCCCTGCTATGCCTTCCTTAATATGTGTGAACCCGGAAGTTTTCACGGGTCATACTCATCTGGTATTTCACCAAGTAAAACTTTTAACACTAATGCCATTATCGAAACGAGAAGTGACTGTAAGGTTATGCTTTGGAGAAGTGGGAGTCGACCTTGAACCTTTGTGTTCATGCCCATGGACACGAAGTAGATCCTATCATGGAATCTTCTTGTAATAATAACTATTTCCTTGATATAATATCCTTGGTATCGGTGAATTGATCCTTTGCAATCGTGGTTCCGAATATATGTTCTTCTTTGATCCCATTTCTCTGGCAAGTTTAAGCACTTGTCTTCTGTGGATCAATACACCCGTCCAACCTTTACTTTGATCTTTCGTCGAGTATTACACCCTGTTATCTCGAGATCATCACGGGACTGCATAACTTCTTATGAGTTCTCCATCAAGTACTACATCCTCACAGATTCCAATTTTTCACGAGCTTTGAGTTATTAAACACTCAAAGACACCGATAACTGAATCGAGTCCGCACTACGGTTCAACAACTTTTAGTAATCTTCTTTGCTTACGAGTTTGTACCCGATCACGCCATTCCTAGCCTGATTGGCTATATCATTGTGCTAATTTTTAACTGTGCTACCGGGTCCTTCTCGGAGCACAAATTTCGACAGTGAGCTAATCTTACAATCGATCTTCCTCGTCATATCGTTTGTCCTTGAGCAGCAAGCTTGATTTCGAGTTTGTGTCGTACCCATGGTCCCAATGACTTTTGGCTTCATCATTTCCGTTGACTTGATGTCATCACCGATCAATTACATCTTCTCGAAACCTCTCGACAAATGTGTCGTGATCATCATCAACATTCTGAGGTCTTCCAAGATATCTATCGAATTCTTGATGAGAAATAGCATCCTTTGCCCTCGATGGTTTGGGTTATCATCCACAACATTATTGCGTTCCTCCAACACAAAAATTGTTCTGTTTTGTGTTGTACCTTGAGTTCCTTGTTATCCAACTTATGTTATGATTCTACCGCGGAGTATTACCATCTTTGATGTCAAGAATGTTGTGAGGATTGCTCCACCTCTTAAGAATTCTTGCTATAGTGATACTTCTCATAATCACCATTCTTTCTTGGTCCTCGCGTTGATCCCAAACGGGGTACCAACAAGTGAACGGTGCTGTTTGGATTCTGCCTATCTAGCAACCCTATTGCTTTGAAGTTAATGGTCGGCCGTTCATTCTTAGACTATTGATTATTGAATCACCATTCCAATGTTAGTCGTGCAACCCAGCCCATATTTCGGGCGCACCTTTCAACCCTTGTTAAATTGTGTATGTTTTCCTCAAGCATACATCAATATATCATTTTGATCTGACAAATGTTATCTCCTTGTTCACGTAATGGTGGAAATCCATCCTTTGGAAATTTTGGTGAATTGTCGCTGAGTTCATCAGCCACCTCCTTGTCCTCTCCTTGGGTTAATGATGAACTCTTGTTAACGGAAATCACTTCATAGTTCATTTCCCGAGAATCTTACAGTGTCATCCTGTCAATTTGTGTTGCACCTTTCTTCTCAGGCATCCTGAGTCTGAGGTATCCTAACACCAATCAGATCTGAATCTCGGTCAGATATGATGGTTGGAACATGTTTCCAAGAGTTATAACATTGGTCTTTTATGACCCGGTAAGGTGATGTCATTCCTGGCACACCTGGCCGAAGGACCTAGTGTTATAGTTTCCTTTTTAACAAGGTTAACCCTTTTTCCATGAGGGAATTGAATGCCTTGTTTAATAAGTTTATCCTGATGGATCGTTTGTGTATCCAAAGTCTGACCTTTGCTTGAAGACCATGTCAATGCTATCTCGAAGCATGTCTGTGGTACTCCGATTTTCAACAAGAACATTTGAAGCCCAATGCTAAATGTTTCCTGCTCAATTATCCAAACACCGATGTATGGGTAATGTCATGAAATTTCTCTCCCCTACCTAAAAGAGTTTACTACATTATATCCTGTCATGGATATCATGCTCTGCTCGTCCTTCCGAAGATTATACCTTTGAAATATGTGTTTAAACACATTTTCCTTTCCATTGTACTATTTAATATGATGATCACCTTTTCCTTCCCATTGTTTTGTTTAACGTTTCTTGCGATCTATATAACTGAAGCAGTAATATTCTCCTGCTTATGTAAACACCTCGGTGTACAATTCTGTTAGTAAGACCCTGTTACTTTTGTTGATGACTTTCCGGTAACCACCGATGGACGAGAACTTCGCCTACTAGTCCGCCTCGTTTCAACGAGAAGGAAAATGGTTCTCTTCGTCCCTCGCCCTTGATACTGATGTGGTTGTTGACATAACCGACAGACTAACCTCTGGCATGCCTTGCTTACATGACTGTGCAAGATGTCAACACCCTTCCTACTTTTAACCCACATGGTGGGCCCATAACCCATAGTGCCACAGATCGAAACGACTCTCTCAGACACCCCCATTTCCAAGGTTATTCCTCACGCTTGGCTTCGTGTGTAATTCGCAAGCCACCTTCCTAGTGATCTATTCTGGTATCAGACATAATACTTATTCTCGTTACTCTGTACCCCTTTCACACCTTGTGTCAGTGATCGAACGATGGCCTACCCGTTTGAAACTTCTTATTGTACCATATTACTTTGCTCTCAACATGTTTTATTTGTTCAACTCGAGCGATACTCATATGATCATTCATGGGGTAACCCCCGATGATTACCCCTGGTAGCGTTCTATCGTTGTCAAGCTGCCCCTTTCCTATTCGTAAGTACGTTGGAGATCCCGAAGAAAGGATGACGACTTGATCATGGTGACTTGAAGCAGAGAAATGAAGACAACAACGAAAGGGATCAACCTCTTTGAAAGGGCAGCCAAGACCGAGAAGACTCATTAGGTTTTCGCTACCAACACTTTCCCCCCTTACTCCACCGCTTAAATCTCGGGACGAAATTTCTTGTAGTGGAGGAGAATTGTGACGCCCGGATAATTAAGCTACAGTGATCCCCGCTAATGATGCCACGTCACCCCGGTTACTGTGGATAAACTCGCGTTAGTTCGAAACCTAGTTCGAATTTCAAATTTAAAACCGAGGCAAACTATAAAAGTTTTCAAACATTAAAATTAAAATGTTCGGAGTGTGCCAATTAATGCTTAGGTATTTATGGTGAAGAAACCACGCTTTTACAGAATGCCTAAATACTTTGAAATAAATTAAAACAGATAAGAAATGAGATGAAAAAAAGGAAAAACAAAAACAGAAAACAGAAAACTAACAAAAAAGAAAAGGAGCCCCCCCTCCCACTGGGTCGTGGCCCAGCTGGCCACCAGGCCACAACCGGCCGGCCCACGCCCCACTCCCCTTAACCCCCCATTCCCACTGAACCCTAGCCCACTCCCCATGTCGCTCCCTCTCTCGTTCCCCATGATCCCCCTCTCGATCTCGATCGGGCCTTGCCTGTCGCCCAGCTGCGCCTCGTCGGATCGCCACCACGCCGGGCGCCGCCGGAGCTCCTCGCCGCCTGCTTCCTTCTCCCACCGGCCTGCCTCCTCTTCGCCGCCTCGTCCCGTCCTCCTCCTCAAGCTCGAGCCGCTGCCCGTCCCTACGAATCACGGTGAGGCTCGGCCTCTTCCCTCCCTCTTCCCGTGTTGGACGCCGCCGTGGATCGCCGTCCGCGTCCTCCGCTTCGCGCCCACTACCGCCGCGGCTCCGGCCGCCCGTCTTGGCCTCACCTCAGATCGTCTCTGCGCGCCTGTCGTGGCTGCGTTCGGTCACTGACCACACCGCCCGCCGCTTGTTGCGTGCTCGCACCCCGAGCCCTATACCCCTGCGGTTATCGCAAGGCACAGACGCGGCTCGGACGCGCGGGCAGCGCCGCGGGCGCTCGCCTGCAAGGCCCCACCTCCACCATGCCCGCTCGTCGCCGTCCTTGCCCGGCTCCGTGAGCGCACGCCCTGCCTCAAGGCTGCGTCGGCGCCCCCCTGCCAGTCCGCCCCCCTGATTGGCTGGCGATCGAGTGTCAGACGGGCGCCCGATCGGGCCACCCCACACCCAGCGCCCGTTAAGCCCCCCTGTGCCTATGACGCGCGGGGCCCGCCCCTGAAACGTTTTTTTAAAAAATACCATAAAAATAATAAAAATAAATAAATCAATTAATTAGTTAACTTAACTAATTCTGTTTAGATTAACCTAATCACTGGTTAGGACTAATTAACCTTGATTAGTTAATTGTTAATTAATCAGTCAATGACATGCGGTACCCTCACGTCAGTTTGACCAGTCAACACCTCTGTTGACTGCTGATGTCATCTCGACATCATGCTTGATCGATGCAAGAATGCTAATTTCGAATTAATTTAGTAATAATAATTTAGAAAATGATTTAAAACTTTAAAATTAATATAAAATAATCCGTAACTCGGATGAAAATACTTTGTACATGAAAGTTGCTCGTAACGACGAGGCGAATCCGGATACGCACTGTTTGTCCGCCACACATCCCTAGCATAGCTTAACACGCAACTTTCCTCCGGATCACTGTCCAAAACGCTAAACCAGGGATACTTTCTCGGATGTTTCCCCTTCACCGGTATCACCTACTACGCGTTAGGGCACAATCAACACCGTGTATTGTCTTGTTACGCTTTGTGATGCTTTGATTGCTCTATTATTTATTGTGTTCCTCTCCGTTACTTCTTTCCGATAGACCCGAGACCGCCTGGCGACCCCAGTTCAACTACGGTGTTGGTGACTCGTCCTTCTTGCCAGAGCAACCAGCAAGCCCCCTTGATCACCAGATATCGCCTATTCTTCTCTATCTGCTTGCATTAGAGTAGTGTAGCATGTTCTTGCTTGGTTACTCCTATTACATTGCATAGCTTTGTCATTGTTGCTACAAATCATTGATACCCTACCCGCAATCCTAAATGCTTAGTATAGGATGCTAGTTTATCATCATTGGCCCTACATTCTTGTCGGTTTGCCTTGCTATACTATTGGGCGTGATCACTCGGGAGGTGATCACGGTATATACTATACATACATACATCTTGCATAAATGGTGACTAAAGTCGGTCATTTCGATGAGTACCCGCAAGTGATTACGATGAGGGGAAATTTGAAAGGACAGTGGCTCCATCCCGGTAGAGGTGGGCCTGGGTTCCCGACGGCCCCGATTGTTACTTTGTGGCGGAGCGGCAGGCAGGTTGAGACCACCTAGGAGACAGTGGGCTGGCCTGCTCGGCGCTCGCGGATACTTAACATGCTTAACGAGATCCGGGTATTTGATCCGAGTCCGCCATTTGGTCTATACGCACTAACCATCTACACGGGAGTAGTTATGGGTATCCGGCGTCGTGGTATCACCGAAGCCTTCGTGACGTCGGCGACCGAGTGGCGCCGGGTTGATCTGCGTTAACGCAACTTCCTTTGTAATGGAGGTTGCTAGGTCGCTCACCGTCGCAGACGCAATGTGCAGTGTGCAATGGGCGATGGGCCCGCACCGTCTTGCGCGATAGGATTTAAACCGGCGTCTTGACCTCTCTGTTGTGCTTAGGTGGGGCTGCGGCGTGTTGATCTTCCGAGGCGGGCATGACCCAGAAAGTGTGTCGGCCAAATGGGATCGAGCGTGTTGGGTTATGTGGTGCACCCTGCAGGAAGTTTATCTATTGAATAGCCGTGTCCCTCGGTAAAGGACGACCGGAGTTGTACCTTGACCTTATGACAACTAGAACCGGATACTTAATAAAACACACCTTCCAAGTTCCACAGACAACCCGGTGATCGCTTCCTTCGGGCGACAAGGGAGGATCGCGGGTAGGATTATGCTATGCGATGCTACTTGGAGATGCTACTTGGAGATGCTACTTGGAGGACTTCAATCTACTCTCTTCTACATCTGCAGAAGGCGGAGGTCGCCGAGCGTAGTCTTCGATAGGACTAGCCATCCCCTCTTATTACGGCATTCTCGCAGCTCGGTCCATCGATATGGCCTCCTTACACATATACCCATGCATATGTAGTGTAGTTCTTGCTTGCGAGTACTTTGGATGAGTACTCACGGTTGCTTTCTCCCCTTTTCCCCTTTCCTTTCTTTACGGTTGTCGCAACCAGATCTTTGGAGTCCAGAGCAGACGCCACCGTCGATGACGACCCCTACTACACTGGAGTTGCCTACTACTACGTGCAGCCCGCTGACGACGGCCAGAGTAGTTTAGGAGGATCGAGGCAGGAGGCCTGCGCCTCTTCGATCAGATCCCGGTTTGTGCTAGCCTTCTTAAGGCAAACTTGTTTAACTTATGTCCGTACTCAGATATTGTTGCTTCACGCTGACTCGTCTATGATCGAGCACTTGTATTCGAGCCCTCGAGGCCCCTGGCTTGTATTATGATGCTTGTATGACTTATTTTATTTTTAGAGTTGTGTTGTGATATCTTCCCGTGAGTCCCTGATCTTGACCGTACACGTTTGCGTGTATGGTTAGTGTACGATTGAATCGGGGGCGTCACAAGGGTGCAGAGTTGCGGAGGAGTCCGCGGTGAGTGAGAGGGGATGAAGTGGGCGAGGGTTTCTTTTCCTTTTGCATGTGTGAGTGAACACACACGGTTCGCAGAGGCGACAACGATGCATCGTGTGCGATAGTAAATCACCGAGATTGAATGGGAATCCAAATTTCCTTTGTCCTTCATCCATGAGTTTTTTCTACGATGAACATAAACACTGCTAATCACCATGTTCAAATTTGGCACTTTTCCGGGTTCATTTACAATATTTAGGGGATTATGTGCATTTTGTAGGCATTAATGCATGTAATTCAATTAAAACAATCGGTGCATGAAGGGGTGCACAATAACGGTCTGGAAAAACCATACTCGTGGTATTTAGTAATTTCTCAAGCCTTTTACAAGGAATGGGCAGAGATTTCAATGGAATGTGTGGCAATAGTCAACCACAAATGCGTCATTTACTGGGTTATCAACTATAGAACAATGAAATATGTGCTTGAAAAACATGACGGCTGGCATGGTGCCATGGTATGGCCTCACCGTGCCCTGGTTAAAAGCTGAGAAGGTTTTATTTATGTCGTCATGCACGCCCTTCATAAATCGAACCATCACCGAGGAAGTTCAATGCTTTCAAGAGGGAAATCACCAAGATTGAAGGGGAATCCAAATTTTTGTCCTAGTTTGTAATTCAGTTTTTTCCAACGATGAACATACCGCCTCAAACGCAACATGTTCAAATTTGACATTTTTCAAAAAAAAAACATCTCAAAAACAAAAATTGACATTTTTCTGAACTCATTTACCATATTTAGGGGATTATGTGCATTTTCTTGGCATTAATTATGCACATAATTCAAATTCGAACAATCGGTGCATGAAAAGGTGCACAAGAACGGTCTGAAAAACCATGCCCGTGCTATTTAGTACATTCTCATGCCTTTTACAAGGAATGGGCAGATATTTCAAGGAAATGTGTGGCAATAGTCAACCCTAAACGCGTCGTTTACTGGGTTAACAACTATACAAAAATGAAATACATGCTTGGAAAAACATGACGCCTGGTGTGGTCCCATGGTATGACCTCACCGTGCCCTGGTAAAAATGTCGTCATGCACGCCTTTCATAAAATGAACCATCACCTAGGAAGTTTCATGGTTTCGAGGAGGAAATCACCAAGATTGAAGGGGGATCCAAATTTCCTTTGTCCTTTGTCCACGAGTTTTTTCTATGATGAACATACAACCTGCAAATCATAGTGTTCAAATTTGGCACTTTTCCGGGTTCATTTGCCATATTTAGGGGATTATGTGCATTTCCTAGGCATTAATGCACATAATTCAAGTTCAAACAATTGTTGCATCAAAGGGTCCACAAGAATGGCCTGGAAAACCATGCTCGTGCCATTTAGTAAATTCTCATGCCTTTTACAAGGAATAATGGATAGATATTTTGATGAAATGTGTGGCAATAGTCAACCACAAATGTTTGTTTGTTGGGTTTTCAACTATAGAAAAAATGAAATAAATGCTTAAAAAACATGATGCCTGGCATGGTGCCATGGTATGACCTCACCATGCCCTGGTAAAAATTTGAGAAGGTTTGTCTTATATCGTCATGCACGCCCTTCATAAATCAAACCATCACGGAGGAAGTTCCATGCTTTCGAGAGGGAAAATCCCCAAGATTGAAGGGGAATCCAAATTTTTGTCCTAGTTTGTCATTCAATTTTTTTCAACGATCAACATACTGCCTAAAATGCAAAGTGTTCAAATTTGACATTTTCCCGGTCTCATTTACCATTTTTAGGGGATTATGTGCATTTTCTAGGCATTAATGGGCATAATTCAATTTCGAACAATCGGTGCATGAAAAGGTGCACAAGAACGGTCTGGAAAACCATGCTCGTGTTATTTAGTACATTCTCATGCCTTTTACAAGGAATGGGCAGATATTTCAAAGAAATGTGTGGCAATAGTCAACCATAAACGCTTCGTTTACTCGGTTAACAACTATACAAAAAATAAAACACATGGTTGGAAAACATGACGCCTGGCGTGGTGCCATGGTATGGCCTCACCATGCCCTGGTAAAAATTGGAGAATGTTTTTCCTTATGTCATGATGCGCGCCTTGTTGGGGAACGTAGTAATTTCAAAAAAAATTCTACGCACACGCAAGATCATGATGATGCATAGCAACGAGCGGAGAGAGTGAGTCCACGTACCCTCGTCGACCGAAAGCGGAAGCGTTAGCACAACGTGGTTGATGTAGTCGTACGTCTTCACGATCCGATCGATCCAAGTACTGAACGTACGGCACCTCCGAGTTCAGCACACGTTCAGCTCGATGACGTCCCGCAAACTCCGATCCAGCAGAGCTTCACAGGAGAGTTCCGACAGCATGACGGCGTGATGATGGTGATGATGTTGTTACCAACGCAGGGCTTCGCCTAAGCACCGCCACGATATGACCGAGGTGGAATATGGTGGAGGGCGGCACCGCACACGACTGGGAGAGATCAACAGATCAACTTGTGTGTCTATGGGGTGCCCCCTGGCCACGTATATAAAGGAGTGGAGGAGGGGGAGAGGCCGGCCCTCCTAGGTGCGCCCCAAGGGGAGTCCTACTCCCACCGGGAGTAGGATTCCCCCCTTCCATGTAGTAGGAGTAGGAGAGAAGGAAAGGGAAAAGAGAATAGAAGGAAGGAGGGGCGCGCCCCCCCTAGTCCAATTCGGACTAGGCCTTGGGGGGCGCAGCCTCCCCTCACCCCCCTCTCTCTTTCCCCTAAAGCCCAATAAGGCTCATCTACTCCCCGACGAATTCCCGTAACTCTCCGGTACTCCGAAAATACCCGAATCACTCAGAACCTTTCCGATGTCCAAATATAGTTGTCCAACATATCGATATTTACGTCTTGACCATTTCGAGACTCCCAGTCATGTCCCCGATCTCATCCGGAACTCCGAACAAACTTCGGTCATCAAATCACATAACTCATAATATAAATCGTCACCGAATGTCAAGCGTGCGGACCCTACGGGTTCGAGAACTATGTAGACATGACCAAGGCACATCTCCGGCCAATAACCAATAGTGGAACCTAGATGCGCATATTGGCTCCCACATATTCTACAAAGATCTTTATCGGTCAAACCGCATAACAACATACGTTGTTCCCTTTGTCATTGGTATGTTACTTGCCCAAGATTCGATCGTCGGTATCTCAATACCTAGTTCAATCTTGTTACCGGCAAGTCTCTTTACTCGTTATGTAATGCATCATCCCGCAACTAACTCATTAGCGGAACCTAGATGCTCATATTGGCTCCCACATATTCTACAAAGATCTTTATCGGTAAAACCGCATAACAACATACGTTGTTCCCTTTGTCATCGGTATGTTACTTGCCCAAGATTCGATCGTCGGTATCTCAATACCTAGTTCAATCTTGTTACCGGCAAGTATCTTTACTCGTTATGTAATGCGTCATCCCGCAACTAACTCATTACTCACATTGCTTGCAAGGCTTATAGTGATGTGCATTACCGAGAGGGCCCAGAGATACCTCTCCGACAATCGGAGTGACAAATCCTAATCTCGAAATACGCCAACTCAACAAATACCTTCGAAGACACCTGTAGAGCACCTTTATGATCACCCAGTTATGTTGTGACGTTTGGTAGCACAAAAAGTGTTCCTCCGGTAAACGGGAGTTGCATAATCTCATAGTCATAGGAACATGTATAAGTCATGAAGAAAGCAATATCAACATACTAAATGATCAAGTGCTAAGCTAAACGCGATATTGCTGGATCGGGCTTTCTCCCATTGTCCAAGATTCCCCACTGCTGCCCCCCGTGGCCGAATGGGACAAGTCAATCACATCATTCTCCTAATGATGTGATCCCGTTAATCAAATGACAACTCACGTCTATGGTTAGGAAACTTAACCATCTTTGATTAACGAGCTAGTCAAGTAGAGGCATACTAGTGACACTATGTTTGTCTATGTATTCACACATGTACTAAGTTTCTGGTTAATACAATTCTAGCATGAATAATAAACATTTATCATGAAATAAGGAAATAAATAATAACTTTATTATTGCCTCTAGGGCATATTTCCTTCACGCCTTTCATAAATCGAACCATCACCGAGGAAGTTTCATGGTTTCGAGGGGGAAATCACCAAGATTGAAGGGGGGGTCCAAATTTCCTTTGTCCTTTGTCCACGAGTTTTTTCTACGATGAACATACAACCTACAAATCACCGTGTTCAAATTTGGCACTTTTTCGGGTTCATTTGCCATATTTAGGGGATTATGTGCATTTCCTAGGCATTAAAGCGAATAATTCAAGTTCAAACAATCGATGCATGAAAGGGTCCACAAGAACGGCCTAGAAAACCATGCTCGTGCCATTTAGTAAATTCTCATGCCTTTTACAAGGAATGGACAGATATTTCGATGAAATGTGTGGCAATAGTCAACCACAAATGTTTGTTTGTTGGGTTTTCAACTATGGAAAAAAATAAAATAAATGCTTAAAAACATGACATGGTGCCATGGTATGACCTCACCATCCCCTCGTAAAAATTTGAGAAGGTTTGTCTTATCTTGTCATGCACGCCCTTCATAAATCGAACCATCACCGAGGAAGTTCCATGCTTTCGAGAGGGAAATCCTCAAGATTAAAGGGGAATCTTTCTTTGCCCTGGAGTTTTTTTCTACAACGAACATACACCCTGCAAATAACCGTGTTCAAATTTGGCATTTTTCCGGGCTCATTTACCATATTTAGGGGATGATGTGCATTTTCTAGGCATTTAGCGCATATAAATCCAATCCAGCTACAGGTGCACGTGTGTGATGTGTGGGACGTGGATTATAGTTCGATCGCGACGCATCCAACAGTGCACACGCACAATCCGCGTGGCTGGGGTTTCATCCAATCATAATGCAACACACTGCGCACACTGTTTCCGAAAGCGACGGAGATGAACCGTGTGCGATAATGAACGAGCAAAATTGTAAGGGAAGCCAAATTTCTGTTGTCGTTTGTCGTTGAGCTCTTGAATACCACCGCGATTTGCACGGCTGCCTCGCCCTCCGCCCCGTAGTTCTCTAGACGTCGTCCATGGCACCACGACGCACAGTAACTAGTAAGGAAGCGATGGCATCCCGCCGCGTCACGTTCCTCGCCGCGCGCGACTGCACACATGGTAAGGAAGCGATGGCATCTCGCCGCGCCGAGTTCATCGCCGCCGGCGGCCAGACAGTTACATGGGCGGACTTTGAGGCTGCCATGGCCGAATGGGTGGTGGATCTAGAGGCGGCCAAAGCCACACAGAAGGAGCGGAAAAGGCAGAAAGCAGTCAAGAAAAGAGAGTCCCACTGCCGCAAGAAAAAAGAGGCCGCACGCCGTGGTGAGGAGAGCTTGGCGGAGATCGAAGCACGATAGGCTACCGCCTACAAGGCCGAGAAGGAGGACGCCAGCTCTGGCCAGCATGCCCTGATGATAGCATATGAGAAGTAGTTTAACTTTGTAGTATTAGAGCAAATTACCAGTTGTACTTTAAGTTTGTAGTATTAACGTACAATGTCCGCAAGAGCATCCTTTGAGGGCTTTGAGCGTTGATTAGCATGTGTGCTCGTGTGTGTTCTTTTGCGTTAATCATTAGAAGATCACAAAACACACGGTTTCTATGTCGTACCCATCTGCGTTTTTTTGCGTTAATGACCCATAAGTCAGTTACATGTGCGATATTTCCTAATAAACCAGACGTACCATTGACCGAAAAAATCAAGTACACGTGTACATTTTTTTGGAGACAGGATCTGCCAACTTTCTTTTCTCTCTCACACGAGTATTTTACGCGCTTCGTCTGCATTGTGTGTCCCCCCGCCCAAGTTTCAAGTTTCGCACCGAAATTTTCATTAGGCGCACGATTTCAGAATTTATTCCTCCAACCACATCCCCTTCCCCTCAGTATCCCCCTCCCTCGCGCCTCCCCCTACCGGCATCTCAAACCGCCACCACCGCAACCACAGCTTCAACCACATCTACGTTCTGCTCGGATCCAGTCAGGTAACCCACCAATCTCTATCACGTCCCCGACCTGATTGCTTAAATGGCGCCTACAAAACATCCTCATGCCTCCAAATCTCCCCCCTCCCTGCCAGGAGCTGATGGCGGTCCATGGCGCGATGGCCGCTGTGCGTGTTCACCCAGAGGAACACCTCGCCTCCGCCGCCGCCGCCGACATGGTGCAGGCTCTAGCCCAGATGAAGTCCCCCAGCGACTACCCCCCCAGGACTTAACAGGTAAGATCTGACCAGCTAAATCTTACCAATACCACTTGCAACAGCCATGATTTGTACGGTTGATGTATTAAGCATGTTCATGCCTTGTTTATTTCAGTACTGCACACTGTGTGATGTCCAAATATTACAGTGTCCAGCTCAATTTCACCAATACCAGCAACAAACTTACAATACATGACTCAGGATATCACTAGAGATGCTACCCATTTGCTATTTTTAGTGGATGCTAACCCTGTTATACTTAACATGCCTGTCCATGTACTTATGCAGGGTCATAACGGCTGATGCTTTTGTTTGCCGTCGAGGTGAACTGCATCCCATGTCTTACAGTATTTCACATAATTTGTGCAATTGCAATTTAACTTCTACCATTTACTGGTTGCATGTAGGTACAAATGTCAGTGGCACTGATCCACGCTTCGACCCGGAGGAACAACTCGCCTCCACCGTCGCTGACTTTGGGCGAGCTCTGGCCAAGATGAAGTGCCCCAGCAACTACCTCTCAGGACTTACCAAGTATGTACTCACCAGTTCAATCTTACCAATACCAATTGCAATTAATGGATATGTTCTGTATAGTAGATGTATTAAGCATGTTCTAGTAAACATGCCTAAAACACATTTTTGCTACTTTCCCTACCTTTTTATAGACATCTGGGCCATTCTCTGCTCTGGCAACACTTGCCTTGTGATGTTTAACTATGCCAATTGCATTTTTATCAGTACCAGTTTCAATGTCTATTAAGCCTGTTGCAATTAACAGTTGAATCCAATTTTAAACAGTTGTATTTCAATGGCTACAAACTTATAAAACATGACTTAGGATGCTGTTAAGCCTGCTGCAATTAATAGTTGTATCCATTTTTTAATCTGTCCATTTGCTACCATGCTACTCTCCGCAATGAAGATATACTAGAGATGCTGTCCCATTTGCTATTTTTGGTGGATGCTAATCCTGTTGTACTTAACATGCTTGTCCATGTACTTATGCAGGGTCATAACGGCCGATGCTATTGTTTGCCGTCGAGGTTAGCTGCATCCCATGTCTTACAGTATTTCACATCATCTGTGCAATTGTAGTTTAACGTCTACCATTTACTGGTTGCCTATAGGTACACATGTTAGTGGCACAGATCCACGCTTTGACCCGGGGGAACAGCTCGCCTCTACCGCCGCTGGCTTTGGGTGGGCTCTGGCCAAGATGAAGTGCCCCAGCGACTACCTCTTAGGACTTACCAAGTATGTACCCACCAGTTCAATCTTACCAATACCAGTTGCAATTAATGGCTATGTTTTGTATTGTCAATGTATTAAGCATGTTGTAGTAAGCATGCCTAACACGTTTGAGCTATTTTTCCTACCTTTTTATAGACAACTGGGCCATTATCTGCTCTGGTAGCACCTGCCCTGTGATGTTTAACTCTGCCAATTGCATTTTTATTAGTACCGGTTTCAATGGTCATTAAGCCTGTTGCAATTAATAGTTGTATCGATTTTTAAAGATTTGTATTTCAATGGCTACAAACTTACAAAACATGAATTAGGATGTTGTTGAGCCTACTGCAATTTACAGTTGTATCCAATTTTTAATCCGTCCCTTTGCTATCGCGCTACTCTTTCGAAATGAAGATATCACTACAGATCCTGCCGTTTTATTACCATTTGCTATTTTTGGTGGAGGTTAACCTTGTTGTAGTTAACACTGGCTTTCCATGTACTTACACATGGCTACAATGGGCGATGCTGTTGTTTGCCGTCAAGGTTAGCTACATCCCATGTCTTATATGTTGGAAATATGCCCTAGAGGCAATAATAAATTAGTTATTATTATTATATTTCCTTGTTCATGATAACTGTTTATTATCCATGCTATAATTGTATTGATAGGAAACTCAAATACATGTGTGGATACATAGACAACACCATGTCCCTAGTAAGCCTCTGGTACACTAGCTCGTTGATTAATAGATGGTTACGATTTCCTGACCATGGACATTGGATGTTGTTGATAACGGGATCACATCATTAGGAGAATGATGTGATGGACAAGACCCAATCCTAAGCCTAGCACAAAGATCGTGTAGTTCGTATGCTAAAGCTTTTCTAATGTCAAGTACCATTTCCTTAGACCATGAGATTGTGCAACTCTCGGATACCGTAGGAATGCTTTGGGTGTACCAAACGTCACAACGTAACTGGGTGGCTATAAAGGTACACTACGGGTATCTCCGAAAGTGTCTGTTGAGTTGGCACGAATCTAGACTGGGATTTGTCACTCTGTTTGACGGAGAGGTATCTCTGGGCCCACTCGGTAGGACATCATCATAATGTGCACAATGTGACCAAGGGGTTGATCACGGGATGATGTGTTATGGAACGAGTAAATAGACTTGCCGGTAACGAGGTTGAACAAGGTATCGGGATACCGACAATCGAATCTCGGGCAAGTACTATACCGCTAGACAAAGGGAATTGAATACGGGATTTATTGAATCCTTGACATCATGGTTCATCCGATGAGATCATCATGGAACATGTGGGAGCCAACATGGGTATCCAGATCCCTCTGTTGGTTATTGGCCGGAGAGTTGTCTCGGTCATGTCTACGTGTCTCCCGAACCCGTAGGGTCTACACACTTAAGGTTCGATGACGCTAGGGTTATAGGGAAAGTATGTACACGGTTACCGAATGTTGTTCGGAGTCCCGGATAAGATCCCGGACGTCACGAGGAGTTCCTGAATGGTCCGGAGGTAAAGATTGATATATAGGAAGTATGGTTTTGGCCACCGGAAGTGTTCCGGGCATCACCGGTAGTGTATCGGGACCACCGGAGGGGTCCCAGGGTCCACCGGGAGGGGCCACGGGCCTCGGAGGCATACATGGGCCAAGTGTGAGAAGGGACCAACCCCTAGGTGGGCTGGGGCGCCTCCCCACCAAGGCCCATGCGCCTAGAGAGAAGAGGGGGGCAAACCCTAGGGCAGATGGGCCCTAAAGGCCCATGCCTGGTGCGCCTCCCTCTCCCCCCCACTTGGCCGCCACCCGAGATGGGGATTGGGGCTGCCGCCACCCCTAGGGAGGGAACCCTATGTGGGGGCGCAGCCCTCCCTCTCCCCCTATATATAGTGGAGGCAAAGGGGTAGCCCAACACACAAAGTTCTTCTCCTGTTGGCGCAGCCCTACCCCTCTCCCTCCTCGTCTCTCGTAGTGCTTGGCGAAGCCTTGCTGGAGTTCCGCGCTCCTCCACCACCATCATGCCGTCGTGCTGCTGCTGGACGGAGTCTTCCCCAACCTCTCCCTCTCTCCTTGCTGGATCAAGGCATGGGAGACGTCACCGGGCTGCATGTGTGTTGAACGCGGAGGTGCCGTCCGTTCGGCACTAGGATCATCGGTGATTTGTATCACGACGAGTACGACTCCATCAACCCCGTTCACTTGAATGCTTCCGCTTAGCGATCTACAAGGGTATGTAGATGCACTCCCCTTTCTCTCGTTGCTAGATTACTCCATAGATTGATCTTGGTTTTGCGTAGAAAATTTTGAATTTCTGCTACATTCCCCAATAGTGGCATCATGGGCTAGGTCTATGCGTAGTTACTATGCACGAGTAGAACACAAAGCAGTTGTGGGTGTAGATGTTGTTAATTTTCTTGCCACTACTAGTCTTATCTTGCTTCGGCGGCATCGTGGGATGAAGCGGCCCGGACCGACCTTACACGACGCTTACGTGAGGCGAGTTCCACCGATCGACATGCACTAGTTGCATAAGGTGGCTAGCGGGTGTCTGTCTCTCCCACTTTAGTTGGAGCGGATTCGATGAAAAGGGTCCTTATGAAGGGTAAATAGAAATTGGCATATCACGTTGTGGTTTTACGTACGTAAGAAACGTTCTTGCTAGAACACCTATAGAAGCCACGTAAAAACTTGCAACAACAATTAGAGGACGTCTAACTTGTTTTTCCAGCAAGTGTTTTGTGATGTGATATGGCCAAAGGATGTGATGAATGATATATGTGATGTATGAGATGATCATGTTCTTGTAATAGGAATCACGACTTGCATGTCGATGAGTATGACAACCGGCAGGAGCCATAGGAGTTGTCTTTATTTTTTGTATGACCTGCGTGTCATTGAAAAACGCCATGTAAATTACTTTACTTTATTGCTAAATGCGTTAGCCATAGAAGTAGAAGTAGTCGTTGGCGTGACAACTTCATGAAGACACGATGATGGAGATCATGGTGTCATGCCGGTGACGAAGATGATCATGGCGCCCCGAAGATGGAGATCAAAGGAGCAATATGATATTGGCCATATCATGTCACTATTTGATTGCATGTGATGTTTATCATGTTTTACATCTTATTTGCTTAGAACGACGGTAGCTTAAATAAGATGATCCCTCGAAATAATTTCAAGAAAAGTGTTCCCCCTAACTGTGCACCGTTGTGAAGGTTCGTTGTTTCGAAGCACCACATGATGATCGGGTGTGATAGATTCTAACGTTCGAATACAACGGGTGTAAGCCAGATTTACACATGCAATACACTTAGGTTGACTTGACGAGCCTAGCATGTACAGACATGGCCTCGGAACACGGAAGACCGAAAGGTCGAGCATGAGTCATATAGAAGATACGATCAACATGAAGATGTTCACCGACGTTGACTGGTCCGTCTCACGTGATGATCGGACACGGCCTAGTTGACTCAGATCATGTAATCACTTAGATGACTAGAGGGATGTCTATCTGAGTGGGAGTTCATAAGATTAACTCAATTATCCTGAACATAGTCAAAAGATCTTTGCAAATTATGTCGTAAGCTCGCGCATTAGTTCTACTGTTTAGATATGTTCCTAGAGAAAATTCAGTTGAAACTTGATAGTAGCGATTATGCGGACTAGGTCCATAAACCGAGGATTGTCCTCGTTACTTCGTAGAAGGCTTATGTCCTTAATGCACCGCTCAGTGTGCTGAACCTCGAACGTCGTCTGTGGATGTTGCGAACATCTGACATACACGTTTTGATAACTATGTGATAGTTCAGTTAAACGGTATAGAGTTGAGGCACCAAAGACGATTTCGAAACGTCGCGGAACATATGAGATGTTTCGAGGGCTGAAATTGGGATTTCAGGCTCGTGCCCACGTCAAGAGGTATAAGACCTCCGACAAGTTTCTTAGCCTGCAACTAAGGGAGAAAAGCTCAATCGTTGAGCTTGTGCTCAGATTGTCTGAGTACAACAATCACTTGAATCAAGTGGGATTTGATCTTCCAGATGAGATAGTGATGTTTCTCCAAAGTCGTTACCACCAAGCTGCTAGAGCTTCGTGATGAACTATAACATATCATGGATAGATATGATGATCCTTGAAATATTCGCGATGTTTGACACCGCGAAAGTAGAAATCAAGAAGGAGCATCAATTGTTGATGGTTAGTGAAACCACTAGTTTCAAGAAGGGCAAGGGCAAGAAGGGATACTTCATGAAACGGCAAATCAGCTACTGCTCTAGTGAAGAAACCCAAGGTTGAACCCATACCCGAGACTAAGTGCTCCTGTAATAAGGGGAACAGTCACTAGAGTAGAATTACCCTAGATACTTGGTAGATGAGAAGGCTGGCAAGGTCGATAGAAGTATATTGGATATACATTATGTTAATGTGTACTTTACTAGTACTCCTAGTAGCACCAGGGTATAAGATACCGGTTCGGTTGCTAAGTGTTAGTAACTCGAAATAAAAGCTACTGAATAAACGGAGACTAGCTAAAGGTGAGCTGACGATATGTGTTGGAAGTGTTTCCAAGGTTGATGTGATCAAACATCGCACGCTCCCTCTACCATCGAGATTGGTGTTAAACCTAAATAATTGTTATTTGGTGTTTGAGTTGAGCATAGACATGATTGGATTATGTCTATCGCAATACGGTTATTCATTAAAGGAGAATAATGGTTACTCTGTTTATTTGAATAATACCTTCAATGGTCTTGCACCTAAAATGAATGGTTTATTGAATCTCGATCATAGTGATACACATGTTCATGCCAAAAGATATAAGATAGTAATGATAGTACCACCTACTTGTGGCACTGCCATGTAAGTCATATTGGTATAAAACGCATGAAGAAGCTCCATGTTGATGGATCTTTGGACTCACTCGTTTTTGAAAAGTTTGAGACATGCGAACCATGTCTATTGGTGTATGTGCATGAAGAAACTCCATGCAAATGGACTATTTGGACTCACTTGATTTTTGAATAACTTGAGACATGCAAATCATACCACATGGGCAAGATGACTGAAAGCCTCAGTTTCAGTAAAATGGAACAAGAAAGCAACTTGTTGGAAGTAATACATTTTGATGTGTGCAGTCCAATGAGTGCCGAGGCACGCAGTGGATATCGTTATGTTCTTACTTCACGGATGATTTGAGTAGATACTGAGTATATTTACTTAATGAAACACAAGTCTGAATCATTGAATGGTTCAAGTAATTTCAGAGTGAAGTTGAAGATCATCGTGACAAGAGGATAATATGTCTATGATATGATCATAGAGATGAGTATCTGAGTTACGAGCTTTGGCACGCAATTAAGACATTGTGGAAATTGTTTCACAATTAATACCGCCTGGAACACCATAGTGTGATGGTGTGTCCGAACATCATAGTTGCACCCTATTGGGTATGGTGCGTACCATGATGTCTCTTATCGAATTACCACTATCGTTCATGGGTTAGGCATTAGAGACAACCGCACTCACTTTAATAGGGCACCACGTAATTCCGTTGAGACAACATCGCTTGAACTATGGTTTGGAGAAACCTAAGTTGTCGTTTCTTAAAAGTTTGGGGCTGCAACGCTTATGTGAAAAAGTTTCAGGTTGATAAGCTCGAACCCAAAGAGGATAAAATGCATCTTCACAGGACACCCAAAATAGTTGGGTATACCTCCTAATTCAGATCTGAAAGCAATAGGGATTGTTTCTTGAATCGGGTCCTTTCTCGAGGAAAAGTTTGTCTCGGAAAGTTGAGTGGGAGCATGGTGGAGACTTGATGAGGTTATTGAACCATCACTTCAACTAGTGTGTAGCAGGCACAGGAAGTTGTTCATGTGGGGCCCACACCAGTTGAAGTAGGAGCTTATGATAGTGATCATGAAGTTTCGGATCAAGTCACTACCGTACCTCGTAGGGTGACAAGGATGCGTACTACTTCAGAGTGGTACAGTAATCCTGTCTTGAAGGTCGTGTTGCTAGACAACAATAAACCTACGAGCTATGGAGAAGCGATGGTGGGCCCATATTCCGACAAATGGTTAGAAGCCATGAAATCCGAGATAGGATCCATGTATCAGAACAAAGCATGGACTTTGGTGGACTTGCCCGATGATCGGCAAGCCATTGAGATAAATGGATCTTTAAGAAGAAGACGGACGTGGACGGTAATGTCACCGTCTATGAAGCTCGACTTGTGGCAAAGAGTTTTTTCACAAGTTCAAGGAGTTGACTACGATGAGATTTTCTCATCCGTAGCGATGCTTAAGTCCATCGGAATCATGTTAGCATTAGCTGCATTTATGAAATCTGGCAGATGGATGTCAAAACGAGTTTCCTTACCGGTTTTCGTAAGGAAAGGTTGTATGTGATGCAATCAGAAAGGTTTTGTCGATCCTAAGGATGCTAAAAGGTATGCTAGCTCCAGCGATCCTTCCATGGACTAGAGTAAGCATCTCGGAGATGGAATATACACTTTGATGAGATAATCAAAGATTTTGGGTTTATACAAAGTTTATGAGAAACTTGTATTTCCAAAGAAGTAAGTGGGAGCACTATAGAATTTCTGATGAGTATATGTTGTTGACATATTGTTGATCAGAAATGATGTAGAATTTCTGGAAAGCATATAGGGTTATTTGATAGGTGTTTTTCATTAGAAAACCTGGATTAAGCTGCTTGAACATTGAGCATCAAGATCTATGAGGATACATCAAGAAATGCTTAATGGTACTTTCAAATGAGCACATACCTTGACATGATCTTGAAGGTGTTCAAGATGGATCAGTCAAAGAAAGAGTTCTTGCCTGAGTTGTAAGGTATGAAGTTAAGACTTAAAGCTCGACCACGGCAGAAGAGAGAGAAAGGACGAAGGTCGTCCCTTATGCTTTAGACGTAGGCTCTACAGTATGCTATGCTGAGTACCGCACCTGATGTGTGCCTTGCCACATGTCTGGCAAGGGGGTACAAGAGTGATCCAGGAATGGATCATTGGACAGCGGTCAAAATTGTCCTTGGAGTAATAAGGACATGTTTCTCGATTATGGAGGTGATAAAGAGTTCGGCGTAAAGGGTTACGTCGATGCAAGCTTTAACACCTATCCGAATGACTCTGAGTAGCAAACCGGATACGTATAGTGGAGCAACCATTTGGAATAGCTTCAAGTGGAGCGTGGAAGCAGCATTTACAATATGACCTAGAGATTTGCGAAGTACATACGGATCTGAATGTTGCAAACACGTTGACTAAAACCTCTCTCACAAGCAAAACATGATCAAACCCCAGAACTCATTGAGTCTTAATCACATGATGATGTGAACTAGTTCGGTGACACTAGTAAACTCTTTGGATGTTGGTCACATGGCGATGTGACCTGTGAGCGTTAATCACATGGCGATGTGAACTAGATTATTGACTCTAGTGCAAGTGGGAGACTATTGGAAATATGCCCTAGAGGCAATAATAAATTATTTATTATTATTATATTTCCTTGCTCATGATAATCGTTTATTATCCATGCTATAATTGTATTGATAGGAAACTCAGATACATGTGTGGATACATAGACAACACCATGTCCCAAGTAAGCCTCTAGTAGACTAGCTCGTTGATCAATAGATGGTTACGGTTTCCTGACCATGGACATTGGATGTCGTTGACAATGGGATCACATCATCAGGAGAATGATGTGATGGACAAGACCCAATCCTAAGCCTAGCACAAAGATAGTGTAGTTCGTATGCTAAAGCTTTTCTAATGTCAAGTATCATTTCCTTAGACCATGGATTGTGCAACTCCCGGATACCATAGGAATGCTTTGTGTGTACCAACCGTCACAACGTAATTGGGTGGCTATAAAGGTACACTACGGGTATCTCCGAAAGTGTCTGTTGGGTTGGCACGAATCTAGACTGGGATTTGTCACTCTGTTTGACGGAGAGGTATCTCTGGGCCCACTCGGTAGGACATCATCATAATGTGCACAATGTGACCAATGGGTTGATCACGGGATGATGTGCTACGGAACGAGTAAAGAGACTTGCCGGTAACGAGATTGAACAAGGTATCGGGATACCGACGATCGAATCTCGGGCAAGTACTATACCGCTAGACAAAGGGAATTGAATACGGGATTGATTGAATCCTTGACATCATGGTTCATCCGATGAGATCATCATGGAACATGTGGGAGCCAACATGGGTATCCAGATCCCGCTGTTGGTTATTGGCCGGAGAGTTGTCTCGGTTATGTCTACGTGTCTCCCGAACCCGTAGGGTCTACACACTTAAGGTTCGATGACGCTAGGGTTATAGGGAAAGTATGTACGTGGTTACCGAATGTTGTTCAGAGTCCCAGATAAGATCCCGGATGTCACGAGGAGTTCTGGAATGGTTTGGAGGTAAAGATTGATATATAGGAAGTATGGTTTTGGCCACCGGAAGTGTTTCGGGCATCACTGGTAGTGTACTTGGACCACTGGAGGGGTCCGGGGGTCCACCGGGAGGGGCCACGGGCCCCGGAGGCATTCATGGGCCAAGTGTGAGAAGGGACCAGCCCCTAGGTGGGTTGGGGCGCGTCCCCACCAAGGCCCATGCGCCTAGAGAGAAGAGGGGGGGCAAACCCTAGGGCAGATGGGCCCTAAAGGCCCATGCCTGGTGCGCCTCCCTCTCCCCCCACTTGGCCGCCACCCCAGATGGGGATTGGGGCTGCCGCCACCCCTAGGGAGGGAACCCTAGGTGGGGGCGCAGCCCTCCCTCTCCCCCTATATATACTGGAGGCAAAGGGGCAGCCCAACACACGAAGTTCTTCTCCTGTTGGCGCAGCCCTACCCCTCTCCCTCCTCGTGTCTCGTAGTGCTTGGCGAAGCCCTGCTGGAGTTCCGCGCTCCTCCACCACCACCATGCCATCGTGCTGCTGCTAGGCGGAGTCTTACCCAACCTCTCCCTCTCTACTTGCTGGATCAAGGCATGGGAGACGTCACCGGGCTGCATGTGTGTTGAACACGGAGGTTCCGTCCGTTCGGCACTAGGATCATCGGTGATTTGGATCACGACGAGTACGACTCCATCAACCCCGTTCACTTGAACGCTTCCGCTTAGCAATCTACAAGGGTATGTAGATGCACTCCCCTTTCTCTCGTTGCTAGATTACTCCATAGATTGATCTTGGTGTTGCGTAGAAAATTTTGAATTTCTGCTACGTTCCCTAACATTATACACCATCTATTCCTAACTATAAGTATTTTTAGAGATTCCAATATAGACTACATAAGGAGAAAAATGAGTGAATCTAGATTCTAATCTAAACTATATCTATAATTCTATATACATCCATATGTAGTTCATATTGAAATCTCAAAAAATACTTGTACTTAGGAACATAGGTAGTTGTATTTTACATCATTTGTGCAATCTCAGTTTAGCTTATAACATTTACTGGTTGCTTGTAGGTACATATATGAGCGGTACTGCTCCACGGTTCGATCCCTTTTGCATATGGGGCAATGAGATACTCATGAACAAGCGTCAAGTGAGGAAACTAAGAAAGATTTTTAGGCGAAAGAAATGGGGATTGGAATTAAGCTCTTTATTTACACTTTGTCGAAGACAACAGTGAACTTTAGGATGGTAAGTAATCTGTTGCCTTTTCCCCTGCCCACAACAAGTTACTCTTTTAGACCTCAATATCTGATATCTTTCTCTTTTCAGTGGTTTCCGAAGCTATTTACTAATGATTACATTGCAAACTACATGACCGGAGTGGAGGCAACTAAAGTTAAAGTATATAATTCATGCTACCATGATAATGCTCTAGAAATCTTCCTGAAGGCGGTGAAGGATGGGCGGGCGATCGTCACAAGGGGTTGGACAAAAGTGTTCGTGCCTATGGCATGCAGGAAGGCACATTATGGGCATTCCGCTTCTTCAACACCGTCGGCAGTCAAAATGATTTACACTTGTCTCTTCACCTTTACCGCCTTTGAATACTGTGGTTCATCATAGTTAATTGCTACTTAATCCTGTAATTACTAAACATATTGTACTAGCAATTTTATTTATGGATTCGTTGTTGAACCATTGTGCTGAGAATTTGAATTGCACGTTTCATATTTCAAAATTTCCAATTAGAATAATGAATTATAGGCAAAAATAAAAAGAGAACAGATGGTCATGGAACGTTGCAAACGGTTCTGGCAGTAAAAGCGCTTGTGATGGATAGCCCAATGCCACACAGTTTTCTACAGCAAATCATGTGTGATGTAGTTAATGAAAGCAAACAGTTAACCAAGGCAGAGCGTGTGTGATAGTTACACCTTTCACACACAAGCGCATACATAAAACTGTGTGGGATGTACATCCGAACGGAAACATTTTCCCTGTATTAACTATATGGGATGTACATAAGAACGGACACGTATTTCTTCGATTGACTGTGTGTGATATACATGCGAACGGAAATATTTTTCTGGGATTCACCATGTGGGATGTACATACCTACGGAAATGATTTTCTCGGATTACCGTGTGGGATGTACATACCTACGGAAATGATTGGGTTTCAATGCCTCGCCTGATCGCACACGACCCCAGCCTGGGTCCCAGGAGGGCCTATCCTCGACGATTTCTGGGTCGTGTGGGAAGGACACCCTATCGCACACACTCACTTGGCGACGGTTCCAAATGTCGTCGCGGAAAGGGGTTAAAACCGTTTGTTTAGGACCGACGCATACCAGTGACACACACTAGGATCAACGCCCCCTATATTTTATAGACTAGGCAATACTTGCAACAAAAGTAATATGAACCTAAGCATAGAAGCAAGTGTGAGATGAGCATAAAGATAAGAGGGCACAATAAGCATAGCAACACATACTAAGATAACGACATAATAAGATAGATAAGGGATAATGTATGTCTCACGCCATACACACATAGTCTCAAGTCTCACACGAAAGCAAATAAGATAAAAGAGTTCACACACGAGAAATTGAGGCAAATAAAACAAGCTTGTGACTCGGTAACACCCTAGAAAAGAAAATCCCTGGTCCAAACTCTCTCCCCTTTGGCATCGAGACACCAAAAAGGCAAAGAGTGACTAACAACCCAAGGTGGTAGCACTACTCCAAGTCCACATCCATGGACTCCTCCTCAGACTCCTCGTGGTCATCCTCGCGATCCTCCTCAACAATCTCCTCCTCATCATCTGTAGTAGCATGAAGAGCTGATGTGGCGGCATTGGAATCATCAAAATCAGTCCATCGGTTATTCTTGGAGATCCAATCTTTCTCATATTTGATCTTCGTCTTGGAGCCACTCTACACCGGAGTACCAATGGTAGTACCGCCTGAGAATCAAGCGGTAGTACCATGAATCTGGAGTGGTAGTCCAGTCTGAAGAGGTAGTATTGTCCAAATTCAATGGCAGTACCGCTTTCGTTCGTAGGCACACAATCGTGGTTGAGATCTAATAGTATCGGAGACCCCAACTTTCAAAAATACCGCAAAGAATTCCTACCCTTCTATCTGGTAGTCATTCCACGTCCTACTCATGCCCCGATTTGGCCAAAAATCGAAGAAACACCATGCATTTCTCTAAGAAACCTAGATTAAAAAGATAGAACCATAGGAGAGATGAACGGGGGCAATACCGGGTTCCATGGGCGATAGGAGATGATGGGGATCGATCCCGCCGGACGGAATCGCGGAAGATGACATGGATTCGATGAGCCAAGGGCGGCCACCGGGGAGGTTTGTGTCGCCTGCAGAGGGAGGAGTTGGGGAGAGGGAGGGAATTAGTATGGGGAGTTAGAACTCCCCTCCATGCACTTACCCCCCCCCCCCCCAAGTCGCCCTCGAAGCGGTAGTACCACAGGTCCAGGTGGTAGTGCCGCTAGAAGGGGTAGTACCATCCGACACCCAGTAGTAGTACCGCTTGGGTACATGACTATGGCAGGAGGCCGGTTGTTGGGGATATAACCCCACGGTGTGACCCGCCAAGGAGGGGTCGGGTTACACTGTTGGTGACTCATAAGCGAAAGCCTAAGTAGGCCCAAGAAGGCAAGATCTGAGAGACTGGAGGCGACTTACAAGGCGTGCCAGTTGAAGGCCCAAGACCGGAGATGATGCATAACCTAGAGGTGTGAGCCGCCCGATGGTGACTTGCCCAACAAGGCAGGGCAATTTAGAACCAGGGTCGGTCACGTCGTATGATCCGACCTGGACTCTTGTAAGCCCAGGGCCTCGACCTGTGTATATAAAGGCGAGACCCTGCGGCGGGTTAACTCAAGTTACAATCAATCGAGAGCTAGGTTAAGTGATTCCGCCCTCTTGTAATCGAGACTCAATCAATATAGTACAAAGCAAGAAGTAGGCTTTTACCTCGTTGGTGAGGGGCCGAACCTAGGTAAAATTGTGTCTCTCATCCCGCTCAACCCCTTTAAGCTAACCTACGTTGCGATGACTCCACACCTAAGTCCTTTCACAAGGGCATCTGCCATGACAAACCCACGACAGTTGGCGCCCACCGTGGGGCTAGCGCACGGTGGTTTCAAGTTCATGAAGGGCTCCTTCCCAGGGATCAAGGGACACGCTGTTGGCAGGAAGACCAAGAGTCGTCACGGCAAGCTCTACATCGATGACGTTGGCTGGGGCCTTGAGGCAAACTCAATCGAGTATGGGTACTGGGTCCCCTTCAGCGGAA
Organism: Aegilops speltoides; assembly: GCA_021437245.1. NCBI lineage: Eukaryota > Viridiplantae > Streptophyta > Magnoliopsida > Poales > Poaceae > Aegilops > Aegilops speltoides. Next base: position 359,055,412 of record CM038147.1, on the reverse strand, counting down.
TTCACATCTTCATTGGTAAGATCGGCGGATCAGAGCCTGAGCCGGACATCTGCACCGACATCGTCGAGCCGGCTCGGTGCACGCGACCCGCCCGGGTTCAACTCTGCCGGAAACATGTTTTCGTTGGTTTCACACATGGCGCAGATCTCGAAGAAGATTCTGTATCTAGAGGAGAGACTCTCATCTACTCAGGTGATGAGTCCTCAACCGGAGATACAGAGTCAATCTACCAGCTTCCAGATAGCAGGCTTGGGGGTTATTTCGATGGTGACAGTATTCTGGACCTCTATGAGCCATCGTGCCGGGCTGCTATCTTCATGGCTGGCACAGGGCCGGCTCTCGATTTATCAACAACTGCAGCTATGACATCTGGATCGACTGCTGCTGCGAAAACTGGGGCTAGCGGCTCCGCTAGGCCACCGGCTCAAGTCTTATCAGATCTCTTGGTCACTCTAACAACTTTGCTAGCGACAAAGGTTACTGCGGCAAATCAAGCAGAACGCAACGCAAAAATTGTCAAGATTCAAGCGAAGATCACTAAGGCCCAGGAGGATGTCAACGCACAGAATATCAGGATGGCAAAGGAATGGGCTCAGATCACGGCTGAGTCAGAGCGCGTGAGGACAGAAACTTGGCGTCTAAGTCTGGATCAGAATGCCTCTAATGCGGTCCTTCGTAGGAGACACTAGACCCGCCTGCCTTTGCATTATGAGCCCATGAATTTGTTTGACACACCAGGGGTAGGTCCAAGCACTCCAGATACGAGGTTAAACCCGGATGCGCCTGGAAGCCGGGCAGCGGCTCAACCTCGTCAGCCTGAGTCGACACGAAGGGAGGACCGGGCGCCTAACCCGCCCCTAATCAAACACCACCTCAACATTTTCTGACGCCACCGCCAAGGCACTTTTCTAACCCGGTGGATAACATGTTAGCGGCAGCAACCTGGCTGGCGACTATTCCGATCGAGGGCGAGTAAGTGGCGGCGGTGGAGACCCGGAACACGGTAGAACTCCTCCGAACAGCTGTGGCACAACAGACGGCTTACTCATACAGTCGTGATCGGGTTCACTCAACCCCTCGTCCAAGTCGAAGTTACAACCGGCGTCTTGAGTCGCCTGCGGTTTCCAGCAGCGAACGACGCCATAACCCACCCCGTGAAGATAACCCGCCTCATCGTGAGGTGGATGCGGCGGATCAACAGGGGGCTTATCAGCAGCCTTCGGTGACCCCTTCAGCCTCAATAGGGTTTGGGACGATTTCTAGGACAGTTGGAGTGCCATGTTTAGTAACGGCTCTGCGTAATGAATGCCTGTCGAAGGATTTTAAGGGTCCCCGTAAGGTGCCTAACTACACAGCTGATCTCCCCCCTGAGGCTTGGATTGAGAGTTATGAGTTAGCCATGGAGATGATGGATGTCAATGATGATGTCTGTGCCAAATACTTTACCATGATGTTGGATGGACCCGCTCATACATGGTTAAAATGATTACCTCCTAATTCTATCAACTCCTGGACAGAGTTGAAGGAACGTTTTGTCAAAAAAAATCACGGGACATGCAAGCAGCCTTTGATGATTATCGATCTGGATAATTGTGTGCAGCGGGAGGATGAGTCAGCCCATCATTGCATTCGGTGGGTCTCTGCTATTATTCATAGATCTGATAGTCACTGGTACAGCGAGGTGCTATACAAATGGTTTTTAACCCCTTTCCGCGATGGCATTTGGAACCGTTGCCAAGTGAGTGACTGTGATAGGGGGTCCTTCCCACATGACCCAGAAACCGTCGGGGATAGGGAGCCTTGATGAATATAGTTGTCCCTATATAACAGTTTCTGATATCTCGAATATCCCAAACGTTTCATACTTCCTACTCGTTTGTTCTCGCATTGCCATCGCAGTCGGAGTTTTATGATTTTAGCTAAAACCAGGCACATTCCAGGCACGTACCAGACTAGCTCTACGTTTATGATGCCTGACACATCTATATTTCTGATGCCTGGCACATCACAAACAGTTCATGATTGTAAACCATGTACGATAGGTAGACAATCTGAAGGAAATATGCCCTAGAGGCAATAATAAAGTTATTATTTATTTCCTCATATCATGATAAATTTTTATCATTCATGCTAGAATTGTATTAACCGGAAACATGATACATGTGTGAATACATAGACAAACATATAGTCACTAGTATGCCTCTACTTGACTAGCTCATTAATCAAAGATGGTTATGTTTCCTAACCATAGACATGTGTTGTCATTTGTTTAATGAGATCACATCATTAGGAGAATGATGTGATTGACATGACCCATCCCGTTAGCTTAGCACTTGATCGTTTAGTATTACGCTATTGCTTCCTTCATGACTTATACATGTTCTGTAACTATGAGGATTGTGTAACTCCGTTTACGGAAGAACACTTTGGGTACTACCAAATGTCACAACGAATCGGGTGATTATAAAGGAATACTACGGTGTTTCCGAAGGTACATGTTGAGTTAGCATAATTGAGATTAGGTTTTGTCACTCCGATTGTCGGAGAGGTATCTCTGGGCCCTCTCGGTAATACTCATCACCCAAGCCTTGCAAGCATGTAACTAATGAGTTAGTTATGAGATGATGTATTACGAGCGAGTAAAGAGACTTGCGGTAACGAGATTGAACTAGGTATTGGATACCGACGATCAAATCTCGGGCAAGTAACATACCGATGACAAAGGGAATAACGTATGTTGTTATGCGGTTTGACCGATAAAGATCTTCGTAAAATATGTAGGAACCAATATGGGCATCCAGGTCCGCTATTGGTTATTGACGAGACGTGTCTCGGTCATGTCTACATTGTTCTCGAACCGTAGGGTCCGCACGCTTAAGGTTTGATGGCGGTTATATTATGAGTTTATGTATTTTGATGTACCGAAGTTTGTTCGAGTCCGGATGTGATCACGGACATGACGAGGAGTCTCGAAATGGTCGAGACATAAAGATTGATATATTGGACGGATATATTTGGACACGGAAAGGTTCCGGAGAAGTTTGGAGCTACCGGAGGTTCTGGAACCCCGGAGGTATATGGGCCTTATTGGGCCCATATAGGAAGAAGGGAGAAGGAACAAGGGAGGGGGGCGCGCCCCAGCCCAATCCGAATTGGGGAGGGGGGCCCCCTTCCTTTCTCCTTCCCCCTCTTCCTATTACTACTACTAGTACTTATTCCTAATACTAGTACTCTTTCCTTCCCCCTTCAAATAAGATAAGGAAAAGGGGGGGAACCTACTTGGAGTAGGTTTCCCCCTCCTCTATGGCGCCCCCCCTTGGGCCGGCCTCCTCCTCCCTCCCTCCTTTATATACGGGGGTAGGGGGGCACCCTAGAACACACAAGTTGATCACTGAGATCGTTCCTTAGCCATGTGCGGTGCCTCCCTCCACGATATTACACCTCGGTCATATTGTAGCGGTGCTTAGGCGAAGCCCTGCGACAGAGAACATCAAGATTGTCACCACGCCGTCGTCTTGTGGAACTCCCCTCGGAGCCTCTCTTGGATTGGAGAACGAGGGTGCGTCATCGAGCTGTCGTGTGTCAAGAACTCGGAGGTGCCGGAGTAATGCGTGTGCTGGATTGGTTGAACCGGAAGGCGTCGACTACTTCCACTACATTGTGTCAGCGCTTCGCTTCGGTCTATGAGGGTGCGTAGACAACACTCTCCCTCGTTGCTATGTAATCACCATGATCTTGCGTGTGCGTAGGAAATTTTTGAAATTACTCGTTCCCCAACAAATGGCATCCGAGCCTAGGTTTTATGGTTTGATGTTATTTGCACGAGTAGAACACAAGTGAGTTGTGGGCGATATAAGTCATCTGCCTACCGACATGTCATACTTTGGTTCAGCGGTATTGTTGGATGAAGCGGCCGGACCGACATTACGTGTACGCTTACGCGAGGCTGGTTTTACCGCCGTGCTTTGCACACAGGTGACTAGCGGGTGTCTGTTTCTCCAACTTTAGTTGAACCGAGTGTGGCTACGCCCGGTCCTTGTGAAGGTTAAAACGGAGTCTATTTGACAAACTATCGTTGTGGTTTTGATGCGTAGGTAAGATTGGTTCTTGCTTAAGCCCGTAGCAGCCACGTAAAATTTGCAACAACAAAGTAGAGGACGTCTAACTTGTTTTTGCAGGGCATGTTGTGATGTGATATGGCCAAGATGTGATGCTATATTTTATTGTATGAAATGATCATGTTTTGTAACCGAAGTTATCGGCAACTGGCAGGAGCCATATGGTTGTCGCTTTATTGTATGAAATGCAAACGCCCTGTAATTGCTTTACTTTATCACTAAGCGGTAGCAATAGTCGTAGAAGCAATACATGGCGTAAACGACAACGATGCTACGATGGAGATCAAGGTGTCGCTACCGATGGCGATGGTGATCACGACGGTGCTTGAAGATGGAATCACAAGCACAAGATGATGATGGCCATATCATATCACTTATATTGATTGCATGTGATGTTTATCCTTTATGCATCTTATCTTGCTTTGATTGACGGTAGCATTTTAAGATGATCTCTCACTAATTATCAAGAAGTGTTCTCCCGAGTATGCACCGTTGCGAAAGTTCTTCGTCTTTGAGACACCACGTGATGATCGGGTGTGATAGGCTCTACGTTCAAATACAACGGGTGCAAAACAGTTGCACACGCGAATACTCGAGTTATACTTGACGAGCCTAGCATATCAGATATGGCCTCGGAACACGGAGACCGAAAGGTCGGCGTGAATCATATAGTAGATATGATCAACATAGAGATGTTCACCATTGAAACTACTCCATCTCACGTGATGATCGGACATGGTTTAGTTGATTTGGATCACGTGATCACTTAGATGACTAGAGAGATGTCATTTAAGTGGGAGTTCTTAAGTAATATGATTAATTGAACTTAAATTTATCATGAACTTAGTACCGATAGTATTTTGCTTGTCTATGTTTGTTTGTAGATAGATGGCTCGTCTTTGTTGTTCCGTTGAATTTTAATGCGTTCCTTGAGAAAGCAAAGTTGAAAGATGATGGTAGCAATTACACGGATTGGGTCCGTAACGATGATTATCCTCATTCTGCACGAGAAGAGTTACGTCTGGAAGCACCGCTGGGTGCGAACTTCTGCTGATGCAACCCAGCGATGTTAAGAACGTCTGGCGAGCAAAGCGATGACTACTCTATAGTTCGATGTGCCATGCTTTACGGCTTAGAACCGGGTCTTCAACGACGTTTTGAGCGTCATGGAGCATATGAGATGTTCCAGAGTTGAAGTTAATATTTCAAGCAAATGCCCGGATTGAGAGATATGAAGTCTCCAATAAGTTCTACTGCTGCAAGATGGAGGAGAACGATTACACAAGTGAGCATATACTCAAAATGTGCGGGTATAATAATCACTTGATTCAAGCGGGAGTTAATCTTCCGGATGATAGCGTCATTGATGAATTCTCCAATCATCGCCACCAAGCTACAAGAGCTTTGTGATGAACTATAATATGCAAGGGATGAACAAGACTATTCGAGCTCTTCGCGATCTTTGAAAGCAGCGGAGGTAGAAATCAAAAGGAGCATCAAGTGTTGATGGTCAACAAGACCACTTGGTTTCAAGAAAAGGGCCAAAGGGAAGAAGAAGGGAACTTCAAAAGAACAGCAAACAAGTTCTTTGCTCAAGAGAAGAAACCCAAGTCGGACCTAAGCACAAATCGAGTGCTTTCTCGCAAGCGGTGGACCTTTGGAAGCGGAACTGCCCCAAGTATTTGGCGGATAAGAAGGATGGCAAAGTGAACAAAGGTATATGTGATATACATGTTATTGATGTGTACCTTACTAATGCTCGCAGAGCACTGGTATTTGATCTTGGTTACATTGCTAACATTTGCAACTCAAACAGGACTACTGATTAGCGAAGATTAGCTAAGGACAAGGTGATGATGCGCGTGGGAAATGGTTCCAAAGTCGATGTGATCGCGGTCGCACGCTACCTCTACATCTACCATCGGGATTAGTTTTAGACCTGAATAATTGTTATTTGGTGCGGCGTTGAGCATGAACATTATATCTGGATCTTGTTTGATGCGAGGCGGTTATTCATTTAAATCGAGAGAATAATGGTTGTTCTATTTATATGAGTAATATCTTTTATGGTCATGCACCCTTGAAGAGTGGTCTATTTTATTGAATCTCGATAGTAGTGATACACATATTCATAATGTTGAAGCCAAAAGATGCAGAGTTGATAATGATAGTGCAACATATTTGTGGTAATCGCCGTTTAGGTCATATTGGTGAAAACGCATGAAGAAACTCCATCTTGATGGACTTCGGAATCACTTGATTATGAATCACTTGGTACTTGCGAACCGTGCCTCATGGGCAAGATGACCTAAACACCGTTCTCGGTTCTATGGAGAGAGCAACAGATTTGTTGGAAATCATACATACGAGATGTATGTGGGCCGATGAATGTTGAGGCTCGTGGCGAATATCGTTATTTTTCACCTTCACAGATGATTTGAGCAGATATGGGTATATCTACTTGATGAAGCACAAGTGCGAAACATTTGAAAAGTTCAAAGAATTTCAGAGTGAAGTAGAAAATCATCGTAACAAGAAAATAAAGTTTCTACGATCGATCGTGGAGGAGAATATTTGAGTTCTGAGTTTGGTTTACATTTGAAACAATGTGGAATAGTTTAGCAACTCACGCCACCGAACACCACAGCGAAATGGTGTGTCCGAACGTCAGAATCGTACTTTACTTGATATGGTGCGATCTATGATGTCTCTTACCGATTTACCGCTATCATTTTGGGGTTATGCTTTAGAGGCGGCCGCATTCACGTTAAATAGGGCACCATCAAAATCCGTTGAGGCGATGCCTTATGAACTATGGTTTGGCAAGAAACCAAAGTTGTCGTTTCTCAAAGTTTGGGGCTGCGATGCTTATGTGAAGAAACTTCAACCGATAAGCTCGAACCCAAATCGAGAATGTGTCTTCATAGGATACCCAAAGGAAACTATTGGGTACACTTTCTATCACAGATCCGAGGGCAAGATTTTCGTTGCTAAATTCGGATCCTTTCTAGAGAAGGAGTTTCTCTCGAAAGAAGTGAGTGGGAGGAAAGTAGAACTTGATGAGATAATCAGTATCTACTCCCTTATTGGAAAGTAGTTCATCACAAGAACCGGTTCTGTGACGACTACACCAATTAGTGAGGAAGCTAATGATATTGATCATGAAACTTGAGATCAAATTTCTATGAACCTCGTGAGGTCTACAGAGTAAGATCCGCACTAGAGTGGTGCGGAAATCCTATTTCGGAAGTCATGATACTTGACCATGATGAACCCACGAACTATGAGGAAGCGATGATGAGCCCAGATTTCGCAAAATGGCTGGAGGCCATGAAATCTGAGATAGGATCCATGTATGAAAACAAAGTATGGACTTTGGTTGACTTGCCGATGATCGGCAAGCCATTGAGAATAAATGGATCTTTAAGAAGAAGACGACGGCGATGGTAATGTTATCGTCTACAAAGCTCGACTTGTTGCGAAAGGTTTTCGACAAGTTCAAGGGGTTGACTACGATGAGACTTTCTCACCCGTAGCGATGCTTAAGTCTGTCCGAATCATGTTGGCTGATGCTGCATTTCATGATTATGAAATTTGGCAAATGGATGTCAAGACTGCATTCTTGAATGGATTTCTAGAAGAAGAGTTGTATATAATGCAACCTGAAGGTTTTGTTGATCCAAAAGGTGCTGACAAAGTGTGCAAACTCCAGCGTTCCATTTATGGACTGGTGCAAGCATCTCGGAGTTGGAATAAACGCTTTGACAAGTGTGATCAAAGCATATGGTTTTATCTGACTTTTGGAGAAGCCTTGTATTTACAAGAAAGTGAGTGGGAGCTCTATAGCATTTCTAGTTTTATATGTTGATGACATATTATTAATTGGAAATGATATAGAATTTCTGGATAGCATAAAGGGATACTTGAATAAAAGTTTTTCGATGAAAGACCTCGGTGAAGCTGCTTACATATTGGGCATCAAGATCTATAGAGATAGATCAAGGCGCTTAATAGGACTTTCACAAAGCACATACCTTGACAAAATTTTGAAAAAGTTCAAAATGGATCGAGCAAAGAAAGGATTCTTGCACGTGCTACAAGGTGTGAAGTTGAGTCGAACTCAATGCCCGACCATAGCAGAAGATAGAGAAAATGAAAGATGTTCCTATGCTTGACCATAGGCTCTATCATGTATGCAATCTTGTGTACCGGACTGACGTATGCTTAGCAATAAGCTTGGCGGTAGGTACCAAAGTAATCGAGTGGATCATCGACGGCGGTCAAGAACATCTGAAATACGAAAAGGACTAAGGATATGTTTCTCGTATATGGAGGTGACAAAGAGCTAGTCGTAAATGGTTACGTCGATGCAAGCTTTGACACCGATCCGGACGATTCTAAATCGCAAACCGGATCGTGTTTATATTAAGCGATGGAGCTGTAAGTTGGTGCGAGTTCAAAACAAAGCGTCGTGGCGGGATCTACATGTGAAGCGGAGTACATAGCTGCTTACAAGCGGCGAATGAAGGAGTGCGGATGAAGGAGTTCATTTCCGATCTAGGTGTCATACCTAGTGCATCGGGACCAATGAAGATCTTCGTGACAATAGTGGTGCAATTGCCTTGGCAAAGGAATCCAGATTTCACAAGAGGACCAAGCACATCAAGAGACGCTTCAATTCCATTGGGACCAAGTCCAAGTGGGAGACATAGCGATTTGCAAGATACATACGGATCTGAATGTTGCGAGACCCGTTGACTAAGCCTCTCTCACGAGCAAAACATGATCAGCACCAAGACTCCATGGGTGTTAGAATCATTCTTGTGTAATCTAGATTATTGACTCTAGTGCAAGTGGGAGATGAAGGAAATATGCCCTAGAGGCAATAATAAAGTTATTATTTATTTCCTCATATCATGATAAATGTTTATTATTCATGCTAGAATTGTATTAACAGGAAACATGATACATGTGTGAATACATAGACAAACATATAGTCACTAGTATGCCTCTACTTGACTAGCTCATTAATCAAAGATGGTTATGTTTCCTAACCATAGACATGTGTTGTCATTTGTTTAATGAGATCACATCATTAGGAGAATGATGTGATTGACATGACCCATCCGTTAGCTTAGCACTTGATCGTTTAGTATTCGCTATTGCTTCCTTCATGACTTATACATGTTCACGTAACTATGAGGATTGTGTAACTCCGTTTACGGAAGAACACTTTGGGTACTACCAAACGTCACAATGTAACTGGGTGATTATAAAGGAATACTACAGGTGTTTCCGAAGGTACATGTTGAGTTAGCATAATTCGAGATTAGGTTTTGTCTCTCCGATTGTCGGAGAGGTATCTCTGGGCCCTCTCGGTAATACTCATCACCCAAGCCTTGCAAGCATGTAACTAATGAGTTAGTTATGAGATGACGTATTACAAAACGAGTAAAGAGACTTGCCGGTAACGAGATTGAACTAGGTATTGGATACCGACGATCAAATCTCGGGCAAGTAACATACCGATGACAAAGGGAATAACGTATGTTGTTATGCGGTTTGACCGATAAAGATCTTCGTAGAATATGTAGGAACCAATATGGGCATCCAGGTCCCGCTATTGGTTATTGACCAGAGACGTGTCTCGGTCATGTCTACATTGTTCTCGAACCGTAGGGTCCGCACGCTTAAGGTTTCGATGACAGTTATATTATGAGTTTATGTATTTTGATGTACCGAAGTTTGTTCGGAGTCCCGGATGTGATCACGGACATGACGAGGAGTCTCGAAATGGTCGAGACATAAAGATTGATATATTGGACTGATATATTTGGACACCGGAAAGGTTAGGAGAAGTTTGGAGCTACTTAGGGAGGTTCTGGAACCCCGGGAGGTATATGGGCCTTATTGGGCCCATATAGGAAGAAGGAGAAGGAACAAGGGAGGGCGCCCCAGCCCAATCCGGGTGGGAGGGGCCGCCTTCCTTTCTCCTTCCCCTCTTCCTATTACTACTACTAGTACTTATTCCTAATACTAGTACTCTTTCCTTCCCCTTCAAATAAGATAAGGGGGGAAACCTACTTGGAGTAGGTTTCCCCCTCCTCTATGGCGCGCCCCTTGGGCGGCCTCCTCCTCCCTCCCTCCTTATATATACAGGGGTAGGGGCACCCTAGAACACACAAGTTGATCATTGAGATCGTTCCTTAGCCGTGTGCGGTGCCCCTCCACGATATTACACCTCGGTCATATTGTAGCGGTGCTTAGGCGAAGCCTGCGCGACAGAGAACATCAAGATCGTCACCACGCCGTCGTCTTGTGGAACTCCCCTCGAGCCTCTCTATCGGATTGGAGAACGAGGTGCGTCATCGAGCTGTACTTGTGTCAAGAACTCGGAGGTGCCGGAGTAACGGTGCCTGGATCGGTTGAACCGGGAAGACGTACGACTACTTCCACTACGTTGTGTCAACGCTTCCGCTTCAGTCTATGAGGGTACGTAGACAACACTCTCCCCTCGTTGCTATGTCATCACCATGATCTTGCGTGTGCGTAGGAAATTTTTTGAAATTACTACGTTCCCCAACACAATCATACACATTTATTTTCCCCACACCGTTTGTGATAGTGTCTGACATCACACACGCTTTGCAAACGGAAATTATGTGCATTGTTACACACGTTTCCTCTCCGTGAACCGTGTCGGATTATGATGTATATCGCACACGCTGTGCTTTATAGACCATGTGCGCCGTAATGACCTGCACATCCTAATTTCACCCTAATTTAATTGCTGCTATTTAAAATTGTAGCTAATTTGAACTTGAAAGTAAGCTATAGCTTTATTCATATCCATCAGGTTCAAACAACCAATGCATTATTCGATTCACAGGTACATATGTTCGAGAATTACATAAGCACCAAATAAAGAATGATGAACCAGGGTTCTATACTAATACTATTACAGATGATAAAGAAAGAGATGACAAACATTTTGGTTGCTGAACAAGGTGAAGCGGAATGGCCCTATTGTGCTCTCCTGGATGCAAAAGGCATGCACGACTCTAGTCCAAGCCTTGTGATGGCCGGTCGCCAATCATGTAGTTTGAGAGGTAATCTTGAGTAAACTGCTTCGGGATCCACTACAAAGGAAAAAAGATTCAGACATTGTCATCTAACACAACTCATTACGAGCAGTAAAAAGAAGGCTACAGAGTTCTTACTTACCATCCTGCAATTCATTGTTGTCTTGCATAAAGTGTAAGCAAATAGTTCAATTGACATCTTTTGACCCATTTTAATAACAATCTATATCAGTTTCCTCACTTGATGCTGGTTCATGAATATCTCACTGCCCCATACGCAAAAAGGGTCGAAGTGTGATCTTTGGCAATGACATATGTACCTAAAAGCACCAAGTTAATATTAGAAGCTAAACAACAATTGCAAAATGATGTAGTACAACACTTCCTCCATCCCATTATATAAGATTTTATTACATGTATATCTAGACATCATCAGAACATTAAGGTAACACTCTTCCTTGTTGCTATGTAGCCTAGAATTGCATATTTAGTCATTCAGTACAATGCACGTTGCTATGTAGCCTCAGATATATTAAATATGGCCCTAGTTAACCTATTGATAAATGGGTTATAGATATATTCAGTGAAATGTCCGATTCAATGATTAATCCCTTATCAGCCCCCAGGCTATAGCTACCAGCTACCGATATCCTGAACAATGAGTACATATAAGCAATGCGATGAAACTAACCTCGATGGAAAACAACACTGTACTCAATATTGTCCTGTATGAGTACATATGAAGGCATGTTAAGCACAACAGGCTAAACATCAACCAAATATATCCATGGTAGACAACATAATCTACAAATGATAACTTCAGTGTGCACGTTTAAGCACGCCAGTTAAGCAAAACAAGAAGTGGAAAGGTGTGTTAACTGCATCAGGCATAACATTTAAAAACAAGCAAATAGTCATTCAAACTGGTATTGTGCATGTGTAAAGTACACTAGTTATTATTAAAAAAATGAAAAGGCATGTTAACTGCAACATCCTTAACAGCAACCAGATATCATAATTCATAGTGGTATTGTTGAAACTGTTATTGATGAAATTGAACTGCACGACAAATAGTTGCACATATAGAGCATCACACTGTGAAGAACTGAAATAAACAAGGCATAAGGCCATCTCTAGCCGATCCTCTAAAAGTTAACAGACTAAAACCCTTAGTGGATATATATATACACTCCAACCATTTTTGGCCGTTTCTAGTCGATCCCCTAAACATAACGTTGTAAACTTCAATTTGATCAAGTTCAAAGCAGGTTCAACCGAAAGTAGCATGCATTCAAACATAAACATAGATAGTTTTGCATAACCAAACATAAAACATACATTTAAACTAAGCTAAACTACTTTCGGTCGAAGTGGAGGTCGAGCCAATCCTTCCTCATAAGGTACGATGTGCCGCGGGCCAGGTCCGGGCCGGTGTCGTCATCGAGGTCGTTGGGAAAGACACTCCTCCACTCATCAACGTCGAGCTCCTCATCCTCACCGCCCACATCGACGCCTTCCGCGCCGCTGTCCTCGCCGCCTTCGACCTCGTCATCGGAGGAGAGCATGATAACCTTGCCGCCCTCTGCGCTGGCAAAGATCACCCACTCTGCATCCACGAGCTCCGGGTGCTGCCGGTGGAGCTCTTGCATGTAGGCCTTGTCGGCGACCTCGGCCTCGAGGAGCTCCCGCGCCATAGCCGAGCTCACCACTGGCTCCGATGGAACGAGGTCGGTCGTACGTGTGCCGAAGGGGAAATTGAGCCTAGCCACCGCACCGTGGTAGCGGACCTGCCAGCGGTTGTACCCCATGGCCGCAAGCTCGGCCGTCTGGAAGCTACCAAGCCACTGGCGGGTGTGGGTCTCCCGATCCGTAATCTCAGCAACCCACGTCCCCCACCATTGCTGTCGTACCCCGAGGTAGGACTTCGTCGGCGGCCGGGCCCGAGGAAGGACGGGGAAGTCCTCGAAATGGTGTAGGGGCGCGACGGCGGGCAGATCGTGCGATCGGCGACGGCGGATCGATAAAGAGCCCGCGGAGGATGATGGGGACACCTCAGCGGCCACCTCGCCGGCGTCGGGAGAAGAGGCCGTGATAAAACTCTTTTTGGCCATTGGCTCCTCGAGCTCCCTGGCACACATGCAGAGGTTGAGGATGGACGCAACGGCGGCGGTGGCGGTGACCTACCAATGGTTTCGAGCAAGGGAGGGGTGGTGTGTGTCTGTGTGAGCAGAGGTTTTGGGGAGTGTCTGGTGTGTGTGGAGGAGGGGGGCAAGGTGGTCTTTGAGGAAATACCGCGGCAACTAAAAATTTTACTAGGCGGGAGTAACAAGGCGGGGCTACTGAAAATTTGGATCAAGGGCGAGCAGATATTTTTGAGATTGCGAGGGATGGAGAGGCGGGAGTAAAATGCCGGGGCAACTGAAAATTTGAATCAAGGGCGAGCAGATATTTTTGAGATTGCGAGGGATGCAGAGGCAGGAGTAACAAGGCGGGGCTACTGAAAATTTGAATCAAGGGTGAGCAGATATTTTTGAGATTGCGAGGGATGCAGAGGTGGGAGTAAAATGCCGGGGCTACTGAAAATTTGAATCAAGGGATTGAAGCAGAGCGAGGGAGTAACATACATCGCACACGGTCTACACCTACTAATCGTGCGCTATCGAACATTAAAACCTTCCAGGCGGTAGATATTTTCGAGATTACGAGGCAGTAGATATTTTCGAGACCGGGAAGCAAGCCTCGTGGAGCCCAGTCTACAGTGTTGATGTGAGTGACTGCAGGGCACGGGCGTGGCACACGGGTAGTCTGACCGAACCATGTCTGTTGCGTACCCAATCATAGACGGTTTCTACATCCAACTCGTGTGTTGTTTATAAATTTGACAAAAAGAATAACCCGGGAGAGGGTCAGAACACGAACACACTTGCATGTGGACCAAATATATGTATGAAAAGGGTGGTTTGATGTTCGAATACCCAATGCACAACTTTGATGTGGCACCCGTCGCACAAAAGCTTAGTATTGGTAATCAGCCACCCCCTACAAACCCTACTTTGTGTCGGCGGTAAGGGAATCCTAGCTACGAATGCATGCCCCCAGATAGCTAGGTCTGAAATCTCACCCTACCGTAACATAAAACCTATAGGAGTCCATCATATATATATGGTCAAACTTCCCCTTTCACTTCCCGACAAAGGTGGACCATGTGCCGACCCACAAATGTGTGCTTGTGGCGCGAGATGGGTGAGACCACACCACATGTGTGTTGCCCTACTACATGTATGAAAAGGGTGTGGTGTGATATTTAACTACCATTCATAGCTTTGATGTGGCACGTGTGCGTCGCAAATTAACGGGACTTCCCCGACCCCACGGAGGTTGCAGGTAGAGCGAAGTAGCCCCCCCCCACACACACGTCGGGGGGAGGGCATCTCACCAAGACATACTATAACATGGACCAAGCAGAATCCAACTTAGTCGTACAATCTCTCCCGCTCGTTGTTGGTCAAAGTGATGGATGTCCACATGGCCCCGCAAAATGGGCTAGCTTATCGCTGATAACCTCACGAGGGAGTACTATGTATGAAGACAAGCCCACTCTGTGCATGTGGCCCAAGTATGTATATGGAAGTGGTGTGTGTGGTGTTGCAAATTTGATGTGGCACCATGCTTTTGGAACCGTAAAATCCCCACACCAAGCGAGGGTTCACGACGCGTAGCATGTGCTCAAACTTAATTAGGCTTGGAATGGTCGACCTACCATACGGTAACTCCAAGCAAATAACAAGAATCCACCCTGGTAACCTTTCTCTTCGTTGGTCTAAATGATGGATGTCCACGCGGGCCCATGAATATATATAGGTTTGCCGCTCATAACCAAGCGAGTGAGAGTGTGTCCAAAGACAACCATTGCATGCGTGTGTCCGGAACATATTTATGGAGGTGTGTGATGCATGCATATGTGTTGAATACCCGACCCAATGCACAACATTCATGTGGTGCATGCGTTGAAAATTGTAGAGGTTGTTGGGGTACGTAGTAATTTCAAAAAAATTCCTACGCACACACAAGATCATGGTGATGCATAGCAACGAGAGGGGGAGTGTATCTTCATACCCTTTAAGATCACTAAGCGGAAGCATTTATCAACGCGGTTGATGTAGTAAATGCGTCTTCACGATCCGACCGATCCAAGTAATTGAGCATACGGCACCTCCGAGTTACGCACACGTTCAGCTCGATGGCGTCCTCGCCTTCTCGATCCAAAGAAGACAAAGCGGAAGTAGTAGATGAGTTCGGCGACGACGGCGGCGTGGTAGCGGTGTTGGTGAAGAACAATCTCCGCGGGGCTTCGCCTAAGCGCCACGGAAACTATGACGGAGGATAAACTAGAGGGGACGGGGTTGCGGCACACGGCTTGGTGTTTCTTGATGTCTCTTTGGTGCTAGCCCTGCCCCTCTATTTATATGTTGAGCCACAGGGTCAAAACTTGGAGTAAAAGCCTCCTCAAAGTCGGTTTTGCCGAAAGGCAAGAGTCCTACGGACTCGGGGCTAGACGCCAGGTTCCGGCGTCTACCCCTAGACGCCAGGTTCTGGCGTGTAGCCTCTAGTCTCCATAAAACTTCCTTTTGCACTTTCCAAAAGCCTCATGGGCTTTCCCTTTAGCCCAAATAACGTGTTCTCGCACCCAAACATTTCGCAAACATCCGGAACCCCTTAGGTGAATTTCGAACACTTCCGAGATCAAACACTATTATCCCATATATTAAACTTTATCTCCGGACCATTCCAGAGTTCCTCGTCATGTCCATGATCTCATCCGGAACTCCGAACAACATTCGGTCACCAACATACATAACTCATATAATACTATATCATCAACGAAACATTAAGCATGCAGACCCTACGTGTTCGAGAACTATGTAGACATGACAGAGACACGTCTCCGGTCAATAACCAATAGCGGGACCTGGATGCCCATATTGGCTCCCACATATGTTGTTCCATTTGTCATCGTATGTTACTTGCCCGAGATTCGATCGTCGGTATCTCAATACCTAGTTCAATCTCGTTACCGGCAAGTCTCTTTACTCGTTCCATAATACATCATCCTGCAACTAACTCATTAGTTGCAATGCTTGCAAGGCTTTAAGTTATGTGCATTACCGAGTGGGCCCAGAGATACCTCTCCGACAATCGGAGTGACAAATCCTAATCTCGAAATACGCCAACCCAACAAGTACCTTCGGAGACACACTGTAGAGCACCTTTATAATCACCCGATTCGTTGTGACGTTTGGTAGCACAAAAGTGTTCCTCCGGTAAACGGGAGTTGCATAATCTCATAGTCATAGGAACATGTATAAGTCATGAAGAAAGCAATAGCAACATACTAAACGACCGAGTGCTAAGCTAACGGAATGGGTCAAGTCAATCACATTATTCTTCTAATGATGTGATCCCGTTAATCAAATGACAACACATGTCTATGGCTAGGAAACATAACCATCTTTGATCAACGAGCTAGTCAAGTAGAGGCATACTAGTGACATTCTGTTTGTCTATGTATTCACACAAGTATTATGTTTCCGGTTAATACAATTCTAGCATGAATAATAAACATTTATCATGATATAAGGAAATAAATAATAACTTTATTATTGCCTCTAGGGCATATTTCCTTCAGTCTCCCACTTGCACTAGAGTCAATAATCTAGTTCACATCGCCATGTGATTTAACATCAATATTCATATTTGTATATGATTAACACCCATAGTTCACATCGTCATGTGACCAACACCCAAAGGGTTCACTAGAGTCAATAATGTAGTTCACACCGCTATGTGATTAACACCCAAAGAGTACTAAGGTATGATCATGTTTTGCTCGTGAGAGAAGTTTAGTCAACGGGTCTGTCACATTCAGAGCCGTATGTATTTTGCAAATATTCCATGTCTACAATGCTCTGCACGGAGCTACTCTAGCTAATTGCTCCCACTTTCAATATGTATCCAGATTAAGACTTAGAGTCATCTGGATCAGTGTCAAAACTTGCATCGACGTAACCCTTTACGACGAACCTCTTGTCACCTCCATAATCGAGAAACATATCCTTATTCCACTAAGGATAATTTTGACCAATGTCCAGTGATCTACTCTTAGATCACTATTGTACTCCCTTGCCAAACCAGGACAGAGTATACAATAGGTCTGGTCCATAGCATGCCATACTTTTATAGAACCTATGACTGAGGCATAGGGAATGACTTTCATTCTCTTTCTATTTCTGCCGTGGTCGGGATTTGAGTCTTACTCAATTTCACACCTTTGCAACACAGGCAAGAACTCTTTCTTTGACTATTCCATTTTGAACTACTTTAAAATCTTATAAAGGTATGTACTCATTGAAAATCTTATCAAGCATCTTGATCTATCTCAATAGATCTTGATGCTCAATATGTAAGCAGCTTCACCGAGGTCCTTTATTGAAAAACTCTTATTCAAGTATCCCTTTATGCTATCCAGAAATTCTATATCATTTCCAATCAACAATATGTCATCCACATATAATATTAGAAATGCTCTGAGCTCCCACTCACTTTCTTGTAAATCTGAGGCTTCTCCAAAAGTCTGTATAAAACCAAATGCTTTGATCACACTATCAAAGCGTTTATTCCAACTCCGAGAGGCTTGCACCAGTCCATAAATGGATAGCTGGAGCTTGCGCACTTTGTTAGCTCCCTTTGGATCGACAAAACCTTCTGGTTGCATCATATACAACTCTTCTTCCAGAAATCCATGCAGTTTTACATCCATTTGCCAAATTTCATAATCATAAAATGCGCCAATTGCTAACATGATTCGGAAAGACTTAAGCATCACTACAGTTGAGAAAAACTCATTGTAGTCTACACCGTGAACTTGTCGAAAACTCTTTTTGCGACAAGTCGAGCTTTCTAGATAGTAACACTACTATCAGCATATGTCTTCCTCTTGAAGATCCATTTATATAATATGGCTTGCCGATCAACGGGCAACTCCACCAAAATCCACACTTTGTTCTCATACATGGATCCCATCTCAGATTTCATGGCCTCAAGCCATTTCGCGGAATCTGGGCTCATCATCGCTTCCTCATAGTTCGTAGGTTTATCATGGTCTAGTAACATGACTTCCAGAACAGGATTACCGTACCACTCTGGTGCGGACCATACTCTGGAAGACCTATTAGGTTCTGTAGTAACTTGATCTGAAGTTTCATGATCATCACCATTAGATTCCTCACTAATTGGTGTAGAAATCACCGGAACTAATTTCTGTGATGAACTACTTTCCAATTTGGGAGAAGGTACAATTACCTTATCAAGCTCTACTTTCCTCCCACTCACTTCTTTCGAGAGAAACTCCTTCTCTAGAAAGGATCCATCTTAGCAACGAATATCTTGCCTTCGGATCTGTGATAGAAGGTGTACCCAATAGTTTCCTTTGGGTATTCTATGAAGACGCACTTCTCCGATTTGGGTTCGAGCTTATCAGGTTGAAACTTTTTCACATAAGCATTGCAACTCCAAACTTTAAGAAATGACAGCTTAGGTTTATTGCTAAACCATAGTTCATATGGTGTCGTCTCAACGGATTTTGATCGTGCCCTATTTAAAGTGAATGTAGCTGTCTCTAATGCATAATCCCAAAATGATAGTGGTAAGATACATCATAGATCGCACCATATCCAATAAAGTGCGGTTATGACATTCGGACACACCGTTACGCTGTGGTGTTCCAGGTGGCATGAGTTTGTGAAACTATTTCACATTATTTTAACTTAAGGCCAAACTCGTAACTCAAATATTCATCTCCACGATCATATCGCAGAAACTTTATTTTCTTGTTATGATGATTTTCCACTTCACTCTGAAATTCTTTGAACCTTTCAACTATTTCAGGCTTATGTTTCATCAAGTAGATATACCCATATCTACTTAAATCATCTGTGAAGGTGAGAAAATAACGATACCCGCCACGAGCCTTAATACTCATTGGTCTGCATACATCAGTATGTATTATTTCCAACAAGTCAGTAGCTCGTTCCATTGTTCTGGAGAACGAAGCTTTAGTCATCTTGCCCAAAAGGCACGGTTCACAAGCATCAAATGATTCATAACCAAGTGATTCCGAAAATCCATCTTTTATGGAGTTTCTTCATGCGCTTTACACCGATATGACCCAAACGGCAGTGCCACAAATAAGTTGCACTATCATTATTAACTTTGCATCTTTTGGCATCAACATTATGAATATATGTGTATCACTACGATCGAGATCCAACAAACTATTTTCATTGGGTGTATGACCATTGAAGGTTTTATTCATGTAAACAGAACAACAATTATTCTCGACTTTAAATGAATAACTGTATTGCAATAAACATGATCAAATCATATTCATGCTCAACGCAAACGCCAAATAACATTTATTTAGGTTTAACACTAATCCCGAAAGTATAGGGAGTGTGTGATGATGATCATATCAATCTTGGAACTATTTCTAACACTCATCGTCACTTCCCCTCAACTAGTCTCTGTTTATTATGTAACTCCTGTTTCGAGTTACTAATCTTAGCAACCAAACAAGTATCAAATACTCAGGGGCTACTATAAACACTAGTAAGGCACACATCAAGAACCTATATATCAAATATACCCTTGTTTACTTTGCCATCCTTCTTATCCACCAAATATTCAGGTCATTTCCGCTTCCAGTGACCATTTTCTTTGCAGTGTAAGCACTCAGTTTCAGGCTTTGGTCCAGCTTTGAGCTTCTTCGCGGGATTGACAACTTGCTTGTCATTCTACTTGAAGTTCTCTTTCCTTCCCTTTGCCCTTTTCTTGAAACTAGTGGTCTTGTCAATCATCAACACTTGATGCTCTTTTCTTTATTTCTACCTTCGTTGATTTCAACATCGCAAAGAGCTCGGGAATCATTTTCGTCATCCTTTGCATACTATAGTTCATCACGAAGTTCTATTAACTTGGTGATGGTGACTAGAGAACTCTGTCAATCACTATCTTATCTGGAAGATTAACTCCCACTTGATTCAAGCGATTGTAGTACCCAGACAATCTGAGCACATGCTCACTAGTTGAGCGATTCTCCTCCATCTTTTAGCTATAGAACTTGTTGGAGACTTCATATCTCTCAACTCGGGTATTTGCTTGAAATATTAACTTCAATTCCTGGAACATCTCATATGGTCCATGATGTTCAAAACGTCTTTGAAGTCCCGATTCAAAGCCGTTAAGCATGGTGCACTAAACTATCAACTAGTCATCATATTGAGCTAGCCAAACATTCATAACGTCTGCATCTGCTCCTGCAATAGGTCTGTCACCTAGCGGTGCATTAAGGACATAATTCTTCTGTGCAGCAATGAGGATAAACCTCAGATCATGGATCCAATCCGCATCATTGCTACTAACATCTTTCAACACAATTTTTCTCTAGGAACATATCAAAATAAACATATGAAAGCAACAACGCGAGCTATTGATCTACAACATAATTTGCTAAATACTACCAGGACTAAGTTAATGATAAATTTAAGTTCAATTAATCATATTACTTAAGAACTCCCAGTTAGATAGACATCTCTCTAATCATCTAAGTGATCACGTGATCCAAATCAACTAAACCATAACCGATCATCACGTGAAATGGAGTAGTTTTCAATGGTGAACATCACTATGTTGATCATATCTACTATATGATTCATGCTCGACCTTTCGGTCTCAGTGTTCCGAGGCCATATCGCATATGCTAGGCTCGTCAAGTTTAACTCGAGTATTCTGCGTGTGCAAAACGGCTTGCACCCGTTGTAGATGGACGTAGAGCTTATCACACCCGATCATCACGTGGTGTCTGGGCACGACGAACTTTGGCAACGGTGCATACTCAGGGAGAACACTTTTATCTTGAAATTTTAGTGAGAGATCATCTTATAATGCTACCGTCAATCAAAGCAAGATAAGATGCATAAAAGATAAACATCACATGCAATCAATATAAGTGATATGATATGGCCATCATCATCTTGTGCTTGTGATCTCCATCTCCGAAGCACCGTCATGATCACCATCGTCACCTGCGCGACACCTTGATCTCCATCGTAGCATCGTTGTCGTCTCGCCAACTATTGCTTCTACGACTATCGCTACCGCTTAGTGATAAAGTAAAGCAACTACAGGGCGATTTCGTTGCGTACAATAAAGTGACAACCATATGGCTCCTACCAGTTGCCAATAACTTGGTTACAAAACATGATCATCTCATACAATAAAATATAGCATCATGCCTTGACCATATCACATCACAACATGCCCTGCAAAAACAAGTTAGACGTCCTCTACTTTGTTGTTGCAAGTTTTACGTGGCTGCTACGGGCTTAGCAAGAACCGTTCTTACCTACGCATCAAAACCACAACGATAGTTTGTCAAGTTAGTGCTGTTTTAACCTTCTCAAGGACCGGGCGTAGCCACACTTGGTTCAACTAAAGTTGGAGAAACTGACACCCGCCAACCACCTGTGTGCAAAGCACGTCGGTAGAACCAGTCCCGCGTAAGCATACACGTAATGTCGGTCCGGGCCGCTTCATCCAACAATACCGCCGAACCAAAGTATGACATGCTGGTAAGCAGTATGACTTGTATCGCCCACAACTCACTTGTGTTCTACTCGTGCATATAATATCAGCGCATAAAACCTGGCTCGGATGCCTTTGTTGGGGAACGTAGTAATTTCAAAAAATTCCTACGCACACGCAAGATCATGGTGATGCATAGCAACGAGAGGGGAGTGTATCTTCATACCCTTGAAGATCGCTAAGCGAAGCGTTTATCAACGCGGTTGATGTAGTCGTACGTCTTCATGATCCGACCGATCCAAGTACCAAACGCACGGCACCTCCGAGTTCTGCACACGTTCAGCTCGATGACGTCCTCGCCTTCTCGATCCAACAAAATGAGCGAAGTAGTAGATGAGTTCCGGCAGCACAACGGCGTGGTGACGGTGTTGGTGAAGAATAATCTCCGCAGGGCTTCGTCTGAGGGCTACGGAAACTATGACAGAGGATAAACTAGAGGGGACGGGCTTGCTGGCACACGACTTGGTGTTTCTTGATGTCTCTTTGGTGCTAGCCCTGCCCCTCTATTTATATGTTGAGCCCTGGGGTCAAAACTTGGAGTAAAAGCCTCCTCAAAGTCGGTTTTGCCCGAAAGGCAAGAGTCCTACGGACTCGGGGCTAGACGCCAGGTTCCCGGCGTCTACCCCTAGACGCCAGGTTCTGGCGTCTAGCCTCTAGTCTCATAAAACTTCCTTTTGCACTTTCCAAAAGCCTCATGGGCTTTCCCTTTAGCCCAAATAACGTGTTCTCGTACCCAAACATTTCGCAAACATCCGGAACCCCTTAGGTGAATTCGAACCCTTTAGGAGATCAAACACTATTATCCCATATATTAAAGTTTATCTCCGGACCATTCCAGAGTTCCTCGTCATGTCCATGATCTCATCCGGAACTCCGAACAACATTCGGTCACCAACATACATAACTCATATAATACTATATCATCAACGAAACATTAAGCATGCAGACCCTACGTGTTCGAGAACTATGTAGACATGACCGAGACACGTCTCCGGTCAATAACCGATAGCGGGACCTGGATGCCCATATTGGCTCCACATATTCTACGAAGATCTTTATCGGTCAAACCGCGTAACAACATATGTTGTTCCCTTTGTCATCGGTATGTTACTTGCCCGAGGTTCGATCGTCGGTATCTCAATACCTAGTTCAATCTCGTTACCGACAAGTCTCTTTACTCGTTCCATACATCATCCCGCAACTAACTCATTAGTTGCAATGCTTGCAAGGCTTTAAGTGATGTGCATTACCGAGTGGGCCCAGAGATACCTCTCCGACAATCGGAGTGACAAATCCTAATCTCGAAATACGCCAACCCAACAAGTACCTTCGGAGACACCTGTAGAGCACCTTTATAATCACCCGATTCGTTGTGACGTTTGGTAGCACACAAAGTGTTCCTCCGTTAAACGGAGTTGCATAATCTCATAGTCATAGGAACATGTATAAGTCATGAAGAAAGCAATAGCAACATACTAAACGATCGAGTGCTAAGCTAACGGAATGGGTCAAGTCAATCACATTATTCTTCTAATGATGTGATCCCGTTAATAAAATGACAACACATGTCTATGGCTAGGAAACATAACCATCTTTGATCAATGAGCTAGTCAAGTAGAGGCATACTAGTGACATTCTGTTTGTCTATGTATTCACACAAGTATTATGTTTCCGATTAATAAAATTCTAGCATGAATAATAAACATTTATCATGATATAAGAAAATAAATAATAACTTTATTATTGCCTCTAGGGCATATTTCCTTCAGAGGTCCCCACATAGAGCAAGAGGTTGTTCATGACGTGTCATGTTCTCGCCCCCCCCCTTTGATCCAGCGGGATTGATCACATGCGCTATTATATATATGTAATCTCACATCATCATCTATATCATGAGACAAACAAAAAAATGATCCCCTCCTAAGTCAAATTAGTTAACCTCTCTCGCGCTGTCGGTGAAAGTGATGGACCAAGCGGGCCGACAGATGGAAGTATCGCCGATAACCGCGTGAGTGAGTGCCATATATAGGACAACAAACATCGCGATTGCACGTGTGCCAGAACATATATATGAAGAGGTGTGTTGTGATGTTTCGAATACCTAATTAATGCACAACTTTGATGTGGCATTTGCCTCAAAAACCGCAAAGTCCCCACACAGAGTGAGGTTCATGTGACACCTAGTGTATATATTAATCCTCCTTGTTCGTCAAACGTACCTCTCTCTCGCTGGGTCAAAGTGATGGATGACGAACTCGCGGGCCCAGCACAGAAGTGAAGTGTACGTCGCACGCGAGTGATCATCCTATATAGGACTACGTACCACTGTCTGCATGTGGCCAAAAGAGGTGTTGTGTGATGTTTGAATATGCAATGCACACCTTTGATGTGGCACCACATATATAGGAAACCAAAAAGTCCCCACAAAGAGCGCGAGGTTCAAGATGCGTGGTATGTGCTATATGTACGCCCCCATTCGACGCGTGGTATATATGTACTTCTACTGTATAGCACAAACCAATAAAGAATCATTCCTTGATGGTCAAATTAACGTCTCTCTCGTTGGGTCAAAGTGATGGAGGACAACCTCGCATGCCCAGGGATGGAAGCGCCACACGTGAGTGAGTTCCTATAGGGCAACCACCGCCTGCATGGTATTGCGTGATGTTTGAATACCAATATAATGTACAACTTTGATGTGGCACCTGCCTCGGGAACCGGAAAGCCCCACATGAAGCGAAGTTATCACACACACACACACACACACACACACACACACACACACATATATATATAGTATTCATGTTGCCCCCTCTTTGACATGTACATACTCCTACCGTGCATATACGTAACACAAACCAAAAAAAAGAACCATCCTTGTTGGTCAAGTTAATCTCTCTCTCTCTCGTTGTACATTCAACTGGTCGACGATGACCTCGTGGGCCCACTGAGAGAGGCACATGCGAGTGATGTCATAGGACAAAACCACCGCATGCATGCGCCCGTGTGTTATGTGATGTTTGAAACGGAGTACAAACGGAATAAAACTTTCCCGATGATTTTTCTTGGACTAGAAGACACACGTGGGACTTGGAAAGGAAGGCAGAAGGGTCCCAAGGGCTCCACAAGCCATCAGGGCACACCCTAGGGGGCGTCCCCTGGCTTGTGGGCCCCACGGGACTCCTCCAACCCTAATCTTTGGCCAAGAAATTCAGAAATATTCCCAAACGACCAGAAGCGTCCACCAAAATAATTTTCCGCCGCCATAACCTTCTGTGCCTGTGAGATCCCATCTAGAGACCTTTTGCGGCACCCTGCCGAAGGGGGATTCGATCACGGAGGGCTTCTACATCAACTCTATTGCCCTTCCGATGAAGTGTGAGTAGTTTACCACAGACCTAAGGGTCCATAGCTAGTAGCTAGATGGCTTCTTCTCTCTCTTTGATCCTCAATACCATGTTCTCCTCGATGTTCTTGGAGATATATCCGATGTAATCTTCTTTTGAGGTGCGTTTGTCGAGATCCGATGAATTGTGGATTTTTGATCAGTTTATCTATGAATATTATTTGAATCTTCTCTGAATTCTTATATGCATGATTTGATATCTTTGAATTATCGGTTTGGTTTGGCCAACTAGATTGGTTTTTCTTGAAATAGGAGAGGTGCTTGGTTTTGGGTTCAATCTTGCGGTGTCCTCACCCAGTGACAAAGTAGGGGTAGCGAGGCACGTATTGGTATTGTTTCCATCAAGGGTAAAAAGATGGGGTTTTCATCATCTTGCTTGAGTTTATCTCTCTACATCATGTCATCTTACTTAAGGCGCTGTTACTCCATTCTTATGAACTTAATACTCTAGATGCATGCTGGATAGCGGTGGATGTGTGGAGTAATAGTAGTAGATGCAGAATCGTTTTGGATTACTTGACACAGACGTGATGGTTATATTCATAATCATTGCCTTGGATCCCGTCATAACTTTGCGCTTTTCTATCAATTGCTCGACAGTAATTTGTCCACCCACTGTATTATTTGCCTTCAAGAGAGAAGCCTCTAGTGAAACCTATGGCCCCCGGGTCTATTTTCCATCATTTATTTTCAGATCTATAAACCCAAAAACCCAAAAATATCTCGCTGCAATTTATTTACTTTTGTTTTGTTTTACATTTTAGTGATCTTTTATATCTATCTCTATCAGATCTCACCTTTGTAAGTGATCGTGAAGGGCTTGACAATCCCTTTATCGCGTTGGGTGCAATTATTTGATTGTTTGTGTAGGAGATTGGAGAGTTGCTTGTATCTCCTACTGGATTGATAATTTGGTTCTCAACTGAGGGAAATACTTATCTCTACTTTGCTGCATCACCCTTTCCTCTTCAAAGGAAAAACCAACACAAGCTCAAGAAGTAGCAGTGACATTAGAGTTGGTTGATGTGTATCATATGGTGTTATTTTAGTACGAACTCTTGGGTTGTTTGTGACACTTATATGAATAGCTCGATAGATCGATCGGAAAGGATAACTTTGTGGTGGTTTCGTACCCTACAAACAATTTAGTCTTATGTTCTCCGGTAGATAAGAACTTTGGAGTGATTCTTTATCGCACGTTCATGGATTGCCATATGATCAAGTTATGTAGCATTGTTGAGAGATTGCACTAGTGAAAGTATAAACCCTAGGCCTTGTTTTCAAGCATTGCAATACCGTTTGTGCTCACTTTTGTTACTTGCTACCTTGCTGGCTTTTATTCTTCCTATTACAAAATCAATATCTACTATCATTACTACACTTGTATCACCATCTCTTCGCCGAACTAGTGCACCTATACAATTTACCATTGCATTTGGTGTGTTGGGGACACAATAGACTCTTTGTTATTTGGTTCCAAGGTTGTTTGAGAGAGACCATCTTCATCCTACGCCTCCCACATATTGATAAACCTTAGGTCATCCACTTGAGGGAAAATTGCTACTGTCCTACAAAACTCTGCGCTTGGAGGCTCAACACGAGTCTACAAGAATAAAGTTGTGTAGTAGACATCAAGCTCTTTTCTGGCGTCGTTGCCGGGGAGGTGAGTGCTTGAAGGTACATCTTTAGATCTTGCAATTAAATCTTTTAGTTTCTTGTTCTATCACTGGTTTGGTTTATAAAAGAAAACTTAAAAATGGAATTGAGGTTGCCTCATATTATTCATCTTTATCATGTCTTTCTTGAAAATGATGGAAAGGGAAATTGTGCTCAATTGTTAGAAGAAGAATTCTATAAGATGTTTGGCACAAAATCCTTGAATGATGAGCATGATTGCAATGTTGTTAGTATGAATTCTATGAATAACCAAAATGCTAATGATGATTGCACTAGTCATGACAAAAATGTTTCTTATAAGCATGTCAATTTTTGTGGAGTGGAAAGACTTTGTGAAGACATGCCTTATAGGGATGATAGATTTTGTAAGAAACATAAACATGATAGAACCAATTTTTTCTCATAGTGATAGATAAATTTGCTAAAAATTATGTTCTCCTTTCCACGGAAGAGGGGGCGCCACCCCATTGGGCCCTTGTGGCCCAATTCCACTTCCACCGCTTGGCCTTTTATGGCCTGTTGATATTAAATTAAATATAAAAGCCACCTAACAGTTACTATAGCCTTTTATTATTAATTTAACATCACCGGAAAAAATTTCCACCTATATATTATTTATAGGAAGTACCTGGTATTGCCCAATAAACTCCGAAACCCTTCCGTTGACTCCGGAACACTTTTGAATCCTCTCGAAACTATTTTGAATATTAGTGAAACCATTTCACAAATATATTCTCATTATTCTTGTCCTACTAACACTCAGTAGACCGTGATTACCTTAAGTTTTTGACCCTGTAGGTTCGGTAAAACATAGACATGAACGAAACCCCTTTCGTTCAATGACCGATAGCGGAACCGTGGACGTCCATATTGATCCCTATGAGTACACAAATGACATTCGAGTGAACCTTTGGTTGTCAAGTGTTGTTCCCTTTTGTTGGGAAGCGTTGCATGGAAAACAAAACAAAATCTACGCACACACAAGATCTATCCATGGAGATGCATAGCAATGAGAGGGGAGAGTGTGTCTACGTATCCTCGTAAACCATAAGCGGAAGCGTTTAGTAACACGGTTGATGTAGTCGAACTTCTTCGTGATCCAACCAATCGAGTACCAAACGTATGACACCTCCGTGTTCAGCAAACGTTTAGCTCGGTGACGTTGTCGGATTCAGGGCTTTGTGGACC
This sequence comes from Aegilops speltoides, assembly GCA_021437245.1. Lineage (NCBI taxonomy): Eukaryota > Viridiplantae > Streptophyta > Magnoliopsida > Poales > Poaceae > Aegilops > Aegilops speltoides. The sequence continues at coordinate 359,027,243 of CM038147.1, read as the reverse complement.
CAACAGAGGTTCGAACTCTGGGGCGTGTGCGAAGAACTCAACCTCCCCAACCAACCAGTCACCACTCCCACGTCCTAGCTCGATGAACAAGAAGGAAAAGGGACACACCAGTTTACCCAGGTTCGGGCCACCTTGTGGTGTAAGACCCTACTCCTGCTTTGGGGTGGATTAGCCTCGCGAGGGGCTGAGGATGAACTAGTACAGAGGAAGAACAACCTCAAGAGGTCTGTTCTTGTGTGGGTGTGAGCTAGTGAGGATTCGGATCCCTCTCTACGATGGTGGCTAAGCTATATTTATAGTGGCCTTGGTCCTCTTCCTCCGAACGAAGGCAGGAAGAGATCCCACAGTGGCCAGTTTTGAAGGGGGGAAAGAAGTACATCCTATCCTGACGAAAGGTGTTCTTCACCTGCAAAGCTTCTGGTTGTGACACTGCAGTAGGCTCGGCGATGACATCCACCCTGCTGTCCTGGCGGTCTTGGTCTTGTTGCACGAGAATGGAAACCTTTGGATGATTCCTCGGCACCCCGCGCCTGTGCTTGCCTTCCTAGCACCAAAGAGGAAACATGCTGCTCTGCGCCCGCTGGAGCCCGCCTCGCCTTGGTCGTCATGGCTTGCGTCACCTCAACCTCATGAGGTGGGAACTTGCACAGGAATCTTCGCTCCTCTAGAGCCAGCCTGGGGAGGCCGCTCCCTCCGGAGGTCTTCGCGTTGTCTGCCTCGTGAGGCTTGGCCCCTTGCGAGGGTCTTATCTTGCTGGTGCTTAAGATGGATCGTACTAGGCCGTCGGTGGAGCCACGCCGTGGGCTGCAGGTAGGCAAGTCTGGGTATCCTAGTTCCTAGAACGCGGACATTAGCCCCCGGGCCCAAGGCATGCTCGGACTTGGCTTCGAGGCGAAGCCAAAGGGCAAGAGCGAAGCGCCACGGGCCCCAATAGCCCGCAGACCGGGTCGACGTGTGGCGCTTGATGGGATGTGGGTGTCTCCATTTCCCCATGCTGCCTCGGCAACTGCCCAAATTGACGACTGCATGTTGCATGCAGAAAAACCATCATTATTCGGAATCATGGGAGGCCTGTGGTTGGCATCCCTCTGACTATAAATGGGAGAGGGGCGGAGCCCCCAGCTTGTCTTCGTCTTCTCGCTACCTACTCCTGCTCCTCCTTCTTCCTCTTTGCTCCATCGTCTTGCCAAAGCGTCCATGGCTCAAGTGAGAAGGTTCTCCGTTGCGAAGAAGGGAAAAACCCCTCAGGTGGAACCTGAGCTGCTTCTGCCGAAGAAGAGGCCCGATTGCTCCCGTGGCGTCGTCGTGGAGCCCATGGCGACGTGACCTTGGCATGAATGGGCACCTCCGGGCTTCCCGGTCCCCTTGTATGCTTGTGCGTACAGCCCCTTTCGTGGAAGTGGCGGCGGACGCCACGAGGAGCGGGGCCGCAGAGGAGGACAAGCGGTGGTCGTACGGCCACCCCACTCGCGGACCCACGCTGAAGGCTCGGCCCGCGAGTTTGTGGTGTGGGCGGCAATGCTTCCACACACATAGATCCGGCTCCCGCGGTCCGTCGCGAGTGAGATACTACCGAGGGGACACGTCGAGTTGTGGCTGCAACACGCCAGATGCTGCAGCCAAGCTTCTGAAGTGAAAATTGAGGTCGTCGACTCCGGCAATGTCTTCATGACCTGGGGGTGGGGCGCGATCACCCGCGCCTGCCGCCCAGAAGGAGGCCATGCCATCCACTTCGAATATGACGGAGCTTCGACGCTCTCCTTCAAGGTCTTCGGCGAGGAAGACCGGCGCCTGGAGTGCTGCCCCCGGGGAGGCGGCCAAGGCAGCGATGCCACGGGTGGTGAACTTGCCCTTGGCCTTGTCCGCGACTCCTCCGCCAGCAGCAGCGCCTCGTCGGACTCGAGCGACGATGATAGCTACGAGCCACCGAGCCGCCGTTCCCAGACCGCAATAGCAGCGTCATCTCGATGTCGTTGGTGATGTCGCCAAGACCATGGCTCTTTAGTGGGTTATTTCTTTTGCTTCGTCTCTTCACAAAACCATGACGAGCCCCATGGGGGCATGTAAAAACTGTGATGCTTTTGTCTTAATGTTATTATCTCTAGTCGATGTCGCGTTTATGCTTCTTGCTGTGGCATGGTTCCCCCTTTCATTCTCGCAGTAGCTTAGTGCTCTACGCCGACAGGTCCCAGTCCCTAGGCAAGCTTCAGCCGTCGCTGGTATGCCAGGTCGCGATGCCGTGGTCAAGGCCAGGAGGTGAGCGGCCCGAGGTCCAGTAAGAGCCCCTGAGGCGCGATGCTCAAGGGGTCCCCTTTGGCGCGCAAGAGGCTCCAAAAAGACTGAAAGGGGATGTCCTTGCCCAAGTGAGATCGCTAGGAACAGAGAGCTGATTGTAAGGTTCATGCCATCGAGCGAGTGCATGGTAACTTATCTTGATGAGCCCATGATGGTTCTTTAGCCGCGAGGACGTGCTTCCAACGTGACGTTTAGGTTGTGCCCTTCTCCCGACAATGCCCCTGGGCAGGGCTCGCGCCGTCCGCATCCTTCTAGCTCGTCCGGGTGCTCTACGTCCTCCGGCCCCGGCCCGCGGGTGAGGCTCAACCGCCGCTGGTATGCCAGGTCGTGATGCCATGGTCAAGGCCAGGGGGTGAGGGCCCGAGAGCCAGTAGGAGCCCCTGAGGTGCGGTGCTCAGGGGACCCCCCTTTAACTTGCAAGCGGTTTGCGCAAGAAAATAGCGGCTGGCTCTAAGGGGGTGCCCAGGAGATGATGCGTCTCAGGGGACGGCAAAGCTGCCGATAGTCCACGCTCGGGCGGTTCCTGCGAGTTAGTCTAAAAAGGAAAACACAGGGTGCAGTCGCGCTTGCTATCCTGCCGATGATCTTTACGCAAGAAGACGAAGGCACTAAGGACTCGATGAGGTGACGTGTTGCCGGAGTGAAAACACGGCACCCCGTCGTACTCACAGGAGCCATAGTAGGGGTGAGCCTGATCTTGACGCCCGCGCGCCGCCGCCTCTGGCAGAACGCAGTCTTGACATGGCGGTGCAGGAAGCGCACGCCTCTCTCCTTGGGGCCGCTGCACCACCTGGTAGCTTTCTTCATTGCGCACCAGTGCCCTGCACGGCGGGTCGCGCTGGGGTGCCTCACGCCTGGGCTCGGGGACGACGTTATGCCGAGGAGGAGGAGGAGGAGGAGCACTGTGGGCCACGTCGCCCACCTGAGACGGTGGGGGAGGCAGCGAGCGAGATGGCGTAGGAGCCTCTCCAGCGGCGCCATAAGCAGCGCAGCCTGAGCGTTCGCCGGTCCACACCGAGCGTGGGAAGACGACGTCGTGACCGGAGTGGGTGATGGAGTTGCAGTGCGGCCGTTGCGCCGCATGGATGGTGGCAGCGACAAGTCCTGCTATTCATGGGCAGCAGGGTCGGTGGCAGCATTGGCCACCGGGGAGGCAGAGCGGCGAGGGGCGCGGTTGCCCACATGCGCTGTCTGGGTGACACGAGCGGCCCGGTGCTCGGCACAGACACAACGAGCGTCGGCCATTGGAACGGTGGAACGGCGGTGGAACGAACGCCGGAAAATAAACTTCGACACGCCCCTACCCGGCGTGCCAAATGTCGGACTCAGGGCCCCGCAAAACCAAGATAGGTTTGAACTATGGGGCGTGTGCAAAGAACTCAACCTCCCCAGTCAACCAGTCACCACTCCCATGGCCTAGCTCAATGAACAAGAAGGAAAAGGGACACAACAGTTTACCCAGGTTCGGGCCACCTTGCGGTGTAAGACCCTACTTCTGCTTTGGGGTGGATTAGCCTCGCGAGGGGATGAGGATGAACTAGTACAGAGTAAGAACAACCTCAGGAGGTATGTTCTTGTGTGGGTGTGAGCTAGTGATGATTCAGATCCCTCTCTACGGTGGTGGCTAAGCTATATTTATAGTGGCCTTGGTCCTCTTCCTCCGAACGAAGGCAGGAAGGGATCCCACAGTGGCCAATCTTTAAGGGGGACAAGAAGTACATCCTATCCTGACGAAGGTGTGGTCTTCGCCTGCAAAGCTTCTGGTTGTGATGCCGCGGTGGGCTCAGCGATGACATCCGCCCTGCTGTCCGAGCGGTCTTGGTCTTGTTGCACGGGAATGGAAACCTCCGGGTGATTCCTCGGTACCCCACGCCTGCGCTTGCCTCCCTAGCACCAAAGAGGAAACCAGCTGCTCTGCGCCCGCTGGCGCCCGCCTGGACTTGGTCGTCATGGCTTGCATCACCTCAACCTCATGAGGTGGGAACTTGCATAGGAATCTCCGCTCCTCGGGGGCCAGCCTGGGGAGGCCACTCCCTCCGGAGGTCTTGGCATCGTATGCCTCGCGAGGCTTGGCCCCTCGCAAGGGTCTTCTCTTGTTGGTGCTGAAGATGGGTCATACCAAGCCGTCGGCGGAGCCACGCCGTGGGCCGCAGGCAGGCAAGTCTGGGTACCCTGGTTCCCAGAACACCAACAGACGTCCTCGCCTTCTTGATCCAGCAAGATGGCAAAGTAGTGGATGAGTTCCGGCAGCATGATGGCATGGTGACGGTGATGGTGAAGCTATCTTCGCAGGGCTTCACCTAAGAACTACGAAAATATGACCGAGGGTGTAAATGGTGGAGGGGGATGTCGCACACGGCTAAGCAATTGTCGTGGTTTTGTGTGGAGCCCCCTCCCACATATATATAGGTGGGGGAGAGGGGAGATGCCAAGGGGCGCCCCAAGTAGGGCTGAATCCTACTTGGGGTCTTTCCCAAGTGCCCCCCTTACCATATTTGCCGGAGGGGGAAGGAAAGGGGGGAGAGGAAAGGAAGGGGAGGCTGACTCCCCCCCTTTCCTTCTCTCCCAAAGGGATGCGGCCTAGGAAGGGCACGCCAGCCCCTTGTGGGCTGGTGTGTTCCCCCCCTTTGGCCCATTAACCTCCTGGGGGGTCCGGAACCCCTTCCGGTGACCCGATTTTTTCCTGGTACATCCCGAAACTCTTCCGGTGTCCAAATATCATTGTCCTATATATCAATATTTACCTTTGTACCATACCGGAGCTTCTCGTAATGTCCATTGCTCATCCGGGACTCCGAAAAACAATCGTTCACCAAATCATATAACTCATATAACACTATATCATCAACGAATGTTAAGCATGCGGACCCTACGGGTTCGAGAACTATGTAGACATGACCGAGACACCTCTCCGGTCAATAACCAAGAGCGGAACCTGGATGCCCATATTGGCTCCTACATATTCTACGAAGATCTTTATCGGTCGAACCTTATGACAACATACATAATTTCCTTTGTCCATTGGTATGTTACTTACCCGAGATTCGATCGTCAGTATCTTCATACCTAGTTCAATCTCGTTACCGGCAAGTCTCTTTACTCGTTTCGTAATACATCATCTTGCAACTAAATCCTTAGTCACTATGCTTGCAAGGCTTCTTATGATGTGTATTATCGAGAGGGCCTAGAGATACCTCTTCGATACACGGAGTGACAAATCCCAATCTCGATTCACGCCAACTCAGCAGACACCTTCGGAGATACCTGTAGAACATCTTTATGATCACCCGGTTACGTTGTGAAGTTTGATAGCACACAAGGTATTCCTGCGGTATCTGAGAGTTGCATGATCTCATGGTCTAAGGAACATGTATTTGGCATTAAGAAAGCAGTAGCAATAAACTGAACGATCATATGCTATGCTAACAGTTGGGTTGTCCATCACATCATTCTCCTAATGATGTGATCCCGTTATCAAATGACAACTCATGTCTATGGTTAGGAAACCTTAACTATCTTTAATCAACGAGCTAGTCTAGTGGAGGCTCACTAGTGACACGGTATTTGTTTATGTATCCACACATGTATTTAAGTTTCCAGTCAATACAATTCTAACATGAATAATAAACCTTTATCATGATTAAGGAAATATAATGATAACCATTTTATTATTGCTTCTAGGGCATATTTCCGTCACCTTTGCTTCGCGATACTTTACAAAACCCGAGGTGAGATATATTGACATCTTCTTGAGTCATACACATGTTCACTATCCCGATCTCCTCGTTACCGGTTTGTTCTTATTTCCCGTTGACGTGTTCTGGCATCCCCAAGACATAGTCACCTATTTTTGGCTACACAATGATGGATGATGTCATACCGAGAGGGCCCTAAGAATATCTCTCTATCGTCGGAGGAGCAAATTCCATTCTCGAGCTATCTAGTCCCTTGTCAAACTTTTCAATGAACCTGTAAGTTGTCATTATGATCACTATGTTACAGATGAAATTTGGGCAACCCCAAAGTTCATCGTTTGGTAAGAAGTGACCACGATACTCTCATGGTCTAAGGAACTGAATCACATGTTAACACTCTGTGTTATAACAATTGACTTCTGACGATATTATTTCAAAGTATAACTAACAAGTTTGGGTCAATTCAATATGACCATTCTTTTAACGTCATATTTTCAATGTTGTTTTGAGACTATCATTACACTTAACGATATCTCAAGATCCAGAAAACGTGACCGCTAACAACACTTAAGCTAGTCTTAGTGGCGAGACTAGGAATCCTATTCTACCGTTTAGCATTCCACACGTGCATATGAGTTTTCCATTGAATCATATATTCCAGGATCATAGCAGTTATAGCATAGAATATAAACTCTTAACTACGAACATAGAAATACAATAATACAATATTATTGCCTCCAGGGCATATTTGTTGGGGAACGTAGTAATTTCAAGCAATTTCCTACGCACACGCAAGATCATGGTGATGCATAGCAACGAGAGGGGAGAGTGTTGTCTACGTACCCTCGTGGGCCAGGCGAGCGATCACAACATAGAGGAAGTAGTCGTGACGATCTCCTCACGATCCAACCGATCCTAAGCGCCATTACTCGGCGCCCGAGTTCTTGACACACGACAGCTCGATGGCGCTCCTCGGGCTCCAATCCGATGAGAGCGGGGAGGAAGAGTTTCGTCAACCTGACGGCGTGGTGGCGATCTTGATGTTCTACTCGCGAGAGGCCGCCTAAGCTTTGCGACGATATGACCAAGGTGGAATATGGTGGAGGGGGCACCGCACACGGCTAAGAGCGATCTCAAGGATCAACTTGTGTGTCTATGGGGTGCCCTTGCCCCGTATATAAAGGATGGAGGAGGAGGAGGCCGGCCAAGGGTTTGGCGCCGAGTGTGGAGTCCTACTAGGATTCCAAGTCCTAGTAGGAGTCCATCAAGAGGGAGGAAGGAGAAGGAATAGGAGGAGAAGGAAGGTGGCGGCCCCTTTCCCTAGTCAATTCGGACTAGAGGAGAGGGGGCGCAGCAGCCTTTTCCTCTTCCCACTAAAGCCCATCAAGGCCCATTACTTCTCCGTAACTCCCGGTACTCGAAAAATACCGAATCACTCGGAACCTTTCCGAACTCGAATATAGTCGTCAATATATCGATCTTTCGTCTCGACCATTTGAGACTCCTCGTCATGTCCCGATCTCATCCGGGACTCCGAACTCCTTCGGTACATCAAAATACACAAACTCATAATATAACGTCCTTGAAACCTTAAGCGTCACGGACCCTACGGTTCGAGAACAATGTAGACATGACCGAGACCGTCTCGGTCAATAACCAATAAGCGGGACACTGGATGCCCATATTGGCTCCTACATATTCTCGAAGATCTTTATCGGTCGAGACCGCATAACAACATCGTTGTTCCTTTGTCATCGGTATGTTACTTGCGAGATTCGATCTTGATTATCAATACCTAGTTCAATCTCGTTACCGGCAAGTCTCTTTACTAGATTACGTAATACATCATCTCACAGCTAACTCATTAGTTGTAATGCTTGCAAGGCTTAAGTGATGTGTATTACGAGAGAACCGAAGATACCTCTCCAGAGCTATCGGAGTGACAAAACCTAATCTCGAAATCGCTAACCCAACATCGCCTTTGGAGACACTGTAGTACTCCTTTATAATCACCCGATTCGTTGTGGCGTTTGGTAGCACCAAAGTGTTCCTCCGGTAAACGGGAGTTGCATAATCTCATAGTTATAGGAACATGTATAAGTCATGAAGGAAGTGAAGGAAATATGCCCTAGAGGCAATAATAAAGTTATTATTTATTTCCTTATTTCATGATAAATGTTTATCATTCATGCTATAATTGTATTAAACCGGAAACATGATACATGTGTGAATGCATAGACAAAACAATATGTCACTAGTATGCCTCTACTAGACTAGCTTGTTAATCAAAGATGGTTATGTTTCCTGACCATGAACAAAGAGTTGTTATTTGATTAACAAGATCACATCATTAGTAGAATGATCTGATTGACATGACCCATCCCATTAGCTTAGCACACGATCGTTTAGTATGTTGCTACTGCTTTTATCCATGACTTATACATGTTCCTGTAACTATGAGATTATGCAACTCCGTTTACGGAGGAACACTTTGGTGCTACCAAACGTCACAACGAATCGGGTGATTATAAAGGAGTACTACAGGTGTCTCCAAAGGCGATGTTGGGTTGGCGATTTCGAGATTAGGTTTTGTCACTCCGATTGCTCGGAGAGGTATCTCGGCCCTCTCGGTAATACACATCATCAAGCCTTGCAAGCATTACAACTAATGAGTTAGCTGTGAGATGATGTATTACGAACGAGTAAAGAGACTTGCTTGAACGAGATTGAACTAGGTATTGATACCGACGATCGAATCTCTGCAAGTAACATACCGATGACAAAGGAACAACGATGTTGTTATGCGGTCCGACCGATAAAGATCTTCAGAGAATATGTAGGAACCAATATGGGCATCCGTGTCCCGCTTATTGGTTATTGACCGAGACGTGTCTCGGTCATGTCTACATTGTTCTCGAACCGTAGGGTCCGCACGCTAAGGTTTCGGCGATGCTTATTATGAGTTTATGTATTTTGATGTACCAAGAAGTTCGAGTCCCGGATGTGATCACGGACATGACGAGGAGTCTCAAATGGTCGAGACATAAAGATTGATATATTGGAAGCCTATATTTGGAGTTCGAATGGTTCCGTGAAAACGGAATTTATCGAGTACCGGAGGTTACCGAACCCCGGGAACTAAATGGGCCTTAGTGGGCCTCGAGGGAGAAGAGGAGGGGCCGGCCGGGGTGGCGCGCGCCTCTCCCCCAGTCCGAATAGGACAAGGAGGGCGGCCCCTTTCCTTCTTCCCCTCCCCAATCCTACTCCAACTAGAAGGGGGAGTCCTACTCCGGTGGGAGTAGGACTCCTCCCAGCGCCCCCTCTAGGCCGGCCGCACCTCCCCCTCCCTCCTTTATATCTGAGGGGCAGGGGCACCCTAGAACACACAAGTTTGATCTACGGATCGTTCCTTAGCCGTGCAGCGGTGCCCCCTCCACCATATTCCACCTCGGTCATATCGTCATGAAGCTTAAGCGGCTTCTGCGCCGATAGAACATCAAGATCGCCACCACGCCGTCGTCTCGTGGAACTCTCCTCGACACTCGGCTGGATCGAGTACGAGGGACGTCATCGAGCTGTACGTGTGTCAAGAACTCGGGGCGCCGAGTAATGGCGCCGGATCGGTCGGATCGCGAGGAGAAGCGTCGACTACTTCCTCTACGTTGTGATCGCTTCGCCGGGTCTACGAGGGCGAGACAACACTCTCCCTCTCGTTGCTATGCATCACCATGATCTTGCGTGTGTGTAGGAAAATTTTGAAATTACTACGTTCCCCAACAGTGGCATCAGAGCCTAGGTTTTTATGGTTTGATGTTTTGCACGAGTAGAACACAAGTGAGTTGTGGGCGATACAAGTCATACTACCTACCGGCATGTCATACTTTGGTTCAGCGGTATTGTGAGATGAAGCGGCCTGACCGACATTACGCCAGACGCTTACGCGAGACTGGTTTCACCGCCACGAGCACTCGTTGCTTAAAGGTGATTGGTGGGTGTCTGTCTCTCTCACTTTAGTTGAACCAAGTGTGGCTCGCCGGTCCTTGAGAAGGTTAAACGGAGTCTATTTGACGAAGTATCGTTGTGGTTTTGATGCGAGGTGAGACTGGTTCTTGCTTAAGCCCGTAGCAGCCACGTAAAATTTGCAACAACAAAGTAGAGGACGTCTAACTTGTTTTTGCAGGGCATGTTGTGATGTGATATGGTCAAGGCGTGATGCTATATTTTATTGTATGAGATGATCATGTTTTGTAACGAAGTTATCGGCAATCGGCTGGAGCCATATGGTTGTCGCTTTATTGTATGCAATGCAATCGCCCTGTAATGCTTTACTTTATCACTAAGCGGTAGCAATAGTCGTAGAAGCATTAGATTGGCGAGACGACAACGATGCTACGATGGAGATCAAGGTGTCGCGCGGTGGCGATGGTGATCATGGTGGTGCTGCGGAGATGAAGATCACGAAGCACAAGATGATGATGACCATATCATATCACTTATATTGATTTGCATGTGATGTTTATCCTTTATGCATCTTATCTTGCTTTGATTGACGGTAGCATTATAAGATGATCTCTCACTAAATTATCAAGAAGTGTTCTCCCAGTATGCACCGTTGCCAAAGTTCGTCGTGCCCGGACACCACGTGATGATCGGGTGTGATAAGCTCTCGTCCATCTACAACGGGTGCAAGCCAGTTTTGCACACGCAGAATACTCGGGTTATACTTGACGAGCCTAGCATATGCAGATATGGCCTCGGAACACGGAGACCGAAAGGTCGAGCGTGAATCATATAGTAGATATGATCAACATAAGATGTTCACCATTGAAAACTACTCCATTTCACGTGATGATCGGTTATGGTTTAGTTGATTTGGATCGCGTGATCACTTAGATGACTAGATGGATGTCTGTCTAAGTGGGAATTCTTAAGTAATATGATTAATTGAACTTAAATTTATCATGAACTTAGTACCTGATAGTATCTTGCTTGTTTATGTTTGATTGTAGATAGATGGCTCGTCTTTGTTCCGTTGAATTTTAATCGTTCCTTGAGAAAGCAAAGTTGAAAGATGATGGTAGCAATTACGGATCGGGTCCGTAATTTGAGGATTATCCTCATTGCTGCCTGAAGAGTTACGTCTGGATGCACCGCTTGGGTGCGAACTGCTTCTTGATGCAACCGACGATGTTAAGAACGTCTGGCGAGCAAAGCGATGACTACTCTATAGTTCGATGTGCCATGCTTTACGGCTTAGAACCGGGACTTCAACGACGTTTTGAGCGTCATGGAGCATATGAGATGTTCCAGAGTTGAAGTTAATATTCCAACAGAATGCCCGGATTGAGAGATATGAAGTCTCCAATAAGTTCTATAGCTGCAAGATGGAGGAGAATAGTTACAAGTGAGCACATACTCAAAATGTCTGGGTATTACAATCACTTGACACAATTGGGAGTCAATCTTCCGGATGATTGTGTCATTGATGTAATTCTTCAATCACGCCACCAAGCTACAAAGGCTTCGTGATGAACTATAATATGCAAGGGTTAGTAAAGACTATACCGAGCTCTTCGCAATGCTAAAGGCTGCGGAGGTAGAAATCAAGAAGGAGCATCAAGTGTTGATGGTCAATAAGACCACTAGTTTCAAGAAGAAAGGCAAAGGGAAGAAGAAGGGAACTTCAAGAAGAATAGCAAGCAAGTTGTTGCTCAGAGAAGAAACCCAAGTCCGGACCTAAGCACAAACCGAGTGCTTCTCCGCAAGCGATCGGTCCTTTGAAGCGGAACTGCCCCAAGTATTTGGCGGATAAGAAGGATGGCAAGGTGAACAAAGGTATATGTGATATACATGTTATTGATGTGTACCTTACTAGAGCTCGCAGAGCACTGGTATTTGATCTTGGTTCATTGCTAATATTTGCAACTCAAGCAGGACTACGGATTGCGAACACCGGCAAAGGGCGAGGTGACGATCGGCGTGGGAAATGGTTCCAAAGTCGATGTGATCGCGGTCGGCACGCTACCTCTACATCTACCTTGGGATTAGTTTTAGACCTAAATAATTGTTATTTGGTGCTGCGTTGAGCATGAACATTATATCTGGATCTTGTTTGATGCGAGACGGTTATTCATTTAAATCGAGAATAATGGTTGTTCTATTTATATGAGTAATATCTTTTATGGTCATGCACCCTTGAGGAGTGGTCTATTTTGATGAATCTCGATAGTAGTGATACACATATTCATAATGTTGAAGCCAAAAGATGCAGAGTTGATAATGATAGTGCAACTTATTTGTGGCCTCGCCGTTTAGGTCATATCGATTGTAAAGCGCATGAAGAAACTCCATCTTGATGGGCTTTTGGAGTCACTTGATTATGAATCACTTGGCACTTCGAACCGTGCCTTATGGGCAAGATGACTAGAACCCGTTCTCGGTACTATGGAGAGAGCAACAGATTTGTTGGAAATCATACATACTGAGATGTATGTGGTCCGATGAATGTTGAGGCTCGTGGCGGATATCGTTATTTTCTCACCTTCACAGATGACTTAAGCAGATATGGGTATATCTACTTAATGAAACATAAGTCTGAAACATTTGAAAAGTTCAAAGAATTTCAGAGTGAAGTTGAAAATCATCGTAACAAGAAAATTAAATTTCTACGATCTGATCGTGGAGGTGAATATTTGAGTTACGAGTTTGGTCTACATTTGAAACAATGCGGAATAGTTTTGCAACTCACGCCACCCGGAACACCACAACGTAATGGTGTGTCCGAACGTCGTAATCGCACTTTACTAGATATGGTGCGATCTATGATGTCTCTTACTGATTTACCGCTATCGTTTTGGGGTTATGCTCTAGAGACGGCCGCATTCACACTAAATAGAACACCGTCGAAATCCGTTGAGGCGACACCTTATGAACTGTGGTTTAGCAAGAAACCAAAGTTGTCGTTTCTTAAAGTTTGGGGATGCGATGCTTATGTGAAAAAGCTTCAACCCGATAAGCTCGAACCCAAATCGGAGAAATGTGTCTTCATAGGATACCCAAAGGAGACAGTTGGGTACACCTTCTATCACAGATCCGAAGGCAAGACATTCGTTGCTAAGAATGGATCCTTTCTAGAGAAGGAGTTTCTCTCGAAAGAAGTGAGTGGGAGGAAAGTAGAACTTGAGGAGGTAATAGTACCTTCTCCCTTACTTGAAAGTAGTTTGTCGCAGAAACGGTTTCGAGACATCTACACCAAGTAGTGAGGAAGTTGATGATGTTGATCATGAAACTTCGACAAGTTCTTCGCAGAACCTCGTAGATCAACCGAGTAAGATCCGCACGAGTGGTATGGTAATCCTGTTCGGAAATCATGCTACTAGATCATGATGAACCTACGAACTATGAAGAAGCGATGGTGAGCCCAGATTCATAAAATGGCTTGAGGCCATGAAATCGAGATGGGATCCATGTATGAAAACAAAGTATGGACTTTGGTTGACTTGCCCGAGGGTAGGCAAGCAATAGAAAACAAGTGGATCTTCAAGAAGAAGACCGACGCCGACGGTAATGTTATCGTCTACAAAGCTCGACTTGTCGCAAAGGGTTTTCGACAAGTTCAAGGGATTGACTACGATGAGACCTTCTCACCGTAGCGATGCTTAAGTCCGTCCGAATCATGTTAGCAATTGCCGCATTTTATGATTATGAAATTTGGCAAATGGATGTAAAGACCGCATTCTGAATGGATTTACGGAAGAAGAGTTGTATATGATGCAACCGAAGGTTTTGTCGATCCAAAGGAGCTAACAAAGTATGCAAGCTCCAACGATCCATCTATGGACTGGTGCAAGCATCTCGAGTTGGAATAAACGCTTTGATAGTGTGATCAAAGCATTTGGGTTTGTACAGACTTTTGGAGAAGCTTTGTATTTACAAGAAAGTGAGTGGGAGCTCTGTAGCATTTCTGATATTATATGTAGATGACATATTGCTGATCGGAAATGATATAGAATTTCTGGATAGCATAAAGGGATACTTGAATAAGAGTTTTTCAATGAAAGACCTCGGTGAAGCTGCTTACATATTGGGCATTAAGATCTATAGAGATAGATCAAGACGCTTAATTGACTTTCACAAAGCACATACCTTGACAAAATTTTGAAGAAGTTCAAAATGGATCAAGCAAAGAAAGGGTTCTTGCTGTGTTACAAGGTGTGAAGTTGAGTAAGACTCAATGCCCGACCACCGCAGAAGATAGAGAGAAAATGAAAGATGTTCCTATGCTTCACCATAGACTCTATCATGTATGCAATCTTGTGTACTGGACTGATGTGTGCCTTGCTATAAGTTTAGCAGGAGGTACCAAAGTAATCCAGAGTGGATCATGGACAGCGGTCAAGAACATCTGAAATACCGAAAAGGACTAAGGATATGTTTTCAGATATGGAGGTGACAAAGAGCTCATAAATGGCAGTTACGTTGATGCAAGCTTTGACACCGATCCGGACGATTCTAAATCGCAGACCGGATACGTATTTACACTAAACGGAGGAGCTGTCGGTTGGTGCAGTTCTAAACAAAGCGTCGTGGCGGGATCTACATGTGAAGCGGAGTACATAGCAGCTTCGAAGCAGCTAATGAAGGAGTGCGGATGAAGGAGTTCATATCCGATCTAGGTGTCATACCTAGTGCATCGGGTCCAATGAAAATCTTCGTGACAATATGGAGCAATTGCCTTAGCAAAGGAATCCAGATTTCACAAGAGGGCCAAGCACATCAAGAGACGCTTCAATTCCATCCGGACTTAGTCCGGTGGGAGACATAGAGATTTGCAAGATACATACGGATCTGAATGTTGCGCACCGTTGACTAAGCCTCTTCCACGAGCAAAACATGATCAGCACCAAGACTCCATGGGTGTTAGAATCATTACTATGTAATCTAGATTATTGACTCTAGTGCAAGTGGGAGGCTGAAGGAAATATGCCCTAGAGGCAATAATAAAGTTATTATTTATTTCCTTATTTCATGATAAATGTTTATCATTCATGCTATAATTGTATTAAACGGAAACATGATACATGTGTGAATGCATAGACAAAACAATATGTCACTAGTATGCCTCTACTAGACTAGCTTGTTAATCAAAGATGGTTATGTTTCGACCATGAACAAAGAGTTGTTATTTGATTAACAAGATCACATCATTAGTAGAATGATCGATTGACATGACCCATCCCATTAGCTTAGCACACGATCGCTTAGTATGTCGCTCTCGCTTTTATCCATGACTTATACATGTTCTCGTAACTATGAGATTATGCAACTCCGTTTACTAGAGGAACACTTTGGTGCTACCAAACGTCACAACGTGAATCGGGTGATTATAAAGGAGTACTACAGGTGTCTCCAAAGGCGATGTTGGGTTGGCGATTTCGAGATTAGGTTTTGTCACTCCGATTGTCGGAGAGGTATCTCTGGGCCCTCTCGGTAATACACATCATGAAGCCTTGCAAGCATTACAACTAATGAGTTAGCTGTGAGATGATGTATTACGGAACGAGTAAAGAGACTTGCCGAACGAGATCGAACTAGGTATTGGATACCGACGATCGAATCTCGGGCAAGTAACATACCGATGACAAAGGGAACAACGTATGTTGTTATGCGGTCTGACCGATAAAGATCTTCGTAGAATATGTAGGAGCCAATATGGGCATCCAGGTCCCGCTATTGGTTATTGACCGGAGACGTGTCTCGGTCATGTCTACATTGTTCTCGAACCGTAGGGTCCGCACGCTTAAGGTTTCGATGACGGTTATATTATGAGTTTGTGTATTTTGATGTACCGAAGGAGTTCGGAGTCCCGGATGAGATCGGGGACATGACGAGGAGTCTCGAAATGGTCGAGACGTAAAGATCGATATATTGGACGACTATATTCGGAGTTCGGAAAGGTTCCGAGTGATTCGGGTATTTTTCGGAGTACCGGGGAGTTACGGGAGAAGTAATGGGCCTTGATGGGCTTTAGTGGGAAGAGGAAAAAGGCTGCTGCGCCCCCCCTCTCCTCTAGTCCGAATTGGACTAGGGAAAAGGGGGCCGGCCACCTTTCCTTCTCCTCCTATTCCTTCTCCCTTCCTCCCCTCTTGATGGACTCCTACTAGGACTTGGAATCCTAGTAGGACTCCACACCTGGGCGCCAAACCCTTGGCCGGCCTCCTCCTCCTCCATCCTTTATATATACGGGGCAAGGGCACCCCATAGACACACAAGTTGATCCTTGAGATCGTTCCTTAGCCGTGTGCGGTGCCCCCTCCACCATATTCCACCTCGGTCATATCGTCGCTGAAGCTTAAGCGGCTTCTGCGCGATAGAACATCAAGATCGCCACCACGCCGTCGTCTTGATGGAACTCTCCCTCGACACTCGGCTGGATCGGATCTGAGGGACGCCATCGAGCTGCACGTGTGTCAAGAACTCGGGGCGCCGGAGTAACGGCGCCGGATCGGTCGGATCGCGAGGAGAACGTCGACTACTTCCTCTACGTTGTGATCGCTTCGCCGGGTCACGAGGGTACGTAGACAACACTCTCCCCTCTCGTTGCTATGCATCACCATGATCTTGCGTGTGCGTAGGAAAATTTTGAAATTACTACGTTCCCCAACAGGAAGCAATAGCAACATACTAAACGATCGGGTGCTAAGCTAACGGAATGGGTCATGTCAATCAGATCATTCAACCAATGATGTGATCCTGTTAATCAAATAACAACTCTTTGTCCATGGTTAGGAAACATAACCATCTTTGATTAACAAGCTAGTCAAGTAGAGGCATACTAGTGACACTCTGTTTGTCTATATATTCACACATGTATTATGTTTCCGGTTAATACAATTCTAGCATGAATAATAAACATTTATCATGATATAAGGAAATAAATAATAACTTTATTATTGCCTCTAGGGCATATTTCCTTGATCTCCCACTTGCACTAGAGTCAATAATCTAGATCACATCACCATGTGATTCACATCGATAGTTCACATCATCATGTGATTAACACCCATAGTTCACATCGCCATGTGACCAACATCCAAAGGGTTTACTAGATTCAGTAATCTAGTTTACATCGCTATGTGATTAACACCCAAAGAGTACTAAGGTGTGATCATGTTTTGCTTGTGAGAGAATCTTAGTCAACGGGTCTTTTACATTCAGATCCGTTATGTATTTTGCAATTTTCTATGTCTACAATGCTCTGCACGGAGCTACTCTAGCTAATTGCTCCCACTTTCAATATGTATCTAGATCGAGACTTAGAGTCATCGGATCGGTGTCAAAACTTGCATCGGCGTAACCCTTTACGATTTAACCTTTTGTCACTTCCATAATCGAGAAACATATCCTTATTCCACTAAGGATAATTTTGACCGCTGTCCAGTGATCTACTCCTAGATCACTATTGTATTCCCTTGCCAAATTCAGAGCAAAGTATACAATAGGTCTGGTACATAGCATAGCATACTTTATAGAAAATCATACAATAGGTCTAGATCACTATAGGGAATG
This sequence comes from Aegilops speltoides, assembly GCA_021437245.1. Taxonomy (NCBI): domain Eukaryota; kingdom Viridiplantae; phylum Streptophyta; class Magnoliopsida; order Poales; family Poaceae; genus Aegilops; species Aegilops speltoides. The sequence continues at coordinate 359,009,685 of CM038147.1, read as the reverse complement.
ACTTTTCATTCTCTTTCTATTTTCTGCTGTGGTCGGGATTTGAGTCTTACTCAATTTCATACCTTTGCAACACAGTCAAGAACTCTTTCTTTGACTGTTCCATTTTGAACTACTTCAAAATCTTGTCAAGGTATGTACTCATTGAAAATCTTATCAAGTGTCTTGATCTATCTCAATAGATCTTGATGCTCAATATGTATGTAGTTTTCTTGAGGTCTTTCTTGAAAAACTCTTATTCAAGTATCCTTTCATGCTTTGCGAATAATTCTACATTATTTCCGATCAGCAATATGTCATTCACATATACTTATCGAAATGTTTGTAGTGCTCCCACTCACTTTCTTGTAAATACAAGGCTTCTCCAAGTCTATATAAAACTATATGCTTTGATCAACTTATCAAAGCGTGTATTCCAACTCCGAGATGCTTGCACCAGTCCATAGATGGATCATTTGAGTTCGCATATTTTGTTAGCACCTTTAGGATTGACAAAACCTTTTGGTTGCATCATATACAACTCTTCTTTAATAAATCTATTAAGGATTGCAGTTTTGTTATCCATTTGCCAGATTTCATAAAGTGTGGCAATTGCTAACATGATTTGGACAGACTTAAGCATAGATACGAGTGAGAAACTCTCATCGTAGTCAACACCTTGAACTTGTCGAAAAACCCTTTTGCACAATTCTAGCTTTGTAGATAGTAACACTACTATCTATCGTCTGTCTTCCTCTTGAAAATCCATTTAATCTCAATGGCTTGCCAATCATCGGGCAAGTCAACCAAAGTCCATACTTTGTTCTCATATATGGATCCCATCTCAGATTTCATGGCCTCAAACCATTTCGCAGAATCTGGGCTCATCATCGCTTCCTCATAGTTCGTAGGTTTGTCATGGTCAAGTAACACGACCTCCAGAACCAGGATTACCGTACCACTCTGGGGCGGATTCACTCTGTTTTACCTACGAGGTTCGGTAGTAACTTGATCTGAAGTTTTATGATCATCATCATTAACTTCCTCACTAATTGGTGTAGGTGTCACAGAACCAATTTACGTGATGAACTACTTTCCAATAAGGGAGCTAGTACTGTTACCTCATCAAGTTCTACTTTCCTCCCACTCACTTCTTTCGAGAGAAACTCCTTCTCTGGAAAGGATCCACTCTCAGCAACGAATATCTTGCCTTAGGATCTGTGATAGAAGGTGTACCCAACAGTCTCCTTTGGGTATCCTATGAAGACATATTTCTCCGATTTGGGTTTGAGCTTATTAGGATGAAACCTTTTTCATATAAGCATCACAATCCCAAACTTTAAGAAACGACAACTTTGGTTTCTTGCTAAACCACAGTTCATATAGTGTCGTCTCAACGGATTTAGATGGTGCCCTATTTAACGTGAATGCAGCTGTCTCTAATGCATGATCCCAAAACGATATTGGTAAATCGGTAATAAACATCATAGATTGTACTATATCCAATAAAGTACGGTTATGACGTTCGGACACACCATTATGATGTGGTGTTCCAGGTGGCATGAATTTGTGAAACTATTCCACATTGTTTGAATTGAAGACCAAACTCAGAACTCAAACATTTGTCTCGCGATCGATCGTAGAAACCTTATTTTCTTGTCACGATGATTTTTCCACTTCACTCTGAAATTCTTTGAACCTTTCAACTATTTCGGACTTATGTTTCATCAAGTAGATATACCCATATCTGCTCAAATCATCTGTGAAGGTCGAAAATAACGATACCCGCCATGAGCCTTAACACTCATTGGATCTCATACATCGGTATGTATTATTTCCAATAAGTCAGTTGCTCGCTCCACTGTTCCGGAGAACGGAGTCTTAGTCATCTTGCCCATGAGGCATGGTTCGCAAGCATCAAGTGATTCCAAAATCCCATCAGCATGGAGTTTCTTCATGCGCTTTACACCAATATGACCTGAACGGCAGTGCCACAAATAAGTTGCACTATCATTATTAACCTTGCATCTTTTGGCCTCAATATTATGAATATGTGTATCACTATGATCGAGATCCCATGAACCATTTTCATTGGGTGTGTAACCATATAAGGTTTTATTCATGTAAACAGAACAACAGTTTATTCTCTTACTTAAATGAATAACCGTATTGCAATAAACACGATCAAATCATATTCATGCTCAACGCAAACACCAAATAACATTTATTTATGTTCAACACTTATCCCGAAAGTATAGGGAGTGTGCGATGATGATCATATCAATCTTGAAACTACTTTCAACACACATCGTCACTTCACCCTTAACTAGTTTACATCGCTTATTCGCAACTCCGTTTGAGTTACTACTCTTAGCAACTGAACCAGTACCAAATACCGAGGGGTTGCTATAAACACTAGTAAAGTACACATCAATAACATGTATATCAAATATACCTTTGTTCACCTTGCCATCCTTCTTATCCACCAAATACTTGGGGTAGTTCTACTTCCAGTGACCAGTCCCTTTGCAGTAGAAGCACTTAGTCTCAGGCTTAGGTCCAGACTTAGGCTTCTTCACTTGAGCAGCAACTTGCTTGCCGTTCTTCTTGAAGTTCCCTTCTATCCCTTTGCCCTTTTCTTAAAACTAGTGGTCTTGTTAACCATCAACACTTGATGTTCTTTCTTGATTTCTACCTTCATCAATTTCATCATCATGAAAAAAAAACTCGGGAATCATTTTCATCATCCCTTGCATACTATAGTTCATCACGAAGTTCTACTAACTTGGTGATGGTGACTAGAGAATTCTGTCAATCACTATCTTATCTGGAAGATTAACTCCCACTTGATTCAAGCGATTGTAGTACCGTAATATCGAGCACATGCTCACTAGTTGAGCGATTCTCCTCCATATTTTAGCTATAGAACTTGTTGGAGACTTCATATCTCTTAACTCGGGTATTTGCTTGAAATATTAACTTCAACTCCTGGAACATCTCATATGGTCCATGATGTTCAAAACATCTTTGAAGTCCCGATTCTAAGCCATAAAGCATGGTGCACAAAACTATCAAGTAGTCATCATATTGAGCTAGCCAAACGCTCATAACGTGCAGATCCGCTCTGCAATAGGTCTGTCACCTAGCGATGCATTAAGGACATAATTCTTACGTGCAAAGAATGAGGATTAACCTCGGATCACGGATCAAATCCGCAACATTGCTACTAACATTTTTCAACACAGTTTTCTCTAGGAACATATCAAAATAAACATATGAAAGCAACAACGCAAGCTATTGATCTACAACATAATTTGCAAAATACTACCAGGACTAAGTTCATGATAAATTTAAGTTCAATTAATCATATTACTTAAGAACTCCCACTTAGACAGACATCTCTCTTGTCATCTAAGTGATCACGTGATCCAAATCAACTAAACCATAACCGATCATCACGTGAGATGGAGTAGTTTTCAATGGTGAACATCTTATGTTGATCATATCTACTATATGATTCACGCCGACCTTTCGGTCTCCGTGTTCCGAGGCCATATCTGCATATGCTAGGCTCGTCAAGTTTAACTCGAGTATTCGCGTGTGCAAAACTGGCTTGCACTGTTGTAGATGGACGAGAGCTTATCACACCGATCATCACGTGGTGTGCGGGCACGACGAACTTTGGCAACGGTGCATACTCAGGAGAACACTTCTTGATAATTTTAGTGAGAGATCATCTTAAAATGCTACCGTCAATCAAAGCAAGAATAAGATGTATAATAGATAAACATCATATGCAATCAAAATATGTGACATGATATGGCCATGATCATCTTGCGCCTTTGATCTCCATCTCCAAAGTACTGTCATGATCTCTATCGTCACCGGCACGACACCATGATCTTCATCATCTTGATCTATATCAATGTGTCATCACATGGTCGTCTCACCAACTATTGCTCTTGCAACTATTGCTATCACATAGCGATAAAGTAAAGCAATTATTTGGCACTTGCATCTTATGCAACAAAGAGACAACCATAGAGCTTCTGCCAGTCGCCGATAACTTCAACAAAACATGATCATCTCATACAACAACTTATATCTCATCACGTTTTGTCCATATCACATCACAACATGCCCTGCAAAAACAAGTTAGACGTCCTCTACTTTGTTGTTGCAAATTTTACGTGGCTGCTACGGGCTTAGCAAGAACCGTTCTCACCTACGCATCAAAACCACAACGATAGTTTGTCAAATAGACTCCGTTTTAACCTTCGCAAGGACCGGGCGTAGTCACACTCGGTTCAACTAAAGTGAGAGAGACAGACACCCGCCAGTCACCTTTAAGCACGAGTGCTCGTAGAACGGTGAAACCAGTCTCGCAGAAGCGTCTGGCGTAATGTCGGTCCGGGCCGCTTCATCTCACAATTCGCTGAACCAAAATATGACATCTTTGGTAGGCAAGATGACTTGTATCGCCCACAACTCACTTGTGTTCTACTCGTGCAAAACATCAAACCATAAAACCTAGGCTCGGATGCCTTTGTTGGGGAACGTAGTAATTTCAAAAATTTCCTACGCACACGCAAGATCATGGTGATGCATAGCAACGAGAGGGAGAGTGTTGTCTCACGCACTCGTGAGACCGGGCGGAAGCGATCACAACGTAGAGGAAGTAGTCGACGATCTCCTCGCGATCCAACCGATCCTAGCGCCATTACTCCGGCCCCGAGTTCTTGACACACGACAGCTCGATGACGCTCCTCGGGCTCCAATCCAAAGAGAGCCGGGAGGAAGAGTTCGTCAAGACGACGGCGTGGTGACGATCTTGATGTTCTATCGCGCAGGCTTCGCCTAAGCTTTATGCACGATATGACCGAGGTGGAATATGGTGGAGGGGGCACCGCACACGGCTAAGGAACGATCTCAAGGATCAACTTGTGTGTCTATGGGGTGCCCTTGCCCCGTGATATAAAGGATGGAGGAGGAGGAGGCGGCCAAGGGTTTGGCGCGCAGAGTGTGGAGTCCTACTAGGATTCCAAGTCCTAGTAGGAGTCCATCAAGAGGGAGGAAGGAGAAGGAATAGGAGGAGAAGGAAGGTGGCGGCCCCTTTCCCTAGTCCAATTCGGACTAGAGGAGAGGGGCGCAGCAGCCTTTTTCCTCTTCCCACTAAAGCCCATCAAGGCCCATTACTTCTCCGTAACTCCCCCGGTACTCGAAAAATACCGAATCACTCGGAACCTTTCCGAACTCCGAATATAGTCGTCCAATATATCGATCTTTACGTCTCGACCATTTCGAGACTCCTCGTCATGTCCCCGATCTCATCCGGGACTCGAACTCCTTGGTACATCAAAATACACAAACTCATAATATAACCGTCATCGAAACCTTAAGCGTGCGGACCCTACGGTTCGAGAACAATGTAGACATGACCGAGACACGTCTCCGGTCAATAACCAATAGCGGGACCTGGATGCCCATATTGGCTCCTACATATTCTACGAAGATCTTTATCGGTCGAGACCGCATAACAACATCGTTGTTCCTTTGTCATCGGTATGTTACTTGCCGAGATTCGATCGTCGGTATCCAATACCTAGTTCAATCTCGTTACGGCAAGTCTCTTTACTCGCTCGTAATACATCATCTCACAGCTAACTCATTAGTTGTAATGCTTGCAAGGCTTAAGTGATGTGTATTACCGAGAGGGCCCAGAGATACCTCTCCGACTATCGGAGTGACAAAACCTAATCTCGAAATACATAAACCCAACATCCGCCTTTGGAGACACCTGTAGTACTCCTTTATAATCACCCGATTACGTTGTGACGTTTGGTAGCACCAAAGTGTTCCTCCGTAAACGGAGTTGCATAATCTCATAGTTATAGGAACATGTATAAGTCATGAAGGAAGCAATAGCAACATACTAAACGATCGGGTGCTAAGCTAACGGAATGGGTCATGTCAATCAGATCATTCAACCAATGATGTGATCCTGTTAATCAAATAACAACTCTTTGTCCATGGTTAGGAAACATAACCATCTTTGATTAACAAGCTAGTCAAGTAGAGGCATACTAGTGACACTCTGTTTGTCTATATATTCACACATGTATTATGTTTCCGGTTAATACAATTCTAGCATGAATAATAAACATTTATCATGATATAAGGAAATAAATAATAACTTTATTATTGCCTCTAGGGCATATTTCCTTCAATATTTCCAACAGTTCACTCGATAAATATATTTGTGTATGTGTAGGAGTCAATATGGATGCCCTGATCTCGGTATTGATAATTGACCCGAAGGTGTTCCAGGTCATGTTTTCATATTACCGAACCTGCAGTGTCATACACTTAATGATTAGTGGTTAGAGAACTAAGAAATAAAGGAGAATGAGAAAATGGATTCTGGAAGTGTTCAGAATGATCCCGAAAGTGTTCTGAGAGGTCTTGAAAGTGCCTATAATGTTGTGGAAGGTGACGGAAGCTTCCAGAAGGGTCCGAAAGATTTCAAAAGCTTCTAGAATGTTCTGGAAAGTTAATAGTGGGTCAAACCCCCTTTGCCTTTGGGGGCAATCCGCCACAACTGTCCCAATGTGGTAGCCCCTTAGAGTCTAGAGAGGTCTTGGCAAGTGGAGGAAGGAGTCCTACTAGGATTAGGTTTTGAGGTGCGCAAGGGGAGAAGGACTCTCTCCCCAATATGGTCGAACCCCTTGGCCCTTTCACCTATATATAGGTCGAGAGGGGCGCACTAAGGGATACGTCAAGCCCCTCGGCTGATCCCCTCCTTGCGGATGCGTCCTCTTTCTCTCCGATCTAGATCAGCTCTAGATCGAAACACCGTTAGGATGCTCATCCCCTAGTTTTCTCAGCAGTTCTTTGTTCTGGACTGTGAAGCTCTACTGAACCACTATTTTCGTACGTGTGGATATCGTAGATGCATCATTCTTTCGGTGCTAGACTATACCCCAACCCCAAAACCCCAATAGTCGAGCACTTGTAGAGTCTATGTGCGAATTTCAGCAGATTTGTTCGGTGTTGCGGCCTCTCGACCCTACGAGTGCTCGACTATTGGGGTTTTGGGATTGGGGTATGCGGCAGCGCGTCGTAGGGTTGGGGTGTTGCTGGGAGAGAGATATTTCTAGGGGCCTGATGACTTCCGAGTGGATGTGCGTCGGCGATGGGTGGTGCCGGCTAGGGTCTGTGGTTGGGGGGAGGGAGGGACGATGGAAATGGGTTTGGGAGAGGCACATATGGGCGGTTTCGGGCTGGCGAAGAGGCGTGTTTTTGCCAGGGAGGGAGACAGTGCGACACAGACACTGGCAAGGTGGATATGCACCGGCGGCAGTGTGGGGTTTGAGGTCTTCAGCCCCGACACACACTCCTCGATAACACGTTCGCCAACAAGGTCGGTATGCAACGATCGATGACTACCCTGTGAATTAGGAAAATAACGGGAGGGCTCGAAGTGCTTTTTTGAGGGGGTGGGAGGGGGTCACGCCTAACAGAAAACGAGCCCCAAACCAGAGCGGGTGAACATTTTATGTCACACACACGACTATTACTTAGGCACAATGCACTTTGCAAGACCACACCTTACCTATCGGCAAGTCAAACGCACATAGAATCCAAACCTAATGAACTGGCAATAAGTGGGAATCAATAATGCGCCGTTTTTTTGGCTATATCACCTACTAATCGTTGTTGTATCATCGGGCGAATCCATGATATTGATGTACCAAACAAATAGTCGCCTTAGGACTTATACAAACACGCTTAATGGTTCAACAATAATGTTGCAAATCAGGCCGTCCAATAATATAACTCAAAAAGTAATCAAAACTCTTGAAGATTCTCTGATGGTCCATAATTGAAGCCAGATGTTCAAATACATGCCACACCTTACATCTAGGCGGGTCAAAGCCATGCCACGTCGACGACATGGTCGAGGACCATGGCGGTAGAAGTCAAACACGCCCGAGGGAAAGACGTGGTGACATGCAATTGCGCCCCTTTGTTAGGCACGAATAAGAGGGGCCATATTTCGTGATAAGTTTTCCGGGGTTCATGTGAGCAATTAAGTTTGCCAATGGGTGATTTAGTATAAATAGTACCTCTTTTAGAAGCTTTGGACCCTCGTTTTCTCATGCGTGTCCATTAGGCAAGGTGTGAGATGACGTCCGGGGTCCAAAAATATGTGGACGAGGAGGAGGAATGGAATAGATGGACAAGAGAAGTCCGGACATGATCGGCAATGATGTCCTCCGATCTTTACACATTTTTTTTACGAATATTGACGCAGCATGCCGATCCTCTCTAACATAAATAAGCAAAATCAAAATCGGGGTAAAACCGTGTTAAAAGTCTTCAAAATCTGATATTTCAATAGAAGTTCCACTAACTAGGATAATATGTGTCACAAATGTACTGCTGCTGCTACTGCTCCCACTGCTGCTGCTGCTGCTCCTGCTGCTGCTACTTTATAGAGGAGCATGGACTAGAATGACACTTTTAAACTTTTTTCAAGAGTTCGCCAATAGCGTATCATATTTTTATAGCGAATGACACTTTCGAACTCACAAACGATATCCGCTCCTTCTCTGGGCTCCCCCTCCACTTGCACAAAACCCAACCCAGAACCCCAAAAACCTCGCCATCTTTTCACATCAAATCCACCACCATTTCTGCAAATTTCAGCTCACTCCCTTCCGAATTCGGCTCGGTTTCCAATCCACATGGAGCTGCAGCTCACTCCCCTCCGCAGCCTCCCACTCCACTACCGCACCACCACCAAAGCCACGGCCACGGCAACGGCCAACACCGTCTCCGCATGCTCGGTGGAATCCCAAGCGCTCAAGCCACGGCCGCAGCTCCCACGGCAGGCGCCCTTCCACAGCCGCAGGCGCGGCAGCCCCGTCCACCTCCCTTCCCTCTGCGCCGCCATCGAGCGGCTGGTCGCCGAGGGGCGTCACCGGGAGGCTTGCGACGCGCTCCGGGACGCTCGCGCGGGCGCCCCCTTCGTGGCTCTGCCAGCGTCCACCTATGACGCGCTGGTCACGGCCGCCTCCGCGTTGCGGGAGGCCGGTTCCGCGGCAGGGGTACTCTGGCACATGGAGAGCTCCGGGTTCCAGCCCGACCAGTACATGTGGAACCGGGTGCTGGGCATGTATTTGGTGTGCGGGATGCTCGCGGAGGCGCGCGAGGTGTTCGACGGAATGCCGACCAGGAGCCGGGTCACCTGGGGGGTGATGATGGGCGGGCTGGTTGATGCGAAGCGTCCCCGTGCGGCGCTGGCGCTTTTCGGGGAGCTCTGGGAGGAGGTGGGTATGGCTGCTGGGCCGAGGGTTGTCGTGGTGGCCGTCCGTGCGGCCACGGTGTTGGGGTCGGTGCATGCTGGACGGGAGCTGCATTGTTGTGTTGCCAAGATGGGGATGTGCGAGGATCAATACCTGTCATGTGCACTCATCGACATGTACAGTAAGTGCGGGCGGATTGACGAGGCGAGGCGGGTGTTTGATGAGATGCCATGGAGGAGTGTCGTGGCGTGGAACACGATGCTGGCAGCGCATTCACTCCATGGGCGCAGTGAGGAGGCACTGGACTTGTACCACGATATGCGCGAGAGTGGTGCCGGCTTGGATCAATTCACATTCTCGACGATGCTCAGGATTTTCTCTAGGTTGGGTCTGCTGGAGCATGCAAAGCAAATCCATGCGGGCCTGATTCAAAGTGGACTACAAATGGACATTGTTGGGAATACAGCACTTGTTGATCTGTATTGCAAGTGGGGTCAGATGGAAGATGCAAGGCATGTTTTTGAGAGGATGCCTAGCAGGAACCTGATATCTTGGAATGCTCTAATTGCAGGGTACGGCTACCATGGCATGGGGAGTAAGGCTATTGAGATGTTTGAAAGACTGCTGGCTGAAGGCATTGCTCCAAACCATGTGACATTTCTAGGAGTACTAAATGCATGTAGGTTTTCTGGCTTTATTGACAAAGGGAAGAGGATTTTCCAATTGATGACCCAAAATCCAAAAACTAAACCACGTGCAATGCACTATGCCTGTGTTATCGAACTTTTTGGGCGGCAAGGGCTACTAGATGAAGCCTATTCAGTGATAAGGAAATCACCGGTCACCCCAACTGCCAACATGTGGGGAGCCTTGCTCACTGCTAGTAGGATGAACAAAAATATTCAGCTTGCTAGATTAGCTGCAGAGCAACTCTTGGCAATGGAACCTCAGAAAGTAAACAATTACATTGTGCTTCTCAACTTGTATATGAACTCTGGGAAACGGGATGAAGCTTTGAATTTAGTAAGCACCTTGAAGAGGGTGGGGTTATATATGAGTGCTGCTTGTAGCTGGATCACGGTGAAGAAAAAAGATCATAAGTTTTTCTTTAATGATAGTCTCAACCCCAAAAGTTCAGAAATCTACCAAAGGCTAGATACACTAATGGAGGTGATAAAAGAACTTGGTTATGTTATTGAGGAGGATGAATTGCTCCCTGATATTCTCCCTGATGAGCAGAAGACATTGAATATGTTCCATAGTGAAAAACTCGCAGTTGCTTTTGGCCTTATTAGCACATCTCCATCTGCTCCCTTGACGATCAATCAAAGCCATCGGTTGTGCCATGACTGCCACAATGTAATCAAATTTGTAACACAAGTTACGAAGAGAGAGATTACCGTAAGAGATGCTAGCAGGTTTCATCATTTCAAACTTGGAACATGCTCTTGTGGTGACTACTGGTAGCTAGGTATGTCCAACTGAATGATTATTCCGCCTTGGCTTTATCTAAAGGCATGTTAATTCCTTGTGATCTAGGCATGCACTGCAATTTGATGCTACTAAAGCAAAGCAATTTATTATTAATCAGTATATTCACTTTCTGAAGTATCGAATGTGAAATCTACACCAGAGTTGTTGCAATTGACCTGCAAGTTATTTCCTAGATGTTCTTTCTGTTGCCCCCCAAGTGTGATACTCAAAACATGGCATATGACTGCGGGCATTGTTCTTTCATTGACTCATTGTTCGTTAATCAAAGCATATTTTCCGGTTTCATGAGGTTTCCTTATATCCTTGCCTTGTCATGTCTGCTCTTGACTAAATATACTAGCAAAAATACTGCTAAATAACATTTGCCGATGGCCGATGGTCGGAGGTTCTGAAGCTAAACAAAATTAGTCAGCATACAAGGCTTGGTAAGCTTATAAGTTTGTTATCCATTTCAGATTTTGGAAAGGTAAATTACAAGTTCGATTCTCATTGATATGCATGTTTGCTGCGTCTTTCCTTGTTATTTCACTGGCGTCAAAACTTGTTTGCGTGTCTTGGTAAATACCGTCTTATCACTCTTAACCTTTATGGCGTGCTAAGAAGAAAAGTATTTTCTTTGAGTACATCAGATCGATACTTTTCCCTGTGTTTTCGGTTTTCCACTGGCTTTACAAACCTTGTGTGAAAGAAGAATCTGCAAAAGTAGCCTGAATATGTGATAGAGTGGCTTTCGTACTGGAGATGCCAATATTTACTTGTGTCCTGCAAGGAAGGAATAAAGCTCAGGTGCAACAAAGGATCGAAGGAAAGTATAACACTTTGAGCATCTTTTGACAGCTTGTTTCTAACAGCGTCATAGATGGAGAAAATTCTCCTGTTGCACTTTTGCCCTGGTCTCTTTATTCAGCTCTTAGCAATATAAAGGGCCACAACTCCCTTCATTGTAAGCAGGCAATCTTTCCTCCCACCACTTCTGAGCTGATAGAAGTTTGAGAATACAGCTATACAAGATGGCCAAAATGATAGCCGCTGTCATTGTCTGCGTGTTGGTTTTAGCCCTGGATATCACTGCTGGCATACTAGGACTTCAGGCACAGGCTGCACAAAACAAGGTACTGTTGCACTCAGATTTTCTTCATGAGATGTACTATTTTGAAATAAGGGTTCGATTAAACTGATGTTTTCGGCTGTTTCAGCTATATCTTCATGGACGGTTGTTACTGTAGAGTAGTTAAAGGTGCTTCAAACGATAGTTCTATCTGACGTCTGCTCTCATTTGATCTTCTTGGCAGACTAAAAAGGTGACAGTGCTCTTCATCCAATGCGAGAAACCGGTGTATAAAGCATACCAGCTAGGGCTCGCGGCAGCAGTGTTCCTGGTAGTTGCTCATGCAGTGGCCAACTTTCTCGGCGGCTGTGCCTGCATCTGCTCTCAGCTGGAGTTCATCCGGGCATCCATCAACAGGAAACTCGCAGCAACTCTTATAATTCTCTCATGGTAACTTCACTCTCACCTTAAAACATTATTTTGCAAATCTATAAGCGACTTGAAAAAATGTGGGAAAGTGTCACTTCATTTGTGGAAGTAGAATCATGATAAGATATGAGATGCACCTTTTTTCTTCTCAAGAACACACAAAAGGGTTGCACGCCATTTCATTAAGCCAGAGAAGGCAATTCTAACAGGATAGTTATACACTTAGTCAGACAAAAAAACACCTGAGACTATGGTCTTGGAATTGCTACAGCTCTAATAGTAATAATATTCTGGTCTTAAAAAGTTTACAGGTAATAACCATTGTTGGATGTTCTGATAGGATCGCTCTCATCGTCGGCTTCTCGTTGCTGCTTGCTGGGGCCATGTCCAATTCCAAGTCGAAGACATCATGCGGGTTCGTGCACGGCAAGACCCTGGGCCTGGGAGGGATCATGTGCTTCGTCCATGCGGGGATCACAATCGCCTACTATGTCACCGCCACCGCAGCGGCACACGAAATTCATTAGGCCAGTAGTCATCGTGCGTGCCATGCTTTTGGCCAGGAGACTATACGGTCTGATACTTTCTCCCAGGAGATAACCATTCTTTCCTTGATTGCTTTCATTGTTCCGTATCTTTCAGTTTGTAGTTCGGTCTTTTACCTTTATATATACGTACAACTCATGGAAGCATCAGGCTCCAACTTGTATCAAAGTTGCGCAAAAAGGAATATGATTATCGTTTGATGGATTCATCACTGTTTTGTTGTGAATGCTTGCCAAACAAACAATGCTGATGATCTTTCAGCAAATTCATATGTTAATTCTAAATTCTGTCAAGTGGTGTCAAATAGCATAAAGTAGTCCGAACTTGGAAGGCTTTCTGCCTTTTTTTTCATGTAATACGTGTCTAATTTATACTATAAAGATCATAGTACAATGCATGTAAAGACAACAAAATACTAGCCTTTGAGCAAAGAACACCAGCCAAAAAAGAAAATTACAATCAAGACCAAAGAAACCCTTGAGCTTTGACACCAACACCCGCCACGTGCCTCCGACATCACCACAACAGTTGCTAAACAAAAAAAAATACGAATCACCTCCTCACCTGATCTTGACGCGGCTTCATGCTGATATGCAATTTTGCGGACCTCCAAGGTGGCTCACAAAAGAGCCATCATCGTTGAACGAATCAGACATAGCAACATCCCAGACACGTCAGATTTGGCACCACCACACGACTAAATAGTTGTTGGAGGAAACCATATCTGCCAGCCACGAAACACGAACCCAACATATGATCTACCATCTTCCAGATGCTGCCAATGCAAAACATAACCTGCATCCGTTCCTGGACCACTTCCCAAGTTCCACGCCAATGTTGAAGCAATCGTCGTCGTAATGGCGGAGCCCGAAGACACAAGTCCACCACGAGGATGCCGCTGCACGTCACCCTTACTTGAACAGACTGGTTTTCAAATCCATTCCCAACCATAGGACCGATCACCTCGTCAGGGAAGGATCTGAAACTTCTTTATTCAGCGCCGCCATCGCCATCACCAAAGCCAAGTCGATGAACGACCAAAAACCTAAGCTACTACTCCCTCCGTCCGGGTTTATTAGACCTCTCAGCATCACAAGCATGTCCCTTTTTATAAGGCCTCGCTTTCTAAAGGTGCATGCATGCAACCATTTCATTGGTTGCATTGAAAGCCATTGTTGTTGGTGCCATGGCTGAGAAATTAATACACTTCATACGTGCTTTTTCATTGGTTGCATGCATGTGAGAGAGTGCATTGGAAGTGAAATGAAAAAATTAATATGAGCAAATTAATATGTGTCTTGGTCTAAAAGAAGTTGTTTTTAGGCCTAATAAACCCGGACGGAGGGAGTAGGTCCTAAAACCTAAAGTTACACAATCCACATTCGTGGATCCAATGGCCCCCCTCACGACCAACGACCCGGAGGGGAGCCGCTGGGTCAGCGACGGAAGGACCGGGCGGCTGGCTAGATCGCCTTTTCTTTCTTCATTGGGAAGAGAGAAAAGCGATTTACTCGTATCGAAAGCATTCTGTCTGATGGTTATGATATGTTAAAGCACTCGATCAAAACGTCACATTTCCATTTTCACTAGACAGAAACTGGTCCATACTGATCTGTGATTCAATCTTCTTCGCCAAACAGAAGATCTTTGCTTTTCCGCAAGGCAGTTGTTGTATACCCGCAAAAAAAAAGGCAGTTGTTGTATGAAAGGATTAAACCAGCACATCATCTAGTGCAACATATAGACCAGATGATGGTAACAATCAGCTTCTATTTATCAAGTAGTTACAGTGCAGCTATACAACACAGTTACTATTGACAGTCGACACCAGTCAGCACTCACCACCATACACAAAACTGCTCAAAACTTCACCTTCCTATCCACTAGTTCCATGCTTGATCCAGTACTTTTCGTATCAACAAAACAAAAGAATTTCACAAACGAAGACGAGCCAGGAACAACAGTAGGGAGAAATTTTGTTAATTTCAGTCAGACGTCCGGAAGTTCAGAGACACTGCCAACCGATTCCTGTCTCTGATGGCCAGAGGCAGATGACTGACACTCTGATGCCTCAAGGTCAACAGATTCATCATCCGTCCTGCCCGGTGGAAGCCTCCTGCCATGATGATTCCTGCTACTGTGGCTGTGTTTTGCCACCCGGATCAGTGCCTGGACAACATCCCGCATCGATGGTCGCTTTCGGGAGACACGGCTTACACATTTGTAAGCTGCGGCAGCCATGTCATTGAGCTCCTCCACGTCAAATGCGCCTTCTAACCGAGAGTCGGCAATTTCCTCCCACCCAGTCTTGCCATCAGCGTTGATTGCAGCCTGATCATAGATTGCACTGTAGTCAGCATTTACAACGATAGTGTCTCAGAAACTAAATTCTGCAACTAAAATAAAGGGGGGCTTCCTTACAAGCTCAACATATTCCATTAAACCTTGTTGAGGGTTTCTGCCAGCGATCAGTTCAAATAGCAGAACACCGTAGCTGTACACATCACTCTTCTTTGTGAATGATCGTGAGGACACGTACTCCGGATCAAGATATCCATAAGTTCCACGTATGTTGGCCCCGTTTCTAGTAAGCATTTCTTCTCTTGACAATCCAAAGTCGGCAACCTGGCCAAGAAAGAATGCCCCCATGTCTAGGAATAAAACTTCCAAACAGAAAGGCAACAGAGGGAATGCTGCAAGCAAACCTATTATCTTTGAACATCAGAAAACTTATGTATCTTTATAAGCAAAGGCTAATCTAAACACATATCAGAAGACTCTCCATGTGTATTTTTATATAAAGAACTCAGCCAATGGGCACTAGCACCTGTAACATTTTTAATTAGAAAATGAAATAATGAGCCAGAACCCTCCCGGCACCCGGCACCGCGCCGGGACACGGGCGGCCACCATCTCCCGTCCAACACACGCCGCCGCCGTCACCTCCCCCTCAGCCGCAGCAGTTCACACCGGAGGCCATGGCCGGCGTGCTCAACGACCTCGTCGCCGCGGTCCAGGGCATCCGCCTCTACCTGCAAGTCCGTACGGGGCACCTCCACCACTCCATCCAGCCCGGCGCTGGTCGCCAGGCGCTGCCGTGGTACTCAAGACCGAGCCATCACCGAGGCTACCGGCGCTTCTCCTCCGGCGGCCTCGACGCCGCTTGGACACTGATGGCGGCACCGACACTCATGGCGCCACCAGCGCTGCCACCGCCGCCAGGCCCGCGATGGCGATCTGGGCCGCCCGCCCACGCCCCTGGCCGCCGCCGCACTTCGCGGGCGCCACCCGCACCGCCAGCCGCCACCAGGGCCCGCGATGGCGGCTCGACCGCGCCGCCCTCCTGCGCCACCGCGGCAGTGCCACCTCCGCCCCGCCAGCCCTAGCTGGGCGGTTCGCGCCGAGCGGACTTCCGATCCAGAGGTCCGCTTCCGTCGCCACCGTCTCCACTTCGTGCTGGCTCCACGGACGCCCCTCCACCGCTTACACGGAGGCCCGCCGCCGTCGAGTTCCCAGTTGCAGCCCGAGGCGTCAGGCGCCACGGGGAACTACGCCGGCCTTCCCACCATGGACCGAGCACCGTCATCAGCTCTCCGCACCGCCGAGGTAGTGGGCCATGGCGCGCCAAACCAGCAGCCGCCCCGGTTCGCTAAGCTCGACTTCGCCACTTATGATGGCTCGGACGACCCGCTTAACTGGCTTAACCAGTGTGACCAGTTCTTCCGCGGCGGCAGACACCGCCGGAGCGACTTGGTCGGCTTCCTACCATCTCCGCGAGGCCGCCCAGACATGGTACTACGCCCTCGAGCAGGACGAGGGCGGCATGCCCCCGTGGGAGCGCTTCCGCGAGCTGTGCCTTCTTCGCTTCGGACCGCCATTACGCGGGAGCCGATTGGCCGAGTTGGGCGCCGCCTTTCACCTCCACGGTGCAGATTCCGCCGACCGCTTCGTGCCTTGGCGTGTCACGCGCCAGTGTGACGGCCTGCAGCTGGCTGAGCTCTTCATCGCCGCCTTCCGGATCACATTCGCCGACGTGGAGCTTTGCGGACCCTGGATCTCCGATCGGCCATGTACTACGCCCGCTGCTCGAAGCGCCGCGCGGTGGCCATCGGCGAGAATCACCGCCCGGACCGCTGGTCGCTACTCGGGCCGGATTCGCGCAGGTCGGCTGCAAGAAGCTTCGCGGCACCTCGTCGCGATCATGGACGCCTGTTCCGCCGGCTCGCCTCGGCCGAGCTACTCGAGCATCGCCGCCAAGGGTTGTGCTTCAACCGCGACGAGCCCTACACGCCGGACATGCTCGCCCGCGACTCTTCTACACGGAGGTTGCAGACTACATTCGGAGGACGCCGTCGCCGCCGACCGACCGCCCCAATTGCTGAGAAGGTGTTTGACGCTGGTTGATCGCCTCGAGGAGTCAAGAGCGCTTCTCACCTTACAGCTCGAGGACGAGCTGTTTGTGCAAAGGGAGAAGTGTTACGGCCGTAGAGGCCCACCGGCAATCTTAGCCCACAAGTTATCTTAGGATTAATTCTTATGCAAGTTATCTTAGCTTAATTCTTATGCAAGTTATTTAGGTTATAAATATAGGCTATAAGACTCTTTTTGGAATTAAGCAATAAGAAGATCATTATCTCTATCGCGGCTCCCGAGGAGCGGAACCCTAGCCGCTCTAACCCTAGCCGCCATCTCATCTCCTCTTCCATGACGGCGCCTAACTGTGTGTGCCGCCATCGCCACGCCCAGCTCCTCTTTCCCTACTTCCCACGGCCCAGAGGAGCCGAACCCTCTTCCGCTCGATACCAAATTGTTATGGTGTTGCTAGAAGGAGGCGAGAGAGGCCGGCCGGGGCCTTTTGCCCACGGGCAGCAAGAGGAAGGATTTCCTTCTTAATTCTTGCTTGATTAGATTGATACATCTCCTCTCTTTATATAGAGAGGTTTACTTGACTCTGAAGCAAGGCTTACTTGACCCCTAAGCAAACGACCCTTATCTCTAATTAACCCTAAGACTAATGGGTCCATTAGGCCCATTACGTACTCTAACATGAGCATACTCCGCAAAGGACAGGCCTCGAGCACAAGTAAGCTGGGCACACACTCGCACCTCTAGCCAACTGAGCAACGCTCATATCTCTTTATAAGATTAGGCTATTTGAGAAACAGGCTGATTAAGCAAAGAATGTTCCATGAGTTTTCTTCGGCATATTCAGTAAGTACGCTACTACTCCCTCCGTCCGGAAATACTTGTCATTGAAATGGATGTATCTGGATGTATTTTAGTTTTAGATACATCCATTTTCATCCATTTTGATGACAAGTAATTCCGGACGGAGGGAGTACATTGGTTATGCTTCTAGACATTAATAAGTTGGTATTTAACTTTAAATTAAAGCCCTATGCAGGATAAGAACAAATGATGACAATACAACATCATAAACAAAGTCACGATGCTGCTTCCAGTGTATAGCTGTATGCAGGATAAAGTACAAACCGAATGTCGGAAGTATGAGTTAAGAATACAGAGGTGCAAACTGAGAAACAAATAATCAGAATGTTATAGCTAATTGCTGCAGATGAATACAAGTGTTCAACATGTCATGGATACTATGACAAATTACAGAGATGTACAGCATACCCTAGCATGCATGGACTGATCCAGTAAAATGTTTGGTGATTTGATGTCCCGATGAACCACCGGAGGAACAGCCTGCACTAAAGTTAAGCCAGATGAAGTAATCTCTTCGTATAACATCATGGATCATGCTTCAAATTATGAGTTACAACAGCTTACCCCATCATGTAGGTATTCCAACCCCCTAGCAACATCTAGAGCTATATTTACCCTCAAATCCCACCTCAGTGGTGCACTGTTTTCACCTGAATTCACAGAATGCCTTCAGAAAAAAAAGTATCTAAATGTAATATGTGATACTCTGGCTGTAGATGTACACTCTTATAAAAGATAGATTGACAAGATAAATCACTCCATTAAGCATAACTACAAAACTTGAATATTGTCTATTGACTTCATTCACATGGAAATCACTGGCCTTCTTTATCTGATAAAATCAGCTAAAGGGGTGGTGGTTATTTTACCAAGTGATCAAGCACTATCAAGTTAAAAGGGAGAAAGCATCAAATATTGATGCATTGCGAGACTGTAATTACTATAAGTTATTTTACTTCATGAATTTCATAACAACGTGTTCTTACAAACCTTTTTGTAACATTTTAAAGTTTAAACGTGTTAAGCTTCATGCACTAGCCAACACAACCAAAAGTCCGAACTAATGGAAAGGGCTAGTGCAATCCACATATACTGTAACACCCCCTCTCACGTGTGACCGGGAAGACAAGTCAACACGTGTAACCGGAAGAGAGCGACGGCACGCGAAACTCACGTATGACTCAAGAGGCCTATACGTGGACATAAAGGGGGGCAACAACAGTTTTTTTTAGATAAATTGCGCAAACCAGGACTTGAACTCAAGACCTTAGCTCCGATACCATGTTAAGCTTCATGCACTAGCCAACACAACCAAAAGTCCGAACTAATGGAAAGGGCTAGTGGCTAGTGCAATCCGCATATACTGTAACAAGACGGAGTTATGGTAGCAACAAAGCACGGATGTGCCTAAGTAATTACTGTAAGGAGTGTTATTACAGAAACGCATTTCCAGATGGAGAGAATAAATACCATATAAGTGTGATGCTAGGCTCCCATTAGGCATGTATGCATATAACAGAATGTGTTGCCCCTTTTCAGCACAGTAACCAACCAAGTTCACCAGATTCCTGTGGTGCAAGCGCCCAAGAAGTAAGACCTGAAATTAGTTATCCATCAAATTACCAGGCATGCCCATTTCTAGTCATCTATAAACATTAGCTTACCTCATTTTGGAACTCCTTTTCACCTTGCTTTGAATTGTTAGCAAGTACTTTAACAGCCAATATCTCACCAGATGACATGTCAGCTTTGTAAACAGGACCAAAGGCTCCTTGGCCCAACAGTTTTGTGAAATTGCTGGTAGCTTTCTGCAGTTCCCTAGACAAAAGAAAATAATGTTCAAAGATTAAATTAAACTAAAAGAAGACACAGTTTCGCGATCATAATTAAATCAGCATGGTTATGTAGAAGATACGGTTCCATGGTCATACTTAAATTAGCAAAATTTGAGACAACTTACAGAAAGTATAATAACTGATTTCAACCTATTATGATGGCTCCTTTACTTGCTACTCCCTCTGTATCAAAATACAAGACGTTATAGTGTCAAAAAGCGTCTTATATTTTGATATGGAGGGAGTAATATTTACGGTCCGGCATTTTATCACAGCCTCCTTATATTTATAAACTACAATATCTCACTGGGCGTGTATGTGACATGTTTTCCTATCCTTCACTCATGTTTATTCTATCCAAAGAAGATCAGGTAGAATTTTAGTGTGCATTTTCTCTTTCTAGTACAAACCAACCATCATTATTTCTCCGGTTCCCACCATTCTATGGAAAATTTCCACTCTGAAATGTCAACAAGACAAAAAGCTAAAAAAAGGAACCCTTGGAGTTGGTAGTTCAAGGCATATAAAAGTCCAAAAGAGGATAGCCAACCCACGACAGGAGCTTCATTTCAGAACCGACAATAAATAACTCATCAAGATCCTAAAATAGATCAGTTATTTGGAAGCAAATTTTGTAGGACTTGGTTAATGATACAACTATGAATATTTCTACCCTGAGAATAGATAGAGAAAGCTCAAGGGAACATACTTGTACGCATATTTGGGTATCCCAGAAGCTGATATTAGGCTCTTCCTTCCAGGCCCTTCAATCCACAGGGATGGTCCACGATCTTCAAACTCTCTCGGCGATTCCTGCCCTGTAGTTGAGTTCGACAGCTCTGCACATGTATTAACACCATTTGCACGGATGGGGATAGTCGATGACCTCCTCGAGCTACTGCTCCTTATTTGCGCCTGAGAACGCCGATACCTCATGCAGAGGAGTATTCCAACTGCCAGCAGCACCCCTATCACCACACCAACCGTGGTACCGATGATCAGACCTTCAGAAACCCCATTCATTCTCCCCCAATTCAGTTACAGATCCTAGCACCAAGGATATTGCGTCCACCACATGGAAGCCCTGACGAGGAAGAAGACCAACAGCTGTGTCTGCCCTGCCAACAAGTACAATAGGGGATAGTAAATTGGAAGCCTGGAACAGTGACAGCATGTGGCTTAGCACATTAGGTGGCTATCTGGGTCAACATCATGAAATGGAAATGCAATCTTTAGGCAAACTTTGCCATCTCAACTGATGTCACATCAAAATATCAGATCTTTGACAACCACGGGGACACCACTGATAAGGCACAAAGTTAAGAGCTAATTTATCCACGCCAAGTCATGTTACACAGAAACGGTGGATATTACTGGTGAACTAACTTCCAAACTGAGAAACTGCTTTTCATAGGCCTTTTTGTCGTGAACTAATTTGTCATTAGTACCACACAAACATACAAAATAATCTCAATTTACATAAAAATTACACCATTTGCTATGAAACAACTGAAGAATAGCTGCGACTCTCTACAGTAGTTTTGTACAACAATACGTAGTAGGAGTACTAAGATTTGGGGGATTTTTCGTCGTAAGAACTCAGAAAATGTCACCTGATGGCGCAACGCTTATCTCCACAAACACTTAAATCACCAATGCAAATCACAGAGGCGTCAACTTCCACTTCGGAATGTAGAACGCTTCTGAACCTAACGCCTTTAAAATCAACAAACCCAGGGGAAAAAAACTTCCTGGAAGTACACACTAGAAACGATCCAACGTTGGAACGAGCAAGAAGCCTAGAATAGCGAGGCATAACTGGCGGAAGAACCACCAAAACCCAAGAAAAGATCGTATGAACCGAGGAAACGAACTCGGAACCGCGCCTGCCAATCCAAAGATCAAGAAACCGAATCAAAGAAACTTACGGGAGCGGACTACCTGAATGCGGGCGGAGACGGGGTCGCGGGCGGGTGAACTCGCGCTTGTTCGGATCGGCTCCGGGCCGCGATCCCACCGGAGAATGCCGGCGGATTGGGGTGGAAACCGTCCGGGAAGATTTGGTGCTGGCTTGGTGTCCAAGAGAGGTGAGAGAAAGACGACTTTCGAGAGTGTAACTTCCTGTTGAGAATAAAGCAAACAAAACAGGGGGGAAAAGAAGAAGAGAAAAGACAGGTCAGGAAAAAAAGGAGAAAAAGGTAGGGGCTAGGGGTAGTTTTGTAATTGTGCATGAGTTTCAAATGCATAGCATCTACAATCACGGACAACAAATCCGATCCCTCAAACGTCCGTGGACACGGCCGGATACCCCCATACTAGAAACCTTAGATCCATATAAAAGCATGCAAATAATGAAATCCATGTACTACGTAAATCAAATAACCTATACTACCCTAATCTTCGCTGGAAATGTCCACTATCTCCTTGCTCGGCTCCGAGTACATGGGCGGCGGCCGCATCTCCGACTCCTGCGCCTCTTCCGCGTCTGCCTCCGCATCCGTCTCCGCTTCGATCTCGTCGAAGAGCGCGTCGGTGTTCCTGCCGGATGAACTGTCGGTTGGCCTCCAAAGAGGCCTCAACCTGGATGGACCGATGGACTCCAGGATGCCCTGCTGCTCCGCCATATCGAGCGCTTGGGCAATCGCGAACTCCGCCTCCGTGTCCTCCGTGTTGAAGCCCGGAGCCGGAGCCGACGCCAGCTCTTCCTCCTTCGGCTGCTCCGCCTCCTTCGGATTCGCCACCTCCATCGGAGCAGGCTGCTGCTCCTCTTCCTCCTCGGCCTCAGCTGCGATGTGTGCGGTGCGCCTCGCCTGGGTCTCCTGCTCAATCTGGAACTGGCGCTTCGGCGTGATCATAGCATAGGTGGTCTTATTTTGCCGAACCATGGCGGTGCCGGGCGACATGGGAAGAGCGATGGAGCGGGAGAGAGGTGGTGGATGGGCTTAGGCTGGCAGCCCGGAGAGGGAGGAGGTGGATGTGGCTAGGGCTGGGCGACTCCGACCGACTTAAATAGCCGGATTTTGCCTCGGGCGGCGAGCCAGAGCTGCCCCACGGGGCGTTCGCACCCCAAGTGGAGGAGACGTCCGTCAGACCATCGGATTTTCGGACGATTCCATGTGGGACCCTATCGTCAATCTGACATGGCGGACGCGCCCAGGCATCCCCATATCCGCCTCATATTTGGGCTGGATATGGGGGATGTTGGTCAGGCCGAGTGTTTGAGGCCCGTTTAAGTAGCCCCTCTAGGTCACGTTTTTGTGGCCAGACCGTCGGCCCAGAAGTTTGAGACGGATTTGGGGTGCCTGGCCATAGATACTCTTAGAGCTTTCAAAATACTATTATAACGAGCCTCAACAAATTTGGGGCTTTTCAAAGGCACACTGTGGTTCCACCTATTTTAGAGCTTGGTCAATGTCGAAAATTGGCATGCAAATATATTTAGCAAATGTCAAACGTTGGCTAGTAATTTTTTGGCTACTATTTTTTTACCAACCTCAGAAATATGTGTGTTTTCGTAACTTTTGACCATGCCAATTGTTAGTATCAAACCAACTATGCTCTAACTTACATGATCATCTATGTTCCCATCTTTTTCTACACCAGAGAAAAGACAACAAGTCAAAAGACAACAAGTCTTTAGAGCTTTCAAAATGTTGTACAACTATATCAATTGTAAAAAAAAGTTACTTTCCAAATACACATTCGTAGTTTTGCATATAAATGGACTCATCACTATCTTACATGATTGTCTTTGTTCTAATCTCTCTCTATTCCATGTTCTTCTAACCTATTGTCATAGCTGGTTTGCCTGTTCAATAGATTTACCGAAAAAGGCTTTCGCCCCGCTTTATAAATAAAGCAAACCGCCACAAACCACCAAGTACCACACTTGAGTCCACAACACACACACACACACACACACACACACACACACACACACACACGACAAGAAGTACAATAGGTTCTGCTGAGGGCACAGCTCGGCAACCCAAAGAAACAAAAAGACTGGTAACACCGGAGAGCCATGGAGGCACTAATCAGGCTCAGGAGGTGGCGGAGGAAGCGGCATAGCCAATCGGAGAGCCATCACACGAAGGTCAGAGATGATGATGGAGATGGCGTCCTGGTCCTGGGGGCGGCTAAGAGGCCGCCAGAGCTGCAAGAAACCACACAACTTGAACATTGTGTTAGTAGCCCGTCGAAGGGGAATCCACTGTATGACTAGCTTATTCTGAACCGTCCAGAGCGTCCAGGCCAGTACCCCTATGGTCAGCCACCTAATGTGGCGACGCGTAGGGGGCAAGGCCTGGATTTTGGCGAAGAGGTTCGGGAAGTTGGTATGGCACCATTTTCCATCGAACGACTCGCAAGCACAACTCCACAAAAACTGGGCGAGACACAAGAGAAGAATATGTGGTTTGAGTCCTCGGGGGTCCCACACAAGGGGCAAAGCCCGTCGCCCGGGCCATTCCGTTTACGCACCTCAACACCGGAAGGGAGGCGGCCCCGAATCCATTGCCACAAGAAGATTTAGATCTTCAGAGGTATACGGATAGTCCAGATCACCTCGAAGGGGGCTGGGGCGGGGGCGGCCACAATGTTGCGGTAGAGGGACCTCGTGGAGAAACGGCCCGAGGGCTCAAGGCGCCAGGACACATGGTCGGTCGCCGACGCGAGGTCCGGCTCGTGGAGAGCAATGACATCTAAGAGGTCATGCCAGGAGGCTAATTCCGCAGCCCCAAAAGGGCGGTGGAATGGAGACGATGGAGACACCCTAAGTCAATAAGGGCCGTCTCGACCGAGACCCGAGGGTCGACTGCTATGGAGAATAGATCCGGGAAGCGGGTCGCGAACAAAGCATCGCCAGCCCATCTGTCGAGCCAGAAAAGGGTGGCATCACCCGAGCCAACCGAGATGGAGGTACCAATGCGCTGGACATGCAACAGTTGAATGACTGATTGCCAAAACTGCGAGCCACCAGACTGCTGACAGAACGCTAGGGGCCGGCCACCAAGGTATTTATTCCGGATGATTTGGAGCCAAAGGCCGCCGTCCCCATTGGCAATGCGCCACAGCCAACAGGTTAGGAGAGCAATGTTCATCCGCTTGGATGCCATGATGCCCAACCCACCCTAGTCATTAGGCTTGTAGATCTCAGACCACCGCACCATGTGGTATTTCTACTTGTCACCCTCGCCCGCCCGAAAGAAGCGGGCTTGGATCGTACCGATCTCGTGGTGGAGCGTCTCGGGCAAGCTATAGAAGCTCATGATGAATAGCAGGAGGCTGGACAGGCAGAAAACTCATGATGATAGATTTCGACGTCCAGCCAATAAAATTTGGAAGAGCCAATGGCAGGTCGACACTAAATTGATGGCGGGGTTCTTATCTTCCCTGCCACCAAGAACATGCACTAGCATCAAGCATGTATCTTTCTTTGTTGATGTTTATACATAGATGCTCTGGCCACATCTTTTGTGCACCTATACATGGTTTCCTGCGACTCTTTACTAACTTAAGGCTCACCAATATTAGCACTCGTTGGGCGTGTGGACATCTTTTTTTATAAAAAACTTTCAATCTATTCGCCACCAATCATGATAGTACAACAAATATCAGAAATAATAAAATTACATCCAGATCCGTAGACCATCCAGCGACGATCAAAAACACTGAAGCGAGCCGAAGGCGCACCGCTGCCATCGCCCCTCCTTCCTTGGAGCCGGGCAAAACTTGTTGTAGCAGTTTATAAGTCTTGCGTGTATACCTAGGTTGCCAATTTTACCACCTTAATATAAACTATAACACAAAAATTATACCGTTTGAAAATAAAACATATGAAATTTATATTGGTATATATTTTGTAATATATGACTTGTATTAGGTTGGTTAAATTGACGACCTAGGAGTATGCGCACGTCCTGTAAACTGAAAGAGATGCTGAGCTAAGATTCATTTCAAAATTTGTAACTCTGAAATAGTTGTTTTCTTTTTGTGGGAAAACTCTAAAATACGTGTTTATCGTAAGGTGCGAGAATTTCAGATAACCACTCATCAATGATCTGGATCACATGCTTTAAGACTCCTTTGGATGGTAGAGATATTAGAGGACTTTTTCTAATCCAAAGCATATTTTGTATACGAAATTACTGTGCGATCGACACAACCTGCACGACAGCGGGACGATGCCCGATCCAGCGGTCGGCTGCACTTGACTGATATGCGTAGACGGACTGATGTACGCTGTCGTTCACACATCGTCTGAAAATCATCGTATGCAGAGCAACACTCTTTTGTATGAGAGCCTTTTGATCATGGATTGGGATCACCCATTTGGGTCGCGCTAACTCCCACACGTGTGGCAGGAAAGGAGACGCATCACACGTTTCTAATGTAAAACAGATTGCCACGTCATCACATGCATGCATGCAGGAATCTTTTTGGATTTTCAGTTTTTAAAATGTTTTATCTCT
The DNA here is from genome assembly GCA_021437245.1 of Aegilops speltoides. Classification (NCBI taxonomy): domain Eukaryota; kingdom Viridiplantae; phylum Streptophyta; class Magnoliopsida; order Poales; family Poaceae; genus Aegilops; species Aegilops speltoides. The sequence continues at coordinate 358,983,347 of CM038147.1, read as the reverse complement.
TAAATGAAAATCCGATTTAAAATCCGTTTTCACCATTAAATCCCTTGTGATGAGATCTTCGAAACTAGATCCCATGTTGATATGTTTTGATAAAAAAAAATTGGATTAAAAGTTGCCATGTCTATTGCATATGAATTGCCATGATGTTTACACTGAAGTTGCCATGATATGTTTCAGCTATTTTCTTTTACATTTAAAAGTAAATTTTGACATTTATAAAATGAGGAATTAAAAAACTAGACTTGCCATGAACCATGAACTAAAATTGCCATGATACATGCACGTAAAATTGCCATGGTTCATACAAAAAATAATTTTCATGGTCAAAATACTGGAGTTGCCATCATCAAAATACTAAAATTGCCATGATCTACAAACTAAAATTGCCACATGGCAACTTTAGTTTAAGCCCTATGGCAACTGCAGTGTAAACATCGTGGCAACTTCTGGCAAAAAAAAAAATATTCGTCGAAACATATCAACATGGGGTCTAGTTTTGAAGATCTCGTCGAGACGGATTTAATGGTGAAAACGGATTTTTAGTTCGCTTTTTTATTTAGGAGATAAAACATTTTTAAGCCGAAAACCAAAAAAAAATCTGCTGATGTCATCTATTCATACGTGGCAAAATGAGTGGTGATAGAGGCGTGTGGGCGATGTGCAAACGTCCACACGTGTGGGCGTTAACATTTCCTTTTTTTAATGGTATCCGTTTTTATCTCTCTATTTAATAGGATTCTGAATAAAAGCTCACACCTCCTTTTTCTTTTCTTTGTGAACTCCAACAACCTACACTGTATCTCCTTAATCCTAAGAAACTTCTATGCTTTCTTTTTTTGCGAATCAAACTTCTATGTTTACTTCATGTGCGCAATACGAGAACAACAATTAGAATTTCCCCTGTTTCGGAATTCTGTACGAATTCATAGTAGTAGTTTTTTTTAGGGTATAGTAGTAGTATATGATATTATAGTCATGTGGTTTTTACAGTTTCTACATCTTTCAAATTCGTGCGACTCAATTGGCCTTAATCCTACACGAGGATTTTCTTTTATTTTTTGAGGATCATACAAGGATTGATTTCCTCTTGAGACAAAAGGCGAAAAGGCAAAAGCGTGCAATTTGCACGATATTTTTTTTTGACGAAAGGTATTTGCACGAATTTTGAGCATCCTCGAGACGTGAGCTCAACTCTCAGCTGCGGTGCCGTGGGCCCTGCGGCACTCGGCACTTATTGGAATGACCGAACTGCCCTTCGCCCGCTTGTCTACTCCGGTCGGTTCAGCGATTGCTGACTTCTTCCCCCCGACACCAGCGAGCATGAAGGAGGAGTATATCAAATTAAGGGCCACGAACCGGCTCCTGACCCGGCCTTGGCTCACTGACTATCCGGTCCGGACGTTCGGTTGGGTCCACGTATCAGTGTCCTGGTGTATCGGTGGTATGGAAAGTAGCCTAAAGGCTTGCGATTAGTGATAATGGGCCGTGGCGCCAAGTCCGGAACCTGCCCCTCTGCCTGCTGTATCAGTTTCATCCATTTTGATTCAGCGAATAAAATGACGGTTGCAAAACGCAAATCACAAATGTTGAGACCCGGTACGAAAATACAACTCCCTCTGAACTAAAACCACAATACTGGTTTTGGATTGGAGGGAGCACAAGTTTATAATATTTTAACGAAATAGTGCAAATATATATGGAAGTAGTAGTGCTCTACATGCGTCGTGCAAACCGGGATGAAATTACATTTTGTTGTGAGTGCCGGCTGATGCATGCGTCGTGCTCTACATCTTTAGCTGATTTTCTTATGTACGTACTCCCTCTGTAAAGAAGTATAAAAGTGTTTAGATCACTAGAGTATCATCTTTAGCTGATTCTATTTGAAGACCATTATTTCTGCTGATTTTATTACTACTAGTACCAGAGAACATTGGCCTGTGATCGACCACATGGTCGTTGGGAGTACACATGCAATGGATGCTTGACTTGCGGAAGCACGTAGGAGACATGTACGCACATAACGACCTGCGATTTCCTTATACAGGTACACGCACCGCATGATGGCGTATCCATGTGCATACATATGCATTGTTAATTATGAATGGCGACGCTAACATGCATGCCTGCACGGCAATCGGCCGATAGAGGATCGTCCCATGCCTTCCTCCAAATGGATCAATCGGGACATGCCCATAACTATAACTTTACCAAATGGCCCAATTAGCGCAACTTTAGCAGAGTCATCGTATGGAACCGATTAGCATAATAACCGTTGACATGGTGATTTTGATCTAAATATGACACTCTAACAGAGTCGTCCTACGCTTTCCTGTCGCCATTATTATAGAGCGCGCGTCATATCCAGCCAGCGGGCCTTCATATTTGGAGGTTGTGACACTGGCTTGGAGAGCGCCATCCACCAACCACTCACGCGGGTGAAGTTTCAGCTCGACATGTTCCTCCCGCTCACAGCTCGATCAATGGTGCGGCCTTCCGTGTGGCCGCTGCTTCTGCTTCGGGCAATGCCACAACCGCTTATCCACCAGAGAAGAAGACCAATTAATCGTTGTCTCATCGTGTTCCGTGTCGTTTTTCCACCCGCACACGGTAAATCACCCATGTTTTTCGTTGGAGTGTGCCCATTCGCAGGTATATAACCTCCATCGCCCCCTACATTGGCACCACCACATCCACTCTATTTCCCCATCCCCATCGTCGACACCCTCACCTCCATTGCCCCCTTCATCGTCCGCTACTCCTCAACCTCTCTTCTTTCGTTACCATGTTAGTGCAATCGCGCCCTCCCCACGGACCTTTCCCTGGTTAGACAGTTCTAGGAGAAGGAGTGGGACTTATCCGAGTGTCTAGACAATTCTAAGGTTGAGTTGGCAGTCGGTCGCGCCTGCCTCCCCGTCGCCCTCGAGTACTTTCCTCCGGATATCGACAAACACCGACGCAAAAATGAAAGTTGTGCTCACGCTAGCCTTCAAAAATGTTGTCGTATCACAAGCTTTCGTCGATCGCGTGGCCGTTGTCGTGGTACTAAGACTGACAGTAGAATAGGGGGGTAGGTATGGAGAGGCAAGATCCTAGCTATGGAGTAGTTGTATACGCAAGGGATTTACGAGTTCAGGCCCTTCTCGGAGGAAGTAATAGCCCTACGTCTCGGAGCCCGGAGGCGGTCGACTGGATTATATGCGTATGAGTTACAGAGGTGCGAACCCCTTACACTGAGGAGGGGGGTGGCTTATATAGTGTCTGCCGGACCCTCCGCCCTCGCTATGCAGGTTTAAAGTACATAAAGGCTCAAGCATCTTGGTAATGCCCTACATAAAGTGCTATCATGGCCATAAAGACTACTTAATAACAGACCGTTTGGGTGCAGAGTCACCCTAGATCTCTTGGTGGTCGAGTGAGTCTTCATGGTCGAGTGTCTTCGAGTCCGTCGAGTGGAATCCTTCCAGGTCGACTGAAAGGTAGTTTCTTCTAGAGATGTCCTTGGGGAGGGTATCTTGGACAGGTCCATGACCCTACCCTAGATACATGGCTTCATCATTAGCCCCAGAACGGATCGAGGTTTGAGTGAGGAAGGAGTTGAAAATTCTTCCGACCCGTTTTTCATGCTATGAGTATGTCTTGTTCCGGATCAACGACTTCAAGTGGCGGCATCAACTTCTTTTTCAGTCGCCTTGATCTATTCTTTGTATCTGTCGAGTGACTTTTCTGTGCTTGGAGGCTTCCGAATGACGGATCGGAGGAAATCTTGATCGACAAGTTGCTCGCTGTCATGGATTTAGCGGGATCCGAATTTCGGAAGCGACGGGCGGAGGAGGCCGCAGACTCGGATGGGATAAGGCAGGACGCCGATCTTCAGCGCCACCTTTTTCGCCACATATCGCGCGGCGATCGCTATGGATTTGACAGATCGTCCGGGCCAGCATCACCACTGAAGCGACTTCATATAAGGCGCCGGACGGTTTTTTTGAACAATGCCCTCATTTTCCCTCCTCTTCCTCGATTCATCTGCTGCGCCGCCACCTTCTCGGCGCTGCCGCTCAGGCTCGCTTCGCCGGCGACGATGGTGAAGGAGAAGACGGCGGCTTTGGAGCGGCAAAGAAGGCGACGGCGAAGGCGGGAGGGCATCCATCGGGCCGATCTCGTCATGGCCGGCTCGCCGCAAGGCTGGATCCAGGAGATGGATCCGCCGACCATCGACCGAAGGACCTCGACGACCGCTAACGAAGGATCCCCTCATGGGTCGGCCGAGGCTTCCGGGGAAGGAGTGGCAGCCGCAGCCTCAGGAGGGTGAGTGCGTCCTCTTAGCTACCCACGTTGACCGCGGGTTTTCTCTACCGCCGAGTCCTTTCTTTCGGGGATTTCTGATCTTCTTTGGGGCACAACTCCACCACTTCACGCCCAACTCCATTGTCTATCTCGCCGCTTTCGTGTCCTTGTGTGAGAACTTCTTGGGTTGTCGGTCGCACTGGGGCCTTTTCAAACACATATTCACCTGTTGCTCTCAGACGGTGAAAAAGGCTAGTCCGAATGATGAGAAAACTCAAGTAATCCAGATGTGTGGGGGTCTTGGGGTTCAGATGAGGAGTAAAAGTGCCTTTCCAGTCATGACCCTTCCCGAAGTCAAGATTCGAGGGTGGCAATGACCGTTCTATCGCTAAGACCGACGCCTTGAGCGATCGACCGACTCCCTCCTTTCTCCATGGACCGAGTGAACAAGCCCTCCTCTCTGAAGGTGGTCCCGGAGGAGAAGGCTCAGGTTAAGATGTTGGTAGAGCGCGTAGTTCAGCTCATCCGTGACGGGTGACTGCATGGATCTTCCGGAGGTTTTCCTTGACGGCAAGATTCAGCCACTTCAAGTCGAGGCCATCCGATGTGGATGTACTCTGGTACCGAAGACACCACTCGGGTTCACCCGGAGGAGGTCGACGATGCCACTTTGGAGAGATGGATGACCTCCATCACAGGGAACAAAGATAACCCCCGTGGAGCCAGGAGGATCCCGCCACTCGACCAGTCATATGAACCAGACAAGGTCTGACCACGTATCTCCAACCGTTACCCTGTTTCCTTCATTCTGCTTTGCTACCATTCGGTCGACTGACTTCTGTCTTGTTTTGTTGTCTTCCAGATCACTACTGAGATGTATTCGATGCCCAACGGAGCGCAAGAACAGACCGAAGAGGAGGAAGGGAGCGGAGGAGAAAGTCAGGAGGAGTGGGAATCGGATGGCGAGGAGGGTGAAGAAGACGCTGGCTCTGACGAGGAAGAGGAGGAGGAAGTCCAGCCTCCCCATACTGAAAGACGATCCAAGCTCATCCATGACCCTGCAGTCGAGTGCGGCAAGGGGGTCGTGCCTGTTGTGCAGTTGACCAAACGTCCTCGGACGACCTCTCTGGCGCCGACTGAGAAAGAGACGAAGCAACCCCGAGCGGTGTCATCAAAACCGACGAAGGCCCTGCCGAAGATGAAGATGGTGATTCCCACTATTTTCGGGTAATGGCCCAACTTGTGTTTTGTTGTTTAACACGGATACACTCTTGGTCGACTTGTTGCTGACCGACTGATTTCTGAAATTGCAGTGCTGCTACTTCTGAGACCTCAATCAGACATGACGATCAAGAAATGGAGGATGCTGTCACTTCCAACCCTGGTACGATCTCCGTAGTTTTGCTTTCGGTCGACATAATCTTCATTTTTAACTTTGAATCTTTTCTGTAGCTCCACCTAATATCATCATTGATCTCCCTGATGATGACAATGAGGAGCCACTGAGGCAGAGGAGGAACATGAAGACGCCACGGCAAGATCTTTCAGTTGTATCAAGACCAAACACTTGGATCCGGAAGGGGCAACGCCACTGGCTACCGTATCCTTTGTTGTGTCACTGATGAGTGCTCGCCTTCGTTGCCGAGTGCTGATCCGCCTTCCTTTTCTCCACCCACCACGCCCCGGAGGACCAAGCAGGCGCTGCTAAAGAAGCTATACGCCAGGCGGGGGTCATGATGGAGTAGGTGAAGGCGATCCGAGACGCCAGCCAAGCAGCTTATGATGCAAGTTTGGCCCTTCAGAGCAATGTCCAGGTTAGTTGATCACCGCTGCTCGTTAGGGATATGGTACCTGAAAACTTTTCTTTCTGAAGATCTTAGTATCTGTACACCCACTGGGTGTGTCGATTGAATATCTGGATTGGTGGGGGCACACTGAGTGCACCCACTGGGTGTAGTCCCCGATGCTATGGTGGACTGCTGGCAGTCGACCATAGTCTTTCTACCTTGAACCTTTTCTCTTTACTTTCTCCACTCGATCTGGTCGAATGGAATCATGGAACCAGTGGGGGCACGCTGAGTGCACCCACTGGGTGTAGTCCCCGAGACCGTGGTCGACTGCTGGCAGTCGACTATGGTCTTAAGAACTTTTTTTTGAGGTTAACTGCTGGCAGTTAGCTATGGTTTAGGATCATAACCTTTTTGTCTCTTTCGGTCGACTGATCGAACCGAGTCGGTAGAACCAGTGGGGGCACGCTGAGTGCACCAACTGGGTGTAGTCCCCGAGACTACAGTTGAATACTTTGATTCGGCTGTAGTCTTAGAAATACTACGATCTTTCTCTTAGTCACTTGGAAGTGACCTATCTTTGACGTCTGTCGATTGATCTTTCGCAGAAATCTTGCGAGATTGTGGCTCGTTATACTGAGTTGGAGAACAAGCATATCCAGCTCGAACTTGATCTGAAGCTTGTCCAGGATAACTTCATGAAGGCGAAGGAGGAGGTGAAAGGTATGTTTGGTGAGAACCTTGACGACTGCCCTTATTTCTTGTCCACTCCTGAGTCTGATCTCACTGTCATTTTGCAGATAAACTGAGGAATGCTCTAAAGAAGAAGGACCTTGACCTCGCCGAGGTGCGGAAAGCAGCTTTGGAGAAGACGAAACTCGCAGAAGAAAAGCTAGCTTCAATCAGTAAACTTGAAGAGGAGAATACCAATCTGAAAGCTGCTCTCGACGCGGCCAACAAGGAGGTCAGTCGACTGAAGAATGACAAGATAGCCCTGAGCGACAAGGCTAGCGAACTGGCGGGAAAGAAGAATGATCTAGAGGTTTATCTAGGAGGACTCGCCAAGAAGCTATTCCTCATGCTTGAAGGTAATCCCTTGTACCCGACAGGCTTGTAATTATGGACTTACCACAAAACTGCTGGCTTATCTTTGGGTTGTGTCTACAGAGTTCGCCAAAACTTTGAGGAAGAGATCGGTCGATTGGAGACAAGCTCGATCCCATCAACTCTCCCTGTGAAGGATGAAGCCGCCATGAACGTGTTCGACCGAGTCTCGTGTTCTGCTTGTGGTCGACTATCTTGCTAGATCAAGGTTGTTGCGTCGGCAAGATCGACACAACACTCGGCCGGGAAGCACTTTGAGTGACCTCGAAGTTCGATGACTCGACTGAACAAAGTTCCAAGTCGAGTGCAAGAATGGAAGAAGTCTTCTGCCAGGTGTGGTGCTGATGTTGCTCTGTCTCTGGTCCGAGTTCACTATAAGGACGTGCGAGAGGACAAGCTGGCGTCTCTCAAGGTGGCCAATACCAAGAAGCATGACTTCCGATCTTTCATGGAGACCTTCATTGCTGCCGCCACTCGGATTGCAGATGGAATCGACCTAGACGAGTTTGTCGCGTCTTCCAGTCCTCCACAGGAGGAGTAAAAAACTTCTATGCTTGATGCCTTAAATTTGCCTCGGAATGCCGAGTGGTTTTTGTAACCGGTAAACTTTAACAGGCTTGGTGCCTGAGCACTTCTGGATCCATAGGACGCTATCTGAACTTGGGTTTGCCGTTGAACATGTTTGCATTTGCCTTCAAACAAACATTGTTCTTCGCTCAGAATATATGCTAGTGTTTGTGATGCACCTTTGCAGGTAGGAATGAAGCACAGATTGCAGTCGACTTGCGTCCTTGTGGGTCGGGATGGAGTGCACATTGTATTTGCGGCAGAGCTCTGAAGGGGAAGGTAGCAGTCGACTTGTACCTCGTCATCCTGGCAGAGCGGAATGAATCTCGTACTTAGGCTAGCATTGGGCTGCAGCTAAGCCCCCGAGTGGAAAGTTTGCTCTCCACTCGGTAGGATTTTCAAAAACTTAGGCGAGCGCTGGGCTGCAGCTAAGCCCCCGAGTGGGAGGTTTGCTCTCCACTCGGTAGGATTTTCAAAAACTTAGGCGAGCACTGGGCTGCAGCTAAGCCCCCGAGTGGGAGGTTTGCTCTCCACTTGGTAGGATTTTGTAAAACTTAGGCGAGCACTAGGCTGCAGCTAAGCCCTCGAGTGGGAGGTTTGCTCTCCACTCGGTAGGGTTTTGTAAAACTTAGGCGAGCATTGGGGTGCAGCTAAGCCCCCGAGTGGGAGGTTTGCTCTCCACTCGGTAGGATTTTCAAACACTTAGGCGAACACTGGGCTGCAGCTAAGCCCCCGAGTGGGAGGTTTGCTCTCCACTCGGTAGGATTTTTTGTGACGTACTTCCAGAGGAGAAGGTTGTAGTCGACCTGCACCTCGTCCTCCTTGCGGAGCGCATGTTGTATTTGTGGCGTAGCTCGGAAGGAGAAGGTAGCAGTCGACCTGCACCTCGTCCTCCTTGTGGAGCACACATTGTATTTGTGGCGTAGCTCGGAAGGAGAAGGTAGCAGTCGACCTGCACCTCGTCCTCCTTGCGGAACGCACATTGTCTTTGTACTTAGGTGAGCACTGGGCTGCAGCTAAGCCCCCCGAGTGGGAGGCTAGCTCACCACTCGGCAGGATTTTGTTAAACTTAGGCGAGTACTTGGACTGCAGCTAAGCCTCCGAGTGGGAGGCTGACTCACCACTCGGTAGGATTTTGTTAAACTTAGGCGAGTACTTGGACTGCAGCTAAGCCTCTGAGTGGGAGGCTGGCTCACCACTCGGTAGGATTTGAAAGTACTTAGGAGAAACGGATTCGCAGCTAAGCCCCCGAGTGGGAGGCTGGCTCGCCACTCGGCAAGGATTTTTTTTACAAACTTAGGCGAAACGGATTCACAGCTAAGCCACCCACTGGGGGACTGCTCATGTGAACAAAAGTAACAACAATCATTGGGAAAATTATAACACTCTTGTCTTTGATAAATAAACTACAGAAGTACTTTTATTACATCTCATCTGAGTGAATACTTAAGTATAAAAGGGGCAGAGCAGCTCCGCATTCCAAGCTCGGGGCTCGTCAATCTGGTGCTCGACATTGTAAAGGCGGTACGCCCCATTGTGGAGAACTTTGGTGACGATGAAGGGACCTTCCCAAGTAGGAGCAAGCTTGTATGGCTTCTACTGATCCACTCGGAGAACCAAATCTCCTTCTTGGAAGGCTCGACTCTTCACGTTTTTGGCATGGAAACGCAAGTCCTGCTGATAAATGGTCGATCGGATCATGGCCATATCTCTTTCTTCTTCTAGAAGGTCGACTGCGTCCTGTCGGGCTTGCTCTGGTTCATCTTCAGTGTAGAGTTCGACTCGAGGTGCGTTGTGAAGGAGGTCACTCGGCAAGACCGCTGTCACGCCCAATATGCGACCCTATCCGAAAGGAACTCGAAGGTCCCACTAAGGATAGACCCGCATATTGAAACGCTTTTGCAAGGTGGATATCGTTACATCAACATTACATAATAGATGGGGATACATACAAGAGGCAAACAATGCCACACGAATACAATATCATCATATTAAGAGATCAACATCCGACTACGGATGATACATAAACGTAAACTCAAACAATATCCACCACGCTAGCCCAGCCGCCGACCGAACCTATCCCCGATCAAGAAGAGGCGTAAGAAGAACTCCAAAACAAGGAACATCGCTCTCGCGCCAAGATCATCGTGATAACCTGTGTACCGCAACCGCTGTTGTAGTAATCTGTGAGCCACGAGGACTCAGCAATCCCATTACCATGGGTATCAAGACTAGCAAAGCTTAATGGGAAAGGAAGGGGTAAAGTGGTGAGGTTGCAGCAGCGACTAAGCAAGTATGGTGGCTAACATACGCAAATGAGAGCGAGAAGAGAAACAAGCGGAACGGTCGTGAAGCTAGCAATGATCAAGAGGTGGTCCTGAACACCTACTTACGCCAAACATAACACGAAACCGTGTTCACTTCCGGACTCCGCCGAGAAGAGACCATCACGGCTACACACGCGTTGATGCGTTTTAATTCGGATCAAGTGTCAAGTTATCTACAACCGACATTAACAAATTCCCATATGCCACATAACCGCAGGCACGGCTCTCGAAAGTTTAAACCCGCAGGGTGTCCCAACTTAGCCCATGACAAGCTCTCGCGATCAACGAAGGAATAGACCTTCTCCCAGGAAGACCCGATCTGTCTCGGAATCCCGGTTTACAAGACATTTCGACAATGGTAAAACAAGACCAGCAAGACCTCCCGGCGTGCCGACATCCCGATAGTAGCCACAGTATCTCGCCTCGAGCCACGACGGAATGAGCAAGACGACGCAACCGACGATACCCCAAGTTGCCTAGGGGCGGCACCGCAAGTGGCTCTGGTTTGGACCAACACTTAGACAAGCATTGGCCCGGGGGGGGGGCTAATAATAAAGATGACCCTTGGGTTAATTACTCCCAAGGTAAATACAGGTGGTGGTTAGGCAAATGGTAAAAGTCAATGTTGGGCCTTGCTGGGCAAGTTTTATTCAAAGCGAACTGTCAGGGGGGTCCCATAAATCACCCGACCGCGTTAGGAACGCAAAATCCGGGAACATAACACCGGTATGACGGAAACTAGGGCGGCAAGAGTGGAACAAAACACCAGGCATAAGGCCGAGCCTTCCACCCTTTACCAAGTATATAGATGCATTAATAATATAAGAGATATTGTGATATCCCAACCAAAATCCTGTCCACCATGGAGAAATCTTCAACTTCACCGGCAACTAGCAACGCTATAAGAGGGGCTGAGCAAAGCGGTAACATAGCCAATCAATGGTTTGCATAGGAAAGGTGTCAAAGGTTAGAGGTTCATGGAAATTTGGGATGGCTTGATAAACAGGTAATAGGTAGCGCAACATAGCGATAGAACGGAGCAACTAGCATAGCAATGATAGTAGTGAGATCCAGGGTAGCGGTCATCTTGCCTGAAATCCCGCTAGGAAGAAGAACGAGTCCATGAAGAAGATGAAGCCACGAAGACGAACCACACGTAGACGAACGCATCCTCACGATCGCAACGAAACGGGAACTATCGAGAAGAAGCACACAACATGGTAAACACACCACACATGACAAGACATGATGCAAACAAGAACAACACATCAAAACAAGTTTAAATGAGGCCGGGAACAACATATAACAATTCCGGTAAGTCCTCATATGCAAATTTCGAAATTGGTCCAGAACTGAATAAATATTAAGTTCAAGTAGTTAAACATCAAGTTAAAGAGCACCAAGAGGATCTACACGAAATTCTAGTCACGTTACATATAAAGTTCATTAGATTCGGAGCTACGGCCTAGAAGATACGAGCAAAACAAGTTGAGCATGGCATTGATGCAAAATGCACCCAAACATCAAGCAAACACAACAAAACAAGGATGCAACATGGTAATATGAAGCTACATGCAAAATCAAGCAAGCTTCATATAGAGCACACTCAAAACGGAGCAACGGTGCAACACATACACTCTATACAAGTTATAGCAACAATCTGTCCATAACAGCAACTAGGCATCTTGCAAGCATCAAAACAACATGCTACATCACCCCAACATAATAACAAAAGGCATGGGCATGAAGTACAGGTAAAGCATAACAAAACATGAACACTGAGCTATCTCCAGAAACAACTAGAACATGCTCAAAATGACATGGAGATATTGCAAGTAATAACAGTTTCAGACTTATCAGGAAATAACATCAGGTTGCAATGTTTAGAGCTATCAAACAACATGTTACAGGAACATATCATGGCAAACAAAGGCATGACATGAATCTACTAAAAGCATAGATCAAAAGACCCTTAATGACCATGAGCCAAAAAGGCACAGAAAGTATGATGGCACCCATGTAAACATGGCAAGTTATATTACAGATTCATACATGGCAGGAACAACAATAAGTAGGCATGTTCGTGAGCTTGAACCACTCACCACAGAGCAATACATGGCATGGCAAGGCAACCAACAGTAATAAGGCATGTTTATGAAGCTATACATGGCAAGAACAAGTTCATAGGGTTCATGGATCACTAGGAAAACACATGGAAACAACTGAACTTAATGTAAACAGGCTGACAACAACATTTTCAAGCAACTTTGAAGCAAGATTACAACATGTTCCAGCAGGCTATAATTGCAAACAAGGGCATGAATGGATAGAGCATGACATGTAGATCAAAACATGTTTATAGAGAATCTCCAGATTATGCACACAATGACTTGTAGAAGCTTGTTAACATAGCAACAAAATATAACAGAATCTGTCAGGAAATCAGCAACAGCAACTACCCTACTTAGCAAGCTTGATACACTCAGCACACAACTCACAAAAATACATGGTTGGCACCCCTGGAAAGATGGCATGGCATAGATCAACATTCATGTAGACATCAACCTCATAGGATGCACACATCAATCATGGCAAAAATGATAAAACAACAAGTTATAACAGCCAAAGCAGATTAACATCAACATGCACTCTTCCAACAAAGATTTGGGCATCAAGATGAGCTCAAATGAAAATGATGCAATGGAATGAAATGAAGTACTGCCGAGGCTAACAATTTGACATATTATACGCACGAAACGGAGCTACGGATGCAGAGATGTGATGGCATGAACATGGCATGATTATGTTGAAAACTTAGGGACTTAGGCATTCGGGGTCAACCTGTGGGTTTGCACGGATTTCGAAGCACGGCGTGAGCTCGCCGGAGGAGGCCGGGGGCGGCGGATCCGGTCGCTCCCGACCAGATCCGGCTGGAGGGACGCCGGAGGGGCGCGGATCCGCCAGGAAGGGCGGCGAGGCCGGGCGGCGGCGCAAGGCCGAGTCCGGTGAGGCCGGACGGGCGGCGCGCCTGGCGGCGGCGGCGGCCGACGACGGCGAACGGCGCATGAGGCGGCGGCGAAGCCGGGCCGGGCGAGAAAGCGGCGAAGCGCCGGGCGGCACGGGCGGCGACGGCGGTGCCCACGGCGGTTTCGGGATTCGCGGGCGGCGGCGGTCAGATGCGTGTTCTGGCCGATCCGGACATGTCCGGCGGCGCGGAGGGGAGTGGGGCTAGGGTTAGGGGTGGACTGATCCGCGAATTTTGGGAAGGAAGACATATTTATAGGTAGAGGGAGCTAGGAGAGTCCAAATGAGGAGCGGTTTTCGGCCACGCGATTGTGATCGAACGACCGAGAGCATGGAGGGGAGTTTGCTGGGCTTTGGGCCACTTTGGAAGGGGTGTTGGGCTGCAACAAAAGAGGGCTTTCGCAGTTACCCGGTTAACCGTTGGAGTACCAAACGACCTCCAAATGGCACGAAACTTGACAGGCGGTCTACCGGTGCTATACCAAGGCCGCATGACAAACCTCGGGCCATACCGATAAAGTTTAACACCCGCACAAGAGAAGAGGCAAACAGGGGCGCCGGAGGACATAGGAGTGCCGGATTGCAAAACGGACAACGGGGAAAATGCTCGGATGCATGAGACGAACACGTATGCAAATGCGATGCACATGATGACATGATATGAAATGCAGATGATGACATGGCAAAGTGCAACACGCAAGTAAATGACATGGCAACAACGGCGAATAACTGGCAGACACTTGGCGCATCGAATCCGGGGCGTTACAACACTCCTCCACTAACAAGAGATCTCGTCTCGAGATCTTAGGACCGAGACGGAAGGAAAAAAAAGGGATGAGGTGAAACAAAAACTCAAGAGAAGAAGCAAAGAATCGAGAACACTCGAGAAGAAGAGAGGAACAACGAGAATGACGAGAATCGAAAGCTCACGGAATCAGATAGACTATGAGACCACTTGTTCTAACCGGAGTGGTTAGAATGAGAAAAGAAGCGAATAAGACTGAAAAGATTTAGGCAGAACTCTGACTGAACATGGAAAGAATAGAACACGAGCTAGAGAGGATGGAATGGTACTTGTTGAACTCTTGAAGAATGAATTAAATCATGAAGAATCGCCATGAAGTACTCCGGTAAAAAAAAGAATGACTAGATAAAATTGAAGGATGAAAGAATAATATGAGCCTTGCGATGATTTAGATGGAGGTTCCGACGAGATGACCGAGAAAATTGAACTCCGGAAAAGAAAAGATGAAAACACTTGGAACTAGAATTTATTCACCGAGAACAAACTCCGAAGAAAAAGGATTAATCACTTGGATGAAATAAGAATAAGATTTATTGCATGCTTATCCTTCATCAAATTAAATTGATGACAAGCAATGGATTTTACATGCTACTTATTCTTCTTTGAAAAGGATTGAGGAGTGACATATCGCAAACTTGAGAAGGTCTTCATGAATCACCGGTAGGATTGAAAGAATGAATGGATAAATATGATAAACAAGGAAAAGAATCTGAAAGAACCACCGTAAGAATTCAAAATGGCTGATGAAAGAGAATGAATCACCGGGAAGAATTAGGAAAACCAATATGCTTGAGGGAATTTAGATGCAAAAGAACAAAGAGATCATGAGCTGATTAAAGTACGCTTGAATGAAGCACCGGGATAAATAGAGAACGAATCTGAAAACTTAGAATGAAGAAATCTTCCAAAAAGATGGCCTCCGGATGATCGAGAGGGAAAGCACTCCTGAAATACTCCGGATGGATGAAAAGAATTTGAAAACGATCTTGGAAAAGGCATGTGACTGATGGAATCCATTCTTACGCCACACTTGAAAAGAATTGAGAATAGCTCTGGGGGAATTAGAAGAGTCAGGTAAGATCCTGGAAAAAGACCTGTGGGTTAGGGCCCACTAAAGAGATAACACCGTTGAAAAGGATGTTGAGCAGATCGAAGAAGCACCAGAACAATTGAAATATTTGAATGAGGTGACAACCTCGAATTAATAGGAACACAAACGAATCTCCTGAGATATCTTGAACAAATCGGAAGGATAAACTGGCGAGAGGCGAACGAGCAAGGAAAAACACTTGAGCTGAGGGAAAGAATATGATCAACCCGAGATAAAACTTGAATTGTGTGCACCGGAAAAGAAAAGAGATGAAGAATGTCGAACAAAACAAGAATTCACCAGTTGAAATAATTGACAAAAGATTGAAGAGGCTCCACACGAATGGAATTGATGCTCGAAAGAGACTCAGACTCCGGGAAGAAAAAGGGTGGGAGGGCGGGAAAACAAAGGCAACTTGGAAGGGGAAACCGACGAATACTTGAAGGAAAAAAAAACACCGGTTGAAAACATTGAGGAAAGAAATCAAAGACTTCGCACGAGTAGGAAGGATACTCGATTACGGACTCCGGTTCCAATAAGAAGAAGGGGGGGCGGGTGGGAAAAGAAAACAACTGAGGATTGAACTTGGCAAAGATGAAGAGGCTCGAGTCAGCTTGACGAGAAATGCACCGGACAAAAGAGGATGGACAACTCACAAAACTAACCACGTGATCCTAAAGAAAAATTTGAAGGGGAAGAGGAGTAATTCAAAACACCTACGTCAAGATTCCTTACCAGAGCGACGAAGGGGTAGAGGAGTAAAAAGAATTCCTACTCTCCGATATAACTAGACTCCGAAAATAGTTTTCTTCTAGACTCAACAACGGCCAAACTACACGATCAATCAAGGGGGCTCCTAAGGTCGGTCGAGGCTCTGATACCAACTTGTCACGCCCAATATGCGACCCTATCCGAAAGGAACTCGAAGGTCCCACTAAGGATAGACCAAGATATTGAAACGCTTTTGCAAGGTGGATATCATTACATCAACATTACATAATAGATGGGGATACATACAAGAGGCAAACAATGACACACGAATACAATATCATCATATTAAGAGATCAACATCCGACTACGGATGATACATAAACAGTAAACTCAAACAATATCCACCTCGCTAGCCCAAAGCCGCCGACCGAACCTATCCCCGATCGAAGAAGAGGCGTAAGAAGAACTCCAAAACAAGGAACATCGCTCTCGCGTCAAGATCATCGTGATAACTCTGTACCGCAATCGTTGTTGTAGTAATCAGTGAGCCACGAGGACTCAGCAATCCCATTACCATGGGTATCAAGACTAGCAAAGCTTAATGGGAAAGGAAGGGGTAAAGTGGTGAGGTTGCAGCAGTGACTAAGCAAGTGTGGTGGCTAACATACGCAAATGAGAGCGAGAAGAGAGACAAGCGGAACGGTCGTGAAGCTAGCAATGATCAAGAGGTGATCCTGAACACCTACTTACGTCAAACATAACACAGAAACCGTGTTCACTTCCCGGACTCCGCCGAGAAGAGACCATCACGGCTACACACGCGGTTGATGCGTTTTAATTCGGATCAAGTGTCAAGTTATCTACAATCGGACATTAACAAATTCCCATCTGCCACATAACCGCGGCACGGCTCTCGAAAGTTTAAACCCCGCAGGGTGTCCCAACTTAGCCCATGACAAGCTCTCGCGATCAACAAAGGAATAGACCTTCTCCCGTGAAGACCCGATCGCCTCGAATCCTGGTTTACAAGACATTTCGACAATGGTAAAACAAGACCAGAAGACCTCCCGCGCGCCGACATCCCGATAGTAGCAGCGTGTATCTCGCCTCGTGCCACGACCGGATGAGCAAGACGCGACGGGCGACCGACGATACCCCAAGTTGCCTAGGGGTGGCACCGCAAGTGGCTCTGGTTTGGACCAACACTTAGACAAGCATTGGCCCCGGGGGGGCTAATAATAAAGATGACCCTTGGGTTAATTACTCCCAAGGGAAATATAGGTGGTGGTGAGGCAAATGGTAAAAGTCAATGTTGGGCCTTGCTGGACAAGTTTTATTCAAAGCGAACTGTCAGGGGGGTCCCATAAATCACCCGACCGCGTTAGGAATGCAAAATCCGGGAACATAACACCGGTATGACGGAAACTAGGGCGGCAAGAGTGGAACAAAACACCAGGCATAAGGCCGAGCCTTCCACCCTTTACCAAGTAGATGCATTAATAATATAAGAGATATTGTGATATCCCAACCAAAATCCTGTGCACCATGGAGAAATCTTCAACTTCACCGGCAACTAGCAACGCTATAAGAGGGGCTGAGCAAAGCGGTAACATAGCCAATCAATGGTTTGCATAGGAAAGGTGTCAAAGGTTAGAGGTTCATGGCAATTTGGGATGGCTTGATAAACAGGTAATAGGTAGCGCAGCATAGCGATAGAACGGAGCAACTAGCATAGCAATGATAGTAGTGAGATCCGTGGTAGCGGTCATCTTGCACGAAATCCCGCTAGGAAGAAGAACGAGTCCATGAAGAAGATGAAGCCACGAAGACTAACCACACGAGATTTAACGATACTCACGATCGCAATGAAACGGGAACTATCGAGAAGAAGCACACAACATGGTAAACACACCACACATGACAAGACATGATGCAAACAAGAACAACACATCAAAACAAGTTTAAATGAGGCCGGGAACAACATATAACAATTCCGGTAAGTCCTCATATGCAAATTTCGAAATTGGTCCAGAACTGAATAAACATTAAGTTCAAGTAGTTAAACAGCAAGTTAAAGAGCACCAAGAGGATCTACACGAAATTCTAGTCACGTTACATATAAAGTTCATTAGATTTGGAGCTACGGCCTAGAAGATATGAGCAAAACAAGTTGAGCATGGCATTGATGCAAAATGCACCCAAACATCAAGCAAACACACCAAAACAAGGATGCAACATGGTAATATGAAGCTACATGCAAAATCAAGCAAGTTTCATATAGAGCACACTCAAAACGGAGCAACGGTGCAACACATACACTCTATACAAGTTATAGCAACAATCTGTCCATAACAGCAACTAGGCATCTTGCAAGCATCAAAACAACATGCTACAGCACCCCAACATAATAACAAAAGGCATGGGCATGAAGTACAGGTAAAGCATAACAAAACATGAACACTGAGCTATCTCCAGAAACAACTAGAACATGCTCAAAATGACATGGAGATATTGCAAGTAATAACAGTTTCAGACTTATCAGGAAATAACATCAGGTTGCAATGTTTAGAGCTATCAAACAACATGTTACAGGAACATATCATGGCAAACAAAGGCATGGCATGAATCTACTAAAAGCATAGATCAAAAGACCCTTAATGACCATGAGCCAAAAAGGCACAGAAAATATGATGGCACCCATGTAAACATGGCAAGTTATATTACAGATTCATACATGGCAGGAACAACAATAAGTAGGCATGTTCGTGAGCTTGAACCACTCACCACAGAGCAATACATGGCATGGCAAGGCAACCAACAGTAATAAGGCATGTTTATGAAGCTATACATGGCAAGAACAAGTTCATAGGGTTCATGGATCACTAGGAAAACACATGGAAACAACTGAACTTAATGTAAACAGCCGACAAAGAACATTTTCAAGCAACTTTGGAGCAAGATTACAACATGTTCCAGCAGGCTATAATTGCAAACAAGGGCATGAATGGATAGAGCATGACATGTAGATCAAAACATGTTTATAGAGAATCTCCAGATTATGCACACAATGACTTGTAGAAGCTTGTTAACATAGCAACAAAATATAACAGAATCTGTCAGAAATCAAGAACAAAGAACTACCCTACTTAGCAAGCTTGATACACTCAAGACACAACTCACAAAAATACATGGTTGGCACCCCTGGAAAGATGGCATGGCATATATCAACATTCATGTAGACATCAACCTCATAGGATGCACACATCAATCATGGCAAAAATGATAAAACAACATTATAACAGTTTCAGCAGATTAACATCAACATGCACTCTTCCAACAACATTTCGGGCATCAAGATGAGCTCAAATGAAAATGATGCAATGGAATGAAATGAAGTACTCGTCGAGGTGAACAATTTGACATATTATACGCATGAAACGGAGCTACGGATGCAGAGATGTGATGGCATGAACATGGCATGATTATGTTGAAAACTTAGGGACTTAGGCATTCGGGGTCAATCTGTGGGTTTGCAGGGATTTCGAAGCACGGCGTGAGCTCGCCGGAGACTCGCCGGAGGAGGCCGGGGGCGGCGGATCCGGTCGCTCCCGACCAGATCCGGCCGGAGGGACGCCGGAGGGGCGCGGATCCGGCCAGGGAAGGGCGGATGAGGCCGGGCGGCGCGCAGGTCGAGTCCGGCGAGGCCGGACGGGCGGCGTGTTCTGGCGGCGGCGCGGCCGACGGCGGCGAACGGGCGCGGAGGCGCGGCGAAGCCGGGCGGGCGAGGAAAGCGGCGAAGGCCGGGCGACGGGCGGCGACGGCGGTGCCCACGTGGCAGCTCGGGATTCGGCGGGGCGGCGGCGGTTGGACGTGTCCGGCCGATCCGGACATGTCCGGCGGCGCGGAGAGGAGCGGGGCTAGGGTTAGGGGTGGACTGATCCGCGAATTTCGGGAAGGAAGACATATTTATAGGTAGAGGGAGCTAGGAGAGTCCAAATGAGGAGCGGTTTTCGGCCACGCGATCGTGATCGAACGACCGAGAGCATGGAGGGAGTTTGCTGGGCTTTGGGCCACTTTGGAAGGGTGTTGGGCTGCAACAAAGAGGGCTTTTGCGGTTACCCTGCTAACCGCTGAGTACTAAACGACCTCCAAATGGCACGAAACTTGACAGCGGTTCATCGGTGCTATACCAAGGCCGCATGACAAACCTCGGGCCATTCCGAGAAAGTTTAACACCCGCACAAGAGAAGAGGCAAACAGGGGCGCCGGAGGACATAGGAGTGCCGGATTGCAAAACGGACAACGGGGAAAATGCTCGGATGCATGAGACGAACACGTATGCAAATGCGATGCACTTGATGACATGATATGAAATGCAGATGATGACATGGCAAAGTGCAACACGCAAGAAAATGACATGGCAACAATGGTGAATAACTGGCAGACACCTGGCGCATTGAATCCGGGTCGTTACAACTGCTTCAGCTCCGTAGACCAAGAAGAACGGAGTTCTCCCAGTCGACCGATTAGGTGTGGTCCTTAATCCCCAAAGTAATGACAGAAGTTCGTCGACCCATGCACCAGCCGCGTGCTTGAGATCTTGCATCAGTCAGGGTTTCAGCCCTTTGAGAATTAAACCATTTGCTCATTCTGCCTGTCCATTCAACTGGGGGTGAGCGACTGAAGCATAGTCGACTCATGTGCCCTGAGATGTTCAAAAGGCTCTGAATTCCTCAGAATCGAAGTTCAACCCATTATCAGTGATGATGCTATGTGGAACTCCATATCTGAATATCAACTCCCTGATGAAGCTGATAGCAGTGCCGGCATCAAGATTCTTGATGGGTTTAGCTTCAATCCACTTAGTGAACTTGTCGACCGCCACCAGCACATGGGTGAAGCCGCTTCTGCCTGTTCTTAGTGGTCCAACCATATCCAATCCCCATACAGCGAAAGGCTAGACGAGTGGGATGGTCTTCAAGGCTGAGGCGGGCTTGT
Organism: Aegilops speltoides; assembly: GCA_021437245.1. Classification (NCBI taxonomy): domain Eukaryota; kingdom Viridiplantae; phylum Streptophyta; class Magnoliopsida; order Poales; family Poaceae; genus Aegilops; species Aegilops speltoides. Next base: position 358,962,650 of record CM038147.1, on the reverse strand, counting down.
GTGACATATTGGAGTAAAATTGACATCCTTCACACTTGTCGACTATCTCCTTTGCCATTGCATTTGCTCTTGGCCAGTAAAATCCCGCTTGATATGCTTTAGCCACAATGGTCCGAGAGGACGCATGATGGCCACAGGTTCCCGAGTGGATATCGTCAAGGATTATCCGACCTTCTTCTAGCGTTATACACTTCGATCGACTCGATCGCGCTTTCTCGTATTAACCGTCCCTTTATTACGGTAAAGGCTTTGGATCGGCGACGATCCGTCAAGCCTCTTCTTCATCCTCTCGGGAGCTCTTTCCTTAAGATATACGCGATGTACTGCAGATCGTCTAATCGGGAGTGATGACCAACGCCCATGATCAGTCGACCACCGCCTGGAACTTCAACTTCGCCGGATCTGTGACACTTTTGGTTGCGGAGCTTCTTCGTAAAAGGATCTTCCGAATCGATGGGGTATGGATATGCTCCAAGAACACATTATCGGGAATGGCTTTCTCTTGGAACCTATCTTTGCCAAATCATCACCGCTTGATTCTTGATCGGGGTATATGATGGAGCTCTAACCCTTCAAATTTCTTCTCAAGCTTTCTTCTTGCATTGCAAGAACCAGTCATGGTGGGCTTCTAACGCCCCACTCCTTCATCACCTAATTGACCACCAAATCTGAGTCGCCATAAACCATAAGGCAACGGACGCCGAGTGAAATGGCCATGCTAACCCATACAAAAGTGCTTCAGATTTCGCTTCATTGTTGGAGGAATCAAAGTGGATCCGGAGCACATATCCGAGCTTATCTCCTCGGGGAAACCAAAACTACCCCAAAGACCGAACCATTCAACATCTTAGAACCGCTAAAGAACATGGTCCAAAGGTTCGAGTGAACTTGAGTCGGTAGTTGCTGTTCAATCCACTCGGCGATGAAATCTGCATCGCTTGGGACTTAATGGCTTTTTTGCCTCAAACTTGATATCAAGGGAGGGAGTTCAATCGCCCACTTTGCCACTCGACCGCTTGCATCTCTCACAGCGTAATCTCGACAATGGGGCATCGCTGACGATCGTAATGGAATGATCAGAGAAATAATGAGCAACCTTCTTTGTGGTCATGTAAATCCCATATACAAGCTTCTGATAATGAGGGTATCTTTGCTTCGATGGGGTCAACACTTCGAAAAGATAATATAATGGGTGCTGAACTTTGAAGGCTTTCCCTTCTTCTTCCCGCCGACCGTAGTAAATCAGATCGACGACTTGTCCTATGGCTGCAATGTAAAGCAACAAAGGCTCTTTGCTGATTCGAGCAGCGAGCACCGGTTGGTGGAGAGCGAGCTTTTAGCTCGCAAACGCTGCATCGCTTCCGAGTCCACTCGAACTTGTCTGACTTCTTTATCAGCCGGTAAAGAGGCAATGCCTTTTCACCAAGGCGAGAGATGAATCGACTTAATGCAGCTAAGCATCCAGTAAGCTTCTGGACATCGTGCACACGCACGGGGCGTTTCATTCGGAATATAGTGCCAACTTTTTCTGGGTTGGCGTCAATTCCTCGTTCGGAAACGAGAAAACCGAGTAACTTTCCGCCAGGAACTCCGAATGTGCCCTTTGATGGATTAAGCTGTTGGGGAACGTAGTAATTTCAAAAAATTTCCTACGCACACGCAAGATCATGGTGATGCATAGCAACGAGAGGGGAGAGTGTTGTCTACTTACCTCGAGATCCCGAAGAAGCGCTGACACAACGAGAGGAAGTAGTCGATGTCTTCCCGGTCCGACCGATCCAAGCACCGTTACTCGGCACCTCCGAAGTTCTTGACACACGCATAACTCGATGACGCACTCGAACTCGATTCAGCAGAGGTACAGGAGGAGTTCCGTCAAGACGACGGCGTGGCAGGACGATCTTGATGTTCAACTGCCGCAGGCTTCGCCTAAGCACCGCTACAATATGACCGAGGTGTAATATCGTGGAGGGGGCACCGACACGGCTAAGGAACGATCACGATGATCAACTTGTGTGTCTATGGGGTGCCCCGCACCGTATATAAAGGAGGGAGGGAGGAGGGGCCGCCTAAGGGGAGGCGCGCCTTGGGGGGGGCAAACCTACTCCAAGTAGGTTTGGACCCCTTCCTATTAGGAGTAGGAGAGGGAAGGAGAGGGAGGAAAGAAGGAAAGGGGGGCGGCCCCTTCCCAATTCGGATTGGGCTTGGGGGCGCCTCCTTGCTCCTTCTTCCTCCTTCCACTAAGGCCCAATAAGGCCCATATATTTACCGGGGTTCCGTAACCTCCCTAACTCGATATAATCCCAATCTCGTCCGAACCTTTCTCGTGTCCAAATATATCCGCCCAATATATCAATCTTTATGTCTCGACCATTTCAAGACTTCTCGTCATGTCCGTGATCACATCCGGACTCAACAACCATCAAGACATCAAAATACATAAACTCATAATGAAACATCATCGAAACCTTAAGCGTGCGAACCCTACGGTTCAAGAACAATGTAGACATGACCGAGACACGTCTCCGGTCAATAACCAATAGCGGGACCTGGATGCCCATATTGGTTCCTACATATTCTACGAAGATCTTTATCGGTCAAACCGCATAACAACATACGTTGTTCCCTTTGTCATCGGTATGTTACTTGCCCGAGATTCGATCGTCGGTATCCAATACCTAGTTCAATCTCGTTACCGGCAAGTCTCTTTACTCGTTCCGTAATGCATCATCCCGTAACCAACTCATTGGTCACATTGCTTGCAAGGCTTAAGTGATGTGCATTACCGAGAGGGCCCAGAGATACCTCTCCGACATTCGGAGTGACAAATCCTAATCTCGAAATACGCCAACTCAACAAGTACCTTCGAGACACCAGAGAGCACCTTTATAATCACCTAGTTACGCCAGACGTTTGGTAGCACACAAAGTGTTCCTCCGGTAAACGGGAGTTGCATAATCTCATAGTCATAGGAACATGTATAAGTCATGAAGGAAGCAATAGCAACATACTAAACGATCGGGTGCTAAGCTAACGGAATGGGTCATGTCAATCAGATCATTCAACTAATGATGTGATCTCATTAATCAAATAACAACTCCTTGTTCATGGTTAGGAAACTTAACCATCTTTGATTAACAAGCCAGTCAAGTAGAGGCATACTAGTGACATTCTGTTTGTCTATATATTCACACATGTATTATGTTTCCGGTTAATACAATTCTAGCATGAATAATAAACATTTATCATGATATAAGGAAATAAATAATAACTTTATTATTGCCTCTAGGGCATATTTCCTTCAGTCTCCCACTTGCACTAGAGTCAATAATCTAGATTACATAGTAATGATTCTAACACCCATGGAGTCTTGGTGTTGATCATGTTTTGCTCGTGGAAGAGGCTTAGTCAACGGTGCGCAACATTCAGATCCGTATGTATCTTGCAAATCTCTATGTCTCCCACCTGGACTAGATCCCGGATGGAATTGAAGCGTCTCTTGATGTGCTTGGTTCTCTTGTGAAATCTGGATTCCTTCGCCAAGGCAATCGCTCGAGTATTATCACAAAAGATTTTCATTGGACCCGATGCACTAGGTATGACACCTAGATCGGATATGAACTCCTTCATCCGCACTCCTTCATTGGCTGCTTCGAAGCAGCTATGTATTCCGCTTCACACGTAGATCCCGCCACGACGCTTTGCTTTGAACCGCACTAACCGATAGCTCCACCGTTTAATGTAAACACGTATCCGGTTTGTGATTTAGAATCATCCGGATCAGCGTCAAAGCTTGCATCAACGTAACCATTTACGATGAGCTCTTTGTCACCTCCATATACGAGAAACATATCCTTAGTCCTTTTTAGGTATTTCAGGATGTTCTTGACCGCTGTCCAAATGATCCACTCTGGATTACTTTGGTACCTCCTGCTAAAATTATAGCAAGGCACACATCAGGTCTGGTACACAAGATTGCATACATGATAGAGCCTATGGCTGAAGCATAGGAACATTTTTCATTTCTCTCTATCTTATGCAAAGTGGTCGGGCTTTGAGTCTTACTCAACTTCACACCTTGCAATCTGAGCAAGAACCCTTTCTTTGCTTGATCCATTTTGAACTTCTTCAAAACTTTGTCAAGGTATGTGCTTTGTGAAAGTCCAATTAAGCGTTTTGATCTATCTCTATAGATCTTAATGCCCAATATGTAAGCAGCTTCACCGAGGTCTTTCATTGAAAAACTTTTATTCAAGTATCCCTTTATGCTATCCAGAATTCTATATCATTTCCAATCAATAATATGTCATCCACATATAATATTAGAAATGCTACAGAGCTCCCACTCACTTTCTTGTAAATACAAAGCTTCTCCAAAAGTCTCAGATAAACCCAAATGCTTTGATCACACTATCAAAATGTTTATTCCAACTCCGAGAGGCTTGCACCAGTCCATAAATGGATCGCTGGAGCTTGCACACTTTGTTAGCTCCCTTTGGATTGATAAAACCTTCTAGTTGCATCATATACAACTCTTCCTCCGTAAATCCATTCAGAATGCAGTTTTACATCCATTTGCCAAATTTCATAATCATAAAATGCGCAATTGCTAACATGATTCGACAGACTTAAGCATCGCCACGGTGAGAAGGTCTCATCGTAGTCAACCCCTTGAACTTGTCGAAAACCATTTGCAACAAGTCAAGCTTTGTAGACAGTAATATTACCGTCAACGTCAGTCTTCTTCTTGAAGATCCATTTATTCTCAATTGCTTGCCGACCATCAGGCAAGTCAACCAAAGTCCATACTTTGTTCTCATACATGGATCCCATCTCAGATTTCATGGCTTCAAGCTATTTTGTGGAATCTGAGCTCACCATCGCTTCTTCATAGTTCGTAGGTTCATCATGATCTAGTAGCATGACTTCCAGAATAGGATTACCGCACCACTCGTGCGGATCTTACTCGTTTGACCCACGAGGTTTCAGAGTAACTTGATCCAAGTTCTATGATCATCATCATCAACTTCCTCACTAGTTGGTTTTGACGCCACGTAAACGGTTCTGTGATGTATTATTTTCCAACAAGGAGTAGGTACTGCTACCTCATCAAGTTCTACTTTCCTCCCACTCACTTCTTTCGAGAGAAAATCCTTCTCTAGAAAGGATCCATTCTTAGCAAGAAATGTCTTGCCTTCGGATCTGTGATAGAAGGTGTACCCAACTGTCTCCTTTGGGTATCCTATGAAGACACATTTCTCTGATTTGGGTTCGAGCTTATCAGGTTGAAGCTTTTTCACATAAGCATCGCAGCCCCAAACTTTAAGAAACGACAACTTTGGTTTCTTGCCAAACCATAGTTCATAAGGTGTTGTCTCAACGGATTTTGATGGTGCCCTATTTAACGTGAATGTGGCTGTCTCTAAAGCATAACCCCAAAACGATAGCGGTAAATCTATAAGAGACATCATAGATCGCACCATATCAAGTAAAGTACGATTCTGACGCTCGGACACACCATTACTGTTGTGGTGTTAGGGTGGCGGAGTTGTGAAACTATTCCACATTGTTTTAAGTGTAGACCAAACTCAGAACTCAAATATTCTCCTCCACGATCGATCGAGAAACTTTATTTTCTTGTTACGATGATTTTCAACTTCACTCTGAAATTCTTTGAACTTTTCAAATGTTTCAGACTTATGCTTCATTAAGTAGATATACCCATATCTGCTTAAATCATCTGTGAAGGTGAGAAAATAACGATATCCGCCACGAGCCTCAATATTCATTGGACCACATACATCTGTATGTATGATTTCTAACAAATCTGTTGCTCTCTCCATAGTACCGGAGAACGGTGTTTTGGTCATCTTGCCCATGAGGCACGGTTTGCAAGTACCAAGTGATTCATAATCAAGTGGTTCCAAAAGACCATCAGTATGGAGTTTCTTCATGCGCTTTACACCGATATGACCTAAACGGCAGTGCCACAAATAAGTTGCACTATCATTATCAACTCTGCATCTTTTGGCTTCAACACTATGAATATGTGTATCACTACTATCAAGATTCATCAAAAATAGACCACTCTTCAAGGGTGCATGACCATAAAAGATATTACTCATATAAATAGAACAACCATTATTCTCTCGATTTAAATGAATAACCGTCTCGCATCAAACAAGATCCAGATATAATGTTCATGCTCAACGCCGCACCAAATAACAATTATTTAGGTCTAATACTAATCCCAAGGTAGATGTAGAGGTAGCGTGTCGATCGCGATCACATCGACTTTGGAACCATTTCCCACGCGCATCATCACCTCGCCCTTGCCGTTGTTCGCTAATCCGTAGTCCCTGCTTCAAGTTGCAAATATTAGCAATGTAACCAAGATCAAATACCAGTGCTATCTGCGAGCTCTAGTAAGGTACACATCAATAACATGTATGTCACATATACCTTTGTTCACCTTGCCATCCTTCTTATCCGCCAAATACTTGGGGCAATTCCGCTCAAAGGTGACGATCGCTTGCAGAGAAGCACTCGGGGCCAGGCTTAGGTCCGACTTGGGTTTCTTCTCTTGAGCAGCAACTTGTTTGCTGTTCTTCTTGAAGTTCCTTCTTCTTCCCTTTGCCCTTTTCTTGAAACTAGTGGTCTTGTTGACCATCAACACTTGATGCTCCTTCTGATTTCTACCTCCGCAGCCTTTAGCATTGCGAAGATCTCGAATCATCTTATCCATCCCTTGCATATTATAGTTCATCACGAAGCTCTTGTAGCTTGGTGGAAGTGATTGGAGAATTCATCAATGACGCTATCATCCGAAAGAGTAACTCCTAGTTGAATCAAGTGATTACAATACCCGCACATCTTGAGTATGTGCTCACTAACGTAACTATTCTCCTCCATCTTGCAGCTATAGAACTTATTGGAGACTTCATATCTCTCAATCCGGCATTCTTACGAATATTAACTTCAACTCCTGGAACATCTCATATGCTCCATGACGCTCAAAACGCCGTTGAAGACCCGGTTCTAAGCCGTAAAGCATGGCACATTGAACTATTGAGTAGTCATCGCTTTGCTCGCCAGACGTTTAACGCCGTCGGCCAGATCAAGAACGAGTTCGCACCCAGCGGTGCTTCCAGACATAATTTTTTCAGGCAACAATGAGGATAATCCTCGTTACGGACCCAATCCGCGTAGTTGCTACCATCATCTTTCAACTTAGCTTTCTCAAGGAACGCATGAAAATTCAACGGAACAACCGCACGGGCCATCTATCTACAATCAACATAGACAAGCAAGATACTATCAGGTACTAAGTTCATGATAAATTTAAGTTCAATTAATCATATTACTTAAGAACTCCCACTTAGACAGACATCTCTCTAGTCATCTAAGTGATCACGTCACCCAAATCAACTAAACCATAACCGATCATCACGTGAGATGGAGTAGTTTTCAATGGTGAACATCTTATGTTGATCATATCTACTATATGATTCACGCTCGACCTTTCGGTCTCCGTGTTCCGAGACCATATCTGCATATGCTAGGCTCGTCAAGTTTAAGCTGAGTATTCTGCGTGTGCAAAACTGGCTTGCACCCGTTGTAGATGGACGAGAGCTTATCACACCCGATCATCACGTGGTGTCCGGGCACGATTTAACTTTGGCAACGGTGCATACTCGTGGAGAACACTTCTTGATAATTTTAGTGAGAGATCATCTTAAAATGCTACCGTCAATCAAAGCAAGATAAGATGCATAAAGGATAAACATCACATGCAATCAATATAAGTGATATGATATGGCCATCATCATCTTGTGCTTGTGATCTCCATCTCCAAGCACCATCATGATCACCATCGCCACCGCGCGACACCTTGATCTCCATCGTAGCATCGTTGTCGCCACGCCATCTATTGCTTCTACGACTATCGCTACCGCTTAGTGATAAAGTAAAGCAATTACAGTATGCGTTGCATTTCATACAATAAAGCGACAACCATATGGCTCTCGCCATTGCCGATAACTTCGGTTACAAAACATGATCATCTCATACAATAAAATATAGCATCACGTTTTGGCCATATCACATCACAACATGCCCTGCAAAAACAAGTTAGACGTCCTCTACTTTGTTGTTGCAAGTTTTACGTGGCTGCTACGGGCTTAAGCAAGAACCAATCTCACCTACGCATCAAAACCATAACGATAGTTTGTCAAGTTGATGCTGTTTTAACCTTCGCAAGGACCGAGCGTAGCCACACTCGGTTCAACTAAAGTTGGAGAAACTGACACCTGCTAGTTGCCTATGTGCAAAGCACGGCGGTAAAACCAGTCTCGCGTAAGCGTACGTGTAATGTCGGTCCGGGCCGCTTCATCCAACAATACCGCTGAACCAAAGTATGACATCTTTGGTAAGCAAGATGACTTATATCGCCCACAACTCACTTGTGTTCTACTCGTGCATATAACATCAAACCATAAAACCTAGGCTCGATGCCTTTGTTGGGGAACGAGTAATTTCAAAAAATTTTACGCACATGCAAGATCATGGTGATGCATAGCAACGAGAGGGGAGAGTGTTGTCTATGTACCCTCGTAGACCGAAGCGGAAGCGTTGACACAACATAGAGGAAGTAGTCGTACGTCTTCCCGGTCCGACCGATCCAAGCACCGTTACTCCGGCACCTCTGAGTTCTTGACACACGTACAGCTCGATGACGCACCCCGAACTCCGATCCAGCAGAGGTACGGGGAGGAGTTCCGTCAGCACGACGGCGTGGTGATGATCTTGATGTACAACCGTCGCAGGGCTTCGCCTAAGCACCGCTACAATATGACCGGGGTGTAATATCGTGGAGGGGGGCACCACACACGGCTAAGGAACGATCACGATGATTAACTTGTGTGTCCATGGGGTGCCCCCGCCCGTGATATAAAGGAGGAGGGAGGAGGGGCCGGCCTAAGGGGAGGCGCGCTTTGGGGGGGGCAAACCCACACCAAGTAGGTTTGGCCCCTTTCCTATTAGGAGTAGGAGAGGGAAGGAAGAGAGGGAGGAAAGAAGGAAAGGGGGGCGGCCCCTTCCCAATTCGGATTGGGCTTGGGGGCGCCTCCTTGCTCCTTCTTCCTCCCTTCCACTAAGGCCCAATAAGGCCCATATACTTACCGGGGTTCCGTAACCTCCGGAACTCCCAGATAATCCCAATCTCGTCCGAACCTTTCCGGTGTCCAAATATATCCGTCCAATATATCAATCTTTATGTCTCGACCATTTCGAGACTTCTCGTCATGTCCGTGATCACATCCGGGACTCCGAAAAACCTTCGGTACATCAAAATACATAAACTCATAATGAAACTCTCATCGAAACCTTAAGCGTGCGGACCCTACGGTTCGAGAACAATGTAGACATAACCGAGACACGTCTCCGGTCAATAACCAATAGCGGGACTTGGATGCCCATATTGGTTCCTACATATTCTACGAAGATCTTTATCGGTCAAACCGCATAACAACATACGTTGTTCCCTTTGTCATCGGTATGTTACTTGCCCGAGATTTGATCGTCGGTATCCAATACCTAGTTCAATCTCGTTACCAGCAAGTCTCTTTACTCGTTCCATAATGCATCATCCCGTAACCAACTCATTGGTCACATTGCTTGCAAGGCTTAAGTGATGTGCATTACCGAGAGGGCCCAGAGATACCTCTCCGACATTCGGAGTGACAAATCCTAATCTCGAAATACGCCAACTCAACAAGTACCTTCGGAGACACCTGTAGAGCACCTTTATAATCACCTAGTTACGCCAGACGTTTGGTAGCACACAAAGTGTTCCTCCGTAAACGGAGTTGCATAATCTCATAGTCATAGGAACATGTATAAGTCATGAAGGAAGCAATAGCAACATACTAAACGGTCGGGTGCTAAGCTAACGGAATGGGTCATGTCAATCAGATCATTCAACTAATGATGTGATCTCATTAATCAAATAACAACTCCTTGTGCATGGTTAGGAAACTTAACCATCTTTGATTAACAAGCCAGTCAAGTAGAGGCATACTAGTGACATTCTGTTTGTCTATATATTCACACATGTATTATGTTTCCGGTTAATACAATTCTAGCATGAATAATAAACATTTATCATGATATAAGGAAATAAATAATAACTTTATTATTGCCTCTAGGGCATATTTCCTTCATAAGCTTGATATCATACCTCCTGAGATTGGCAAATGTTTCAGCGAGGTCAGTCAACAGGTCGGAACCCTTCCGTGATTTGACCATAATATCATCCATGTATGCTTCCACGTTCCGACTGATTTGAGTGAGTAAACACTTCTGAATCATCCTCATGAACGTGGCTCCGGCATTCTTGAGGCCGAATGGCATGGTGACATAGCAGAAGCACCCGAATGGAGTGATGAAAGCTGTTTTGATCTCGTCGGGTCCATACAGACGGATCTGATGGTAACCGGAAGCATCTAAAAAAGACAGGCACTCACATCTCGCAGTCAAGTCGACTATTTGGTCAATGCGGGGAAGAGGAAAATGATCTTTCGGGCAGGCCCGATTGATATGTTTGAAATAAATGCACATGCGAAGTGACTTGTCCTTCTTGGGGACCATGACGACATTGGCAAGCCACTCAGAGTGGTAAATTTCTCGGATAAACTCTGCTGCCAGGAGCCGAGCCACCTCCTCGCCAATCGCCTTTCTCTTCTGGATGACGGACTGTCGAAGATGTTCTTTGACAGGTTTCACCTTTGAGTCAACTCGTAGACGATGCTCAGCCAGTCCCCTAGGAACACCCGGCATGTCAGCAGGCTTCCATGCGAAGATGTCCCAGTTCTCACAGAGGAACTGGATGAGCGCTTCTTCCTATTTAGAGTCGAGTGTTGTGGAGATATGAGTCGGAGCAGCACTGGGGTCGGTCGGGTGAATGTGCACGGCTTCGCCTCACCGCACGATCGAACTCGACTGTGGCGGGTTTCTTGGCCGCAATAAATCATTCGGATCTGCATTTTTTCGGTATTCTTGCAGCTCCACCATCGTTATCCGAGCATCGGCAATCTTTGAGCCCTTCCAAAGCACTCTTACGCTTTTTCCGATTGCCAGTGATTGTGATCACGCCTTTGGGACCAGACATCTTCAATTTGAGGTACACATAACATGGTCAAGCCATGAATCGTGCATAAGCTGGCCTGCCCAAAATAGCGTGATAAGCACTCTGGAAATCCACAACTTCAAATGTTAACTTTTCTTTGCGGAAATGCTTTGAATCGCCGAAAACCACATCAAGAGCAATTTGGCCGAGTGACTCAGCCTTCTTCCCAGGAATGACTCCATGGAAACTCATGTTGCTGGAACTGAGTCTGGACATCGGAATGCCCATTCCCTTCAATGTCTCTGCATACAATATATTCAACCCGCTGCCACCATCCATCAGAACCTTAGTCAGTCGAGTGCCTTCGACGACCGGGTCGACCACCAAAGCTTGCCTCCCAGGGGTGGCTATGTGTGTCGGATGATCAGACTGGTCGAACGTGATGGCGGTCTAAGACCATTTCAGATAACTAGGTGTCGCCGGAGCAACCATATTCACCTCACGGTTGATAACTTTCAATTGACTTTTGCTCTCAACATCAGCAAAAATCATCAAGGTGGAATTGACATGGGGGTATCCTCCATCACTGTCCTCTTTGTCCTCGACCTTGTCCGACTCCTTTTCCTTATCCTTGGGCTGTTTCCCCTGAAACTGCTGGATTAAGAGTCGGCACTGGCGAGTGGTATGTTTCGGGTAGATGAAGTTGCCCTCTTCGTCTTTCTTCGTGTGGATGTGGCATGGCAAATCCATCACGTCATTTCCTTACTTGTCCTTCACCTTCTTGGGGTTCCAAGATCCTTTGGGCTTCCCTTTAAACTTGCCCTGAGTCACGGCCAAGGCTTCTCCAGGAGCAGCTGGCTTGGCTTTCCGCTTCTGCTTCCGACTGGAGTTCCCTCCTCCGGTTTCATGAGCAGTCGGCTTGTACTTGCCACTCCGGAGCCGATCCTCTTCTTCACCATTGGCATATTTGGTGGCAATCTCCATCATTCGACTCAGAGTCATGTCTCCGGTCCGACCAAACTTCAAACTTAACTCCATGTTCTTAACACCTTCCTTGAAGGCACAGACTGCTTGGTGATCAGATACATTCTCCACCGTGTGATGCAATGTGATCCACCTCTGGATGTAATCCCTCAGGGTCTCATTTGACTTTTGCACACAAACCTGCACCTCCGTCAACCCTGCTGGTCGCTTGCAAGTCCCTTCAAATGTCCTGACAAACACTCGGGCAAGATCTTCCCAAGTGTAAATGCTGCTAGGTGCCAACTGATTCAGCCATGCTCTGGCCGAGCCCTCCAACATGAGAGGTAGGTGTTTCATGGCCACCTCGTCATTGCCGCCGCCGATCTGAACAGCCACTCGGTAGTCCTCAAGCCAAGTATCGGGCTTGGACTCACCAAAGGAACTTACTAACTCCGCCGCCAACTTTGAAGTTGGGAGGAATCACTGCGGCCCTGATGGCTCTGCTGAAACACTCTGGTCCTGAGACATGAACTCGGCTGCTAGTGGGCATCTCTGTCTTGGCCTTCTCGGTGAGCTCTGTTCCGGTCGACCAGACCTTGCACGATAATGGATCTCGCGTCAAAGCCTAGTTCCCTGGGATCGACTGGAACCCTTCGCCCAACACTATGCTGACGTCTGTCATCTTGCTAACGAGGGGCGTACGACCCACCCCTTGGGGGAGGAGTGGGCACTCGACGTCGATCATCGCGATCGAATCGGTCATCATACTGATCACGCCGACCCCCATGCCCCTCACGCCGCGGGGGCGATCTTGGGCTATGGGTCGACTGGACTGTATTCGCAGCGATAGATCTGCTGTGAATCCGGTTTCGCGATCGCGATATGACTAAATTCTCGATCTCCTCGCCGCCGGAGCAAATCTCGATCTGCATCAAGCCTCTTCCGATCTCTCGACCGAGAGGGCTGAATCGATCAGGCTATTCGGCTCTGACCGCTAAATTCTGAATCGGAGTTCGATATACCGAGTCGGTGGTGGAAAGAGTTGACGCCGATTGAGTCGGAACTGCTGCGCACACATCGAAAGTGCTCGCCGGAGGTTCTCAATGAAAGCGCCAGCCAAGTTGGCCAAACGCGTGTCCTCCAAGGCACGAGCCTTGGGGGTTTCTCCTATGATAGGAGTATGTAAAGCATCCATGTTCCGGCGGCGAAGATCTTCCCTTTGCAGCAAAGTGAGTGGCTCGGGTTGATACTCCTCGTGGACCTGCGCTGGGTCGCCTCCGCCGTCTCCCCCGTCGGTGCGGCGGAAACCGGGAGGACTACACGGTCCATTGACCATCAGGACCTCCGCCACTGGATCACTACTGTCACACTCGGATGCGATCTCTCACGAGCGGTCCGCCAGATTGAACAGCCAGAGAGATTCGTCGGGCTCGATCGCCGCGACTTGGGGGGTGGCCGACTGGCGGACCGCTGCATGCCTCACCCACCGTTGAAGCCTCGACCGAGTGGAGCACTTGCGCTAGCGGGATACAGGGAGGGAGGACGATGCAGGGGTCGACCGATACGGGGCCGACGGTTGCCGCAGCAGGACGCCGCGGACACACGCGCGAAAGTGTGTCACCCCGCGGGATGGAAGCGCGTCGATGTCGAGTGGAGCCTCCTGGAACCAAGCGGAATCATCGACGATGAACATGAGCGCGCCGAGACGGATCTCGCGGCCTTCGACCAAAACTCCGCCAGAAACCATGATGAAGGTGATCGGAACAATTGCAACTTCTCCAATAAGTCGCTAAGACACCGGCCCCACGGTGGGCGCTAACTGTCGTGGTACTAAGACTGACAGTAGAATAGGGGGGTAGGTATGGAGAGGCAAGATCCTAGCTATGGAGTAGTTGTATACGGAAGGGATTTACGAGTTCAGGCCCTTCTCGGAGGAAGTAATAGCCCTACGTCTCGGAGCCCGGAGGCGGTCGACTGGATTATATGCGTATGAGTTACAAAGGTGCGAACCCCTTACACTAAGGAGGGGGGTGGCTTATATAGTGTCTGCCAGACCCCTCCGACCCTCAGTTATGCAGGGTTTAAAGTACATAAAGGCCTGGCGTTACTGGTAACGCCCTACATAAAGTGCTATCATGGCCATAAAGACTACTTAATAACAGACCGTTTGGGTGCAGAGTGACCCTAGATCTCCTGGTGGTCGAGTGAGTCTTCATGGTCGAGTGTCTTCGAGTTCGTTGAGTGGAATCCTTCCAGGTCGATTGAAAGGTAGTTTCTTCTAGAGATGTCCTTGGGGAGGGTATCTTGGACAGGTCCATGACCCTACCCTAGATACATGGCTTCATCAGCCGTGGAAGTCGTGGTGGACGAAGCCTCCCCCACCTGTGAGGTCACTTCCAAGAGAAGGAAGAGCCCGTAGTTAAATCAATCAAAATCTATTTTACAATCCTTCTAGAAATCTATTTTGGAAATCGTTGTTGAAATTCGAGTTGAAATCCTAGTTCAAATTTTTTGATTGTTGAAGTGGGGAAGGAAGATGTCTTCTAGCCACTGGTAAAATGGGTCCCACATGAAGAAAAATGGAGGCATCTAGTATGATGATTCTGTGTTTGTGCTTTTGGCTCGTTGGCCTTCATATCCATATAGAGCCAGCTCCATATGCGATGTGGAAGCTACCAATATGGCGAATCTGTTGGTGTTGATCTTATGTCTTTCAACAGATGGGTTCTCTCGAGAATTGATACATCTCCGTCATATCTATAAATTTTGATTGTTCCATGCCAATATTATACAACTTTCACATATTTTTGGCAACATTATATGATTTATTGGACTAACAAATTGATCCAGTGCCAGTGCCAGTTCCTGTTTGTTGCATGTTTTTTGTTTTGCAGAATATCCATATAAAACGAAGTCCAAATGCGATAAAATTTATGGAGAAATATTTTGGAATATATGTGATTTTAGGGAGGTGGAATCAACGCAAACGGAGGCCCACGGCCTCCACAAGACACCAGGGCACGACCTCCCCTCTTGGCGTGCGGTGGTGCCTTGTGGGCACCCCGTAAGTCCGTTGGGGCTCTTCTTTAGGCTCAAGAAAGATAATTTATGGAAAAAATGTTTAAAAATTTGAGCGCAATCAGAGTTACGGATCTCTGGGAATATAAGAAACGGTGAAGGGCCAGAAAACAGGAACGCGAAACAAAAGAGAACAGAGGGAGAGATCCAACCTCGGAGGGGCTCTTGCCCCTCCGCCACCATGGATGCCATGGACCAGAGGGGGAACTCTCCTTCCATCTAGGGGGAGGCCAAGGAAGAAGAAGGAGGGGGGGCTCTCTCCGCGTGGCGCCGGAATGCCGTCGGAGCAAGGATCGTGACGACGATCTACACCAACAATCTTGCTACCGTCAAAACCAACTTTCTCCCCCTCTATACAACGGTGTAACCTCTCTATTCCCGCTACAATTCTCTACTTAAACATGGTGCTCAACACTATATATTATTATCCAATGATATGTGGTTATCCTATGATGTTTGAGTAGATCTATTTTGTCCTATGGGTTGATTGATGATAGTGATTGGTTTGAGTTGTATATTTTATTTTGTTGTTGTCCTATGGTGCCCTCCGTGTCACGCAAACATGAGGGATCTCCGCTGTAGGGTGTTGCAATACGTTCATAATTCGTTTATGCTGGGTGGCTAGAGTGACAGAAGCTTATGCCCGAGTAAGGGGGTTGTTGCGTATGGGAGTAAAGAGTACTTAATGCTACGGTTGGGTTTTACCTTAATGATCTTTGGTAGTTACAGATGCTTGCTAGAGTTCCAATCGTAAGTGCATATGATCCAAGTACAGAAAGTATGTTAGCTCATGCCTCTCCCTCATATAAAATTGCAATAATGATTACCGGTTTAGCTATCTATCACATAGGGACAAATAACTTTCTTGAGTGACAAAAACCTTTTTACTAAACAACTAACTTTTATTATCTCGCAAAGTAGTCGTAATTTTATTCTTGCAAAGTAGTTCTAGCATCACGCATACAAAATAGTTTCATACTTGTTCTAGGTAAAGCAAACGTTAAAGTGTGCATAGAGTTGTATGGTGGTCAATAGAACTTGAAGGAATATTTGTTATATCTTTAGCTCCTCATTGGGTTCGACATTCTTATTTATCAAAAAAGGCTACAAATGGTCGCCTATACTTGTGGGTTATCAAGACCGTTTTTGGTGCAGTTGGCGAGGAGCAATAGCGTGGGGTCAATATTCTCGTGTGTGCTTGTTTGCTTTATCACTAAGTAGATTGTACTTTCTGTTATAACTTGTTCTCTATCTTTAGTTATGGATATGGAATACGAAATAGCAAAAAAGTTAGTTGTACTTGCTACTCATGGAGATGGGGAACCTCCTAAAACCCTCGATGCTCATTATGTGAAAAATATTAAGCACTATTCTGATAATCCTGAGAAAACCCCATTACACTTGATAATGGGAGACACGTTGGATCAACGTGAATACTTTAGGGATTATCTCTTGACTCAAAAAGGAAACCTCTTATGGGATCAAATTGAAATGTTCCCATGGTATGCTTGGAGTCTATGCTCGATATATGATTATACTTGTTGCTCTAGGATGAAGGCTCGACACCTTCCCTTTTCATGTGAATTTAATGATAATGAAACCTTGGCTTATTATGATAATGGTAGATATGATTACTATGATGTGGAACGAATAGAAGAATTTGTTGCTTTTAAGGGTGCTTACAAAATTGAATCTCTGTTTGAAAAGTATGAAGATTATGATGATGCTGTTTATAGACCTGAAAACTTTGCTATACTTAATATTGTTATGAGAATTATAAATACAATTCCGATATTGTTGTATTTATTGAGAAAGTCTTCGCTGCCCAAGAAGAGACTAATATTTTGCAGGAAGCTATGGAAGAAGAAATTGATAAAACTGTGAGCTCATTGGATGAAAAAGATGAGGAGGAGAGCAAAGAACAAAAGGAGAAAGAGCAGATTAGCTACCCGTGCCCACCTTCTAATGAGAGTAACTATTCAACTCATACATTGTTTAATTCCCCTTCGTGCTTACCGGATGATGAAAGCTATGATCCCGTTGATTCTTTTGAAATATCCCTTTTTGATGAACTTGATGCTTGTTATGCTTGTGGCCAAGATGCCAATATGAATTATGCTTATGGAGATGAACTTGTTATAGTTCCTTATGTTACGAATGAAATTGTTGCTATTGCACGCACACATGATAGTCCTATTGTCTTTCTGAATCTCCAAACTACACTATATCGGAGAAGTTTGCTTTTATTAAAGATTATATTGATGGGTTGCGTTTTACTACTACACATGATGATTTTGATGAATATGATATGCATGTTCTTGCTGCTCCTACTTGCAATGAGAGGAACTACATCTCCACCTCTCTATGTTTTCAACGCGATAAAATTGCAAGAAGCTGCTTATGCTATGTATTGGCCTTTACTTGATGTACATGAATTGTTATTTATGACATGACGATGCATAGGAAGTTAGACTTTGTCATTGCTAACTAAAATTGGCTTTGATATACATTGGGATCCGGGTGGATTGATTACTTGAGCACTTTATGCCTAGCTTAATGGCTTTAAAGAAAGCGCTACCAGGGAGACAACCCAGAAGTTTTAGAGAGTCATTTTATTCCGTTGTGTGCTTTTATAAAGTTTAAAAACAAAAAAAATATAGAGGGGAACTTGAAACTTTTCAAAAAAGAAAAGTGAAAGTAAGAAAGACGAGCACCGTTGAAGTGGGGGAGCTCCTTGAATTTTGTTCATGCCCATGGAAACTTTGTAAATCTTGAATTACAGAAACTTTTCAACAAAATAATTATCTCCTTTTACAAATCCATTGTACTATAAAAACAATGTGCCAAGATTTGCCTTTATGATTATTAGATTGCTTGTTGGTATGTGCGGTGCAAAAACAGAAACTTTGGCTGTAGTGCATGAATTTACATTTTTTACTTGAACATCAAAAGTTACTGAAATTTTTACACAGTGTTGCTATGCAAAAATTTTTACTTTGTCCTAATTTTCAGATTTTTTGGAGTTAGAGAAGTATGGTCAACGTTCAGATTACTATAGACTGTCCTATTTTTGAGAGATTCTATTTTTGATGCATTGTTTTGCTTGTGTTGATGAAACTATTGATTGTATCGATGGTATAAGCCATGGAGAAGTTATAATACAGTCGCTATAATTCAAAAACAAAATATGAATGGGTTTGCAACCATTTTTAAAGTAGTGATTTGCATTATTATACTAACGGATCTCACCGAGCTTTCTATTAAGTTTTGTGTGGATGAAGTGTTCAAAGATCGAGGAGGTCTCGATATGAGGAGGAGGAGAGGCAAGAGTTCAAGATTGGGGATGCCCAAGGCACCCAAGTAAATATTCAAGGAGAATCAAGCATCTAAGCTTGGGGATGCCACGGAAGGCATCCCATCTTTCTTCAACAAGTATCAGTATGTTTTGGTTTTTGTTTCGTTCATGTGATATGCGTAAATCTTGGAGCATCTTTTGTGTTTAGTTTTCACTTTTCTTTTATGCACCATGCTGGTATGAGATAGTCCATGGTTGATTTATAGAATGCTCATTGCACTTCACTTATATCTTTTGAGTATGGCTTTATAGAATGCTTCATGTGCTTCACTTATATCATTTGAAGTTTGGATTGCCTGTTTCTCTATATATAGAAAACCATTATTTGTAGAATGCTCTTTTGCTTCACTTATATTTATTAGAGCATGGTCTTTCGTAGAAAGAATTAAACTCTCATGCTTCACTTATATCTATTTAGAGAGTCAACGGGAATTGTTCATTCACATGGTTAGTCATAAAATCCTACATAAAACTTGTGGATCACTGAATATGTATGTTTGATTCCTTGCAATAGTTTTGCGATATAGAGATGATAATATGTGGGAAGTGCTAGTGGATGATTGTCGTTAGTAAGAATATTGGTGTTAAGGTTTGTGATTCCCGAAGCATGCACGTAGTCTCTCATTATGCTAAAAAAGTTGGAGCCTGATTTATTATTGATTGTCTTCCTTATGAGTGGCGGTCGGGGACGAGCGATGGTCTTTTCCTATCAATCTACCCCCTAGGGGAATGCATAGTAGTACTTTGCTTTGAGGGCTAATAAACTTTTGCAATAAGTGTTGGGGATATAACTATTAGGTATGACCCGCCCAGGAGGGGCCGGGTTATACCTATGGCGGTTCATGATATGAAGCCCATTAGGATATTGAAGATGGCGATTCACGAAGCAAGGGCCCAAGGCCCAAGGGTGACTTAAGGCCCATAGGGGTAATCCACCATATGTGTATGACTTATATTGTAAGGCAAGTATAGTTAGTCACCAAGCCAGACACATTGTCTATGAGCCGGCCGGGACTCCATGAGCCGCTGGGCGTCAACCTGTGTATATAAAGGGACGACCCGGCGACAGTTCAGGGCAAGAAACAAGAGATAGAAAGCTAGGTCAAGCGTATTCGCTCCTTGGTAATCGAGACATAAGTAATACCACCTCAACTGGATTAGGCCTTTACCTTCACCACAAGGGGCCGAACCAGTATAAACTCATGTGTCCTTTGCCCCGTTTAACCTCTTTAAGCTAACCTAGTTGCGATGGCTCCACGACTAAGTCCTCACACTAGGACATCTGCCGTGGCTATTCCACGACAGTTGGTGCCCACGGTTAGGGTCCCAACGTAAGCCGGTGGGCGCCAACTGTCGTGGAATAGTCACGACAGATGTCCTAGTGTGAGGACTTAGTCGTGGAGCCATTGTAACGCCCCGGATGCAACTTTCCATATCCGTAACTCCAACTCTTGCCTTTTCCGGAGATGCGATATGATATTTCCTTCGTGGTTGGGTTTTTGTCTTTTGTTTTGCTTTTTGTTCATGTCTTGCATTTCATCATCGCATCATTCGCATTGCATCGGCACTCCGCTGCCGCCATATTTTAAAACTTGCATTAGCTCGTCGTTGCCGCTTTCTCCCTTTGCCTTCATCACCTTCCTCGGATCGCCTTGCCCAAGACCGACCGCTCCGAGACCAACCGGTCTTCGAGTCCTCTTGTCGACCGCTTCTCTCTTGTCTTCTTTGACCTGTTGTCGGACCGCTTTGTCCTTGTGGACCCCTCTCTTCTCTCTTTCTCCGAGACCGACAAAACCCCACTTGTCTTCGTCGACCTCTCTCAGAACCCTCGCAGGCGTCCGAAACTTCCCCGAACCCGACCCGGGCAGTCATTACCGTTGGGTCCGGATCATCCCCTAACGTCTACAAAACATCTCCGTTTTGTTATTTGGGCTCCCTAACTATTTTATCCGGAACCGTCCAATTTAATCGGAGGGACCAAATATCCCTACCCAAAAACCTACTCGCTATATGAACAGATCAACCCTAGAAACTAGGGATCTTGTCCCATCTTCCTCCTTGCCGCCGCCTCACTCAAACCACATCGGGATCCTCCCCGATCCCCTTCTCCTCGGTTTCCTCCTCCACCCAATCCCGAGGGCGCTCGCTGCCTCCTCCCGCATCCCGCTGCTTGCTCATCCCCGAGCAAGCCGCAGCTCACCATATCCAGCAGCAACCGCAGATGAGCACCGCCGGCCCTCCTCTTCCTCCTGTTTTCCCTCTCTTTCTCTCTCTCACGGTGGCCTCTCTCCTTCCCAGGAATGAGCAGGAGCCCGCCCTTGCTCCTCAACGACGCCGTCCGCGCCCTGCCTCCCCGGTCGAAGCCCCGCCGTGCCGCACCCCTGCCTCCTTTGCACGCGCACCCAAGCCGCGCCCGCCTGCGCCCGATCCTCACCACTTCACGGAGCTCCATCCCGGTAGCGCCGCCCGGCAAGGCCAACAAGAAGAAGAGTCATGGCGCGCCGCTCGATCGCGCCCCTCCATCCCTGCGTCGCGGGTCCGCCGCCAGACCCTCCAGCGTCGCGCCCAGGCCGCGTCCTCGCCAGCCTCGTTCGCTGCGCCGCCTCGCGAGCCTCGCCCCCGCACCTCGTCCCGACACCGGCAGATTCGCCGCCACTCAGACCTCGCCTCGCGGATTCGCCTCCCACCTCCGGAATCGGTTCCGACGGCCTCCGCCCTCCCTGCCGTCGTCCTGCGCGCTGCGTTGCCGTCGAGACGAGTTCCCGCCCGCTTCGCTCCTTCGCTGCCGTCCCGTCACCAAGCCGCCGCCACGAAGTATCTCCGCGCCCTCGCTCGACCCGCCAAGTCCGGCGCCACCATCTGTGCCTCGCCGGCGCCGGTGTCCTCTGCCGCTTCTTCTTGCCGCTTCGCCCACGTTGATCGCGCAAGCGCCCAGAAGCGACCGCCACTGCCGGCGCCATCCCAGCGAAGTCGGCCCAGATCTGCCGGCCGGCTTTGCCGCGCCCGTTCGCGCGGGCCACGAACCTCCAGCGACACCTCCTCCAGCGCCAGGCCCAGCCTCCCCGGCCCAGCCACGCCCTTCGGACGGCCCAGCAACCGGCCAGCGTCGGCGAGCCTCCTCCACCGAATGGGCCAAGGCCCAGGGTGAGCAACCCCCCCTGCGCCTCCTTCCCTCCTGTTGGGCCAGCCTCCAGAGTCGGCCCAGTATAGTGTTTTTCCTGCGCTGCGAATTTAGCTAATTTCCAGGAATTACAGATTTACAGAAAACCCCTCCATGTTCATGCATTAATAACTCATTAATCGTGCATCGGATTAAAACAAACTTTATATGTAAAATGCTTAGAATTTCATCTAGTTTCATAATATGCCATTTTCATCTATGTTAAATATGTTTAAAATGCTGTTTGATTAAATTTGCTTAAATGCCATGTTAAAATGATTTATTTCATAACTATTTAACCGTAACTACGAATTTAATAAACTTTATATGTAAATGGGGTGGAGAAATGCCTAGATTAACGTGGTCCACTTTATTTTCCTGTTTAACAACTTTAAAACATGTTTTAGGGCAAAACAGTACCAAACCTAATATATGCATATGAGGAGTTTTCGGACTTGTTGTTTGTTATTCCCGGCCTCATTTAAACTTGCCTAGATAGGTAGTTTTGTTATGCTTCACCCCTTGCTATGTTAATCAACATTTAATATTGTTGGGTATACAACGAGATCAAACTAAATAATTGCATGTGGTGTTTCGTCAATATGCAACTCGTTGCATATTGAGCTCCACTTAATTTGTAGTGTTGTTTGTTGCACTTTGCCATGCCATGCCATGCCTCATTAAACCGGTCATGCATCATACTTGTTTGTGCATCATGACATGCTTATGCTTGTGTGTTTACTATGTCGTTTGCTTCTTTCCGGTTTGCTTCTCTCGATAGCTTCGGTTTCGTTCCGGAGTTGTGAGGATTCGTTCGACTGCGTCCGTTTGTCTTCTTCATGGACTCGTTCTTCTTCCTTGCGGGATTTCAGGCAAGATGACCGCTACCCTGGATCTCACTACTATCATTGCTATGCTAGTTGCCTCGTTCTTTCGCTATGCTGCGCTACCTATTACTGCTTGTCCAGCCATCCCATATTGCCATGAACCCCTAACCTTTGACACCATTCCTAGCAAACCGTTGTTTGGCTATGTTACCGCTTTGCTCAGCCCTCTTATAGCGTTGCTAGTTGCGGTGAAGTTGAAGATTTCTCCATGGTGGACAGGGTTTATGTTGGGATATCACAATATCTCTTATATTATTAATGCATCTATATACTTGGTAAAGGGTGGAAGGCTTGGCCTTATGCCCAGTGTTTTGTTCCACTCTTGCCGCCCTAGTTTCCGTCATACGGTGTTATGTTCCCGGATTTTGCGCCCCTTACGCGGTCGGGTGATTTATGGGACCCCCGACAGTTCGCTTTGAATAAAACTTGTCCAAAGAAGGCCCAACATTGCCTTTTACCATTTGCCTCACCACCACCTACTTTTCCCTTGGGAGTAATTAACCCAAGGGTCATCTTTATTCAGCCCCGGGCCAATGCTTGTCTAAGTGTTGGTCCAAACTAGAGCGCTTTTTAGCGCCACCTCAAGGAAACTTGAGGTCTGGTTTTAGTTGTACGGACTGCTCATCCGGTTGTGGCTCGAGACGAGATACTGCGCGGCTACTATCGGGATGTCGGCACACGGGAGGCTTTGCTGGTCTTGTTTTACCATTGTCGAAATGTCTTGATGTCTGGGATACCGAGTCGATCGGAGTGTCTCGGTGAAGGTTTATTCCTTCGATGATCGCGAGAGCTTGTCATGGGCTGTTGGGACACCCTGCAGGATATAAACTTTCGAGAGCCGTGCCCGCGGTTATGTGGCAGATGGGAATTTGTTAATGTCGGTTGTAGACAACTTGACACTTGATCCGAATTAAAACACATCAACCGAGTGTGTAGCCGTGATGGTCTCTTCTCGTGAGTCCGGAAGTGAACACGATTTCTGTGTTATGTTTGACGTAAGTAGGTGTTCAGGATCACCTCTTGATCATTGCTAGCTTCACGACCGTTCCGCTTGTTTCTCTTCTCGCTCTCATTTGCGTATGTTAGCCACCATATCTTGCTTAGTCGCTGCTGCAACCTCACCACTTTATCCCTTCGTTTCCCATTAAGCTTTGCTAGTCTTGATACCCATGGTAATGGGATTGCTGAGTCCTCGTGGCTCACCAGATACTTCCAAAACCAGTTTGCAGGTGACGCAACCAAGCTCAAGGAGGAGCTCGATGAAGATCTTGCCCTTTGTGTTGTTTCGTTCTAGTTGATCAGTAGTGGAGCCCAGTTGGGGTCGATCGGGGACCGTTTGTCGCATTTGGGGTTCTTCTTTTATTTTGGTTCCGTAGTCGGACCTTGATTGTATCTGGATGATGTAATGCTTTATTCATGTATTTGTGTGAAGTGGCGATTGTAAGCCAACTATGTATCTCTTTCCCTTATGTATTACATGGGTTGTGCGAAGATTACCTCACTTGCGACATTGCTTTCAATGCGGTTATGCCTCTAAGTCGTGCTTCGACACGTGGGAGATATAGCCGCATCGAGGGCGTTACAAGTTGGTAATCAGAGCCTTCCCCGACCTTAGGAGCCCCACTGCTTGATCGTTTTTAGCGGCCGAGTTGTGTCTAGAAAAATGTTTTGAGTCATTTAGGAATTATATATCGGAGAGTAGGATTCTTTTTACTCCCCAGTCCCTTCGACCTTCTGGTGAGGTATCCTGACGTAGAGTTTTGACTCTTCTCTTCTCAAATTTCACTAAATTTTTTTTTAGGATCACGCGGGTATCTTAGAATCGTTCCGATGGTTTTATGATGACAACATTGTCTTGGTTGCCTCGACATTTAGGGGTTGTGGCGGTGTCCCGGGAGTTGAGCTCGAGGTGTTGTCGTCATAATTTTATCGTTGCAGTTCGGAATACCGAGTTTAGTCGCCGACATCGAAAATCTCTTTTATGCAGTTGTTGGTGAGATAACCCGCTAACCCAAAGATCGAGGTGAGTACGGGAGTATTGCCATGACTTGTATAACGGATGCTTTTCAAGGTTGAGGTAGACGATTTCGAAGGTTTCTTGGTTATGTGTTGACGGATGGATACATTTGGATGTAGGGATTGTTAGTTTGGGTGAGATATATTGCTCCTGTATCCCCAACACCTGATTGCATAACCGAGAAAGTTTGGGAGTTTCATAGGTGGGAATTCAAGTAGCTCTTAGGATATCTTTCCGACGGATGTATGATATGAAATTGGGGTTCGACGTCTAGTGGTCCGCCTATTCACGGTTGGTTTTACTGATGGTCTCGTTGTGTCTTAAAGAGTCCTTGGCTATGCCGACTGGGACGCCTCGTATGTCATGTGCCTTGCCTTGTACATGATGGTGTTGCACGATTGAGCCGTGTAGGCCCCACCACTTAAAACTTGGACGAAATCTCTATCATATGTTTGTTCCGCTTATTCGCAAGCCAAATCCTTTGTTTTGTTTTATTTGTGGTATTCGAGTTGCTTCGAAGTCAAATGTTGAATCCATACCTTTCCTAAACGGTGTTCTCATATTGCTATGTGAGTACTAATCCTTTTGATCATCGAGATTGTCATGTCAATCCTTTTCAACCGGCGTGTTTCTCTTCAAGTGGATCCGATCATTCTCCCCATCCGCAAGATCAAATCTAAGTTTTCTCAACGGTGTTTGTTTCATCCCAAGTTGCCGTTGTTTTTCCCCACCCTCCCACCCCTTTTCTTCAAGGACTCAGATTTCTTAATCAAGTATCCATTTATTCATGTGAAGTCTCTTCATTCTTTTCAATCAATGTTCTTATCCGGTGATTTTCCATGAAGATGCTCAACAGTTTCAAGTTCATCATCCTTCATCGTTGTTTCTTATCCGGTGGATCCTATTCAAGCTTTCGATATTCATCATATTCCTTTCCTCGTTTCTAATGCTTTTTCATTCCGGTGCACCTCTTAATCTTTCACTTCTCGCTATTCATTTGTTCTGGAGTGCTGAAGATTTCTCACAAGATTCGTGTTTCCACTCTGCATTCGTTCAAGCTCTTTCGAGATTGGTATCTCATTCAAGTCATTTAATTCAACCGGTGCAACATCTCTTGTAAATCTTTTCAACGGTGTTCTTTTGAGTGGGCCCTAACCCACAGGTCTTTTCCCAGGATCTTACCTGACTCTTCTATTTTCCCGGAGCTATTCCTAATTCTTCTCCAAGTTTGACGTAAGAATGAATTTTCATCAGTCAAATGCTTTTTCCAAGATCTTTCAAATTCTTTTCATAGTTGGCTCAACCTCTTCGCTTTTGATTCTTCCGGTGTGCCTCAATAATTCTCGGTGGTGTTTCTCGTTGTCATTCTCATCATTTGAAGACCGAAGAAGAGTTTCTCTTTAATCTTGCTCTATTCTCTTCAAGATTCATGGTGCTAGCTTGTTGCCATCCTCTCATAATTGTTTTCGAATTGTGAGAATCTTTTTCACCCATCCGGAGCATTTTAGGAGTCTTTTCAGTTTCATTATTTGAAGCCCATCATCTCAGTATTATTCATTCAAGCTTTCAGCTCTCGTTCTCCAAATCTTACCGGTGATTCGTTCAAATATCCTCTAATCAGTTCATGTTCTCTTCGTTCTCATGTATCTAAATCCCCTCAAATATCTGCATTCATTTTCCAATTCTTCCCGGTGAATTGTGCCCTTGCTACTCTCTTTTTCAATTCTTATGGTGGCTCGTTCAAGATTTCACCTCTTTCGTTACCATTTTAATTCATTCGTTCTTTCCAATCCTACCGGTGGTTCGTTGAAGACCTTCTCAAGTTTACGCCATATCTCTTTAATCCTTTCTACGAGAATAAGTGGTATGCCAAATCCGTTGCTTGTCATCAATTTAAATTGGTGAAGGATAGGCATAACGTAATTCTTATTACTGTTCATCCAAGTGATTAATTTCTTCTTTCCGGAGTTGTTCATCATATCACATTCTTGGTTCGAGATGCTTCATCTTTTCTTTTCCGGAGTTCCAAGCTCTAATTATCACGGAGTTCCTTCTAAATCATCGCAAGGCTTCACCTTGTGTTTTCAAGTTCTCTTTCTTTTATCATCCTTTTATGACCCAAGTTCTTCATTTGTCCTTCCGGTGAAATAAGTTTTCTCGTCTCCTTGTTGATATCAATCCAATCATTTGTTTTCCGTTGGTGACAGATGTTGGCATTTTCTTCTCCATTCTTCTATTTCAATTATCTATCTTCTATTCTTTCTTCCGAAGGCATTGTGATGTTGTGCTATTCACCCATCACCTCGTTTTGTGAGGATCGTGTTCTTTTCTTGCTTATCCATTTAACCAGAGTGTCGTGTCCTCCATTCAAGTGTTTTCATCTTATCAAGTTTTCCTTCTTCTTTCAGCCGGAGTGCGGTTTGTAATGTTTCTTACCACTTGTGCCATTCTTTCAATTCCGGAGGCAGTGTGTTGTTGATTTCATCAAGTATCCTCTCATTTGTCAAGTTCATGTTCTATTCCTTCCATGCTCAACCGGAGTGCTGCCTGAATTCTTCCTCTCTCATCTTGTTTTAACCGGAGTGGGTTCAAATTCTATCTTGTCCATCAAACTCTTAATTTATGTCTTTGCAACCTTCAAGTTCTCGTAATGTTCCTTCTTCCTCTTTGCTAACGGGATTGGTTGCAATCTCGTTCATCTCTGTTGTACTCTTTCTTTCAATGTGCTCAACCTCTCAAGGTTCGTGGTTTCACTCGTTTGTCGAAGAAGCAACTTAGTTTTACCTCTTCTCTTCCTCTTCCGTTTTCCCTCCGGTGCCATCCTAGATCTCGGGACGAGATCCTCTCGTAGTGGTGGAGTGTTGTAACGCCCCGGATGCAACTTTCCATATCCGTAACTCCAACTCTTGCCTTTTCCGGAGATGCGATATGATATTTCCTTCGTGGTTGGGTTTTTGTCTTTTGTTTTGCTTTTTGTTCATGTCTTGCATTTCATCATCGCATCATTCGCATTGCATCGGCACTCCGTTGCCGTCATATTTTAAAACTTGCATTCGTTCGTCGTTGCCGTTTCTCCCTTTGCCTTCATCACCTTCCCTCGGATCGCCTTGCCCGCACTGACCGTTCCGAGACCAACCGGGTCTTTCGAGTCCCTCTTGTCTGACCGCTTCTCTCTTGTCTTCTTTGACCTGTTGTCAGACCGCCTGTCCTTGTGGACCCCTCTCTTCTCTCTTTCTCCGAGACCGACAAAACCCCACTTGTCTTCGTCGACCTCTCTCAGAACCCTCGCAGGCGTCCGAAACTTCCCCGAACCCGACCCGGGCAGTCATTACCGTTGGGTCCGGATCATCCCCTAACGTCTACAAAACATCTCTGTTTTGTTATTTGGGCTCCCTAACTATTTTATCCGGAACCGTCCGATTTAATCGGAGGGACCAAATATCCCTACCCAAAAACCTACTCGCTATATAAACAGATCAACCCTAGAAACTAGGGATCTTGTCCCATCTTCCTCCTTGCCGCCGCCTCACTCAAACCACATCGGGATCCTCCCCGATCCCCTTCTCCTCGGTTTCCTCCTCCACCCAATCCCGAGGGCGCTCGCTGCCTCCTCCCGCATCCCGTTGCTTGCTCATCCCCGAGCAAGCCGCAGCTCACCATATCCAGCAGCAACCGCAGATGAGCACCGCCGGCCCTCCTCTTCCTCCTGTTTTCCCTCTCTTTCTCTCTCTCACGGTGGCCTCTCTCCTTCCCAGGAATGAGCAGGAGCCCGCCCTTGCTCCTCAACGACGCCGTCTGCGCCCTGCCTCCCCGGTCGAAGCCCCGCCGTGCCGCACCCCTGCCTCCTTTGCACGCGCACCCAAGCCGCGCCTCGCCTGCGCCCCGATCCCCTCACCACTTCGCCGGAGCTCCATCCCAGCACGCCGCCGGCGTCAACAGCAGCAGCAGGTCATGGCGCGCCGCCTGGATCCGCGCCCCTCCATCCCCTGCGTCGCCGGGTCCGGCCGCCAGGACCCTCCAGCGTCGCGCCCCGCGCCGCGTCCTCGCCAGGCCTCGTTCGCTGCGCCGCCTCGCAGGCCTCTGCTCCCCCGCACCTCGTCCCCGACACCGGCAGATTCGCCGCCACCAGGACCTCGCCTCGCCGGATTCGCCTCCCACCTCCGGGAATCGGTTCCGACGGCCTCCGCCCTCCCTGCCGTCGTCCCTGCCGCTGCGTGCTTCGTCAGGAGACGAGTTCCCGTCCGCTCGCTCCTTCTGCTCGTCCCCGTCACCAAGCCGCCGCCCTGAAGTATCTCCGGCGCCCCTCTGCTCGACCCGCCAAGTCCGGCGCCACCATCCTGTGCCTCGCCGGTGCGCCGGTGTCCTCTGCTTCGCCTGCTGCTGCCGCTCGCCCACGTTGACTGCGCCGCGCCCGCAAGCGACCGCCAGCCGTGCGCCATCCCAGCGAGTCGGCCCAGATCTGCCGGCCTGCCTCGCCCGTTCGCGCGGGCCACGAACCTCCAGTGACACCTCCTCCAGCGCCAGGCCCAGCCTCCCCGGCCCAGCCACGCCCTTCGGACGGCCCAGCAACCGGCCAGCGTCGGCCAGCCTCCTCCACCGAACGGGCCAAGGCCCAGGGTGAGCAACCCCCCCCTGCGCCTCCTTCCCTCCTGTTGGGCCAGCCTCCAGAGTCGGCCCAGTATAGTGTTTTTCCTGCGCTGCGAATTTAGCTAATTTCCAGGAATTACAGATTTACAGAAAACCCCTCCATGTTCATGCATTAATAACTCATTAATCGTGCATCGGATTAAAACAAACTTTATATGTAAAATGCTTAGAATTTCATCTAGTTTCATAATATGCCATTTTCATCTATGTTAAATATGTTTAAAATGCTGTTTGATTAAATTTGCTTAAATGCCATGTTAAAATGATTTATTTCATAACTATTTAACCGTAACTCCGAATTTAATAAACTTTATATGTAAATGGGGTGGAGAAATGCCTAGATTAACGTGGTCCACTTTATTTTCCTGTTTAACAACTTTAAAACATGTTTTAGGGCAGAACAGTACCAAACCTAATATATGCATATGAGGAGTTTTCGGACTTGTTGTTTGTTATTCCCGGCCTCATTTAAACTTGCCTAGATAGGTAGTTTTGTTATGCTTCACCCCTTGCTATGTTAATCAACATTTAATATTGTTGGGTATACAACGAGATCAAACTAAATAATTGCATGTGGTGTTTCGTCAATATGCAACTCGTTGCATATTGAGCTCCACTTAATTTGTAGTGTTGTTTGTTGCACTTTGCCATGCCATGCCATGCCTCATTAAACCGGTCATGCATCATACTTGTTTGTGCATCATGACATGCTTATGCTTGTGTGTTTACTATGTCGTTTGCTTCTTTCCGGTTTGCTTCTCTCGATAGCTTCGGTTTCGTTTCGGAGTTGTGAGGATTCGTTCGACTGCGTCCGTGTGTCTTCTTCATGGACTCGTTCTTCTTCCTTGCGGGATTTCAGGCAAGATGACCGCTACCCTGGATCTCACTACTATCATTGCTATGCTAGTTGCCTCGTTCTTCGCTATGCTTTGTGCTACCTATTACTGTTTGTCCAGCCATCCCATATTGCCATGAACCCCTAACCTTTGACACCATTCCTAGCAAACCGTTGTTTGGCTATGTTACCGCTTTGCTCAGCCCTCTTATAGCGTTGCTAGTTGCGAGTGAAGTTGAAGATTTCTCCATGGTGGATGGGTTTATGTTGGGATATCACAATATCTCTTATATTATTAATGCATCTATATACTTGGTAAAGGGTGGAAGGCTTGGCCTTATGCCAGTGTTTTGTTCCACTCTTGCCGCCTAGTTTCCGTCATACCGGTGTTATGTTCCCGGATTTTGCGTCCCTTACGCGGTCGGGTGATTTATGGGACCCCCGACAGTTCGCTTTGAATAAAACTTGTCCAGAAGGCCCAACATTGCCTTTTACCATTTGCCTCACCACCACCTACTTTTCCCTTGGGAGTAATTAACCCAAGGGTCATCTTTATTCAGCCCCGGGCCAATGCTTGTCTAAGTGTTGGTCCAAACTAGAGCGCTTTTGGCGCCACCTCAAGGAAACTTGAGGTCTGGTTTTAGTTGTACGGACTGCTCATCCGGTTGTGGCCTGAGACGAGATACGCGCGGCTACTATCAGGATGTCGGCACACCGGGAGGCTTTGCTGGTCTTGTTTTACCATTGTCGAAATGTCTTGATGTACCGGGATACCGAGTCTGATCGGAGTGTCTCGGGTGAAGGTTTATTCCTTCGATGATCGCGAGAGCTTGTCATGGGCTAAGTTGGGACACCCCTGCAGGATATAAACTTTCGAGAGCCGTGCCCGCGGTTATGTGGCAGATGGGAATTTGTTAATGTCCGGTTGTAGACAACTTGACACTTGATCCGAATTAAAACACATCAACCGAGTGTGTAGCCGTGATGGTCTCTTCTCGGCGGAGTCCGGGAAGTGAACACGGTTTCTGTGTTATGTTTGACGTAAGTAGGTGTTCAGGATCACCTCTTGATCATTGCTAGCTTCACGACCGTTCCGCTTGTTTCTCTTCTCGCTCTCATTTGCGTATGTTAGCCACCATATCTTGCTTAGTCGCTGCTGCAACGTCACCACTTTACCCCTTCCTTTCCCATTAAGCTTTGCTAGTCTTGATACCCATGGTAATGGGATTCTTTGAGTCCTCGTGGCTCACGGATACTTCAAAACCAGTTTGCGGTGTGACGCAACCAAGCTCAAGGAGGAGCTCGATGAAGATCTTGCCCTTTGTGTTGTTTCGTTCTAGTTGATCAGTAGTGGAGCCCAGTTGGGGTCGATCGGGGACCGTTTGTCGCATTTGGGGTTCTTCTTTTATTTTGGTTCCGTAGTCGGACCTTGATTGTATCTGGATGATGTAATGCTTTATTCATGTATTTGTGTGAAGTGGCGATTGTAAGCCAACTATGTATCTCTTTCCCCTTATGTATTACATGGGTTGTGCGAAGATTACCTCACTTGCGACATTGCTTTCAATGCGGTTATGCCTCTAAGTCGTGCTTCGACACGTGGGAGATATAGCCGCATCAAGGGCGTTACAGCCATCGCAACTAGGTTAGCTTAAAGGGGTTAAACGGGACAAAGGACACAGGAGTTTATACTGGTTCGGCCCCTTGTGGTGAAGGTAAAGGCCTAATCCAGTTTAAGGTGGTATTACTTATGTCTCGATTACCAGGGAGCGAATACGCTTGACCTAGCTTTCGATCTCTTGTTTCTTGCCCTGAACCGCCGCCGGGTCATCCCTTTATATACACAGGTTGACGCCCAGTGGCTCACGGAGTCCCGGGAGGCTCATGGACAACGTGTTCGGCTCGGTGACTAACTATACTTGCCCTACAATATAAGCCATACACATATGGTGGTTTACTCCTATGGGCCTTAAGTCGGCTTTGGGCCTTGGGCCCTTGCTTCGTGAATCGCCATCTTCAATATCCTCATGGGCTTCATATCATGAACCGCCATAGGTATACCCCGGCCCCTCCTGGGTGGGCCATTCCTGATAGTTATATCCCCAACAATAAGTATGTGAGTTCTTTATGACTAATGTGAGTCCATGGATTATGCGCACCCTTACCTTTCCGCAATTTGATAGCCTCTTCGGTACCGTGCATTGCCCTTTCTCACCTCGAGACGTTGTGCAAACTTCGCCGGTGCATCCAAACCTCGTGATTTGATACACTCTATCCCACATAAGCCTTATTATATCTTCCTCAAAACAACCACCATACCTACCTATTATGGCATTTCCATAGCCATTCCGACATATATTGCCATGCAACTTCTATCATCATCATGTACATGACTTTAGCATTCATTGACATATTGGTTTGCATGATCATAAGATAGCTAGCATGATATTTTCATGGCTTGTCCGTTTTTTATATCTTTGCTACGCTAGATCATTGCACATCCTGGTACACTGCCAGAGGCATTCATATAGAGTCATACTTTGTTCTAGGTATCGAGTTGTAATATTGAGTTATAAGTAAATAGAAGTGTGATGATCATCATTATTCATTATTAGAGCATGTCCGAGTGAGGAAAGGATGAAGGAGAGTATGATTCCCCCACAAGTCGGGATGAGACTTGGACAAAAAGAAAAAAGGAAAAAAGCAAGGCCAAAAAGAGCCCAAGAAAAAAAAAGAAGAAAAATAGAAAAAATAGAAAAAATGAAAGAAAATGAGAGAAGGGGCATGCCAATTCCACACTTGTGCTTCAAAGTAGCACCATGTTTTTCATGTAGAGAGTCTCCTATGTAGTCACTTTCATATACTAGTGGGAACTTTTCATTATAGAACTTGGCTTGTATATTCTGATGATGGGATTCCTCAAATACCCAAGGTCTTCATGAGAAAACACGTTGGATGCACACCCACTTAGTTTTCATATTGAGCTTTTGTACACTTATTGATCTTAGTGCATCTGTTGCTTGCGATCCCTACTCCTCGCATTGATATCATTTCATGGGCATCTCCATAGCCCATTGATTATCCGCGTCGATGTGAGACTTTCTTAATTTTTGTCTTCTCTATGTTTACCCCTATCATCATACTCCATTCCACCCATAGTGCTATGTCCATGGCTTGCGCTCATGTATTGCGTGGGGGTTGAAAATGCTGAAGCGCGTTAAAAAGTATGAACCAATTGCTCGGCTTGTCATCGGGGTTGTGCATGATAAATACTTTGTGTTAAGAAGATGGAACATGACAAGACTATATGATTTCTTAGGGACAGTGTTCTTTAGCATTGATATTTTGAAAGACATGATTGTTTGTTGGGATGCCTGAGTATTGATGTCTTTATGTCAAATTATAGACTATTGCTTTGAATCACTCGTGTCTTAATATTCATTCCATGATTAGATATATGATCAAGATTATGCTAGGTAGCATTCCACATCAAAAATTATCTTTTTTACCATTTACCTACTCGAGGATGGGCAGGAATTAAGCTTGGGCATGCTGATACGTCTCCGTCGTATCTATAATTTTTGATTGTTTCATGCCAATATTATACAACTTCACATATTTTGGCAACATTTTATATGATTTATTGGACTAACAAATTGATCCAGTGCCTAGTGTCAGTTCCTGTTTGTTACATGTTTTTTGCTTCGCAGAATATCCATATCAAACAAAGTCCAAATGCGATAAAAATTTAGGAGAATTATATTGGAATATATGTGATTTTTGGGAGGTGGAATCAACGCAAACAGAGGCCCACAACCTCCACAAGGCACCAGGGCGCAGCCTCCCTCCTGGCGTGCGGTGGTGCCTTGTGGGCACCCCGTAAGTCGATTGGGGCTCTTCTTTGGGCGCAAGAAAGATAATTTATGGAAAAAAATCACGTAAAAATTTCAGCGCAATCAGATTTACGGATCTCCAGGAATTTAAGAAACGGTGAAGGGCTAGAAAATAGGAACGTGAAACAGAAGAGAAGAGATGTAGAGATCCAATCTCGGAGGGGCTCTCGCCCCTCTGCCGTCATGGAGGCCATGGACCAGAGGGGGAACTCTCCTCCCATCTAGGGGGGAGGCCAAGGAAGAAGAAGGAGGGGGCTCTCTCCCCCTCTCTCTCGATGGTGCCGAACGCTGCCGAGGTAAGGATCGTGACGACGATCTATACCAACAATCTTTCTACTGTCAAGACCAACTTTCTCCCCCTCTATGCAGTGGCGTAACCTCTCTATTCCCGTTGCAATTCTCTGCTTAAACATGGTGCTCAACACTATATATTATTATCCAATGAGATGCGGTTATCCTACGATGTTTGAGTAGATCTGCTTTGTCCTATGGGTTGATTGATGATCATGATTGGTTTGAGTTGTATATTTTATTTTGGTGCTGTCCTATGGTGTCCTCCGTGCACAAACATGAGGGATCTCTACTGTAAGGTGTTGTAATACGTTCATGACTCGTTTACGGTGGGTAGCTAGAGTGATAGAAGCTTATGCCCGAGTAAGGGGGTTGTTACCTATGGGAGTAAAGAGTACTTAATGCTATGGTTGGGTTTTACCTTAATGATCTTTGGTAGTTGCGGATGCTTGCTAGAGTTCCAATCATAAGTTCATATGATCCAATTACGTAAAGTATGTTAGCTCATGCCTCTCCCTCATATAAAATTGCAATAATGATTACCGGTTTAGTTACCGATCACCTAGGGACAAATAACTTTCTTATGTGATAAAAAACTTTTTACTAAACTTTTATTAGCTCGCAAAGTACTCGTAGTTTTATTCTTGCAAAGTAGTTCTAGCGTCACACCTACAAAATAGTTTCATACTTGTTCTAGGTAAAGCAAACGTTAAAGTGTGCGTAGAGTTGTATCGGTGGTCGATAGAACCCAAGGGAATATTTGTTCTACCTTTAGCTCCTCATTGGGTTCAACACTCTTATTTATCAAAAAAGGCTACAAGTGATCCCCTATACTTGTGGGTTATCAAGACTAAGAAAAAGCGCGACCCACACATGCAGAAATCAAGATCGCCAACCATCTCATAGAGCTTCAACGTTGGGAAGAGGTAATGTGGCGTCAACATTCTCATATTCAATGGTTATTGGATGGGGGTAGAACAAGCATTTTTCATCTCTAAGCTAGTGTAAGAAAAAAAGAATAAAATTACCAGTTAAAGAAACTCAATGATTATTTACATAGAGTAATTCTAAGATGAGGTCGACTATGACCGAATTTTACAAGCACCTCTACCGATCAGAGGGAAGAAATCGAAAAGGACGTGGTTTTGGGCACAATACCAGTTAGGGTAACACATGCGATGATGAAAAGCTTACATTGCCCTTAACATACGATGAGGTGAAAGCGACACTCTTCTGTATGTTTCCCACGAAAGCCCGTGGTCTGGACGAGCTGCAAGCACATTTTGTACCAGTGGAATTGCAACTTATGTGGGACTGAGGTGGTTGCGACAGTATTGTGGGAACTAGCAGGAGAAGATTCTTTGTAGAGCATCAACAGAACATTTATTGTTCTAACACTCAAAATGACTAGTCCATATTAGTTGGGGTAATTCAGACCCATTAGCTTTTGCAATGTCATTTATAAACTGGCATCAAATTAAGGTGTTGGCGAATAGATTTCACCAAAGGTAACTTATATATGTAGAGGGCGTGGTGATGAGATTTCAGTAGGGCAGGTAAATCCCTTCATAGAGAGAGGTCAAGGCTTGATAGTGCAAAATCCTCAAAGAACTCAGAAACCTAAATGAGCAGACGGAGAAAAATGCTTTGATTGGCACGCCTCGCATGAGGAATTACACCAAACGTCACCATTTGTAATTCAGCCCGGGCTCGCATTAAGGGCATGTCACAACCATAGAAATTATTCAATTAATGATTTGGAACTCAGTAAAAGGATGGCCGACCAAGAAACAAAACGTTATCTAGAAAAAGGCGTTATAGGCCTAAACAAACATGCCCTCAAAAAACAAAATTGCCTCGCGGCTTGGGAAACAAATAAGGCAACACACCAAGCAGCTCCATTGTGGATACAAATGGGTGGCTTGCCGACGAGAAGTGGGATATTGCCCACATCATGCCATGCATGCCCCTTGGGCAAGCCGTCTTGGTTCACATCAAGATTCAACAAGGAACCCATCTTTGGGCGAATAACGTTCTCCAAACAGGTAAGCTGTAACATCCCAATTTTCAATTTGGATGTTATTCATAGATCATTCATATGCATCCATGATTTATGCATTTTGGTTGTTTTGTTTTGGTTGCATTTTGATCCAAGAGGCCTTAAGCAACTCAAGGACCAATTTGAGAGAGTTGGAGGTTTCACAAAAAATCCAATTTTGATTTATCAAAATTAGGTAATTGGATCAAATTGTTTTTCAAAATTCTTTTCCAATTATTTTAAAATAAAGAGAGAAGATAAAATGACTTCTTCAAAATCAGCAAAGAAATATTGGAAAATGAATTTTGAATTTTTGGAGAGTTTATTTGATTTTATTCGCTAGTTTATTTATTTGTTAGCGGAGTAATTAGTACTAAAATGTTTGTTTTTAGTTTAGGTATTTAGGCCCAGAAAAATGTTCACTAGGTCAATAATAAGGCCATATTACTACGTGAATTTTTCTGGTATTTTTAGGATTTTATTTATATTTATTTTTGCATGTTTTGTCTCTCTGGAAAAGATTGTCTAAAAAAACTTCCCGCCGAATTGGGCCGACCAGTCCACTCAAGGCCATGTATTGACTCCTTTGAGTCCGGCCACGCCACGCTTCCCTTGCCTTTGAGTCGATCCGGACTCCTAGTCGCCCCCGCCTCTGTGCCCCCTCCCGCAAGCCGCCTCGCCCCATTCTTCCTTAAATACCGGGGAGCCCGGCCCCTCTCGCCTCGTCTCAAGCCGCGCCATCGCCGCCGCACTTTCCGCCGCCGCCTGCAAGCCCCGCCGCCGACCACACTTGCCGCCGCACTGCCGCCGCCGTCGCCATCGAACGCCGCCGTCTCGAGCCCCCTTGAACCGAGCCCCTTGAACCCGAGCCCCGCCGCCGCCCTGAACGCCAGTGGCCAAAAAACGCCGGTCCGATCCGTTTTTTTTCGGTTTTTCTTTTTAGTCCGTTTTATTGATTAGTTCGGTTATTTAGCGAACGTTTGTTCGTTTAGCTTCTATAGTGAGCAGATCCATTAGATTAGCTTTGGTAGGGAATGTTCATTCTGTAGATTTTTTTCTTTTTATTTTATTTTTCTGCCAGGGACCTATCAGTAGTATTATTTTTACAGATTAATCCCTACGCTTCAATCTAGCACAACTTTTTGCTCGTTTGTCCGAATTCAACGAAACCAACGCCAAAACCTTCAGAGTAATCTCATTTATCCAGTAAACCAACTTGGCCATGTTTTTGAAAATTTAAAATTTGTGTTTAGTTCAGATTTGAATTTGATCTTGTTTTATTCGTATCTTGAGTTTCGTAGCTCTGTTTGAGTGGATTCTTTTTGCAAATCATAGCGAATCACATGTACCTACTGTTAAGATTTAATCCACATAAATATAATGATGTTAAAATTTGTTTGATGTTTAGATTAGTTATTTTCTTGTTTTTGAGTTCTTTGGATCTTTTCTTCGATTTCTCTTTGCATCTTTTGCTTGAGTGATTATGTATGCTATTGTTTGTCTGCACTAGATTTTCCGGAGTGTGAAGCTTGTTACTATGAATCTCTAGAGTTTTCCGATCGTCAGCAAGGCAAGTTACACTTTGATCATAATTTTTAATACCTAGTTTTTACTCTGCATTTGTTTTACCCTCAAAGATTTGCATGAGTAGGATTGGGAACATGTGTTTGGTTGTAGTGTTTGAGGTAGGAACCTATTACCTTTGATCACCCGAGAATATATGCTATGCTCATATATTGCTTAGCTATGCTCGTAGATGGGGATTGGTTCGTGATATTCATAAAAGTTGTGAGAGATAATAATGTTGGACAACATTAAGGTGGCAACTTTAATACACATTTGGGTGGATTGGTTGGGGCACCTGGAGAAACCAGTGCTTTCCCATGGGAATCCCGGAGTGCCCGTATGATTTTCCCTCGGTTCGCCACCCAGGCTCAAAGGGATCATATGATATTTCATGCCTAGAAGGCTAGAAACTTCCATGTTCAGCCACAAGCCATTATGGGCTCTGGCATAGTTGAGTAAGTTGTGTGAGCTCTTGAAGAGGTGGCTAGCAGATGTAGGGGAAAGTAGGTGTACTGGTCTACCCAGAGTAGAGAGTTAATGCTTCAGAAAGACTATGTATCGATCTTCCGTTCATGCATGCGGTCGAGTCTTGTGGGGAAAAGTGCGCAACCTTTGCAGAGTGTACAAACTAATCATGGTTAGCCGTGTCCCCGGTTATGGACAATTTGAGTATCTAGAAGTGGATATTTATATTGAT
Organism: Aegilops speltoides; assembly: GCA_021437245.1. NCBI lineage: Eukaryota > Viridiplantae > Streptophyta > Magnoliopsida > Poales > Poaceae > Aegilops > Aegilops speltoides. The sequence continues at coordinate 358,924,098 of CM038147.1, read as the reverse complement.
CTCATCATCATCACTCTCTTTAATTAATGTATTGGGTTTAATGATGATACTTGATTAATTTGGGAATTGAGTTGGAGGAACCTTCTCAATGTTGGTATAAACTTTGTAGTAAATAAAATTTATTCGTTTGTTGTAGGGGAAAATTAGCTTTGTGCAAAATTAAACTTAGAGCCTCCACCAACCAAATATGCATGTAGATATAGTTTCTTGCATTCATTTGCTCTACAGTGTAACTCTGCCAGCATATTCCATGTGTTGACCTACACGGCTGCAACATCTCATGTTGCAGACTTTACCGAAGAAGAATAAGGTGCGCTAGGTCGTTGTCATGCACTCAGCTATGCCGTTGGAGTTTGATGGACTTATTTATCTTCGAAGCTTCCGCAGTTACTTTATTAGACGGCCTTCATCCATATTGTTTGTGTAATAAATACTCTTTATGAGGACACGATGTAATAAGTGTGTGATTGAACTCTGTTATAATTCATCGAGTACTGTGTGTGTCAGCATACCAATCCAGGGATGACACTTAAGCATAGAGACTCCGGTCCATTGGGATCGTGGTCGCTACAAGATGTTACCAAAGCACATGCTGACTGTAGGACGCGACCACTGGGAAAAGCCACAAGATACTATTCTCTACTCATTTCTAATCCTCCTCTATTTCCACTCTATAGGTGTCAAACCCCAGGAACAAGTTCACTCAGCCGGATGATGACACCCCTTTCACACGACACTTGAAGGAAGTCACCAAGTACCTGAACATCGGACTACCAAGCTTCACTGGAACCTTCACTGCAACTTTACCTGAAGAGGAGTGCTGGAGGGTCAAAGTTCATGTACATGGGAGGGCATTTACACCAACAACCGAGCCCATCGATTTTACCTTGGATGCACCAACTTGGAGCTTGGAAAAGAGCATGGCAGCCCACATCACCTTTGGACGCATTTGTGAGGTGTACCACAAGGATCTTGAAGACACCGTCTATCAGATATGTGGACGCCGTGATGAACAATGGGAGCTGAATTGCACCAGGAAGGATGGATCAATTGCAGCGTACATTCAGGAGATGGATCAGCACATTCGCTGATATGAGAACCAGATGTGTGCTATCATGAAGAAGACCAAGAAGATGATGAAGAGGAATATCGAGCTAGAAGAGGAACTCAAGTCAACATGCGATGGATATGAAGAAGAAATTGCTGTGCTACTTGAGAAGCATGAAGACCTGAAGAGGAGACTAGGAATACCCATGATGAAACCAGAACCAGAACCTGAAGTGGATATTCGTTCGGAGGACTACATCATATTAGATGACACCAACACAGACGATAGTGATGATGATTATGAAGACAAAGCTGGAGCTGATATTATGGAGTCTTCCATTGATCAAAACTTCTAGATGACCACCCTATTACCGGTAGTATTCTTCCAAGTAGTTAGAATCGATCAATTTGTAATAGTAGTTAGATCGTTTGTGTGAATCTCGTTTGATATTGAGTGGTGTGAATTGAATGTATTTGCCTCATATGCATATGGGTAGTGAAATCTCTCATAGACCTTATTCTATTCTGTCTTCTCACCACCCCAGAGGGAAAAAGGATCAAGTATGTGTCTAGGCATGCTCCAAGGAGGACTCAAGTGAATTCCCTTTCTGGAGTTGTTCAGGAGGAAGTACCAATTGTGAAGGATTACCCCGATGTATTTCCGGAGGAGCTACCAGGCATGCCACCAGACCGAGACATTGAGTTTTTGATCGAGTTGTTGCTAGGCACCGGACCAATATCCAAGAGACTGTACCGGATGCCCGCAAATGATCTGGAGGAAATTAAGAAGCAGATTAAGGAGTTATTGGAGAAAGGTTATATTCGACCAAGCTCATCACCTTGGGGAGCCCAAGTGCTTCTAGTTGAGAAGAAGGATGGATCTTTGAGGATGGTTGTGGATTATCGTGTGCTTAATGAGGTGATGATCAAGAACAAATACCCTATGCCGATGATCAATGATTTGTTTGACCAACTGCAGGGGGCTAAGGTTTTCTCCAAGATCGATCTTTGATCAGGTTATCACCAGCTGAAGATCCGAGAGCAGGATATACCTAAGACAACTTTTACCACAAGGTACAGGCTATATGAGTATACAGTTATGTCATTTGGTTTGACTAATGCCCCTGCCTATTTTATGAGTATGATGAACAAGGTGTTCATGGAGTTCTTGGACAAGTTCATTGTGGTGTTCATTGATGACATATTAGTATACTCAAAGAATGAAGAAGAGCATAAGGAACATTTGCACTTGGTTCTCGAGAAGCTCTGGGAACATTAGTTTGATGCCAAGTTCAGCAAATGTGAGTTTTGGTTGAAGGAAGTTGGATTTCTCGGACATGTTATATCAGGAGAAGGAATAGCAGTAGACCCTACCAAGGTTGCATCTGCCACTGAGTGGTTGGCACCGACCTCAGTTGGAGAGATCAGAAGTTTTCTTGGACTCGCATATTATTATTGGAGATTTATTGAGAATTTTTCCAAGATCGTGAAGCCCATGACGGAGTAATTGAAGAAAGACACCAAGTTTAAATGGACCAAGGATTGTGAGGCCAGTTTTCAGGAGTTGAAGAAACGTTTGGTTACAACCCCTTTTCTGGGGGATGAACCCCGGGCAGGCAACGGAACCCGGATCCTTTTCGAAAACAACGAGGCCGACGTTGCCCCTCAAGACGGCACACGCTTGGCCGGGTCGCTTGACCCGGCCAGGCCCCGCGACCCGGCTAGGCACCTTGACTTGACCTCGACAACCAGTACAAGACAGCCGAACCCGGCACGACCAAGACTTCCCTCACAAGCGAGCTCCACCAGTGGCATGTTCCACAACCCAGCCACGGGTCAGCTCCCGTCCCATCCAGGCCGTGCGATGGGACGAGTCTTCATTCACCGATGACCAAGGCAATAGTGTCCCGCCCATGCCTGCAGTCATGGGAGCGCGTAAACGATATCCCTCACCTACCACGTGAGGGCGGCGTGGCAACAAGGTGCCCGTCGTCACTCGCCGACGACAAACAGCGGCGACCTAACGGAGCGCCACTGTACATGGCTGATTTGGCCACTCCCTGACAATCCACAAGACGACACACAATCCGCCTAGGCACGCAGGGCCCGCACCTAGGGGAACCCGGTGAACCGCAGGACCCCGGCGGGACCCAACCCGGGTCCTCAGACGCTGACGACCCGGCCCCACAATCTTGTAACATTACCATTGTACCCCTGGGGGGGTTGGCCTATAAAACCCCCCAAGAGCCCTCAAGTATACGGGCAAGTGAGTAAGGATAGAGAAGTTAGCCACCGATCAGTAGAAACCACTCGAGGAGAAGAAGCAGCCCAAGCCTTGCCCAGCCTTTCTTCTTCCTCCATACAGCTCCATGAGCAACCTTGTACTGTCGCATATCAACCACACTCAGAAAAACTAGGGGTGTTATCTCTCCGGAGAGCCCCGAACCTGGGTATGTCTTGCGTCCCGCGCTCGCTCATACCAACCCCGCCTCTGGAGCCCACCAGTGCCCTCGAGCCTCCTCCTCTCTTTAGCCATCCCATGGCATCTGCCGTGCGCCCACCACGATAGTTGGCGCCCACCGTGGGGAAGCTCGAGGAGCTGGCCGGGAGCATGCTTCAGATGGGGCCCCTCTCCGACTCCGATGAGCCCATCATGCTGGCGGACGACGTCGTCGACGCGCTTGCCGCCTCCTTCATCGCACTGCGCATCTCCGATGCGCCCGCGACCGACGAGTACCCCAGCAAGGTGCTCAGCTACTCCGACTCCCCCCTCTCTCTTGGCGGCAGCATTTCCGCCGGGGTAATGTACGTCCACGTGGAGGTTTTCGTCACCAACACTGACGCCTCCTATTCGTTGAGCAAGACGAGGAAGGCTGCCGAAGCCAAGGCTGCAGCGGAACGGGCCGAGCCGTCCAACCCGTTGCGGGCCGCGATGCAGAGCCTCCGCGTCCCCATCGACACCCACATCGACGCCTCCAACGTCGCTGAGGCCCGAGCCCAGCTCGAGGAAAGGCGCCAGCAGATGCTGGACCTGACCGAGACACTCGCCACCACACAGCGTCGCCTTGACTCCGTTCAGCTGGAGCGCAACGCCGCCTACGGATTCACGCCCGCCGCAGCCGAGCCAAGCCGGGTCACCGACATGTGAGCCCAGGGAGGAGCGACCGGCCGCGCCCTCAGCGCCATCCCGACCGTCTACGAGACCCCAGTGAAGAACATGCACGTTGCCCAGGTGGCCGCGGTCGGCCTGGACCAGCTCACAGGCGAGAAGCAGAAGGAGCGCATCAAGCGGATGCACGACCTCCTCGACATAGCCAACGCCCAAAAAGACCGCCTCAACCAGCTCGCCAAGCCGACGGGATCCAGCTCCGCCCGCGTCGTCGGGCCCGGCGACCTTCAACACACGGCGTCCTCTCCACCTGGCGAGGCGCACTCCGGCTGAACCCGGACTCGGAGCGACCCGCCGACAGCTTAGGTTACGAGCCCGCCCTGGAGAACTAACGCGGACCCGGCCAGCCTGGCCAGCGTCCGGCTCCAACCGGCCCGGCCGCCCGTGGCCCGGTCGCCAGTCGACTCGGCGTATGCGCCATCAATGATGCCGATGCTCTCCACTGCCTCGACCAACTTGCTCACTCCCTGGAGGTGGAGGAAAGCAGCGCCATTGGGCCGGCGTGTTCCGGCCCACGCATCCGGGAGGAGCCCTTTCCGAAAGGGTTCATGCTCCCCCGCGACACCATCAAGTACAACCGGACCGTGAAGCCAGATGACTGGCTCACGGACTACACCGCCACCATCGGCATTACCGGCGCCAATCGCCGACTCGCCATGCGCTACGCACCGCTCATGCTCCAGGGGTCGGCCCGCACCTGGTTGAACAGTCTGCCGATGGGCAGGATCAACACGTGGGTCGACTTTGAGCAAGCCTTCGTCCGCAACTTCACGGGGACCTACAAGCGACCCGGCTGCCCAACCAGCTCGCCATGTGCGTGCAGGGGCCGGCGGAGACCGGCCCCGAATACCTCGCACGGTGAACCGAGCACCGGAATAGCTGCGAGGGTGTCCACAAGGTTCAAGCAATCCAGTACTTTGTCAACGGGTGCTGAGACGGCACCCTCCACAAGCACAAGCTCTTGCACTCCGAGTCGGCCACCATGGCCGTGCTCATGGTGACGGCGGACAAGTACGCCAACGCCGACTCTGCCATGAAGATCTAGGTGGCACTGGATGAAGCCAGCAAGGCGAAGCCGGTTCCCCCTCAAAAGCCGGCCGGTGAGAGCAGCCGGTAGCAGCACCAGCAAAACAACAAGCGCAAGGCCGACCAACCGGCTCAGTGTTACGACAACTGGCTCGTCGCGGCCGCCGAGCCCGCGGCGGACCCGGTAGCCAAGCGCCGGCAGACCGGCAAGACGGTGTGGCAACCCGCCATGAGCTTCGAAGAGATGCTCGACGCTCCCTACAAGCACCACAATGGTGCAAGGCCGTCCACGCACACGCTTCGGCAATGCGGCATCACCTAGCGCATCATGAGGGGCAACGTGCCGCCTCCTCCGGCTCCGGCTCCGGCTCCAGGCGCGGGACAGCCGCCTCCACCTCCACCACCGCCCCCAGCCGGCGACGTGATGCGCGATGATGCCTACCCGAACTAGAATGCGGCCTACGTTGTCTTCACCAGCCTCAGCAACGACAAGCGCAGCGAGCACCTCCTTCGGCAGGAGGTAAACACCGTCGTCCCGGCCAAACCAGAGTTCATGGACTGGTCAGACTGCCCGGTCGCCTGGACCCGGGAAGACCACCCGGCCGTCATGCCGAATCCGGGTGGCTACGCCCTCGTCCTCAACCCCACCATTGTTGCGCGACGCACATGCAAGTTTTACCGAGTCCTCATCGACGGTGGCAGTAGCATCAACATCCTCTCGTCCTCAAGGCCAAGGACCTAGAGCCGACCCGGATGATCTTCCACGGCATCGTTCCCGGCCTCTCCTGCTCTCCCATTGGCTGGGTCCGGCTCGACGTCCTATTCGGCGACAACAACCATTTCCGGCGCGAGCCGATATGGTTTGAGGTGGTGGACCTGTCCAGCGCATACCACACACTACTGGGCCGACCCGCGCTCGCCAAATTCATGGTGGTCCCCCACTACGCATATCTAAAAATGAAGATTCTGGGTCTGAAGGGCCTCATCACCGTCACCGGCGACTACTGCAAGTCCCTGGAGTGTGCCAGAGACGGCGCCAAGCTGGCCGAATCGCTGGTCATTGCCGAGGAGCGGTACCAGCTCGACCGGATTGTCGCCATGGCGGGCGAGGCCTCAGCCGCGTCGATCCCGACCGAGGAGCCGGCCGACAAGGCCGCGTTCAAGCCCTTCAAGGAGACCAAGAAAGTGAAGCTGAACCCGGAAGAACCCAGCTGCAGCAAGTACGTTGTCATGGGCGAGCTCGTCGATTTCCTCCGTGAGAATCAGGATATCTTTGCACGGACCCCCAAGGATGTGCCGGTATCCCAAGGAAGTACGCCGAGCACAAAGTCCACATCCGCAAGGACGCCAAGCCTGTCCATCAACCCCTGCGACATTTCTCCGAAGAGAAGAGAAGAACCATCGGTGAAGAGGTCGCCAAGCTTTTGGCGGCCGGCTTCATCATGGAAGTGTTTCACCCCGAGTGGCTGGCCAACCCAGTCCTTGTCCTGAAGAAGAACAAGACCTAGTGCATGTGCATCGACTACACCAGCCTTAACAAGGCCTGTCCCAAGGATCTGTTTGCCCTCCCGTGGATCGACCAAGTCATCGACTTGACCACCAGGTGCGAGCTCCTGTCCTTCCTGGACGCTTACTCCGGCTACCACCAGATCAAGCTGGACCCAGCCGACAGCTTCTCGGCCTTTAGGTCGGCCTCCATCTTCTTCATCAATGGCCTTAGATGGGGGTCGCTGATCTTCTAAGAAACCCACCCCTTCTCGAAGGTCGGGAGCCCAGTCGGCAGCTCCAGCTGGTCGTGGGAACACTTGGCGTCCATGAGGACCCACTTGTTCCGGGCGTCCTCCACCTTCTTCCCGGTGCGGGAGATCGTGTTGCCACCCCGGGCCGCAACGAAGCCGACACACCCTGCAGGACGGTCGCCAGTCAGGCGGAAGTAGAAGAAACGACGGAGCATGGCAACGGAGGGCATCACCCCCACGAGCGCCTCGTAGTAGAAGGCGAAGATGACAAGAGGAGGACAGAGTTGGGATGGATGTGGAGCGCGTGGAGGCCGTAATGGTGAAGAACGGCATAAAAGAAGCGGGAAAAGGGAGGAACCAACCCTGAGAAGACGCTGTGCAGGAAGAAAGGATAAAGGGTACTCTTCGCGGGCTCCGGCATGGCGGAGGCGACCCAGAGCGCAGTCTTCCCCCACTCACTATCATCGCTCGCTGTCAGGAGGAGCGCAGTTTGGAGCTTCCCCTCGGTGACGGAGGGTGTGATCAGTGCCGACTCGAACCAGGTGGGGCCGGCATCCGGGGCTGGAGCTTTGGCTTTCTCAGCGGCCATCGGGCGGAAGATTGGAGGAGAGAATCGGCAGATTGGAGAATTTCTTTGGTGTTGGGAGAAGGGGATCTGGAGCAAGGCGAAGGGAAGGCAATGAAGGCACGGCAGCAAATGGCAACCCTTTTTGTCAGACGTAAATGGTTGCCGAGGCAGCATGGGGAAGTGGAGACACCCACGTTCCATCAATCAACACGCGTCGTTCAAGGCCGTAGGTGGTTAGGGCCCGTAACACTCCACACTTGCCCTTTGGCTTCGCCTAGAAGCCAAGTCCGAGCGCGCCTTGGGCGCGGGGGCTACTGTCGGTCTTCTGGATACGGGGTTACCCAGACTTGCCTGCCTACGGCCCACTGCGCGGCTCCATCGACGGCTTGGTATGGCCCGGCTTCATCATCAATAGCTCAAGACCCTCGCGAGTCGGACGATGCCAAGACCCCCCGAGGGAACAGCCTCCTCAGGCTGGCTCCCGAGGGGCGGAGAGTTCTATGCAAGGTGCACCTCACGAGGCTCAGCTGACGTGAGCCATGACAACCAAGGCTAGGCGGTCGCCAGGCAAGTGCCAGCGGGCGCAGAGCACCAATTTCCCCTTTGGTGCAAAGGAGGCAAGCGGCAGGTGCGGAGTCCCGAGGAATCAGCCAAAGGCTTCTATTCTGGCGCAACAAGGCCAAGACCGCCAGGACGGAGGTCATCGCCGAGCCCACCACAGCGTCACGACCAGAGGCTTTTCACAGGAGAAGACCACTTTAGTCAGGATAAGATGTACTACTTGCCCCCCTTCAAATCTGGCCGTTGTGGGATCCCTTCCCGCCAACAATTGGGAAGAGGACCAAGGCCACTATAAATAGGACTTAGGCACCACCAAAGGGGGGACGGACAGATTAGATCCCTTCTCATCCAACCACCTCACCAGCTCTCTCGAGCTAAGAACACCTCACCTCCTGAGGCCAGTTCATCCACTGTATTAGTTCATCCTCAGCCCCTCGAGGCAATCCACCAAAACGCTGGAGCAGGGTATTACCACGTGAGGTGGCTCGAACCAGGATAAACTGATGTGTCTCTCTGTCCCTTTGAGCTCGACACGCTAGGCTTAGGAAGATCACGAGTAGGCAGGTTGGGTAGGTTGAGATCTCCGCACGCACCCCAGAGTTTGAACCTATCAAGGGTTTGCGGAACCCAAAATCCGACAATATTATTACCCCATGATTCGGGCATTTGTAGAAGACTCGGCCAGGGTTGAGGATTGTCGTTGAGACGCGACGGATGACTCTGCGTGATTTGCAGCAGTGGCACCACACCAACGGCAGTGGGTTGCGATGAGCAACCGACTATGGTGCGTGTGCCGGCGGGGTGTGATGAGACCCACATGCGATGGTACGGGTGGCGGCTTGGCGCATATTTGGTTGTTGCCTGCTGAAGAGTATGTGAATGATCCGCCAGCTAACATGGTTGCTGCGGCCAGAACTTTTGATGCTAGGCAGAGTAAGTAGAGAAGAGGAGAAGCGAATGTTGTATATGTCAGTTTCATTAATTGCAGAGTAGCATAGCACCATATATGGTCATAGTCTAGGTTTGGATTCAAACCAGCTACAGGAGCACGTCTATCTTTTTTCAAAAACTCAGCAATGCCTCTTTACTGGTACACTATCTTGTTCTGTACACCTTCTCAAGTCTTTGATTTTTTTGTGAGGAAGGAAGGAGAACAAAATTGAGGGTTCCTAGGACTCGAACCCAAGACCTCTCAGTTGAAAACCAAGGGTGATAGTCACTTATGTGGTGAATGTTCCCTGGGAGGAATGCGGCAAATGAACGCATTTTCCTCGTAGTTTTAGTTGCGATGCAAGATCAAACGGTCACATCTTCGGGAATGTTATCTCGCGTACGAGCCCAGTTTTTCTTCTCTTCCTATATATAAAAAAGTATGCTATTTGGTGTCAGCTTAGTCAACAAACGATAGTGCCAACCTTGACCGTTGGATTGACATTCAACGTCTGTCGTGTTTCTTTAGTCTCTTCTTCCTCTAGCTACCAAAGCCAAACCAGCACCGGTGGGACCGCCTGCTCCCGCCTCCCACGGCTGGTTGTGCTGCCGCGCATGCATCATGGGCACATCGCACCCTAAAACTCTGCGCATCTTCCCCGGCTCCTGTTTGTTCCCGTGTGAGGCGTCACCATCATCCTCCGCCTTGGTTCGCTCGCCGTGGCGCCGCCTCCGGTGTTGTCAACATGGTTAACAACCGAGAGAAATAAGGAGATGACTGTACATGGTGAGGATGACAGTAGGGACCCACCAGGATCACGTAGTAGGCAAGCAAGTGCCTCCTTTATTACAGAAAAAAGGGTTTCTCCTGATGGTTTCCTGACATCTGGGTCGCACGCCACTATCAATGTAGCCAATAAACGAGATAACAGCACAAGGAGCGGCAGACACTCGGGACCCAGCAGCGTGTGTAGTATTTTTTTTCTTTTTTCAAGACGGAGAAGGGTATCAACTAGGTTGTGCGGGAGTTGTGGCCCGTCTAGCCCAGGATTTTATTTCATATGTTTACCACATGACCAACCCAATTTATTTCCTTTCTGAAAATGGCTAGCTCAGTTATTTTTTTTGCAGAATAACCAACGTAGGCCTACTTGATTTTCTACGCCCTGTTGGGCCGGGAATCTTTCAAGACGAGGAGGGATGCATTCGGGCTTGCCCAGAAAATGGGCTATAAGTAATAAAAAATGGGCTATAAGTTATAATAAATGGACTGTAAAATGAAAAAATACAGCAAATAGGCAATTAGTTCAAAATACTTTTTTCCTTTGGATTTTGATATTTTAAATTTCATTGTTTTTGCATGGGTAAAATTTCATTGGAATTAAATTAAGGTATGTTTAGTTTTTAAATTAATTTGAATCTGGCTAGAAATTTTGGGTTGTATGCTGTTTGGGACAGATTTGGAGGCTGACTTGTGGGTCTACTAGGTTGACGTGTACGAAAGGCTTTGTCAACTTAATCCACAAATGGTTCTAGCAGCAGTGACCGTTGGATGTTAATCCAACGGCCATGCTGCTTCTTCAATATATGATCTTCTTGCTCCAGCCGCCCAAACCAGCGCCAGTGGGACTACCTGCTCCCGCCTTCCGTGGCCGACTGTGCTGCCGCATAGGCCGCACTGCCCCACCCTACTCCATCGCCGGCCATGCCATTCCTCTACTCACCCACACCTCCTGTTATTTTCGGGCGACGGCAGCCGAACCAATAAACCCTCGTACTCTGCACCGCGTGGGCAACCACTACCAAGTCTTCCCCGGCTCCGGGTCATTTCCTTCCTAGGCCTCACTGTCGTCTATCGCCCTGGCGCTCTCGGTGTGGCGTGGTCAACATGGTCAATGAACGACATCAATTAGAAGAGGATTGTATGTGGAGAGGCTGACAGCTGGATCCATGGCCGCATGAAAGGAAGTGCATCCTTATTACGTGCAAAATAATGATTCCTCCACTTGATAACAGGGACCCACCGGAAGGGCCTCTGTATTTCACAAAAAATGTTCCTCCCGCTGACAGCTCGGACCCACCAGCTATATCTTCGCACGGAAGGAAGTGTCTCCTTATTACGCACAAAAAATGAATACCTCCCCTGCTATCTGGGACCCACCATAGTTGGGTTGACTTGTGGGCCTACTGATGCGGACGGAGGGCTTTGTCAACTTAGTCAGTATGAACGATTCTAGCTCTAGTGACCGTACGATGTCCATCCAATGGTCGTAGTGCTTCTTTAGCCTCTGGTCTTCTTGCTCTAGCCGCCCAAACCAGCGCCGGTCGTGTCGCCTGCTCCTGCCTCCTGTGGCCGGCTCTGTTGTGGCACATGTCTCACCGCCCTACTCCCATCAGTGGCCTGGCCATCCCTGTACTCTCCGAGACCTGCTATTATTCTCAGGCGATGGTAGTCTCACACTGTAGCCCAACCAGTAAACCCTCGTACGCCCCTCCGCATGGGAAACAACTGCCGAGTCTTCCCCGACTCCGAGTCATTCCCTTCCAAGGCCTTGCCATCGTCCACCGCCTTGGTGCTCTTGGCACGGCGTGGTCAATGGTCAATGAACGACTTACATCGGAAGAGGACTGTACGTGGAGAGGCTGACATGTGGGTCACGGCCGCAACAAGGAAATGCCTCCTTATTATGTGCAAAATAATGATTCCTCCACCTGACAGCAGGGACCTACCGGAAGGGCCTCTTTCGCTTAGTTGTATTTTGCAAAAAAATGTTTCCCCCTGACAGATGGGACCCACCAGCTATATCTTCGGACACAAGGAAAGTGCCTCCATATTAGGCGCGAAGAAAAATGAATCTTCCCCCTGACAGCTTGGACCCACCATCAATAACTTCGCATGCAAGGAAGTGCCTCCTTATCCTCCCGGACAGCCGGGACCCACCTGGTCGTAGTGTACGTAGCATTGTCATTCTGGTCACGAACGTGTACATACATACTAGTCGATCAGTCTCTCTGCAACGATGAACTGTGCCCGAGCAAGCAGCGGCACGTGTAGTATTAGAGCCCCCCGACGTAGAAGTTCAGGCAGTCCCTTCTAAATCGTGTACACGTACGTACAACCACATGCCAAAAAATACGGCCACAAACCTACATACGGGCGGGGTCTCAAACGCGTACTCGCGCATACGTACGACCAGAGCTCGTGTACATGGAGAGGTAACGGACGACAGCAATGGCGTCCTGTTCATCGGGCAGCCAACTGGGTGGGTCGAAACAGAGAAACAACGTCATGTTCATCAGGAGGCAACAGATTGGGTCGGAATGCGTCCTGTTCAACGAGAGCCAAACGGCTTGGACGGAACAGCCAAAACGGGGTCTGACGTACCACAGTATGGAGGAAACAGCCTTCTGTTTGACCGGCTATGGTCGAAACGGGGGTCCTGTTCATCGGGAGGGGTGTGGCTACCGCAAAATAGAAGAAACAGACTTGTGTTGGAGCGCTACGGTCGAAACGGTGGTACTGTTCATTGGGATGGGGGTGGCGTACTGCAAAATGGAGGAAACAGACTTGTGTTGGAGACCTACGGTCGAAATAGGGGTCCTGTTCATCAGAGGGGTGTGGTGTACCGCAAAACAAGACTCCAGAGGCTACTATTCACCCACCGCCGACTTCCTTCAGCCTCCACCTGCACTGTTCATCCACCGCGTCTTCCTCCTGCCTCCACCAGCTACTGTTCATCCACGGGCTACTGTTCAACCAGCCCTCCATTGGGTCATGTTCAACCGGCCCTCCACGGAGTCCTGTTCAACCAGCCCTCCATGGGGTCCTGTTCAACCAGCCCTCCACGGGGTCCCTCCACTGGCTACTATTCGTCCACCCCCACCTCCTCGATCGGGGTCCTGTTCATCCAGCGGCAACGACCTCTACTACCAGAGGATCCTGTTCATCCAACCCCCACCAAGAATTGTTCATCCAACCCCCACCGGGGGCTGTTCATCAAGAAGCAGCTTTGATCGGCTTCAGTTAGTAGCAGTAGCGTAGGAATCACTTGGGTTCAGTTAACAGCAAGGGATCGATCGAGGTTCAGTAACATAGCTAGTGCAATCGCTCGGGTTCAGTTAGAGCCCAACGCCTCGCTCGGGTTTTTTTAGAGCGCAACGCCTCGCACACATGCGCTTATGTGTAAGAGAGAAACGCGCAAACCTTCGTGCATCGTTCGTCCTCGACCACCCACCTTAACCGAGAACTCCCCGAAATTTTTGTCGCCCTCGCTTCTACCATGATTTTTTCCGTCATGGACGACCCAAAGAATTTCATTCAGGTGCGTCTCCGGCCCGCCCAGGACGAAAAGCCCATTTTCTGTCATGATTTTTTGTCATAGAAGTAGGAGCCCACCACATCTATGATGATACCGGGTTTTGTCACAATTATCGCCATAAAGTGTCATAAGCATGACAGAAAAAAAAAATCGGCCCAAAATGTCACGGATGTGTCTTTTTTTGTAGTGTGACCTGCCTCGTAGGATCCATCCGAAAGCAAAAATGTTCCAGGATGTCAAATGACAAAGTGTGTATTATTCAAAATATATTTTTAAAGAATAACTTTAGATTATCCAACTTTGGTGTGAATGCGGTTACGAGATCCTAATGTTAGAGTTAGTAAATTCATTTAACCTGAAGGGAAGAGAGATTTTAGCCCCAGAGTATAGATGAGGAGTAAAAAATCCTAGTACCACCCAATGGCGACGTGGGCCCGTAAGGCACACAACCATGTTAGTTAAAGTTTTGTAATGTCTAGACTCTACATCGGCCAAGGAGTGCGGAATGGGGATTCCTACAGGCAGTCGGCTCTGATACCAACTTGTGATGCCCCCGATTCAATCATACACTAATACATGCAAACGTGTACGATCAAGATCAAGGACTCACGAGAAGATATCACAACACAACTCTAAACGCATTTAAAGACATATAAGCATCATATTACAAGCCAGGGGCCTCGAGGGCTCGAATACAAGTGCTCGAACATAAACGAGTCAGCGGAAGCAACAATATCTGAGTACAAACATAAGTTAAGCAAGGTGCCATAAGATGACTAGCACAAACTGGGATACAGATCAAAAGAGGCGCATGCCTCCTGTCTGGGATCCTCCTAAACTACTCCTGGTCATCGGCGGCCTGCATGCAGTAGTAGGCATCCTTAGTGTAGTAGGAGTCGTCTGGATCCGGGGCTCCAGCATATTGTTGCGAAATCCGAGAAGAATGGAAAAAAGGGGGGAAAGAGGGAGCAAAGCAACCGTGAGTACTCATCCAAAGTACTCGCAAGCAAGGATCAACACTACATATGCATCGGTATCAATGAAATGGGTACTGTCTGTGGACTAAACTGCAGAATTCCCGAATAAGAGGGGATAGCTAGTCCTATCAAAGACTACGATTCTGGCAGCCTCCATCTTGAAGCATATAGAAGAGAGTAGCTGGTAAGTTCACCACGTATCATCGTATAGCATAATCCTACCTGACGATCCTCTCCTCGTCATCCTATGAGAGAGCGATCACCGGGTTGTATCTAGGACTTGAAAGGGTGTGTTTTTAGTAAGTATCCGGTTCTGGTTGTCATAAGGTTGGAATACAACTCCGGGTCATCCTGTTACAGTGGACATGACTATTTGAATAGATAAACTTCCCTGCAAGGGTGCACCACATTACCCAACATGCTCGATCCCTCTGGCCGGGAACACTTTCCTGGGTCATGTTCGGCCTCAGAAGATCAACACGTTGCAGCCCTACCTAGGCCCGATAGAGAGGTCAGCACACCGGTCTAAATCCTAAGCGCGTAGGGGTCTTGGGCCCATCGCCCTTTGCACTCCTGCATGTTGCGTATGCGGCCGGTGAGCAGACCTAGCCCCCCTTATACAAGAGCGGGCGTTCCAGTCCAACCCGGCGCATGCGGCTCACTCGCTGACGTCTAGGAGGCTTCGGCTGATACTATGACGTTGAGTGCCCATGACTGTTCCCACGTGGTGGTTAGTGTGTATAGGCCAGTGTCCAACTCAGATCAAATACCCAATCTCGTTAAGTGTGTTATTCGGTGTAACCGTGGACGCCGACCAGGACCAGGCCCACCTGTCTCATAGGTGGTCACAACCTACCCTATCGCTCCGCCACAAAGTAACAGTCGGGGGCCTTCAGGAACACAGGCCCATCACTACCTGGATGGAACCAGCAATCCCTTCAGCCCCCTACATCGGAATCACTTGCGGGTATTCTATGAGCCGACCCGACTTTAATCACATCATGTAACCTATATAATATGTATGTATGTATGTATGTATGTATGTATATACCCATGATCACCTCTCGAGTGATTACGACCCGATAGTATATTATGGTAGACGGACAAGAATGTAGGGCCACTGATGGAATATAGCATCCTATACTAAGCATTTAGGATTGCAGGTAAAGGTAACAATATTAGCAATAATGACAGACTATGCAACAGAATAGGAGCAATCGAATCAACAACAGTAGCAAACCTAATGCAACAATAAGAGAGAAGAGAGTGGGTGATATCTGGTTGATCAAGGGGGGTTTGCTTGCCTGGAAGATCGACAGAGAAGGACAGGTCGTCAACACCATAGTTGATTAGGGTAGCAGCGGTGTCAGACTCATAGTCTACCAGAGTGAAGAGGGGGAATAAACAATGAATACAATGCAAACAGATGCATGCCATGACATTTAGCGGTGCTAGGGTGAGCTAACGCAGTACTAGGTGCTACTGGTGAAGGGGAAAACATCTGGGAAAGTATTCCCGGTGTTCTACATTTTCGGACAAACGAACCAGAGGTGGATCCTTGCATGTTCGCTGTGCTAGGGACGTGCGGCGGAGAAATGGACTGCGCATTCGGATTCGTCTCGTCGTTCTAAGCAACTTTCATGTACAAAGTATTTTCATCCGAGTTACGGATTATTTTATATTATTTTTTAAAGTTTTAATTCATTTTCTAAATTATTTTAATTTGAAAATTAAACATCAAATTGCTAGATGTACCCAGCACAGTGTACACAAAAATGTACATCGGCTGACATGTGGGACAAGGGGGGCCCAGTTGACCAGTCAAACTTTGACTCGTCAATGGGGGGTGGGGCCCCCTGTCATTGACTGCCAAGTTAACTAACAGGATTAGTTAGACTAATTAAGTAGTTAATAGGTTAATTAATAGGATTAATTAGGTTAATTAATTCACTTAATTAATTATTTTAGTTACTATTTATTTTACTTTTTATATTCTTTTTAAACGTTCTCAGGGGCTGGGCCCACTGGTCATGGACCCATGGGCCATAGTGGGTAACAGGCGCGTTCTCGGCGCCAGACTCGGCTGGCAGCCGGCGGGGCTGTGGGCGCCTGACTAAGGCGAGCCTGGGCGGCGCCAGCGAGGGGCCACGGCGGAGGCGGCGACGAGGCTCAGCCGGGCGCATGGAGGAGCGCGGGAAGGGGTGGGGCGATGAGCAGTAGTGGAAGGCGCACAACAACGGCAGCGGACAAGCATAGCCAGCAGCGAGGTGTGGTCAGGAGCAGGGTGGCACCGTGGCAGGGGAGGTGCTGGGAGTCGCCGGCGGAGGCGGGCGCAGGGCAGGGGCAGAGCTGTGGGGAGCGGGAGGTGCAGTTGGCGGCAGTTGTCGCGTGAGCGCCGGCGCGGGGAGCAGAGGGGGGTGCGAGGAAGCAATGAGGGGGGCATGGGCAATGCGACGTGGGGTCGGTGGTGGCCGAACACGGCCATGGCGGACGCTGGCAAGGAGTGCGGGGACAGGGTGAGCAAGGGCCACGACTGGGAGGTAGGGGCACGAGGTGGGCGTGGTGCGAGCAGCAGGGCGCGCGTGGTGCGCGACGAGCACGGCCGGAACGGGCGAGGCGCGGCCAGGGCATGCATGCACACGGCCGCGTGTGCGTGCGGCGACCATGGGGCACTAGCGGGGGGAGCGGGAGCAGAGAGGGAGGCGGCTGATATGTCTCCATCTTATCTATAATTTTTGATTGTTCCATGCCAATATTCTACAACTTTCATATACTTTTGGCAACTTTTTATATTATTTTTGGGACTAACATATTGATCCAGTGCCTAGTGCCAGTTCCTGTTTGTTGCATGTTTTATGTTTCGCAGAAACCCCATATCAAACGGAGTCCAAACGGGATAAAAAGGGACGGAGAATATTTTTGGAATATTTGTGTTTTTCGGGAGGAAAAATCAACGCGAGACGGTGCCCGAGGGGGCCACGAGGCAAGGGGCGCGCCCCTGACCCTCGTGGGCACCCCGTAAGGCGGTTGACGAACTTCTTTTGCCGCAAGAAAGCTAATTTTCGGAGAAAAATCTGGGCGAAGGTTTAAACGATGAAAGGGTAGAATCTGGGAACACAGAAACAGAGGGAGACAGAGAGATAAATCCAATCTCAAAGGGGCTCCTCCCAAGCCATGGGAGCCAAGGACCAGAGGGGAAACCCTTCTCCCATCTAGGGAGAAGGTCAAGGAAGAAGAAGAAGAAGGGGGGGGGCTCTCTCCCCCTTGCTTCCAGTGGCGCCGGAATACCGCTGGGGGCCATCATCATCACCACGATCTACACCAAGACCTCCATCATCTTCACCAACATCTCCATCACCTTCCCCCATCTATATTCAGAAGTCCACTCTCCCGCAACCCACTGTACCCTCTACTTGAACATGGTGCTTTATGCTTCATATTATGATCCAATGATGTGTTGCCATCCTATGATGTCTGAGTAGATTTTCGTTGTCCTATCGGTGATTGATGAATTGCTATGACTGGTTTAATTTGCTTGTGGTTATGTTGCTGTCCTATTGTGCCCTCCGTGTCGCGCAAGCATGAGGTATTCCCACTGTAGGGTGTTGCAATACATTCAAGATTCCATTATAGTGGGTTGCTTGAGTTACAGAAGCATAAACCCGAGTAAGGGGGTTGTGGCGTATGGGATAAAGGGGACTTGATACTTTAATGCTATGGTTGGGTTTACCATAATGATCCTCAGTAGTTGCGGATGCTTTCTAGAGTTCCAATCATAAGTGTATATGATCCAAGAACAGAAAGTATGTTAGCTTATGCCTCTCCCACATAAAACTTGCTATCGGTCTAGTAACGTAGTCAATTGCTTAGGGGCAATCTCACAACTTCTACCATCACTTTTCCACACTCGCTATATTTACTTTATTGCATCTTTATCTAAACAGCCCCTAGTTTATATTTACGTGATCTTTATTATCTTGCAAACCTATCCTGTCACACCTACAAAGTACTTATAGTTTCATACTTGTTCTAGGTAAAGCGAACGTCAAGCGTGCATAGAGTCGTATCAGTGGCCAATAGGACTTGAGAGAGTATTTGTTCTACCTTTAGCTTCTCGTTGGGTTCGACACTCTTACTTATCGAAAGAGGCTACAACTATCCCGTATACTTGCGGGTTATCAAGACCTTTTTCTGGCGCCGTTGCCGGGGAGTCATAGCGTGGGGTGAATATTCTCGTGTGTGCTTGTTTGCTTTATCACTAAGTAATTTTTATTTGTTGTTCTAAGTTGTTCTCTATCTTTAGTTATGGATATGGAACGCAAAATACCAAAACAATTAGGTGTACTTGCTACTCATGGAGATAGGGTAACTCCTAAAACCCTCGATTCTCATTATGCGAAAGATATTATGTACTACTTTCATAATCCTGAGAAAACCCCATTCAACTTTATAATGGGAGACACGTTGGATCAACGTGAATACTTTAGGAATTATCGCTCGACACAAAAAGGGAAACTATTATGGGATCAATTTATTATGTTGCGTTGGTATGCCTGGAATCTATGCTTGAGATATGATATTACTTGTTGCTCTAGGATGAAGGCTCCACACCTTCCCTTTTCATGCAAATTTAATGATAACGAAACCTTAGCTTCTTATGCTAATGGTATATATGATTACTATGATGTGGAACAAATAGAAGAATTTGTTGCTTTTAAGGCTGCTTATGAAATTGAATCTTTGTTTGAAAAGTATGAAGCTTTAGATGATGATGCTTATAGGCCTGAAAATCTTGCTATACTTAGATATTGCTATGAAAATTATGAATACAATTACTATATTAATGCATTTATTAAGAAAGTCACCGCTGTCCAAGAAGATATTAATATTTTGCAGGAAGCCATGGAAGAAGAAATTGATGAAACTGTGAGCTCATTCGATGAAAAAGATGATGATGAGAGCGAAGAACAAAAGGAGGAAGAGCGGATTAGCTACCCGTGCCCACCTTCTAATGAGAGTAACCCTCCAACTCATACATTATTTAATTCCCATTCGTGCTTACCGAAGGATGATTGCTACGATCCCTTGAATTTGTTTGAAATATCCCTTTTTGATGATGCTTGCTATGCTTGTGGCCAAGATGCCAATATGAATTATGCTTATGGAGATGAACTTGCTATAGTTCCTTATGTTAAACATTAAATTGTTGCTATTGCACCCATGCATGATAGTCCTATTATCTTTTTGAATTCTCCCGACTACACTTTATTGGAGAAGTTTGCGCTTATTAAGGATTATATTGATGGGTTGCCTTTTACCATTGCACATGATGATTTTGATGAATGTAATATGCATGTGCTTGCTGCTCATACTTGCAATTATTATGAGAGAGGAACTATTTCTCCACCTCTCTATGTTTCCCATACTATGAAATTGCAAGAAACTGCTTATACTATGCATTGGCCTTTACTTGGTGTGCATAAATTGTTCTTTTATGACATGCTGATGCATAGGAAGAGAGTTAGACTTCGTTGTTGCTTGATATATGTTACTTTGTGCTCACTACTAAATTACAAATCATTGTTAACGAAAATTGGCTTTGATATACCTTGGGATCCGGGTGGATTCATTACTTGAGCACTTTATGCCTAGCTTAATGGCTTTAAAGAAAGCGCTGCCAGGGAGACAACCCGAAAGTTTTAGAGAGTCATTTATTTCTGTTGAGTGCTTTTATATAGTCTAAAAACAAAAAAAATAAAGAGGGGAACCTTAAAACTTTTCAAAAAGGAAAATGAAAGTGAGAGAAACAAGCATTGTTGAAGTGGGAGCTAGCCTTGAACTTTGTTCATGATCACGGAAACTTTGTGAATCTTGATTACAGAAACTTTTCAACAAAAAAAATTATCCCCTTGTACAATTCCATTGTATTATTAAAATAATGTGCCAAGGTTTGCCTTTAGGTTGTTTACAATGCTTGTTGGTTTGTACGGTGAAGGACATAAACTTTGGCTGTAGTGCGCGATTTTACGTTTTTAGATGGAATGTCAATTGGTTCTGATTTTTTTTGCACTGTCTTTATATACAACTTGTTTATTTTTCCTAATTTTGGTAGAATTGTTGGGGTACCAGAAGTATGGTTAATGTTCAGATTGCTACAGATTGTTCTGTTTTTGACAGATTCTGTTTTTGATGCATAGTTTGTTTGTTTAGATGAATCTATCAATTTATATCAGTGGATTAAGCCATGGAAAAGCTATATTACAGTAGACACAATGAAAAAACAAAATATGAATTGGTTTGCAACATTACTTAGAGTGGTGATTTGCTTTATTATAGTAACGAATCTTACTGAGTTTTCTGTTGAAGTTTTGTGTGGATGAAGTGTCTAAACGAGGAGGTCTCATATAAGGAAAAGGAAGAGAGGCAAGAGCTCAAGCTTGGGGATGCCCGAGGCACCCCAAGTAAATATTCAAGGAGACTCAAGCGTCTAAGCTTGGGGATGCCCCGGAAGGCATCCCCTCTTTCTTCTACAAGTATCGGTATGTTTTCGTATTCATTTCGTATATGCATTATGTGCAAGTCTTGGAGCGTCTTGTGCATTTAGTTTTCATTTTTCTTTTATGCACCATGATGGTATGAGGTAGTCCTTGGTTGATTTATAGAATGCTCATTGCACTTCACTTATATCTTTTGAGTGTGGCTTTATAGAATGCTTCATGTGCTTCACTTATATCATTTGAAGTTTGGATTGCCTGTTTCCCTTTACATAGAAAACCGCCATTTGTAGAATGCTCTTTTGCTTCACTTATAATTGTTAGAGCATGGGCATATCTTTTGTAGAAAGAATTAAACTCTCTTGCTTCACTTATATCTATTTAGAGAGATGACAAGAATTGGTCAATCACATGGTTAGTCATAAAATCCTACATAAACTTGTAGATCGCTGATTATGATATGTTTGATTCCTTGCAATAGTTTTGCGATATAAAGGTGGTGATATTAGAGTCATGCTAGTGGGTGGTTGTGGATTGTAGAGACACTTGTGTTGAGGTTTGCAAGTCCCGTAGCATGCACATATGGTAACCGTTGTGTGACAAATTTGAAGCATGGGGTGTTTCTTTGATTGTCTTCCTTATGAGTGGCGGTCGGGGACGAGCGATGGTATTTTCCTACCAATCTATCCCCCTAGGGGCATGCGTAGTAGTACTTTGCTTCGAGGGCTAATAAACTTTTGCAATAAGTATATGAGTTCTTTATGACTAATGTGAGTCCATGGATTATACGCACTTTTACCTTTCCATCATTGCTAGCCTCTTCGGTACCGTGCATTGCCCTTTCTCACCTCGAGAGTTGGTGCAAACTTCGCCGACGCATCCAAACCCCATGATATGATACACTCTATCACACATAAGCCTCTTTATATCTTCCTCAAAACAGCCACCATACCTACCTATCATGGCATTTCCATAGCCATTCCGAGATATATTGCCATGCAACTTTCATCATCATCATATACATGACTTGAGCATTCATTGTCATATTGCTTTGCATGATCATAAGACAGCTAGCTTGATGTTTTCATGGCTGTCCGTTTTTTGATGTCATTGCTACGCTAGATCATTGCACATCCCGGTACACCACTAGAAGCATTCATATAGAGTCATATCTTTGTTCTAGTATCGAGTTGTAATATTGGGTTGTAAGTAAATTAAAGTGTGATGATCATCATTATAGAACATTGCCCCATAAAAAAAGAGAAAGAAAAAAAAGAAAAAAAGGAAAGGCCAAAGAAGCCTAAATAAAAAAGGGGGCCAAAGAAGCCCACCAAAAAAAAAGAAAAAAAGAAAAAGAAAAGGGGCAATGTTACTATCCTTTTTCCACACTTGTGCTTCAGAGTAGCACCATATTCTTCATATAGAGAGTCTCCTATGTTATCACTTTCATATACTAGTGGGAATTTTCATTATATAACTTGGCTTGTATATTCCAACGAGGGGCTTCCTCAAATGCCCTAGGTCTTCATGAGCAAGCAAGTTGGATGCACACCCACTTAGTTTCTTTTGTTGAGCTTTCATACACTTATAGCTCTTAGTGCATCCGTTGCATGGCAATCCCTACTCCTCGCATTGACATCAATTGATGGGCATCTCCATAGCCCGTTGATTAGCTGCGTCGATGTGAGACTTTCTCCTTTTTTTGTATTCTCCACATAACCTCCATTATTATATTCTATTCCACCTATAGTGCTATATCCATGGCTTGCGCTCATGTATTGCGTGAGGGTTGAAAAAGCTGAAGCGCGTTAAGAAGTATGAACCAATTGCTCGGCTTGTCATCGGGGTTGTGCATGATGGGGGCATTTTGTGTGACGAAAATGAAGCATGGCCAAATTATATGATTTTGTAGGGATAACCTTGCTTTGGCCTTATTGTTTTGAAAAGACATGATTGCTTTATTGGTACGCTCGAAGTATTATTATTTTTATGTCAAATGATAGACTATTGCCTTGAATCACTCGTGTCTTAATATTCATGTCATGATTAGACATATGATCAAGATTATACTAGGTAGCATTCCACATCAAAAATTATCTTTTTTATCATTTACCTACTCGAAGACGAGCAGGAATTAAGCTTGGGGATGTTGATACGTCTCCGTCGTATCTATAATTTTTTATTGTTCCATGCCAATATTATTCAACTTTCATATACTTTTGGCAACTTTTTATACTATTTTTGGGACTAACATATTGATCCGATTGCTCAAGATGCAGTTCTGTCATTGCATGTTTTATGTTTCGCAGAAACCCCATATCAAACAGAGTCCAAACGGGATAAAAATGGACGGAGAATTATTTTGGAATATTTGGGATTTTTCGGAGGAAGAATCAACGCGAAACGGTGTCCGGGGTGGCCACGAGACAGGGGGGCACGCCCTCCCCCCCGGGCGCGCCCTGGACTCTCGTAGGCTACCTGTAAGGCGGTTGACGCTCTTCTTTTGCTGCAAGAAAGCTAATTTTACGAGAAAAATCTGGGCGAAAGATTCACCCCAATCGGAGTTACGGATCTCCGGATATAAAAGAAACGGTGAAGGGGCAGAATCTGAGAACGCAAAAACAGAGAGATAGATCCAATCTCGGAGGGGCTCCCGCCCCTACCACGCCATGGGAGCCAAGGACCAGAGGGGAAACCCTTCTCCCATATAGGGAGAAGGTCAAGGAAGAAGAAGAAGAAGGGGGGCTCTCACCCCTTGCTTCCGGTGGCGCCGGAACACCACCGGGGGCCATCATCATCACCGCGATCTTCACCAACACCTCCGCCATCTTCACCAACATCACCATCACCTTCCCCCATCTATATCCAACGGTCCACTCTCCCGCAACCCACTGTACCCTCTACTTGAACATGGTGCTTTATGCTTCATATTATTTTCCAATGATGTGTTGCCATCCTATGATGTCTGAGTAGATTTTCGTTGTCCTACCGGTGATTGATGAATTGCTATGATTGGTTTGAGTTGCATGTTTTATTATTGGTGCTGTCCTATGGTGCCCTCCGTGTTGCGCAACCATGAGGGATTCCCGCTATAGGGTGTTGCAATGCGTTCATGATTTGCTTATAGTGGGTTGCGTGAGTGACTGAAACACAAACCCGAGTAAGGGGATTGTTGTGTATGGGATAAAGGGGACTTGATGCTTTAATGCTATGGTTGGGTTTTACCTTAATGAATCTTTAGTATTTGCGGACGCTTGCTAGAGTTCCAATCATAAGTGCATATGATCCAAGTAGAGAAAGTATGTTAGCTTTTGCCTCTCCCTCAAATAGAATTGCAATAGTGATTACTGGTCTAGTAACGTAGTCAATTGCTTAGGGGCAATTTCACAACTCCTACCACACTGCCTATATTTACTTTATTGCATCTTTATCTAAACAGCCCCTACTTTTTATTTACGTGCTCTTTATTATCTTGCAAACCTATCCTGTCACACCTTCAAAGTACTTCTAGTTTCATACTTGTTCTAGGTAAAGCGAATGTCAAGCGTGCGTAGAGTCGTATCAGTGGCCGATAGGACTTGAGAGAGTATTTGTTCTACCTTTAGCTTCTCGTTGGGTTTGACACTCTTACTTATCGAAAGAGGGTACAACTACCCCGTATAATTGCGGGTTATCAAGACCTTTTTCTGGCGCCGTTGCCGGGGAGTCATAGCGTGGGGTGAATATTCTCGTGTGTGCTTGTTTGCTTTATCACTAAGTAATTTTTATTTGCTGTTCTAAGTTGTTCTCTATCTTTAGTTATGGATATGGAATGCAAAATACCAAAACAATTAGGTGTACTTGCTACTCATGGAGATGGGGTAACTCCTAAAACCCTCGGTTCTCATTATGTGAAAGATATTATGTACTACTTTGATAATCGTGAGAAAACCCCATTCAACTTTATAATGGGAGACACGTTGGATCAACGTGAATACTTTAGGGATTATTACTCGACACAAAAAGGGATACTATTATGGGATCAATTTATTATGTTGCGTTGGTATGCCTGGAATCTATGCTTGAGATATGATATTACTTGTTGCTCTAGGATGAAGGCTCCACACCTTCCCTTTTCATGCAAATTTAATGATAATGAAACCTTAGCTTCTTATGCTAATGGTATATATGATTACTACAGATGTGGAACAAATAGAAGAATTTGTTGCTTTTAAGGCTGCTTATGAAATTGAATCTTTGTTTGAAAAGTATGAAGCTTTAGATGATGATGCTTATAGGCCTGAAAATCTTGCTATACTTAGATATTGCTATGAAAATTATGAATACAATTACTGTATTAATGCATTTATTGAGAAAGTCTCCGTTGTCCAAGAAGAGACTAATATTTTGCAGGAAGCTATGGAAGAAGAAATTGATGAAACTGTGAGCTCATTGGATGAAAAAGATGATGATGAGAGCGAAGAACAAAAGCAGGAAGAGCGGATTAGCTACCTGTGCCCACCTTCTAATGAGAGTAACCCTCCAACTCATACATTATTTAATTCCCCTTCATGCTTACCGAAGGATGATTGCTATGATCCCTTGAATTTGTTTGAAATATCCCTTTTTGATGATGCTTTCTATGCTTGTGGCCAAGATGCCAATATGAATTATGCTTATGGAGATGAACTTGCTTTCCTTATCTTAAACATGAAATTGTTGCTATTGCACCCACGCATGATAGTCCTATTATCTTTTTGAATTCTCCCGACTACACTTTATTGGAGAAGTTTGCGCTTATTAAGGATTATATTGATGGGTTGCCTTTTACCATTGCACATGATGATTTTGATGAATGTAATATGCATGTGCTTGCTGCTCATACTTGCAATTATTATGAGATTGGAACTATTTCTCCACCTCTCTATGTTTCCCATACTATGAAATTGCAAGAAACTGCTTATACTATGCATTGGCCTTTACTTGGTGTGCATGAATTGTTCTTTTATGACATGTTGATGCATAGGAAGAGAGTTAGACTTCGTTGTTGCTTGATATATGTTACTTTGTGCTCACTACTAAATTACAAATCATTGTTAATGAAAATTGGCTTTGATATACCTTGGGATCCGGGTGGATTCATTACTTGAGCACTTTATGCCTAGCTTAATGGATTTAAAGAAAGCGCTGCCAGGGAGACAACCCGGAAGTTTTAGAGAGTCATTTATTTCTGTTGAGTGCTTTTATATAGTCTGAAAACAAAAAAATAAAGAGGGGAACCTAAAAACTTCTCAAAAAGGAAAGTGAAAGTGAGAGAAACAAGCATTGTTGAAGTGGGAGCTAGCCTTGAACTTTGTTCATGCTCACGGAAACCTTGTGAATCTTGATTACAGAAACTTTTCAACAAAAAAATCATCCCCTTGTAAAATTCCATTGTATTATAAAAATAATGTGCCAAGGTTTCCCTTTAGGATGTTTACAATGCTTATTGGTTTGTACGGTGCAGGACAGAAACTTTGGCTGTATTGCACAATTTTACATTTTTTACTGGAACATCAAACGGTTCTGATTCTTTTTGAAATGTCTTTCTATACAAATTGTTTATTTTTCCTACTTTTGGTAGAATTTTTGGGGTACCAGAAGTATGGTGAATGTTCAGATTGCTACAGATTGTTCTATTTTTGACAGATTTCATTTTTTGATGCATAGTTTACTTGTTTTGATGAAACTATCAATTTATATCAGTGGATTAAGCCATGGAAAAGTTATATTACAATAGACACAATGCAAAAAAAATTATGAATTGGTTTGCAACAGTACTTAGAGTAGTGATTTGCTTTATTATACTAACAGATCTTACCGAGTTTTTTGTTGAAGTTTTGTGTGGATGAAGTGTTTGATCGAGGAGGTCACGATATGAGGAAAAGGAAGAGAGGAAAGAGCTCATGATTGGGGATGCCCAAGGCACCACAAGTAAATATTCAAGGAGACTCAAGCTTCTAAGCTTGGGGATGCCCCGGAAGGCATCCCCTCTTTCTTCAACAAGTATCGGTATGTTTTCGGATTCGTTTCGTTCATGCGATATGTGCAAGTCTTGGAGCGTCTTTGCATTTAGTTTTCACTTTTATTTTATGCACCATGCTGGTATGAGATAGTCCTTGGTTGATTTATAGAATTCTCATTGCACTTCACTTAAATCTTTTGAGTATGGCTTTATAGAATGCTTAATGTGCTTCACTTGTATCATTTGAAGTTTTGGATTGTCTGTTTCTCTTCACAAGGAAATCGCCATTTGTAGAATGCTCTTTTGCTTCACTTATATTTGTTAGAGCGTGGGCATATCTTTTGTAGAAAGAATTAAACTCTCTTGCTTCACTTATATCTATTTAGAGAGATGACAGGAATTGGTCATTCACATTGTTAGTCATAAAATTCTACATAAAACTTGTGGATCACTGAATATGATATGTTTGATTCCTTGCAATAGTTTTGCGATATAGAGATGATAATATGTGGGAGGTTCAAGTAGATGGTTGTGTTTAGTAAGGATATTGGTGTTAAGGTTTTTGATTGCCGAAGCATGCACGTATGGTCTACTAACTATGTAACCAAATTGGCATGCATTGTATTTTGATTGTTTATCTTTGCGTGAAGGTCGGGGGCGCGCGATGGTTAACTCCTACCAAACTCCCCCCTAGGAGTATGCGTAGTAGTACTTTGATTCGAGGGCTAATAAACTTTTGCAATAAGTATATGAGTTATTTATGACATGTGAGTCCATGGATTATACACACTCTCACCCTTCCATCATTGCTAGCCTCTTCGGTACCGTGCATTGCCCTTTCTCACCTCGAGAGTTGGTGCAAACTTCGCCGGTGCATCCAAACCCCTTGATACGATACGCTCTATCACACATAAACCTCCTTATATCTTCCTCAAAACAGCCACCATACCTACCTATCATGGCATTTCCATAGCCATTCCGAGATATATTGCCATGCAACTTCCATCATCATCATATACATGACTTGAGGATTCATTGTCATATTGCTTTGCATGATCATAAGATAGCTAGCATGATGTTTTCATGGCTTGTCCGTTTTTAGATGTCATTGCTATGCTAGATCATTGCACATCCCGGTACATCGCCGGAAGCATTCATATAGAGTCATATCTTTGTTCTAGTATCGAGTTGTAATATCGAGTTGTAAGTAAATAAAAGTGTGATGATCATCATTATTAGAGCATTGCCCCATGAAAAAAAGATATAGGCCAAAGAAGCCTAAATAAAAAAGAGGGCCAAAGAAGCCCATTCAAAAAAAAGAAAAAAAAAGGAAAAAAAGAAAGAAAAAAGAAAAGGGGCAATGTTACTATCCTTTTCCACACTTGTGCTTCAGAGTAGCACCATGTTCTTCATATAGAGAGTCTCCTATGTTATCACTTTCATATACTAGTGGGAATTTTCATTATAGAACTTGGCTTGTATATTCCAACGATGGGCTTCCTCAAATGCCCTAGGTCTTCATGAGCAAGCAAGATGGATGCACACCCACTTAGTTTCAGTTTGAGCTTTCATACACTTATAGCTCTTAGTGCATCTGTTGCATGGCAATCCCTACTCCTCACATTGACATCAATTGATGGGCATCTCCATAGCCCGTTGATTAGCCACGTCGATGTGAGACTTTCTCCCTTTTGTCTTCTCCACACAACCTCCACCATCATACTCTATTCCACCTATAGTGCTATATCCATGGCTTGCGCTCATGTATTGCGTGAAGGTTGAAAAAGCTGAAGCACGTTAAAAAGTATGAACCAATTGCTTGGATGACACCGGGATGGGCATGAGGGGTACTGTCGGATATCGGGTTCCGGCAAAACCCTTAAGGTTTGAACTCTGGGGTGCGCATGAAGGTCTTCTCCCTACCGAAACATGCCCACAACCTCGCTGCGATTCTAAGCTAGAACGATGAACAACACAGGAGACACAAGGTTTATACTGGTTCGGGCCACCGTTGTGGTGTAATACCCTAATCCAGTGTGTGGTGTGGTGGATTGCCTCTTGGGCTGAGGATGAACAGTACAGAGGAAGAACAGCCTTGCAAGAGGTGTTCTTGTGGCGATGTGTGGATGAGCTAGGTCTCGGTCTGATTCCAGATGAGATTCTAGATGCCTTCTACTGTGGTGGCTAGTCCTATTTATAGAGGCCCTGGTCCTCTTCCCAAATATTGAGCGGGAAGGGAGCCAAGAACGGCCATTTCGAAAGGGGATAGCTAGTATAAGCTATCCTGACTAAAGGTGGTCTTCGACTGCCAAAGGCACTGGTGATGACACCGTCTTGGGCTCCATGGTGACCTCCGTCCTGCCGTCCTGCTGGTCTTGGTCTCGTTGCACCAATATGGAAACCTTTGCTTGATGCGTCGGTACTCCGCGCCTGCGCTTGCCCCCTTTGCACCAAAGAGGAAACGAGTACACTATGCAGGCTGGCGCCCGCCTGGTGCCTGCCTGGTCTTGATCGTCATGGCTTGCGTCATGAGCACCTCGCGAGGTACCCCTCGCCTTGATCTCTCCGCCTCCTCACGAGCCTGCCTGGTGAGGCCGCCCGTGAGGAGGCCTTGTGTCGTCCTCCCCGCGAGGCTTGGCCCCTCGTGAGGGTCTTGAGCATTTGTTGATGAAGACGGGCCGTACTGGGCCGCTGGTGAGCCACATTGCAGGCCGCAGGCAGGCAAGTCTAGGGAGCCCCGTTCCTAGAACGCCGATAGTAGCCCCCGGGCCCAAGGCGTGCTCGGACTTGGCTTAGCAGCGAAGCTAAAGGGCAAGTGCGGAGCGCCACGGGCCCCAACAGCCTATGGCCTTGGTTGCCGCGTGGCGACTGATTGGACGTGGGCGTCTCCGCTTCCCCACGCTCCCCCAATATCCGCCCGACTAGGCGGCCATGAAGCTTTACAAAGTTATCTCCTCTTTGCTGCCCGCGTGCTTCCTGTTCCCCTTTCTTCCTCGAGCCTCTATTTCTGCTTCCAATCTGACTTGAGCTCTGCCCCCTCCATAGCCATGGCGCCAACTAGTAAGGAGAAGGGGAAGAAGTCTCTATCCTCGACTAGTTCATCCCCCACAATCGAGCCCGTCGTCGGCCGGTCGCTGGTGCTCAATCTGGAGGCTTTGGGCAAGGTCTGCCCCGCGCTCGCCTCCAGCTTCAACGAGTGTGGAAAGA
Source organism: Aegilops speltoides (assembly GCA_021437245.1). Taxonomy (NCBI): domain Eukaryota; kingdom Viridiplantae; phylum Streptophyta; class Magnoliopsida; order Poales; family Poaceae; genus Aegilops; species Aegilops speltoides. The sequence goes on along the minus strand of CM038147.1, from coordinate 358,894,078 downwards.
CGAAGGCTTGGCCCATGTCCCATGCCTCCGTCGACAGGAACGTCACGGAGGTTCGATTCTTCATCGACGCCCTGTGGGCTGGCCTGGTTCCCCCTTTCTCCGCCTTCTTCAATGCCGTGCCTTCCCACTATCAGATCGATATGATGCATCTTGATCCTCAATCCATTACCCTTCTTGCTGTCTTCACCTTTGTTTGTGAAGCCATGGTGGGCATTTCTCCTTCCATTGCCCTCTTGCGCCACTTCTTCTCTTTGCGCCTGACCGACCCCTTGCAGTGCTCAGGGTGCATGAGCTTCCCGGCCGTGGTAGAGACGACCGCCTCGGGGATCGATTTTGGCCTCCCGCCTTCCACGAGCGGGTTCTGAACACGGTGGCTGTACGTGGATGTCGGAGTGCTCATCCATCTGCTCACGCCTCCGACATTGCCTGCTGTCCCCAATCCCGGCTGGGGCCATGAGAGACTCATGAGCCCCCGGCTCTCCTTCGTCTTGCACCGACTAAGGAGGTTCAGAGAGCTCGGCATAACTGCACCCCGGGTGGTGAGGGAGTTCCTC